>OX424550.1:2796628-4177769 GCA_949152445.1 Cerastis rubricosa | reverse complement strand
GAATGAATAATATGATTATAATTAGAATTAAAAATTAAATAGGACCAATTTCAAAATTAATTAGATCCATGTCATCTTGGATTGTAACAATATTCCATGTATTCGCCAATGTTATAAAAACAATTGTCGGAAAACCAACTTGTCAGCTTTTTCTTAAACATCCCCATGTTTAAGAAAAAGCTGACAAGTTGGTTTTCCATGGGAAGCTCCTTAAATGAGTTAGGTAACTTATTATATTATTATGCCTGAATGGCATTCATCATCATTTCAGCCCAAGAGACGTCCATAATCGCCACGCTTGGCAGGCGGGTTGGCGATCGCAGTACGGTTGTTACAAAAGCACAGAGAACGCTGCTGGCCATTCTCTGGCATGTCCCTTAGTCGCCTCTTACGACACCCACGGGAAGATATGGGATGGTGCTATTCTTTACGTCCGACACCATACAGAGCAGGCATGGCATTTACATATACATTTCTCCTAAATATTTGCAGTCTACATTGTGGTATATTTAGTTCATGTGTATACTTATTTCTAGCAGAAGCCTTTTTGTGGCTCACTTCTGATTGCAAGCGAAAATATAATTTAAATTACGGTACCTAGTTAATTTATAATAAAAATGCTGTTTTTTTGTAGTTGTTTAAATTTGTCAGTATTTCAGAATAACTCCCTTAACGTGGTTCAGGGAATAAGAAATTGTCGAATAAAAGTTTGAGATTGTTTGTATGTGTCAAAGCGAGGTTATAAGGCAAGGATCAGGCGGGCTGCGTTGCCGCGTTTAAAACACAGGTGGTTCACACCTTACCGATTTTCGTAAATAAGAGAAAAAGAAAATAACCTACCCCTTTTATTATTGATTCGGGTCGAGAATCATTAGCATAGTTACCGCCTTGAATTTGACGAGGTTGCAAAACAACACCTTGTATAATACCCACGGTAAAAAAGTCCCTTTACATTTATCCATTTTTGTTTGGATATTTATCATTCTTTTTATAGTTGGATCCGGAAATTTTCGAACCCTACCATGTACATACAAAAATAAACTACACCAACACAAATCATTTTACACTGTCTATAAATACAGGCTGTTTCGAAATACGACTTTTTCTCAAGTTATAATTGGTTAACAACCCTTTTGTGATAATTTTTCGTTCTGGATCAAACCTTCTAGTTACGGAGGGCAGTTAAAAGTCAGTCATCATTAGGTTAAGCCGTGCTTACCTAAGTTGATGGTATCGTGGATGTGTGACCATCCGCTATATCCAGAGTTTCCTCCCTGCCTCGAAAAGCACGTTAAGCCGTTGGTCCCGGCTGTCATTTGTAGATCTTTGACAGTCGTTACAGGTAGTCAGTGGCCGGAAAGTATGACAACCGGTCTTACCAAGGTGTATCGTATTACCCAGTACTAACTGGGTTGTGGAGGTCAGATAGGCAGTCGCTCCATGTAAAATACTGGTATTCAGCTGCATCTGGTTAGACTGGAAGCCGATCCCAACATGGAATTGAGGTAATTATGCTGTTTTAAAACTACTGTTTGTCACTATTTAAGAACAGGTTTATTCTCATTGTTTTTTTCAATCAGCCTGTATAGTAAAAATGACCCGCCATTTTTAATAAAGATAAATGCAACCCGCCATTTTTAATGAAGATACATGCAGTCGTCAAGACATTGCCAAGTAAGATTTCTTGCAGAGAACACGTATGCCATTAAAAACATGAAGATATTTTTACTTATTTGGTTTTTAATCGTCATAGTGTTTGTTGATGCGCAAACGCAGCCCACAAAGGAACTGCCTAAAGTATTGGCGAATACAACAACACCGACGGATGAGGGTAAGTTTTTTTTCTGTCATACTCCCCTCAGTCGTGTAGCTCCTAGTGTCCTGTCAGTCGTGTAGCTGTCATTTATTCATTTTTAGGGCTCCGTACCCGAAGGGTCAAACGGGACTCTATTACTGAGACTTCACTGTCCGTCCGTCCGTCCATCCGTCCGTCCGTCCGTCTGTCACCAGGCTGTATCTCATGAACGGTGATAGTCAGCCAGTTGAAATTTCTACAGATTTATTTTTTTGTTTGATGCTATAACAACAAATACTAAAAACAGAATAAAATAAATGTTTAAGGGGGCCTCCCATACAAAAAAGTGATTTTATTGTTCGTTTTTATAAATAATGGTACGGAACCCTTCGTGCGCGAGTCCGACTCGCACTTGGCCGGTTTTTCTTATTTTTAATTCTTTGTTGCATATCACATGTTTTACAAGATTAAAAAGGTTTTTTTTTTTTTTAAATACATTTATTAAAAAATGTGTAAAACGACGAATAAACCTTTTCTGAGCCGTGGAACACCAAAACGAATATAAAATTCACATACGTATTGTATAACGGGCTGGTGCCCGCAACTCGCAAGACCAAAGCACGTATTTTGCAATTATTTCACATCATTATTATTTTCTTGCCCTTAACCCAATTCATTTGTGATCGGCGCAGCGTGTCTTCTTCTTCCATACTTTTCTATTACTCGTCATGTCATCAGACACGTCCTTTCTTGCCATATCATCCTTCACACAGTCCATCCATCGTTTCTTAGGTCAACTATTTCGCATTTTGTTACCTAGCTAATAAAATTATCGTTTTTTCCAGGACCAATATTGCCCGTGCCATTCTGGCTGTCGGCATCAAGGATAATCAAATTATATACTAAACCACCAAGGAACATATAAAAGCAGAGTTTTGTGAAGTATATTTGTGATATTTTTACTTAAATGTGGATTAAGCTGTCAATAAAGGACTTCATACTTTATGGGCAAAGATGTAGAAAATGCTTAGTGCCAACAATTTTTAACGACATACCTTCCGATTTAGAAAATAGCTGTACCACGAACGTATCTTTTAAAAACAAAATGGGGAAGTTTCTTTTTAGCACCTTTTGTCAAAACTTCATGGCTGGAGATGTGTAGATTCCAGTTATGATTGTTTGTTGTTGTTTATACAGTATGTTAGTACGGTATATCTATGTCTATCTGATTTTTGCGGCTTCACCGTTGTGAATTGAAATTCTGTTGCGCAACTTAAAATGTTTTAACTTTACGCTTATAGTCAGCCTTTGTTTAAAATAAGTGTGTTTAGTTTTAGGTAAAAGTTGTTATTGAGATAATACTAACGAATAGTTACATCAATATTTAAATTGTATATGGGAGCTACATCTGCCAACAAACTGTTTTACAGTTTGGCAGAAGTAAAATATTTTGTAGTACGGATGTAACAACGAATAAACGCTTTTTCATTTCATTTCATTTTTTTTTTCATAAATCCGTTGCGTAGCAGTACGGTCCGAGTATTCTAAGGATTGTTATTACCAGTGATAGGAATAGGTACAATGATTTTTGGAACTTGTATCATAATCATAAATGCACACAGAAAGAATAACATGGATAAGCCATTTTCCCGGAAAGTAATTCCGGTATTTCCGGATTCAATTAAATATTGTTTATGTTGGTAGTGAGATTATTACTACTCAATTCCAAATTTAAAGGAAGGTAACAAAACTAAATGAATTTATTATTTATCTGCTGAATAATAAAAACAACCGAATTCCGATCAAAGCATTTTTTTTTGGCCTTTTTATGGCCAGAACTTTTTATAAATTGTTGCACTTAAATCAAGCAATTCCGGAGGAATGTCCATATTAAAATATATGTTTCGGATCAATGACCCCAATTTAATCTACGTACTCCGATCACTGGTTATTACTTAGTAATTTAAGATGACCTAGAATAAAGTTGTTCGCCATGTATCTCAGGTCCAGTTGAAAACCAGTGTCGGGCACTAGTTGCCCGGCATTTTGCTGAACCTATTTGGCGCAGAGTAAATGTATTCTATTTCTTTTATTCTGAGCTAAATAAATACATTTTCTTTGTTTTTAAAACCGTCCGTGTAAACATAGAGTATTATATTATTTTTGTACCCTATCACAATACTGTCCTATTTTACCCAAAGGTTAACGTGTAGAGAAAGCTGTGTCAGTATATGTACCACTATAAATTGTACATCATCATTCTCTTGCCCTTATCCCAATTCATTTGGGGTCGGCGCAGTACGTCTTCTTCTTCCATACCTCTCTATTACTTGTCATCTCATGAGATACCTCCTTTCTTGCCATAACATTTTTCACACAGTCCATCCATCGTTTCTTTGGTCTTCCTCTACCCTTATACCACCCACATTCATACTCAAAACTTTCCTCACGACATTTTCCTCGTTCCTCCGCATCACATGCCCATACCACGACAACCTATTACCACGCATCTTTTCAGTCACCGGCGGCGGCGCCACTTTCAGACTTCCTCTAATGTACTCATTCCTTATTCTATCCATTCGCGTAACACCACACATCCCCCTTAGTATTCTCATCTCAGCCACATGCAAGTGCCTTTCATTCATCCCTTTTGTGGCCCAACATTCTGACCCATACAAGACAGCAGGCCTAACCATTGTTTTATAAATCTTCCCCTTAAGTTTAAGGGGAATGCGGGAGTCGCAGATAGTTCCGGTGACCTGCCGCCATTTCATCCATCCACCACTATAAATTGTACATGAAGTTTAAATAAATATATAAAAATAAACTTACGATGAAATTGAACTTTTATTAATCAGAATTTGCTAAAGTAGAACCCATAACCAATCTTAACATACATCAACCGATCAATCATTAACACACAAACTCTTACTCACACCCACACACCCCACACATCTACTTTCCACACACATACACACACTCACACACCACACATACCCACAAACACTACACATACCTGAACTTGCTAGAAACATTTTGTACCATCCTTGGACCTCAATTTTATTTTGTTTTTCCTTTTCATTTTTCATTATGTCTCAGCATTGTAAACTGTTATCCATGGGAAGTTGCGAGGTAACCCCATCACAAGTTTCCTTATATCTTAACGGGACTGCCTCAATTTTGTGCTGTAAAACAATTGTATGAGAAACAATAAAAACTTTTTATATTTTTATTTTAAAAATATTAATATTATAAGAAAATAATTCATTCTCAACACTTGCATTCTCTGTGATTTTGCAACAACAGTACTGCGATCGCCAACCCGCAAACAAAACAAAAACAAACAATTGAATAAAACAATTGTATGAGAAACAATAAAAACTTTTATTTTTTATTTTAAAAATATTAATATTATAAGAAAATAATTCATTCTCTTCATTTGCATTCTCTGTGATTTTGCAACAACAGTACTGCGATCGCCAACCCGCCTGCCAAGAGTGGCGATTATCGCAAAACCCCCCCTTGGGGGGGGGGGCTATGTCCAGTAGTGGACGTCTTGCGGCTGTAATGATGATGATGATGAAGAAAATAATTGAAGACTAAAAACATACATGGTGGAGGTGATACAGACGCACAAAAGCTTTCCACGTACTTAGTACATAATTCTGTTTTCATCATCAGTCGGTAGTAAGTCGGTTTTGTTTTCCAACCTGTATGTAATCTAATCGTTGATAATAATAACTATTGTAAGTCTCAGTTCGAATGTTAAGTATCCGGTTTTATAATATCTTAATATTTTGTTCGGCACTCAATTTTTAAATGTCATCTTTATTTAGAACTAGCTGTACCCGGCATGCGTTGCAATGCCCTTTTTACTACCTACCCTACCTACCTTACCTACCTTACCTACCCTAGCCAACGTTTCTCAAAAAAAAAAAAAACTCAAAATCAGCCAAATTCCAAATTCCAAAGCCAAAGTGTTCGAGTTTTAGCGAGACCCACGAACCACAATTGATTTATATATATATATATATATTTATATAGATAGATATAGATTACATTATTATTTTGTCTATGAGTTTTATTTATTTCAAGATTTCCCCGAACGAAATGCTACAAAAGACAGGAAAAAAGACAAGACTGTGTTCGTCACTCACTTTTTAAATGTCATATTTATTTAGAATTACCATAATATTTTGTCTATGAGTTTTATTAATTTCAAGATTTCTCCGAACGAAATGCTACCAAGGACAGGATAAAAGACTAGACTGTGTCACAAAGTCTATTTTTTCCTTAGTAACTGTCTTACAATTGTAGGACAGCAGAAAAATAAAACCGGCCAAGTGCGAGTCGGAATCGCGCACCGAGGGTTCCGTACAAAAATTATTAAAAAGATTTTGATTATATGATGTAACTAAAAAATTACGGTTTTCTCAATTTTTCCTTTATCTGTGCTATAAGACGTTGCTTCGCACCAAATTTCAAGATTCTGAGTTCACGGGAAGTACAGGGTACTAAATTTTGTTATTTTTGTTTTTGAGGTTTTGATTCCCTTGCGAGTGTCGAGAATTTGCGGCATAAACGGCTGTATCTTTGGTTTAGAAGTTTGATTTTTTCACAGCTCCAAGGGTGAGTATTTGATATAAATTTCAGCTTGATACCTCTACGCGTTCCTGAGAAAAAGGGTCTTGACAGACAGACGGACAGACGGGTTCCGGTATAAGGATTCAGTTTTTTCCTTTCGAGGTACGGAACCCTAAAAATACGTTGATCAATTCATAATTCCACAAAGGAAATCTTACTTCACTCTTCCACTCTCAGAACATTTGTACCAACCATAATGGGAGTCTGCGGTCATCGCAAAATCGTGTTCTTCAACGTCCCTCTCACCACACTGACTTCATTCACCGATTATTCTTCGTTCAGTCTATTTCTGTGTCTATATGTCCAAATCAGGATCGCAACTAATCGTTTTTATTTTAAAATTAAGTTCGCGAGTAGGTATATTCGGAAAAAGCTAGCAGTATCGTCACAATATTAATGTTTTCCCCATTGTTTGTCTTGGGAGGCCTAGAAAACGGTGGCGTGACCATTTAAGAGTTTGACAGAGATTGGCCGGAGAAAACCGCACGGAGAGAAGATTGGAAGGCTATGGGGGAGGCCTGTGCCCAGCAGGGGGACAATATAGGCTAGGAAAAAAAAACGGTTTATATTTTTCTTCACATTTATAATCCAGTCCATGGTATGTTGATAGATGACTAGTTACCTTATTCTTTTACATTTTTATAGAATCGTATTATCAAACGGAGTAATTTATTATGGTCCCGTAACCAAAGGGTCAAACGGGACTCTATTACTGAGACCTTGCTGTCCTTCCGTCCGTCCGTCCGGCCGTCTGTCGCCAGGCTTTATCTCATGAACCGTGATAGTTAGCCAGTTGAAATTTCTACAGATTATGTATTTCTATTGCCCCTATAACAACAAATACTAAAAACAGAATAAAATAAATATTTAAGGGAGCTCCCATACAAAAAAGGGATTTTTTTGCTTGTTTTTATAAATAATGGTACGGAACCCTACGTGCTTGCAGCCCGACTCGCACTTGGCCGGTTATTCAATATTCAGTAACTTATAAGCAAGGAAAATAATAGTCATAAAGACATTGCTAGGCGTGCTTGCAGCCCGACTCGCACTTGGCCGGTTATTCAATATTCAGTAACTTATAAGCAAGGAAAATAATAGTCATAAAGACATTGCTAGGATAGGCTCCTTGTGAAACACACGTTAAAGTTGACATCATGAAGATTTTATTTGTAATAGGTCTTTACCTATGAAATTGCCGTATTGCAGTACAGACTTTTTCAAACAAAAAAAAGTTTTGATTGGCTATGAGTTCTTCATTCAAATTAATTTTGTTTTAAAAATATGACATTCTATTTACAAAATCAGTCTTTTGTTTATTGATTAGCGTTGTATTTTCATTACATTTCAACATTTTTCCTCATAATGGATACTTTGAAATTTCGTGTAATTATGGAATATGAGTTCCGTCGTGGCACCAACGCGGCACAAACGACCCGTAACATCAACGACGTTTACGGAGAGAACTGTACAAACGAACGCACAACCCGTTATTGGTTTGCTCGGTTCCGTTCTGGGAATTTTGACTTGAAAAATGAACCTCGTGGTCGTCCGGAAACTTTGGTCAACAATGATGAATTAAAGGTGATTGTTGAAGCTGATGAAACTCAATCTACAGCTGAGCTGGCAGCAGCTTTTGATGTTAGCATTAAAACAATATTGGTCCATTTGCGACAGATTGGCAAGATAAAAAAGCTTGATAGATGGGTGCCCCACGAACTTAACGATCGCCAGCGCAACGTACGCGTCGAGACTTGCCTTGCGCTGCTTAACAGGCACAGAAATGAAGGAATTTTGAACCGAATTGTTACGTGCGACGAAAAATGGATTCTTTTTGACAATCGAAAGCGCTCAGCAAGTTGGTTAGATCCTGGTTCGGTACCAAAGCAATGTGCAAAACGAAAAATGACCCCTAGAAAGGTGATGGTCACAGTTTGGTGGTCTAGTGCTGGTGTGATTCATCATAGCTTTTTACAAAACGGCGAGAGCATTACTGCAGATGTGTACATTGAAGAACTGACCACAATGATGGCGAAACTCGCACGTCTGCAACCAGCTTTGGTCAATCGGTCGTCTCCACTGCTACTTCACGACAACGCGCGGCCCCATACTGCACAACAGACCGTCTCTAAGCTGCATGAGTTGGGTTTGGAAGCTCTCCCTCATCCGCCATACTCACCAGATCTTGCGCCTTCCGACTATTACTTTTTCCAAAATTTGGACAACTTTTTAGCGGGAAAAAAATTAAATTCCCGAGAGGCAGTACAAAACGCCTTTGAAGAGTTTGTTGTCTCCCGTCCAGCTGATTTTTTCAAGATGGGCATCCATAAACTGCCAGAGCGTTGGCAAAGATGCATTGATTGCAGGGGTGATTACTTTGAATAAAAGAAATAAATAAGTTCGAAAAAAAAAATACTTTAACTTTTTTCAAACAAAACGGCAATTTCATAGGTAAAGACCTAATATTTTTTCTGGTCTTTGCGTTGGCTTTTGCCGCTGCGCTAACCAACCAGGTGAAAGGTCCGTTGGTTCCAACCAGGAAGCCGCCGCTTTCGAGGCCCAGTGGTGGTGAGTGTTACTTTGGTTATTCCGTTTATTTACCCCAAAAATCTTCAATTTAATGATCCATATTTAAATTAAAAATTCGTGTACATCATAAAGTTTTCATTTTTTTTGTACGAGTTTATATTGTGGCGTAATAATGTGGTCTATACGCATCCATTAAACACCAATTTCTTCATTGTTTTTAATGAAATGAATATTGCAAGTTTGTTTTTGAAAAAAACCTAAATTAAATCGATATATTTTTAAAATACAGACATTCATAGAAAATGGCCTTTGTTAACGTAGACGATTTACTGTTATTTGTAAATGATTTCTCAGAAACTAGAAGTTGCCCAGGTATGATCTACAACAAAAAATTAACTCAATGACGAGGAGAACGATTGCCGTTCGGCTTCGTTAAGGATATTTTTACACCCATTATCAGAATCGAAATAATTTAAAAAACCGGCCAAGTGCGAGTCGGACTCGCGCACGAAGGGTTCCGTACGATTATTTATTAAAATCACTTTTTTGTACGGGAGCCGCATTAAATATTTATTTTATTCTGTTTTTAGTACTTGTTGTTATAGTGGCAACAGAAATACATAACCTGTAGAAATTTCAACTGGCTAACTATCACGGTTCATTAGATACAGCCTGGTGACAGACAGACGGACGGACGGACGGACGTACGGACGAGCGGACAGCGAAGTCTCAGTAATAGGGTTCTGTTTGACCCCTTGGGTACGGAACCCTAAAAAATAAGAAAATTCCTAAAAAAAAAATGCAACATGCATTTCATCGGCAACGATAATGATGCGATCTAGCCAATTTAAAACCACAACGACTGCATTCGATGGCTTTCTAGGGTGCTTGTCGAGCTTTGGGTGAGCTGCTAGAATTTCCAACTTTAGCACAAAAAACTCAGAGCACAAAGCGGCCAGTGTCACAACACCATTGACGATATTGTAGGAAAACAACGAACAATTTAAACTAGAACACATACGTGTCTGTCAGTTGTCGTAACTATTGTACTTGTTTGTTTTTTTTTAGGTATCCCATTAGCTTCTAACGCTGGAGCTGGAAGTAGGCTCACTGCATCGCAAATCATCAGTTCGTACAATACACCACCAAAACAGGGATAGATTCAGGGTTTCCAGGTTTGTCTGAAGAAAGACATGCGATATTAAATACTAAAAAAAAAACGCCATGTCTTCATGAAATCTTGTTTTTATTTGTTATTGTATTTGTTGTTTATTTTGTTTGCCTGCACAAACATACCTTTGTATTTCTTGTGTTAATTGTATGTCTTATTGTTGTTTAATACAAGGAGTTGTTTAGCATTTTCGTCAAAATTCAAGAAGTTGTAACAAAACACATAATCAATTTAAATTACGGTACTTAATTAATTATTAATAAATGCTGATATTTTTGGTTGTTTAAGTTTGTCAGTATATCAGAATAACCCCATTAACGTGATTTAGAGAATAAGAAATTATCGAATAAACGTTTGAGATTGTCTGTACGTGTGTTAAAGCGCGGTTATAGGGCGAGGCTCAGAGGGGCCGCGTTTAAAGCACAGGTGGTTCACTCTTACCAATTTCGGTAAAAAAAAAAAACAAAAATCACCTACCCATTTTATTATTGATTCGGCTCGAGAATCATTAGCATAGTTACCTCCTTGATGATTTGACGAGGATGCAAAACAACACCTTGTATAATTATTTATTTAATAATCCAGGTAGAACTGTTTATTTTATTTTCTAATTCATGGCTTGGCTTCCATTTTTTTTCACGGGTGACTTCTTAAAACCAGCGCTGTGCTGTGGGCCCCCATAGCACAGCATCATGCTGAGAGGTAACCTGCTTTTCGCAGTCACGACGTGCAAGCTGTGAACTTTTGTTCTGTCCTGTTGCACTTATAAATATTTGTTATACCTTGTATGTTTTTTGTAGACATTTTTTTCTTTCTTCTTTTCTTTACTATGGAAATATGAAAATCAAAACAAATAGCATTTATGACTTAGAAATATGTCGATCAATTTGATTGCTATCCGTTTTCATTTTTATTTTGTGTAAATTACTCGTGTTTGAATATGTGATATTTTTAATTAAAATATTGTTTTGTCCTAGTGTGTGTTAATTTTTTATTGCACGATTTCCTCAAGCAATCTTTAGGTACTTACTAATAATAAAGCTGAAGAGTTTGTTTGTTTGTTTGAACTCGCTAATCTCAGGGACTGGTCTGATTTGAAAAATTCTCAGTGTTAGATAGCCCATTTATCGAGGAAGGCTATAGGCTATATATCATCACGCTACGACCAATAGAAGCGGAGCAGGAATGAAAAATGTTGCGAAAACGGGGAAAATGTGACGCAGACGAAGTTGCGTCGTCGTGATCCATTTACTCGAGAAAGGGTAACAAACAAACAGTCACTTTCGCATTTATTATAGTAGTATTTTATGTAAAACGACTGAATACCGTAGCACACATAATAAAGTCCACTGCTGGACACAGGCCTCCCCCAAGTATCGCCACATTGACATTTTGGGGGGTTTTGCTATAAT
This sequence comes from Cerastis rubricosa, assembly GCA_949152445.1. Lineage (NCBI taxonomy): Eukaryota > Metazoa > Arthropoda > Insecta > Lepidoptera > Noctuidae > Cerastis > Cerastis rubricosa. The sequence continues at coordinate 4,166,221 of OX424550.1, read as the reverse complement.
CGCCACGCTTGGCAGGCGGGTTGGCGATCGCAGCACGGTTGTTACAAAAGCAAAGAGAACGCTGCTGCCCATTATCTGGCAAGTCCTTTAGTCGCCTCTTACGACACCCACGGGAAGAAATGGGATAGTGCTATTCTTTACACCCGACAACATATAGAGCCATACAGAGCTCGGCAATCGCGACACCACAACATCAACGAGCCGGTTAATTATTTTCATTAAGATCAGGAAAACCAGTCCATGTTAATATGGATAGGTACCTATTTACCTAGATTCTTTTACATATTATAGAATCGTAGTAATTTATAAGCAAGGAAATAATAGTCTTAAAGACATTACTAAGGAAGGCTCCTCGTGGAACACACGTTGAAATTGACATCATGAAGATTTTGTTTGTTTTGTTTCTGGTCTTTGCGTTGGCGTTTGCCGCTGCCAACCATGAAGACCTGGAGCATCTGCCTAAGAAGCCGACTCGTGAGTGTTACTTTAGTTATTTCTTTTATTTATCCCAAAAATCTAATCTAATGTAATCTATATACCAATATTATAAAGCTCAAGAGTTTGTTTGTTTGCTTGAACGCGCTAATCTCAGGATCTCTACTGGTCCGATTTGAAAAATTATTTCAGTGTTAGATAGCCCATTATTATTATATCATCATATCACGCTAAGAGACATAGGAGCGGAGCAGCAATGAAAAATGTTGCGAAAACGGGGAAAATGCGACACAGAAGGAAGTTGCGCGGGACAGCTAGTCTATACTAATATTATAAATGCGAAAGTCACTCTGTTTGTTTGTTTGTTACCTTTTCACGACTAAACGGCTGATCGAGTCTTAATGAAATTTAGTAAGAAGATAGATTTCAACCTGGGAAAGGACATAGGCTATATATCATCACGCTACGACCAATAGGAGCGGAGCAGCAATGAAAAATGTTGCGAATACGTGGAAAATGCGATACAGACGAAGTTGCGCGGGACAGCTAGTAAATTATAAAACTAAAGGACCGCTAAGGGCACCCCTTGGGTTCAGACCTTCGCTTAGGGCGTCATTGGTGGAGGGATAGCTAGGGACAAGCTGGATCATAATAATATTATTTAGGAAATTTAAAGCTACAGCACAGTTCAGCGACTCAGCTGGTTCGTTGACCAAGGATACGGCGTTTTTTTTAACACTGTTTACCGCGTGCAATTAAAAAAATGCAATCAAAAATGTGAAACGAAGTTTATAAACAGTGCTCGAATTTTCATAGAATATTTTTTATTGATTTCCTGGGAGCAGTTGTGTTCTGTATGGTGTCGGACGTAAAGAATAGCACCATCCCATATCTTCCCGTGGGTGTCGTAAGAGGCGACTAAGGGACTTGCCAGAGAATGGGCAGCAGCGTTCTCTGTGCTTTTGTAACAACTGTACTGCGATCGCCAACCCGCCTGCCAAGCAGGGCGATTATGGCAAAACCCCTTTTAAGTCAATGTGGCGACACTTGGGGCAGGCCTATATCCAGCAGTGTACGTCTTTCGGCTGAAATGATGATGATGTGGTGAAGAAACTTAAAAAAAATACTCTTTTATTAAAAACTTCTACACTGTTAAAAATTTTCAGGGAATTTTACATAATTTTAGGGCAACTTTCGTTGCCCTAACATTTCTGTATTTTTCCATAATTATGTAATTTTACAAGGCGTATGTAATTTTACATATCGACCTGATTTCATTATTATGTAATTTTACATTTATGTAATTTTACATAATCAAACTAATTGACGGTTATGTAAAATTACATTTATGTAATTTTACATAATCTGTAAAATCTTACTTCTGTAATTTTACATAATCTGTAAAATCTCACTTCTGTAATTTTACATAATCTGTAAAATTTCATGTATGTAATTTTACATATCCGTAAATTTTCAATTATGTATTTTTACATTTTTTTCAGTGATATTACTGAGTAATTATGTGTTTTGTTACAAATTTCGAATGTAAAAATACATAAAGTTTGTGTATTATTCATGAAATTTTATGTATATTTACATTTTATTCAATAATTTTACCGAATGATTATGTATTTTGTTACAGATTTCGCCTGTAAAATTACACAAACATTCTGTATTATTCATGTTTTTTTTAGTATTTTTACTTTTTATTCGGTAATATTACACAATCATTATGTATTTTGTTACAGATTTCGTATGTAAAAATACATAAAGTTTTTGCATTATTAATGATATTTTATGTATACTTCCATTATATTCGGTAATATTACACAATTATTGTGTGTTTTGTTACAGATTTCTTATGTAAAAATACATAAAAGTTTGTGTATTATTAATTATATTTTATGTACATGTACACTGTATTCGGTAATATTACAGAATTATTATGTGTTTAATTACAGATTTCGTATGTGAATTTACCACAAAATTTATGTGTTTTTACATAAGAAAACTGTGATTTTAAATATGGGCACGGTAAAATTACTTGTTGTTTGTGTATTATTACCTGTAAAATTAGGTAAGATTACATGTTATTATGGGATATTTTTCTGTAAAATTCAATATTAATTCTGCACATTTACATGCTTTCGGTAATTCTCCGGATTTAGTTATTAGCCATAGTTTTTCTTATGTATTTTAATTAATGCAGCCGTATTAATGAAGACATGAAAAAATCACTTGGAAATAAGTCAATAACCGATCTAATGTATATACACTGGCTGCACCTGTATTAGTAACAATCCACCCAATATTACATTTATTAGGGGTAATATATTCATCATTAAATGGTGTGACCTCAAAGCAAATTAAAAACCCAAAACTTAATTGTTATTAAATAATTTGCCTACACTGCACACATTTCACAAATACTATATTACTCCTGTAATATTAGGCGCACAGTTATATTATTCAGATGTGACGAGAGATTATACCCAGATCGGTTAGACTGATGTTTCCTTATGATTTCCACACAAGTATTTTGATTAATACGACTTCATTTATTAAAATACATAAGAAAAAAACAAACAACTTGCCAATAGCAAAATCCTGAGAATTATCGATAGCATGTAAATGTACAAGATTTGTATTGAATTCTTTAGATAACATTATCGCCTAATTACATGTAAAATGAACTAATTTTATAAGTCATAATATACAAACAACAAGCAGTTTACAGTTTGGAGGTTATAATAATAAAAAAAACAAATTCAAAAAAACAACAATTTATTGATTTTCGTACAGGTAAAGGATATGCTTAAATGAATAATTAAATGCTTAGCTTATACCTTCTTTTGAAGTGACTTCTTATACTTATAATCACAAGGATTTACTTAGATGAATCACAAGTTGAATTGTACATGAACAAGACCTATGCACAGTAGTAATAGTATAATGTGAAGTTTACTCATTAATGACAACAAACTTTATTCAGCGTGCGTCTTAAAAACATACCTTTGTATAAATTCTAATGTGTTTTGATAACAGGATATTCCATATTATTCAAATTGAAGTAAGCCGCCATCAATAGTTGTAACGACGTAGACAGACTCGCAGTTTCGCTAACAATCGTTTTTTCTACCAGCAAGTAATATATGTTTTCATTATCTGTGGGCAAAAAACAGAATGGTTAAAACAGGCAATATAGGCTCCCAAAATTTATAATAACGTACTTTAAAAACCGGGACCTCACAAACTGATCACTAGACTAGATAATTAAAATAATAAAATATTACCGGTAATGGTTATACATGCATTTCAGTCTCAATTTAAATGTATCATAAAGATTAATTATAAATTATACGAAACATACAGTGTTATGTTTCGCAGATAAGGCATTTTATCATTGTAATAAAAATAAAAATTAAGTCTTACCTAAAAATACAATGTTAGGCGCAGCTGCTTTGGATAGTTCTGTTGCAACTTGAACCCTAGTTAATGGTTCCTGAAAAAGTAAAAGTTAATAAGATTAGTAAATGGAACTACTATGTTTGGCATGGATCCACCATCTGGAAGATTTTTTCAAAAGTGTATCTAAGAGGAATAATTCGATAATGAAACTTTGCACATACAATGACATGATATATATATAGGTCTATAATTAGTTTATATTGCTCCAGTTAATAGAACAAAAGAAATAGAGCAAAAACATATTATGTATGAAAAACTTAAACTTGCTGTATTTTTTCAACTATGGTATTTGAAGTTACTTAAACTACTTACAGACATAGATATACCTTATCCTATTGTAAGTACAAAGTTTAAGAGCAAACTAGCAACTCGTTTTAAAATGAGAGTTTAACTAAGTTTGTATGGAGAACCGAGCTTACCGAGAACCCTTAGAGCAATCTGTGTAGTAAAAATCAGCTAAACTTATTGATAATGGTTAATAACCTTTACATGAAACCATGAAATTCAAACGTTGTTACCGATCACTAATAATATGTTTAACAAATTTCTGTACGTAGTTGTGACTTTTCAAGTTAGCGCTATGTGGTACAATGGTAATTAAATGTATGCTTAATACTTCCATTCAGGTATATCAAGTTTGTATGTATTTAAATAGATGTATATCTGCACAAATACATTTAATTATGTGACAGAAAATAGTATATACAATCTACCTATCTAATTGGATACTGTTTAGCAAAAATTTTGCAATACTTATGTCAACTGTAACCATCTAATTTTTTAATTGACGTCATAATGCACCAAATGTGGTTTGTCAGCACATTATTGCTTATCAGTATCCAATTATAGTGTACTCTACAATCTATTTAAACTAGAAAGATTTCATTACCAAAAGTCAAAATTAATTTAGATTTACCTGATTGTATTACATTTTCCACAGTTAGTTCCAATATTGGCACAGCTTTCTTTACTTTTTGGTCTGCCGACCAAATTTTCACGACGGGCATGTTTTACTGTGAAAGAATAACAAAATTTATTAGCGTTATTGACTAAGTATTTGCGTAGCAGTTTTAATAAAAAAAATGTCATCGCTTTTAGCGTAAGGCACGTCTGTCGTTTCATGAAACAATTGTTTGCCCGCCACAACCAAACGTTTTTGAAAATGGAACACACAACGAATCGGTTAAGTTATTAACCAACAAAAATCAAATTACGGCTTGGACTATTTTAAACTACGATGTACATAACTAGTACGCGGGTAAGTACTTACGTTTATTTAATGGCAAACGACTTCAACAAGATCATTCGTCCACCCTGGATGTGAACTGAACGTGAATCAACTGCAAGCTGCTTCCACAATCCACAAGTTCTTTCTAAAACAATCATATTACGTAACGCTTTACGGTCTAATGCAGATTTCACTAGATTTTTGATGCAAGAAACTAAAAGTATATCTATTACTCACCATAATAGTACTAGGTACGGTGTGGTGTGAGCACAAACACTGCAGGTTAAAACTTGTTCATGTTCAAGGTTCTTGGCACTGGGGCGGCAAGTAGTCTCAACACGTGGCAGCGTGGGGTCTAGGTACCCACCCACGTACCACGTGTGGATGAGAGGCACAGACGGCAGTGGCGGCCGCGTGGACAGTGCGCGTGTCAGCCTCGCTCGCCGGCAGGTAGGCATAGTAGCCCTAAACTTGGAGTGTAATCCAAGACTGGAACCCTGGAATCAGCGCGTGGCGGGTGCATCCGTAAGCGTTGTGCCAGAACACAGCAAGCCTCCGTCGATGGGTGCGTCTCCCAGCCGTAAGCCCAAAGCAAGGTGGATGGAGGAAGACTTCCCGTCGTGGCGGCTTACAATTAGAGGTTATGCTCGCACATGCCCACAGGCTTCTCAAAGGTTCCTCGCCGCGTAGTCAAGCGATTTAAGCGAGCAGCTAGGCGATGCGCGGCGGGGCAAGCATGGTGCAGGGCGAAGCATGTGAGCGCATTCACAGTGAGGAGCAAGGTGGCAGGTGAAGTGGCAAGGGCCAACTATGTACATAGCCTTTCTCGACAGTCATAGCGAGGCTGCCGAGAAGTTTAAATGGCTGCCGGACTGCGCCGACAGAAAACATAGGTAACGAATGTGATCCATCAGGAACCAAATAAGAATTACAATCACACTAGACTTGTGTAAGTAATGCGATTGTTGCATTGCGCGTCATATATCCCGACCGCGTACTGTAGCATTACACATGACTCGACCAAACTAAGCATGGCACATGACACTCAAACATGACGCGCGGTGACTCGTTCGTCCGCCGTGTGTGCAAGCGAGAAGGAGCATGCGGCTAGGTAAACTATTATTTAGAACCGTATTGTACGTGTTTTATGGTTTATGTTTAATTGATACCGCGGACTGCCTAGTAAGTGATGTTTAAAATCATGGCTCTCGCACTTTACATAACAATATCACATTATAACATAACGCGATATCTCATCTCATGTAATGATGTGATGCTAGCATGCGAGCATTTCATTACAATAGCCATCGCGCATTGCGTTTGACGATTTTCACATTACAATATTACTTTATAACATAACGCCATATCTCATCTCATGTAATGATGCGAGCATTTCATTACAATAGCCATCGTGTGGCGCTTCATGTCGCGTCATGTTTGGAGTCATGGTGTAATGTAACATTCCTCGGTACGAAAAGTAATGTCATATAACATCACTTTACAACGCACTGTTTTGCGCATGTCTAAATCACACTGAGCTCTTACCCGTTTTTAGTAGCCTCAGCCTGGGACGGAGTTGAGAAAAAAGCCGCGCCCGCGCCCACGGAATGACCTGCGACGGTTTATTTATGACGTGCAGTGTTGCCAACAGAGAAACAAACTCTCCACCAGATTCAACTTCTAAAAAGCCACCAGAAAACCACGAACAAAATTCGGATTTACTCCAAAAATTTGGAAAAATCGCTTAATTTCCACTAAACAAATTTTTGGTTTTTATGAAAGAAAACAGTAAGTAGCTGTATTACTAAAAAACCGTTCTTTATTATTACGTAATAAAATATTTAAAATCAGTAAATCAACAAACAATATTGTTAGTAAATAATCAACAAGTCAAGATGAGGAACATAAAAATTATTTGATAACAACAATAACTATAAAAATAAAGTGATATTCTAAAAATCCAAAAATGATTTTTTGCCTTCCACACCGTCTGTTTCACGTTTATATGATTGTTTGGTCCCAATTTGTTTTATAACTTTTATTGTAATTTCATAATCTTTGCAGCATTTTCCTTCCAATCTTAAACCACAGCGTATTCTTAATATAGCAGTTAAAATATTCAACTTCATTCTGTTCCTCTGCTTGTTTTTTATAACATTCATACAGCTAAATTGCCTCTCAAAATCGGCATTAGAATGAAGCAGTATTAAGAGAGTAAGCTCAAAAGTTGCTAATTCCTCAAATCTAGATTCCCCTTGAGCATCTTTGAAATGCAATATTTCATTACAAAAATTTTTGGTATATATATGGTATATTTCGTAACGTTTTAGAGGCTTAGTGGTTGAGTGATAGCATTTTCAGTTATTGAAAGTAGACCACTAGAAAAAACCACCAGCCACTAAAAGCAATATTTCGCCACTAAAAGGGGTCGAAACCACCAGTTTTAGTGGAAAATCCACTGAGTTGGTAACACTGCTGACGTGTTCGTATTTGGAAGATTTAGGGACGTCACTCGTAACTAGTGATGTACGTTTCAGTCGGTTTTACTACAATCTAACTACAACAATCGAATACTTATGCCATAATATGCATCGGTTTGTGTTTATTCTATTCTATTAAATTAATACGTATGATACCAGTGTTGTAGGGGTGGGTAACTCCGGACTCCGGTGGTACTGAATACTGATACAAACAAAGGTGCCGGTTCCGAACGCGGATACGTAACTAAATAATAAACCTTAATAATTCTGTGGTGTCAAGTTAAAAGGGTATGGTAGGGTAATGAGTCTGATTTTTTGAAAAATTAGTTAATTACACAGATGGATAAAACATATTATAAAGTATTACGGTAAAAAGGAGCTGAGTCAATATAATGTATTTTTATTACGTGAGTCTAAAATTTCAAATACGAGTCTAGTCATAAATAGCAAAAATTAAAAAGTAAAAAGGGGTTATGTCTAGTCATCTTCTTATGACATACGTAATTCTTTACTTATAAAATTATGCATAATGAGATAAGTCGACTCGTGCCTAAATTCGTATTCGTCGTTCCGCGTTAGTTGCCTTTCGCGGGCGAACTTTACGTGTTTTGACCTATATAAAAAACCTTTTTGTTTTTTTACGGATGGGAAATCATCAAATTACCCGCTTTACCGATTATGCTCTGGGCGGAGGGGAAAGGAGTGTCAGACTTGTACTGACTATTACCCATCTATGTTCCTTCTAAGCCCTTTGTGATCCAGGGCTACGGTATCGGTATCTCTTTCTAACAGTCCCGCAGCCCTGGTAGGCATCGGCCCTCTCGGACCCCTTCCGATTTGCTGACATCTCTTTGAGGCGAAATTGACGTCATTAGTACATTTGTTAAACAAATGAACCCACACAGCTAACTACTAGGTTTCCTTGCACAGCGGTAGGTTTCCGCCTTAAATGATGATAAATTGTAAAGGAAATTCTTTCCATAGCAACGAGGAAGTATCTAATATATATTCCCTGTCTCCCTGAATCTTACGATAATATTACGTTTAGTTAACCAACAAAAGTTGTCAATTGCACGAGTTTTTCATTTTTCGCGGGCGGGGTGGTGTTGCTGCATCCTGGATCCAGGCCTAAATCGTTTTCGCTAAATTAAAACCTAAAAATTTTACATAACATTTCAACCTTTTGAACGGAACTCAACGCAACCACGAAACGTATTTCTCGTATTAAGATTTTTATCTGTGGCGGACTCAGATGACATGTTGTGATGTTGGATTGTTTACGAACAAAGTAAACTTGATAATAATAATGAAACATCCTATTACGTGTTTGTTTTGTTAATTTTCGCATACTCACAATGCAAAAATAAACAGCAAGACCAAGAAAAAGAGGTCAGCGTACACTCAGTTTAAGAAAATGAGTTCCTTGTGTGAAATTTTTAATAGTAAGTGTCTCTATATCATTTTAATCTTGTAAAAATGTGAAATAAGTTTAAGTGATTTTCAAAGCAACAGAATAATACAGTTGATACAGGCATAGGCCTCTGCTTTGTTCTAAAAATATGTTGAAATAATAGTCTTATTCGTTTCAGGATATCAATCGTAGCCTTCGGCAGAGGAATGGTCTGGCAGATAAATGAGACGACGCCGACGATTCAGCTATGTACAATATTTATTTACATAAAATAATTTCTGATAATGTTAGCTCTTGTATTAGTTACAGCTTGTAGATAAGCCGTCTCAGGCACATGAGCATATCTATTGGTGTCTTGAGCCAAGGCTCCAAAGCATAGGCTGAATTCGCCTGCAAATCAATGATAAATAATTTTTTTGTTTATGTTACATTGGCAACTAACAATATTAACTATATTTTGTGTTTGCGTTTCAGATTACAATGAATGAGGATTCAGAAGAATGAAAATATGGGCCCCAAATATTGAATTTATTTACATTACAATTGAATGTCTCACTGTTGGGCAAAGGCCTTTTAATACATATAAATTATAAACAAAAAACTAATATATTATAACTGTTATTATTTTAAATGATATTGTTCAATGTAGCCTTTGGACATTGACTCAGCACTCGGCCTGGCTCATGCGCGGCCCAGTTAATACAATGATTTGGTTGCATCTTACACACATAGGACACATAAAGATTGTTTAAGTTTTTTTTAGAGTATGTTGAGACAAAGTAGTATATAAGCAGAAAATTTTGTAAATAAATTAAATTTGAATTTTATATTATTGTCTCATTATCCCCCCTCTTGTCAAGACAACTTTAGCCATCTCTGATCAGTCTCGTGAGTCTGCGGGACTGGCAGTTAGTGTACCCTTCCCGAACCTGGTATTCCTGTCTACTATACGTCTGTAACCCTAGGTCGCATGGTGCAAACATCCTGAACTTATTTATATGATAGATTAGGGCTTAGAGTCGTAGGGAATGTTATGCTTGTGGGTCTTTGTGGGTTCTTTTAACTTATCATATATTTTCATGTTCCGTCACACCTTTGACGGTATTGCGGCCTTACATGACGTTTCTTAAGGGTGGATGTACAGACATACTTCGTTTTTATGACTTGTACTATATCATGACGTCTTACCTAGTAGTAAATTGTTATTTACTACTAGGTAAGACATATTACTACAGGTAAATTTTGGATTCATGTAGTCTGCATAGGTCTGTTTTAATGATAGAACCACTAAAAATAAATTGGTCATGAAACCCTGCCTGGAAAATTTGCATTCAGATTTGATGATTCAAGTATTCTGCCCTCAGCATCTGCAATCTAGAAGTAATAGACTTGATCTTTGGCAATATCCTGTAAGCAGGATTTTCATCAAACAAAGAACCTGTAAATTATCAGACATTGTAACTATGGTTATGGTACCTAGATTGAACTAACTTTAACGAAAACAGGCAGACCCTGAGATGTGCTAGGAGACAGATGCTCGATCAGCTAGCCTGGCACAAATACTGCACCATCTCTTTGCGAATTTGTAGGTAAGGAATTCTTTTTTAAGGGAAATCGAAAGCCCTAGTTAACGCTCGTACAGCAATCCTTTCGGCCTTCCTTTCATTCTTTCCGGCATACAAACTGAGGAGATGGCGACGGTAGGTGCCCAAAATGTTTTTTTAAAATCACCTAAGCTCAAGAAACACAAATAATAACTAGATTCTTTACAATAAAAAGAATATTTTCTAGGTCCGATGTGATGAAGACTATTTTGACATTTGTCAGAAGTAATGTTTCTACACCCAAGTGTCAAAAGTAGAGAAAATATAGTCGTCATGCTCGACGTTTTAAACCTAAGTAGACTGAAGAATATAAACATTCCTTTTCTACATTCATAACATCGCCATGCTTAGGACGATAGAAATCTTTCTACAATCTGTCATTTTGTCGATTCTTCCGTAGAAATAGCCCGTTTCTACGGCGGTCATGCTACGCGTGCTGGAAATCAAACGTTCTCTACACCTTAATCCCACTCGTGTTGCTTCAAATAACTTTATTATGCATGCAATATCTTGAACTTGCAAAGTTGCAATTGCGACTGAGAAGGAAATACACGGCTAAACGTTCCGATTTACGCTACACAGTGTTTTGTAACGTGGTTGAATGATCTTTAGTCGCTAAAGGCGGTTTAGACCTTACTTTGGTTGAGCCCCCTTGTCGATGTCGGGTCGGGCGGTGTTTGGCCGGTCAAATACATAATGGCTGCTACACACGTTACGTAAAATCGTTACGATCGGACGGTACAATTCAAACTGCAACGATAAATCTACATGTGTCATCATCATCATCATCATTTCAGCCGAAAGACGTCCACTGCTGGACATAGGCCTCCCCCAACGCCACATTGACATAAAGGGGGTTTTGCCATAATCGCCACGCTTGGCAGGCGGGTTGGCGATCGCAGTACCTACGGTTGTTACAAAAGCACAGAGAACGCTGCTGCCCATTCTCTGGCAAGTCCCTTAGTCGCCTCTTACGACACCCACGGGAAGATATGGGATGGTGCTATTCTTTACGTCCGACACCATACAGAGCTACATGTGTGTATGAAAAAACTGTACAGTTTGTCCGATTTTCTAGAACTCTACAGTTGAACGGAACAGTATGAAATTTTGGATAGATAAATCGGAATCGGAAGAAACTGTGCCGATAATCGTAACGTGTGTGCCAGTCGTTTCAGTTTCCGGTCCGAATGGTTGTGCGTGCGTTTCATAATAATACCTAAAATTTTGCCAATCTTTAGGAAATACCGTTATTTTCGTCAATAAATTAACATGGGAATGAGCTTGTCTTTTCATTAGTCATTCTTTACACCAAATACGTGTTTTCTTTTCCTTGCTTTTGCTTTTTATGGCGAATAATAAACCTGCTGCTGCAACCTGCTAACGCGTCGTCAGTATAAGCCATCTCAACGAATGAATAATCGTTTTAAAAGTATTTGTTCCAAACATTACATGTAATTTTACAGATTTTATGTAAATTTCGATCACTTAGTGATTATTACATATGAATTACGAAAAAAGACCATTCAAAGAGTAAATTCTACAGAATACATGTAAAATTAAAGAAATGTTGGGAAAATTCATTTTTTTTTTGTAAGTTTACTGACATTCTATGAAATATTACATAAGACGTGAGTAACTTTACATAAAAATGTAATTTTCAGAAAATTAGGTAAAAATATGAGATTTTTATGTAAAATACCCGTTTTAATTGATAAAAACACATAAAAAAAATATTTGTCCCAAAGGTTCCATGTAATTTTACATATTTTATGTACACTTAGTGATTATTACATATTTATAATGTAAAAAGTCACATTTAAATGGAAAAAATACAGAAAATATGTAAAATTTAAGAAATGTTTGGAAATTTCATATTGTTGTTTGTATTTTCTACTGAATTTTCCGGAATATTACATTAGACGTAAGTAAATTTACATAAAAATGTATTTTTCAAAAACATTGGTAAAATTATGAGATGTTTATGTAAAATTCCCGTATTTTAATTGTTAAAAACACATAAAAAAAGTATTTGTCCCAAACATTCCATGTAATTTTACAGATTTTATGTAAACTTCCATCTCTTAGTGATTATCACATATTTATTATGTAAAAAGACCATTTCAATAGCAAATTCATAAGAATATATGTAAAATTAAAGAAATGTTGGGAAACTTCACTATGTTTTTTGTAATTTTACTGCTATTTTTCGGAATATTACATGAGACGTAAGAAAATTTACATAAAAATGTATTTTTCAAAAACATTGGTAAAATTACGAGATTTTTCTGTAAAATTCCCGTTTTAATTGCTAAAAACACATTAAAGAAAGTATTTGTCCCAAACGTTCTATGTAATTTTACAGATTTTATGTAAACTTCCATCTCTTTGTGATTTTTACATGTTAATTATGTAAAAAGACTATTTAAACAGTAAATTCAACAGAATATATGTAAAATTAAAGAAATGTTGGGAAATTTCCATATGTTTTATGTAATTTTACTGTCATGTTTCGGAATATTTCATAAGATATTAGTAAATTTACATAAAAATGTGTTTTTCACTAAAATAGGTAAAATTACGAGATTTCTATGTAAAGTTCCCTTTTCCATCGTAAAAAATACATACGAAAATGTATTTATCCCAATAATCCATGTAATTTTACAGATTTTTTGTAAATATCCATGGCTTAGTGATAATTACATAAATTTTATGTAAAACTACTTAAAAATTGTTGATTTTAACGAAAAAATGTAAAATTGACGAAATTTATGTAAAATTTCATATTTTTTCCAGAGTTTTCGGGAATTTTACAGGATTATGTAATTTTTTTGCATGTAAAATTACATAATTTTTAACAGTGTAATAATGTTTATGCGCAACGGTTGCGCAATTTGAGCCACAACACAGACGAGGCAGTCAGTTGACTTAACTTTTGGTTATTTTTTTCAGGTTTCCCAACGTCTTCCCATGTCGGTGGTCATCTACCTGCATCTAAAATCCAAGCTTTATATAATAAACCACCAAAAGACGGATAGATACCTAGTCCCTGAGTGCATGTCTTCTTCTTCCATACTTGTCTACTACTTGTCATCTCATGAATACCGTAACAAAAAGCATTTCTGACTAAAAATATGGTGAAAAGCATCAATTCGAGTTTTGTAAGGTTTAATTTTTTTTTTTTGTTTTGTGTAATAATTACTCTCGATGTAAATGTGTGATTTTGAATTAAAATATTACTTTGTCTTAGCGTTTTGTTTTATTACAAGATTTCCTCAAGTCGTTTTACATAAAATGGTAACTTGGATCTTACAATTGCAAAGGAATTTTTCCTTATACAGTACTAGCTGTCCCGCGCAACTCTGTCTGCGTCACTTTTTACCCGTTTTCGCAACATTCTTCATTGCTGCTCCCCTCCTATTGGTCGTAGCGATATGATATATAGCCTATGTCTTTCCCCAGGTTGTAATCTATCTTCTTGTGAAATTTTATTAAGATCCGATCAGCCGTTTAGTCGTGAAAAGGTAGGGTAGGGTTAGGCAGATGTATATAGAACACAACAACCTACCACGCCAACCCATCACTACCAAGACCAAAGATTAGGGGCATTTGGTCTGCAAATCTGTGGGATCCATTACAAAAAGTCATACAATGGCATAAAATGAACTTAAGGGTGTTGTATTACCGCGGGAGACGCTTCGGGCCACCCAGTGGTCCCCGGCCACAGCAGGCGCGCGCCTGTGGACGGTGAGTAATGGGCTAGCTCACCGTCCGTCCGTCTTATGACGACAGGCCGTGCCGACGGCGCGTTTGTGTTCCACGCGCGCTTCAAGGAGATGTCAGCAAATCGGAAGGGATCCGAGAAGGCCGATGCCTGCCAAGGCTGCGGGATTGTTAGAATGAGATACCGTGGCCCTGGAACACAAAGGGCTAAGAAGGAACATGGATGGGTTTTAGTCAGTACAAGTCTGACACTCCCTTCCGCTCCGCCCAGAGCGGGAGGGATCATTTGCTTATTTCCCATACGAAAAAAAAAATGTTTTGATGCGTGGTACGGTCGCAAATCATAATTTTGCTCAACGTACATCTTGACAGTGAACTGCAAATTGCAAAAAAACGTAAGAAAATTTGAATTTCGCGGGATAACCTGGCGCTTCCCCCGTACGCCACATGTAGTAGATACAGATAGATAGGATGTATGTGTGTATGGATAGTATTTTTTTTATTATCTATAGGCTCGCGCTTGACCACTATCTCACTTGATAGTAAGCGATGATGTGGTCGACGGTGAAGCACGCTTGTCTAGAAAAATCCTATTCACTCTTGACTTAAAGACCCCTAGATTGTAGCTATCGGGAAACACAGACTCCGGCAGGGAATTCCACTCCTTAACGGTACGTATTATAAAAGTATTCCCAAAACGCTTAGTGCGTATAGGTGGGATGTCCACCATGTACAAAGACTAATTTTGATATATATTGATAGTATTTTATATATCCTTAGTTGGTCTTATTAAAATATTATTTTTTACAGATAGACACCTACCACTGTTTGTCTCTGCATCACCCTAAGGTTGACTGGTAGAAAATGCCTATTGCATTAAGTCCGCCCCCCAAAATGTCAATGAGACTTGGGGGAGGCCTAGGTACAGTGGACGTCTTTTGGGCTGAAATGACGATGATGATGATGATTAAGTCCGCCTCTGTACATTGTACTTGAATTATTGAAATAAATATTAAAAAACAATAGGAGGCAAGCACAAAACACAAATTACTGATGTTGTTCAAAAAGCCGCTAAGCTGAAGTGGGACTGGACTGGGGTGGGTGGGACCACGTCTGCCGCATGCCCAATGATCTGTGGGCCAAAATAACCACATTCTGGAGCCCTGACACAACCAGAAGGCGTCGTGGTAGACCTCGTAGAAGATGTCGGGACGAGCTAGACAAGACCAGCAAACAGTGGTCCACATTGGCCCTGGACCGAGACAATTGGAAGTCATGGGGAGAGGCCTTTGCCCAGCAGTGGGATGACACAGGCTAACAGTATCAGTATCAGGAAGCAAGCAGGGTACTTGTGAGAAATACCTGCCTGCCGGTATAAAATGACTTGGTCAGATTAACAGTACCTCCTGTTCTATTAGTATGACGGGTACAATCGCTAGTAACAGGAAGACTACACGCGTCACCGTGATGCCACGTTTGACCAATCTGCCTATTACCCAGAATACCGCAAAGGTGGGTTATTCCCTCGTAGCTAAAATGGAATAAGATACGTTCAAAGGAACAGACATAAAAGAGTAAGATTGTTTGGTGTAACGACGTACTTATTGTTTGTTATAATTAATTAATTATTATGAATATTTCGTTGTTTATTTTACTGTGTCTTGTTTTCGCCGTGGGATGGACTACTGTCAGCTCAAGTATGTATTTATTTATAATTTTACATTTATTAGGCCTGTTTCAAGGGGTTCTGTCTGGCTTTTTGGGCCCGCGGTCAGATTTATCCGTCTTTGCCTTTGTGAAAGTAAAAAAATAATGTTTTTTTTTAATAAATCAAATACTTAATTAAAAAAAAACTTGTAAAAATAAAAACTAAATAGTGCGACTATCCCGAAAAAAAAAGGATATTTGTAATTACTTACGGCACTATAAATGTTAACCAAATTAAAAAAGTTTTAAGACGCTAAAATTCTTGTTTATTTTTGTCTTTCATACGTCAACGTTCACGAAATAAATCGTTTCGCGACAGGATTCACAAATGAATTAATTAGTATACGGAATACCACTTTGGTCTAGTAGCCGCAAGCGCGACTGCTCACCATGAGATACTGGGTTCGATTTCCAGATCTTGCAAGTGTTATTGGGTTTGTCAACAGTACTTTCACACAACAACTACACTATCACTGCCTTAAATGAAAATGCTTGCCTTTTCAATGACAATTAAGACTCAAAATCAAAAATATTTTATTTCACATAGGCCTACATGCACCTATAAAACGTCAACAAAAGGTGCTCGGTTCGGGTTGGTCGTTTCCTATGGAGAAGAACCGGCAAGAAACTCCATACTTACTGTTTTAAAATCATTCATCAGACTATCTCTTTCACAGAATCTATCAGAGAATGGAAGAAACAAAAAATGCTCCCGAGAAGTAGGATGATGCAGTCGTTTCATATGTCGAATGGAGTAAAAGCAATCTAGAGGAATCATTAATCAATTTTGCGTAGTCATCATCTGCCTGGTCTTTTTCCAAAAATGTTGGAGTGCTTCCAATCTAACCGGATGCAGCTGAATACCAGTATTTTACATGGAGTGACTGCCTATCTGACTTCCAAAACACCGTTACTGTGTATCACGTCATCCAAACAACACATTGATGTTATAATTGCGAAAGTATATCAGTCCGTCTGTAACAGTTCAACGCCTAAACCACTGAACCAATAGCTATGAAGTTTAGACAGATAACCTGACACCTGGGGAAGGACATAGGCTGTTTTTACCCGATTGAGGAGGGTAATGTGTTTGTCAGTCTATATACGTATGTTTGTTCCTTTTACTCTGAGACCAATTGTATAGCGGGATGATTTTTATAATTTTAACGTCAATCGATTTATCTTAATCTTGCGAGTGTCACTAAAGACAAGACTGACAGTTATCAAAATTCAATATGGCAACAATCAGACGCCGTGGTTTGCCCGTGTATATATTATCATTTAAAACAATAATAAAATAAATTGTAATTGTAGTCCGCCTATGTACCACTATTGTACATGAAGTTTAAATAAATAACTAAATAATACGTTTACTGTTGTTTTATTTTAAGTACTGACGTATTTTCGACGGCACGGTTGACGCAGTGGCTGAGCGATCGACTACTGCGTGTCGCGGGTTCGATCCCCGCACGGAACAAATATTTGTATGGCCTACAGACAGTTGTTCCGGGTCTGGCTGTTTGTGTATGTTCGTAAAATAAAACTTGACATGACAAGGCACGAATAAACGCCTCTAATAACTCTGTAAACATAACATCTCACCTTTTCCGCGAAGGGTTAGGCAGAATTTTATCTCGGGTCCAGTTGAAAACCAGCGTCGGGCACTAGCTGCTCGGCAGTTTGCTGAACTAGGCCTATTTGGCGCAGCCGTGAGACACACAATATTATCTATTATCTTTTTCTGTTTAGTTTTAGCTTTTATTTTTTGTTGTGTGCATTTGTGGCATGTGCCAAATAAATGTGTTTTCTTTCTTTCTTCTTTTCTTTCTAGAATTATACCATAGATAGATAGAACACCAACAAACCGCCAGATACTATAAGTCCCTTGTAACAGCGGGCCAGCATATAAAGGGTGTAACGGAAAGGGTATATACATACATAAGGGTGAATAAGACCATCAAACTGAACATGTTTCTCCATCGGACAAAAATCGTAATAGCGAAAAAATTGTCTGCTGCCCCAAACCAATACCTTTTCGACCCAAATGTATGGGACAGTTGATATGTTTTCCCTATTACGTTTTTTAGGGTTCCGTACCCAAAGGGTCAAACGGGACCCTATTACTGAGACTTCGCTGTCCGTCCGTCCGTCCGTCCGTCTGTCACCAGGCTGTATCTTATGAACCGTGATAGCTAGCCAGTTGAAATTTCTACTGATTATGTATTACTGTTGCTGCTTTAACAACAAATACTAAAAACAGAATAAAATAAATATTTAAGGGGGGCTCCCATACAACGAAATGATATTTTTTCTCGTTTTTATTAATAATGGTACGGAATCCTTCGTGCGCGAGTCCGACTCGCACTTGGCCGGTTTTCTTTTTTTATATGGCCACTCGCAGATCAATCTGCTAAGGTTGTTACTGCTCAACCGGATTATTACGATGTTTGTCCGATGGAGAAACATGTACAGTTTGATGGTCTGTAGCACACCCTTATGTATGTATATACCCTTTCCATTAAACCCATGTTTTTATTATTACTACAAAACGGGCACCAATTCTGGCTCCATATTACTGCTACTGAAAGCTCGTAACGTCAAAAACCTAGTTTGATTAAACTGGGTGTGGACGTCTTGGGTTGTACGTCGAGGTCAGGCATAGTGTAGCCTGACCTGGGAGTACAACCTAGGACGACATGCTCAACGGTAATGCTTGCGACCATTAGATCAAAGAAGAAAACGTTCTTACTATCTGTATCTACTGGCAAATGTAACCGCAAATCAGTAAACAATAACACATATCCCATAATATTAACATACAGAATCTTAACTAATCTAAACTAATGGAAAGATTTGATTGTTTGTTTGCATTGAATAGGCTCCGAAACTACTGGTCCGATTTGAAAAATACTTTCAGTGTTAAATAGCCCATTTATCGAGGAAGGCTATAGGCTATATATCATCACGCTACGACCAATAGGAGTGGAGCAGCAATGACAAAATGTTGCGAAAACGGGGAAAATGTGACGCAAACGAAGTTGCGCCGGACAGCTAGTGATAGTAATAAAATACTGATCGAATATTACATACTAATCAGTTCTTAGGGCCATGCTAGTATTATAAATGCGAAAGTTTTGTCTCTGTCTATCTGTTCATCATCATCTGCCTAGCCTTTTTCCAACTATGTTGGGGTCGGCTTCCAGTCTAACTGGATGCAGATGAATACCAGTATTTTTCATGGAGCGACTGCCTACCTGACCTCCACAACCCAGTTGGTACTGGGTAATACGATACTCCGTGGACTGGTTCTCAGATTTTCGGGCCACTGACTACCTGCAACGACTGTCAGATCTACAAATGACAGCTGGGACCAACGGCTTAACGTTGTTTCCGAGGCAAGGAGGAAAAACGGTGTGTAATTGGTGGTCACACATCATAAAGATCGACCCGAGCAGCTGTTTCTAATTAGCCTCGTGCTCCTCTCTGTCTGTCTGTTACCATACAAAAAATCATAAACCCACGCTTTTTAAACCATAGGCACAAACTACAGATCCTTACATATTCCTTTTGCTTCGATTTAGGGTTCCGTACCTCGAAAGGAAAAAACGGAACCCTTATCCTATAAGGGTTCCGTTTTGTTGTCCGTCCGTCTGTCTGTCACCCCCGTTGTTGACAGTTTTTCTCAGGAACGCGTTGAGGTATCAAGCTGGAATTTATATCAAATACTCAGGTCTACTGTCCCTTAGAGCTGTGAAAAAATCAAAGTTCTAAGCCAACGCAATCAAAAGATACAGCCGTTTATGCCGCAAATTTTCGACACTCGCAAGGGTATCTGAACCTACAGGGTACTTCCCGTGAACTCAGAATCTTGAAATATGGTACGAAGCAACGTCTTATAAACTCTTATAGCACAGATAAAGGAAAAATTGCGAAAACCGTAAATTTTTAGTTGCATCATTTAATAAAAATAATTTTAAAAATTTTTGAATCCTCGGTGCGCGATTCCGACCTGCACTTGGCCGGTTATTATTCCAGTAGCATCAAAAACATCTGAAGCACAGACGCGCGTTGCCATGGGCAAGCTATTAAGAAAATAAGGATAAAAAGTTAAACTACGCAGTAGAAACTTATATCATCATGTACTTTGTTTGAAACAAGTCTCGAATGATTAAAGATTATTAATTGCTCATACTTAGCATCATGTACTGATGTTTGAAACAAGACTCGAACGATTAAAGATTACTAATTGATTTCTTTAAAGGAAAAACGATTCTATTGCATCATTGTCATTAGGTCGTAAACGCTACTGCTGAGTCTCAGGTCCTGGAACGGTTTCCAGCTCGGGCAAAGTGTTATTGGGTTTTTCCAGGAATTTCTCAGTAGCAGTCACGAAGTCTGATGGCCTACCATGACGTCATAAAGCAGTATTGTTTTAATCTTATTCCAGAGTGGTAAAGAGATGGCGCTAGACGTCCTCTATAGCTCCGTCTCCTTCCCACACTGGAATAAGAATAAGACAGACGTCACAATAACTCCTCTGGTCAATGTACCAACAAGGTCACAAAATACAAAATAAGTTGTTGTACTTGAATTTTTTTTGTTATTAACAATAGTAACCGACAAGCGAAACCTGTACGGCTTTACGCAAATACTAGTTTCGCTAGCCCCATCCTTTTCACGCAATAATACTCCGACCACATACTTGCTACTAACTTATAATGTAAAAGTATCATATTTTATTCAACATAAAAACTGACACTGACCGTCAAATTGCAAAAAAACGTAAGAAAAGTTGAATTTCGGGGGCCACCCTGTCGCTTCCACTCTGATCTGTGCTTGCACACTCGCTGGTCACAAAATGGACATCCCGAACCTATTTCTTGTCATCGTCATCATCATCTAGCTATATCTAGCCTATAATGCTCCCACTGCTGGGACACAGGCCTCCTCTCTATGATGAGTGGACTGTAATCAACCACGCGGTGGGCCCGCGTGGTTGATTACAGTGAGGGTTGGTAGATGATACGTGTTCCTCCCGTCATTTTGATAATTAAAAAAAAAATGATCCTGAAATGCCCTTCTAGTTAATTAGGAGATATTGGGGGTCAAGATTAAACTTATCCACAAATTTGGGTTATAATTCTACTTTATATGTATACTTCAACGAAACCCTTACTAATCAGAGACATAACTGTTACTAACTTATCTAAACAGAAACTAAAAGAGTATTTAGCAGCCAAATGTTTTTATAGTATTGCTGAATTTCTAATGGAGAAAACATGCTTATTCTAATGTAATTCTGATTTGGGGGCGAAGTTTGGTTCTGTTGAGTGTTGTTAGTTTGTATTATCTTTTTTTTGACATTTGAATTAATTTTGACATGATATTTTGTTCTTGTACTTATCTAATTTACTTGATGTATGAATAATTACTACCTATTTTATGCAAATGTAATTTATTGCAATTGTTAACAAATTAATTTAAATTATTTGTAGTATTTTACATGTTTAATGATTTATAGTTACAATAAATTGAATTATTGATCAAATGTTATTATAATACATATTTGTCTTACCAAGGGGTATCGTATTACCCAGTTATTGGGTTGTGGAGGTCAGATAGGCAGTCGCTTCATGTAAAACACTGGTACTCAGCTGCATCCGGTTAGACTGGAAGCCGACCCCAAGATAGTTTGGGAAAAAGGCTAGGCAGATGATGATGATGATTTGTACGCCGTAAAGGTAAAACATGACTGTGATCCTGTCTGCAATGTACTTAACATCCTGCATGCTTTTGTGTGTGCATACTCATGTTTCTAACAAATAAATGAACTCTGAACTCTGAATTAATGTAACCATCTGCATCGATACAATGATTTGTGTGGAGTCCCACCGTAAAACGTTTACTTTAAACGATTTTCCACCCCAAAAAAAGTCGTTTCCCAGAATTATTTTTTACGTAGAGTTACTTAGCTTGAGGTACAGAATGCTTGGTTGCCAGCTTCGTAAACGATCTGTTTACACCCCGTATATCAACCAACACTGGACCCGCGTGATGTATGACAGCTACTTCTCTCTCAAAGCAGGAGGTCTGTGCCTCAGCAGTCTGAACATTATGGGCTCATTATGCTCATCATCTCATTCTCTTGCCCTTATTTCAATTTATTTGGGATCGGCGCAGCATGTCTTCTTACTCCATACTTCTCTGTTACTTGTCATCTCATGGGATACCTCCTTTCTTGCCATAGGCATCATCCCTTCACACACTCCATCCATCGTTTCTTTGGTCTTCCTCTACTTTAATACCCATTCACCTCCATACTCAAAAGTTTCCTCACGACATTTTCCTCATGCCTCCGCATCACGTGCCCATACCACGCCAACCGATTACCACACATCTT
The DNA here is from genome assembly GCA_949152445.1 of Cerastis rubricosa. Lineage (NCBI taxonomy): Eukaryota > Metazoa > Arthropoda > Insecta > Lepidoptera > Noctuidae > Cerastis > Cerastis rubricosa. The sequence goes on along the minus strand of OX424550.1, from coordinate 4,143,765 downwards.
TTCAGTTATCGGCGCCACTTTCAGACTTCCTCTAATGATTAATTATAATTCTATGCATTAGCGTAACACCACACATCCCCATAAATAAATATAATGAATATTAAGCAGGGTCTCACGTATAAGGAAAATTTTACTTAAATAATACAAACCACGTACACTTACGTGCACGAACATTGTATGCACTTAGTTTCCTTAAACCTTTTTGGAAAACTGGGAACTATATTTTCGAACATTTGGGTTTGAAACTCTGGGGCCGAGTGGGTGGGGTACGCTCAGAGCCTTTTTACGGAAATTGCTAAACGCCTAGTTGACGCTTCCCGTGACCCAAGGACTTTTACCTTGGCCAGAGGCTCAGTATTGCCATACAACGTGGCAATGCCGCCCAGTCTTTTGGGCACATTACCAGTGGACAGCGTTGAGGAGGAGGTTTTTGATGCCCTTTTATAGTTTGTTATCAGTTTTTTTGGATAGTTTTTAGGGTTCCGTACTTAAAGGGTCAAACGGGACCCTATTACTGAGACTTCGCTGTCCGTCCGTCCGTCTGTCACCAGGCTGTATCTCATGAACCGTGATAGTTAGCCAGTTGAAATTTCTACAGATTATGTATTTCTGTTGACGCTCTAACAACAAATACAAAAAAGAGAAAAAAATAAATATTTAAATAAATAAAAAAACACTTTTTTGTATGGGAGCCCCCCTGGCTCCCATTCAAAAAAGTGTTATTTTTTCTCGTTTTTATCAATAATGGTACGCAACCCTTCATGCGCGAGTCCGTCTCGCATTTGGCCGGTTTTTTAATTGTTATAATAGTTTCTATACAAAATAAATCAAGAAGTACTTAGGTATCAATCTTAGTAACTTTTAAAAGTGATTATACTCATTTGATATATTATGCATACTTGCAAACTAATAATATAAATTCGTAAGCAACTCTCTATTACTATTTCACGTTGTTTAAATAATTATTGTGTGATTGGGTTTTACCTCCACGAATTTCTCAGTCTCGTAGTCTGGATTTGTGCCTGATTGATGGCAATAGGCTCGCTCCCTATTACATGTGACTTAAATGTAAGTACTATTAGGTACGCCTCTGCCTAACCCTTCAGAGATTACAGGCGTGTTATTATGTTATGTTGTAAAAATTTAAATAAATAAATAATCGATTATTCACGACAAAACCGGTTTTCAACTTTGCCAAGTGCGCATTGTATACATGTTAATGGCCGTAAGTGTAATGACTCATCAACTCACATAATAATTATGTGACAACACGGTGTTACAAGCTCTTCGCATAAAAGTATAAAGCTTCGTGAGCATTTGTTTGGTCAGTACTCTGAGGAGGAGTTTTTAGCATTGCGCACCAAGATGAAGTTTAGTTTAATATTCTTTTTGTTATTCGTATTCGCCGCAGCCGTAGCTGATAAAACGTCGAAAGGTAATTTTAATGCATTATTATTTCAATATGTACACATGATTAACATTTTTAAATATTTTTATATAGAACATTTTAGAATAATATTTTATAAAAAAATTAAAAAAAATATAGAAAACCCGGACACGTGCGAGTCGTAGTCACACGAACACAGGGTTCCGTAGCACCAAACAATATAATAAAAATATTTTTAAGGGTCATTCATATGTTGTATTGTATTACATTTAACATCATCATTCTCTTGCCCTTATCCCAATTTATTTGGGGTCGGCGCAGCATATCTTTTTCTTACATACTTCTCTATTTCTTGCCATATCATCCTTCACACAGTCCATCCATCGTTTCTTTGGTCTTCCTCTACCCTTATTCATCCACATTCATACTCAAAACTTTCCTCACGACATTTTCCTCATTCCTCCTCATCACATGCCCATACCACGCATCTTTTCAGTCACCGGCGCCGCTTTCAGACTTCCTCTAATGTACTCATTCCTTATTCTATCCATTCGCGTAACACCACACATCCCTCTTAGCATTCTCATCTCAGCCACATGCAAATGCCTTTCATTCATCCCTTTTGTGGCCCAACATTCTGATCCATACAAGACAGCAGGTTTAACCTGTATTGTTGTATAAATCTTCCCTTTAAGTTTAAGGGGAATGCGGCAGTCGCTGATAGTTCCCCTGACCTGCCGCCATTTCATCCATACAATGTTTTTTCTGTGCTTTACACTACGATCTATTTCGCCATCGCTTTGCACGAGTGAACCGAGATACCGAAAGTCCGAGCAGACAAGAAGAAACGCGCCATCTAGCGCTATGACTCCAGGACTGGTGAGACCGCCGAAATCGCAGAACATGTATTCAGTTTTAGTTCTGCTGATTTTCAGGCGAACATTCTCCAGCTTCTGTTGCCATTTCTCCAATATGCTCTGGATCTCTGGTCCATCTTCACTAACAAGAACAATGTATTACAATTAACAGCAAAACTAAATTTGTTTTTCATAGTTTAAGTTAATGAAAAACAAAAGTTACTGCTGCAGTATGATGAAAAAGTCCCTTTATTCAAAAACTAAACATCAAATCTTATTCAAATGAATTTACATTCAAAATCAAAATATTTATTTTATTTGACATAGTCCTAGATGGGCACCTATAAAACGTCGACAAAAGATGCACGGTTCGGGTTGGTTATTTCCTATAGAGAAGAACCGGCAAGAAACTCCATGGTTACTCTTTTAAAATCATTTGGTTTTACAATATTTGAATGTTACAGCGTTAGTACTTAAGTAAGGGAGGACATCGTAGGCCCGACAATAAGTCGTTGCTTACTATAAAAGGTAGAACAAGATAATAAACAATAAAGAAAATATACTACATATTTACAAAACCTACAATGTCCGTACATTCACATAAAATAGGTAAATAAAAAAAATATATACAAGTATAAATAAAACATTTTATGAAGACTAAATTAAATTGACACAAATCACAGACATCAGTGCTGTAACAATTCTGAACAATGAATGAACGGTCAAACAGAAGATTTATTTTGAGTTCCTGATATTTCGGCACTGTTGAGAGCAGCATATAACTTACTGTATGATTCTGGTACAAATCAATATCGTAAAGTTTATGATAATACTTAATGATCACGGATAAACCGCTGATGGTGCACCATCAGCACTTTAACAGTGCCGACATAAATCGGGAACTCCAAAATGAATACATACATACATAACATACATTTCAGCCCAAAAGACGTCCACTGCTGGACATAGGCCTCCCCCAAGTGTCGCCATATTGATATTTTGGGGGGTTTTGCCATAATCGCCACGCTTGGCAGGCGGGTTGGCGATCGCAGTACGGTTGTTACAAAAGCACAGAGAACGCTGCTGCCCATTCTCTGGCAAATCCCTTAGTCGCCTCTTACGACACCCACGGGAAGATATGGGATGGTGCTATTCTTTACGTCCGACACCATACAGAGCCAAAATGAATAGTAACATGATAAATATTTCGTTTTTCGAGTTAACGATAGTGTAAGCTTGTTTCGAGATATCACATTTCTTAGAATTTTCTGTTTTAGAGTTGAATTTACTCCTTATTAATAATAACAAAGCGGTAATTTCTTTAATTAAGATTATTATCAATTTTCTATTTCATTTCTTTTTGCAGCACCCGCTAAGGATCCCGAAAAGAAGTGGACAACACCATTTCCTTTTCTTCCCAGTTCGAGGATTAAACATAAGTACAATGTACCGACTCCTAAGGCATATAGCAAGTTGTATGTTGAGTGATAGGAAAACTTTGATTATTTTCAGTTAATCCTGCTTCTCGTAATCATATTTAATCTAAACTAATATAATAAAGAGGAAAGATTTGATTGTTTGTTTGCATTGAATAGGCTCCGAAACTACTGGTCCGATTTGAAAAATTCTTTCAGTGTTAGATAGTCCATTTATCGAGGAAGGCTATAGGCTATATATCATCACGCTACGACCAATAGGAGTGGAGCAGCAATGAAAAATGTTGCGAAAACGAAGAAAATATGACGCAAACGAAGTTGCGCCGGACAGCTAGTCTAATATATAAAATTCTCGTGTCGCGGTGTTTGTTGCCAAACTCCTCCGAGTCGATTAGTATGAAATTTTGTGTGCATATCGGGTAGGTCTGAGAATCGGCCAACCTCTATTTTTCATACCCTAAACCCATCAAAATTTCCACGCGAACGAAGTCGCGGGCTGCAGCTCGTTATGTTATAAAAAGTTTGCATGTAGCGAATAAACGCTGAATCAACTGATCCGGTTTTAAAAATTAATTCCTGATGTACCTAATCATAAATATATTATACCATGATTTTTAATTATAACCCTCCCCCTAGAATAACACTATTTTATTTCATAATTTTTGACCGTGTAGGTATAGCACTAAAGTAAGATGTAATTATTATATTAATAATCCACGAATCCATTATTTTGCGCGTTGACGTACCAGTCAGAATCAAAACTGTGCTTTCGTAACTTTTATGATTTATAATAATTGATAATAGTGTATGTTTTAATGATGATGAATAGTTATGAAGAAAGAGATAAATAAAATGTTGTATAAAATATGTGTTTTTAATTTGACCGTTCCATTCCACATCTCATCATCATCATCATCATTTCAGCCGAAAGACGTCCACTGCTGAACATAGGCCTCCCCCAAGTGTAGCCACATCGACATAACATGGGGGGTTTTGCCATAATCGCCACGCTTGGCAGGCGGGTTGGCGATCGCAGTAAGGTTGTTACAAAAGCACAGAGAACGCTGCTGCCCATTCTCTGGCAAGTCCCTTAGTCGTCTCCTACGACACCCACGGGAAGATATGGGATGCTGCTATTCTTTACGTCCGACACCATACAGAAATCATTCCACATCTACCGCGATTTATTTTAATTATTAAAGGTTTTTCACCCGCCTTCAGAAGTTCGGCCGTAATTCCATCTTCACCCGGTGCCTTGTTGTTTTTAAGCTGTATCAGAGCCATCCTAATCTCGTACAGGCTGATGTCCGGGATGTCTTCGGTGTAGTGTCGGGTCAGTCTAGCTCTTGGGTCATTCGCTAGATTTACAACGGGATTACTGGTTGACGTGTACAACTGCCCATAGAATCTCTCGATTTCCCTCAGTAGCTCCGGTTTGGCGGATACGTTCCTGCCATCGTCGGTCTTCAGGTTCGTTAGCTGGCTCTGCCCAATAGCCAAATCTCTTGCAAATACCTTGGAGCCTTTATTACGCTCAGTTGCTTCTTTAATACGATCGGTATTAAAGCGGCGGTGGTGTCTCTTCAAGGATTTAGAGATCCGTCTATTGAGCTGCCGGTATTTCCACGCGTCTTCTGAAGACAGCAGGATCATCTCACGCCTTTCCTTCATGAGCTTGACAGTATGATCAGAGATTTTTTTGTTCTTCTGTGCACAACGTGTCTTGAAGAACTTAGACCCTGTCGTATGGACAGTTTCTACGAATCCATCGTTGTATTCGTCCACTGAGCTTCCGAACTCCGCACTCGAAACGATTCTGGAGTTCAAGCTGAAAGCTCTCGGGGTTTTGGATTTGGATCTGTGCTGGTCGGAGCGTAGACTTCATTAGTCGAGACCTTTCAAGCTTAATATTAATGTTCTATGTGCCTCTTACCATGCGGTCACCGAATTGATCACAGAGACATCATTGAACATTTGCTTCTTGGTTGACATGATGAAGTTAATCTCATTTTTAGTTGCACCATCGGGGCTCTGCCAGGTCCACTTCCTGTGCTCACGCATTCTGAAGAAGGAGTTCATCATATAGAGGCCCTCCTTCTCCATAAAACTAGCCAGTTGGTGTCCCCGGTGGTTCCGACATCCAACCCCAAATTGCCCCACCTGCAGCTCATCCCCGTCTCGTTTGCCCAGTTTCGCGTTGAAGTCCCCCGTGACAACGCGGTGAAGTGAGTTTTGAAACCATGCATGGCTTTGGAGATATCCTCATACATGGTCTCCACTTCGTCGTCGGGGTGTGCCGAGGTCGGGGCGTAGACCTGTATGACCTTCAGCGAATATCTTGAGGATATTCTGAGTATCAGGTGCGCCACCCTGGTAGACACACTCTCGATTTTCACCACGTTATTCACAAGGGACTTGTGGACGATAAACCCAACACCACCCTGGGACTGCCGGTCACCCTCTCGGAAATAGAGCTGGTTGCCGTATTTCAGGATCATCGTGTCCTCCCCCTCTCTTCGGACTTCAGATAATCCTACAATACTCCATCGCAACCTGCTCAATTCCTCCTCGAGTTCCGTTATCTTCTCGTCGGTCCGGAGTGTTCGCACGTTATATGTTGCCAGGTCAAGTCGTCGGTATAGGCAGCCGGATCCCTTCCGGAGATTCTTTGCACCCCTTGCCACGCCATAACCTCGACCGCTACCATAGTCGAGGGTAGACGGGCTGCCGGGTACTAGGGGCCATTTTTGTGTTGCGCTCATAAGAGGAGTTTTGCCATAATCGCCACGCTTGGCAGGCGGGTTGGCGATCGCAGTACGGTTGTTGCAAAAACACAGGGAACGCTGCTGCCCATTCTCTGCCAAATCCCTTAGTCGCCTCTTACGACACCCACGGTAAGATATGGGATAGTGCTATTCTTTACGTCCAACACCATACAGAACCGCAATCCTTACGACAGTAAAATTTCCTATGAAAAAATCCATTGAGTAACTTCAATGAATCACAATGGCATACCAAAAAAGCTATAAAGTAAATAATCTGACCGCTTCGTAATTACACGCCATTTCATTTGCGACATAATATTTTATCCTTATTGGAAAAACCGGTTTAGAATGATATAATACTCCAGTGTTAATGTGTGATAGATGGTATAACAGATGCGGTGTGGGAAGTCTGCAGAGGGAATTTCCAGGCATCTGTCCGCATGGCCGAAAACCGTCCGGCATGGAGAGCGTTGGTGGTCTCAGTCCTGAGGAAACGAGGAAAAAGAAGACGAAAATAGTATAGGGGAATAATGGGTGTCCCTTAGTTATCCTAATAGGTATATAGTTTGATTTTTTCAAGTGGATGGCCAAATATGAAACTATGGGGATTCAAGCAGTGGCGAAAAAGGCTCAAAGGAGTTTTAAGCTCGATTTTGATGATAATTAAAACGATATCATTATATTTTTGGAAAATCAAGATTTCTAGCCAGGAATCCAAACCGTTGTTTTAAAAAGAAAACATTATTACATTATTTCGAAAACAATTAGTTATTTTTTAGACATTATTTTAAACCCAAAGGTTGACTGGTAGAGAATGCCTTGTGGCATTAAGTCCGCCTATGTACCACATGAAGTTTAAATAAATACACGATTATACCATTCGTTAGCGTTGCTATTAAGGATCAAATTCTTGGAAGTTATCGCATAATAGTTCCTGAACCGTCTTTGAACACAAGTTGGCAGAAGTAACTGGGGTCGGAATTTACGCATTTGGTCTGCTGTGACATCAATAACTAGCTGTTATTATCTCGATAAAGCTTTTTTACATGCGTAAAACGCGTCATGGTCAACCTTAATACAACTGTATGCCTTGTATGCCTTGAATACAAGCATGTTATGCCGTTGGTCCCGGCTGTCATTTGTAAATCTTTGACAGTCGCTACGAGTAGTCAGAAGCCAAAAGTCTGACATGTAGTCTTACCTAGGGGTATCGTATTACCCAATTACTGGGTAGTCGAGGTCAGATAGGCAGTCGATTCATGTAAAATACTGGTACTCAGCTGCATCCGGTTAGACTGGAAGCCGACCCCAAGATAGTTTGGGAAAAGGCTAGGCAGATGATGATGTATTCCTTGAAACAAAAGAATCCCTTTGTTGCATAAGTCCAAAGTCCACACAAGTACTAAATGACGGGCGAGAAAACCCGCGAATAAGGAAAAGGTTGGCAGTAAATGTTCATCGCCTCTCAAATCCTAACTAAAAAAGATATAAGCAGAAGAAGCATTTGGTACAAATCATAACGTTTCTTACATGGCATCACGCCTGTAATCACCAAGGGTCTGGCAAAAGGGTAACAATTAACATACTGATGAAGGATCAGTGCAGGATTACTTGATTAAAACAGGGATTGCGTAGAAATATTTGGATTTAATCTGTGCTATTCTATGGCTGAATATCAAGTGATCTACTCAAAATAAAAAAAGACAGTTGTCATTTCAAAAATGATAACTGTAACGACCAGTCAGTTGAATATCGATACTAGAATTAATCGATTAAAGCAACACCGATATGAGAAAAACTCGAGTAAATATTATAAGGCACACCCACATTTCGCCAGTTATGTGGAAGTCTCATGTAATAAGAAGCGAGCCAATTGCCATCATCGTCATCATCAGCCTATAATGTCCCCACAGCTGGAACACAGGCCTCCTCTCTATGAGAGGGAGTGGGCTGTAATCCACCACGCGGGCCTAGTGCGGCTTGGTAGATGTCACATGTCTTCGAATTTTTAGTTCTAGGACATGCCGATTTCCTCACGATGTTTTCCTTCACCGATTTGAGAGCAGCGGTGATGAAATAAATTACACAAAGTAATGCGCCGGCCTGGCTTACTGCTCGTAAGTCGGGGCTGCCATCACTGGGCCACCGCTGCTCTCCATTGCCATCAACCGGGCACAGTTCCAAGCTCCGTGGCTGTTACAGAGCCGCTGCTGTTTGAAAAACCCAATAACACTTTGGTTGACTTAGATATCGAACTAATGATCTCAAACTCAGAAGTCACGCTAGCAATAGCCGAAGGGTCTGGCAGAGGTGTAACTACAGTACCTACCCACCCATTTCGGCAATGTTTGGGTTCATGTCTTTGGTGCGAGCCTAATCACCTATTGGTGAATAGGGTTCTTCATGGGTTGAACTCAAGACAATGTTTATGTTCTTTCTACAAATTAGCTTACTGATATGTGATATAACTTCCTGGATAGATTTTTTTACTTTATTTTTTTTCCTTTTTTATTTCACTTTATTTTTATTTATTTTTTCGTCTGTATGCATGTGTAAACGGGCACGCCCTTTATGTCTGGAGGCTTTATTTGTTCTTGAGTATTTTTTGTTAATATTTTTATTATTGGTGTGTGCTAGCTGACATCATCTGCCTAGCCTTTTTTCCCAAACTAACTTGGGGTCGGCTTCCAATCTAACCGGATGCAGCTGAGTAACAGTATTTTACATGAAGCGACTGCCTATCTGACCTCCTCAACCCAGTAACTGGGTAATACGATACGCCTTGGTAAGACTGGATGTCAGACTATTAGCTTCTGACTACTCGTAACGACTGTCTATGATCTACAAATGACAGCCGGGACTAGACTAAGTCGGACTTAACCGAGGCTACATTCCGCCCAGCTGGCCTACCATGACGTCTAAAAGCAGTACTGTTTTACTCTTATTCCAGTGTGGGACAGGGACGGAGCTATACAGGATGTCTAGCGCCATCTCTTACCCACATTGGAAAACGAGTGAAAAAATAATGTTTTAAGACGTCATGGTAGGCTAGCTGTTTGTTTATAGAGTGACATATAAACGCATACTTTTCATCAGTACTGAAAACTATAAAATATATACATATTTAACATTGATTAAAGTGACATATGACATCTTTAGCATTGATTGAAACAGAATGCAACCGTGGGTTTGACAAAGATAGCTAGTAGCGAGGAGGTACCTTATTCGAAAATCCGCTAATTGCGACCAAGAAATTCTAGGAATACGATTTGGTGGGTGCTTTCAACTGTTGTCATGGCAACATAGGTTGACTTAGTTTGAAAATAGATTTGGGAAGGTTTTTAGAATATGGGCATTAAGAGTTGTACTTCTGTAAAACTTTTGTATTGGCACACTTATCGCAGTTTCGCAGGTAGACAATATGTATTAAAAGTCTAGATTCACCGACCCTATGTTACAACATTCTAGGACTTCGTACAGCAAGCACTAAAAATATATCAAAATGAAACTGTTATTCATATTATTTATGTGTTTTTTCATCGCATCAGCTGTAGCTGACAAAAGTGCATTACTAAAAAGGATACGAAGCAATAGTAAGTGTGTTTTGACTAATTAATTAATAATAAAGTTTAAAAAAATGAACTGTCGAGTAATAGTGACACAATAATTACAAATTTGACACTTTTTCTAATATATTCGTCACAATACAATATCGAGGAATGCATGTGAAAGAACATGAGGGTAATATAAAAAAAACCGGCCAAGTGCGAGTCGTACTCGCACTACACAGGGTTTCGTTGCACCAAACAATAAAATGACAATATTTTTAACGCTCATTCATATGTAAATGAACACTCAACAGCAAAATTAAATTTGGTTTTAAAGAAAAACATCTGCTGATCGATAAATAAGGTAAAACAAATAAAAAGTTATAAAAATTCATAGTACAAAAGTTTTTTAGTTTCATGGTCTGAGACACCACACGAGAGGTGACCTCCACAACCTAGAAAGTACTAATACGATACCCCTCGGTAAGATTTTCGGGCCGCTGACTACTTGCGATTATTATGTTACACCCTGTATAATACACAGACAAATTCACGCCTTTCCTCATGGGGGCTAAGCAGAAACTATAAAACGACACAAGCGCTCGGATAAATACTAACACAACATCACGACTGTTTCCTAGAAGGGTTAGGTAGAAGTGTTATAGGACTTTTTTATAATTATTTTATTTTTCTTATTAATTTATCGATTTTGTTTTCTCCTATGCTGGAGAGCAGCGGTGGCCCAGTGGTGACAGCCCCGATTTACGAGCTGTAAGCCGTAGGTTCGAACCCAGGCAGGGGCATTCCTGTAATTTAATGTAATTTGTGTGATTTATTTCGTCACCGCTACTCTCAAAAACGGTGAAGGAAAACATCGTAAGGAAACAGGCATGTTTTAGAACTAAAAATTCGAAGACGTGACATCTACCAACCCGCACTGGGCCCCCGTGATGGATTACAGCCCCCTCTCTCTCATAGCAAGGAGAGGCCTCCTTCCCATGAGGAAAGGCGTGTCCCAGCAGTGGGATCATTATAGTCTGATGATTATCATGAGACAAATAAACACTTTTTCTTCTTCTTTTGTACTCCCACATTTCGCCAATTATGTTTAAGTCGCACACGTAGTACCTACGAAAACGAAACTAGGCAGAAAACCAGACGCGAATCTGCTATTGAGAAATCCCTAATAAAAATACCTGATGTGACCTAATGTGCTATTAGGAATCGAACAGAGGAACCTCATGCTCAGCACTCACGGTTAATTTAACCGCAAAACCACCTTGGGCGATAAATAAAACATGTGAGTTAATATCATCTGAAGTCAAACAGATAATTAATTTTTGATATTTTTTTCAGGTGTGCAGAACAACATTCACAAGAACATACTGTCAAGTGGTCGAATTATTGCCAGTTACAAAGAAACGAATAAAAATAAAAATAGGCAAGGATAGACAAACAAGAACACCTCATCATCATCTGCCTAGCCTTTTCCCAACTATTTTGGGATCGGCTTCCAGTCTAACCGGATGCAGCTGAATACCAGTATTTTACACGGAGCAACTGCCTATCTGACCTCCACAACCCAGTCAGTACTGGGTAATACGATACCTCTTAGTAAGACTGATTGTCAGACTTTAGAGCTACTGAGTTCCAGTAACAACTGTCAAAGATCTACAAGTGACCGCCAGAACGTACGGCTGAACTCGTTATCCGAGGCACGAAGGAAACTCGGTATGTCGCATACGCGGCGTAAGAAAATAATTAGTTTATATTAATTTAGTTTAAATGTAAATAAATTGTTTGTATTCCATTTAATTTCATTTTACTTTATTAAACCTAAGCTATTCGTTCGGAGTACGTAGATATCCGGTAGCCGGATATCCAGCTATCCGGTTATAATACTGGCCTAATATCCGGTATCCGGCTTGTAAAATCATCACCACTATGAACACTGAGTAAATGCAAATATCTTTATTTAATCAAATACACGTGCACAATATACTTCTCACACTTTCTATTTTAAAATACAACCAACATTATATTATAACCAATAAGGAGATGTTGCGGCGCGTCACTAGCGCCGCAGGGAGGGCGCGCGGGACGCGGTGGACCTGCGCCCGGCACTTACTACAAAACGCTTTGGCGAGCACACGCACTCGCGTTCATACATTTTTTTATATACCTTCGGCCGCGGACTACATTGTAGAACTTTGATTATAGTTTTTAATTTGGAGTCAGATCGTTTCAATCACCAAGCATCAACCACCCATCCCCGTAAGGAACATTGGTGACCACGACGTGATACACAACAACGAGAATACACTGTACGGAAGAAAAATTGCAAGAATACGAGTATACCCCAGCGCCGGCCGACCTTTGGACCCTGCCACGGCTGTTTGCTGGCATTATAGATTATTGTGCAGTGTTTTCGATCGTCGAGTGGGATACACTGGAACGTCGCAGTTAATCGGAATTTATAAGACAAGACAGTGAATGTGTATAACAAATATTGGTAAATCCAGTTTGAAGCCAGCCGGTCAGTCGACATACGTTACATAAGTACCTACGCGCCGCAGCTACAGCTTAACGAGGAAAGTGCCCAATCATTCACCTACTTATAATATCCTTTTCAAACTTCATCCTACCTACAGTGATCTTTTTTCGTCTTATTTGCCTGAATAGCATTGCCGCTTCTTCTTTCTTTGTTTTTGCAACTATTCATGCTTAGCCGCGCAGCCCATTGTTATGCTATACTCTATTTACAAAGCTTCATAACAAGTAAATTAAGTTTTTAAACGTAAAACTATTATTTGCAAGTAATTTCAACCTTCTTTTATCACGAATCTATCACATTTACAGCTTAATACGTACCTCAACGATTTGCTTTTGCATACATACAACGTCCCAATCGGTTTATAATCAAAATAAAAGGTGTATACATTTGTTAAAATAAATACTAATTGTACATTCCAGTTGCTTACGGGCGCGGCCGCTTGTGAGCGCATCAGCTGTTTCTTATCTGCGCCGGCGCCGGCCCAGCGAGTACTTACTTGGTGTTGGGGCGTAAACAGGCTTAAAGTTACGTATTTTTCGTATTGTTTTATCGTTGTTTTGTTGTTTGTGGTTCAGTTACTGTGTTGTGAGTTCCTTGTAACCAATATGTCTGTCAAAAGTGGAGAACTAGCCCCTAAATCCCCTCAAGAAGGTTTGTTAAGGTTAAGTATTCCAAAAACAAGTTTTAATTGTAGTTTAAAGGATTTAAATGCCAAACGGAGTTCTGTCAAGGGTCGCATTACGAAGTATAGGAACTTTTTAAACGCGTTCCTTGAGTGTGCATCTATTTCGCGAAGCGATTACTATATGATTAATCAGAGATTCGAGCGGTTACGCGAAATGCTTGCACACTTTGATGAATTGCAATCAGAGATAGAATTGTCAAATCAAGATAATTTGGAAGGTGAGCTCGATATTAGGGAAGAAATGGAGTCCGACATTTCATCACTTATCGCACAGACACAATGTCTACTCGAGCAACATGAAACTAAATTCAAATGTGGCAAATCAGAGTCAAACTGTCACAATTCATGCGATCAAACCTGTCGTAATTCAGGTAATCAAAATTACAATTCAATGGGTTTTAAATTACCAACTATTAAAGTTGCGAACTTTGACGGAACTTACTATAGATGGCTTGAATTTCGGGATACGTTCACTTCTCTTATCCACAACAATGACAGAATAGAACCAATTCATAAATTCTATTATTTAAATTCTTACCTTGAAGGAGAAGCTTCTCGTGTCATCAGTAATTTGGAGGTGAGTTCGGCTAACTATAAGGAAGCTTGGGATCTCCTCTGTGAGAGATATAATAATGAAAAACAGTTAATAAACAACCACTTGCATTCTTTGTTTAACATCCAGCCGGTACATCGCGATTCCGCCAAAGGTTTACGATTTCTCATTGATCACGTTTCGAAGAATCTGCGTGCATTAAATACGCTGGGTGAAAAAACCGAATCCTGGGATTCGTTGGTTATTTATTTGGTTGCGACAAAACTCGACAGTCTCACTAGTGTCAAATGGGAGGAACATAAAAATAGTTTCACCAAAGGGCCTTCTTTAAATGATTTCTTCCAGTTTTTGAAAGGTCGTTCGGATGTTCTAGAATCCCTACATATTAATAAGCCCGAACGCCATAGCAATTATAAAGGCGAATCAAATTCGTCGTCATCTTTTCATAAATCTGAAAAGTCACACATAAAATCATTCGCAGTTTCAGCCTCGAGTGCATCTCCTTCTGTGACGTGTGACCTGTGCAATGGCAGCCATCGCCTGTACGACTGCACTTCTTTCTTGGGCAAGCCCGTTGATGAGCGGATAGCTGAAGTGTTGCGGTTGAAGTTGTGCCTCAACTGTCTGCGCAAGGGTCACTCGGCTCGTCAATGCAGGTTGGGTCCTTGTTCTTCTTGTAAAGGGCGACACAATTCTTTGTTACACAAAGAGAGTTCTCAGGCTGTAAGTACCTCCGAATCACACGCGATCATAGCTACAACAGAAAGTGAGGTCGAGGAATCAGAGGAGGACTGCGACAATGTCATGAGTATGTCAGTTACATCTAATAATAATGTATTACTTTCAACTGCTTTGATAGATGTATATAATCCAAACACAAACCAATGCCTAACAATTCGAGCTTTGATGGACAGCGGGAGTCAAACTTCTTTAATAACAAATAAGGTTAAAAATGCATTAAACTTGACTCCTCAGCCAACCCGAGTCGACATTGTAGGTGTAGGTAATCAACCTCTTTCTAATTCTTTGCTACGTTGCAGTTTAAAGTTAAGGTCAAAGCAAAATGATTTTGAAGCAAATATTTCATGCCTTGTACTACCTCACATTTCAGGAAATTTGCCCAATAAAACATTTGATGCATCACTAATAAAATTGCCCAGCAACATTAAATTAGCTGACCCTACATTCAATCAGAGAGCGCCTGTAGAAATGCTCATAGGTGCCGATTTGTTTTGGACTCTGATTGAGTCCGAGAAATTAGTACTGGGCCCAAACCAACCCATTGTTCTTAAATCCAAGCTAGGTTGGTTATTGACTGGTCCGTTCATATCCAACAGCAAATGCCTTGTCAATACTGTACAATGTCATCATCTTGTTTTTAATTCAAGTAAGGAAATTATCTCAAATGAATCATTAAACGATGAGTTAACAAAGTTCTGGGCACTAGAGCAAGTTCCTCAAAAAAGTAAACAATTAACTGACGAAGAAATTGAGTGTGAAAACCATTTTGTTAACCATACATACCGGGACGAAAATGGCCGTTTTCATGTCAGGTTGCCTCTTTTGACAAAACCGGATTGCTTAGGGAATTCCTTTAATTTAGCAAAACGACAATTTTTATCACTTGAAAAAAGGTTGGCAAGAGATCCAAATCTTAAAAATATGTACTCACAGTTTATACAAGAGTATGCAGAGTTAGGTCATTTATCCGAGTCCAGTGAATTGATTCCTAAGCAGTCTTATTTCATTCCTCATCACGCTGTCTTACGTCCGTCCAGTGAGTCGACAAAATTACGCGTTGTTTTTAATGGTAGTGCTAAAACGACGTCTGGCTACTCATTGAATGATTTGCAAAGTGCAGGTCCACATATTCAAGACTCTTTATTTAATATATTGCTTCGATTTCGGCAGTATTCGTACGTGTTATCAGGCGATGTCGAAAAAATGTACCGAATGGTACAAGTTCAAGACAGTGATCGAGACCTGCAAATGATATTATGGCGCAATCATAGCACTGAACCTATAAGGTCATTAAGGCTCAATACGGTCACTTATGGATTGACCAGTTCTAGTTTCTTAAGCACTCGTTGTCTATGGCAGCTTGGTGAGGACTGTAGCGATAACAAAATAAAACAAATAATTCAAAACGACTTCGTAGTCGATGACTTATTAACCGGAAGTGACGATAAAGACGATTTATTGTATATAAAACAGTCTGTAGATAATGCACTCGCTGCTGGGTGTTTTAACTTAAGGAAGTATCGTTCTAATTTGCCCTCAATTTTGATTGATCAGGAAGATGCCCAAAGGGATCTCCTCATCAGCTCATCCTCACACACATTAGGTGTCGGGTGGGATCCTAAGGAAGATTTCATACATTTTCCTACAAATTATGAAAACAACCCTAAAATTACTAAACGAACAATATTATCTGAATCATGTAAAGTGTTTGATCCGCTTGGAATGTTAAGTATTTTCACAATTAAGCCTAAAATATTGATCCGAAAATTATGGATACAAAAAATTGATTGGGATAGGCCCGTGCCCCATGAAATCGGCCAATCATGGCTATCATTCGTCAACAACATGAAGAATCTACATGAATTACGCATTCCAAGGCATGTTTTATGTAAAGAACCTACCCGTATAGAACTGCATTGTTTTTGTGACGCTTCACAGACGGCTTATGCAGCCTGCGCTTATTTAAAATCCACTGATAAGCAAGGCGTCATCACAGTACGACTGCTTTGCGCCAAAGCCAGGGTGGCCACGGTTAAGCCGACTACTATTCCGCGCCTGGAGTTGTGTGCATGTCTTTTGGGCGCGCAGCTCGCGGACGCCGTGGAACGCGCCCTGCGTTGTGTGATTGTTCGTAAAGTGTACTGGAGTGATTCATCTATAGCGTTAGCTTGGCTAGGTACGAGGTACGATAAATTAAAAACCTTTGTAGCTAACAGGGTTGCAATGATATTAGAGCTAACAAAAGACTCCGAATGGCGTCATGTCCCCACTCACCTCAATCCTGCTGACTTAGCTTCGCGTGGCGTAGATTTAATTAAAAATAATAATTTAGATGTATGGTGGAATGGTCCTACCTTTTTAATTCAGCATGAGTCTTTGTGGCCATCGCTTGATTCGAATAATAATACGAGTAATATTCCCGAATTGCCTGAAGTTAAAGTCCATGTTAACACTATAAATGAAAATGAAACTAGTAAGCAATCATTGCTCGACTTTAGTCGATATTCAAAATTAAAATTCATTCAGCGCATGTTCAGTTACTTGCTTCGATTTATTTACAATTGCAGAAATGTAAACAACAAAAAGGTGGGTGTCTTACAGCCTGATGAACTCTCTCTTTCCTTTCGCAAACTTGTATATTTGTCTCAAGCTGATAGTTTTGCAAAGGATATCAAAGTTCTTCGTACTAAAGGAGTTCTGACCTCCAAAAGTCAGTTGATTTCACTGAATCCGTTTTTAGACGGTGAAAACATATTAAGAGTCGGTGGACGCTTGACTCTGTCTTGCTATCCCTTTGATACACGCCATCAAATGTTGCTTCATGCCAAACATGGGCTTACTAAATTGTTATTTCAACAAGAACACCTGCGTCTTCTTCATGCTGGTCCACAGCTATTGCTTTACACCATTAGAGAATCCGTTTGGCCTATAGCTGGCAGAGACTTGGCTCGTACCACTGCGAGACAGTGTGTTAGGTGTAAAAGAGTTAGGGGTGAGACACCAAGCCCTCTTATGGGTTCATTACCTGAACAACGTGTAAATCCCGGTCATCCCTTTGGCAGCGCAGCTGTCGATTTTGCCGGACCATATTTAATAGCCGACAGAAAGGGAAGGGGGTGTAAAATAACGAAATGTTATCTTTGTATATTCGTATGCCTTAGATATAAGTGTGTTCATTTAGAGGCCGTCAGCGAGCTCTCAAAGGATGCCTTCATCTTGGCTTTACGTCGATTTATCTCTCGCAGAGGAAAGCCTGTAGAATTCTTCTCCGATAACGGCCGTAATTTTGTCGCAGCCGCAAAGGAAGTGGGAGACTTCTTAACTTCTAGTGCTGATGACGTGAGGGAGTTTTCTACCGGAGAAGGCATTAAGTTTAATTTTCAGCCTGCGTATTCCCCACACTTCGGGGGTCTAGTTGAGGCCTGCGTACGGTCGGCTAAACATCACCTAAAACGCATTTTAGGACAGACGCACCTAACGTTTGAAGAGCTGGCGACTCTATTTAGTCAAATCGAGGCGATCCTAAATAGTCGTCCAATTTGTCCTTTATCCTCTAGTCCCGATGACCTACATCCTTTAACTCCAGGACACTTTCTAATAGGAAGACCATTGACGTCCTTACCATCAAAAGATTTGGAGCAAACCGGCTTTAATAAAACAGACAAATTTCTTCGGTTGGAGTCATTTCGTCAGCAGTTTTGGAAACGTTGGCAGCTGGAGTACGTGACTGATTTACAGCAGAGACACAAATGGCGTGTTCCTAGCATACCTATACAGCCTGGGGACCTGGTCCTGTTAAAGGAAGAAAACGCTCCACCTATGCAATGGAGGTTGGGGCGCGTGGTTTGTCTGTTCCCCGGCAAAGATGGAGTAGCACGCGTGGCAGAAGTGAAGACTACGACTGGCACTTACCGACGAGGTATCAAGTACCTGTGCCCGTTGCTGGAGCCAGCAGCAGTTCCCACTTTGGAAGCAGCAGCTTCCAAGGCCCCGGAGGATGTTGCGGCGCGTCACTAGCGCCGCAGGGAGGGCGCGCGGGACGCGGTGGACCTGCGCCCGGCACTTACTACAAAACGCTTTGGCGAGCACACGCACTCGCGTTCATACATTTTTTTATATACCTTCGGCCGCGGACTACATTGTAGAACTTTGATTATAGTTTTTAATTTGGAGTCAGATCGTTTCAATCACCAAGCATCAACCACCCATCCCCGTAAGGAACAGGAGATGTTACTTGTTCCGTATTCGTCAACCAACTAACTCTTAAATTTTTTTTTTTTTTGTGAATGGCATCTGGCAGTTCAGCCTCTGAGGCTGGCTACTGCTTAACCGGACAAACCTGTGAATGCCTCGAATTTAAGGCCTCCAGCCAGGCAAAACGCTTATAAACTAAGCGACAGCGCTAAGGGCACCCCCTGTGGGGTACGAGCCTCGGCTTAGGGCGTCGCTGAGAGAGGGCAGCAAAGGGACAGGCTGGATCTGATTACCATTATTTAGGGGCTGATTTATAACTACTGGCTCAGCATCGCGGGCTGGCTCGAGCAAGGGTCGGGGGGGGGGGGGGGGGGTATTGAACTTGGACGTCGACGGCGGTCTGTGTCTGTGTTTGCGTTTTAGCGTACTGGTTTCCTTACTGCTCTCTTGAAGGAGGGTAATAGGGTCATCGGGAGTGACTAGGGTATGCCGAGGACGGCGAATCCTACTGATACGCGATGGTACGTATCGGGCGGCCGATGCGATTAAGGGGTTACGGTGCTTGACCGCTGAGTCAAAGAAACGCTTGGAAAGACGTTTCATGAACTGAAGTAAACTCTTAAAAAACTAAAACTAAACTATTTAAACGTCACTAGTGTCGCCCATCATTGCCCGGTAATTCACAACGGACCAATAGCAGTGCGACACAGTGCCGCCAACTTAAACATTTATCAAAGAATGATTTTAATTTTAAATAGTTAAACGTATCTATTTTGACTTTTGAGTAATGTTACAAACAATAATAATATAGGATGATTTTAACAAATAAATCGACTAATAATTAAATCTTAAATCAAAATAACTAATTTTATGCGTAAATTGTATGTCTGTCTTTGAGGCGACAACAGGCTAAACAGCTATCCGTCTATCTCTACTGAGTAGGCTTGCGTTTGGCAGCAACTCGCCTGATGTGAAGCGATGATGCAGCCTGGGGTAGAGCACGCTTGCCTGGAAGAACCCGATTCACTCGAACTATGAAGATATCCAGATTATGATGATCAGGGAACAGAGAAGCTGCTTCGCCGTATCTATGCTCGACCGATGCAGAATGAGGATGGGGGAACTAGACTGTGTAATTTCCAAAGCAAATTATTATTTAGCTAGTCATGTAGAGATCAAAAGGTATAACCATAACGCCTTGGAAGTTGGCAACATATGCCGACAGCATCCCATCTTCCTAGCAGGGGCGTAGTTACCGCCGTATCTGCCGTATCAATTATACGCGGCCCCCGGGCAACGGGGGCCCCCGACGTGCTAAAACTAAAGTCATCATCAGCTATAAATGATTTAATAAATCAGTTTGCCGAAAAAAAAAGCAAGGAGAGTAATATTTAATTTGAATTGTTTGTAAACATTTTGGAAAAACTGACAGATAGATAATTATGATGAATAAATACTTCTTTTAATTTTATGCAAAGATTTTTTTTCTTTTGTGAGAAATCTTTACCCTTCATAAGGTCCCCCAAACAAATTTTTATACGGGGCCCCACCACGCACGCTACGCCACTGCTTCCTAGCACGGCGGGCTGTGCTGGGGCGGCTGCTGCAGGTGCTGACGACCTCAAACGGCGCAAATACAATAACTTTATTGGTAGAACTTATGAGCTTGAACCGTTAGGGGTTGAAAGACTGGGGGCCATGGGGTCCGAGTGCCCAAGTCACCTATTATATTTCTCGGTCAAAGAATCAGAAGAACCACGTTGGATGATAATGCTGCCAGCCTTCTGGGTACTTTTCCAGTAGACAGCGATGCGAACGAATATTTTGAAGCCATTTTTTTCTGCTTTTGATAAATTTACTGCCGAGTTTACTCCGTGTCTCGGAAAGCACGTTAAACCGTAAAAAAATACTTATAATGAATTTAATTAAAGAGAAATTACATTAATTGGCTTTGGCCTTGGGGGAGGCCTATGTCCAGCAGTGGACGTCTTTCGGCTGAAATGATGATGATGATGATGACTATGGCTAAAGATTATGACTGCGCCTCGGGCGTATGGAACCGAAGTGACCGTTTTCGATGCCCCGAAAATGGTGGCGTATTGGTTGTCACGTTGCGCGAAGTCAGCATCTCGTGGCCCGTTCTCGTGTCAGGGGCTGATGCAATGTGTTTTTAGGTGTAAATGAGGTTAACGCATCGTCAGCGATCCCGCTGTGGTACCGTGGTAAAGCAAGTTAGTAAACAATGTTCGTGGTTAAAATTGATAAACCCGTTGTAACGACTATAAATAGGTTATCTCGGTTTAGCATAATATGCGTAATACTCGTTATATAGGCCAGCATAGAGACGAGGTTAGTAAACCCGCAAGAAAACCAAGAAAAAGCTTAATAACAAATTATTCATCGATTCTCAGATCCAATACATACTAAACAACCAGAAGAACCACTTTAGTGCAAAGTGTATTAAGGGCGGTAAGTAAGGAATTACGATCGAGGCTCTAGAAGGAGAGTCTAGTAGGTATACAGCCATGACGGAGTATAAACAAAAATAAAATAATTTCAACGTTTTGATACAAAACACTATCGATATTAAGAACATTAGTTGAGTATTTAAGTAACATGAAGCGAGATTGCAATGAAATTCCTGTTTAGATAACATATTAGGACAATTTTTCAATTGCGTGTAAACTCCTTGCACTTTGAACTTGCATGACGTATGTGCTGGGCAATAAATTAAAAAAAAATTACTTGCCGACCGTGGGTTTCATGACAAAAAGAAAGCTCGAGGGTTTTATATGGGGCATTACGGCCAAGTTAACGTGTATGTTTAGATACTGTTTACGTGCAAGTGTGATGAAAAATACATAACAGTCATGTATTTGTCTATCTCAACTAAAAGGGTATATACAGGGCATAAGGGACACTGACACGAAAACGGTTACTACGTAATCGGTACATCATTCTGAAAAATTATATTAAACAGCTGCTTCCTACAAAAGTGCAATACCTACTCGGTGAAAGACAAAATGTATAGAACAGATGATTTCTTTGAAAAAAATCACAGAATATCTAACAAATAAATAAAATTGAAGTGTCTGTTTGTAATATTAAAATAACCGCTTTTTACTACACGCATATGAATGTATATAGGTATATATACCAAAATAACGTTTTTTATAATTTTTGTCTATCTGTCTGTTTGTTCCGGCTAATCTCTGGAACGGCTGGACCGATTTTGACGGGACGACTTTCAATGGCAGATAGCTGATGTAATAAGGAGTAACTTAGTCTACTTCTATTTTAGAAAAATTCTACCGTAATTAAAATAAAAACGAAAAGAATGAAACTAAATAACTTTTTTGTTAAATTCCACGCGGACGAAGTCGCGGGCACAGTTAGTTTGTTAGTAATTGTAATAATAATTGTTCAGAATTATGTACTGCCTACGTGATAACGTTTTTTCGATGGTATAAAAAATACAATTGTCTTATTGTGGGTCATTGTTGAGGGTTAGACAGGCAGTCGCTCCATTTAAAGAACTGGTATTCAGCTGCATCCTGTTAGACTGGAAGTCGACCTAACCATAGACCGCTTAGTACAAGCACAATACAAAGCGGAGCCCCGACGCTACGACGCTTGGATTAATTTATTTTTGATTTTTTAGACGTTTACTGTAATTTAAAATTAAATTAAAAAAATATAAAACCCCGACGTTTTATAATTTTTTAATTTAATTTTTATTTTATTATTTCATGTTTTTTAAACCTATATTATTTTATCTTGGCCTTGACTGAGGCCTATACCCAGGAGTGGGAACTCCTGGGCATAGGCCTCCCTCATTGCTTCCACTTTTCTCGGTGTTGCGCCTCTTTTCGCTAATGAACGAAAACAAGGCAAGGTATAAAATTAAAAAAAAAACCCGAGCGTTTAGGGGGGAGTGGGGGTGCAGCCCACAGATACACACGTCAAACTTATAACACCTCTCTTTTTTGGTCGGAGGTTAAAAAGTCTAGGCAGATGATTAAAAGTTGTACTTCTACTGTATTTTTTTGTATTGCGCAACATGTATTATCATGTTATTAAACATATATTAATAGCCTAGATAGACCCAATATTAAACACATAATAATTGAACTTCATTAAGTAAGCAGTTAAAATACATCATCATGAGACTGTTACTTGTATTATTTTTGTGTTTTCTTGTCGCATCTGCAGCTGGCGAAGACGGGTACTTTAAAACATTCTTTAAAAACCTACTTGGTAAGTTTTCTTTTTTTTTTGTTTTAGTTTGAATTTAGAACATTAAACAACGTGTAACGTTAAATGCGCAAAACCTCAGACACCCCAAATGATTTTTAATTCAATTGACCTAATTCTGAGAGGAAAAAATCATTAAAAAAAACGTAAAGGTTTTATGTGCTGTTTTAGTTTTACTGGAAATTCTGGTCGTTTCTTTCTTTTTTTCCCGCGTTTGTGAAAATTTAAATTGGACGACAAACATTTGTGTTTGTTTACCTATTTTGGCGGATTTGCGCACGTGATGGCTTGACCTATGAACAAAAATAGACAGGGTAACATTTTCTATGAAGATTTTTTGAAAAATGTGACCTATATTAAAAAGTGGTTCAATTGATTTTGCTCGTTATTCTGATCAAACTATTTTCAGGTTTTACGCATTTAACGTTACACGTTGTATATTATATCATTCTCCGGCCATTATCCCAAATTATTTGGGGTAGGCGCCGCATGTCTTCTTCTTCCATACTTCTCTATTAATCATCATCTCAGAAGTCACCTTCTTTCTAGGTATATCATCCTTCACACAGTCCATCCATCGTATCTCTTATACCCACCCATCCACATTCATACTCAAAACTTTCCTCATTCCTCCGTATCACATGCCCATACCACGACAACCGATTACCACACGACTTCTCAGTCACCGGCGCCACTTTCAGACTTCCTCTTATGTCATCATCAGCCTATGATGTTCCCACTGCAACACACAGGCCTCGTCTCTATGAGAGGGAGTGGGCTGAAATCCACAACACGGGCCCAGTGCGGGTTGGTATATGTCACATGTCTTCGAATATTTAGTTCTAGGACATACCTGTTTCCTCACGATGTTTTTCTTCAGCGTTTTTGAGAGCAGCGGTGATGAAATAAATTATACAAAATAATGCGCCTGCCATATCTTCCCATGGGTGTCGTAAGAGGCGATTAAGGGACTTGCCAGAGAATGTGCAGCAGCGTTCTCTGTGCTTTTGCAACAACCGTACTGCGATTGCCAACCCGCCTGCCAAGCGTGGCGATAATGGCAAAATCCCCCCTTTTGGGGGACGCCAATGTCCAGCAGTGGGCGTCTTTCGGCTGAAATGATGATGCGCCTGCCTGGGTTCGAACCCACGGCTTACTGCTCGTAAGTCTGGGCTGCCACCACTGGGCAACCGCTGCTCTTCTTATGCACTCATTTCTTATTTTATCCATTCGCGTTACACACTTTAGCATTCTCATCTCAGCCACATGCAAATGCCGTTCATTCATACCTTTTGTGGCCTAACATTCTGATCCATGCAAGACAGCAGGTCTAACCATTGTTTTATAATTGTTACCCTTTTTTTAATCTTTATTTATTTAATCTTGCCCTTAAGTTTAAGAGGAATACGGAAGAATTTAAATTTAAATATGCACGATATAAATTTGTTTGTCGCTTGTTTAAAAGTAAAAATTAGTGTTCTGCAAGGCTCAATACTGAGTCCGTTCCTATTTTTAGAATATTTAAATGTTTTACCTCATTTAACTGAAAAACCCAACCACAAGTGGTGTTATTTGCTGATGATACATTATTTGTTTTTAACGTAAATCGACGTGTATAGTATTTTGACGATGTAAATAACTTTATGGTAGGTTTCATAACTATTCTGCTCATATTGATGGTCATCATCTGCCTAGCTTTTTCCGAACGATGTTTGGGTCGGCTTGAAGTCTAACCGGATGCAGCTGAATACCAGTATTATCGGCACAGATCCAGACTCCGTGGCTGCTACTGAGAAATTCCTGATGGAGAAACCTAATAACGCTTTACCCAACCCGGGAATCGTACCCAGCAGAACCTATAGTTCAGCTGTCGCGCTTGCGACACTAAACCAACAAGGCATTCAAATTCAAATAAACCTTTCGTTTTTTTTTCAGCCATCGGCAAACCGGATACTGACAACAACTTACTCCCAAAAAACCGTATTATTTCAAGTTACAAAGAACCAACTAAAGATACTACTAAAAAAACTAAGCATTGGTGGAATTGGTAAACAGCAAAAACATCATCTCAGCATCATCTGCCTAACCTTTTCCCAAAATAGTTGGGGTCGGCTTCCAGTCTAACCTATGCAGCTGAACACCAGTGTTTTACATGGAGCGACTGCCTATCTGACCTCCACAATGTACTGGGCAACACGACACCCTCTGCTAAGACTGGTTCTTAGATTTCTAATTTTACCTATAAGCAAATGATAGCTGAGACCAACAGTTTAACATGCTTTCAGAGGAACGGTGAGGAATATGCACATGAACCTTATAATTTGCCAAAGAATATAATTGTAAAACTTCAGTTTAGATTTAAATAAATTGCTTTATTTTTCTATTAATTTTTTTTTATTTCTGTTTTGAAAGAACGCACAGAGAACAAGAAGTAAGTAAGTATGGGGTCGTAATATAATAATCCATACAAATATTATAAATGCGAACGTCACTCTGTTTGTTTGTTACCTTTTCACGACTAAACGGCTGATCGGATCTTGAGCAAATCTATCATCACGTATTATCACGCTACGACCAATAGGAGCGGAGCAGCAATGAAAAATGTTGCGAAAACGGGGAAAATGTGACGCAGACGAAGTTGCGCGGGACAGCTAGTATTATATAAATCACACACAATCACACACATACACAATTCACAGATTATACAATCCAATTTGTTAGTAGAAAATTCTCATCTTAAACAACTAGTGTTAGTACATACAGTTTACTATATTTGGCCAATTGAATCAACTCAAATTAAATAAAAATAATTAATGATACTAATGTCACAATCATTCAAAAACAATGTCAAAATCCCCACCAGTCATGTCAAAATCATTTATACAATAATATGCAATTATTAGGAGATACATTATTATCAGAAACATTATTTCAAGGCACGAGTTGTTGGCAATACTTGTGTCCTGGTGGCCTATCATGACGTCTTATAAGACCATTATTGTTTTATTCTTATTCCAGAGTGGGAAAGAGACGGAGCTATACAGGTCGTCTAACTCCATCTCTTTCCCACTCTGTAACCCGACTGGTCAAGGGCCTGAAAATTAGACCGTCCGCCCTATTGCCCACAGTGACCAAAAGGCTGTTGGCGCTGCCCTATAATAATGTGACCTTTTCTGTTTTATTCAATAAGGTTCTAAAACTCTCTGGCCTTTTCAATAATAATTTACGTGAATCTTGGTGGCCTAAAACCTCACGACGTATCACTATAAAACCATGGAGTTTTTTGCCGGTTCTCCTCCACAGGAAACGACCAACCCGAACCGTGCACCTTTTTTCGACGTTTTATAAGTGCCGACGTTTTATGAGTGCCCATGCAGGCCTATGTAAAATTAAAATATTTTGATTTTGACTTTGTTGTTCCCGGCAATACCAACGACGCAGCTCTACGTGTTCCGGCTACATCACGCCACGAAGCTTGAGAAGATCGTGGAGTATGTACGAGTGAAGACCAGCTGGACCTTGAGAGTCGCGAAGTTGGAGTTGCGCCACAACACGAATTTCAAGTCATTCGTGGTGCGAGTTCCGACTCATCATATCGAGCCCTTCCTCAAGGAGGAGTTTTGGCCGAAGGGTGTCATGTATCGGCGATTCCGCGGAAGGCTACGTGACACCACGCAGCGCAACACGACGCCGTCTCCTCGTGTACAATATTTATTTAATATTTATGTGGTTTTTAGGGTTCCGTAGCCGAATGGCAAAAAACGGAACCCCTAAAGATTCGTCATGTCTGTCTGTCTGTCTGTCCGTCCGTATGTCACGGCCACTTTTTTCCGAAACTATAAGAACTATACTGTTGAAACTTGGTAAGTAGATGTATTCTGTGAACCGCATTAAGATTTACACACAAGAATAGAAAAAAACAATAAATTTTGGGGGTTCCTCATACTTAGAACTGAAAACCAAATTTTTTTTTCATCAAACTCATACGTGTGGTATCTATGGATAGGTCTTCAAAATTGATATTGAGGTTTCTAATATATTTTTTTTCTAAACTGAATAGTTTGCACTAGAGCCACTCCCAAAGTGGTAAAATGTGTGTCCCCCCCCCCCTCTAATTTCTAAAGTAAGAAAATTCTGAAAAAATTTAGGATTGTAGAATGTAAAAAAAAACTATCAACGAAAATTGGTTTCAATAAGATAAAATGTTTAGTTTTTGAGATATGGGACTTTTTCATCAAACTGCAGCAGTAACTTTGTTTTTGATTAACATACTATGAAAAACAAATTTAGTTTTGCGGTTGAGTGGAAGTTGACTAACTAATACTACTAACTAATGAATGACAGTTCAAAATATTGTTATTATATTGTTTGGGGCTATGGAACCCTGTGTGCGAGTAAGACTCGCACTTGGCCGGTTTTTTATAATTATGTGTGACTAGCTTTTGCCCGCGTAAATTTAAAATTTGACTATAACCGCCTCAAACACATGGCGCCATCTAAGGACGACATAAAAACGTTATTGTTGTTTCCCTCGGGAACAGTAATATTTTTCGTGATGAAATGTACCCTATGTCCGTTTCACTACACCTGACAACGTATATGCAAAATTTCAGGATGATCGGTTCAGTGGTTTAGCCGTGAAGAGGTAACAAACAAACAAATTTACTTTCGCATTTATAATATTAGTTAGGAAGTTAGCATAGTCTGTATATATGATTTTTTGTTGTTGTTGTAAGGAGGGGTATAAAAGTGGCCAGAAAACCTCATCATCATCATCATCATCATTTCAGCCCAAAACACGTCCACTGCTGGACATAGGCCTCCCCCAAGTGTCGACACATTGACATTTTGGGGGGTTTTGCCATAATCGCCACGCTTGGCAGACGGGTTGGCGATCGCAGTACGGTTGTTATAAAAGCACAGAGAACGCTGCTGCCCATTCTCTAGCAAATCCTTTAGTCGGCTCTTACGACACCCACGGGAAGATATGGGATGGTGCTATTCTTTACGTCCGACACCATACAGAACCACACAGAAAACCTAACTTGGTTAAAAATAATCATAAAAATAATCAACTTTTTTCCTTGCTTGGTATGTCCCACGCAAAGGCCTCCGTCAACTCTTTCCATTTCTCTCTTCTTCATCACTCTCCAGTTCAATACTATTATAGAGTTAAAAAAAAACTTCGGCACTCATACCCTTGTGCCAGACTCTTTCTACAGTTCTTTGAGTCCTCTTATTTTACATCCCAATAAAAACCACAGTGTTAATTATTTTCATTACAATAAGGTTGCTATTGAAAAGACTATCATCACTATCTCATGTCCAGCTGAACATTAGCGTCGAGCACTAGCTGCTCGGCAGTTTGCTGAACTGGGCGCATGAATTTGGCGCAGCCGTGAGACACACAATTATATCTTCTTTTTTTCTGTTTCTGTATACTTTTAAGTTTTTTATTTTGTATTGTGTGTACTTGAGACATGTGGCTAATCAATACTTTTTCTTTCTTCATTCTAAAAAAATCACATTGATTATTTCATAACCATTTTTCTGCCCTTTTCCTATATTTATTTCCTATATTTAGGGTCGGCGCAGCATGTTTTCTTCCTCCATACTTCTCTATTACTGGTCATCTCATCAGACACCTTCTTTCTAGCCATATCATCCTTCACACAGCCTATCCATCGTTTCTTTGGTCTTCCTCTACTCTTATACCTATCCACATTCATTCTTCCCCATCATATGACAACAGATTAAAACAAAAATATTGAAAACCCTAACTTTCTTTAGTAAGTTTCAGGGGGGGGGACACTGCCATACATGACATAGGCGTCCAATTTTTCACAAAGATACTAGCACCATCTCTAGAAAAAACCGCATAAACTTGAGATTTAGTACGATATAATGACATAGATGGTGCTAACGCCAATTATTGCCAGTGTACCATACCTTTTTTATTTGAATGAAAATTGAGTAAAAAATAATAAATTCTAATTAACAGAATATAAACAAGATTAAACCATTTTTTAATTTTCATTTCGAAATTGAAAATATTTCTTTTTAGGTTTGGCAAGATTATCACGCAAATTGTTTTTTTACAAAATGGCCACTGCTTTCGGTATGTGCGCATGTTTGGAAATCTCTCCCATTTTGTGTAATTTATGTGGTTTTTCGATTCTTAACAGAATCGAAAAACCACATAGATTACAACATAAATTACAACATTCAGTTTTGTAAACATTAACTGTATTTGTTTCATTTTGTTTACAAAACTGTTTTTTTATATGGCCTACATTTCAAATTACTTGTCTACCATAGAAAACCTATTCAATAACAGAGATATAGATATAAATATAGGTACGCACAGCAGCTATAGGTGCGTACCTATATTATAGCTATAGCTATAGGGATTAGTTCAACGGATATAGTACCAGACGGCGACACCGTTCAATACGGGTGTCAAAAATTCGCGTAAGAGGGCTCTCTATTCCATCTATATTACTATACTCTTTGGTAAGTTTTTAATGGTTTGACGTGCGTTAATATGATGAAGTTTTTAAAGAGAAGAAAGTGGCAGTGCTGCCAACTTATTATACAGAACTCGGTTAAAAATTGTACCACAGTGTGGCCAGTGTGGTAATAATTTAAAAGCATTTAGTTTCAATTCATTCATTCATTTATATATTTTTAGACACAACGATCCATAGTTTTCTTAGCAGGTACTCTTAAAATAATGTTAGTAATTCAAAAATCAGAGACGAACAAATACACACCACACAATACTAGTATTACTAAGTTTCATCAAAATAATATATAAAAATTAAATAGCACAATATTTTTTCACTCAAATAAAAGGTAAAATGTCCACAACAAAAATTAATAAAAAGTTAAAATTACATAATTCAAATTCAATTTAAAATATCTCAAACTCATCAGATTGTTAACACTGCTGCGGCGCAACGCCACATACTATGAAACATCAAGTCTTTAGTTGCTATAATGTTTTGCCCTGCGCTTCGTAAGCCGAATTAAATGAAAACTCTTTAAACAACGTGTAACGTTAAATGCGCAAAACCTGAAAATAGTTTGATCAGAATAACGAGCAGAATCAATTGAACCACTTTTTAATATAGGTCACATTTTTCAAAAAAATCTTCATTAAAAATGTTGCCCTGTCTATTTGTTCATAGGTCAAGCCATAACGTGCGCAAAACCGCCAAAATAGATAAACAAACACAAATGTTTGTCGTCCAATTTAAATTTTCTTCATACGCGGGAAAAAAAGATAGAAAGAAAGAAACGATCAGAATTGCCAGTAAAACAGCACATAAAACATTTACGTTTTTTTTAAAGGTTATTTTTCTTTCAGAATTAAGTCAATTGAATTAAAAATTATTTGGGGTGTCCGAGGTTTTGCGCATTTAACGTTACACGTTGTATAAAATATCGAACATGACCGCAATGGCAATGAAAATCAAAGCACCCGCTTTGAGGATGACTGTCAGGGCCGTCTTTTCTAGTGGCCATTTTGAACAAGTGCCCTGCACGAGTAGCATGACCACTGAAGAAACGAGTTTTATCTACGGAAGAATCGACTTAATGACAGATAGACAATGTGTCAGTTGGTGGATTCTTCCGACGACGTAACGCGTTTCTACGGCGGTCATGCTACGCGTGCAGGGAAATGCCGTCTCTAGAAATCCTTAGTTCCAGTACTATAGCCAGGGGCAACCTTACTTATTCCAGGCATTTTAGCACCCGTGCTTAGCTTTTAAAGTTCACTAATTGTTCATACACATACAGTTTGGCTAAATAGAGTATGGAAAAAATTAGGCCGTTGTTAGCGACTTTCTGGCAACCCAGAGCAGTGACAAACAAATGACATTGCCGAGTTTGACAGAAAACATGGTATTGCCAGGTAGGTTATATGTAGTTCCGAGTTTCGCCACCAACTAAACTTTTTATCGGACTGTTCTCTTAATTGGCAAACTTTCGGTACGACGCGGCTCGACGCACGACGCGTATATCGTTGTTTTTGCTTTTGTTACATTTTTCTGACCGGCTCAAGCGGATTTCGCGTCTATAAGATTAATATTCCCACTTACTTGTCACTATTCGGGGCCGCTAGCAGCTCTGTGGCCCTGGTTATGAAGACCTGGACCAAGGAGCCAAGGTTGCCGGTCTGAGGGTTGTTCTGAAGAAACTTCTGGAGCAGAGATTCCGTGCTACCGTCGAACATTAGCTGCTCTTCACTGGAATTTGAGAAGGAAAAACTTTTAAGTACTTCTTGTGTTACATTTGCTTATGCCTGCGGCTTCGAGTAATGTTGCCATTTCGAAAAAAAGATTAAATGCATGTCGCGGGTCAATTCCCGCACGGAACAAATATTTAGATGTCCTACAGGTAGTTGTTCCGGGTCTGGCTGTTTGTGTATGTGAGTTTAAATGTTTCTAAACGCACCCACGATACAGAAGAAATATCTAGTGAATGGAGATGTTTTCATAAGAAAAAAATTGTGAATACGTGTTATAGGTTGTAGCCTTTGAAGGGCGCACAAATTGAGAAACCAGGTTGATACTGTTAATTCTCAAAGGAACAACACAATAATATTTTATTCGGCCAAGAGAATTAACCAAGAAGGACGCATTTGCGACCATTAGAAAAAAAAGACACGTTTTTTATTGTTTTCGAAAACATACATAATATCAAGCCTGTAATCCCCAAAGGGTCAGGCAGAGGTGCATCTAATAGAACACCCAAATTTCACCTATTATGTTTTTTTTATCTCATTTAATAGAGGGCGAGCCTATTGCCATAAACCGGGCACACATTTGATCCAGACCCCGTGGCTGCTACTGAGAAACGCCTAATAAAAAAACCCAATTAGACTTTGCTCGACTCGGGAACAAAAAAACCAGGAGCGTTTGCGACCAGTTATTTTGGAAAAATTAAGAAATAAAATCAATAGTTACATTTTGCTCCAAATAAATATAATTATCTACAACCATTTAGCTATATCAGATTTCACATCAATCATTTTAACTACAAAAACTATTAAAATGGATATCAATTTGATTGATAACTAAAACAAGTTTTTTTAAGTGCAGTTAAAAACAAAGATTTTGTTTGATAACATGTACCACAGGCTATTGCATGTACTGATTAAACCGTTTAAGGAGGAAGCGACAGGGTCGGTCGCGAAAAAGAAACATATTTTAATAAACATATTATAACCTGACACTGACCTTATAATTGCAAAAAACGTAAGAAAATATGAGTTTGGCGTTCTACCCTGTCGCTTCCACCTTAAGGGAAGTGCCATTGCATGACTTTTTCATGAAAATAAAAAACCGGCCAAGTGCGAGTCGGACTCGCGCACGAAGGGTTCCGTAAAATTATTTATAAAAACGAGAAAAAAAATCACTTCGTTGTATGGGAGCCCCCTTAAATATTTATTTTATTCTGTTTTTAGTATTTGTTGTTACAGCAGCAACATTAATACATAATCTGTAGAAATTTCAACTGCCTAGCTATCACGGTTCATGAGATACAGC
The DNA here is from genome assembly GCA_949152445.1 of Cerastis rubricosa. Taxonomy (NCBI): domain Eukaryota; kingdom Metazoa; phylum Arthropoda; class Insecta; order Lepidoptera; family Noctuidae; genus Cerastis; species Cerastis rubricosa. The sequence goes on along the minus strand of OX424550.1, from coordinate 4,111,237 downwards.
CTGGTGACAGACGGACAGACGGACGGACGGACGGACGGACGGACGGACAGCGAAGTCTCAGTAATAGGGTCCCGTTTGACTCTTTGGGTACGGAACCCTAAAACGTCATTCCCCATTGTCCCATTGCATGACTGAACGAGGTTAGGGGGATCGTGGCTACATAATAACAGCCGCACGAGTCAATCTTCTAGATTAAGTAGTGCTTGCCCAGGTCCCATTGGCAACCATCCATTATACGTTAAACCGTTGGTACTGGCTGTCATTGGTAGATGTTTGATAGTTGTTACGAGTAGTCAGAAGCCAAAAGCCTGATATCCAGTCTTACCAATGAGTATCGTATTACCCAGTTGTGGAGGGCAGATAGGCAGTCACTTTATGAAAATACTGGCACTCAGCTGCATCCGGTTAGACTGGAAGCCGACCCAAAGATAGTTTGGGAAAAGTCTAGGCAGATGATGAGAAGTATGGAAGAAGAAGACATGCTGCGCCGGCTCCAATTAAATTTGGATAAGTGCAAGAAAATGATCAGCTTGTACTGAGCGGTTCACACTGCAGGAGACCGCATGGCTTGGAGACGTATCATATGTGGTCGCGATCCTCAGCAGTGAGGGAACGACGAAGAAGAGAAGAAGAAGAAGAAAATGATGATGACTTACGCGCTAGCTGGTGGATTAATATTGAACGCCAACAACTGATTCCAGAAAGGGTCATTGGGACAGATGACTTCGGAAGAACAAAACCGCATCAACAGCTCATTCGAAGACAACTCGGAGTATCTGCTCACTGCAACACCCATTGTGATCTGGAAAATAGGTGGGTAAAGCATTATTACTGGGTAGAAACAATTGTGATCTGGAAAATATGTAGGTAACACATTATTACTGGGTAGAAACAATTATGTATGTGTGTGTGTGTGTATTATGTGTGTTTGTATATGTTTGTGTATTGTGTTTGTGTGTGTGTTATTATGTTTGTGTTATGTATTTCTTTTGAAATAAGCAGTACGTTTGTGCTCTTGTATCTTAATGTATTGTCCTGTTAAGTATTTTGTGTGTACATAAATAAATAAATGTATTTGTTGGGTCTACGTTACAATTCTTAAAATGGAGATGCAGGTTAATCTAACAAATACCCCAATATTGTTTTTTATTTGGGTTTTCTCTTGACTCTAGTCTAGGTCAGAGATGACAGAGACAAAGTTGACGATGGTACGAGCTTACTTACCCAGAAGAAGCCTGTTCACTCTAACTTTTATGTATTGTAACGTAATTACGCCTTACAACATTACATACAAACTTTCAAGTCCTTATTTTCCGAAAATATTTTTTAGTAACTTTTTAAACCTATGTATCCTACTTAGGCTTATTAAGTTTCATTAAAATCGGTTCAGTCCTTTCAGAAAATAAGGACTGGTAAGTTTGTATAAAATCCCTTAAGGCGTAAATGCTCTTAAATAGACCTTATATTCCAGAGTTTAAAATTGCTTTAACTAGAGGGGAAACTAAAACTTTGACAAAACTTTACACAAATCAAGAAAAATATTATTAGATATTATAAATACATCATATATTTAGGGGGGCAGAGTTATTCGCGTCCGTAGGAATTACCTAACCACTACCCTACACGTACCCCCTGGGTGGTGCTAAATGAATAACAACGCCGGGTCTCGGGCGGCGGTTAATTAACCCGTCCAAACCAGCCTACCAGCTTGGTCTAACAGTGAGTGTAGAAAATGACTCTCACAAACCGCAACCCTGGGAACGCTGCCTGCAGGATCGGTAGTCTTGGCTTAGTTGCCCGGACTATGAAGAAGACAACTTCTATAAAAATTACCCTAAGTCTACGGTGAGATCCGTGCCAAGGAACTGCATGGCTGGTGGGAGACCAGTCGCAAACGATCCACCTCGACGGACCTGGCAAACGTCGTTGTATTAGCCTTCTAGGGAGAATAGGCGTCACCTTCCTAGTGACCTGTTATATCGGCCTTACTCGTGGGACTAAAATGAACCATTTAAATACAAATAACCAACAAACCCTACTAAACTCTAAAAAACCGACCAACCCTAACAGCATGATCCAACAAACCTTCCATGCAAGCATGTTTATTCGGAACAGAAGCAACTCGACATCGTCTCTGCCAGCAAAGCTTAATGACTATAACTCCAACGAACAAAACAAGGAGAAAGACAATCTGGACTCGCAGACCGAGACCCAATTAGACAGTGACAACATAACCTCAGACCATGAAGAATGGCAAAGGGATGAAATTCCCACCAGGAGAAAGAAAAGGAAAGAAACAAGTCCAATTCACAATGACGGGAATAAAAAACAAAAAAATTCCCCAGACTTTGTGATCCCTACACGCAATAGTTTTGAAGTACTTGATACGGAGCCTACGGAAAAAACCAACAATATAGATAAAGTATATGTACCAAAGCCAGAACCCATATTTGTTACTGGTGTAATTAATGTTAATTCTCTTAAGGATGTACTAAACAAATTTTTAAAGAGCGAACTTTACTTTATGACCACACTTAGATCGGGACACGTCATAAAAATTATACCTAAAGACATCCAAACATACAAAACGATTCGAGAGAACTTCATTGTCAACAATATCTCACACTATACTTACCAGCTTAAAAGCGAGAGACGCGACTCCATGCATCAGAAAATACCACAGAAATTTCAAAAGAATTGTATGAAATTGGACACGAAGTGAGACAAATAGTCAATATCAGACATCGAGCTACAAAGGAACCGATGCCTGTATTTTATGTCGATTTAGAACCAAAGCCAAACAACAAAGCCATTTTCGATGTGAAATACTTAAATAACATGAAAATTACTTTTGAAGCCCCATATAAAAAAAAGGAAATCATTCAATGCAAGAGATGTCAGAGATTTGGGCATTCCAAGAACCAATGTTTTAGGCCCTATCGCTGTGTTAAATGCGGTAGCGCTCACCCTACAACAACATGTACTAAAACACCAGACACTGAGGCTACCTGCGTGAACTGTGACGAAAAACACCCCGCTAGCTACAAAGGATGCAAAGTGTACAAACAGTATAGAGAAAGAATTCTTAAATTAGACTCTAAGTCAAAAGAAAAACCAATGCCTAACAATATAGAGATCAAACACCCGGATCCCTACCCGGGTTCCATGTCCAATCGCACAAATAATCAAAACTTAAATAAAACCTATGCAGAAGCAACGAAAACCAAAGAACAACATACTCAGCAAGATACAAAGAATGACTTGGCCGACTTTACTGATTTAATGGAAATAATGTTAGAAAAACTACAACATTCAATGGTGACAATGATGGAAAAAATTATGGACAAAATGATGGACCGCATGGTCCAGCTAGTCAGCAGCCTGGTGAAAAAATGACCCGAAACCTCCAAGTAGTCACTTGGAACGCCAACGGCTTGACGGAACGTCGTCAAGAATTAGAAACTTTTCTCAGAACAGAGATGATTGACATAGTACTAATCTCTGAAACAAGATTCACACCGAAGACACACATAAACATTAATAATTATACAGTGTATACAACCAATCACCCAACTGGGAACAGCCATGGAGGTACAGCAGTAATTATAAAAAGTAGCCTTAAACACTACCCTATAGAGGAATACCGAACAGAAAAAATACAAGCAACATCTATTAAACTTGTAGACAGCAAGCTGGAAACTGTATTCTCCGCTGTGTATTGTCCACCAAAACATACTATATCTGCCAACGACTTCGCAAAATATTTTTCTACACTGGGTAACAGATTCATATGTGCTGGCGACTGGAATTCTAAACATTTAAATTGGGGATCTAGGCTGACCAATACTAGAGGAAGACAACTTTGGAAAGCCACAGAAGAGATGAAATTAGTATGTCATTCCGGCAGAGAACCTACCTACTGGCCTACCGACCGACAAAGAATCCCAGACTTATTGGACTTTTTTATTGTCAAAAACATAGATAGTAACTACTTAAACATAGAAACACGAATAGACCTCACATCTGACCACACACCAGTTATACTAAATGTTGCTACAACAGTTAATCTGGTAGCACCGCCCTTAAGGATATACAACTCGAACACTACAGACTGGACAATCTATAAAAATATAATCACAAGAGAGACAGAACTAAAGACCAAAATTAATACAATAGAAGAACTTGAAAGACAACTGGAACAACTAAATATGACTATCCACATTGCTGCCAATTCTGCAACTCCAAAAAGGACAGGTAAAGGACAACCTTTGAAACATAACTCATATCCAAAGGACATTAAAGAGAAAATACAAGAGCGCCGTCGTTTGAGAAAAGTCTGGCATACTACAGGATATCCCAGTGATAAAGCTGCATTCAATAATTTCTCAAATGAACTCAAAGCCCTTATCAGCACCCTAGAAAATGATAATTTACAACACTATCTCTCTAATCTAGATCCAACGAGAGACACAAACTACTCGCTATGGAAGGCTACCAAGAATCTAAAGCGTCCGAAAATCCACATATCACCTATCAACGATGAAAAAGGAGGATGGGCTAGATCAGATAAAGAAAAGGCAACAATTTTTGCGGAATATCTGAAGACAGTTTTCCAACCACTCCCTGAAAACAATCCCGAACATACTATGGAAATCAAGGAATACCTCGAATCAGCGAATCAAATGTGCCGACCACTAAAAAGCACCAGCCCAAAAGAAATTGTGAAAGAAATAAGGAACCTCAAGGATGGTAAAGCGCCCGGCTATGACCTTATTGATGCCACATTACTTAAAAACCTGCCTCATAAAGGTGTAATTAAATTAGTTAACATCTTTAATGCCAGCTTAAGACTTGAACACTTCCCTGGGCAATGGAAAATTGCACATGTAGTCATGGTGCCGAAACCCGGTAAACCCCCACACGAAGCTACTTCGTACAGACCTATTAGCCTGCTACCAGTTATTGGCAAACTATTTGAGAGAATATTGCTCAACAGGATGAAAGAACATCTAAGCACAGTATTACCGAACCACCAATTTGGTTTCCGGGAAAAACACGGGACGATTGAACAGGTACACCATATAGTTGACACCATTAGCAGATGTCTAGAAGACAAATTATATTGCTCTGCAGTCTTTTTGGATATCAGTCAAGCGTTTGATAAGGTATGGCATGACGGCCTCCTATTCAAGCTAAAGAAACATCTCCCACATTGTCTATTCCTAATACTGAAATCCTACCTAGACAAAAGATGCTACCAAGTGAAGTACGGCGATGATCTCTCGGATGTACACGAAATAAAATCAGGTGTCCCTCAGGGCAGTATCCTGGGCCCTATACTATACCTTATATTTACAGCAGATATCCCAACAACTGACTGCACCACGACTGCGACATACGCTGATGATACGGCGCTACTGTCGGCTCATAGCAACCCAGAAACAGCATCATCACAGTTGCAAAACCACCTGACAGAAGTTGAGATGTGGCTGAAGCATTGGAGAATAAAAGCCAATGAGAGTAAATCAGTACATGTGACGTTTACACTTAGGAGAGAAACATGTACACCGGTAATGCTGAACGGCAAAGTTATCCCTCAAGAAAACAGCGCAAAATACTTGGGCATCCACCTAGACAGGAAACTTACATGGCAAAAACATATTTGGACAAAGCGCAAACAACTGGATGGAAAGCTGCGGTCACTGAACCGGTTATTGGGACGCAAATCACAACTAAATCCTAACAGCAAGATGCTAGTGTACAAAACTACCATAAAACCAGTATGGACCTACGGAATACAACTGTGGGGAACGGCCAGCAACAGTAATATAGATATCCTGGAAAGATTCCAGACCAAAGTTCTGAGAACAATCCTTGACATCCCTCATTGTATAAGTAATAGATACATATACCTTGACCTCGGCCTAAAAACAGTTCGACAGGAAATAGCTCAAAATAGCCTGAGATACCAGGAGAAACTGACCGTCCATGTAAACAAACTGGCTCACGCTCTGAGCGGAGAGGGTGCTCTTCAGCATACCCGGCTAAAAAGAAGTGACATACCGAGCCTACATAAAAGATTTACCACTTGACATCAAGAGAGTCGTGTGAAAAGCTTCACACAAGTATGGCTCTTGAGGAAAACATAAACTGAGAAATCAAACAAAGAAGTGGCTTATTGTTGGAAAACAGATTGCCATGAAGCAGATACATCAAAAAAAAAAAAATAATTAGATATTATAAATACATCAATCTCAGTAGCAGCCCAATCTGGATCTGTACCCGATTGATGGCAGTAGATTTGCCCTCAATTACATGTCAAATGTAATGCCCACCTCTGGCTAACCCTACAAAGAATAAAGGGTTGATGATATTATGTATGTACTTAATGGCTATCATAACTATAGATCATTATACTAGAGTACCAAGCAGTTTATATAACAAACAATTCAAACTCTTCAGTCACCCACTTGACACCAATTTATTAAAGAACAGATTCATTTATAAATCTATGTTAAATTTTTTTTTAAGTCTGCCTGTCTGTTCCACAGCTGGACAAAGGCAATGTTAACTGATACAGTATTAAAAGTTACCACAAGAAGTATTTGTTTCAAGTGCATCATAAACAACATCATTATTGATTTAAAAAAAATGGATATTCAAATTTCAATAAATTCTAGAACATTTTGAAAGTTTGAACTAAATAAGTTATTTGACTTACAGACAGCATAATGCTAGAGAAGTATTATAAGAAAGTATGTTAACTCGTTCACGGCAAATTAGTGATTTATCGTATCACAGCAACCAAGAAAATTTATAAATTTCGATATCAATACAGCAGATTTCTACCAATGGCAAGCCGTCACGAATTTTACGAGAAAATAAGATTTGTCAAAAGTATATTCGCATTCTAATGCTTTATTATGAAAAGGCAAATATGTTATTAAACAATAAAACCATAACACATAACAATAAATAGAGATAACAACTGAATTTGTTATAAATCTTAAACTGACTTTTGCATTTAAAAATACAGACACAATTTTCGTTTCAATTTCATATTCATTCCATTATCGCGGTATTCAATGGGTACATTAATCTTACCTGTTAGTTTCACAGGTTGTAGATACAAATTAATCATTCAATAGCACTTTAATCAGATTTTGGACCACAATTTGTTTTCAGCAGCCACGAATTCATTGCCGACTTGTCAAATATTTGACATTCGTTTTGTGAGACGATTAGACGTGAGACATAAATATTGGATTAGGTATGTGGATTAGGTATTTTTCGATGCGAATCCGTACCTAATCCAAAGCGTCGAGGATTAGGTATGGCACAAAATATTCGTACAAAGTCTACACAGGAGATATTCCGTAGTTCTGTACCTTAAAATGTGGGGTTTAAGTTTCAAGTTTATTTGGCACTGCCACCAGCGCCGTCTATGTAGAATACTACTGGACTGAACACTTTTTTAAACGTTAAAAACCAAAGTATTCACGTTGACTTTAAGTACCATTTGCCCATTAAAAACGAAATATAATCCACCGTTCCACATTATATCAGAAACGGAACGTCCATACGATCCATTTACCTAATCCGAATATTTCTTACCCAATCCGCGATACGATACATAATATCGGTAACAGGCCAGCGGCCATATTGAATAAATATTAGGATTAGGTAAATGGATTAGGTATTTTTAAATATTAGGATTAGGTGGATTAGGTATCGTTTTTACCTAATCCGACCCATGTCTAGAGACGATGACAATTTGAAAGTATAATGCGTTCAAATGGTTCGGATCATTCAATCTAAATATTACGGTTTTTCTAGGTACTAGTCTTTTGAGTCTCAATCTCACAGGTTTACCATCTCGTATTAGTTAAAAAGCCTTAGAAGCACGGGCGTAGCTATCTTCGTATTAGCCGTAATGACACAGGCCCCGAGCTTCCCTTGACGTGTAGCAGAAAAAAAACACAAAATGCACAATATCAAAATGAATGTTAAACTTATCGCGCTCCAGTAAGCTCCAAAATTTTTGAGCTTGCTTCTCAATGAACACTTGACTTATAGCGGTCTAAAAAGCTCAAATTTTTGACTTCACTTAACTCGATTTGTTGTGTTGATGACTTGGTTAACCTCTTTATTTACGGTCTAGAAAGTTTTCGTTTTTGAGCTCGCTCTTCAATGATGGCTTTCCTTATAGCTTGATTTCCTATACGACCCACGATCTTAAAACTCAATTTTCCACCTCATTTTGCTAGGTATTACATTCTCTTTATAACATCTATTCATTGTTCTTTCCCCTTCGCCCCCTTTTAGGTTTCGCCACACTTGGGTACAAAAGACCCATTAAGACTATTTACGCTACTGTAATACGAACAATCTGCATGGTGTCGGACGTTAAGAATAGCACCATCCCATATTTTCCCGTCGGTCGTCGGTGTCGTAAGAGTTGGCTAAGGGACTTGCCAGAGAATGGGCAGCAGCGCTCTCTGTGCTTTTGTAACAATCGTACTGGGATCGCCAACCCGCCTGCCAAGCGTGGCGATTATGGCAAAACCCCCCCTTCTTGGGGAAGGCCTATGTCCAGCAGTGGACGTCTTTTTGGCTGAAATGATGAATGATGAATACGAACAAAACCATAACAATTAAATCAAATACTCAGAAAACTCGGGGTCGAGGGGCCACGAGTTGTACCATTGTGAGGTCGCCTCAGTAGTAAAGACTGAATTATTATCCAGTTTCAGGAAAATAATGAAGTTATTGTTTTACTATGAAATTATAAAATTGCATTGCCTGTCATAGCAACAGACACAACACCATCAAAGGGTTTAAAATCTTGTATACTTGGTCTGGTTCTTAGGTTCTTGCAACTTGCAGACCAAATGAGTTTGAATGTTGTATTTCATTCATAATTATTATTGTTGGAAACATATTACTAGAAATAAGCTACATGCAGATTAGTGATTTAAAGAACTGCTTTAGTTGAATGTAATTTTTTTTTTAATTCACTGACAGACTACTCTCAAGTTCGGTCTAAAAGCATGAAATGATGGACATAAAACGGAGAGCACTGACGAAGCTTTAGGAAATCCTACCAAAAGTTTTTGTCCTTGGATTTATAGACTTGAAAGGCTTAAAACTTGGTGAATGCATTTGTGTAAGTTACCTTATTGATTTGATATTAGTAGCAGGTTTTAGATGATGTTAGAGCCAGTTTGGAAAATCTTACCGAAAAGTTCCCAGCAGGTCGTCACCTGCCATGGTCCACCAGGAAGACTCATAAGCGACTATGATGACCAGTACAACATAGCCCCATGGGTATTTTCCGTGGAAGTGTAACTGTGGAACTACACAAAAGGTGACCCATCTACTCTCCTGCCTTTTATGCAACACCACTTGCACCTTAAGGATCCATCTGAGGCTATCGTTGACGCCGTTAAAATAATAATTATGGCAGATAGTAAAACTCGGGAATCATAGTCGAAAACGACGAAGAAGTCCGATTAGTTTAAACTTATGATATTACTGATTTATCAGCGATAAAAAAATAAGATTTAGATGCTTGTTTTTCGATTTATCGAAAATCAACCCCATACCAGGTAAAAAGGCGAATTCAAGTTTTCTAGGTATAATTAGGTAATTCGATTTATTAAAAAAATGCTGAAAATAATATAAGACTACGGAAACAAACATTTTGTCCTAAATCAAGGCGGTCCGTATTTTTCTGTTCCTTTTTTCTTTTCTGTATTATGGGTTTGCATAAATTGTTAAATAAATAAACAGTTTGTACGAAAAGTACACTTCTTGTAGCAGAGTGCTGAATGTGCGGTGAAGCGTCTCAAGCGAAACTCAGGGTTTTGTAATAGAATAATAGAAAATATAATTAAAGAAAACGTATATTAGAGAACAAACGAAAGGTGACAAGTGACACGACTTATAAAAAAGTAATTATGTCACTGCAGCTGAACAAACAACAAGGAGGCTTTAACACTTTCCCTCAGCTGCTAGTCGGCCGTTTGAATTTATCCTTCAGACCCAAGTTCTGAGCCAGTTCCTGCAATCTGGGTCTGGGCAGGGCCTTAGTTAGGAGGTCTGCTAACTGGGTAGCAGAGCTAGTCCTCTCAACCACGATGTCGTTTTGAAGCACAAGCTCCCTCACGAAGAAGTGCCTCACACGAATGTGCTTGGTGCGACGATGAAACTCTGGATTATGTGCTAGTTTCACCGCTGCTTCGTTGTCCACAAACAAAACTGGAATTTCTTTTTGGTCATTCAAGTCTTTGAACAGTCTCTTTAGCCAAATTAATTCCCTTGCAGCTTCACTTGCTGCCACAAGCTCAGCTTCTGTAGTGCTAATGGCGGCTGAAGGTTGTCGTTGGCTCATCCAGGAGATAGCTCCTCTTGAAAACAAACATAATACTCCAGTCGTAGAACGTCCTGTTTTCAAGCATCCAGCATGATCAGCATCACTGTAGGCTTTTATTTGGTTAGGAGAATTTGCATCATGAACATACATTATTCCTCTTGATAATGTTCCTTTCAAATATCTCATTATCCGCTTAACCATACGCCAGTCGCTAGAAGTTGGATTTTCTAAGCTCCTCGAAGCCATTCCTACAGCATAGGCCAAATCAGGGCGAGTGCCCACCATCAAGTAAGCGAGCGAGCCTACTGCTTCTCTATAGGGAAATGACTGTGACTCTTTGTCAGCTTTCCCTTCTTCGATAATTCCTTCTTTCTGTAAAGGAGTCGATACTGGATTACATTCTTTCATATTGAACCTCTCCAAAACCTTATTTGCGTAAGCTTCCTGCTTTATGAAAATCGAGCCGTCCTTCATTTGTTCTATCTCCAACCCAAGATAGAATGAAGCTGGTTTGCTAGTAATCATCAAAATCTGTTTTAGTTCAGAGATGAAACTATTTGCTAGGTTTTCATTACTCGCTGCAACCAAACCATCATCAACGTAGAGTGCTATTAAGATTTTCTTATCTCCTACAAATTTTGTATATAAGCATGGATCAGCGTCGCTTGTCTTGAAGCCTAAAGATTCAAGTGTTTCTGCAAAACAGTAGTTCCAGCAGCGCGGTGCCTGCTTCAAACCATAAAGGCTTTTCTTTAGACGACATACTCTGGATGTTCCATCTTCAAAGCCTTCTGGCTGCTGCATGTAAATCTCTTCAGTCAAATTTCCGTTTAGGAAGGCTGTTGCAACATCAAACTGAATAAGATGAAGTTTCTCTCTTGCTGCAACGCTGAGCAAAGATCGTATAGTTGCTAACCTCGCTACTGGGCTAAAGGTTTCGTTGTAGTCAAAGCCCTTCTTCTGCTTAAACCCTTTTACAACCAGTCGAGCTTTAAACTTTTCTATTGTACCGTCAGGTTTGTTTTTGACTTTAAAAACCCATTTACATGGAAGAGCTTTTCGATTGCTCGGTAGATTCTGCAAGTCCCATACTTTTAATCTTCGCAAAGAATCGATTTCACTCTTCATGGCTTCTAACCATCTATCTTTACTTTTTCCATTTGATACTGCTTCCTTATACGTCGAAGGTTCTTTTTCAGTATCGACTAGGAATAAACTATAGTCATCCAATTTACGTGGAGGTCGTAGAGTACTTCTGTCCCTGAGATTATATCTTGGAACGTCCGGTAGAGAAACGTCTCCCGCTAAATTCATCGGAGTCTCCACATAGGTAGGAACAGCATCTACGAATTCTTCTTCAGTTTCACTATCTGAAAATGTGGTTTCGTTTTCTATAAACTCTCCTTCATTTACTCCCTCTAATTGGACTGACTGTCTTTGTTCATTTGATTCATATGCCTCTATTGCTGTCTCAATAGGCCTCATTGAATGTCTATCTTCTAATTCTCCCTCTAATAGAATAGATCTCTGTTCTGATCGGACTTCCCGATTCAAGGGATTAGCGATTTGCGAATGCTCTTCTTGAATAATTTCTTCAGGTAACGCGTGATATGATACGGTCCAATCTTTCTCAATTGGTTTTGGGTCACATTTAGCATTTTCTCCTGAAGTTTTAACTTTAACTTCAACCCCTGGAATAGGTGTCTCTTCGAAGACAACATCTCTAGATCGGATTAGATTATCAACTTTATGCTGTGTTTCATACCAGATACGATAACCGTCATCATTGTCGTATCCTATGAGAATGCCTTTAGTTGCTTTCTTATCTAACTTCTTACGTTTTTGTTTCGGAACATGAGCGTAACACGTGCTTCCAATTATTCTAAGATGCTTTATGTTGGGCTTCTTCCCAAACCATAATTCATAGGGTGACTTGTCCTTCTCTCTAGTTGCGCTTGTTCGGTTTAAAATATAGACAGCTGTCATTATTAGTTCTGCCCATAATGCTTTTGGCAGTTCTCTCTGAGCATTCATTAATGTTCTTGCGGTTTCTACTAAAGTCCTGTTTTGGCGCTCGCTACAGCCATTCTGCTCTGGCGTGTACGGCATAACAAGACGTTGTTTAATTCCTTTTTGATTTAAAATATCTTTAACTTCTTTATTGTCAAACTCGGTTCCGTTATCACTCAACAACGTTTTGATTACATGTCCTGCGACCGTTGCTTCTTGTAGCATTATTCTCAATTTGTCTTTGACATCGCTTTTGTTTCTAATGCAATAAACCATGCAGTATCCGGAGTAGTCATCTTTAAAAAGTACATAGTAACGATATTTTGTAAAACTCATAGGGAAAGGACCACAAACATCTGTATGAATTATGTCTCCTGGCTGTGTAGATCTCTCTCGTATGCCAAACTTTAATCTATGCATCTTTCCGTAGATACAAGCTTCACACAACTCTTTGTTTATTGGAAGAGACAATCCTAATTCTCTTTGAATAACTTCCTTAACGTGCCTTTTGTTTTGGTGCGCTAATCTCTCATGATACAGCTGCATCAAATCACTTGTAGTAGTGGCAAGTACAGGTACTGGTGGCAGGACATTGCGAACTTTCAACTTAAAAAGTCCTCCACAGTTATTACGTTTGCCAACAACTGATACTTCCCCATTCAAAATTACTTCGCAAGTTTCCGGGGTCGAGATGAACTTGCTATTTTTCTGTTTATCGTGCATAGCTAGCACTGAATACAGATTTCTCTGGATCTCTGGCACATACCAAACGTCTGTGAGGGCTATGTTCACAATCTTTCCTTTGACATCTGCTTCCAAATAAATTGTTCCTTTGCCTTTTGCTTGAACAATGTTACCATTCGCTGTAGTAACTCCTTGGATCTCGTGAAACTCATGGAATATTTGGAATAGGTCACTCCTGTTGGTTACGTGGCTAGTCGCTCCATTGTCCACGTACCATGACTCTCTATCTTGCGGTATAAATGCCATAATATCCACGCTCATAATAGCCATATTCGCACTTTGACTTGAAGATGGCTTGTCTTTACTGTCTTTTGGCGGGCGACCATCTTTCATCCACTTTTGGCAGGATCTTACTCGATGTCCCATCTCATGGCAGTAATTGCATCTCATATGCTTATCCTTATTCTTCTTGTCTTTACGAATCGTGCTATTCTGTGTCGTCACAAATACCTCTTCACTCGATTCACCATTCTTCTTTTCAAGTGACTTCTCGTGAGCGCAAAGGTGACTTGTCAAACCTTCTACTGTCCTCTGCTCTTTGGCTAACAACAACCAACTTGATTTAAACTCGAAATACTTCTGATCTAATGTGTCAAGAATTTTGCAAATGAGGAATATTTCTGGTAGTTTCTTATTAGGATCATCCTTACCAATCTCTCTATTCAACTGACACCAGAGAGTCTTCAATTTACAAATATGTGTGACCATATCATCAGAGTAATCTAACTTAAAACCGAAGAATTCTAAACAGAGATTATAAGCTCGATTCTCATTATCTCCGTCGAATAACCGATGTAGTTCTAACCAAACTTCTCTAGGACATGTGAATGACATTACCTTTCTAACGGTATCTTCGTTTAAATTTGTCGAAAGCAGGATCATTGCATTGTTTTCTGCCTGTATAAAACGCGCTAGTTTCGTTTTAAATGCAGTAACTTCTGCGTCTCCTACACCTGCTGGCAACACGGGTCTCTTACATTTTCCGTCGACTATATCCAATGCATCGGGTATGCTTCTTAGAAGGATGGATATTTTATACTTCCATGTATCCCAGTTACTCTTTCCTTGAAGTGGTGTAATTTGTACCTTCGTACTTAAATTTTCCACTTTTTCGCTCGTTTCCATTTTTTTCCGCTAGCACATAACCTGTAGCAGAGTGCTGAATGTGCGGTGAAGCGTCTCAAGCGAAACTCAGGGTTTTGTAATAGAATAATAGAAAATATAATTAAAGAAAACGTATATTAAAGAACAAACGAAAGGTGACAAGTGACACGACTTATAAAAAAGTAATTATGTCACTGCAGCTGAACAAACAACAAGGAGGCTTTAACACTTCTTTCGGTAGTTGGATACTTGGCACAAATACCATAATTATATTATTTTCCAAAACTTCCCTTTCTGGACTGGATATTCAAGTTCGAAAGTAAAAGAAAGTCATTCTGAAATATTAGAGCTCCATAAAATACGACGAAGAGCGCTTTCGATCCCAATTTTTTTTGTTTAAATATAATTTCCTCCATTTTAACCTTTCAATGGATGACTTTTTGTTTCTATTAATTAAATATACCAGCCGGTGGCCTATCAATCTTACACGTAGGTAATAAGTTCACAGAAAACTTGGCTTCTCCGCCAGAGAGACCATTTGGATTTCTTTATATAACGAACATAATTAAACAGTTTTTTTTCAGTTTGATTTTTTTTCATTAATTGGTCCATTTCAATCAAGATTGTATTCATCTGAACGTTGTCCGATGATTAATTACCTGCGAAAACGCTCCCAGTGCACTTTATTGATCGATTGGTGTATAATATAATATGCACGGCGTGTTATGAATTTATGACCTTTTCTTCTTTTGGGTCTAAACACTGGCGCTGCAACACGTCGCGTTACGGCTTGCTGCATTGGGTACATCACTAGAGGTACTCCTTACTCCTTTGTCTATTGTTCATTTGCATCTTTCATTCGCCGACCATGTTTTCTTTAATTTGCCGACTTGTTGTATTTGTCTTCATAAATTAAAATTCACTGTAAATACAACTTTGATTAAATATGGGGCTCGATCAATACAAGGTGGAGGTGCTCGAGTACATTAATCCCCATTTGATATGGGTGTTGGTGAGGAATGAGAGGGATGAAAATGCGTTTCACTTTGAACAAATCGGGATTTACGGGATTTTGCCTTTAAATATATCTCTTGGAGTGGACTGCGTGATAAATGCAGAGCCTTGTGAGCAGTGGATGCCGGCAGCAGCCATGGCTATGGGTAGATGTTTCCACGATGCTGCCCAAGTGTTATTTGTTCCTACCTACATCAGCAAGAAGTAAGTTGTTTTTACATAATATTACCGGAATTAAATCCCGATATTCGCCATTCAGGATAATGGTAGGACTAAATTTTTTTCTTTGTCTGGGTTGGGTGGAGGCGCGGATATGAAGGCGGCTGTGAATTTTAATGTCGGTACCTATGTGTTTTTTTTCCGAATTTTCCCTCCATCTACTCTCGCCGTGCTTGTGAACAAAAGTTTATTCGACAGGATTAGCTTTTTTAAGTGGACACTATGAACAATTACATCAGTCAAATAGGTATCTACTTACTATCCAATAAGAAAGGATACTAATAAATTTCAACGAATTTTGTGCTTTGAACATGGCGTTGTGGTTACCCAAACACTTTTATATGAAACTAGCTGTCCCGCGCAACTTCGTCTGCATCACATTTTCCCCGTTTCCGCAACATTTTTCATTACTGCTCGGCTCCTATTGGTCGTAGCGTGATGATATATAGCCTATAGCCTTCCTCGATAAATGAGCTATCTAACACTGAAAGATTTTTTCAAATTGGACCAGTAGTTCCTGAGATCAGCGCATTCAAGCAAGCAAACAAACCAACAAACTCTTCAGCTTTATTATTATTATATATAGATTATTAGTATATAGATTTCAATCAATCCAGAAATATATTCCATATTTATGTAAGGTCAGTCCAGTTAGTCTACATACTTGGTCTGCAAGCAACCACTCAATTAAATGCATGCCTTCAATATTCAGAATGCAGAGATAGTACACAACACTTCACATTTGCTGAGGCTATTTCTTATATGAGGGTCGGCGTCCAGTCTACAGTATACAGCTAAAGCAGGCAAGAAGCTAGTGAATGATTCTGGAAATGTAGAATCACCTTGTCTCTCTCACCTGGTTGATTTGCCAGCAGTCTAACCATTGATCTCTTCACGCACAATGGTCCACTTAAAGGACTAAGTGCAGATACCTAAACCCCATAAAGAAGATAAAGAACCATTGATCTGAACCATTCACCCTGCCGGGAATGCAGGAATATGCAATGAATGCAAGATTTATTCACTTTAGTCGGAAAATCAGCTCTTTTTGAATGTTAATTGCTGCAGACAGTGGTCACTCCTCAACACTTCCTACTGTTTTAGCTGCGAAGAAGAAGTAGTGGAACAATCTCCCCAGCAGCACATATGTTGGTTAGAAGATCCTGATTTTATTCAAAAATATATGAAATACTATATTAAATAATCAAATAAATCATAACATTAAATACCACATGTCAGCAAGCACACACCAAAACACCAAAAAAAAAAATACATTGAGAATATACTCAAGCTAATGAGGCAAGCCTTCAGGCAGAAAGGGCGTTCCCAACATGATTGCGAAATCCTGGAATACGAAATATATAACTAACTAGGAGTCACAAATGGTAAATGAGGACCACTGCAGTAAAAAAAATGAGAAATAGTATTAAACACTGAATTTTCCGGTTTCAGTATCTGAATTTGCAGATCATTATTTTTAAATATGATGGGTGTGGCTCCATTAACTAAACACTTCACTTTCAGACAAGTAGGGATTGGATATTCAGATGCATATTTACATATAGTATGTTTTTCCCTGGAAAATGGTTCAAAAGTATGGAAGCAGCTTCTTTAAATGCCAATTTCTATCCTGGTATCACAGAATTTCATAATTCTTTTGATTGTATATAATATAGTACTTGAAAGTATAATAAATATATTTCATAATCTATTAAAAGCAAGGCAAGAGATTTGTTGAAAATAACAAAAAAAAATAGTAAAACTAGTATTCCTTACTTTTTATTTCAAAATGGTAAACATGACTGAGCATAATTAATTTGAATTAAAACAATAAAATGTAAAAATAACTATTTATTTAGATAAACCAGGAGTTTTCCCGATAGTTGGAAATTTCCGTTTCTGTACATAATTTGTAATCGGTCTAATTTAGAAAATACTATTTTTCGAAAATGATTTTTAGGAACTTTTTAGACCTATGTATCCTGCTTATACATATGAAGTTTCTTTAAAATTGGTTCAGTTGTATTGGAAAATAAGGACTTGAAAGTTTGTATGAAATGTCAAAAGGCATAAATGCTCTTAAGAGATAGTGTCTGGCCAAGTAACTCCTTAAATATTATTTAATACAGCTGAATGGTGATGAAACTACAGTTATAATTATGTTCAGTTTATCAGCGACTGTGTTACAGTGTTTTTTTATATTATATATTATAGGAAGTGTGTAAGTGAATGTTGTGAGTGACACACACACACACAAGGGGCGTGTTGAATGATGTGTTGTGTGAGTGGAAGGTGAGTTTATAGTCAGGGAGTATGTGCGCATGTTTGTGTGTACTTTTAATGTAAATTGTAATGTATAATTAGACGATGTATGTGAGGCTCTGTGTAGGCATAGTCCTTTTTTAGTTGCCACGATGTTGCTATGGATATAACTTTAAGTAATATATAAATGCTAATTAAAAAACCCGTGTGAAAAAACTGAAAAAAAAAAATCTAGCGCGTTTTAAATAAAAACGGGTCCTGCCTGCTTCCAACTACTTTTTTATTTCCAGAATTTTAATTTTTCACTTCATAAAGAAATCTATTTCGATTTTACTTTTAAATGTATAAGTTGTATATATTTTTGTAATCACCTTCTAAAACTTTCTAAACTTTTGTTTGAAAATCTAATATAGCCTATGTCATGCGCGGATAGTATAGCTTCCCAACAGTGTAAGATTTTTTCAAATCGCTTCAGTAGTTTCGGAGCCGATTCAATGCAAACAAACAAATAATCAAATCTTTCCTCATTATAATATTAGTTTAGATAAAACATGTATCAATAGTCTAGAGAGACCCCAGTATAACACATATTAGTAAAACTTCACGAAGAATAACTAATCATTTATAAACATGAAACTGTTATTTAATGTGAAAATGATTTCTTCTGCTCTTGTGAAATAGTCTTCTTTTTCTGCTTAAAAATATTTTTTATTGTTACAGATCTTCAATTTTTTCTGTTCACAAATATGGAGACTTACTAGTAGTTAAAAAGAATGGTGAAGAAGTGAATGTTCTTCAAGAAATTGTCGATTCCAGTTGTGGTTATTCGGATGAGCATCTTTTCTACCAACAGTTGAGGGGCAATAATCTCGAAACAAAACTGAATTTCATTACACTGCATGAGGTTACTAAGAAGATTGAGGAGTCATATAAAACTAGAGGCATACCAAAGGACACTTGGCTTGACGTTTTCAAAAGCCAAACCTCAGTCCAAAACAAGGGTCAACTTTTAGAATCTGCAATCACAGCTCAAAAACCTAAAGTTTATGATGAAGACAATGTTGATATGTTCCTTAAGAATAATCAGAATGTTTTGAAGCTTTGTAAAGATATTGATGAGGTTTCCGTGGGTAGAGCCTGCAGTCCAAGGAACTCTTCAATTTCCGGCAAGTCCAGTATAGTCAGCATGGCTTTAAGGAAGAAGATGGAATGGTTGGAATCTCAAAGCCTCGTCAATCAACCCAAAAAAGCTAACGAACCAGAAGCTGATAATTCTGAAAACCAACCACCCAACATACATACAGCTGATGAAAAAACAAATGACATTCATTCCGGTGGTGACGTTTTTGAAGATACAGACAAGGATTTCAATGGATATAAGAAAAATACCAACAACAGAAAAGGTAAATTTAGATTTATAGGCAAGAATATAACTGCCAGCAAAATTGCACAGAAGTATGTTAGTAGCTCACATGCTTTTGCACGATAATACATTCTGATTGGAGAATGTTAATATATACACATACTTATGTGGAAGTTGCTGGCAGGTGATCTTTGCTATACATTGTCGTAATGCCTTGTAATTCTGAGCTGCACCCTACCAGTTAATGCCAATAGACTCAAACGCTAATACATAACTTAAATATGACTAAAATAGTGCGCTTTTATGGTGCGCAGGGTGTGGAGCAGCTTCAAAAGTATCCTAAGTATGATTTCAAGTCGCCTAGACTGTGTTTTTGTGGGTCCCTGTTGTGCCATCTCACATGGGTTGCCACCAAGGGTGATTGACTATTTGCTTGTTTTTCTTGTAAGGTTACTAATATAGTTGTAAGTCTTACTAATCATTTTTGTGTCACATGATACTTGAATAATGATAATTATATTCTATAATGTAGGATTTATTCATATATTTGTGTCGGGGATTGCAGACACATGGAATATTCTCAGTGGTTATAACTACACTAGCACACATACATTTCAAACTGCTTTGAAAATTGGTGTGACCGTCATAAGGAATTATATAATTTTTTTAAATGAATAACCTCATAACAAATTGTCCATGAGTTTAAGCACGGCTTAACTTAATTGCTAAACTTTTCAGGTAAAAATCCACGCACACCGATTGATCAAGACAAGAAATTCGTCGCTTACGGTCCAGCGGGGCTTGACCGCGGCAAGTTCGTTTCGAAACCCGCAACTATCAATAACGAAAAACCAGTGCCTGTTGTACAAGAAACAAGTAAACCTAAATCAGAACCAGAATATCAAGCCAAGAAATCTGAAGATGTGTATGCGAACACAGATTCCGAGGTAAACTTGAAAATATCTAACTTAGAGTTACTTAAGCGGATCAAATCTATTCAAGATAATTCCGGTTCTAATAAACTTTGCAATAAGGGTACAGCACTAGGTGCTATAAGACGTAAAGTAAAATATCTTGAGGAAAAACAGGCGAGGGTAAATGATAGTATTTCTTCAGTATCGGATAAAGACAACTCTAAGTGTGAATTCGATTCTGACGGTGAAAGTATTACAGGATTAGAAGAGAAATTAGGTTTAAATATCAGTAAAATTAAAAAACATGTTAACTTAGAACAACCATCCGATAGAGTTGATATTGAAGAAAGAAAAAGCAATGTTAACCCATTTAAGAATGTTGACGGTAGCATATCCGTATTTGTAGACAAGCTAGTGAGCCCCGTACTAATGGTTCATACCAAAAAAAATAACCGCATAGAGCCAGTAAGCAATATGAGAGACATTCCATTTGGGAATGATATTCATATAGTACTTAGAAATATGGGAGTAAAGAAACCAATGAGGCCTCAAACGGTTTCCTGGCCCACAATTCTCCGAGGTCATAGCTTCTTTCTTGTGGGTCCGTATAACAGTGGTAACACTATGGGATACTTGCCAGCGGTCTGCCGTTTGGTCAATGATTTTAAAAACACTCCAAATAAATTTGGGTTAAGCTGTATCATAGTTTGTGCAACATCCCATTCAGTAACTGCAGTTGAATCTCAGTGTAAAATGTTCTTACACAGTGCGAAGATTTTTGCCTGCTTTGCTGGTATGAGTGATTTGCATATAACAACGTCGCTTTTGAATGGCTGCGATCTTTTAATCTGTACTCCTTCGATGCTAGTTCGACTGATTCAGGAAGATTTTAGTCTGGACTTCCGAAGTCTATCCACATTCGTGATTGACGATTGTGAATATATTTCATCGATTCATCCAAAAGAGCTCTGGTTTTGCCTTGCAAAAATGATGGATATAGTCAAAAATCGCGCTCATAAGGAATGGAAAGTCCAGTATGTGATAATATCTAGGTTATGGTGCGATTTTATGTCGTCTCTAGCTAGAAAGGCGCCTGATTCTGTTGTCTGTATCAGTGCTTTCCAAGAATGTGTCCTGTACTCCAAAGCGGCTACTTCAGTCGAATTTGTAGCTGAAGAGAATAAATTAACAACGGTAATAAACTTTTTGAAAGGTATCGATAGGTCTAAAAAGACTGTAATAGTTTGTAGGGCTGATGACGAAGTAAAATTGATAGAGAAAGCTTTAACTAAATTGAGTTATGTCGTGTTCTCATGTGATAGCACAATGACGGTGCAAGATTTGTACAATTTAGATAAAACTTTCAAAGACTATGAAGAGCCTGTGTCAGGACCAATTTTGGTGTGCTGCGACGGGAATTTGACACATCTGAACGTAACAGATGCACATTATTTGGTCCATTATTCCTTGCCGGATCTATTTTCAATGTTTTGCAAGCGATTTGCGGTACTTATTGATAATTATCCGTCTATTTTTAAAAGCCAAGAAACTAACATTAAAATTAAGATTTTATTTGATAATAACAACATTGTGCAACTGCCAAAGATTCTTCATTTCATTAAAAGATGCTCTCGAGATGTGCCACCCTTCTTAGATGAGATTAGCGCTAGTGTCATGACCGAAAAGTATTTGAAGAAGGCTCAGAACTCAGTGCCGATTTGCAGAAGACTTCTGACTCTAGGTAAATGCCCAGACTACTGGAATTGCATCGAAAGGCACGCTATTTTCAAAGAGTTCGACTCTCCCAAGGCTTGGCTTCCGAAAGAAGGCATAATAACCTTCCATTTGTTACACTATCATTCAGCAGTGTCTTATTCTGCTAGAATAACATCGTGCATAGTTAAAAGCAATGTTATAAAATATCCACAAACGTACAGCTTGCTTTCCATCAAATTAGGAATGCATTACAGTAAAGATGAGAATAGGAAACTGCATGGTGTACCCAAAGTCGGTGATGTGTGCGCGGTAACTTTAAAACAGGATCTGTTCGTTCGTTGCCAAGTGGCTAAGGTACTTGGCTATGACAAGGACCAACCTACGTACTTCCTCATCAAACTTATAGACGAAGAGAAGTATGAGACGGCGCGCGATACGAGTCTATACTATTTGCCCGACGATTTAAAGAACATCGAAACCCACGTAGTCACAGTCATATTGGCTAATCTTATGCCCCAAGACAAAGATGTAACTTTCTCAAATCTAGCTGAAAACCAGTTAAGACGCTTCACGGATGAAAGTGACGAGCTTTACATGAGAGGTCAAATTACAATGGTTGTAGGTAATACTATATTAGTGGATACATTAGAAGCTTGTCAGGATTTGTCTTCTTTAGAAGAAGTAGTCGTTAAATGCGATTTCAGAAAAGAACTGTTAGACGGTCATGCAATACCTAACCCTGATCATATTGATAATTTAAAAAATGTATGTGATGATTATATAAGTGACATTCCCAAAGAAACCGTAGAATCTAATGAACTTGCGAATCCTGTCAAAGTGTTACCTACTAATCCTGTGAAAGCGTTACCTAAAGGTAGATGGGCACATTTAGAAAGCGAAGGATTTTCGTCAGTATTCTTCATGTACGCTGAGAGTCCATCGCAATTCTTTGTGCGGCCTGTCAAATTTGACAATTGTATTACCACGTTGATAAAAGATATACAAAAGTATCTAAGTGAGAACCCTGAACCTATAGAAAACATTGTAGTAGGAGACATTGTTCTTGCCGAGTTCCCTGACGATGCTACATATGAAAGGGCTAGAATAGAAAGTAATGTTAACAATGATAAGGTGAAATGTTTCTTTGTAGACCAGGGAGAATGGAGAGACGTTTCTACCAAGAAAATTTTCCCAATAACAGAAAAATTCATTACACAATTGCCATTCCAAGCTATAGAATGTAGATTAGTAGGTGTACAACCTCCAGGTGCTAGTTGGACTGATTTCTGCACAAACTTCTTCGTAGACTCGTGTTACGACTCCGGTGATAACCTTAAACAGTTATTCATAAAATATTTCACTAAAGAAAAAGCTGAATTTACTGAAGGGCACAAATATGGCGTTGTTTTAATTGATACTTACTCAGATAAAGATGTTATTATTAATCACATGATGGTAGATAAGAATTTAGCAGAAGAGAATGAAGAAAATGAACTTTTAAATGATTTAGGATTTGAAAGAATGTCTGAAGAATCTTCCAATTCAGATATAGATGATGAACCTACTCCAACAGTAAAGAAGATAGATAAACCATTAGTAATAAATGATACCAATAAACAGATACAAAATGTCTCTAATTTTTCTTCAAGTAAGCTACTAAGATCCATGCCTTTGGTCGATTCAGATGATGACAGTTTTGACAATTTCGAATTAGTTTCTGATAATATGGGTAATGTATGTGACATACCTTTAGTAGATTTAATTTCAAGAAGACAACAACCTGCTCCAAAGAGGAATGATGAAGCTGAAGCTGAAGCTTCTTCTAAACTTTATACACCCAAATCAAATACAAGCCCTAAACTTAATGTAAGTACTGAATTAACGGATCAGGCTAGCAAACCAAAAGTACTGTGGCGCCAGAATAAAAACACGGTCACAATCAAAATCGCATTGATAGTTGATAATTATGATCTTACAATCAAGGAAAGACAAATGAAATTTTCTGCAAAAGCCAACAATACAAGTTACGGATTCGATTTTGAATTATACGGAGTTGTAGACCTGACCAAATGTTCACATTGTAATAAGGGACAGTATATCCAGGTAAAATTATGGAAAGTCATCGCTACGAAGTGGTTGACGTTGACAAGGCACAATGAGTTAAAGAAATGGATAGTATATGATATTGACAGCATTGATGTCTCTTCTGATGAAGATACAGATGTTATTGATCATAGAAAGCAATTGATTAAAAATTACGCTGACTCTGACAGTGATGACAATTTGCAAGATGATAGTAACTTTTAAGCCTGTAATCCCAAGGTATTTAGCAATAGCATACTGCATACCCAAATTTATCCATATTTTTAAAATAATAGTGGTCCTACTCACTATTCTTTTTGATATTTTTAAATATTTTAATGTAAGGAAATAGTGATAATGCAATAAAATTGCATGATTGAAGAGTCATTTCGTTAAAATGTATAAATTTATATTTTTTAAGTAAATCTGTTTATAGCTAGTTTTATGCGATCAAAAGAGGAAATAATCTCTTATTGATATCTATTTGATAACATTAAGTCATTTTCAAAAAAGGTTATTGTTAACTGCTATAATTGCTTGTCTATGTCACTCAAAATAGCTAACACAATTATTTACAAATTTTATTTGACTTGTATTTTCACCATTTTACAATAGCAATTTTGGAATGTAATTCAGTTAAAAAATATGTACCCGATAAACTTTCATTTGTTAATTTTCATTTTATATTTAAGTCATTTCGTCGTAAAACAACGTTTTACATATTGCAGAGCTTATTGTTCTAACAGCGTAATAAACGCAATTTAAATTTTCTGAAAATTTAGCTTTTAAGTAGGCAAAAGTGGAATTTATTTTAATGAATAAAACAAAAACATAGCATTTTAGAGCTAGCGAAGCGATGTCGGGACTTGGGGCACCCCGACTCGGACAGGTTAGGATCGAGGGTCTAATGAGCGAACGAAGCGAGCGAACTAAGACCTCGCCATCCCCTTCGTGTTAGATGTTTGATAATAAGTCAGTAAAGTTTAAGCTAATATTTATTGGCTTAAACTTAAACTAAAGTGAAGGAAACATGTCAACAATTTTCAAAAATCAACTCCTATGGGGGTAAAAACCGGGAATTCATTCATTCGTTCTGCTTATAAACTTCAACTACAACAAGCTAAATATTTCTTTAGGAAAATACTTAAGATCTTTATGATTTTTTTTTTCAAAAACAACCCCTTATAAGGGATAGAGAGGAGTTGAAGTTTAGTTTAGAGGAATGTACGAAATCTGCGGAGGCCAAGTCGCAGGCAGTGTGTTGAAGACCAGTAGTCAATGTAGTGGTTCTACTTTTTAAGTACCTACCGTTTAACCATACATCGCCCTACCCTCATATTTTGACAGATTCCTTCACAGTTAATATTGCCTGTCTGGTTTAATTGAATTAAATGGTCTGAGTAGTTTAAGTTAAGTTAGTAAAAAGCTTGTAAAAAGGTCGCTGGCTATAGTTGTAAGTGATGTCTATGAACCAATAGATGTTTTGTCGATATTATTTTTAAAGTACTGTAAGAAACATTAAGCAGTGTTAGTACGTGAATTTAATTCTCTTCTAGTACTGACCCGGCTTTAAGCCACGACTGAAAACGCGTATAGTTAAGGATCGAAAGATAGAACCTAAGGACCTACCGATACTTTGTTTTCCAACGGGATGGAACCAGACGTCTTGTATAGCTTTTTTACTTTCCCACGCTAAGATACAAAAACATACTCTTTTAAGAGATTGACCAACATTCCATGTAGGAATGCACATACGACAGCAGGTCAAGCTATCCGAAACTGTAAAATTTTCCCAATCAACTATGGACCGTATTCTTTAACGATAATGTTGAAAAACTATTTAAAGAAATTTAACAGATTGTTGTAGCTTTTGTGCTGACATCTCCGTGAGGCGCGCGTGGAACACGAACGCGCCGTCCGTCACGGCCTGTCGTCATAAGACGGACGGACGGTGAGCCAGGACGAAGGCGTTGGTGGTGACTCTTGACATCGCCAACGCCTTCAACACTTATTATGCCTTTGGCTGAACTGTAGGTAGCTTATTTTTGACTATTGAAAAGTGCCTATCACGGGTCTATTTGAAATCAATGACTCACAGTTACTAGTTCTGACTAGGAAATCTTACCCTGGTATCTATAGTTAAGTTAAATAATTACGTGAGGTTAAGTAACTACTAATGCATTTTTTTTAGAGCAAAGCTAAGTCCATTATAGTAGTTGTACGCTGTCGATTTAATCCAACATTTGAAGCGATATATTACAATTTCTTGAAATCATTCCAAATGATAAAGAAACGTGTTAAACGGCAAAGATGTTACGGAAGTGGGATTTGGTTTTTACCTGGAAACGCTTCCCTACTATGTTCTGTTTAGGCATGAACCTAGGTTATCTACACTAATAATATTATAAAGTGGAAAGATTTGTATTTTTGTATGTCTGGAATAAACCCAAAAACTACTGGACGAGTTCAAAAATTGTTTTGCCGTTAGAAAGCTATCACTGAGTAACCTAAGCTAAACAATATTAAAAAAAAATAGGGATCTTTACTAAAACTCCAATAATGTAACCCAAGGTGTAAAAAAGT
The DNA here is from genome assembly GCA_949152445.1 of Cerastis rubricosa. NCBI lineage: Eukaryota > Metazoa > Arthropoda > Insecta > Lepidoptera > Noctuidae > Cerastis > Cerastis rubricosa. The sequence goes on along the minus strand of OX424550.1, from coordinate 4,084,851 downwards.
TACCTAAAATATGTGTCGCGACAGCATATGTCTAACTATAATACTTATGCCACAATAACTGTTCTTCTAATTAAAAAAAATATAGAAGTGCCGCCGCTAGAAAAGACTCATTATTTGTATGTTGGTATTAATCCTTATCAAAATAAATTACTTTATATTCAAGACTGCTTCAATACCTTTAAATAACTTTTTGAATTATTCAATTCGGACATTCCATTCGAAAGAAATGAAGAGTTTAAAAATGTAACTATTAGGAAAAACTTGCGTGGTTGCCACTCACCCTGCTTAGCCAGCTAGGCAGCACCTTATGTAGGCGTCCGCGTCACTGGCATACGGGCCGTACGGGAGGGGAAACAATGCCAAAAAATTATTGTGTATTTGTATGTATTATAATTTTTATTTTTTTGTTAAAATCCCATGCGAAGCAGGGGCGGGCTGCTAGTAGCCTTATATAAAAAAATAAGTGAAGATTTTTGTAAAGTTTATGTTTTTTAGCATGTACGTATTTTTTTTTTTTTTTTGGGGAAGTCCTCTCTCTTTGTATGTGTATTAGACTGTTAGGCGTTCTCGATAATGATACAAGTTGTATACGGACCTTTCACGAAGCCTTCAAGCAAGCATTCTGTGCATCAAACTAAGTAACCCTACGCCAAAATTATTCCTGGGAAACGAATGTTTTAGAGTGAAATCCCTGTTTACGTTAGGCCTTAATGAAACTCACTCAAACAGTGTGCTAATAGATGCATTAAATAGTACCTCAAGCGGCGTAAATATACTCCATACTCACTCAAACTATATCTGCGAGCCGTTTGGGGTTGAAAGTCTGGGGTCGTGGGGTCCGAGTGCTCACAGCCTTTTTAAAGAAATTTCGAAACGCCTAGTTGACGCTTCCCGTGACCCAAGGGCTGGCTTTTACCTTGGCCAGAGGCTAAGTATTGCCATTCAACGTGGCAACGCCGCCAGTCTCTTGGGCACGTTACCAGCTGACAGCGTTGAGGAGGAGTTTTTTGACGCCCTTTTCTAATTTCTTGTTATTTTAGTTTTAATTGTTTTATGTTAAGTAATTAATTTAGATTTAGAAATAGTACAGGGATGAAAGAGGTATTCAAAGTTAAGTTATAACCATAGATCAGTGGTGGCAACCTCACAACTTTAGGCAGAAGTAAAATTACTGTGAAGGAGCTATATTATATCTAACAATCTGTTTTTTTTTCTTTTAATATGCCAGTTACTTAATAAATTATTATAGCGGTCTGGTGGCAAAGCGAGTCAAGTAGAACCTCTATGGTACTTACTCTCCGTTTTTTTTTGTTTTTTTTACTTATATTTTTATATTTTACTAGCTGATCCCAGCATGCGTTGCAATGCACTTGTTCCTACCCTCTACTTACCTACCTACCGACCTACTACCTACCTAAGAATGTTCTACAAACTATTAGAAAATGTTTAAAAAAAGATGAAACTAATCGGTTTAGTTCTCAAGTTATGGCGTGACCAAGGGAATCATTTTCATATATATAGACTGTGTAATTGTGTGATTGAGGAGCTCGTAGCTAAATAATAACAGCCGCACAGGTCGATCTTTAAGGTTAAGCCGTGCTTGCCGAGGTTGGTCCGTGGATGGGTGTCCATCTCTACATACCGAGTTTCCTCCGTGCCTAAAGCACGTTAAGCCGTTAGTCCCGGCTGTCATTTGCAGATCTTTGACAGTCGTTACGAATAGTCAGAAGCCAAAAGTCTGACATCCAGTCTTACCAAGGGGTATCGTATTACCCAGTTACTGGGTTGTGAAGGTCAGGTAGGCAGTAGCTTTATGTAAAATACTGATACTCAGCTGCATCCGGTTAGACTGGAAGCCGACCCCAACAAAGTTTGGGAAAAGGCTAGGCAGATGATGATATATCGATTGTGTAATTCTAAGTATTTGTAAAAATTCAAAATAAAATAAGTTGCTTATACAGGGTGTCTCCGACGATACGACAATAAATGAACTTGATTCTGATGAACAGATCCTTTCAGATTCAGATCGTTACTTAAACTTATATGAATGAATTTCTGTATGCAGACTATGAACGTCATGAGGTAAACGCAGTTTAATTTATTGTCGTTGACGTAGTGTCGGAGCCACCCTGTATAAAGGGTCTTGGTCAAAATCGGCGTAAACCCAACAGAATTGAAATATTATGTCTCAAATCATAGGTTATCATAATAAGACCTTACTATTGCGATAAGTACTTTAGTCGACGGAGACCAGAGGTAAGGCCAATTGAAAATGATAATATTTCCAACTCTTCGCAAAAAATATTGTTTTTTAACGGGAACAATATTTTCTGTCATCAAAGTTTAGATTTGTCACTAATCTGCAATACCCTAATAGTATTTATTCCCAAGAACGATATAATTCATCATTTAATCAAAACGGTCTCTAAGTATGAATCATCAAATTAATGTAAATATGTATCTTAAATTATAGTTTGATTACTTTTTTCTATAGCCTTGATATAAGGTCTATCCTCAAAAAAGTAAGGCACGGGCAGCAGTTATACAATTGTATAGAAAATAGCAGATCTTTTACCTTACTCAGGGGCGTAGCTACCGCCGTATCAATTATACGGGGCCCCCGACGTGCATAAGCAAAAATCAATAAAAACTTACCAATTTTTCTATTTCAGAAATGACAAAAGCAACAAAAGGCAATTTCTTTTTTTCCCGCGTAAAGCGTGCTTTCAAAAGTTGGCAACACCCTACAACGGTTATCGCGGGCTGTTCAAAATTTAAACCGATAAAAACTGTTAATCTACTATCTATTGAGATATAATTCAATTCTGTTGGTCTTACGCCTGGTTATGGTGTTTTCCTTAGTGTACACCGTTTGGCCATGACTAAAAAACCATTTTATTTTAACCTATTTCCAAAAGTAGGAAGTTTTTCAATTCCGCAGATTTTTTTTATAACTTTGTTTTGAAACATACCAATTTCTCATGTATAGTAGATGATATCGAACTATGTTGTGAAATTAAAAATTATGTTACATTTAATAAATTGGTTTATTTTTTATTTTATTTTGTTTTTATTTTTGTACTAACTGTCGTAACTAACTATGGGGCTTTAAATCATTTGGAATGAAAAACAATGAATTTCCTAAATAGCATGCGAAATAAAATTATCTGCTAAATTAATTCTAGTTAGAGTTTTTTCAAGAATAACATTATAAAGGTGGCGTAAAGTTCGATTTAAGTTCCTTTTTTTTATTACAATTTTATTTCATTATGCTTCAACTTTTTGAGGAAATAACTTACTATACTTACACATTACAACTGAAACCCGGACAAGTTATGAGATTTTGACTCTCTTTAATCCTTTAAGTACCAGTATGTTTTATTTTGAAAAATAGTGTACCTTTTCAGAAAAGATCTCAGACGTTTGGTCTCAGATATTTTCTGAAAAGTGGAAACTTAAGGTGGAAGCGACGAAACGAAAATTGTAAGAAAATTTTAATTTAAAATTTAAATTTTCTTACAATTTTTGCAATTGTCAGGTTTTATCCAAACTAATATTATAAATGCGAAAGTCACTCTGTTTGTTTGTTACCTTTTCATGACTAAACGGCTGATCACATCTTAATGAAATTTGGCAAGAAGATAGATTTCAACCTGGGGAAGGACATAGGCTATATATCATCACGCTACGACCAATAGGAGCGGAGCAGCAATGAAAAATGTTGCGAAAACGGGGAAAATGTGACGCAGACGAAGTTGCGCGGGACAGCTAGTGTTGAATAAAATATGATACGCGGTGGTTAAACGTACGTATTCACATAATTGTAGTCATTGAAATCATCAATACAACCCCTTTAAGTTCATTTAATTCTAATTAATGGTTATTTCATGAAAAAGTCATTCTATGAGGTTAAATGAACTTACAAAGGGTGTGATTATAACCAGAGGTCGGAATTAGGTAGAGTTATTTTTGTACTTGCATCGAAATGTTGACATTAATATGGATCTTCCCTTGCGTGTGCGCATTGGAATTTTGCAACTTCGGACATCCGATGTCGGATGTTTTAAATTGTGTAAAAGTAAATAACTTTTTTATCTAATAAATCACGGGATTTTTCTGCTCTTTAAAATTAATCTCGGGATTTGAGGCATTATCCACTTTATTCTTTCGCTGTATGAAATCATTGTAAGTACACAAATAACTCTACCTAATTCCGACCTCTGATTATAACTCAGTAAACCCATATTAGTTACGGCCGCGTATCATATTTTATTCAACTTAAAAACTGACACTGACTTTGGTGACCGGCAAATTGCCAAAACCGTAAGAAAATTTAAATTTAGCGGGCCACCCTTTCGCTTCCACCTTAAAAGAGATCCCACGTCAAAATCTTTTTAATTTCGGTCGAATCAACTGAAATAACTAATATACAGGGTGAAATTGAAGTCATGGGCATTATTTAACCTAAGGCACTATTCACGATACTGATTGCTTTAGGGCTTTATATATATTAATACGCAAATCAAAAATATTATTAATGCAAGTACGGAATTCGTATTATTTGATGTGTTTACCTATCGTTCCGCGCTGTACTGCGCTTTATGGTTTTGATACTTCAAAACTTTTAATGAAGTAGTTCGTTTTAATTACTTTATATGTTTATTTGCAATAATAAGCGTTGTGCAATATGATTTACTACATTTTTAAGGTTTTCCATACTTGCTTTAATAATATTTTTGATTTGCGTATTAATAGCCCTAAAGCAATCAGTATCGTAAGTAGTGCCTTAGGTTAAAATAAAGCCCATAAGTTTAATTTCACCCTGTAGAGACTGATTTCAAACCAGCTAAAAAAAATATTTTAGTTTTGCACTTACCAACAAAAATAACTAAGAATGTGGACCCCGCCCATTTATAATTATGGTCAGCAACCTTTTTATAAATAAAGCTTTTCATTTAACTTGCAATGTTAGTTTGTTAAGCACAAATTTTGCAAGCAGTGTTAAACATTTTACATGTTGGTCTAGTTTTAATGACAGCACATTATTACTATTAAGAGTGTAGAATCCGATCATGCGATCGGATCGGATTCTGTCTGCAGGGATTAAAGTAACCTAACACGAAGGGGATGGCCTTCGAACCTAACCTGTCCGAGTCGGGTGCCCCCAGTACAGAGCTCGCTTCGCTCTTCGCTCGCCTCAGCCGCTCCGGCTCGTCCGATGCCTACGATTTGTTACAGATTCCGATTATGCGATCGGATTCTACACTCAGGATTGACTCCAGATGAAAGAAGCCCTCACCCCGACACGACACAGCTTTTTATAAAGATTTATTTTTATACAGAGTTATTATTCGTAGAACTGTTTCGAAAAGTTTTTTAAGTATTTTCTTACTTGCAAATTGTTATCTGAATTGAATATAAAATTTAAAAAACCCGCGACGCAAACAGCTTCTAAAAACCCAGACCGCTTAGCATAAAAAAGCCCGACACTACTGCGCTTGGATGAATTTATTTTTGGTAATTTAGAGTTTTTTTTTGTATCGGGGGTATTTTAAATTTATATTTTATTTTAATTTTTTTAAACTTATATTACTTTTTCTTAGCCTTGACTGTCCGTCCCACTCGGTGTTGCGCCTCTTCTCTCTAATTCAAGAAAACAAGGAAAGTTATAAATTAAAATCTCCCGAGCTTTTAGGGGTGAGGCCAGGTGCGGCCGCCCCCGCCCCATGATATACGATGCCCATGGTGACAAGATTTCAAATTTCGAATCGACCAGACCTGTGAAAGTTGTTTATATCCCTTCATCAACTAGAAAAGAGGTGATGATCTTCAAACTGCTGACCAGATTTTCTCGAAACATAGCTAAGAACACTCGATTAAAAACACTTTTCAAACGAAACCAATATTCGTAGCTCATAAACGGATGAAACGTCGGTGGCATCGTAGTCCACACGTCAAACAACACACCTCTTTTTTGGTCGGGGATTAAAAAGATACTGACCACAGCCATAAACAGCACTGTAACTTTTTGCATTTTCTTATAGCCTAAGCTCCCGGTATACAACGACCTTCACCGAGCTGGTTAATGGATGAAACTTATTTTATATTATTAATATGTCAATAAATATATTGCATTTATGGGATGTTTAAAAGATTTCTGACCAGGATATGATTCATTAATACTTAAAAAAAAAAACAACCAAACAAATTCCATACCAATGGGAATGGAAACTGCGGAACTAATGGCGCTAGTATAGCTGGTTCCATGCAAATCCAAAATTACATTACCGGATTTTCAACCAATGACGATCATTGGTTGAAAATCCGGTAATGTAATTTTATATTTCAAATTAGTTCGACCTCATTGGTCAGATTAAGACCCAGCTAGTCGTGCCATCTACAATTAGCTTTTAACGGTCTTCCCCATTGAAAGTTTAAAGCCCATAAAATATAATAATAATAATAATAAGTCAATCTGTGGCTCGGGTGTCAAATTGACGTGACAGAAAATTTTTCCAAACCAATTTTTTATTTAATTATTATGCAAATTTAACGCGAAAAACTATTTTAACATAAAGAAACATGGAAAGAAAAATGAAACCAATAAATAAAAATAGAAAACTGACTTCTCTGCACCACAAATGCATACAATAGAACCATCATAAAATATTGTCACCAATGCTAACCCGACACCGAGCAAGACTTGAAGAAAAGGCACACCCAACATCTCCGGGCTCGTCGCTGAGCTCCGCCTCGCAACCGCCGGCACGCGCCACATCTGTGGGCGCTGCGTCACCGGTGGCTGCAGTTGCGTCGAGCTCCAGCGACGAGTTTTTCTCCCCGCCGTCGACGCCATCACCACCACGACGACGAGGAAGAGGACGGCCACCAGCGGGCTTGGGACCTCGAGGCCAACAGGCCCCGAACAGGGTCCCCGCTGCCGGTGGAAATGTGTCGCGCATGCGATGGACTCAGTCCATTAATGAGAACGTCATGCGCGCATATTATGGGGCTACTGAGGGGGGAAGTAACTTGACTGCGTACCGTGGTCGGATGCTCTCTCTGTTTCAGGTACTTGAGCCAACTGTCAGCGTGTCGGCGCAGCGTCTGTCGGATCAGGTGCGGGTCATCCAACGTAACCATATGTTGGATGACAATGTACTTGATCGACTTCGCCTCGACTCACGGAGTAACCCCGTTACGCCTGCTTCGCCAATGATCGCGGCGCAGCTGCCAAATGTATCCAGGGCTTCGCCGCGATCCGATCGCGGTGGTGAAGAGGATGATGACGAAGTTATAACCGTGAGTAGCCAGTGCAACGAACAATTGAGGAGAGCTTTGGAGAGTGCGTTCCGGGAGTACCGCTCCACACCGCCTGAACTTAGACCACGTTTACCTCGTTTGCCTATGCACAAGAAAAACAAGGCGCTGGTGTGTACTCTAGATTCGCAGCTGTCAAACTGCTTTGACAACAGCGAAGACCTTGCTGATACCCACTCAATATTGTACTGTGCAGCCGTAGCGGCATGTCGTGTAGCTCACGTCAAATTTCCTGACAGTGACCGAGCTACACGACCAAAATTAGCTGTTCCAGCTTGGCAGTGCAGGATTGAGCGGCGTATCGGTGAGGCTAGAGTACTCATCGGCAAGTTAATCTGCTTCAGGGAGGGCAATACTCGCCCTAGAGTGATGCGCTTTGTGAGGCGGGCGTTCTCGGGCACTAACATTCATTCTCGTGATTATTTGGCCTGCGTCACAGAGCGTATCGACTTCCTGAAGCAGAAGATCTGTGCATGGGCAAGCCGTATTCGTAGGTACAAGCGGCGCGTGGAGCGATACACTCAGAATCGCACATTCCGAAGCGATGAAAGGTGGGTATACAGGGCTTGGGAACGACCAGACCAAGGGGTGACTGACAGACGTCTGCCGGATGATGACGCCATGTGCTCGTTCTGGCGCAGCATCTGGTCGGTGCCTGTCAGTCACACTGAGGGCGGTTGGGCCCGGGAGGTTGAACAAGCGTGTGATCCAATACCAGAAATGGGGGCAATTATCATCAGCCCCCAAGACGTAGCTCGTGCAGTCCGTCCGTTACCTAACTGGAAATCTCCAGGGCCGGATGGACTGCACAACTTCTGGATCAAATGGTTCCAAAGATCGCACGCTCGCTTGGCGTCCCAGTTTCAATCAGCCTTAGAGTCAGGGTCGCTGCCCCAGTTCCTGACGACAGGCATTACCCACCTGCTCCATAAATCAGGTAGTACTGCGGAGCCCAAAAATTATAGACCTATCACTTGCTTACCAACGGTCTATAAAGTTCTTACATCCATTTTGAGAACTAAAATCAACCAACATATTGAGAGTAATTCCATCATGTCTCCCTCTCAGAATGGATGTAGGAACGGGTCCCGTGGTACTAAGGAGCTGCTCCTCATTGATATAGCCATTAGCCAACAGGTTCGCCGCTCCCGAAGGCATCTGTCTACATGTTGGATAGATTATAAGAAGGCCTACGACTCAGTTCCGCATACATGGCTCATGAGGGTGCTGGAGTTGTACAAGATTGATGCAACTCTACGCGCCTTCCTTGAGTCGTGTATGGGGCAATGGAGGACGGTCCTTCGCTATCCAGGATGTCGACAGATGCAGGGGAACAGCGAACCGATAAGGATCGAGCGTGGTATATTTCAGGGTGATAGTCTGAGTCCATTGTGGTTTTGTCTAGCCTTGAACCCTCTTAGCACACTGCTGGAAGGTTCAGGTCTAGGCTATCGGTTGAGGAGAGGTGGTCAGGTCATATCTCACCTTCTTTACATGGATGATCTGAAAATCTTTGCCCCCAACAATTTGCAACTGATGAAGCTACTGAAGGTAACTGAAACTTTCAGTAGCGCCATCAGGATGGAATTTGGTGTGGACAAATGTGCAGTCATGCATGTGAAGCGAGGGAAGATTACGGAATCCGTGGGAACTCAACTCTCGGATTCCGTACACCTTAGATCCCTCTCCTCAACAAAAACCTACAAGTATTTGGGTATGTCGGAAGCATTAGGCATCAATACTGCCGACATGAAACAATCGTTGAAGGAGCGTTTCTTTGGCCGCCTGAATAAGGTGCTAAGTAGTCTTCTGTCAGGCGGAAACAAGGTGCGCGCCTTCAACGGTTGGGTCATGCCGGTATTGATGTATTCTTTCGGCATACTCAAATGGACTCAGACAGAACTTGATGCCCTAGATAGGAAGGTCCGCGTACTGCTGACCGCAAATCGGATGCATCACCCACGGTCGTCGGTGATGAGACTGTATATCCCGCGGAAGTGTGGGGGTCGTGGTTTCTTAAATGCTAAGACCCTGCACAACCGTGAGGTATGCAGTCTCAGGGAATACTTCCTAGAAGCCAACGTGGGGATGCACCGAGATGTGGTCTCGGTAGACAAGGGCCTTACCCCGCTCTTCTTGGCTAACGAGAACTGGCGCAAGCCTGTAGTATTAGACACTAATGACCGCAGGGAGGTATGGCAGAGCAAGGAGCTTCACGGACGCTTTTACCGGGCCTTACATGGGCCCGATGTAGACTTCTTAGCGTCCGTATCCTGGCTGCGTTTCGGTGACCTCTTCGGGGAAACTGAAGGTTTTGTCTGTGCAATAATGGACGAAGTTATGCTGACGAATAACTACCGGAAACATATTATGAAGGATGGGACGGTGGACGTGTGTCGGGCATGCCACCGTCCGGGTGAGTCCATCAGACATATTATTTCTGGTTGTTCTCGTCTAGCTAACGGAGAGTACTTGCATAGACACAACCTTGTTGCCAGGATTGTCCACCAGCAACTTGCTTTGAAATACAACCTTGTGGAATCAGAAGTGCCATACTATAAGTATGCGCCCGACCCAGTTCTCGATAATGGTAATATCACGTTGTATTGGGATCGATCTATCGTCACTGACAGGACTATTGTTGCCAATAAGCCTGACATTGTGTTGATAGATCGATTGGAGCGTCGCGCAATGATTGTTGATATAACGGTCCCGCATGACGAGAACCTCGTGAAAGCAGAGAAAGATAAGCAATTCAAGTATCTAGATCTGGCTCGCGAGGTTGTCGACATGTGGGACGTGACAACAGCAATCATTGTGCCGATAGTCGTGTCGGCCAATGGCTTAATAGCCAAAAGCTTCGAACAACATCTGCGGAGTCTTTCGCTTGACAGCTGGATCAAGGGCTTGATTCAGAAAGCAGTACTTCTGGACACGGCACGTATTGTCAGGAGGTTCCTCTCTCAAGAGCCCTGACCACCGGTAGCCCGGACCCTGTTCCCGATGCTGGTGGGCTACTATTTTTTATATTTTTAAATGTTTTTTTAATATAATTTTGTAAAAATATTTAAAAATGTAAGCAATATGTAAAGGAAATGAATAAAGAGAATAATAATAAAAGTTTATTTCGGAACAAAAACATAAGACTAGGTACAACAAGTAAAACGATGGTAGCTGCAAAAGTATAAACTGTGGCGCAGCGTATGCAAACGTTTGATTGCCTTTTTTATTAATTAACCAGACCGGTGCAAGTTACTAGTATCGAATTACCTGTTTATGCCTGCCTAAACGAGAATTCAAAATCAAAATTCATTTATTCAAATTAGGCTGGTAATCAGCACTTTTTGAAGTCAAAATTACAGTCCCCCAAAACGCCCGCCCTTTGCCACTTCCTAGAGTTTTAGTGGTTTAGCGAGTTGTGACGGGAAAAAAAGGCAACCTAACGTTTGCATATTCTATGGGCTTTATACTTTCGATTGGTACCGTATGGAATTTGTCTAAACCAAACCGGTGAAATGATTTAAAAAAAAAAATACTGAATGAAATTTTTGCCGTATCCCAGTAGTTCCTTTAGACAACCCATAAGCAATATATTTATTGACTTTTAAATTTAATATAAAATAATTTTCATCCATTAATTAACCAGCTTGGTGAAGGTCGTTGTATATCGGGATCCTATACTATTACTCAATAGGAAAAAAGGAAGTATTTACTGTTCACTTATTATTAAGTAAAAAAACTTGTCCAAATACAAGTATAGTGGAGTGACAGAATATTCTTTAAAAAAAATAAGAACCAGAAGTATTTTAAAGTATTTTAATTAGGCAACTTGTAATGACAATCATCAAGAAAAAACAGATCTTTAGAAATTAAGTCTTCTTATTTTTCACACACAAAAGATAATTATCATCTTGTTAAAAAATGAGAAAAATATCAAGACAATAAAGATAATTATTAACATCTACAAAAAAAACAGAAAAAAAGCCAAAACTCGAGTGAGTACGGCTTATCAGGGAACAATTTCAAGAAATATTTCAAAATACTTTATACCAGACTGCAGCGAAGCCCAAAATGAGGGTTCCTGTCTTCTAGACTGACAAAATACTGACAATACCAACATAACTTACTTGAAATAATCACGAAAAGGCAAATAAAAAGTAGGTACCCATCATCTGGCAAAAAAAAGTCCTAAGATACCGTTAAACCGAAAGAGTTTAGTACTTAATAGTAACACAAATGTTGACGAGAACACTGAAGACACTACCTACCAGACAAATTAATAAAAGAAAGTTTCCTTTAAATAAAGTAATAAAAATAAATGAATGAAATCAGACAGGCAACATTCTTAAATCATCATCAATTTCAGGCATCAATCTTAAATAATCCTCTTCTTTCAAATTTGCATGTAAAAACACAATCATCGCCGCCTTTTGCGGCGACAGCATTTCTCTTTTTTCACATAATTTGATGCCCTGGTCTGTAAATAGTTGTTCACTTGGTATGGACGTTGCTACCTTATTGCATTTAGTTTTAAATAACTTTGCTAGATGAGGGAACTTGGATTCGTTAGCCTGCCACCATTCACAAGGATCACTGTCAGTTATACTTTCCTGCATATAAGATTCCACTTCTTGTCGCGCGTTTGCGTTGCTTTGTCTTTTCTCTAAAGTCATAGTTCTCCTTCTCCATAGACTAAAATCTCCTCCATCATCATTATTTGCCATGACTGGTCCGTCTTCCGTTTTCAAAAGATTAGTTGGGCCTTTACCATCTTTTAGCAGCTCTTGTACCTCTGACAGTAAGTTCAATTTAGCACTATCTGCAGCACTTGCATCAAGGAACATAGACAATTTGTATCTCGGATCTAATATTGTGCACAGAGCCAAATTAGGCTCCTTCTCAATCCCGTTGAATTGTTCATTTAATTTTTTCTCAATATATTCGGTTATTTCTTTAACAGCACTGTAATAATCAGGTTGTTTACGTATTTCCTGTAACACATCTTTTAGTCCATTCATAACAGGTATTACTATAGAAGCATACGTGTATTTGTCACCGCCAAGTTCTTCTGTCACTTCTTTAAAAAGTTTCAAGAGCTTGCAGAGCTGTTTCAATTTAATCCAGTCTTCATCAGTTATATCAGGTACATCAACATAGTCGTCGTGTTTTGCTATGGTCGCCTTGATGGCTTCTTGTAAAGTTAGAAATCTTTCAATCATATCATATTTGGTGTACCAACTTGTGTGGTCCGCATCTAAAAGCCCCATGGGTTCTGCTATGCCTTGCTCGATCTGATATTCATGTAGCATTCGTTCGTCTTCTAAGTTTGAATCAAAGTAATGTACAAACATCTCTACCTTTGACACAGTCTCTTCATGTAGTTTGAGAGAGTTTTGTATCATGATATTTAGTTTGGAAGCTATGCAGCTCCTATGATTCCAGTTTAAGGAATTAACCGCTAGCACAATTTCTCTGCCATCATCTGTCACGCACCAGTTGATTTTGCCAGATATCTCCCATTCCGTACATGTATCTGTTAAAAAAGATTCCAAAACTTCACTATTATCTTCACAATAACGACAATTCAATAACACAGATTTGAATGCGTAATCTGGAGTTATAAAATGGGCAGTGATGGCTACAATAGAATCCTCATATTTGACTGACAACCTACGGTCTACTGTTAAACAAATTGTTTCCGCTTGATGCACAATTGATGTTAGTTCCTTATGAGATTTGCTGAACATTTCTGGAAGGATTCTCTTTGTTATAGCCTTACATGTTGGCATTACATATTCAGCATTCATTGCTTTGACCAATCTTTTAAAGCCTTGTTCTTCAACCATGGTAACTGGTTGGTAAGACTTCACAAGATACATTATCAAGTTAGCATCCATTTGTTTTATCATCTCAGCGCTTAAAATGTTTCTATTCTCAATGTCTGAGTCTGAGTCTGAAATTTCAGTATTGTCTTCAGTGTTCTCCATTTCTTGTTCCCTGGATGTTGGCAGGAGATGAACTGTTTGAGGTGTTGAAGCCGTTGGAATATTGGTATTCTGTAATAAAGGGTGTTATTTAGTTTTCATATAAAACATTGTATCATACACAGTGTATAATCTGTAGGTGAGATTTTAAATTAGTGATTACAATCAGTCATTGCACTGGTTGCAAATAGCTATTTAGATTCTTTTGCCATCTTCCTCAAATAATGGATGCAGAATTTTAATTTCAAAGACATTTATAAAGCACCTTTAACGAAGAAGAGAGATAAAATTAAGTATTTGCACAAATCAATGCAAATATGCAACAAACAAATAATAATATTAGGCTTATGTAGGTACTCCGCTCTTAGGACGACCCTTTGACCAAAAACTGCTGTTCACCAAAGTAAGTAGGTACTTAAAAAATAGTTACCAAGCACTGAATTCTTTAAAAGAATTTTTATTATAAATCACGTCAACATTAGTGACAGAATCAAAATTATGATGTTTCGCAATATTCTTTTGTTTATAAAATAAAAGGCACGATAAAATAAAAAAGGCCAATTACCAGAAACGATTACTTATGTAAATAGTTCACGGTTTACTTTTTCAATTGAAATTCCATTTAGCTGCACACTAAACAGTATTATTTATTAGCAAACAACACAGTCGCCGACAAATTCGCTTGTTAATAAAACTGTCCAAAAGATCAGTCAGAAACGCACGCTGTGGGCAAATCAAATAATACATAGTATTTGGGAAATACGACTCTATCCATAAATGTTAGAGATTGTTTTACAAAAATTGACACACGGGAATGGCAGAACAACTACCTCAAACTGTCATAGACATAAGGTTTTGTGATCGGCCGTTCGGTGCTCCTGATTGGTCGAAAAAGGAGCCATATTCTTTCATAAGTGAAGTACCTAGGCTATGGATGTAGGTAAACGGGTAATGTAAGTCATAGACTAATATAATTATATATAAATGAGTCGAATGACCCGCACAGCTACAACGTTGATCAACTGTTGCTAAACAAATGTTTACCATGAATACGATGCTTTAGCGTGAATGGTGAACGAAAAATAAAATTAACTATATTAGATTTTGGAACGAAGTTCCTTATCGCGCGTTGCGAAAGGGGGCTAGACGGAAAAAATTAAGACCAAAAAAGTTGTAACGACACTTTTTGCTATTGTTGTAAGCCGTGCGGCGTACAAGGACAAGGACAAGGACAGGGACAAGGACAAGTAAAGGGACAAGGACAGGGACAATTGCTATAGTTGTAAGCCTTGCGGCGGCGTGTGCGTGTTTCTCTGTCTGTCTCTCTCTCTCTCTTTCTCTATCATAAAAGCAAGCCAGTTAAAAGGAACTTCGTTTCATCCGGGTGTCCCTTGACACCTCTCAAGTTTTTTTTTAATTTTCGTTATTCAATGGCAATTATAATTCTAAAGACTACTTCCAATATTACCACGATCTAAAAAAAAGTTGGCCGGAAGATGTGAAACATGTTTATGTTAGAATTAAGCAGACGACAACCTCTTAGGTTGAAATGCCATAAGACTCAAAAATAGAATTGGCTTAGAAGAAATACAAATTCATCAAAGTTTAATGATAAGACTAAACAATTTACAAACTACAAATAAATATAAAATAAAAATAAAATATGTACAAGTATCAAAATTACAGGGCGTCAAAAAATTCGTCGACATCGCTGTCGACAGGAAAAGTGCCCAGAAGGCTGGCCGCATTGCCACGTTGGATGGCAATGCTGATTCTTTGACCAAAAAAGAGGCCAGCCCTCTGGTCCCGTGAAGCGTCGACCAACCGCTTGGCGATATCTCGTAACACAAGATGGGCACTCGGGCCCCATGGCCCTAGTGTTTCAACCCCAAACGGCTCAAAGACATAATTACCAATTAAATTATTGTATTTGCGCCGTTTAAGGTTTTCAGCGCCTGCAGCAGCCGCCCCAGCGCAGCTCACCGTGCTAGGAAGATGGGATGGCGCAAGGGTGTCCACGCAAGTCGCGTCCCACACCAAAGGCCTACCCAACTTCCATGGCATTATGGTCATACCATCTGGTCTTTTCCCATCGACACGTGCCAAGCCATTGGGTTCTAAGACAGCTGGCACCACGGCGGTGGCAAGAGCACGACGAATTAGATCATTAATGCTAGCGTGCCGTGCTATCCGACCTGCGCTCTTACTGCAGGAAAGGCCATAGTGTCCGAGGCCGTCGACTGCTTCACCACATCGACAGCGATGTGGAGCCCCGCTAGGAGCGCCCAATCGCAGACATGTAGCGAGCCGGAATGTTGTGTCACCTAGCAAAGTGCCTATGTTAGGTGACGGTAGTGCCTGAAGCCAGAGACCTGACTCCCACTCACCCACAGCCAACAGGCGGGCACGCTCAGCAGTATTGGTAGACGTATTAATAAGGTTATTCCGTACCAACCTGCAGAGCGGCTCATCCCACTGTCTCTGGGAGAATGGATTCTCGGGCCGATCCGTGTCCGGGCAAGCCACTTTCCAGGCGTCCTCTGCGTCCGTCAAGCACGGCACTTCCGAATCAACCAGGGAGAGAGTTAAAATCTTCCTGGTTAGCTTTTCAGTGCTGTGGACAGAAGAAAGGAACGCCGGTAAGCTTATACTAGAAATTTTGCGGACGCCGAGGCCACCAAAACGAGTTGGTCGTTGTACCGTATGTATGTGTTGCGTATAATTTGGTCAATTTTGTCCAAAAGTTCTAGTTTCGTCCAAAAAGAAGAAGAACGGAGAACATACATAAAATTTGGACCAATCATCAAAGTTGGTTTTAGAACGAATATGACAACTGTCAACATGACGTAACCCCTTTCGCCGTAACAGAGGAGGTTGGCGCCAATGTTCAGATATATGAATGATGGTCTATTGTTAGTACGTGATACTGGCAGAATTGTGGTCCTATCTCCACAAAAGCCATTTATCAAGAATTGAATTGATATATGAATGAAAACAAAGGTCGGTAAGCGCCATAGCAGTCTTCAATTCACTTTCACTTCAATTATTTAAATTAAAATGTCTTCAATCACAGATTGTAATTATCATGACAGCAGTACAGTGAGTTCATTGTGATGTGCATGTGAAATGAAATGTTTTATTTGCCAGAATTTGTAGTACTTACGGTTTAGTTTTTTTTACAGTCGCTGAAGCAAGCATGCAAAATTATAGATTACATTAAAATATTAATTGAAGTTACAAGAATTGGTATGTTATAATATTAATAATGACAATATATATAGTTTACTTTATTGTTCATTCTCCACTACGACTAAAAACTTGCAAAATATTTACTTGGATCTTCTCGCCTGCGAACCCGCGCATATGTTGTAAGTAGACCTCTTCGGATAAAGAACATGTTATGCTGTTATTAAGGTGTAAACAGTTAACCAAGCATTATGTACATCAAACTATGTAACTACTCAAAAATGATTGCTGGGAAACAACTTTTAATATTCAAATAGGAAGAGTTAAGTCATCCCTATCAAGACCCAGCCAAGTGAATGTGACGGTCTTTTCAGTAGGTACTCCAACAACACCCCGGCCAGAGGTAGTTGAAGAACACTGGTGGTTTCTGTTAGTAACAGACAGGCCGCGTCGCCCATCCAAGGAAAACGAGCTTGAGGGTATAACTCCAAAAATATAACTCAAAGGTAAAAGAAAACTTAATAGAAAAAAGTTATGAATCAGATAGTCAAACAAAACAATTGAATTGGGATCAAATACTCCAATTCAGTTGGCGACAAATCTGAGCTTGATCATAAAAAACTGCCACCAGTCTACTTGAAAAGTGATGTTGTTTTGATATTTTTGATGTGAAACATCTATAGAGACTAGGCAGTAAAATCGCATTGTATGCTGTGACGGGAAATGCTGTGGCGCCCTGCATCAAAATCAATATTTTCCGGGTGATGTGGTAGCCAGGTGCCCAGAAAAAGATGGTGTGACGTGAGCTGGAAATAGGATATTTAACAGTTTGAATAATACAATAATTAATTTATTGAGAAATATTAACATTTTCTTCTAAGGCACATAGCACAGTCACAGTGTGCTGACTTTTCTAAAAATGAACCCTAGGAAAACCACCAAAACATTGGCACGTACACGTATAGTACGCCGTGGCCCATGGGCTCAGATACAATGCGAAGAAAAGTGAACTAGTATTCCAACCACGGCATCTAAAAGTCGACACTGTCCTATCTGTTTTACTAAATAGTGTACCACTGAACAGAGTGACGCAGGTTATATACCTGGGTCACTGGGTTACGGAGGACCTCGCGGATGACGTGGAGGTTGATAGGGAGCGTAGAGCGTTGGCACATGCTGGCTCGCAGGTTTTAAAGGTGCACGAGTGAGGTGAAGTGCACTATGTTTCGTGCATACTGCCTATCGTTTTACTCGTGCACCCTGTGGATCAGCTGTACTCAGCGGGCACTTAATGCCCTACAACTACGAGTGCAATACAATAATATTCTTAGGATCTTGTTGGGTCTTCTGAGATACTGGCAAGTTACATGCATACTGGCATGTTTTTTCATGGCATGTTGTTTTTTGAAATCTCGGATTGATGGCTTTCAAGCCATCATGAGAAAGAGGGCGGCCTCATTGTTTTGTGCTCAGCATTACGACTGTGCCTCATGATAGCTAGCACTGCTGACAGAAAAGAACACAAACAATTTAATGTTTCAAAACTCGGTTGTCAGTCCATCGGTGTATTTGATTATAAGTTTTTAAACTGAAAAGGTCACTAACACTATCAATAACACTAGTAACGCGATATTTACCATGTTTATTATTTGTTTTGAGTTCCCGATATTTCGGCGCTGTTGCAAACGCCATGATCACGGATAAACAGCGCCGAAATATCGGGAACTCAAACCAAATAATAAACATAGTAAATAACCATCTTGAGTCGGCCATTTCAAAAATATTTTTATTTATTTATTTTTTGTGTACTGTGACAGCAAAGACCGTCTAACATTGTCAATGTTTAAAGTTTGACAAAAATTTCAGCGGCTGCTGGATGGGGTGTGAGGATTCTTCTTTATATTGACATACTAGATGACTTAAAAGAGCATGCACAGTTTGACATTTAATATTTCACTATACATATTTAATGATTTATTATGGACTAGCTGTTACCGGCGCAACTTCGTTTTCGTCACATTTTCCCCGTTTTCGCAACATTTTTCATTGCTGCTCCACTCCTATTGGTCGTAGCGTGATGATATATAGCCTATAGCCTTCCTCGATAAATGGGCTATATAACACTGAAATAATTTTTCAAATCGGACCAGTAGTTTCAGAGCCTATTCAATGCAAACAAACAAACAAACAATCAAATCTTTCCTCTTTATAATATTAGTTTAGATTTCCATCAAACTGGTCTGATTTGCAGACCAATATCGATACCAAAAAGTCTGTACATCATGTAGGTATAACGGCTGGTTCTTAAATGAACACAACCATTTAAAAAATTTCCGAGTAGTTTCGAGTTTCGGTCAAGCGGTGAATTTGTTAGTTTCAACTAACACTAACCTAACTAATGCGGTAGCATTAGGAAGATTCGGTTAGATATTTTCAATTCGATTTCAGGTAATTAATTAATTGACTCTGCTTCATGACTGGGCCTCATGAAAGCTTTTATATGTCTTTACCAAATTAACAACGGTTTGTTCAAGTAAGTAAACACAATTATTTTTAATATTTCCACTTTCGAGTTTCGGTCAAGCGGTGAATTTGGTAGTGTGATTTACACTACCCACAACTGCTTGGTTCCGCTCGATATTTCCATTTCGATATCAAGTAATTGACAGTTTTCGTGAGATTAAGGACCGTCTAACTTCGTCAATGTTCAGTGTTTGAGCACAACCCCTAATTTCTCAGAATCGTGGCACTTTTGTCTGACAAAACTCCTTTGTATATTTGTATGAAAACCGGCCTTGTGGTATAATATTTCTCAAGCCTAACAATTTTCTATATTTTCATGTAACGACCCCTAAACCGGAACTTTTTGAGCCGAGTAAGTCCTGATTTGACAACTCTTAAGGTATGAATTACTTAGCTACATGACTGGCACTCATGATAGCTTCTCTTTCTGTATACTTAATGCGGAGCGGCTTGTTCCATGTTGAACAAACCCTTTTTGGTATTTCTACGTAAAACAATCAGTACAGGAGTATACTGTATACAATTTCCATTTCGATTTAATTAAATTTTCGAAGTACTTGATAGTCTTCGTGACAGTTAGGACCGTCTAACTTCGTTAACGTCTGTGTCCTCACCTGTTCATTTTGAATCACAACCCCTATTTCGCTCAGCAGATGTGGTCGCGGGAGCTGTTTTGGTAAGGGTGTTTTTGTCTAGGGTGGCCAAATCAAATCAAAATTATTTATTTCAAGTAGGCCAGTTACAGGCACGTTTGGATAGTCGGACAACAATCAGCTACAGACCCAGTCACAAGACAGTAACTGTGAAAGTACTGTAGTTGCCCATTCCAAAGCGTAGATCTCTATGAAGAAGAATGGGCAAAAAACTCTATGGAGACTCTTTTAAATCAGAATAATGTTACAAAAACCTTGATTACATCATTCATGTTGCGATAGTACATTATGTGAGAACGATGTAGCAAGACGTGCACGTTAAAACTTTCAAACGTGCATAGTAAAATGTCATGTCTAGGGCATTCTTGTCAAGATTCTGGTATTGTAAGGGTGCTTTACCAGTCGTCAAGATATATGTCGTCTCTCTACGCTGCTGGACTTGATTGTGTCCACTTTACGCTAACCTACCGTCTTGATTCAGAATGACGTCATAGTACTGGTATTCAGCTGCATCCGGTTAGACTGGAGCCGACCCCAGCGTAGTTGGGGAAAGGCTGGGCAGATTCAAACTCCTATTTTTAATCGACTTCAGAAAAAGGCGCAGGTTCTCAATTCTGTTGTATTATTTTTCTTTTTGTTTGTTAATTCATAACTCCGCCATTTATGAATATGATTTGGTTTTTTGTTTAGAAAGTCAGTTTCTGATTGGTCCCATAGAAAATTCATCAAAATCTGGTCAGTAGTACGGTTTTTAAATCAAAGTATGTAGTTGGAAAAAATATGTAACACTATACCAAGTAAACGAAATTGCGTATGTGGAGTTTTTGAAACAATTTCTTAGTCAGTTTTAAAATATGTTCAGAAATAAAAATCAGTTTTTTTTTCTGAACATATTTTAAAGTTTTACAGTTTTTATTTCTTTTCATTATTGAAAAGAAATAAAAACTGTTATTTTATTACATATCTATATTTTAGCGATGGCAACGCTGTAGAATAACAGAGCGAGAGAGAAACCGATGTACGAAAAATCATATCTTTTAGTTTCGTTATT
Source organism: Cerastis rubricosa (assembly GCA_949152445.1). Classification (NCBI taxonomy): domain Eukaryota; kingdom Metazoa; phylum Arthropoda; class Insecta; order Lepidoptera; family Noctuidae; genus Cerastis; species Cerastis rubricosa. Next base: position 4,064,134 of record OX424550.1, on the reverse strand, counting down.
TATTCACATTCAGTCATAGGTTTACGAAAAGAGGAGCTCGTGGCCAAATAATAACAGCCGCACAGGTCAATCTTTAACGTTAAGCCGGGCTTGCCGAGTTTGGTCCGTGGATGGGTGACCATAATTACATACCGAGTTTCCTCCGTGCCTCGGAAAGCACGTTAAGCCGTTGGTCCCGGCTGTCATTTGTAGATCTTTGACAGTCGTTAAGAGTAGTCCGAAGCCAAGTCTGACATCCAGTCTTACCAAGGGGTATCGTATTACCCAGTTACTGGGTTGTGGAGGTCAGATAGGCAGTCCCTTCATGTAAAATACTGGTACTCAGCTGCATCCAGTTAGACTGGAAGCCGACCCCAAGATAGTTTGGGAAAAGGTTAGGCAAATGATGAGTCATAGGTTTACGAACGTTATTTGTATACTGTGCGAAATAATTTCGCCCTATTTTTTTTTTGTTTTTTTTTTTTATTTTTTTTTCCTTTTTTTTCAATCAGGTCCACGTGCCAAGGCAAATAACATCCAAAAGCTTACTCCTTAGACTGAGACGAGAGGTATGTGTGCACAAAATATAATACACACTAAGACAAAAATATTACCCAATTCCAGTTTTATTTTTAAACTGGTAACATTCGCACAACTGCTAACTAACCTGTAGTTAGACCGCTTTTGAAAACTAACTTTTAGAAGGATTAAAATCTCTAGAACCTTTCAGTTTTTGAGGTACGAATATCTAGAAGATACCACTAACCTTGCTTCAGAAAATGAATCTCAAAACCGGTTTCGTTCCCATAGTACAACCCGGTATTTCCCGGGCTTTACGTTGAGCCCGAAACCGGGTTTCGATTACCAAGATCGGTCCTCTATTGGAGCGATCGTCAAATAAATAAGTGTCATATGACCTGAATATTTGAACATGTGACCAGAAATGCTCATTGTCTAAGAAAAGAAGATTATTATGCTTAGTTTAACACTAACATTAGATCAAAATTTGGTACGGGGTTATGGTGGCAGCACAAATTTGGATACGATGCTATGGAAACCATAAAAAAGATTAATCTTTTACATATTAGACTTTAGTATACTAGTAACAAATAAAGTATGCCATAGATTAGCTGTTAGCGTTTACCTTTAAGATAATTATAGCGATAGTTTTTAATAGTTCTTGTAAACTACTACTTACTAATTAGGGCATCGAAACCCGGTTGCGGCCCCACAGTAAAAACCGGGAAACCCGGTTTCGATGCCCTACTTATTATCCAATGAAGTTAAGTAGTTTATACTTTTCAAAGAAATCGTATTGTGACAAAATTTTTGTGAACGCGAAAGAGATGGAGAAAACATATTTTGTCTGAAAATATCTTTTACTCTTACTGCTAGAACTAATTTGTCCTTGTTTCATTAGTATTATTATTTTTAGTGACTTGTCTATAGTTATACAATGTTTGCCCTAACAAATATATTACCTATGTTAATAAATATATATACCAATATTTAACGATAAATCAATACTGTATTAACCAAATGTAACCTAAATAGTTTGTAAGTATTATAACAATTAAGGCTTTGATTTGACTATTATGAAAGACTAAGACAGGAATCGAGCTTGAAAAATCTCTAGGCTAAGCAAGGAGCAAGTTATTGTAATATACCTACTTGTTCCAAATGATACCTAAATAGTTTGTAAGTATTCAAATAATTTAGGCTTTGATTTGACTTATTGTCAGAGGTCGGAATTAGATAGAGTTATTTTTGTACTTGCATCTAAATGTTGATATTAATATGGATCTTCCCTTGCGTGTGCGCATTGGAATTTTGCAACTTAGAACATCCGATGTAGGATGGTTTAAGTTGTGTAAAAGCAAATAACTTTTTTATTTAATAAATCACTGGATTTTTCTGCGCTATAAAATTAATCTAGGGATTTGAGACATTATTCTTTGACTGTATGAAATCAGTGTAAGTACACAAATAACTGTACCTAATTCCGACCTCTGATTATTATGAAAGACTACGATACAGGAATCGAGCTAGAAAAGTCTCTAGACTAGGCAAGGAGCAAGTTAAGTTATAATTTAAGTTAAGTTATTGTAATATACCTACTTGTTCCAAATGATACCTAAATAGTATGTAAGTATTAAAATAATTAAGACTTTGATTTGACCTATTATGAAAGACTACGATACAGGAATCGAGGTAGAAAAGTCTCTTAACTAGGCAAGGAGCAAGATATTGTAATATACCAACCAACTTGTTTTTTTTTTAAGAATTTGTTTTACATAATGTGTACTTATCTAAGTAAAGGCTCGAGGCAGTCGTGGTGTCAACAAGGCGTATACTCTAGTAAAAAAACCCCGCGTTTATAGGCCCTAACTTATACCTAAGCATTCCTTTAGTGATTCAAGCAATTAATAGTTGTATAACTAATTGTACCTTAAGAGAATCTTAGTATTTCATCATCATCTGATGATGATTCATCAGATGATGAATCATCATCATCTGATGATGATTCATCAGATGATGAATCATCTAGCCTGTAATATTCCGGCTCCTGGGACACAGGCCTCCTCCATATGAGAGGGAGTGGGCTGTAATCCACCACGCGGGTTGGTAGATGTCAAATGTCTTCGAAATTTTAGTTCCAGGACATGCCGGTTTCCTCACGATGTTTTCCTTCACAAAATTCAATTTTATCTTAGGACTTAATTTGTCTTATTTCTAATTTTTAAGTATAATTTCGAAGTATATTAAGACACTTTTATAGTCGATATCAAAATTGCTTAACTACCTAAGTTTATATGTCACTTACTCGACATATAACTAAGTAAGTACTAAACGTACTTATCTACAAAAGTATAGTTTTGACCTTCGCGAAGTTTAAACATACTACTAATTTTGTAGTGAATTTTTATGTATAATTACTCAGTTCAAAAAAATATTTGACACAATAGTATATTATATATTAAGTAACCATTAGGTACTTCTTAAACAACTACTTTTGAAAAGTAAATGTTGTATTCTCTTTGCTGATATTAAAACTTATTTTTTCTATGCAACTGATTTGTTTCATTTTTTGGCTCCAGCCAGGCGGTCGCCTATCTCCAAAACATACAGGGTCAAAGTGACATCGACGCACAACACCCCCCCAACATAGAAATTTTTCAAAGATAATTTAAAAAAAAACTGTTTCCTACATAAGCACCTACACACTGTTGTCAAAATGCATAGAACATCTGATTTTTTTAAAATAACCGTCGCAACATCCTCTAGTTACTACTGAGTACGTAATAACATTAAATAAATGAAATTGTAATTTTTTGAATAACCATTTATTTAAAAAAAAAAACAATTTTACGTTAGGACACGCTCCTGCAATACGCGAAGAGTCGGACAAGGCATGGATGTATTATCGTTGTCCCACCCTAGGATAGGCCTGTTGTATCTAAGCTCCTTATATTAAGCATTACAAAAAAATCCTTGTGAAAAAAATAAGGGTTTCTTAAACAACTACTTTTGAAAAGTAAATGTTGTATTCTCTTTGCTGATATTAAAACTTATTTTTTCTATGCAACTGATTTGTTTCATTTTAATCTCCAAAACATACAGGGTCGAAGTGACATTGACGCACAACACCCCGTCTAACCACATAGACATTTTTCAAAGATAATCAAAAAAAAACTGTTTCATACATAAGCACATACACACTGTTGTCAAAATGCATAGAGCATCTGATTTTTAGGGTTCCGTAGCCAAGGGGTCAAACGGGACCCTTTTACTGAGACTTCGCTGTCCGTCCGTCTGTCACCAGGCTGTATCTCATGAACCATGATAGTTAGCGAGTTGAAATTTCTACAGATTGTGTATTTCTGTTGGTGCTATAACAACAAATAATAAAAACCGAAAAAAAAAATTTAAGGGGGGCTCCCATACAAAAAAGTTTTTTTTTTCGTTTTTATAAATAATGGTACGGAACCCTTCGTGCGCGAGTCCGACTCGCACTTGGCCGGTTTTTTTTTTAAATAACCGTCGCAACATTGTCTAGTTACTACTAAGTACGTAGTAACATTAAATAAATGAAATTGTAATTTTTTGAATAACCATGTATTTATTAAAAAAAATACAATTTTATGTTAAGACGCGCCTGCAATACGCGAAGGGTCGGACAAGGCACAGATGTATTATCGTTGTCCCACCCTAGAATAGGCCTGTTGTATCTAAGCTCCTTATAGTAAGCATTACAAAAAAATCCTTGTGAAAAAATAAGGGTTAAAGTTTAAGTAACTAACAACACCTCTCAAGCATTAACTTGCGTCTGGGGCCTACAAACCCACTCACTACAAACTCATCAGCACTGTCTTACCCTTATCCCAATTTATTTGGGGTCGGCGCAGCATGTCTTCTTCCATAATTCTCTATTACTTGTCATCTCATGAGATACCTCCTTTGTTGCAATATCATCCTTCACACAGTCCATCGATCGTTTCTTTGGTCTTCCTCTACTACCCATCGACATTTGTACTCAAAACTTTCCTCACGACATTTTCCTCATTCCTCCGCATCACATACCCATACCACGACAACCGATTACCACAAATCTTTTCAGTCACCGTGTAGAAAGTAAATAAACGAAATTCAAATGTAACATATTTTATTGAATAACATTGATTACAGTGCCTTACAAGATAAAAATAATAACAACATCAATTTAAATAATACTTCATAATAATAATCTTTCAGACATCACATTTTACAATAACATTTTAAAGTAAAAGAAAAATGCAATATTTCAGCGAAAAGTTTCTGTTTAAAACAGAATTCAGTAAATTTTCTTATAACTTTGGAATAAATAGATTAATATAACATTTTTAATACAGTGTGGGGTTATAATTGATTATATTAATTTTATTTTAACATTTACACACATCAAGTAATTTACAAATACAAGGTAAGGTCCAAAAGCAGGGACTTAAAAACACCTTCATAAAGGTTACAGAATTATAAGTGTTACTTGTTGGATTGGTAACAGAATCAAATATGTAACACTTTTAAATGTGTTTTCAATCGTAACATATCTGTAACAGATATAAAAGTGTTAACAGTGTTAATAAGTGTAACAGGTAAACGCAGCGTACTAAAGGTTTAATTGATTATTTCAGTTACACATATTAACACATGTAAAAGTTTACAGTTTGATTCGGTAACATTATTGTATCTGTTACATTTAAAAGTGTTTTTTTTTCTGTTATAACCAGAGGTCGGAATTAGGTAAGTAGTTATTTTGTACTTGCATCGAAATGTTGATATTAATATGGATCTTCCCTTGCGTGTGCGCATTGAAATTTGTGTAAAAGTGAATAACTTTTTTATTTAATAAATGACGGGATTTTTCTGCTCTTTATAATTAATCTCGGGATTATATCCACTTTATTCTTTCGCTGTATGAAATCAGTGTAAGTACGATAACTCTACCTAATTCCGACCTCTGGTTATAACTGTTTTTAAAAACAGTGTTAAAAACACTTATTACTTTATTGCAGCCTACAAACATTAATTAATACAGAGATACAAAACTATCATGTCACTTAATCACTGAACGTTTCTATATATACCCACAGTAAAAAAAGTAATTTTTGTTCATTATGGAGTCTTTTATTTCCATCCATTTTTATTTGGATATTAATCCTTAATTTTATAGTTGAAGCCGGTATCGTTAGACCTTAATGATACATTTTTTTAATTAATTTTTTGACGGAAATGGTAGTCATCTGGTGCTAAGGGATCACCTGCAAGACCAAAGGCATCGCAGGTTGGGTATTGGGTATATTACCTCTGACCGTAGCAATGGATTAGAAATCATATTGCGATGGACATAGAGGACACTCTTACTTTGTCAGACTGGTCAGTGGCAGTAAATTTACTATAATGAAAAGACGTTCAGTATCGTTTATTCCCGGTCGTCTCCACCTCGTCGTCCCTACTGGGCTGACTTCGCTCGCTCTTGCATCCAAATTCTGCATTTTGACTCTCGGTCTGTAGCCGAACGAGTGGGAAATAAAAAGTTCTAATTGTCACCACCGGGGAGGAACGAAACTTTTTTTTCCCATTCGTACCCACTGGGGACGACAGGGAATAAACCTTCACTATGAGTTCGACAGTGGTGCATATTCACAGGGAGAACAAGTCTCAAGAAGTGTATGTAAGGTGCTAGTAATGCCCTGGAGGACCTCCTTCAAAAATTGCTTTAATACTATAATTATAATAACATAGTATTTATATATTAGTATAATAGACAATTTATATTACAGAATTGAAGAATTTACATAACTTCTTGCACAGTGCATTTAAAAAGCGTCGACGGCCGACGATACTAAGTAATTAAGTGACGCCAATATTTATATCTTAACAGATAATTATAGCAGATTTTTAAATAAGTGTACCTCATTAAACTCATGACGATATAAAATAATACGAAATATGCAACACCGAAAAAGAAACAATAATTTTAGACTAGTTTGTGAACTACTTGACGGCACGGTTGGCACAGTGGCTAAGCGATTGACTGCTGCGCTGCGTGTTGGACGTTCGATCCCCGCACGGAACAATGGCGTACAGATAGTTGTTCCGGGTTTGGCTGTTTGTGTATGTGAGTTTAAATGTTTGTAAACGCACCCACGACACAGGAGAAATTCTAAGTGCGGAGCAATGTTTAAAAAAAAAAAACAATATGTACTGAAAGCACCTTATTAATAAAACATAACATCACGCCTGTAATCCTCGGGGGGTTAAGCAGAAGTGTACCTAATAGTACACCCACATTTCGCCAGTTATGTTCAAGACCCATGTAATGGGGGGCGAGCCTATTTCCAGCCAACAATCGGGCACAAATCCAGACTTCGTGACTGCTACTGAGAAATTCCTAATGGAAAAAGCTAATAACACTTTCATGACCTGGGCATCAAAACCATATTAAAGACTATAGAATATTCTAGCAAGTATGGTTACTAGGCTTCGTTGACAATTCATATTACAAAACAATATGGTGATAAGAGCTTTTACGCCTTACCTTTTAACTTACTTACTTTTTAACTTTCAAGTCCTTATTTTCCGAAATGACTGAACCGATTTTAATGGAACTTAATACGCATAAGCAGGATACACAGGTCTAAAAAGTTACTTAAAAGATTTTCGCAATATATTTATATTTAAAAGGTAATTGGAAATTTCTGTTTCTATAGATAATTTATAATCGGTCTAATTTAGCTGTAACACTATTTTGCGAATATGCTTTTAGACCAATGTATCCTGCTTATGCGTATTAAGTTTCATTAAAATTCAGTCATTTCGGAAAATAAGGACTTGAAAGTTTGTATGAAAATAATGTCGTAAGGCGTAACGCTCATAAGCCTTGTTCATGCTAAACAAAAGTTAAGGAATAGTTGCATTAGCACCTAATGTTGCTGGAAACATTGTGTGTGTTGCCCGCAACACAACAAATTTATTATCAATTATCAATATATTGCTGGAACAGTTTAGCGCTACTTTGGTTTGTAATGACTTTAATTAGTTTTTGAAAACCTTTTTTTTTTGCGATGTGTTTGCTCGTGACTGTAGTCTAGGTCAGAGATGACAGAGACGAAGTCGACGATGGTACGAGCGTACCCAGAAGACGCCTGTTCACTCTAACTTTGAAGAGATTTGGGCTGTGAGCGTTTATAAAATTATATTTCTAAATATCTTTGAGGGTTTTTTAAATGATACATTTTAAGCGCCGTCTTCCTTCGAGTGCATTGCACAGCTTATAACTAATGTTAATATAAATTAACTATAATTAAATATACAGTTGATGGTAACTTTTTCAAACATTATTTTCCCGATTACATACACACAAACAAAAATTGGTTTATATTCATGTTTTTTTTTTAAAAGTAACTTTATTGTCGGTGTCAATATGATTGATGAAAATACAGCTTGGCAAAATATAGAAATGCCTAGTAGCTTCTCAAAATCGATGACGCTTTAAATAATTCATCAAAACATCACAAAAACATTAGTTTGATCTTATGTTAATAGTTACTAGTCTTTTTTGAACATTAACACTAACATATTTTAGTAATTTAATACAATTGACAGCTTCTAACAATGTTGCCAGCCGAAAAAACAAATCCAATTTCTACCATTTTTTGCCAAGCCACACTTTGCAATCGACACGCCTAGCAACTAAAATACAACAATTAAGCAGGTCTTATATTTATACAAATGACCTTATTGCGCGTTAAGTTAAATTGGACTGTATTATTTACACGTTAAACCTGGTTTCCGAGCCGTCGGCTAGCATTAGGGTGACAGTTCTCGAGTTTGTCCATACGAGGCGAGCTAGACGGGCTGGGTTTAAACGGGCTACGTCGGCCATTGGAGCTGTGCTGTAGCATTTGACGCAGCGGGTCTGAGCTGCGCCTAGTCCGAACATACCTGGGGAAAGGAAGCAAAGGTTTAGTATATATTTTAATGAAGCTCCAATGTCATGGGTTAGGGGGCCATCCTTAAAAACGTGAGGATTTCTAGACCTCTTTTATAGCCCCCCACCCCCCTTGGTGATACGTCTTGAGGTTTTAGGCTACCCCAGCATCCCAGCATCACGTGTATTATTAATGATTGAAAACCGATAGTTTTATTTATCTATTTAGAACATGGAGGACTTCAGCGAAAAAAAAACAAACAAGAAAGGGAACAATAGTCACCAGAGAGCCAATTATAAATCCTCACGTATAGACATAAAATACAAATTTGTGGTGTGAGCACAGAAACAAAAAAAACCCACCGCTTTAATTAAAGTTAAACGCACTATACACGTGCAATTTTTTTCCTTGAAAAATTCGACTGCTTGGGGGTTTTAGACAAAAAATTGCTTGCTCAGATTTATATCTCATATTGGTAAAACATATTTTACATGTCACATAATAGAATATTTTTTTAGGCCACACGTGATTGTCACATTAACCCCTCTTCCCCCCACCGTGATTCGTGATTTTTTTCGGACCACCCCTGGTTAATATTTTCGCAATTGAACCAGAGTAAGATGTGCAGTTTGATGGTCTATACGAACGCTTTCTGTTATCACTTTGTAATCTGTCTTCTTATCGATGATAAAGATGATGAGGGACTTACCAGCAGTACTCTGCCAGAAGGACAGCCTGTTGTCGGCCGTGGCGTACGACACGAGGTAACGTCCGTCAGGGCTGAAGGCGCAGGCGGTGACGGGGCCGCTGTGGGCTGCGAGGGACTGACAACGCCCTGCGCGGAGCTCGTACATAGCCAGCTGGCCCGTGTGACTGCCCACTACACAAAAATATAGCAGCGTTAGTTAGTTTATAATATCAGTGTTTATGTATGAACCAATATCAAATCAAAATCATTTATTTCAAGTACACTTTAGACATACATTTAGTTTCAGTTACAGGCACTTTTGAATAGTCGAACAACAATAAAAATGAAGCTACAGTACCAGTCACAAGACATAATAACTGTGAAAGTACTGTAGTTGCCCATTCCAAAGCGTAGATCTCTATGGACAAGAATGGGCAAGAACCATACAAAAAAGCTTTTAAATTATATTTGGAAGAATGAGTGATTGTTCGGGCGCTGTCGGCTATCTTCGTCAGGCATCGGGCGCCACGGCTCCCAGGTACGGTTCATCATTGGGGTCTCGGGCGTCCAGAGTGGGGACTCTATGCTCTATGCTAGGGTAACCTCTTCAAAATCCCCGCAGGGATGTGCCCTAGCAGCTGTTGCACAGTGGGGGCTCCGAACAGGTCTTAAAAGAGGAAACGGTGCCTCCTCCCATGTGCGGATTGTGACCTCCTGGGTGGTTTTAGTGTGGCCAAATCCCACACTCCAAAACAAACTTTATTTGAATGGGAAAACATTGATTTTACGTGGCATAGAGGGAGCACAACACCATTTCCCTTCTTACGAGTCGCTTTTACTGCCTAGTCGAGCATAAACATGTTTTACATTTTAAAAAAAACGGGTTGCTTTTTTTTGCGCAGAAGTGAAAACTTGAATATTAACGTTGTGCATTTTTGATATTTTGGAATGATTAGGGAAAAAATTTGCACGAATTGCTTTAATTATCAGTATAAAAGTACTATCATTTATGGGGTAAAATATAATATTCATTTATTGCGCTATCGTACACAAACATGACAATTTATATTACATTAAAAAATTAACACTTCAGAACTATTACAATCCGTCTTACGAATTTTACGTCTTTGGAGAAACCGAAGGTTTTGTTTGTGCATAAGATAATTAGACAGTTTTGGAAACCCAAATTCATTGACAAATGTCATAAAGTTCAAATTCCTTCGTAACCTAATGTCAATCCGTCTTACGAATTTTCGATCAGCCTGACGGTCACGTATCCTGACGCGAGTTCAACATTTTTTAACCATCACAAAAGTGCACAACGCCGTTAAAGAAGGTTTCTCTTCAATAATCGCATGACGCTGAGAACAAGTGCCTTTCAATTTCGTTAGTATGTCTTTTTCCATTATAATCACCTGCGATTCTCCTAGTGGCAGGACAGTGCGACACCTGGTTGTACCGACAGATGGCCGGGAACACCTCGTTCAGACCTTTACTCTTCAAGTGAGACTGGTCCACGCAGTGCAGGATTATGTCCATTACCTGCAAGGATATAAGGTAGTGGTTAAAAGTTGGTGGCTGACTAGCCGAATATCAATCATGTGTAACTAATATTACTATATATATATTGATGTATGATATACAGGGTGTAACGGAAAGGGTATATATATACTTAAAGGTGTGCTACAGACCATCAAACTGGACATGTTTCTCTATCGGGCAAACATCGTAGTAACGAAAAAAATATCAGCTGCCCCATACCTTTGGGTCGAATAGGTATTGAAATTTTGTATGGGGAGCAGATAATTTTTTCGCTGTTACGATGTTTGTCCGATGGAGAAACATGTTCAGTTTGATGGTCTGTAGCACACCCTTAAGTATGTATATACACTTTCCGTTACACCCTGTATATTGTTACAATGATGTAATGATCGATGGACTGTGTGAAATGCTTTAAAAGTGGTGAATGTTAAACTAACACATACGCAACTAAGAGAGAAGAGAACGCATTCATTGATAAGCTGGTCTGCGAAAAAGATAATATAACTCAAAAATTTAGATTTTACTATGTTGTTTGTAGTTTAATATAAAATTAACGACAGTAAGTATTACATTAAGTAATGAAATACGTAAAATCAACCTTTCATCTTTTGATAAAAGGTTTCTATGTAGTTGCATGTCCACTCATACAAATATAGTATGAGTGGACATTGCTAAATAAATATTATTCGTCTAACTTAAAAAACCGCTGTCCTGTATTTCTTATTTTTCGAGTTATTTCCTTGATGTCGCAAACAAGCAGTATTGTAAATGCAAAACGTTTTCATTTAGGTTGGGGTTAAAACTCGTGATTCAAAACGTTTCTTTTTTTTCAAAATTATGAGTTAAAATGGTAGCTTCCGTTAACACCAGATGACACCTCAATCATTATCATCATCATCATCTGCCTAGCCTATTCCCAACTTTATTGGGGTCGGCTTCCAGTCTTACCGGATGCAGCTGAATACCAGTATTTTACATCGAGCGACTACCTATTTAACCTCCACAACCCAGTTAGTACTGAGTAATACGATACCCCTTGGTAAGATTAGTTGTCAGACTTTCGGGCCACCGACTACCTGTAACGACTGTCAATGATCTACAAATGACAGCCGGAACCAACGGCTTAACGTGCTTACCGAGGTATGGAGAAGACTCGGTGTGTAATGGGTGGTCACCCATCCACGGACCAACCCAGGCAAGCGCGGAGGGGAAGGGGCTGTCCCGTCTGATCCTTGCAGCACTCACCTCGACCAGCAGCTCGGCGACCTCGTTGTGCATCCTGTCGATGAGCAGCTCTATACCGCGCAGCACCTCGGCCCTGCCCTTCTGCAGCGCGAGGTAGGCGGGGGAGGGCGGGCCTCCCGCGGCCGCCGCCGCACAGCGCGCCACCTCGCGGGCCATCGTTGTGATGAAGGCTGCCGGCCTGGGAGGGAGGAAACAAGTCAGTGATGACTGGTTTGACTGAACAGGGCCGGAGCCCGACCAGAACTTTGACAGATAATGTACTGAAATATCTGTCAAGTCCAGTCCGCAGTAAATCAGCGATCTGTCTCTACAGTTATAACTGAAGCATTCCCGCTCGGCCGCGATTTCAAGCCTTGTAAAGCGAGTGACGCTCGCGGGTATCGTTTGGCGGAGGTAGCATCATAGACGCATTATTGAATTTGCAACATTCGGTTCAGCGTCGAAAGTTGAATATACAAAAGCACGTCAGTGAAGGAACAGTGACAAATTGTATCATTTATTTTTAATTAATTTTATGTTGTAGTTACTATGGTGAATGCTGCGTATACCTATAATAGGCATACATACCAGCGCTTTTATTTTAATTTTATTATTTTCTGTAATTCATAGTATGTATTGCTGTACCTAATAGAAAAATAAATGACGTATGTAGTTAGTGTGTTAGTTCCCTTCAATATGGTTGAGTTGAATGATGGTTGATACATGCGTCATGTTCGTGAACATGGGCTGTCAGTTGTGACTGGTCATCTCTTTGCTGCCACGGTTTATTTTAATTACTTTATTTTTGAATTACTGATTCAATGTTAATTCACTCTGGACGCTCTTAATTTGCCCATACTTCTACATCGTTCTCACATATTTGTAATTCTTAACATGAATGATGTAACCAAGATTTTGTAACATATTTTGATTTAAAAGAGTGTCCATGGAGTTTCTCGCCCATTCTGCTCCATAGAGAACTACGCTTTGGAATAGGCAACTACAGTACTTTCACAAGTTATTATGCTTTGTGACTGGGACTGTAGCTTTGCATTTTTTTTTTGTTTTTTGACTTTCAAAAGTGTCTGTATTGGTCTAATTGAAATAAATGCATTGAACTTGAGTTTGAGTTTGAATGTCATTCAAAATTTCAACCATCAATATTCTGGAACACCAGAAATATTCAAGATATTTATGTGTAACGTTCATCAGCCTAAACTGGGCGATTGGGCCAGAGTCCTGAGCCCGAGAAAAGGCCAGAGTTCCTGCATTAGGACTTACCAAGCTGTAACTAGCAGCTGAGTGAGAGGGAAGGGACTGCTTGTTGGGATGCACTCACCTGGCAGTAGCTATGAGGGTGAGGGCATGTCTGGCAGTGCGACAGGAGTCTGCCTGCGGAGTGAGAGGGAGGCCGTACGTCATTGAGGGTACCAGCTTGTCTGCGTCACAGCACATCTCGAGGAGACCTGTAAGGCAAAATGGTGCCCCACCATTTTGCAGCATTAAAATTACAGCAAGAAAAATATGAAAGAAAATTTGTAATACGAAAGTAAAAGATAAGTTCTATGGCAATCATACTGTCCATTTGATGGTTAAGAGCGTTTACGCCTTAACCATCAAACAAACTCTCATACAAACTTTCAAGTCCTTATTTTCCGAAATGACTGAACCGATTTTAATGAAACTTAATAAGCATAAGCAGGATACATAGCTCTAAAAAGTTACTAAAAACATTTTCGAAATGTCTTTAAAAAAAAAAGATAATTGTAAATTTCTGTTTCTATAGATGATTCATAGTCAGTCTGTAACACTATTTTTCGAGTCTTTTTTAGTTACTTTTTAGACCTATGTACCTTGCTTATGCGTATGAAGTTTCATTAAAATCCGTTCAGAAATTTCGAAAAATAAGGACTTGAAAGTTTGTCGTAAGGCGTAAACGTTCTTAAGTCTCGTATTGTAGGGGTCGAGTCTATTGCCAATAACCGGGCAAAAATGCAGATTCTGGCTGGTACTGAGGAATTCCTGAAGGAATAGTTTGCGAAATGTGGAATTAATATTAGGTACACCCCTGCCTGCCTTCGAGAATTACAGGCGTCTTACGTATACAACCTGTTTTTTTTGATATCCCATAACTTAAGGATATGATTGAGACCATATCAAAGAATCAACTGTCATATGAATTATGTTTCAATCATACTATTTTTATTTTGTTTTTTTTTTTCGCATTTTCTTAGTTTTAAATATAAATTATTGGCTTGAATAAAAAGAATTACTCATATTTATCAATGAAACTACTACTATTTTACTACACTACTGCGAAGTTTGGCAACCTCGCAAAAGTAAAGATTCGTTATACAGGTGCCAATTTTTGACCTAATTTAATTATGATTGATGATATCTCAGAAACTATGCATTTTTGGACCATCTATTCTAGGAGTTTTAGTATTATTTTTACCTACAGAATATAACCCTAGAGTTATGGGATATCAAAAATAAACAGGTTGTATATACAAGGTGTTGTTTTGCATCCTCGTCAAAATTCAGGATGTTGTCACAAAAGCCATAAATATTCAATATAAATTACGGTACCTAGTAAATTATTAAAAAACACTGCATTTTTTTGTTGTTTAAATTTGTCAATATTTCAGAATAACCCCCATAGCGTGGTTTAGGGATTATAAAATTATCGAAAAAACGTTTGAGATTTTTTGTTTGTGTGTAAGCGACGTTATAAGGCAGGGATCAGACGGCCCGTGTTTAAAACACGAGTGGGTCACAGTTACCGATTTCAGTAAATAAATAAAAAAAAGAAAATTACCTACTCATTTTATTATTGATTCGGGTCGAGAATCATTAGCATAGTTACCTCCTAGAATTTGACGAAGTTGCAAAACAACACCTTGTATATGATGGTTCGATCACTTACCCAACAGCACATGACTGACGTCCAGATAGGGCTCCCACACGGTGAAGCCCCTCCCCAACAGATCCACCGCAGCCCTGCGCAGTGGCGTGTGCGCGGGCAAGCGTGGACAGGCCGGGCTTAGAAGTAGATGGGTGAGCGCCAGAGCTGTGAGTCGGGCTAGGTTGTTGGATGAGCTTAGGGTGAAGCCTGGAATCGAAATGGGTTTTATTAGTATGTAATTATGTTCGACTACAGTAATGTGTTATTTTAATTACTTTGGGAGTGATTTTAAACTACCTCATTTAAAAAATGTTAATAAATCGTCATTTTAGCTGAACTGTTGTACAATAAAAGTACTTTTATGTTTGTTGTTTTTTTTTATCAGGTGGACTACCATGACATCTTAAAACATTATTGTTTTACTCCTTTTCCAGTGTGGGAAAGAGATGGCGCTAGACATCCTGTATAGGTCCGTCTCTTTCCCACACTGGAATAAGAGTAAAACAATACTATTTTAAGACGTCATGGTAGGCCAGCTGCTTGTTTAGTCCAACTTTCTGGGTGTTTTGCCTTCTCCGGCCAAACAGTCTGGAACGAGTCCAACTCGTCACGACTAGGTTTCTTGGGCCTGCCTCGGTGACGACGACCGTCTTCAGGAACCCACTGTAGGACATTTCTGTCCCATTAGTCCGGGCCCCTCCTGTAAGTCGGACCTGCCCAGTCCCATTTCAACCTCGCAGACTTATCGCCAACATGATTAATTTGATAACATGTTCAAGATTTCATTTCAGAGCACTCAGAAAACCAGTTCAGTGATACCACACTTTAAAAACCCCACACATGGCGAAACTATAAGGCTTTCTTGTTGGCTACGGAACCCTAACAAAGACTGTGACATCCCTGATTTCACGAAAACAACAAATATTTAGTTTATTATCGATTATTATCTTTATACCCCACCCAATACGGATGGCTTTCCTTTGTTGAAGATCTTGCAATCAAATGCCTCATTTCCCAATTTTAGAAATTTCCAGAAATGTCATCATGCTTGTGACAGGGGTACAAACTTAACAGTGAAATATATAAAAGTCGTGATAGCCTAAAGGAGTGACCGTCCGTCAACACATAGGTTCTCATGTTCGAACCCAAAACACGCATCTCTGATTTTTCAGATTCATGTGCGTATTGTATAATTATCACTTGCTTCGGTGAAGGAAAACATCGTGAGGGAACCAGCATGCCTGAAAGATTTCTCGACGGCATATAAAGCCAAGTCAGTCGCCCATGGCCGGCATGGAAACTGTGACATCAGGTAAGGTACTAACCACACGATAAAGAAGAAGAAGTGGAACATCATCATCATCATCAGCCTATAATGTTTCCACTGCTGGGACACAGGCCTCCTCTCTATGAGGGAGTGGGCTGTAATCCACCACGCGAGCCCAGTGCGGGTTGGTAGATGTCACATGACTTTGAATTTTTAGTTCAAGGACTATGCCGGTTTCCTCACGATGTTTTCCTTCACCGTTTAGAGAGCAGCGGTGATGAAATAAATTACACAAAGTAATGCGCCTGCCTGGATTCGAAACTACGACTTACTGCTCGTAAGTCGGGGCTGCCACCACTGGGCCACCGCTGCTCTGACACTAATATCCAGTAAGAAGAACACCCTATATCCTTCTCCAGGTCTCATGTTTTTGGGCCTTTGCGTAATAGGAAGATTGGTCTAATATGCTTTATTTTAGATGTCTTCGAATTTAGAAAATAGTGTGGAACATAGCAATGTATAATTTATTTGACCTACCTTCTACCACAGAGCTCTTGCGGCTATCTCCATCCTTTCTCCTCTTATTTCCAGCAGCGCCTAAAACACGCAAGCGAAATAATGCAAATCATACCAAAATAAATAAGCGAGCTTTTTAATAATATACATTTTTTTTATAAGAAGCCTTCATAATAATACAAGAAAAATATACATTTGTTTAAACAAGCCGTTTGTAATAGACAACAAGCAAATTCTTGAGCATGTCGTGTGTGTGTGTATCTAATGCCTAAATAAAATTTAATTTATTTTTTACCATGGCTCTGAATTGTGCACACGACACACTTTTAACGAATGTATACCTTAAACTTATTTTTTTTTTAATTTTAATTTTTACCACGGCTCAGGAATTGCATATTTTCTTTTTACTGTTGCATAAGATATCTTACGTATAGGATGCTATGGTATAGTATGCCTTACTTCCTAGTTATTTTGTAAGACGAAGGAGACTAGTCTCCACGACACAGGGAATCCTAGTGTGGAGGCTAGTGATATTTTCAGCTTGTGTAATGCTCTCTTGAACAATAAAGCTTTTTATTATTATTATTATTTATTTTTATACTTTTACGTATCTCGGCTTATTGCCGGATTTGTAGAATAGTACGGGCCGAAGCCAAGTACTACCCTGGGAGAGTGGTGATATGATGAGATGATGATATGGTCGGGCTGTGTGATGAAGAGTGTCCATTAGACTGTGTCTGTGCGGTGATTGAGAGGCGAGAGTGTGAGGTGGGGATCACTGCTTCATTTTCATTTTGTAAAAATTTTCTAACAATCCTGCAAGTATTAAGGATTGCGGCTTTCTGAAGGCTTTGATACGTGTATGGTGGTAAATCAAGTGTTTTTAAAGACTGGTGGAGCTGTTTAGGTATAACACCTGTTGTTGACAATACAATAGGGACTATGGCGACATTGTTAAGACTCCACATTCGGCTGATTTCGATTTTGAGATCAATGTATTTAGCGAGTTTTTCCGCTATTGTGTTTTGTAGGTTATGCGTGTTTGGTACGGCGATGTCAATGATTTGTGCGGTTTTGTTATATTTGTCTAATAAAGTGATGTCTGGTCTATTGTAGTGTATTGTTTTATCGGTGAAAATACCTCGATCGAAGTATAGTTTGTGCGTTGCGTTTTCAAGAACAGTTTCGGGCTGGTATTTATAATAAGGTACTGGAGGTGTGGTGGAGATTAAGTTATATTTGATTGCTAGTTTTTGATGGATTATGTTCGCTATTTGATCATGTCTGTGCTTATAATCAGTCTGGACTATTGCTTTACACGCACCTGTGATGTGCTGAATAGTTTCCGAAGAACTATTGCATCGCCTACATATGTCTACTATTTGATGAACTCTCATTATGTGTTTCTGGTAATTGCGGGTTTCTATGACCTGATCCTGAATCGCTATCATGAACCCTTCCGTCTCAGGGAACAACTCGCCCCGCCTTAACCATTCGTTCGACGCTAACTTGTCGACGTTAGGTAGATTAAGGTCGTGTCGGTGTCTCCCATGCAGTGACTTTTGGGTCCATTCTTCGATTTTTGTCTGTCGGTCAGTCTGATGTTCATTACTCTGTGTAGTCCTGTCATACATGTTCAAAGGGGTAAGTTTTTTATCATTATAAGCTATTGCTTTGTGTAAGGTTGAAGTGGAGCTTTTATAATCAAAGTATGTTCTTAATGTTGTTATTTGCTTGTTATGTAGGTTAGTGATATCTATTATCCCCCTTCCGCCGTCGTTCCTTGGTAGTGTGAGTCTCTGTACACATGACCTAGGATGGTGTCTTCTGTGTTTAGTGAGAGTGGTGTTTATAATCCTTTGTAGGTTTTTCAATTCGGTCTTGTTCCATTTTATGATACCAAAGGAGTAGGTGAGAATGGGGATGGCATAGGTGTTAATAGCTTTAACGGTGTTTTTAGCGTTTATCTGAGTATTAAATATTGTTTTTAACCTATGCTTAAATTGCTTGGTAAGTGTAGTTTTGATTTCTTTATGCAGAATCTGCTTAGCCTGTATATACCCTAAGTATTTGTATGTCCCGGTTTCGTCTAATGAATCTATTGTTGCGCCTGTCTGCATTTGGTATGAATGAGTATATGTTTTTCCTGCTCTTATTGAATTGATTTTACATTTATCAATCCCAAACTCCATAGCTATATCTTTTGAAAATTGTTCAGTTACATCCGCTAGTTCATATAGGTCATCTGGGGAGGATGCATATAGTTTGATGTCATCCATATAAAGGAGATGGCTTACTTTACAATATTGTTGGTCAGTCAGAATGTCAGTCATTGTATCGCTATATTGGAGTTGATAACCGGGTATTAATGAATTAAGTTTGTTTGAAAGAGGGTTTAATGCTAGACAGAACCATAGTGGGCTGAGTGAGTCTCCTTGGAATATTCCTCGCTGGATCTTAATGAGTTCTGTTTCGACTATTCCTGCAGATGTATTCAATTGCAATCGTGTTTTCCATTTCTCTATAATATTACCTAAGCAATTGATCAGTTGTGGGTGTATTTTATATATTTTTAAAACTTCGAGTAACCACGAGTGGGGTACTGAATCGTATGCTTTCCTATAATCTATATACATAGTGTGTAAATCATTCTTTGTACGTTGAACATGTTTGTGTATTACTGCGTCTATTGTTAACTGTTCTTTACATCCTTGGCTAAGCTTCTTACACCCCTTCTGTTCTTCTGTTAATATTTTCTGTGTTTCAAGGTGTTTATAAATTATGTGACTAATGCACGATGTCATTATTTTATATATGGTTTGCAGACAAGTAATTGGCCTATATTTTGCTGGATTCGCTGAGTCGTTAGGGTCTTTTGGTAGCATATAGGTCTTACCTTCTGTGATATATGTAGGGATCGATGCGGGGTCTTTTATAAAGTTGTTAATATAGTTAAATATGTGTGGGTGTATGTGAGTAAATTTTTTGTACCAGTAGTTGTGTATGTAATCTGAACCAGGCGCTTTCCAATTATGTACTTTTGTAAGGACGTCATGAAAAGTTGCTACTTCAACTTGATCGAAGATCATTGCTTCTGTATTAGTTTGAATGGCCTGCTCTACTTTAATCCATTCTGCTTCGGTGTTATGGTGGACAGGTTTTTCCCAGATCCCAGCCCAAAATTGCTGTAACTCTTCTGTAGTTGGAAATACTGTATGTGTATTGTAAGTAGATCTTGTTTCATTTGTTGTTGCTTTCTTTAGGGATCGGTAAAATTGTTTTTCGTTATTCCTAAACTGGTTATTTTGGGTTTTACGAAGTGTGCATTTAGTGTATCGATTTAGTCTACTTTTTACTACTGTTAATTTCTGTTTTAGAGTATCTAGAAAATGCTCAAGTTGTGTGTTAGGTTGTTCGTGTGATGTATGAATTCTGTAGTCTTTTAATATTATTTCAACTGCTTTTATTAGTTTTCTGCTTCTTTGGCCTTGAATATACTGAGTTAATCTTCCTATTTTGGCCCTGAGAGCTTCTCTTTTGTTTTCAAGCCTTTTTTGCCATTTAGGTTTGTGGGCTTGTTGAAGTTTATTACTACTATCTACAGGAGGATCAAGTGAAATTCTACTACCGTTGGCCTTTGCAGCTGTCCACGCAGCGCAGTATATTACTGTCTGGAGTTGATTGAAATTTGTATCACTGGTAACTTGTTCCGGTAAAATTACTTTGTTAATATAACTAACTATATTTGCCAACTTTTTTGAAGACTTTTGCTTAGGTATGTAACTCCTTTCCGTAGGCAGCGTGTCTTTGTAGTACTGTAGTGTTTGTGAGAATATTTCATCTATTTCAGGATTTCTAACTAGGTTTGTGTGTTGTGTATTAAGTTGCGTAGGGTGTTCTGATCCTAAGTTATTAATATTACCATCATCTATTCCTACTCCTATATTCTCCATTTGTGATGACTCTATATTTTCTATCTCTATATTTAGTGTTTCTGTATTTGTGATTCTATTGTCAACTTGCCTTTGGAAAGACTCTGTTTCAACTAATTCATTCTCTACTATAGATTTTAATGTTTGTAACCGTGCTTCTGATATCATACTATTATTTAATATTACTCTTTTTTGGTCTGATATGCGCTGTTCTGATAAATGTGATAAATGGGGGTAACATTCTATGAATTTTTCTTTCAAATTTTTTCGCCAAACTGTCATATCTGTTTCCATCTTTGTTGCCCTAAAATAACATTTCATGAGTGTTTCGTTGAGTTCGTTGGACCATTTCATCCTTCGTTTAGGTTCTGATTGTGAGTGCAGTTGTGTGTCTGTTTGAGATGAAAGAAATTCCGGTGGTGACTGTAATTGTATGTCAGTGTTGCGTGTTTGTAAATGGTTGCTTACTTCAAGCCTAATGCTATCTAGTATGGTGGAAGGTAGTAACTTCTTGGAAACTATTGCTCTTCTTTGATCTCCAATTCTTTGCTTGGAGACATTCATATTTGGGAATTTTTCTGTGAACTGATGATGTAATGATGTTAGATAAGCTTTCGTGTCAGATTCCAAATTTGTGATGATAAGGTAGTTACGCCAAATGAATTCATTCATTTCTTTACTCCATTTTTTTCGCGTAGTAGTTGAGACAGCAGTGGGTGAAGGATTATTGGCCACATTGGCCTCCGACACATCATCTACTGCCATTGTTGATAATATTGATGACGATCTTGATGAACGTGATAAATATGAAGGTGGTGATGATGCAATTGATGAAAAGATGGACCTCGGTGAGGACGATGAAGAAACCGATGATGTTTCATCACCTAAAGAAGGCATATTTGCCTGACTACTTTTTTTTGTTTTCGACCTTGTTAACATATTATTCCCACGAGTAGCTAGGGACTAACAAAGTCGACCACAGCAGAGCCCTGCGTTCACTGTGGCAAGGGTGAATAAAACTGGAGGACCCCTATTATCCAGAGTTGGCACACTAGCGACTAGCCTCTCCCCTAGCCATGCAGCCCTCGGCGTGTGCGACCTTGGCTTGGATTGTGTATCTCTTTTAGTCTGGCCCCTCACCCTAAACCTATCTCAGCACAGTAAACTATACCGGAACAGCCCTAGGGCTCATTGGAGCGCGCAAGCCCCACCACGACGTCAACGTAGAGATACTACGGTGGGGTTATTATTATTATTATTATGTATTTAGGATAAAGTTACTTCAGATTACGGGATATTATTATTATGTATTTAGGATAAAGTTACTTCAGATTACGGGATATTTTTAGTGAACTTAAGATTTTGAAAGAATACTTAGATTAAAATATTAGAATTGTTTGGAATGGTAAAGGGATGTTTTCAATTTTGTGCATTCAACTAGGAGTGGTATATGTAATTAAAAATCATGTTAAGAGCGTTTACGCCGTATGGCATTTCATACAAACTTTCAAGTTCTTATTTTCCGAAATGACTGAACCGATTTTAATGAAACTTCATACCCATAAGCAGGATACATAGGTCTCAAAAGTTACCAAAACATTTCCGATAAATAGTGTTACAGCAAAATTAGACCGATTATAAATTTTCCATAGAAACAGAAATTTCCAATTATATATATTTAAAAAAATGTTTATAGTAACTTTTTAGATCTATGTATCCTGCTTATGCGTATGAAGTTTCATTAAAATCGCTTCTGTGTTTGGAAAATAAGAACTTGAAAGTTTGTATGAAACGCCGTAAGGCTTAAACGCTCTTAAAACGGACAAGTTTCTCCATTTTCGAAGCTAAAAACCAACCCCATTATTTATTAAAAGGCTTTTATTTTTCATGAGTACATCGAATAAGGGTAGGTACACAGATTTATATTAGTTTGACACTCCAATTCATAAAATGTATATGCATTATTGATCAATATTAGTGCGAAACGAGTGATCCGATCTGTCTAGCGTTTTCCCAAACTATGTTGCGATCGCCTTCCAGTGTAACCACATGCAGCTGAGTACCAGTATTTTACATGAAGCGACTGCCTATCTAACCTCCACAACCCAGTAACTGGGTAATACGATCCCTTTGGTAAGACTGGGTGTCAGACTTTTTGGTTTCTGACTACTCGTAACGACTGTCAAAGATCTACAAATGACAGCCGGGACCAGCGACTTTACGTGCTTTCCGAGGCACGGAGGAAACCCTGTATGTAATTATGGTCACACATCCACGGACCAACCTAGGCAAGCACGGCTTAACCTTAAAGATCGTGCGGCTGTTATTATTTAGACACGAGCTCCTCCCATTAGTGCGAAACGAGTATCCCTGCCAATTTCATACAACAAATATTTTAGTGTTTTTATACAATTTTTTTTATCTGCGACAGATGGTACTAGCACAAGATATTTGTCTTGGCTTCCGTAAGGTTTTTCACAGGTGACCACTGAAAACCAGCGCTGTGCTGTGGGCCCCCATAGCACAGCATCATGCTGAGAGGTAATCTGCTGAACGCAGTCACGACGTGCAAGCTCAACTTTTTTGATCCATCTTATTACATTTATAAAATATTAATTATGGTTTGCATGTTTATTGTTTATAATTTTGTTATTTATTTTGCACGTCATGTCCCTGCGACAAATAATTATAATAAAAAAAGATTTCTTTTTTTGAAATAAAAATTTGAAGTGCCATTTTAGCCTTAGATGTCCTACGCTAATGTACACTCAGATTTAGTATTTTCAAGACTTGAAGGGAGAAATTTGTCTTTTACCCTTGCCTTATTAAACTTGCTCAGGTGGAGATTCATTAATGACTCTGCCCTGGAGTGTAATGTGGTGCCGTTCCACAAACGATGCGGCACTTAATATCGTGTCCAGCGTGTCCTGCTGTTTGTTCATTACAGGAACTGATGGACGCTACAGAGGGCGCCAAACTGGTGGCTCAGTTCTGGGCCGACACAATTTAGATTGCCCTCGACACGCTTAGAAGAATATAAAATGAGACATTTTGCGTTACAAAAGCATCAACAATAAAAGTACAACAATCAATTCCTTTTCCGACAAATACCTTCACTTGTGATGTCCTGACCAAACTCAGCGCCTATGACCCCCAACAGTACGACGGCGGTCGTTTGTTTTCTTTTTAGTTCGGCGAGAGATGATGGCTTGCGGACTATCTCTTCTTCTTCTTCTTCAAATTCTTCTTCTTGCTGTGAAGAAAGAAGAGGAGACTAAATTGATATTGGGTTTTTTATTACACTTTTTTTTTCAGCCATGGTCATTATAGCTCATTATCTTAGCCTACCTTTTTCCCAATAACAATAACTAATAAAAATAGAATTATACAAGGTGTTGTTTTGCATCCTCGTCAAAATTCAGGAGGTTGTCACAAAATACATACATAATCAATTAAAATTACGGTACCTTGTTAATTATTAATAAACTCTGCTTTTTTTTGTTGTTTAAAGGAGATGTTCCAGAAATGTATGGAGCCTGGGCTAGTACTATGTACACTATATGTAAATATTGCTAAATAATACAGTAACCGTTTTTTATCATCAATTTTCTTTAATTTCACTTCGTTTTAATGTACATTCAAATTAACTTGGTCAAAGAGAGCAACACAACATAAAAAATTAACATGGTGGATCAGATCAGCACGTGATCAGCAGGCGAAAAATGTCATTTTGACAATGATATTTGATTGACGTGTATCGTAATACACGTCAATAAAATATCATTGTCAAAATGACATGTAATTGTCATATCTGCTTTAGTAAACAAAACAACTGGAATTTCCAAAATCTCGGGTTTTGGTTTGTTTTGTTTGGTTTGGTTGAACAAAACAACAAGTTCAATCCAAACTCAATGCAAAGAAAGACTCAAAGACGGCACTTCTTAAAACTGTCAAAGTCGTCAAACGTCAAATAACTGTCATGGCTGCCCTAAAAATAGGGTTATCGTAGTAAAAAACTTTTCAAATGATAATTATTGTACGACTATACCCTTATTCAATTATTTTTTTTGTATTTTTATGATATTCCTCTATTTTTTTCCTATTTATCTATGTAGTGTACATAGTGGTAGCCCAAAATCAAACATCTCCTTTGTCAGTATTTCAGAATAACCCTCTTAACGTGGTTTAGGAAATAAGAAATTATCGAATAAGCGTTTGAGATTGTTTGTATGTGTGAAGATTAGGGTCTAGTGTGTAATCATTAGCATAGTTACCTCCTTGAATTTGACGAGGATGCAAAACAACACCTTGTATAATAGGGTACTATAGGGTTTACTGGGTAAAGAAAACGAAATTCTATTTTGTCCGCAAGACAGGTAATACAAAAATATTAGACACGTACTTTTTGTTCTATCAAAATATCAAAAAATTACATAGTTAAAACTCATTAAAGTTGGAGAGTGGGGTTCACTACGTCACAAGTAGGTATAAAAATTACCTACAAGTGACGTCATGCGCCATTTCAACTCAATATATCTCCGTAATTTTATGACCACGTGAAAAAAGAAAAAATACGTGTCCAATACTTTTCAATAACCAACCTGACGGACAAAGAAAAAATAAAAGTGATTGTCCCCTATTCTGAGTTATCGCACAAGGCCCTCATGTTAGATTATAGCCCACTCTCTTTTTGAGAAGAGGCCTGTGTTGCAGACGGTTGTGATGTATCGGTCTCTTGGTCGCATCCGCTAATGCTCCGAATGATGTCCAGGGTTCGATTCTTTGGTCAGCCAAAGTGTTAACGGTTTCTTACAATTAAAAAAAAATCTGAATAGTCGCCCCGCAGTCGGGATTCTTGCCCAAATGATGTTAATAAGCTAGCCCCAAATTACTTCGGACTGCAGCAGCAGCATTACTGGCAAAATGTGGTGGTACTATGAGTACAGCTCTGCCTAACCCTTCGAAATAAAACAGGCGTGATCTTATGTACACTTACGACTTGCTGCACCTTCTCTGCGGGCTCCTTGTGCGCAGGCGCAGCGTGAGGGTTGATGCTCTCTGTGTGCGTGTACAGAGGCAGGAACTGCGCCCAGTTGTCTACCAGCGTCTTACGGCCTTTTGGACCCAGTCTGTTGGGGACAAAGATAACAAGAATAGGGTTAACAGGGAACCAGGCTGGAAGGGACACTGACGAACAAACGGTTACGGTGGCAAGCTTGGCTTAACCTGTAGATCAAGCCGCGCGGCTGTTATTATTTAGTCACGAGGTCTTTTTTTTTTCACGAGGAGTTTTTTTTTAAGTGGTTCTTTAGCGGCGTTGTGCACTTTTGTGATGGGTATAAAATGTTAAACTCGCGTTAGGTGTTACGTGTCCTGATCGAACTGATTGACATTAGGTTACGAATGAATTTTAACTTTATGACATTTGTCACTGAGTTTGATTTTTCAAAACTGTATAGTTATCTTTTGCACAAACAAAACCTTCGGTTTCTCCAAAGAGATAAAATTTGTAAGACGGATTTAAAATTAAATACTTCTGAACTATTACAGTTCAGAAGTATTAAATTTTTAATGTAATATAAATTGTCATGTTTGTGTACGATAGCGCAATAAATGAATATTGTATTTTACCACATAATTGATAGTACTTTTTATACTGATAATTAAAGCAATTCGTGCAAAATTATTTCCTAACCATTCCAAAATATCAAAAATGCACAACGTTAATGTTCAAGTTTTTACTTCTGCCGGCACTCCCGGAGTGCAACCCGTTTTTTTTTGTTAGCTTCTCATGTGTCCATTGCTGGGTAAAGGCCTCCCCTTTCTCCTTCAAAACCTCTCTATCCTGTGGGATATCTGGCCATGATCGCCCCGCAAACAAGATTAGATCGTCACACCACCTTCGCCACGGTCTACCTCGACGGTGATTTCCTCTGTCAGGCGTCCAGTGAGTGACGATCTTTGTCCACCTCTCCGGGTGCATTCGTGCTACGTGTCCAACCCACTCCCACTTTAGCTTGGCTGTTTTTGCTTCGACACCTGCAACTTGAGTTATGGAACGCAGGGTGGTGTTCCTGACGCGAACTGTACGCTTCGCACCTATTATGCTATTCTCCATTGCCTTTAAAAAAAAGGCTGCATCAGGGAACTGACCTTCCAAGTTCAGCCAGAAGCAGTGCCTGGGCAGCTTCGCGCACTTCTAAACAGTGATGTTGCCAACGACGAGCCAGCATCTCGACTTGAGGACGCTTGAAACTCTTGGCTCCTGAAATAAGAACGGACTTGGATGAAATTTGGCAAATAAATAGTTTATAACCTGTGTACATATGATGTTTTAATCCTGGTCTTTGCAGACGAAGTCTTGGGCAAAAGCTAGTAGTCTAAGAAAATGGTACAAAGCTAGTCTTTCCCTTGTCAGTAGTAGGGCAAGTGCCTCAGGATATCATCTGCCATCATCTGCCTTTTCCCGAATTTTATTAAGGTCGGCTTCCAGTCTTACCGGATTCAGCTGAATACCTGTATTTTACACGGAGCGACTGCCTATCTGACCTGCAGGTCAGATAGGCAGTCGCTCAACAGACTTAGTACTGGGTAATATGGTACCCCTTGACCCCTTGGCGACTGGTTGTAAAACTTTCCGGTCACTGACTACCTGTAACGACTGTCAAAGATCTACAAATGACAGCCGGGACCAACGGCTTAATGTGCTTTCCGAGGCACAGAGGAAACTCGGTATGTAATGATGGTCACACATCCACAGACCGACCTTAACAAGCGCGGCTTAACCTTGAAGATCGACCCAGACGGCTGTTATTATTTAGCCACTAGCTCCTCATAATGAAGACTTATTGATGAACTCCAACTCATCGGTTGTTCTGTGTTCTGTATGGTGTCGGACGTAAAGAATAGCACCACCCCATATCTTCCCGTGGGTGTCGTAAGAGGCGACTAAGGGACTTTCCAGAGAATGGGCAGCAGCGATCTCTGTGCTTTTGTAACAACCGTACTGCGACTGTCAACCCGCCTGCCAAGCGTGGCGATTATGGCAAAACCCTCCTTATGTACACTTGGGGGAGGCATATGTCCAGCAGTGGACGTCTATTGGCTGAAATGATGATGATGATGATGATGATGATGAACTCACCGGCAGCAACCACCTTATCCGGTAGCAGCACACAATGCAGCGTCGCCAGGAGTGACCAGCCCTGCTTGATATGCGCCTGTTGGGCCGCTAACTGCTCCTCTCTTTCCTCGTCTGCTGCCCAAGATGAAGAGCTCCTGGTGGAAGGTCTGGGAAGAATAGGTGTGACGTCCCGGTAGGGTAGATTATTGTCCTCATACATAAATATACGAAAATAAGAGATATATCACGGCAAGTCATGATCGAACTTTTTAAGTAACCATTTCGGTAACGCGACACTTCAGCGTATCATATCATTGATATCCATGAACAATTTTGAGTAAGTGACTCTGTTTTTGTTAAATCATCTGTTGACATTTTGACCATGATGTTATTTAACTTTTTTAGGACACAGCAGATTTTTTTATAAACGATGTTTTGTTTTGTGCATTGATTGGTATAATTAACTGACACATTCACTATCACTAGGATATCAAAGCGCTATCACTGTGCCATCACTGTGCTATACCCTATGCCAAAACTATGGTATTATCAGCACCTGTGCATTCGCCTGATGGCTTCTTACTCGGGCACGAACCGCGCTTGCTCATTGACTATCACTACGATATCATAGTGTTATCACTGCGCTATCACTATACTAACACTCTGGTATCATCATCATCTGTGCATTCGCCTGATGACTTCTTGCTCGGGCACGAACCTCGCTTGCTCATTGACAATCACTACGATATCACAGTGCTATCACTGCGCTATCACTAAACCAACACTATGGTATCATCATCACCTGTGCATCCGCCTGATGACTTCCTGCTCGGGCACGAAGCTCGCGTTGCTCATTGACATGAGGGTGTTGGCGAGAGCTACGATGGAAAGCAGGTGGTTGGTTGTCAGAGTGGTGCTCAGCTCCCAATGGAGTTTTGATGAGAAGAGTCTGAAAATAAAGCAGATTAATTAGATTTAGGGTAACATTATTTAAATTTAATAAGTTTCTTAACAGCATCATAGCGTTAGGACTTTATTCGTCTGGAATCGGTTACATTCAGTTAACAATCACGGCTTGCAGGCTATTACGAGTATTCCTGAGAAATCACTTTTTTTTTTAATGTGATGTTCACGGTCCACGGTAGCACTCAATGTGAAGCTCTCAAAACGTTATGCTGATGGATACTCTGAATCCCAACACGATTCAGGAGGTATAAAAGTAAAATTATAACATATAAAGCATGAATTTTTTTATATGTGTAAAAAAGTTCGAATTTCGACTTTCAGTATCTCCGCAACTAGAAGCATCAATGCTCGTCAGTGCCAGCAACAAAGTGCCACAAGTGCCTCTCGGCTTCGTTAACAGTGTTTTTAGGGTTCCGTACCCAAAGGGTCAAACGGGACCCTATTACTGAGACTTCGCGGTCCGTCCGTCAGTCTGTGCGTCCGTCTGTCACCACGCTTTATCTCATGAACCGTGATAGTTAGCCTGTTGAAATTTCTACAGATTATGTATTTCTGTTGCCGCTATAACAACAAATACTAAAAACAGAATAAGATAAATATTTAAGGGGGCTCCCATACCAAAAAGTGTTTTTTTTTGCTCTTTTTTATAAATAATGGTACGGAACCCTTCGTGCGTCCGATTCGCACTCGGCCGGTTTTTATACCCTATATAATATTGAGCATGTCTTTTCTTCTCAGTTCTTTCAATTTTGACAGAGTTGTCGGTCGCCATATCAGGGGTGGTGGCACGCGGCACCCCGCCTCAAAAACCCGCCTAGCATTGGAATTGCAGGTATTAACCATATGCAGTTCCTGAGCACATCAGTTGGCATCAACATCATCATCATTCCCTTATCCTTATCCCAATTTATTTGGAGTCGGCGCAGCATGTCTTCTGCTTCCAGTCTTCTCTATTATTTGTCATCTCATGAGACACCTCCTTTCTTGCCATATCATCCTTCACTCAGTCCATCCATCGTTTCTTTGGTCTTCCTCTACTCTTATACTCATCCAATATAATTTAAACTTTATAAATTTAAATTCTATAAATGTCCTTACCTGGTCAATTTCTCCTGTCTCAACAGCTCCGGTGGTAGATCCGAGGTTATTAGCAAAGGATCGTCAGGAGCCGAGGCGCAGGCGACAGACCAGCTTCCCAGCCAGGTGGGGAGCTGGACTGCCATGTGACCGTGACGGGAGACCACGCCGAAGCAGACTGGCACCTGGGGTAGAGTGGTGAGAAGTTTCTTAGAAAAAGTATAAACTTGAAGGTAGAAGGAAAGAATTCAAAAAACCGGTCAAGTGCAAGTCGGACTCGCGCACGAAGGGTTCCGTACATTTTTTTATAAAAACGAGCACAAAAATCACTTTTTTGTATCGGGGCTCCCATACAAAAAGTGGTTTTTTTGCTCGGCCCTTGAATATTTATTTTATATTGTTTTTAGTATTTAGTGTTATAGCAACAACAGAAATACATAATCTCTAGAAATTTCTACTGCTTAACTATCCCGGTTCATGAGATACAGTCTGGTGACAGACAGACAGCGAAGTCTCAGTAATAGGGTCCCGTTTGACCCTTTGGGTGCGGAACCCTAAAAATGATCTTGAACACATTCCTTAAAGTCTACCCGGTCGATGTTAAATCTTTGTTACCAAGACAGCATGTCACTTAAGGCGGAAGCGATAGGGTGGCCCGCGGTATTAAAATAGTTACTGGGTTGTAGAGGTCAGATAGGCAGTCGCTTCATGTAAAATACTGGTACTCAGCCGCATCCGGTTAGACTGGAAGCCGACCCCAAGATAATTTGACGGATTCATCATCATCTGCCTAGCCTTTACCCAAGATAATTTGGGTAAAGGCTAGGCAGATGATGATGAATCCGTAAAACTACATTTGTTATGGTCGCGTATCATATTTTAATCAACATACAACCTGATGAACCTGACACTACCGTGCAAATTACAAAAAAAACATAAGAAAATTTGATTTCACGTGCCACCCTTTTGCTTCTACCTTTAAAGTCCTGCGACATAGCTCTCAACAGTTCCAGCTTCGACTCACAGACCTTATCGAGATCTGGATCCAATCCCCAGGCTTGTAACAGCGAGATCAGGATCTGAGCAATCTTCATGGTGTGAGGTTGTACAGACAGAAACATATCGGGAGGTCTTCTAGTAAATGCTATGAACTTACCATGGGTCTCAACAGTCCCAGCTTCGACTCACAGACCCTATCGAGGTCTGGATCCAATCCCCAGGCGTGTAGCAGCGAGATCAGGATCTGTGCTATCTCCATGGTGTGAGGTGGTTCAGCCAGGGAAATATCCCGAGGTCTGGGACGCTTGCCTGGGTTAGCCTCATCTGGAACAATAGGAGAAATAGGTAAGTTGAGTTTTTGGGAATGTATTTTTGATTTGGGAGCTTCATTGCTTTATTCATCATCATTAGTGATGATTGATCAGATGATTTAGTCTTCTAAATCTAAACTAATATTATAAAGAGGAAAGATTTGATTGTTTGTTTGTTATGATTTAACTCAAAAACTACTCGACCGATCTTAAAAATTATTTCACAATTAGAAAGCTACATCTTTACTGAGTAACATAGGCTATATTATAACACAATTTTTGCAAACGAGGTCGCGCGCGAACTTCTAGTTATTGTATTAAAGCAATTAATTCTGAAATGTGGAATAGGGTGTATTATCAAAGAAGGCAACGTCGCAAATAACTGTCAAATATTTCTTGCTAGCTGACTTGCGCAAACAAAAGCAACAATTTTCATTGATGTTCCGCTCCTATTGGTCGTAGAGTGATGTTATAGCCTAGAGTCTTCCTTGATAATTGGGTTATCCATCACAATGTAAGTTGCCATACTCCTCCGAAAGGGCTGGACCGATTTGTATGAAATTTGGTGTGCATATCGGGTAGGTCTGAGAATCGGCCAACATCTATTTTTCATACCCCTAAAACCCATCAAAATTTCCAAGCGAAAGAAGTCGCGGGCAGCGGCTAGTATTATTATAGATTTTACTTTCAGAATGCACAGCAATAAAGGGGCTGATAAAAGAGTTTGCCAGTGCCTGGACTTCGCCTGTAAAAAGCGGTCCATCCGAAAAGTTCCCTTTTGGAATTGGTAACGGGCGCGGAAAGGTGGTCGAGAGCAAAAGACATTTTGCATACCTTGCAGTTAGCTAGTGGACCATTCGTCTGTAATGTACCAAGTTCAGATCCGAGTATCACATCAGCAAGTGGGGAGAACCGAGCTTTACAGAGCGTAACATCTAACGATACAATTTGTAACAATCACTAGTTTCTGAGACAGCAGCGGTGGCCCAGTTGTGGCAGCCCCGACTTACGAGCAGTAAGCCGTGGGTTCGTCACCGCTGCCTTCAAAAACGGCGAAGGAAGCCGGCATGTTCTAGAACTAAAAGTTAGAAGACATAGTGACATCTACCAACCCGCACTGGGCCCGCGTGGTGGATTAAAGTCCACTCCCTCTCATAGAGAGGAGGCCTGTGCCCCAGCAGTGGGAACATTATAGGCTGATGATGATCATGACTTGTTTCTGTACAAAATCGAATCTTGAATTGTTACATTACAGGCGATCCTTATCGATCCCCCGCGAAAGTCTGACAACCAGTCCTACCACGAGGTTTCGTATTACCCAGTACAAATTGGGTTGTAAAGGTCAGGTAGGCAGTCGCTCCATGTAAAATGCTGGTATTTAGGTGGATCTGCTTAGACTGGAAGTCGACCCC
The DNA here is from genome assembly GCA_949152445.1 of Cerastis rubricosa. Classification (NCBI taxonomy): domain Eukaryota; kingdom Metazoa; phylum Arthropoda; class Insecta; order Lepidoptera; family Noctuidae; genus Cerastis; species Cerastis rubricosa. The sequence goes on along the minus strand of OX424550.1, from coordinate 4,031,722 downwards.
AACATAGTTGGGAAAAGGCTAGGCAGATGATGATTTTTCTTTAAGTACTGCATCCGATGAGGTAGTGTCTATTTGTAACGTAATTGCTCAAAATTGAATCTTGGACTGTTGACATTAAAGTCGAATGCTCCGGTGAATGCGCCTTTTGGAGCAAATGCGATAATTACATTGTCTAAGCGATATTTAATTGGATAATCTATGAGTAATGTCATAATCACCGATAATTCGACCTTATAGAAGTTTCATTGAGCTATCTGTTACCGACCTTCCACCTAGTTACGTTTGAGAAATGAGGAAAATTTATAATTCGATGCATTTTTGATTTGCAGGCTTTACATTCATATTCTAAGTGCCTTCTCAAATACATTTTTGAACTAATTCGTCCTTTTGTTATCATGACAACAGTTGAAAACACCCACCAAATCGTATTCCTAGATTATCTTGGCCGCAATTGGCGGGTCTTCGAATAAGGTACTTCCTCTAGCTAGCTATCTTTGTCAAACCCATAGTTGCATTCTGCTTCAATCAATGCTAAATATGTCATATATCTTAGATCAATGTTAAAGATGTATATAATTAATAATTTTCCGGCACTTCAAATTTGACAGATAAAAAGTAGTAGGCGTTTATATGTCAATTTATAAACTAACAGGACGGAATGTAGGAGTGGTTAGTCCGACTTAGTTTAGTTCATGACTAAGACTATCAGTGCTTTAGAATATCAAATGAAACACTGACCGCTAGATCACGGCACTAGGTTTGCCAGTTGTTTAAGACACGTCCGATACGGAAACAAGTTATTAAATCAATACTCTGCGTATATATTATTCAATAAATGAAATAAATAAAAAACTGATGGGTTTTCTCTGTCGATAGACCGCGAATTGGTAAACGTAGCACGGGTTGGAGGCAAATAAGATTTTTTTTTAAATGTGTTTACACTTATAAATATTTTATGCATATCACTTACAAATCATAATTTTACAAGTGCATTCGGTGTATCTTTTGCAACCTAATGTGTAATTCTTTTCACAAACGGTTGAATTATATGAAGCAAGTGTGAGAAGTTTTGGATTTAGCATCCCATCAGGTCCTAGACCTGAAGTTACTTATAAACTAGGAGTGACTCTGCGAGCCTATGCTGACGGGGGAGGGCCGTTCTGTTGTGGAGCGGTTTCCCTCTCTCGGTTTTGTTTATGTATTATATGTCGCCTATTCTATATGAGAAAAGGAACGGGTTGAATTGTCCATATTTCGTGTAAGCGGGACCGGGATCTTTCAGTCCGCTGATCGTCAGTGAGGTTAGTTTTTCAATCATATCGTGATGGAGGTCGTGTGCTCTGAGATGCCAAGGGTCTTGTCCAAGCATTTCCCAGAGGGTTTTGGTTCCAGTGCGACGTAGAAAGTACCTGCAGCTTTAAGTGCTACTTTTTTTTTTTGCTTTGTTCTTGTAGTTCTGATTGCTCCTCACAGATGGCTCTACTTGACTCCGCACTTTGCTCGTAATTTCCGCAATAACCTGACATATCGTAAGTACGTTAGAATGTCATAACTGCGGGCAGTAGATAGCAGGTTTGAAACAGAGCGCCGTGATCCTTAGGTCAGTGTTATAAGAATGATATTTGGGAAAAGGCTAGACAAATAAAAACATCTGTAACTAGTGTTCCCGGATCTATGTTTTTCTATTCTGGAGGAAAATCCAGAATAAAAAACATAGTATAATAACATAATTTTAAGAAAGAGTCCAGGTGGACTACCATGACATCTTAAAACATTATTGTTTTACTCCTTTTCCAGTGTGGGAAAGAGATGGCGCTGGACATCCTGTATAGCTCCGTCTCTTTCCCACACTGGAATAAGAGTAAAACAATACTGCTTTAAGACGTCATGGTAGGCCAGCTGGTATTTAAAGAAAAATCCGGCCAATCCTTTCTTAAAATTAAAAATAATGGGACGTCAAATCTTTGGGGCCGGCGCAGCATGTCTTGTTCCTTCAAACTTCTCTATCTATCTTGTCATCTTATCAGACACCTCCTTTCTTGCCATATCATCCTTCGCACTTTACATCCATCGTTTCTTAGGTCTTCCTCTACCCTTTTATTTTCTGGGTGGTTAAGTTAAAAAACCGGAAAAATTCGGGCATATGGCAACCCCATCATCATCTGCCTAGCCTTTTCCCAAATTATCTTGGGGTCGGCTTCTAGTAAAACAGGCAGCTGAGCCCCAGTATCTAAACTAATATTATAAAGAGGAAAGATTTGATTGTTTGTTTGTTTGCATTGAATAGGCTCCGAAACTACTGAACCGATTTGAAAAATTCTTTCACTGTTGGGAAGCTACACTATCCGTGGGTGACATAGGCTATATTATATTTTCAAAAAAATTAGGGATCCTTACTAAAACTGCAATTATGTAACCCAAAGTGTATAAAAATTACCTAAAATATTCTTTACATCGCGTGCGCTGCGAAAACTATTGATGATAGAATAAAATAATGTATTACGACTTTGCAGAACACATCATTATTTACAAAAAGTGTCGCGACAGCATATGTCTAACTATTATATTTATGCCACAATAAGTGTTCTTTTATTTAAAAAAAATATATTTTAATGCCGCCGTTAGAAAAGACTCTGTATTTGTATCTTGGTATTAATCCTTATCAAAATAAATTACTTCATATTCAAGACTGCTTCAATACCTTTATATAACTTTTTGAATTATTCAATTCGGACATTCCATTCGAAAGATATCAGGAGTTTAAAAATGTAAGTATTAGAAAAAAGTTGCGTGGTCGCCGCTCACCCCGCTCAGCTGGCTAGGCATCACCTTATACGATGTAGGCGTCACTGGGGTACGGGCCGTACGGGAGGGGAATATTCAAACTTTGTTTTCTAATCTAAACTAATATTATAAAGAGGAAAGATTTGATTGTTTGTTTGTTTGCATTGAATAGGCTCCGAAACTACTGAACCGATTTGAAAAATTCTTTCACTGTTGGGAAGCTACACTATCCGTGGGTGACATAGGCTATATTATATTTTCAAAAAAATTAGGGATCCTTACTAAAACTGCAATTATGTAACCCAAGGTGTATAAAAATTACCTAAAATATTCTTTATATCGCGTGCGCTGCGAAAACTATTGATGATAGAATAAAATAATGTATTACGACTTTGCAGAACACATCATTATTTACAAAAAGTGTCGCGACAGCATATGTCTAACTATTATATTTATGCCACAATAAGTGTTCTTTTATTTAAAAAAAAATATTTTAATGCCGCCGTTAGAAAAGACTCTGTATTTGTATCTTGGTATTAATCCTTATCAAAATAAATTACTTCATATTCAAGACTGCTTCAATACCTTTATATAACTTTTTGAATTATTCAATTCGGACATTCCATTCGAAAGATATCAGGAGTTTAAAAATGTAAGTATTAGAAAAAAGTTGCGTGGTCGCCACTCACCCCGCTCAGCTGGCTAGGCATCACCTTATACGATGTAGGCGTCATGCGTCACTGGGGTACGGGCCGTACGGGAGGGGAATATTCAAACTTTGTTTATAATTTTTTTTTAGTTCATCATCATTCATCATTTCAGCCAAAAGACGTCCATTGCAGGACATAGACCTCCCCCAAGTGTCGCCATTGACATAAGGGGGGGGTTTTGACATAATCGCCACGCTTGGCAGGCGGGTTGGCGATCGCAGTACAGTTGTTACAAAAGCCCACAGAACGCTGCTGCCCATTCTCTGGCAAGTCCCTCAGTCGCCTCTTACGACACCCACGGGAAGATATGGGATGGTGCTATTCTTTACGTCCGACACCATACAGAACCAGACACCATACAAAATTTCAAACCACAGAGATTTTTTTTTAGTTACCTGACGCAAATAGAAGGGTTTTTAGGGTTCCGTAGCCAAATGGCAAAAAACGGAACTTTTATAGATTCGTCATGTCTGTCTGTCTGTCTGTCCGTCCGTATGTCACAGCCACTTTTTTCCGAAACTATAAGAACTATATTGTTGAAACTTGGTAAGTAGATGTATTCTCTGAACCGCATTCAGATTTTTACACAAAAATAGAAAAAAAACATAAATTTTGGGGTTCCCCATACATAGAACTGAAAACCAAATTTTTTTTTTTAATCATACCCCTACGTGTGGGTTATATATGGATAGGTCTTCATTTTTTTCTAAACTCATATACAATATCATTTTTTTCTAAACTGAATAGTTTGCGCTAGAGCCACTTCCAAAGTGGTAAAATGTGTCCCCCTCTAATTTCTAAAGTAAGAGGAGGAAAATTCTGAAAATATTTAGGATTGTAGAACGTAAAAAAAACTATCAACGAAAATTGGTTTCAATAAGATATGATGTTTAGTTTTTGAGATATGGGACTTTTTCATCAAACTGCAGCAGTAACTTTGTTTTTCATTAACATACTATGAAATACCATTTTAGTTTTGCGGTTGAGTAGAAGTTTACTAACTAATACTATTAACTAATGAATGACAGTTCAAAATATTGTTTGGGGCTATGGAACCCTGTGTGCGAGTAAGACTCGCACTTGGCCGGTTTTTTATGTTTGTGTATTGTTAAATACCCGTGCGAAGCCGGGGCGGGCTGCTAGTTTTACATAAAGCGACTGCCTATCTGACCTCCACAACCCAGTAACTGGGTAATACGATAACCCTTGATAAGACTGGATGTCAGGCTCTTGGCTTTTGACTACTCGTAACGAATGACAGATCTACAAATCACAAAATCTCTACAAAAAAAATGAAATACAAATGATCTACAAATGACAGCCGGGACCAACGGCTTAACGTGCTTTCCGAGGCACGGAGGCAACTCCGTATGTAATTATGGTCACCCATCCACGGACCAACCTCGGCAAGCACGGCTTAACCTTAGAGATCGACCCGTGCGGCTATTATTATATAGCCACGAGCTCGTCCATATGGCAACCTCATCTGTAACTTATAACAGAATAGTTCTCAATTCTGCTAACAGATGGCGCTGACTTACTCTGTAGTTAACTCGACATTTCCGCAATGATCAGAATGTCACAACTCTGGGCAGTAGGTAGGTAGTGCGCTCGAAGCAACGCACCGTGATTCCTACGTTTGTGTCGCAAGGAGTATTAATGCCTCCGGTGTCAGGAATGTGTCTTACTGTTGAGTTATTATATTTTATTGCGAATGAAGGAATTTGTTTTGATTTGCAGTATTGTTGGCCAGAGTCAAGACTTCTTGTGGTAATCATCTGCCAAGCCTTTTCCCAAACTATCTTGCGGTCGGCTTCCAGTCTAACAGGATGCAGCTGAGTACCAGAATTTTACATGAAGCGACTGCCTATCTGACCTCCACAACCCAGTAACTGGGTAATACGATACCCCTTAGTAAGACTGGTTGTCAGATTTTAGGGCTACTGAGTTCCAGTAACAACTGTCAAAGATCTACAAGTGACCGCCAGAACGAACGGCTGAACTCGTTATCCGAGGCGCGAAGGAAACTCGGTATGATTCTGAGTTCTGGATTTCAGAGTTTTGGCTTCTGACTACTCGTAGCGACTGTCAAAGATCTACAAATGACAGCCGGGCCCAACGGCTTAACGTGCTTTCCGAGGCACGGAGGAAACTATGAATGTAGTTATGGTCACCCATCCACCGACCAACCTCGGCAAGCACGGCTTAACCTTAAAGATCGACCCGTGCGGCTGTTATTATTTAGCCACGAGCTCCTCATAATATGTAATATGGGCGTAAAAGACCCTTAACGAAGACGAATACAACTTGGTCTCCCCTTCGTTGCTATCATTTTTTTGTTCTGGAGCATGCCTGGGAACCTTTTAGACCCCTGTACAGTTCAATGCATCCATTGGCAGAATGTTTTGAGTCCTACCTTAAACCGTGATTATTCACTCCACAAAGATTTTCAGTAATAGTTTTCTCCCATAACTTACAATGTCACTTGTCCTACTTTCTACTAATATTATAAACGCGAAAGTTTGTAAGAATGTATGTTTGTTACTCTTTCACGCAAAAACGACTGAATGGATTTTGATGAAATTTGGTATGTAGATAGCTTAAACCCTGGATTAACACATAGGCTACTTTTTGTCCCAGTCTGCGCGGGTGAAACCGCGAGGCGCAGCTAGTAAGTTATATGTCATAAAACGATAAGACGGCCTACAACATTGACAATTGCATCCAAAGCGTGTCATATTTCTGCAACGGCTCAAAACAGAACTCACCCCTGCCTAGACACTCCCCAATAATGTTCGGATAGGCTTCCAGTCTAACCGGATGCAGCTGAGCCAGTATTTTACAAGAAGCGACTGCCTATCTGACCTCCACAACCCAGTAACTGGGTAATACGATACCCCTTGATTAGACTGGTTGTCAGACTTTCGGGCCACTGACTACCGGAAAGGACTTGATACAGGATTGACTTAAGCATTTCCATAGAATATCAAGAATAGATTTCTGACTTTTCCATCATAATTTTCACTGATAGCATGTTCCTTGTCTTGGCCCTTAGAACAAATAATAATTCATCTCACCTTTTTAGTTTTAAGTAAAATTTATATTCTATTAAATTGTATGATTTATTTTTAATATCATACAAATTGAATTTATATCTGTATGTGAAAATGTATGATTTATTTTTAATATGAGCAGCGGTGGCCCAGTGGTGGCAGCCCCGACTTACGTAGTCGTGGGTTCGAACCCATACAGGCGCATTACTTTGTGTAATTTATTTCATCACCGCTGCCCTCAAAAACGGTGAAGAGAATATCGTGAGGAAACCGGCCTGTTTTAGAACTAATAATTGGAAGACATGTGACATCTACCAAACTGCAATGGGCCCGCGTGGTGGATTACAGCCCACTACCTCTCATAGAGAGGCCTGTCCCAGCAGTGGAAATATTATAGGCTGATGATGATTATGATGATTTTTTATATTTTAGAATTTTATGTTGTTGTCACTATGGTGAATGCTGCGTATACCTATAGTAGGCATACAACCGTTGTACATACCAGCGCTTTTAATTTTATTGTTTCCTATAATTAATAGTATGTATTGCTGTTACTGTACCTAATAAATAAATAAATAAAAACCAACGTGAATATTTTGCGACCGCGCAATTTTCCTAAGCTTCCTAAGTTTAAACCGCTGGCAAAGTTGCTCAACTTCGCGAATTGGCCGAATGGCCAAGTAGCTGTACTAGTCTAAACCATTAATAACTATAATTAAAATGTTGTTATCTCCGAATAGTTTCTGGTTATTTTACGATCGTGATTTACCGATAAGCAGTTTCCGCTTCCGTGTTGGTAGGTACATTTATATAAATATAAATATTGGTAGGTATTTTGTGATGTTTAAAATGTTTATAAGTTAGCTGATATTAATGGTGTCGATTCCCCTTTTTCATAACTTAACTGAATTGAGAGAATTGACATCTCTTTTTAAGTTTATAACATACTAGCTGTGCGGCGCAACTTCGTTTGCGTCACATTTTCCCCGTTTTCGCAACATTTTTAATTGCTGCTCCACTCCTATTGGTCGTAGCGTGATGATATATAGCCTATAGCCTTCCTCGATAAATGGGCTATATACCACTGAAAGAATTTTTCAAATCGGACCAGTAGTTTCGGAGCCTATTCAATGCAAACATACAAACAAACAAACAATCAAATCTTTCCTCTTTATAATATTAGTTTATATATAAAAACCCTACAATGTTTCCTAGTCAGAACAGTGGAAAGGGTAGCGATTTGTGAGTTATTACAGGTCGTAGATTTAAATTCCGATAGGACTTTCATCATCAAATCAAATCAAAATATTTAAATTTTACATAGGCCTACATGGGTACTTATAAAACGTCGACAAAAAGGTGCTCGGTTCGGGTTGGTCGTTTCCTATGGAGAAGAACCGGTAAGAAACTCCATGGTTACTCTTTTAAAATCATTTGGGTTTACAATATTTCTGTTAAAGCGTTAGTACTTAAGTATGGGGGGGACATCGTAGGCCCGACAATAAGTCGTTGGTTACTACAATCGGCCCGCAAAACAGCCTACAGCAGACCACTGCTGGATAAAGGCCTCTTCAATCGCACGCCACTCAACTCGATTCTCGGGAACTCTCATCCAGTCCACCTATCTCTTACCACCCTATGGGGTGCTGGTAAGGCCTGGATCACAAACATAGGCTTCTATGTTTGTCATATTGTCGGGCCAGACTATCTGTAACGACTGTCAACAAATGAAATCTGGGATCAACGACTTAACGTGTTATCCGAGGCATGGAGGAAACTCCGTGGTGGCCACCCGTCCACACACCAACGTAGGCAAGCGTGGTTTAATCTAAAAATCGATCCATCATCATCAGCCTATAATGTTCCCTCTGCTGGGACACAGTCCTCCTCTCTATGAGAGAGAGTGGGCTGTAATCCACCACGCAGGCCCAGTGCGGGCTAGTACGAGTAGATGTCGCATGTCTTCGAATTTTTAGTTCTAGCATACATGCTACATATGTATGTAATACATGCCGGTTTCCTCACGATGTTTTCCTTCACCGTTTAAAGAAGAGCGATCCAAGCGGCTGTTATTAATTTGCCAAGAGTTATTCTCGGAAGATACATACTTAATTAATACGCACCGGAACAATTTAATTCTAATAAACTTAAGATAATGGCGTCTACCTTAATTTAATTACGACGCACAATATTAATAGACAAATAAGGAAGTCGGCGTTCAACATGTGAAATCATCTCTATAATCTCTATAATGTATTGTAAACCTTATTTTTAATATAATTTGTTTTGATTATAAATATTATTGGAATCTGGGTAATGGGTCGTCCTTAATCATGTGAGGAAAAGCCCCCAATCAACACATAATAATCATCAGCCTATAATGCTCCCATTGCTGGGACACAGGCCTCCTCTCTATTAGAGGAAGTGGGCTGCAATCCACCACGCGGGCCCAGTGCGGGTTGGTAGATGTCACATGTCTTCGAATTTTTAGTTCTAAGACATGCCGGTTTCCTTACGATGTTTGCCTTCACCGTTTTTGAGAGCAGCGGTGATGATATAAATTACACAAAGTAATGCGCCTGCCTGAGTTCGAACCCACGGCTTACTGCTCGTAAGTCGGGGCTGCCACCACTGGGCCACCGCTGCTCTCTAATACGTCTACACATAATAATGTATGGATAATCTTACAATCACGTGTATTTATTTTGAGAGGCCAAACAACTGAATTCATTGTGTGGGAGAATCTAGGGGAGGGGGGAGGTGTGGTATAAAGTGGCCAGAAAAACGTCACGCGACTAAAGTATGACCCCCCTTATGCTTGGCTTTGCGAATTCAAGCGCCTAAAAACTTTTTATTAATATTTCAGTTCTGTCTACCCCAACAAGACAAACCGCAAGTCCGCAATAATACACGTATTTAGACCAATAACTCGGTTATGTAAGGAATGATAGTTATGCTATCCTTGGCCCGGTCCATACCGGTCGAGTACAGCCGTTACTGAGGTCACGTTACGCATACATACATACACACACTTACAGTCGTCACGGTCTGACGGGGGTGGAATTCCAAATATGCACGATTTTTATTGTAAGTTTTTGTAGTCTTACCATTGGTCAAAAACTGGGTTGTGGAGGTCAGATACGCGGTCTCTTCATGTAAAATACTGGCATTTAGCTGCTCAAGGTTAGACTGGAAGCCGATCTAATCATAGGTAGGGAAACTGCTACGAAGGTTTTGAGGATTTCCATACTGGACTGTTTTGTTGTAAGCCTGCTGAGCGTGAGGTTTGATTCCCGGGTCGGGCAAACCATCACTGTGTTTTTTGCCTTGGAAGTTCTCAACCAAAATTTACTTTTTAAACCCCCGACCAAACAAGAGGGGTATTATAAGTTTGACGTGTGTATCTGGTTCTGTATGATGTCGGACGTAAAGAATAGCACCATCCCATTTCTTCCCGTGGGTGTCGTAAGAGGCGACTAAGGGACTTGCCAGAGAATGGGCAGCAGCGTTCTCTGTGTTTTTGTAAGAACCTTACTGCGATCGCCAACCCGCCTGCCAAGCGTGGCGATTATGGCAAAACCCCCCCTTTTTGGGGGAGGCCTATGTCCAGCAGTGGATGTCTTTCGGCTGAAATGGTTGTGGTGGTGGTGTGTATCTGTGTGTCTGTCTGTGGCATCGTAGCCAAGCGACCAAAACAATTTTGATAAAATTGGTTTCGTTTGAAAGGTATTTTAATGGAGAGAGTTCTTAGCTAAGTTTTGAAAAATCTGCTCAGCCGTTTGAAGTTCATCACCTCTTTTCTAGTTGATGAAGCCATATAAACAACTTTCACAGGTCAGGTCGATTCGAAATTTAAAATTTTGTCACTTTCCACGATGGGCTTCCATGGACCAGGGGGCTGCACCCCCCCTAAAAGCACTTTTTTTATTACTACCTTTCCTTGTTTTCGTTAATTAGCAAAAACAGGCGAAACACCGAGAAAAGTGGAAGGGATGGGGGGCATATGCCCAGGAGTGAGATAGTCAAGGCTAAGATAAAATAATATAAGTTTAAAAAGCATGAATTAAAATAAAATTAAAAATTTGAAAACCTCCGACACAAAAAACCTCTTAAAAACCAAAAATCAATTAATTTAAGTGTCGTAGCGTCGAGGGACCGCTAGGTTAGGCTAACTGGGCAGTTTCCGCACTTAGACTCTGTATTGTGGCATTTATGTCTGAAAATCCTTTGGGGGACCGCTTAGTAAACTGCTTAGCAGAAAATTATCTGGTAGAAATAAAGCTGCTTTCTTTCACCACGCTAAATGGCATTAGAACACACACTGTCATTTCATCATCATCATCATCATCAACATCATCACTCTCTTACCCTTTTCCCAATTTTTTACCATACCATACTTCTCTATTACTCGTCATCTCATCAGAAATCATCCTTCACACAGTCCATCCATCGTTTCTTTGGTATTCACCGAAATAATTTATCATCATTATCAGCCTATAATGTTCCCACTGCTGGGACATAGGTCTCTCTATGAGAGGGAGTGGGCTTTAATCCACCACGCGGGTCCAGTGCAGAAAGTGGTAGATGTCACATGTCTTCGAGTTTTTAGTTCCGAAATAATTATTTCAAGAAAAAAATAATGCACCTCGTATTAGAATATTACTATCAAAAGCAAGCCTATCTCTTTGTACATCTAAACTTCTAAACTAATATTATAAAGAGGAAAGATTTGATTGTTTGTTTGTTTGTTTGCATTGAATAGGCTCCGAAACTACTGGTTCGATTTGAAAAATTATTTCTGTGTTAGATAGCCCATTTATTGAGGAAGGCTATAGGCTATATATCATCACGTTCCGACTAACAGGAGTGGAGCAGCAATGAAAAATGTTGCGAAAACGGGGAAAAAGTGACGCAAACGAAGTTGCGCCGGACAGCTAGTATATACTAAATTGATTTGTTCAAAATGGAGAGGTATTATTACGCCACATCCACTGACGTATAGACATCAACAATAGATAGCAATAATAGGTACTGCGAAGGCTAAGCATTATCTGGGCTGGGTTTGACGGCTTGAAAGGAAGATTCAGAAGGCTTACAAATCTCCTAGGGAAAGTGTATAGAGTCAAAAGTATTGGATAGCAAATAAAAATTAAACAAAATTTAATATTTTCTGCTTTTTTGCGTCTGTTTTTTAGGAGAAGCGGAACCCTTTATAGACCTGCCCATCTGTCTGTCTGTCCGTCCGTATGCACAGAACGCACCGTGACGTAGTGCGCAAGTAAAGTGTTACTAACATTTATGTAGTTTTAAGGTTAAAAACATAAATTGTATTTTATCATATGTATGTTACATAAGGTACATATCTATGGGCCAAAGTTGTCAGAGTAAATAAATCTATGTTGTTGTTGTATGCCACAGCGTTTTTACTTCGACATCACTATTGGCACCACAATTGAAATTTGGAGAGTAGGTGCCTTCTATGAACTGCCATCGCCACGCTGTACAAAAATGAAGTGAAATAATTAAAAAAAAATATGGTTGGCCCTCCATACATGTAACTGAGGTTTGGGGGAACCTGCCAGGGCTGCGGGACTGTTAGAAAGAGATACCGTGGCCCTGGAACACAAAGGGCTAAGAAGGAACATGGACGGGTTTTAGTCAGTACAAGTCTGACACTCCCTTCCGCTCCGCCCAGAGCGAGAGGGGTCATTTGATGATTTAAAATTCGTATAAAAAAAAATTGGGGGAAACTGGTTTAAAATTCAGTTACTAAATTTGACCAATACATACTAACAAACTAACAAGGCAAGTAAAATAAAGCTTTATAACTAATGGACCTTCTACATAACTATTTGCTCTGTAAAGACACTATCTAGCCCTGTCTATCGGACTGCGGTCTACCTACATAATTATTATGTCACGGCGTATATTTAACTAAATAAAGGATATTAAGGCTCGTGGAATAACTAGGTTACTTCCAGGGTCGATGGAAGGTAGCAACCGTAAAGCAAACACTAAGAATAATAAAGAACCCACGAGTTCTGTGTTCGTGACGAAACAGACATGCTTTTGAACCATCATCATCTGCCTAGCTTTATACCAACTACGATGGGGTTCGCTTCCAGTCTAACCGAATGCATTAAAACACCAGTATTTTACATGGAGCGGCTGCCTATCTGACCTCCACAACCCTGTTAGTACTGGGTAATACAATACCCCTTGTTAAGACTGTTTGTCAGTCTGGGGCCGCTGACTAGGTAGTCAGCTTGGTTACAGGTGTAAGGACTGTCAAAGATCTGGAATGACAGCCGGGATCAACGGCTTAACGTGCTTTCCGAGGCACGGATGAAACTCGATATCTGTGGTTACCTATCCACGGACCAACCTCGGCAAGCACGGCTTAACCTGAAGATCGACCCGTGCGGCTGTTATTATTTAGCCACGAGCTGTATCACTAATTATATTAAACTAGCTGTCCCGCGCAACTTCGTCTGCGTCAGAGCTAACAGATAATTGTGACTTAATCTAAACTAATATTATAAAGAGGAAAGATTTGATTGTTTGTTTGTTTGTTTGCATTGAATAGGCTCCGAAACTACTGGTCCGATTTGAAAAATTATTTCAGTGGTATATAGCCCATTTATCGAGGAAGGCTATAGGCTATATATCATTACGCTACAACCAATAGGAGTGGAGCAGCAATGAAAAATGTTGCGAAAACGGGGAAAATGTGACGCAAACGAAGTTGCGCCGGACAGCTAGTTTGCAATAAAATAATATTGCGACTATAAATTGAGATGTAAGCTATCCTATCTTTCAAGTTGGATCAAACTGCACACGGTGTGCAAATTTGATTAAAATCGGTTAAGTAGTTTAGGAGTCCATCCCGGACAAACAACGTGACTCGTAATTTATATATATATATAGATGACTAGTTGCTTCAAGATTGAGCAGCTCGCGAATCTAATGAATTTGGCAGTAATAGTATTACAATGTCAGAGTGAAGGCCTGCTAATAACGCCTCGATGCTTTTACAACCTTCTTTCAAAATAAACAACGTTCAAAATGATTTGTGACCTTATACTTTCCAAAATATAAAAATGTATTGTTTTCTGTTATTTTTGTTACCAATTATTTTACACAAGAATTTTGTTGTGGTAGAGAACTTTGTTCGGAGCTTGCCTTTGGGCCGGTTGCTGCAAGCGAGAATAGTCTTTAAGGTGGTCACGATTAATTTTGGCGGTAGTACGTTGCACGAACTCAAGTAATCAACCAGGCAACAAGATGGTAGTGGGGCCAGGGTCTAGGACCTCCACCACGATTTATCTAACGCTACCTGTCGAATTTCGTCATCTGCCTAGCCTTTTCCCAACTCTGTTGGGGTCAGCTTCCAGTCTAACCGGATGCAGCTGAATACCAGTATTTTACATGGATCTCCTGCCTATCTGACCTCCACAAACCAGGTTAGCACTGGGTAATACAATACCCCTTGGTAAGACTGTTTGTCAAACTTTCGGGCCATTGACTACTTAACGACTGTCAAAGATCTACAAATGACAGCCGGGGCAACGGCTTAACGTGCTTTCCGAGGCACGGAGGAAACTCGGTATGTAATGGGTGGTCACCCATCCATATACCAACCTAGGCAAACGCGACTTAGCCTGAAAATCAACCAGAGTGGCTGTTGTTATTTAGCCACGAGCTCTCCAGCTTGTAAGATAAAAACAAAACACTTTTAAGTTCTTTAATACAACTATCACTATGATCATCATTTCACCCCAAAAGACGTCCACTGCTGGACATAGGCCTCCCCCAAGTGTTGCCACATTGACATTTTGGGGGGTTTTGCCATAATCGCCACGCTTGGCAGGCGTGTTGGCGATCGCAGTACGGTTGTTACAAAAGCACAGAGAACGCTGTTGCCCATTCTCTGGCAAGTCCCTTAGTCGCCTCTTACGACACCCACGGGAAGATATGGGATGGTGCTATTCTTTACGTCCGACACCATACAGACAATCATCAATCATATCACTATCAGGTAGCAAAAATGTTATCCATCCATAACGGAACTGCTTTATAAATTTCGTCAAATTCTGATTCATCATCATCATCATCATCATCAGCCTGTATTCGTCCACTGCTGGACATAGGCCTCTCCCATGACACGCCACTGAGCACGATCCTCGGCCACTCTCATCCAGCTCTTGCCAGCTGCCTTGCGCAGATCATTAAATTCTGATTAAACCCGTCAAAATACGTCACAAGAAAATTGAATAATGGAATGGTAACAGAATGCGTGTGCGCACCTTGACATTTAGCGTAACAGGTTATACGCATGGCGGTTACGCGCATGCGTGGTGGCACGTCATCGACAACTGACGTGTTACACATATTTTTACGAATTGACGGAAAAAACACTTGGGGCATTAAGTCCGCCTATATACCACTATTGTACATAAAGAATTTAATTAACAATTTTAATATTAATTGTAATTAACGGGACGGTTGGCGCAGTGGTTGAGCGATCGACTGCTGCGCCGCCTGTCGCGGGGTGTATTTTACATGAAGCGACTGCCTATCTGACCTCCACAACCCAGTAGGTAATACGATAACCCTTGGTAAGACTGAATGTCAGATTTTCGGCTTCTGACTACTCGTAGCGACTGTCAAAGATCTACAAATGACAGCCGGGACCAACGGCTTAACGTGCTTTCTGAGGCACGGTGGAAAGTCGATATGTGATTATGGTCACCCATCCACGGACCAACCTCGGCAAGCACGGCTTAACCTTAAAGATCGACCCGTGCGGCTGTTATCAATGAGCCACGAGCTCCTCCTACGAACGAAAAAAAAAAGATTAAATTGAAGTCTAGTCCAAATATAAATCATTCAAGCAAGTAGACTTCTATTTCCATACTTGTCAGAAACTTGTATATCACACAACTTTTACGTCTAGTGTTACATGCAAGTAGTCATGCCAGCGGTATGTCGTTCACTTGACGAGCCAGTGAGCCGTCAAGTGATATGGTTAGTTGTCACCTGATCTGAGGGCGGGGATTAGGGATGGGAGAATGCTCGATAGTAATAGTTATCGATATTTGTATTTTTGATGTGACACATCTATTTGCGTACTGGGCAGTAAAATCGACATATCGGCTTGGAAATGGTGTTGCGTCCCCACCTCAATGCCACGTAAAGTTATCCATTTCCTATTAACATAAAGTTTGTTTTGGATTGATTGTTGATCTTGTTTTGTTTTTGAAAGTTACACTTTTTTTTTACACCATCGTTGTTTATAGGTTTTTGTTAAAGATTATTAGATAGTCAGTACATACTACGTCAATGTAAAGCTAGAGACAAAAAAAAACATACTAGAATTTGATTCGATGATTTTCAATCACAAAATATGCCCAAAGTCGGAAGGCAAGAGAAACTTAAATTATTTTAGACAACACTACCAGTTTATAAACTAGCGTTATTAAAATAATTAGCTGCTACCTACGAACCGCGTTCGCGTGGAAATCTTGATGTGTTTTTCAGAACTCATTTATACATTAAACCTTCCCCTTAAATAATTCTGTCTATTGATGAAAACCGCATCAAAATCCATAGCGTAGTTAAAAAGATCTAAGCGTACAGACGGCGGGAAGTGACTTTCTTTATACCATGTTAAAAGGCATGGTTATTAAAAACATCGATACAATTATCCCATCACTAAGAACCAGTGCAGAACCTTGTACTTTAAGAAAGTGGCCGCCACCTACACGGTACCCACTCAAATCATAGCAGCTGACATTGTACGCCACTATAGTTCCTTTACTTATTCCTTAAATAGAATAACTACATTCAAAATCAAAAGTCATTTATTCAAATTAGGCTGATAATCAGCACTTTTTGAACGTCAAAATTACAAGAGACAGTCCCCCAAAACGCCCATTCGTAAAGGAATCCTTTACTGTCTGTTCATACCTGCAGTTATATTATTCTGTAATGATTTATGAGAGAAGCTGTGGCCCAGTGGTGGCAGCCCCGACTTACGAGCAGTAAGCAGTGGGTTCGAACCCACGCAGGCGCAAATCTTTGTGTAATTTATGTCATCACCGCTGCTCTCAAAAACGGTGAAGGAAAACATCGTGAGGAAACCGGCATGTCCGAGAACTAAAAATTTGGAGACATGTGACATCTACCAACACGCACTGGGCCCGCGTGGTGGATTACAGCACACTCCCTCTAAATGAGAGGAGGTCTGTGTCCCAGCAGTGGGAACATTATAGGCTGATGATGATGATGATGTAATGATCTTATATCTCTACTATATGTACGAGGTTTTTAGAAGAGCTCCAGGCTAAATAATCACAGACGCTCGGGTCGACGTTAAGGTTAAGCCGCGTTTGCCTAGGTTGGTCCGTGGATGGGTGACCACCCATTACATAACGAGTATCCTCCGTGCCTCGGAAAGCACGTTAATCCGTTGGTCCCGACTGTCATTTGTAGATCTTTGGCAGTCGTTACGAGTAGTCAGTAGGCTGAAAGTCTGACAACCAGTCTTACGAAGGGGTATCGTATGAGGTTGGTTAGGCAGTTGCTCTATATAAAATACTGGTATTCAGCTGCATCCGGTTAGACTGGAAACCGACCCCAACATAGTCGGGAATAGGCTAAGCAGATGATGATCTACGAGGTTATCAATTACTAGCTGTCCGGCGCAACTTATTTGCGTCACATTTTCCCCGTTTTGGCAACATTTTTCATTGCTGCTCCACTCCTATTGGTCGTAGCGTGATGATATATAGCCTATAGCCTTCCTCGATAAATGTGCTATATACCACTGAAAGAATTTTTCAAATCGGACCAGTAGTTTCGGAGCCTATTCAATGCAACAAACAAACAAACAAACAATCAAATCTTTCCTCTTTATAATATTAGTTTAAACTATCGCTATAGCTGAGCAAGAGATCTTGAATTTGATTCATAGGTCGGGTTAAGTGTTGTTGGGTTTTTCCATTAGGGATTTCTCAGTAGCAGCCACGGAGTCTAGATTTGTGTTCGGTTGGTGGCGATAGACTCGACCCTATTACATGGGACTTAAACAGAACTGGCGAAATGTCAAACTCAAACTTAAAGCATTTATTTCAACAAGACCATTACAGGCACTTTTGAAAATCAACAAACAAAAAAATCGCGAAGCTACAGTCCTAGTCACAAGGCATAATAACTCGTGAAAGTACTGTAGTTGCCCATTCCAAAGCGTACATCTCGATGGAGAAGAATGGGCATACCAAAATCTTGGTTACATCATCCATTTTGAGAATTTCAAATATGTGATAACTATGTAGAAATACGGGTAAGTTAAGAGCCTCCAGAGTAAAGGATTAAATCAGTAATTCAAAAATAAAGTAATTACAATAAACCGTGGCAGCTAAGAGGGTAGTAGGTGTACTATTAGCTATTATGTACACCTCTGCCTACCGTTCTGTATGGTGTCGGACGTAAAGAATAGCACCATCCCATATCTTCCCGTGGGTGTCGTAAGAGGCGACTAAGGGACTTGCCAGATAAGGCAGCAGCGTTCTCTGTGCTTTTGTAACAACCGTACTGCGATCGCCAATCCGCCTGCCAAGTGTGGCGATTATGGCAAAACCCCCATAAGTCAATGTGGCGTTGAGGGAGGCCTATGTCCAGCAGTGGACGTCTTTCGGCTAGACTGACTGACACCTCTGCTTTAATTCTCGGGGATTGCAGGCGTGATGCTAAGATCACATGTCTATCTTAAACATACAAGTATATTAGTACATCAATGTGTACTAATTATAAATTTAAATCGTTTCTCGTGTTTGTCTACCCGACCGCACAATTTTTTGGCAGGGTTTTCACCATCGTGTATAAATAAATTTCCGCGAACTTTATGTGTACCTCTACTTACCTATATTACATCAATATTTAACTTGCATATACACACATCAAAAGTGTCTAGGGATCAAGCATTTTTATGCGGATTTCTTGAGATTGAGATGTGGCTTTGTAATAAATTTATGATTTTATAAATTTATATGGATCCTTTTTGGTGCATTTCATAATTTGAATCAGGAACTGTGAATCAAATTCGAGTAAAAGATGAAAATCAGCTGTCAATATTTTCCCTATAAAAACATACAACGCATTGAAGACATTATTAGTGCTACTGTTTCCCTACTACTGATTAAAACCAACGTTATTATGGAGCGGCGACGTCATTTAAGCAGGGAAGAAATGCTCAGAGACGTGGGAATGATAGAAGCTGGTTCCCGGCAACGTACTGTGGCTTTAGCTCTGAATACAAGTCAGAGTGTTATCAGTCGACTTTGGACACGTTACCGAAGCACTGGTACCGTGGCTGAGCGCCATGGAGGACGGTATCGCTGCACCACACGGAGACAAGACCGATACATTCAAATCTTAACTCGAAGAGCTCCAACAATAACCGCCATGATGTTAGCCGTGAGGCTTCATCACTCTTCAGGTAACTTAATTAGCGACCAAACAGTCAGAAACCGCTTGCATGAAGTGAACCTTCATTCCCGAAGACCGCTACGGGTACCACCTATAGCAATGCACAATCGTAGGATTCGATATCAATGGGCTCTTGAACACAGAAATTGGGCAGAAGAACAATGGCGTTTCGTGTGCTTTTCTGATGAGTCTCGTTTTGGTATGAGACCGGATACAAGACGTATACGACACTGGAGAACCCCTGGACGCCAACAGCGATTAACATCCTGCCAGGAAGTCCATCCTTATAGTGGTGGAACCATCATGGTATGGGCGGGTATTTGGATCGGCGGAAGAACTGAGTTGATTTGGATCAGAGGCAACCTCAACGCTCAAATTTATGCTGAGACGATTGTATCAGACGTCATCGTTCCTCTACAAGTGCAAATCGGTCCCTTATTTCAGTTAATGCATGATAATGCACGACCGCACACCGCAAGAGTTGTAAGACAGACTCTCGCCGCAGCTAACATCAATGTCCTGCCCTGGCCTGCTCAGTCGCCAGACTTGAACCCGATTGAGCCTGCATGGGATATGCTACAGAGAAGAGCTCTGCCGAATATGGAGGGTATCCAGTCGCAAGAAGACCTTTTTTTGTTGTTGCAACGAACATGGGCGGCCATTCCACAGCGTGATTTGGATGAACTCATTTTGAGTATGCCAAACCGATGTTCTTGTGTTGTTAGTGTTCGCGGTAGAAACACGGATTATTAATTGTTTAAGTTACCCAATAAAATTTTAAAGAAAACTGTTATTTCAGTCTTTTTTTCGAACTTTAATGTTAGTGGTTCAAATGTCAAAAATCCCTTTATTAGAAAATGGCAAATTTCTTTATTAATGCAAAGGTGACTTGGTTTATCGTTACTGTGACAAACGAAAACACTTTATTTGATGAATCCTTAAAGAAAATTTTAATTAATATCAATCAGGCGAAAAGTTATTGTAAAAATATATGTTGATCCCTAGACACTTTTGATGTGTGTATTATAAGAATCTCGATGTTATGTCAAATCGAAAAGAAAACGTGCTAAGATGAGGCAGGTCGCTAGTTCTGAGAATTCAAATTCTTGTTTTTAAGTCATCATCATTCTCCTCCAGCCCATACAGGGTGTAACGAAAAGGGTATATACATACTTAAGGGTGTGCTACAGACCATCTAACTGAACAAGTTTCTCCATCGGAAAAACATCGTAATACCGAGTAAAATATCAGCTGCCCCATACATTTGGGTCGAATAGCTTTGAAATTTTGTATGGGGTAGCAGATAATTTTTCGCTATTACGATGTTTTTCCGATGGAGAAACATGTTCAGTTTGATGGTAAGTATGTATACCTTAAGTATATATATTATAAACCCTTTCCGTTACACCCTGTATAGGGTGAGTGGTAATTAGTGACCGATACTTAAACGACACGATATTGTACTCATGATAACAAACAACTGTCCCAAAGAAACATTTTTATACTCATTCAGTTTTATCACAAGCTCAGAGGCCACAGGCGCGCGCGCGTGAATTGATATGGCATTCATTCGGCTGTTGTATTAATATGATAAAATTGAATGAGTATAAAAAAATCTACTCTTCTCTTTTTAAATTTCTTTGCGAAAGCTTTTCTTTTTTTTAAACTTTACCACACTAGGAATTTCTCTTGTATCGTGGGTGCGTTTACAAACATTTAAACCGACATACACAAACAGCCAGACCCGGAACAACTATCTGTAGGCCTTACAAATATTTGTTCCGTGCGGGGATCGAACCCGCGACACGCAGCGCAACAGTCGATCGCTCAACCACTGCGCCAACCGTGCCGTGAAGCTGTTTGTTGTCATGAGTATAATCACGTGTTTAAGCATCACTAATTACCAATCACCCTATATAAATATTTGTGGTAGCGCGGCATGTTTACTCTTTCAATAATCTCTAAAAGTCGTCACCACCGAAATCAATCGAATTTTGTATGGGGCAGCAGAAAATTTTTCACTATTTTTTTATTAATAGATTTTATTTTTTATTTTATTACGTTGTTTGTGCTATGGAGAAACATGTTCAGTTTGATGGTCTGTAGCACACCCTTAAGGATATACATATACCCTTTCCGTTACACCCTGTATATGTTAAGTATCATTTTACATTTACACTAATTTGGTGAAGATTCGACCAAAGTAACGATGGATGGACTGTGTGAAGGATGATATGGCAAGAAAGGAGGTGTCTGATGAGATGACAAGTAATAGAGAAGTATTGAAGATGAAGACATGCTGCGCTGATAACAAATAAATTGTGATAAGGGAAGGAGAATGATTATTGTAAAGTTTGGATGTCGGCCGTTATCACTGAATCTACTCATCCGACTTAAATTTTTAGGGTTCCGTACCCAAAGGGTCAAACGGGACCCTATTACTGAGACTTCGCTGTCCGTCTGTCACCAGGCTGTATCTCATAAACCGTGATAGTTAGCCAGTTGAAATTTCTACAGATTATGTATTTCTGTTGCCGCTATAACAACAAATACTAAAAACAGAATACAATAAATATTTAAGGGGGGCTCCCATACAAAAAAGTGATATTTTTGCTCGTACGAAAACGTGCGCGAGTCCGACTCGCACTTGGGCGGTTTTTTTTCCCTGGCTAGCTATTACTAGCTATTGAAAGCTACACTAGCCGAGTGACGTAAGACATATTATTTTGGTACCTAGATATAATTAAAACCCATGTGAACGAAGCCGCGGGCGGGAAAAAGTCCGCTATAAAGTTACTCACGGAACGAATTAAGAATAACCCCTTAAAATTGCGTAGTAACACTATTGAAGTAAGTAATTACGTGTTCAAGACATATATAGTTTGACATTAAGACCTTACATAGTGTAGTCGACTTTAATATGTAAGTAGGTAGGTAGCTAGTTATTATATACAGACCAATGTCACTGACTCTGATTCGTAGGTACATGATCTTTAAATGACGAACGACTTTCTCAAAAATGAGGGTTAAGAACTTTTTTTATGTTATTGAAAGAAAAATAAAATATGGATAATCAATGCTCAATATGACATCAATGATACAATCTATACTTATAATATTTCATTTTCATCATCATTTCAGCTGAAAGACGTCCACTGCTGTACATAGGCCTCCCTCAACGCCACATTGACATAAGGGGGGTTTTAGCCATAATCGCCACGCTTGGCAGGCGGGTTGGCGATCGCAGTACGGTTGTTACAAAAGCACAGAGAACGCTGCAGCCCATTCTCTGGCAAGTCCCTTAGTCGCCTCTTACGACACCCACGGAAAGATATGGGATGGTTCTATTCTTTACGTCCTTCACCATACAGAAAGAAAAAACACCAGAAAGCCAGAATATTCAATATTTTATAATATAGAATATTAACATTATAAAGCTCAAGAGTTTGTTTGTTTGTTTGGTTGAATGCGCTAATCTCAGGAATTACTGGTTTGAATTGAAAAATTCTTTTAGTGTTGGATAGCCCATTTATCGAGAAAGGCTATGGGCTATATATAAAATCACGATACGACGAATATTACCGGAGCATCTATGTGACATGTTGCACAAGGGTAAACTCGTACCATCGTCGACTTTGTCTCTGTCATCTGACCTAGACTTGAGTCAAGAGCAAACCCATCATCCTTCAACAACCATAAACATTAAAGATGCTGGATATGGAGACATATTATAATTTCTCAATCAATACACTAGGTATATTTATTAAAAACTAGCTGTCCCCGGCATGCGTTGCAATGCACTTTTTACCTACCCTATCTACCTACCTACCATACCTTACCCTACTCTACCCTACCCACCTACCTACCTACCCTACCCTACCTACCTACCTACCATACCCTACCTACCTACCTACCATACCCTACCTACCTACCTACCATACCCTACCTACCATACCCTACCTACCTACCTTACCTACCTACCCTACCTACCTACCATACCCTACCTACCTACCCTACATACCCTATCTACCTACCCTACATACCCTATCTACCTACCTACCATACCTTACCCTACTCTACCCTACCCACCTACCTACCATACCCTACCCACCTACCTACCTACCCTACCCTACCTACCTACCTACCATACCCTACCTACTTACCATACCCTACCTACCTACCAGGCCCGAAGGCACCTAAGAAGCCGATTCCTACCGGCTTCCCTTTGGGAACAAGGCACTATATACGTAGTGTCTACTGTAGTCAAATAGTAAAATATACACATCTGTAGGTATCACATTACAGTATAGACATTGAATACATCATTTAATTTATTAATTGATTGAAATCTCTACAAAAATGCCAAAATTTTTAATGTCAACGAAGAAAGCTACATGTGGCGCCAGTAAGCCGATGCTCGGGTGTCAGAATTCAGAACTAAATTCATATGGATGTGGACACGTGACTTCGCGGCTATCAGCAGCGTTTTGTAGGAACTAGGTAAGCCGAAGTTTATCGAGTTACGACAAAGTTTGTATGTATACAAAGCTAAATTAGAACCACTTTCCGATCTCCGATTGAGCTGAAATTTTGCACACACCTTTGGTTCTAAGAACAATACATTTTTATGACAGACATTACTTAATCCTGCAGCCAGGATTGTCTCCTCACAAGGGAACTCCTCAACGGTTAATAGCACAGATACGAAACTTTGCATTCGAGTTCATATTTGATGGATAATCACGATTTGTATCATGAACTCATCCTACCGCCAGCCTCGGCTCCTCACGAGGGAACTCCTCAACGTTTAATAGCACAGATACGAAACTTTGCATACGAGTTCATATTTGATGGATAATCACGATTTGTATCATAAACTCATCCTACAGCCAGGATCGACTTCTCACGAGGGAACTCTTCAACGGTTAATAGCACAGACATGAAAATTTGTATGCACGTTCATATTTGATGGATAAACATGAATTCTATCATTATCTAATCCTGCAGCCAGGATTGTCTGCTCATGAGGGAACTCCTCAACATTTAATAGCACAGACACGAAACTTTGCAAACGAGTTCAAATTTGATGGATAATCACGATTTGTATCATGAACTCATCCTACCGCCAGGATCGTCTCCTCACGAGGGAACTCCTCAAAGGTTAATAGCACAGACATGAAACTTTGTATACATACGCGTTTACTTTTTATAAATAAACATAATTCCTATAGTTACCTCAAACTTGTCATTGAATGGTAAATGCTTTAAGCATTAAACGCGACAAGCTTTTGTGAAAATTATCCTATATCGTTTTCATTTACCCAAAGACTTATTTTCTTCTTTTCAGTGCATCTTTATAAAAGCTTGATTCAAAAAGGTTTTATTTTTATTTGTTAATAGTTCCTGTGCATTTAATCGTTATCCATACTAATCATACTAATATTATACATGCGAAAGTCACTCTGTTTGTTTGTTACCTTTTCACGAATAAACGGCTGATCGGATTTTAATGAAATTTGGCAAGAAGATAGATTTCAACCTAGGGAAAGACATAGGCTATATATCATCTACGACCAATAGGAGCGGAGCAGCAAAGAAAAATGTTGCGAAAACGGGGAAAATTTGACGCAGACGAAGTTGCGCGGGACAGCTAGTAATACATAAGTTATGAAAAAAATGATCAAGTCGGGTCCTTAGATTTTTTTTAGAATTTTATCATGAGAAACTGACGCCAAAATTAAAAATAGCGCCGAAGCGTGACGTACATTTCTGGTATTTTCGTCATGGGTGTCATATTCGGGGTTTTAGGTTCGCTGATGATCAAAACGAAAAAAAAAAACAAAGTTATAAATTCTCATTTTTGTCTTCGGCTTCCCCTTTCAAAATTTTCACCCTTCGCCACTGCTACCTACCCTACCCTACCTACCCTACCCTACCCTACCTACCTACCCTACCCTACCCTACCTACCTACCCTACCCTACCTACCTACCTACCCTACCTACCTACCTACCCTAACCTGCCTACCTACCATACCCTACCTACCTACCCTACATACCCTACCTACCTACCCTACCCTACCTACCTACCCTAACCTGCCTACCTACCATACCCTACCTACCTACCCTACCTACCTACTACCCTACCTACCTACCCTACCGTACCTTTCCTGAATTTTCTATGCTATAAACCTCACGGAGCCCGAGACCTTTCCAACGAATGCAAAACCGTGGAAATCGGTTCGTGCGTTCTGGAGTTATAGCGTCAGGAAGGAAAACCCGACTTATTTTTATATAGTAGATTATAAATAATATTTTGATTTAACACTGGGAACTAACTATATACATTACAACGATTAAAAACTAATTCATTTAATAATTAAAATAACAATAAACTATAAAAGGGGCGTCAAAAAGCTCTTCCTCAACGCTGCCAGCTGGTAATGTGCCCAAGAGACTAGCAGCGTTGCCACGTCGTATGGCAATACTTAGCCTCTGGTCAATTTCGCAGTAAACAATTAAATCAAATCAAGATTCATAGAACAATTAATTTAATTTTAATTTTCAACGCTGTTCCGCTAGTGCTGTACCGATTTATCGATAGACAAAGGTTATCGAGTATCTGTCGTAATCGATTCGCGTCGAGATAATCGTAACCGTAATTGCATGAGAACTAGACGCACAAGGCTCTTTTAATACTAGATTTTGAAAGGAATAATAATTGAAGGGACCTGTGTTATTAAATTGTAGTTGTTATAGTGACTATTGTCAGCATTTAGCTGGCTTGGCTACTGTTTCGATCAAGCCTTTTTTAGAGTTCCGTACCCAAAGAGTCAAACGGGACCCTATTACTGAGACTTCGCTGTCCGTCCGTCTGTCACCAGGCTGTATCTCATGAACCGTGATAGTTAGCCAGTTGAAATTTCTACAGATTATGTATTTCTGTTGACGCTATAACAACAAATAATAAAAACAGAAAAAAAAATAAGGAAGGGTTGCCATACAAACAATTTTTTTTTTTCGTTTTTATAAGTAATGGTACGGAACCCTTAGTGCGCGAGTCCGACTCGCACTTGGCCGGTTTTTTAGACATCACACACACACACAATTTATCTCCCGGCGCCCTGCATATCCACACATCATAAGGTTTGAGCATTCTCCCGGCACCCGGCACTCCGACTTCTTATTTCATGTTTTTAGTCGTTTTCCGTTCTTCATACAAAAAGTTTTCAATTTACCAAAAATGCAATTTGAGGGTTATTAATTTCTGCCAGGGCTGCGGGTTGTTCGAAAGAGATACCGTGCCCCTGGAACACAAAGGGCTAAGAAGGAACATGGGTGGGTTTTAGTCAGTCAAGTCTGACACTCCCTTCCGCTCCGCCCAGAGCGGAAGAAGTCATTTGATGATTTCCCATCCTAAAAAAAAAAGCACTTGGGTCACTGAAGCGTCAAATAGGCGTTTCGAAATTTCCTTAAAAAGGCTCTGAGCACTCGGACCACACGGCCCCAGAGTTTCATCCCTAAACGGGTCGAAAATATAGTTACCAAGAAGGTTACTATACGTAATATATATTATATAATAAAAAAAGGGTTATTAATTTAATAAAAACGTTATTTGGAGGTTTTTAATTTAACTAAGTAGTTTAACTAGAACAGCACTAGTTAGGAATAAATGGTGTGGAAAAATCAGTGGTGTGACAAACGAGAAAAAAATCCTGTTTGTCATACTGGTGTGATAACCTGGTGTGACTACGAGTCGGTAATCAAATTCTTCTGTTTTGATTCTGTTTCTTCTATAAACTTCTAAAATCTCCATTGCTTTCTTTCTTCTAATTGTTTTTCGTCTTCACAAACTTCCATCAGTATAAATCTTCGTGATTTTTTTTCAACTTCTGACATTTTCGCTTTGCTCTAAGTTGGATTTTATTTGCTGGCTAAGGGTCGCCATGTATCAGAGTGATGTAAGCAGAATAAAAGAGAACTGTTCTGTTCGACGATTCGTGAAATAATGCCCATAATAAGGTTAGATGAACTGCACACTACACATGGTAATGGTGGTCACCTATCTACGGAATAACCTAGGCAAGCGCGGCTTAACTTGAAAACCAGAGCGGCTGTTATGATTTAAACACGAGCTCTTCAAATTAAGTTTTAACATAACATAACATCACGCCTGGGTTCGGTGTACCTAAATTTCGCCAGTCAGGAGGCGACCCTATTGCCATCATCATCATCACCAGCGAATAATGTTCCCACTCCTGGGACACAGGCCTCCTCTCTATGAGAGGGAGCGGGCTGTAATCCAGTGCATTGTATCCCAATGAGGGTTGGTAGATGTCAAATGTCTACGATTTTTTAGTTCTAGGACATGCCGGTTTCCTCACGATGTTTTCCTTCATAGTTTTTGAGAGCAGTGGTGATGAAATAAATTAAACAAAGTAATACGCCTGCATGGGTTCGAACCCACGGCTTACTGCTCGTAAGTCGGGGCAGCCACCACTGGGCCACCGCTGCTCTCCCATCCCTATTGCCATCAACCGGGCTCAAATCCAGATACCGTGGCTGCGACTGATGAAGAAATTCCTGATGGAAAAACCAAAAAATATTTGCTTGACCCGGGAATCGAACCCAGCACCTTATTCTCAGCATTCGCGATTGGAACCTCTAGACCAAGAAACAGGTAGGCAGGAGGTGAGGCAGTTTATATTTTTACTGTCACAGAAATTACTAAGTATGTGAAAA
The DNA here is from genome assembly GCA_949152445.1 of Cerastis rubricosa. NCBI lineage: Eukaryota > Metazoa > Arthropoda > Insecta > Lepidoptera > Noctuidae > Cerastis > Cerastis rubricosa. Next base: position 4,003,947 of record OX424550.1, on the reverse strand, counting down.
TACAAGATCATCATCATCATCTGCCTAGCCATTCCCCAAACTATGTTGGGGTCGGCTTCCAGCCTAACCGGATGCAGCTGAGTACCAGTATTTTACATGAAGCGACTGCATGTCTAACCTCCACAACGCAGTAACTGGGTAAAACCCTTGGTAAGACTGGATGTCAGACTTTTGGCTTCTGACTACTCGTAACGACTGTCAAAGATGTACAAATAACAGCCGGGACCAACGGTTTAACGTGCTTTCCGAGGCACGGAGGAAACTCGGTATGTAATTAAGGTCACCCATCCACGGACCAACCTCGGCAAGCACGGGTTACTCTTAAAGATGGACCCGTGCGGCTGTTATTATTTAGCCACGACCTATAACTAAATACAAGATGATCTATAATAAATTATTCTTGCCCAAAGACCAGGTCAGGTATGTGAACATCTATTAATTGCTTGCATCGTCAAACGTGAGAGCCACGCGTCCCAATTCACATCGCTGGCAATTTGTGAAAATTAAAGTAATATTAACACTAGAGCAATTTTGTGGCAATCTGCGAAGATTGTGTGACAATAGTGAGCCTTGGAATGTGCTCTGATTTTGGTTTGTCGTGCGTTTAAATGAAATTATGCGAAAATATACTCAGGCTAAATGTCACAACTGACAAAAAAAATAAATCCTTAACTTTACCTAATCTGCCTGCCTTTTTCTCAATTATGTTGGGGTCGTCTTCCAGTCCAACCGGATGCAGCTGAATACTAGTATTTTACATGGATAGACTGCCTATCTGACCTTCACAGCCCAGTTAGTACTGGTTGTCAGACTTTCGGGCCACTGACTACATAACTGACGATTTACTGATGATTTACTATGACACAAGTAAGCATCGCTTATCATGTCATCATCTGCCTAGTCTTTTCCCAAACTATCTTGGGGTCGGCTTCCAGTGTAAGTGGATGCAGCAGATTACCAGGATTTTATATGAAGCGATTGTCTATCTGACCTCCACAACCCAGTAACTGGGTAATACGATACCCCTTAGTAAGACTGGCTATCAGACTTTTGGATTCTGACTACTCGTAACGACTGTCAAAGATCTACAAATGACAGCCGGGACCAACGGCTTCAACGTGCTTTCCGACGCGGTACCGGAGGTACTGATCCGAGCGGCTGGTATTAATTAAGCCACGAGCTCCTCGTATCTAAATAACGTATCGGAAATCATTAACCTTACCATGACTGATTAATTTCAAGTAACGACTCCGAGTACCCGGGTACGGGCGTACTACTTACTAGTTTTTTTAGGTACTGTTCGATTATCTGGAACCTGCTGTGCCCGCGACTTGGTCCGCGGGGATTTTAACACTAATTTTAGTTTTTTTTCTAAAATAGAAGTAGCCTAAGTTACTCCTTATTACATCAGCTACCTGCCAGTGAAAATCCTGTCAAAATCGGTCCAGCCGTTCCAGAGATTAGCCGGAACAAACAGACAGACAAACAGACAAAAAATGTAAAAAAATATTTTGTTAAATGTACCGTATATCTATACATTCATATGCATGTAGTAAAAAGTGGTTATTTTTATATTACAAACAGGCACTTCAATTTTATTTATTTGTATAGATGTATAGATATAGATTTCGGAACTTCGTATTAAATCATCTTCATCTGCCTACCATTGTCGAATGCTATTTGAGGCGCAACAGGTTTTTTCTTCCATTCTCAACTGTTAATCGTCACGTTATCATTTACTCCTCTTTTCTTTATAACATTCGTCACACAATCCATCCATCTTTTCTGTGCATTTCCTGTCCCTCCCCAGCCTATTATACCTAACATCGTAACTATTGCAAAATCTTCAAAGTCGCAAAATTTGTCATTATCTTCATGCTCTTGCCCCATGTCCTGTCCTATTGTTTTTGCGCGTTTTGTTTCTTCCATTTTCCCCTGTCATTCGTTACTTTATCATTTACTCCTTTTTCCTTTAGTTCCTTTTTCACACAATCCATCCATCATTTCTTTGGTATTCCAACCAAACAGACAGATGTGTTGCTGGGGAGTTTGTTCCGCCACTTCTTCTTCCCAGCTAAAACACTAGGAAGTGGCGAAGGGCGGGCGTTTTGGGGGACTGTCTCTTGTAATTTTGACGTTCAAAAAGTGCTGATTATCAGCCTAATTTGAATAAATGACTTTTGATTTTAGATTTTTTCCTCTCCCTCTCCATCCATCAACATTTATACTCATCACTCTTTTAGTCACATGTGTTTCATCCCTCCTGTCCATACCAAGACAGACGAGTCCCTTTCGTGTTCGCAGTGATTTACTATTCACTGAGAACTTGAAATTATCATGCATGACTTGTGGTAGGTAGTATCAAATAATAACGTGTAACCGGAACGAATCGAACAAATCTTATTTGAGCTGAATTGGTTCACTGGTTACTGAGAATGCAGCATAAAAACATAAGATAGGTATATTATGTATCTTGTCTACATCACGGTCTCATAGCCAAAACATTAGCCTTTTCCTGTCGAATTTACTGATGGGTTTCCGGTTTTTAGGGTTTCGTACACAAAGGGTCAAACAAGACCCTATTACTGAGACTTCGCTGTCCGTTCGTATGTCACCAGGCTGTATCTCATAAACCGTGATAGTTAGCTAGTTGAAATTTCTACAGACTATGTATTTCTGTTGCCGCTATAGCAACAAATACTAAGAACAAAATAAAATAAATATTTAAGGGAATATATATAAATAAATGTTTAAAAACGAGCAAAAAAAACACTCCTTTGTATGGGGCCCCCATACAAAGGAGTGATTTTTTTGCTCGTTTTTATAAACAATGGTACGGAACCCTTCGTGCGCGAGTCCGACTCGCAATTGTACGGTTTTTTATTTGAGCCGAGTCTGACCAAAGCTGACACTTATTTTTTTTTAAAGGGTAAAACGTTAAAAGAGAAGGTAATCTAAATCTATAATCAAAGATTTGTGGTGTCTACCCAGCCAGACTGGGCCCACGTGTTAGACTACGGCCCACCCCTTCTCAGCATTGTAAACATTTTATCAAGGCTGTTTATATTGTTATTCCTGACCCCAAAGCAAGATTCCATGACATTTAAAAAAATACAATATTCCTCACTCATAATTCTGTCCATTAGATCAGACTGCCAAGTTTTGTAATTTATCACTCGACGCCAAAAAACGTAAAATACAGCTCTTTTAGTAAAATATAACTGTAATATTTCTCAATTGCTACCATATTAGACAGTAAGTACTTACTTAGTATGTCCTAAGTTGCGATACTATCTCTGCCCACCTAAAATGGGCATTTAAAATAATGGTCGGTATGTGAGTGCCATACTTTGGATTTTATGTAGGTTTCACGAGCGCACGATGACATAAAAAAATGGAATCTAGAATTCAAGTATACAAGGTGTACAGTTAGCGTCATTATGTCTTAACCCCTCAAGTTTTAAAATGTTACACTGCTACAACATTGAATTCGTTTCGAATAATCTAAAGAATACTTTCAAAAAGAACTCAAAGTTTCCACCTGGGATCGAACCATCGCTTCACTGAGCTGCGTCTTACTAATACCGGCCGGTTTAACAAATTAGCCAGCGAGCCCTTGTTTAGAGCGATGAAATTGGTAATAAGTATCGTCCGAGTCACTTTATCTTTAGGTCTCTGTCTAATCGAATGATGTTAAAATTTGAGGGTATCCATTAATTTTACTTACTTACGTTTCCTTTATAGCACTTCCTATTTTATGGTTTGCGTGATAGGATGTCACTTGTCTAGGGACCTGTTTGAGTCAGGTAAAATATGAATTATGATAACTGTAAATTATCAAAACAAATTGTAAAATATAATACCTATATCTCTTTGTAGTAAGATAATATCAAAGTGTGTGTTAAATAATAGCAATAATAAACATTTTTTATTATTTCTATTATTTAACACATTATTAAAGTATTTTATTTTTCTTAAAATATTACTAAAAAAAATAGAAACAATACTTTAAAATTAAAAAATATAATTCATGACAAAAAGCGAATTTCACACCTAGGATTTGATCCCTCAACATCGTGCATGCTAAGCGGTCTTGAAACCTCCGGCCTAAACATATTGAAAATAATAGTGTAAATGTCAACCGTATTATTGCTAGTCGTTATACCGAATAATAGAAGTATTAACGTTTTATAGAAAAATCATTATCAATTTTTTTCTTAGAAACAGAGTATCTAAGAAAAATACATACTTAAACTTATTTATTCACTAAAACAAAAAATAATTATAATAAAATGTTTTTGCAAAATACAAAAACCAACTAGGCCCGACACGGATTTGAACGCACATGTCTTTTAGGGGGTAAGAACTTAATGGACCTGACTGTACCATAATAAAAGACCTCATGCTTGGATCCAGCTTGGATCATGGAGCTGAACCACTTTGTTCTACAAGGTGTTGTTTTGCAACCTCAAAGGTCAAAGAGGTTGTCACAAAAGACATAAATAATCAATTTAAATTATGGTTCCTAGTTAATTATTAATAAACGCTGCTTTTTTTTTGTTGTTTTTGTTTGTCAGTATTTCAGAAAAACCCCCTTAACGTGGTTAAAGGAATAAGAAATTATCGAATAAACGTTTGCGATTGTTTGTATGTGTGAAAGCGTGGTTTTAGGACGAGGATCAGACGGCCGCGTTTAAAAAAGGGTAATTCACACTTACCGATTTCCGTAAATATTATAATAAATAAATTAATCCAAGTGTCGTCGTGTCGGGGGACCGCTAAGTAGACCGCTTAGCACAAGCACAAAGCAATGCAGACCCCCGAGGTTACGACGCTTGCATTAATTTATTTTCGTTTTTTTTAGAGGTTTAATACTGCATTTAAAACAAGGGTGGCTCACACAGATACTACTTACTATTGATTAAACTACTTATTATTGATTCGGGTCGAGAATCATTAGCATAGTTACCTCCTTGAATTTGCACAAAACAACAGCTTGTATAATCAAAATTTTGAAGACATTTGACATCTACCAACCCGCATAGGATCCGCGTGGTGGATTACAGCACCCCCTCTCTTAAAGAGGATGCCTGAGTCCCCGCAGTGGGGACATGAAGACTGCTTATGCTATGGGACTCTAGGACCACAAAATTTGTGCTTTATTATAAGAAATGTATAGGTGACTGATTGACAGACTGTTTTGTTCAACCCGCAGCGCGCCGCTGCGCTGAATGACTGAACAAATATAATCATCAAAAAAAAAAACGATAGATATACCAGCTATCATTTTATTAATCCTATTAAGTATAGAAGGCAAGAATTTCGTCATGTAATTGGACCGACAGGTACTAGACATGAAGTTGTTAAAAAAGTTGCGCCCGCGCCGGAGTGTTGCGTCACTCGAACTTGCACTTGAGAAGTAAACGCAGGGCTGGCGACTTTTTGTTTATGTGGGCTTAATGTTTTTGGAATAAAAGAGGAGCTCGTGGCTAAGTTGAGGAGCTCGTGGGTAAATTGAGGAGCTCGTGGCTAAATTGAGGAGCTCGTGGCTAAATTGAGGAGCTCGTGGCTAAATTGAGGAGCTCGTGGCTAAATAATAAGAGCCGCACGGGTCGATGTTTAAGGTTAAGCCGTGCTTGCCGAGGTTGGTCCGTGGACGGGTGACCATAATTACGTACCGGGTTTCCTCCGTGCCTCGGAAAGCACGTTAAGCCGTTGGTTTTTGTTCTTCATACCCATGTTGCCTACCTCTTTTATTTACCAATACAGGGGTGATGGTTTGTATGTAAAAAAATAGGACAAAGTTCTTTTCTTTTTTTTCTCTCTGTCTTGATCGAAACTATGTCTGGAGGCTTTAATAACTCTTGAATATTTTTTTATATTTTATTATTGAAGTGTGTGCTAGCTGACATGTGACATTAATTAGATTCTTTTGTTTATATAAACTTGGACACTATTGTCTAGAATCTGGTTCTTCTAACCTAACAGACAGATGTGTTGATGGGGAGTTTGTTCCGCCACTTCTTCCCAGCTAAAATACTAGGAAGTGGGGAAGGGCGGCCGTTTTGGGGGACTTTCTCTTGTAATTTTGACGTTCAAAAAGTGCTGATTATTAGCCTAATTTGAATAAATGACTTTTGATTTCGGTCTTGATTTAAAAAAAATACTTTTTCTTTATGTATAAGGATAATGGTGTAATCCCAAAAGGTGCGCTAACAATCGGTCAAAAACGTGACATGGTGATTTTGTATAATGAAGTTTTACATGTTTGTCGTGGGCCAAGCTTACAAAGGGTCAACACCTTAGATGTTGACCTGTTGTTAGGAAACCTGTCTTATAGCTGTTGTATGTATATGCCGTCTAGGTTTGAGTATGAGCCTTTTGTAGAGCAGGTTTTAAGAGCGTTTACGCCGTACGGCATTTCATACAAACTTTGAAGTCCTTATTTTCCGAAATGCCTGAACCGATTCTAATGAAACTTAATTCGCATAAGCAGGATACAGAGGTCTAAAAAGTTACAAAAAACATTTAAGAAATGTTTAAAAAAAAATGAAATTTCTGTTTCTATAAATAATTTATAAACGGTCTAATTTAGCTGAAACCTATTTTTCGAAAATGTTTTAGTAACTTTTTAGACCTCTGTATCCTGCTTATGCGTATGAAGTTTCATTACAATCGGTTCAGTCATTTCGGAACATAAGGACTTGAAAGTTTGTATGAAATGTCGTAAGGCATAAACGCTCTTAAAGTTGGTCAGGTTTGTATTGCAGAAAATGAGAAGTGGTGGTCAAATGTTGACTTGACGCTGGGCCGCGGAAAACATGGCGAAAAACATGGCGAAAAAACTGGCATGTCCTAGAACCAAAAAATCAAAGATATCTGATATTTGACGCTCACGACCTCTCACAGACACCTGTGTACCAGTTCTGGAAACATTATTGGCTGATCAGTAGGAGAAGCAACACAAACCAGATAGGCAGTCGCTCCATGTAAAATACTGGTATCCAGCTGCATCGGAGGGTTCTGTTAGACTCGTACTGGCTAAAACCACCGTCGCCCCTGGACTTATTTAGGGGGGCCGGAAGATGGCGTTGTCCGACCTCTGCCGACACACGGTGCAGTGTGGTGAGACTGGAAACTGTCCCCACAAAGTTGGGAAAACGCTAGGCAGATGATGATGTAGCTAACAGTAAGATTCTTTTTCAATCCACACCAACTAGCACTGAGCGTTCACCGTCTTACAGAGAGGAGATATGAGGCGAGAGGCCAGCTGTGGTATCTATATATATATATAAATTACGTGTCACGTTGTTTGTCGGAGATGGGCTCCTAAACTACTTAACCGATTTTAATCAAATTTGCACACCGTGTGCAGTTTGATCCAACTTGAAAGATAGGATAGCTTACATCTCAATTTATCGTCGCAATATTATTTTATTGCAAATTAAGTCACAATTATCTGTTAGCTCCAAACGATTCTAGCAGATGGCGGTATCTGTTGACTGGATTGAGTAAGTATTCAATAGATGGCGCTGTATAGGAACGGAGCAGCAATGAAAAATATTGCGAAAATGGGGAAAATGTGACGCAGACGAAGTTGCGCGGGACAGCTAGTAGGCTTATGTATTTCAGTCTATTTAGTGGCAACCCTATCAAGCAGACTACAGCCGCGTCATGACGCAACGATCTACATTACCCACGTAATTGTGATAGCTTTTTTATAATAGCATTGTCTTTCGGCGCGTACGCATAACACTGGAAATGTGAATGGGTATTAACATGCGACTTTATTCTTTAGCAAGATTTTGTATGGAGTTTTAAATGTAGTCGCATTTAAATCTTTTAACAAAATCTACGGTTATAATGGTTTTAAGTATGACAGGCACAAAACAACGAAAGAAAGACTACTTCGGTACCGATGTCTTAACGGTTTAACAAATATATTTTCTTTATTTTCGTAAGTTAAAATATAAAAAAGAAATACTTGCACATTTAAGTTTGTAATTTTGACTCTACTAAGTAAGAGTTTCATAATAAAATGAGGTTGTTTTAATCATCATCATCATCAGCCTATAATGTTCCCACAGCTGGGACACAGGCCTCCTCTCTATGACATGCAGGGGCTGGGCTGTAATCCACCACGCGGGCCCAGTTCGGGTTGGTAGATGTCACATGTCTTCGATTTTTTTGTTCAAGGACATACTAGTATCCTCACGATGTTTTCCTTCACCGTTTATGAGGGCAGCGGTGATAAAATAAATTACACAAAGTAATGCGCCTGCCTGGGTCCGAACTCACGGCTTACTGCTCGTAAGTCGGGGCTGCCTATAGCAAAGCCAAAAGAATGGATATTAATATACACACATCAAAAGTGTCTAGGGATCAACATATATTTTTGCAATAACTTTTCTCCTGATTGATATTAATTAAAATTTTCTTTAAGGATTCATCAAATAAAGTGTTTTCGTTTGTCACAGTAACGATAAACCAAGTCACCTTTGCATTAATAAAGAAATTTGCCATTTAGAAAATGGCAAATTTCTTTAAAGGGATTTTTGACATTTGAACCACTAACATTAAAGTTCGAAAAAAAGACTGAAATAACAGTTTTCTTTAAAATTTTATTGGGTAACTTAAACAATTAATAATCCGTGTTTCTACCGCGAACACTAACAACACAAGAACATCGGTTTGGCATACTCAAAATGAGTTCATCCAAATCACGCTGTGGAATGGCCGCCCATGTTCGTTGCAACAACAAAAAAAGTTCTTCTTGCGACTGGATACCCTCCATATTCGGCGGAGCTCTTCTCTGTAGCATATCCCATGCATGCTCAATCGGGTTCAAGTCTGGCGACTGAGCAGGCCAGGGCAGGACATTGATGTTAGCTGCGGCGAGAGTCTGTCTTACAACTCTTGCGGTGTACGGTCGTGCATTATCATGCATTAACTGAAATAAGGGACCGATTTGCACTTGTAGAGGAACGATGACGTCTGATACAATCGTCTCAGCATAAATTTGAGCGTTGAGGTTGCCTATGATCCAAATCAACTCAGTTCTTCCGCCGATCCAAATACCCGCCCATACCATGATGGTTCCACCACTATAAGGATGGACTTCCTGGCAGGATTTTAATCGCTGTTGGCGTCCAGGGGTTCTCCAGTGTCGTATACGTCTTGTATCCGGTCTCATACCAAAACGAGACTCATCAGAAAAGCACACGAAACGCCATTGTTCTTCTGCCCAATTTCTGTGTTCAAGAGCCCATTGATATCGAATCCTACGATTGTGCATTGCTATAGGTGGTACCCGTAGCGGTCTTCGGGAATGAAGGTTCACTTCATGCAAGCGGTTTCTGACTGTTTGGTCGCTAATTAAGTTCCCTGAAGAGTGATGAAGCCTCACGGCTAACATCATGGCGGTTATTGTTGGAGCTCTTCGAGTTAAGATTTGAATGTATCGGTCTTGTCTCCGTGTGGTGCAGCGATACCGTCCTCCATGGCGCTCAGCCACGGTACCAGTGCTTCGGTAACGTGTCCAAAGTCGACTGATAACACTCTGACTTGTATTCAGAGGTAAAGCCACAGTACGTTGCCGGGAACCAGCTTCTATCATTCCCACGGCTCTGAGCATTTCTTCCCTGCTTAAATGACGTCGCCGCTCCATAATAACGTTGGTTTTAATCAGTAGTAGGGAAACAGTAGCACTAATAATGTCTTCAATGCGTTGTATGTTTTTATAGGGAAAATATTGACAGCTGATTTTCATCTTTTACTCGAATTTGATTCACAGTTTCTGATTCAAATTATGAAATGCACCAAAAAGGATCCATATAAATTTATAAAATCATAAATTTATTACAAAGCCACATCTCAATCTCAAGAAATCCGCATAAAAATGCTTGATCCCTAGACACTTTTGATGTGTGTATGTATTTTTTTATATTTTTCGCAAACCTATTCAGTAGGATTTTAAATGAAAAAGATTCAACAGGTTAAAATTAAAAAAAAAATGTTAAACAGCTAGTTTAGGAGTCAGAGCATTAACATTCATTATTTCAGCCGAAAGTCGTCCACTGCTGGACATAGGCCTCCCCCAACGCCACATTAACATAACGGGGGTTTAGCCATAATCGCCACACTTGGCAGGCGGGTTGGCGATCGCAGTATGGTTGTTACAAAAGCACAGAGAACGCTGCTGCCCATTCTCTGGCAAATCCCTTAGTCGCCTCTTACGACACCCACGGGAAGATATGGGATGGTGCTATTCTTTACGTCCGACACCATACAGAACAACAACAACAACATTAACATTATTGTGACCTATTTATAAGCTTTATAAGAATGCTCTTAACTCATCGTAAACGATGGTAAAAGTATAAATTCTTTATTTCACCAAAACCCATCACAGTACAAGATCCACAGACTTACGCATATAAGGCAACGGTCAGCAACAGGCGGACCGCGGTCCGTTTGCGGACCGCTAAAGGTCGAACATCGGACCGAAAAATATTATAATGTATTGTATACCAAGTATAAATTAATACGTAGATAAGGTACACTATACCTTTATTAATTGAATGATTTTTTTGAAAAACAGATATCTTTCGAGATTAACGGACGCCCACCTAGAAGACACACTTCGAATTTGCTGTTCTTCTCGAGGACCAAACTATAAAAATATGGCTCAAGACCCTTGGTGCAGTTTCTCACATTAATTTTAGGTCTTGTGTTTTATTTATTTATTTATTATTTATTTGGATCGCCAACAGAGGCTACACAATTACATGCATGCTAACATACACAAGGACAATACAAGTGTGCGCTTCCAATTATAGGCAACCACATCATTTACTTAGGTAGGTACAAAAAGTTTGTTAAGAAGAAAATAATTTAAAAAAAGTCATTAAAAATAATACAGTATACGACAATCAATCAATTAATGAATTATTATTATAAAATAATTAATAAATCAATGTAAAAAGCAGAACAATAAGGGTACAAAATAATAAAAAAGAAACAAAAAATTATACAAAAATACAAACTAATAATAAACCAATTCAGTAAAACAAAACAATAGGCACAGAGATCTCCAAAGAACAAAACAAAAAATTATAACTTGGATACTATAACTTTTATTTTCTTTTTTTTTTATAATTCAGAATTTTATTTGAACTGTACAATAAATAGGTAGCACTCAATTATTATCAGTTGTTTTTTTCGGGACCTCGTTAAAATAGTACAGTATCCGCGGACCCCACCTAAAACTACTTGCCGACCCCTGATAAGGCTTATAACTAGGTCACAATAATGTTAATGCTCTGACTCCTAAACTAGGTGTATGTGACTGTGTCTTAGGAGTCAGAGTATGGACCGTTATAATAGTAATAAGATCATCAGCCAGACCATTAGTTATACGGCTGACAAGCATATTAGTTAAAATGTCAAATATTGTTGATATTGAGAGATAATTTAGCTATTTCGGCATTTCGACGAGTAATATAATTTTAAAGTTTGATCTGATTAAAATTGGTTCATGACGAAGCTGTGAAGGGTAGACGATTAATGTTTATTTGTTGTTAAAAAGAGCAGTGGAGATCAGGCTAATTTAAAAAAAAGTTGTAAGTTTTTTTGAATTTGTTTTTGTCGATTCTAACGAGAGCAACCATGTATCGAGCTAAATGCCTAAAGGTTATGTCCAGCAGTGGATGATAAATCCAAAGAAAAACACTCTGATCTCGTCACGAATTAATATGTGGACCACATTTAAATTACTTCTAAGCTATGCTATTTCTGTCGAATATGTCTCCATGTAACTGGCCTACTTCAAATAAATGATTTTGATTTTGATACGCTGTCATATTTTAGGAGAGTGAAGAGAGAGGATACCAGAATTATTGTATTTTTTTTGCTTCTTTTTCTTTACCCCACACAAGGAATATTTCCTGTATCGTGGGTGCGTTTACAAACATTAAAACTCACACACACAAACAGCCAAACCCGGAACAACTATCGCCTTACAAATATTTGTTCCGTGCGGGGATCGAACCCGCGACACGCAGCGTAGAAGTCAATCGCTTAGACACTGCGCTAACCGTGCCGTCAACCGACATTGTACTGCGTACTTAGCTAGTCTTTATTGAGATTGGACGTTATTACCGATATTAAGTCAGGAGGATTTTACTTAGAACAGACTCTTTAATTTATACTGCCTCCAAAACAACCTTCTCTATAAACTTAAAGAACCTTTCACTCAGAAACATAAAATCAATTATGCGCTCGCACCGGATCTTATATCAATCATGGTAAGTACGCCCTACTTCCTTATATATCAATACTTGGAACTAGCCTTATTATTACCAACTTTACTTACATACCTGAAAAACTACCCACATCACTCTTTTCAAGAAACTAATAGAGTTGAATTTTGATTGAGAACTATGATATGTAACAGCATGTAAAAATTGTTACAAATCTGATGTGACCAATACAATTTTTCGCCCCAAAATTGTTTCAGACACTTTTACTACCAAACCATAAAGGTGATTTTTGTATAACAGTTGCTTTCTCAGTGGTGTAAAAAGGTTGTTTTATCGCAGCCAGTGTCCCCTACCTAGGTCAGAGCTTATATCATTGGTCATGCAGCTGACCATGATGAGGAATGCGGGGTGAAAGGCGGCGTGATGAGAGGGTTTGAGGGGGGAGAGGGGAAACATAGTGATAATTGTCAACCGGAAGTTAGGATTGATTTTAGAGGTGATAAGAGTTCTTGGAATAAGAAAATGAATGTGTTTACCTCGGGAAAACTCTTCTGTTTAGTAAGAACAACTTTGAGAGAGAGGCTAACTGGAGATACCAGCTGGGCTGGAAAGCATTTGGGGAGGTTTGTCGGGTCTTCTCGTCGCGTATTCCACAGAGCTTATAGACTAAGCCTAAAGACTAGGCTCTGTATGGTGTCGGACGTAAAGAATAGCACCATCCCATATATTCCCGTGGGTGTCGTAAGAGGCGACTAAGGGATTTGCCAGAGAATGGGCAGCAGCGTTCTCTGTGCTTTATAACAACCGTACTGCGATCGCCAACACGCCTGCCAAGCGTGGCGATTATGGCAAAACCCCCCAAAATGTCAAAGTGGCGACAATTGTGGGAGGCCTATGTCCAGCAGTGGACGTCTTTTGGGCTGAAATGATGATGAAGAATGAATGATGATATACTAAGGTCTTCAGTAAGTGCTTGATGCTTGTTATGACATAGGACGCCGAAACGTGGACACTCACGGTGCGGTTAGTCAATAAATTCAAAGTCCCTCAGCGATCTACATATGGTACGGGCTATGCTTGCAGTCTCGGAGGGATAAAGAAATGATAAACCATCAAAAAGGGATCATATCATCATTTTAGTCATTAAATTAACCATTTCGCATTTTATTTTACATAGAAACGACTGCTTAAGCGTCCACAGCCTATTTTCTGGATAACATGATACTGCTTGGTAGGACTGGTTGGCAGACATTCGGATCTCTGAACACGACTTTCAAAGATCTATAAATTACAACCTTCTTTTGTTTAAGCTATGCAGAGATATACCGAGTTTCTCCCGTGCCTCGGAAAGCACGTGAAGCCGTTGGTCCCGGCTGTCATATAGGATCTTTCACAATCCTTACAGGTTGTGGCCCGCAAGTCTGGCAACCAGTCTTACTAAGGGGTAGTGTATTACCCAGCAGTCATTCCATGTAAAATACTAGTATTTAGCTGGATCCGGTGAGACTGGAAGCCGACCCCAACATAATTGGGAAAAGGCTAGGCAGATGATGACAATATTGAACAGTTTAAAAAACGCTGTCGCTCATGCACTATATCCTCACCACTAATCAAGTCTGAGTGAACGGCTTTAGATTACCTAGGGCGTGACGCATGCGCTGTTCACCTATTTACAAGACTGTAAATACAATTCAAGGCATACAAACATTCTGGTTTTCTGCAGACAATTCATTCAAAATTCGAAGACATGTGACATCTACCAATCCGCATTGGTACCGCGTCGTGAGAGGAGGCCTGTGTCCCAGCAGTGAGGAGTTATAGGCGGTTTTTTATTCTGCTAGCCATACAGAAGACAGACGAGAACAACTATAACCTAAACAACCTAGGTTAGTCTGTCGCCCTTTCTGAAGAACCTCACACATTGTTCACGTACTGTGTGAGGTTGTTTAGAAAGGAAGACAGACTAACCTAGGTTGTTTAGGTTATAGTTGTTGTCGTCTGTCTTCTGCATGGCTAGCAGAAGAAAAAAACCGCCTGAGATGCGTACTCGCAACCGGGGCGTGCGCGTATGACCAAATGTAAGAACGTGGACGAGGTAAAAGAAGTAAATAAGGATCGTAGAAAGTGGCGCTCTGTAGTTTCTACCCATCCCCATGGAGAAAGGAGTGAGTTTATGTGTGTATGTAATGTAAGAGCTTCGATATTATGCTTCTTTCGGGCAGATATGCCTTGATCTTACTATACCTTCGTGCTAGAAGAGCGCTGAAATCTACTGTATTCTTGTGGGTCTACATATTTTATGGGGAAAAGCGCCTTCCTTAACAATTTCTCCCCTAAATGGATTCCAGAAATGATTTCAATCCCAAAAAGATAGTCAAAGTTCCCTATTGCGTATTCCAAAAGCTGGTCGCATTAATTTAGTATAGATAGGTACTGCCTGACCTCATTTATCAATATTGGCAGTATTTATGAATATTCATTTCACAGTAGCTGTTCTAAAGTAAGTCACAGGGTAATTATACTCTTGGTTCTAGCTATAGATTAATTCGCTATCGCTACTGCTTATGACGAGTGATTAGAAAGAAAGGAAGAAAGAAAAAATGTTTATTTGATTCGGCGCGGGATAGCCTGTTTCAGAAGTGGGATAGTGCAAAACTATGACCACTTCTGATACAGGTCCTGCAATTTGAATACCAAGAAAGTTGTGCTGGAATCTTTGTATAGATCAGAATATTGGGCCACAAAAGGGATAAATGAAAGGCATGTGGCTGAGATGAGAATGCTAAAGGGGATGTGTGGTGTGACGCGAATGGATAAAATAAGAAATGAGTACATAAGAGGAAGTCTGAAAGTGGTGCCGGTGACTGAAAAGATGTGTGATATGATTGAGTATGAACATTACTAACCTACTACTTGTAAATCTGCAAGCATGCGCACTTAGTGTCATTAAGAGGTATGTGTTATAGGCTACTCACTGCACTTAACTGGTGCACTTAGAAGAGTATTAACCTATCTATCTGTCTGTTTGTGCCACTTCGGTGTAGTGGTTCGAGATCTGCTGCTAAGCATGAGGGAGTTCGATTCGCAGATCCACTTGCAGAAAATGTCGTGAGGATAGTTATGAGTATGTATGTTGATGGATGGGTATAAGAGTAGAGGACGACCAAAGAAACGATTAATGGACTGAGTGAAGGATGATATGGCAAGAAAAGAGGTATCTGATGAAATGACAAGTAATAGAAAAGTATGAAAGAAGATGAAATACTGAGCCGACACCAAATAAATTGGGATAAGAGCAAGAGAATGAAAAAAGATAAAGGTTTTGCTAGAATAGAGCATTCATCGTGGACGTGGTACGAGAGCGGCTCTCCTGGACATGATCTGTCATCAGTCGGTAGACTGGACTCTAGCTCTCGATTAACTCGCTGTCGCTGCCGCTTATGGGGAAGTCCTCACCCGTATTAGAGCAGAGTGAACGGCGAGAGGCGTGACTACTAAATAAATAGGAACAAAATTCAGAAGGATAACCCTACTCGGCCTTAATAAGAAAAGTAGCTTTCGCAATTCTTCGAATGTTTTTTTTTACTATGGGAAGATCGACAAACATGTCGAATAGTTACGATATTCACTTCTATGGTTGAAGTCGCGTAAAAGTTTTTAATACCTGGATCCCATATTATGATGATGATCAAGAGAGGGCTTGTACTGGGTGTAAAAGGACCCCTAACGACGCTTGTTTCAATTCAAACAGTTATCTGGAACCACTCTGCTTCAGAGAAGAATATCTTCCGGCAAACCTTATGAAGTCTTGTCAGTCTGTTTTACAAACTTGAGGCAGCATTGGTGGATTTGTGATTTCTGGGGACATATTTTTTTTAGAATAGAGTTTACAGATGAAAAGTAGAGTGGTATGCACTGCGAGGGTGCGTGTGCATACATTTTGTCAATAAATAAATATAGTTTTATTTATATCACCACATTTGTTTTTTAATTTTCCTTTTTCTATATTGAATGGGGAACATTGTAATAAAGCCGCAAAAACCATCGAATTGGAAAAAAAAATAAAAATAATAAATCCAGCCAAGTGCGAGTGTGACACGAGCACGAAGGGTTCCGTATCATTATCCTTTTTTTTTGTATGGGATCCCCCTTAACATATTTAATTCTGTTTTTAGTATTTATTGTTATAGCGGCAACAGAAATACATAATCTGTAGAAACTTCAACTGGCTAACTATCACGGTTCATGAGATACAGCCTGATGACGGACGCACGGTCGGTCAGCGAAGTCTCAGTAATAGGGTCCCGTTTGGAGTATTCCCGTTTGAGCACCTATTTTTAGAGCACCTGTACTTTGAGCACCAAAGGTATTCCCATTTGAGCACCAACCATTTTAATAGCTTGGTGCTCAATGGGGAACAATAAAAAATATTCAACTTTATTCCCTTTTGAGCACCTACGGTGCGGTAGCTAATAGTGATGGGGTGGTTAATAAAACATATCGATAAAAATGGCAGTACTTTTATTTTCATACTATTTATAGGAAACCAAGTAATTCTTATTTATATCACAATCAGCCTTATGTTATTTTCTAGGTACCTCACCTACATAAGACAAATAATAGAAATCAAATTCCTCGTAACAACAGTATAGTCTTTATACCTTGTTTTTAATAATTAAAATTTCTTATTAATGTTTACACACTCGTATAATATATACAAGTAAAGTTTTTAGTCGTTCTGGAACAGAGATGAGTTCATGATACAAATCGTGATTATCCATCAAATATGAGCTCGTATGCAAAGTTTCGTGTCCACGCTATTTACCGTTGAAGAGTTCCCTCGTGAGAAGACGATCCTGGCTGCAGGTTGAATTCATGATACAAATCGTGACTATCCTTCAAATATGAACTCGTATGCAAAGTTTCGTGTCCACGCTATTAACCGTTGACGAGTTCCCTCGTGAGAAGACGATCCTGGTTGCAGGTGGAATTCATGATACAAATCGTGATTATGCATCAAATATGAACTCGTATGCAAAGTTTCGTGTCCACGCTATTAGCCGTTGAGGAGTTCTCTCGTGAGAAGACGATCCTGGCTGCAGGTTGATGTCATGATACAAATTGTAATTATCCATCAAATATAAAATCGTATGCAAAGTTACATGTCCACGCTATTAACCATTGAGGAGTTCCCCCGTGAGAAGACAATCCTGGCTGCTGGATTAAGTTACGTCTGGCATAAGAATGTATTGTGTTCAGAACCAAAGGTGTGTGCAAAATTTCAGCTCAATCAGACATCGGAAAGTGGTTCTAATTCAGCTTCCAAGATTCCACCGTAACAAACAAACATACATACATACATACATTGCAAGTTAAATAAAAGCTTTTAAAAGAGGTGCGAATACTGAAAATTACTTTGCTTTGTTCATTGTTATACAACAAATTACTTTATATATAATTAGTAGACCTAACAGACATTATTTCTTATTTAAAAAAAAAAAATACTTTGATTCTAGTACTACTGCTTTTAATGTCTCCTAGATGGTGTGAAAAGTAGAGTATTCACCTCGGGGATAAAGGTGCCTTCGTCTTGGGCGACCTTGATTCCCACGCTGCACTCAGGATTCTTGTTTTAACTCCCTCGCTTTGCTCGGAGTTAACTCTAGAATTCTTCGTTTTGCTAAGGCTACGCCCGCTACATATTAAGACACTACTTTATCCCCTTGGTGCATAATCTACTATTAATTAAAAACAAGAAGCATTAAGACTCTATACTGTTGTTACGAGGAATGTGATTTCTTCATTTGTTTATGTAGGTGAGTACCTATGTAATAACATAAGGCTAATTGTAATATTAATAAAAAATATACAGAGTTCATATTTTTCCAGAGCGATTAAAAACTTTGCTTGTATATATCAAGACGGGGATTCCACCATAAATGAATATCGACGCCATATTGCCTTTCAGTCGCTAACTGTGCAACTTTATTCTTCATTATTGCTAATTAGGTGGATGGGTATTGAAATCACACACAACAATTTACTCAAACACCTTATGTTTATTTCTAATAAACCAGTTACAGGCACTTTAACACTTATAAACTTTCCTTAAGTTGAGCCGCCTATTCACAAACATGGTTGACGTAATGTGTGTCTTTTGGATCTGTCTTTCAATGATTACAGTTCTTATTAACATAACTTATTATTGCTCACTTCAAAAACTACTTTCAATTCATTAATATTTCAATTCTCTAATCGCGAGCTAACTCGAATGACATCTCTGGGTGCGCCCGCGGCTCTGAGTGGGCGGATGTACTACACTCATTAGATCAGTCCAATTATTCATTACATAGTTAGTTCAGTAATACTCCATTAAAACAATACTAATACTTCACAATTAATTATTTTAGTAATTAAACAATACCAATATTCACAAATGCAAAGGCGTTATTAAGTTACAAGCTTAATTAATACTTTTTACAACAATCGCATGCTTAAAACCATTTTCGGCAGATCAAAGGATTAAATACAAAGAACTGGTTTACCACTAATAAAATACTCTGTAAAATAATCTTATTAATTTTAAGTTTGTAGTTAGTTCTAGAAATTGATTTAATTGTTGCTACAAATTATAAATTCACTAATTGACTATTCGACGTTCTTTCCCACAAGACTGGGTTGCCGCCTAACAAAATGAGCCATTGTTAAAATCCAAATTGTCATTGCTAAAATCCCAGCTATCATAAAATATTTGCTAATCTTAATTTTGGCTACAGTTCTAGCTAAAGGCTTTTGTTTAATAAATTACAGGCTATCTAAGCTAAACGAATCTATTATTTGCGCAGTAGTTAACACACAAGCCAATAGATGGCGTTTAGTCAAATGATTATCGTAATAATTATGCTTGCCCCACACAGATGGCATGGCAGGTTCATCAATATTATGACAAATGAGGATTATTAAGTTGATTCTTAATAAGATTAATGAATAGTCTTAGCACATAGACGCTCTTGCGGCGACATATATTATACGAGTATGTAAATATTAATAAGAAATTTTAATTATTAAAAACAAGGTATAAACACTATACTGTTGTTACGAGAAATGTGATTTCTATTAAGGCTGATTGTGATAAATAAGAATTGCTTGGTTTCCTAAAATTAATATGATAGTAAAAGTACTGCCATTTTTATCGATACGTTTTATTAACCACCTCATCACTATTAGCTACCGCACCGTAGGTGCTCAAAAGGGAATAAAGTTGAATATTTTTTATTGTTCCCCATTGAGCACCAAGCTATTAAAATGGTTGGTGCTCAAATGGGAATACCTTTGGTGCTCAAGGTATAGGTGCTCTTAAAATAGGTGCTCAAACGGGAATACTCCTCCCGTTTGACCGTTTGGGTCTGGAACCATAAAATAGCTGTTCTTAATGGCCCTAAGTTAAATAAATACAAGCTAGTTCTTCTGACTTCGTCTACCACATGGCATGACCTACTCCCAGACTTGTAGACAATAGAAACTAGAGTTTATACAGTAATTTGTTAACTTTATGATCTGAGAAGAACCTAGAACAATATGTATCAATTTCTGTATATACATACGTACTTAATTGCGATGTTAATGATAAGGACAATGAGCTTGCAGCTATCTCCTTGGAGATCTAGCTAGACTGTTAAAAATTGCAAAAAAATGGCCATTATTGTCTTTTTTTTATCAGCATTAGAGTATCAAACATGGAAACTTCTTTTTTCATATATTTCTTTTTGTGTGACTGCCATGCAGTGTTTTCAGTAGTTCACTTAAGTTTTTATGCAAAATAATAAACTGATGATTTTTTTTAACAGAAGGTCTGTTCCATCCACAGAGTGGATGTAAAGCGCTGGTATGGTAAACTGTAAGCCACAAGTAAGGCGCTGGCAAGAGAAAGGTCTTTATGTACTGAAGCATAAGTCATATTTTCCAACCTCTCAATAAAAAGTGTGTATAATTACGAATCTCCATGCCACTAACCAGGCACACATCCAGACTCTGGGTTTTCACTGAGAAATTCCTGAAGGAAAAACCCAATAACCCTTTGCCTGACCTAGGAATCGAACTTTGGACCTCATGTTATTGAATGTTCAAGTAAGAAGTGGACTATACAAACCACCTTGTCAACTAGACCATCTATCTTAATCCTAACTTATCTAATATATAAAATTCACATGTCGCGGTGTTTGTTACCAAACTACTCCGAAACGGCTGAACTGATTTGTATGAAATTTTGTGTGCATATCGGGTATCGCCATCTATTTTTGTTACCCAAAAAACCCATCAAAATTTCCAAGCGAACGAAATCACGGGTAGCAGCAGTAATCCATACTCATATTATAAATACTATAAATACTTAAATACTAATATTATAAATGCGAAAGTCAATCTGTTTGTTTGTTACCTTTTCACGACTAAACGGCTGATCGGATCTTAATGAAATTTAGCAAGAAGATAGATTTCAACCTGGGGAAGGACATAGGCTATATATCATCACGCTACGACCAATCGGAGCGGAGCAGCAATGAAAAATGTTGCGAAAACGGGGAAAATGTGACGCAGACGAAGTTGCGCGGGAGAGCTAGTAATATTATAAATGCGAAAGTAAGTTTGTTTGTTACTTTTTCACGCCAAAACCACTGAATCGATCATCCTGAAATTTTGCATTTATACGTTGTCAGGTGTACAGAAACGGACATAGGCTGCCTTTCATCCCGAAAAAAAAACTGTTCCCGAGGAAAACAGCAATAACGTTTTTATGATAAGAGGTGGCGACACTTGCAACGGCCAAACAACAAAACTGAATTGCTAAATTAACGCAAGCGATGCCGCGGGCATAACCTAGTATGTAATGTTGTAACTAGGTACTACACGACATTTTATCTGGCTAGATCAATCTTATTAATGCCAAAGTAATTATATCTTTTGTATGTCATGCCTTATTGTTTTTTTAATTAATTATATGATGGTGCAATGGTCGTGTACTCGTATGTCTGGGTTATTGTGAACTAGGTTCGATATCTGGGTTATGCAGTCACCTAATGTAATGCTTGTATCCTTATTAATTAGTCTGTATTTACATATATTACATACATCCAATCTCGCCTCGCCTCGCAAGGAGCTCGTGGCTGAATAATAACAGCCGCAGGGGTCGATCTTTTCGGTTAAGCCGTGCTTGCCGAGGTTGGTTCGTGGATGGGTGACGAGGCTTATGTGAATTATTGGGCAGGTCTTTTGGTATGGTGCATTTTATACTTGAAAATTAAGTTTACGCGCAGGCGGAAACGAAGACGCAGCTAGTACTTAAATATTAAATTATGGCAACACTAGAGATAGCTACAAGTTGTGTTATTGATTGATTTAAGTAAAAACTTGATCAAACTTTTTGTTGAATCTAACTAGGCCTACATAAGAACCTTTTTGCTATAAATTCAATGTAGCAAAATCGATGTTTGTTCTAAAATGAAGATACACTTCAACCAACTTAACTGTGCAGGCGGAAAACATGGAACTAAAATAAATGTACCAAGTTTGACGTGTCGATGCAAATTTTCTTGACAAGCAGCGCCACCTTCAACTGCACACTTAAAGTGGTCTTACTATAATTGCTTGTGAATGGGGCAGAGATGGTCAATAGGTTACTTAGCTATCGCTTATAATATCTCAACATGCGTCCGTTAGTATAATAATATTGAAATCAGTCCATCGATCAGTACAATCTCACCAGCCAATTGTGTGTACCAATTAATTTACCTAATTAATAGGCTAAATTAAGTAACTAAAATAACAATAAACTATAAAAGGGCGCCAAAAACTCCTCCTCAACGCTGTCAGCTGGTAATCTGCCCAAGAGACTGGCAGATTTGCCACGTTGTATTGCAATAGTCAGCCTCTGGGTAAAGTAAAAGCCAGCCCTTGGGTCACGGGAAGCGTCAACTTTCGAAATTTCCTTAAAAAGGCTCCGAGCATTCGGACCCCACGACCCCAGAGTTTCAACCCACCGGCTCGAAAATATAGTTACCACAAAGGAGAGCCTCAAGCCGCTTGAAGTTCTCCGCTGCCGCAGCGGCAGCGCCAGCACAGAACGATGAGCTTGGAAGATGTGATGGCGCAAGAGTATCGACGCATGTTGCGTCTCATACTAAAGGCCTACCCATCAAGGAAACGAAGACAAGCTGTCCGGCCTCTTGCCATCGTCGCGTGCCAAGCCATTGGGCTCTAAGACAGCTGGAACGCCGACGGTAACAAGAGCTGGTCGGATCATCGTTTATGTTCGCGTGCCGCGCAACACGCACTTTTTAATATGGCTAATTAATGCTGGGCTGAGAAGAGATGGATGCAAAAATATTGCAATGTTGAGGTGGATGGTTTTACAAGAATGGATGAAGTAAGGAATGTACTATTAGAGGAAGTTTGAAAGTTGAGCCAGTTACAGAAAAGTTGAAAGGGAATCGACTGCCTTCGTATGTGATGAAGAGGGACGAATAGCTTGAGACTAGATGAGTGATGAATGTAAATAATTATGGATGTAGAGGGAGAGGAAGACCGAGGAAACGATGGAGGAGTGTGTGAGGAATGATATGAAGGAAAAAGGAGTAAATGATTCAGTGAGAGATGACAGGGGAGAAAGGCAAGTAACATGGGACAAAGACAGGAATGATGATGATTTTTTAAATCCGGAAACAATTAAGTTTGGTAACAGCAGCATCAACAGCACTATATAATTATTTAAAAACTATCAGTTTTCTTTTGAGAGCAGCGGGGGCCCAGTGGTGGCACCCCCGACTTTCGAGCAGTAAGCCGTAGGTTCGAACCCAGGCAGGCGCATTACTTTGTGTAATTTATTTCATCACTGCTGCTGTCAAAAACGTTGTAAAAATCATCGTGAGGAAACCGGCATGTCCTAGAACTAAAAATTCGAAGACATGTGACATCTACCAACCCATGGTGGATTACAGCCCACTCCATCTCATAGAGAGGAGGCCTGTGTCCCAGCAGTGAGAACATTATAGGCTGATGATGATGATAACGGTTTTTAAATAATTATATGATAAAAATCTTATCTAATGAAAAACTAGCAAATTTTTTAACAGGAAAGTAGTTTATTTTCCATACTAGCTGTCCAGCGCAACTTCGTTTGTGTCACATTTTCCCCGTTTTCTCAACATTTTTCATTGCTGCTCCACTCCTATTGCTCGTAGCGTGATGATATATAGCCTATAGCCTTCCTCGATAAATGGGCTATCTAACACTGAAATATTTTTTCAAATCGGACCAGTAGTTTCGGAGCCTATTCAATGCAAACAAACAAACAATCAAATATTTCCTCTTTATAATATTAGTTTAGATTATTCATTTATGTTCCGCCAATGCAACACTATTAAACAATCTATGAAAACAGGTAGCTTCATAAAATATTTATTTAAAACTCCGTAAGTACTAACATCTGAACTTACGTAGTCTAGTACTTATCTTTGTCTAAGTTCACGACTCACTCACGCTCACTTATATACAGGGTGATTTATACAGAGTGTAAGGGACAGCGACGCGAAAACAGTTACCACATATGATATTCAGTACATCATTCCGTATCCCCCATAACATAGGAATTTTTCAACGTTAAATTAAAAAAAAAAACATCAGCTGTTTCCTACACGGTCAAAATGTATGCACACAAACAGCAACTCAGCAGCTCTTTAATGATTGACATTTTAACTTTAAATATATTGACATTTCTCTTTTCTTATATTATTATTTTTGCTAATGTTATTCTTTAATTTTCATATGATTTTTTATTTTAATTTTGGCATGTTCAAAACTTTTTTTTTTTTTATGTTACTCAAAATTTTGCTGTGCCCTGACAGGGTCTACAGCGGATCTTAGCTCTAAGCCATTTGTTAACACCATGTTTTTACCTTGTAGAACGCAGATAAATGAAAATGAACAGCAACAGCAGTTTTAAAAATGTACATGGAACATACATAATAATTGTGTTTCCCACATTTGTAACCAGAATCCGATAGTACAGGATCCGTACAAACTGAAGTTTATGTTAAAGCGATCGATTAGGTATAATAAAAACTTGCGAAAAACCCTACTCTCGCTCAACACATCACACAAGCTTGAAAAATAAAGTTTGCAATAAAACAAAACACACCCTGTATAACATAGCTAGAACTAACAGCTCAACAAAAGGTTACGTAAAGTTAACCGGTTTAAGGTACGAGTGTACGATTACGTACATTTGAGACTTGTAAGCGTATTCTATTGCGTTACAGTTGGGATTTAAGAACTGTATCGAATTATCAATAACGGGATATTAACCATATTTGTTATCCTGTTTCCAGTGTTCTTGATAGTGTTAGTGATCATGTCAGTTAAAAAAATCATTGTAATATCCCTTTATTCATTTCTGTATACAATTTGCTACATTTTTGTTATAACATTTTTTAGTCTATTTTATTTGTATATGTGTATTAGTATCTATGTTATATAAATTTTCGAAAACTGGTATTTATTTGTAGATATTTTTTGTATCCTATCACAATGTTGTCGTATTTAACTCAAAGGTTGACTGGTAGAGAATGGCTTGTGGCATTAAGTCCACCTCATTATTTCATCAACATCATCACCATCATTTCAGCGGAAAGACGTCCACTGCTGGACATAGGCCTCCCCTAACGCCACATTGACATAGGTTTTGCCATAATCGCCACGCTTGGCAGGCGTGTTGCGATCGCAGTACGGTTGTTACAAAAGCACAGAGAACGCTGCTGCCCATTCTCTGGTAAGTCCCTTAGTCGCCTCTTACGACACCCACGGGAAGATATGGGATGGTGCTATTCTTTACGTCCGACACCATACAGAAGTCTGCCTATATACCACTATTTTACATGAAGTTTAAATAAATAAATAAAAATTTGTAACGAATTAGCTTAGAACTGGTCCTGATATCCGACTGCCTCGTATTATTAAGCCACAAGTAGTCGCCACTGAATTTATGTTAAGCAGTGAACCTAGCCGAGGTCAAGATACCATTCTTGATGGTAGAATTGTCTTTACAACAACAAGGTTAATCGTCTATCTAAGCTTGTTACTATTAGACGAAGTAGAACCGTTTCATTTAATATGTATATCTTTATACAACATGTAACGTAATAAACGCACACCCTCAAACACCCCAATTACAGTATTATATTATAATCATAATACATACTCTGAAATTTTAGTTAAACATGTATAGACATTGATTAGTAAAGACTTTAACTTCCTTAAAATAAGGTAAATGTTTCTTTATTTTATATTAAAAGACGGAATTTGTATTAATACAAATGAAACTGAACTTTTAAAGTCTTATTGCCTTGAGTTACGGTCCATTTTAGTTGGTTTGACTGTACAGGGGTAGTGTGTCAGTAATTTACGTAGTTTTAATTATTTTTGGGATAAAAAATAACCTATATTAAAAATGATAGAAATCGATTCAGTAAACGATTCTGAACAAACAACTTTCAGGATGTGCGTTAATTATGTTACATGTTGTATATATAATTCTACTGTACGTGTGTATGTCACTGAACTCCTCCTAAACGGCTGGACCGATTTGAATGAATTTTTTGTATGCGTTTGGGTGGCGTTTTGGATAGTTTAGATTCACAAATCATCACGCTACGACCAATAGGAGCAGAGCAGCAATGAAAAATGTTCCGAACACGGGGAAAATGTGACGCAGACGAAGTTGCGCGGGTCAGCGAATACTAATATATTATTATCTTTTTAATGTTATAAAGCTGAAGAGATTGTTTATTTGGTTGAACGCGCTAATCTCAGGACCTACTGGTTCAAATTGAAAAAATCTTTAAAAAATTATAACATCACGTTATGATCATAAGGAGCGGAGCATCAAATGAAAAAAACCGGCCAAGTGCCAGTCGGACTCGCGCACGAAGGGTTCGGTACCATTATTTATAAAAACGAGCAAAAAAATCACTTTTTTGTACCCTTAAATATTTATTTTATTCTGTTTTTATTTTGTTATTTGTTGTTATAGCGGCAACAGAAATACATAATCTGTAGAAATTGCAACTGGCTAACTATCACGGTTCATGAGATACAGCCTGGTGACAGACGGACGGACGGACAGCGAAGTCTCAGTAATAGGGTCCCGTTTGACCCTCTGGTTAAAAAAAACGGAGAAAATGTGACGCAGACGAAGTTGCGCGGGTACACTAGTAAATTAATAAATAGTTTCATTCAATAGAGCAAAGATTAATGATAATAACGTTTCGAGTCGTTTTGAAATCAATTAATCAGTTTCTGTACTTTCAAATCATGTTTTAATTTCAAGAGAATGAAATTGGACATGCTCCTTCTAAATTCTATTGGCAAATTCAATTCACCTTTTTTGGTTCCGTACCCAAAGGGTCAAACGAGACCCTATTACTGAGACTTCGCTGTCCGTCCGTCCGTCTGTCACCAGGCTGTATCTCATGAACCGTGATAGTTAGCCAGTTGCAATTTCTACAGATTATGTATTTCTGTTGACGCTATAACAACAAATAATAAAAACAGAAAAAAATAAATATTTAAGGGGGGCTCCCATACAAAAAAGTGTTTTTTTGTACGGGCGTTTTTATAAATAGTGGTACGGAACCCTTCGTACGCGAGTCCGACTCGCACATGGCCGGTTTTTTATTTTTGCTTTGTTCGAGGATGGGTGACCACCCTTTTTTACTTTGCACCAGTGTCTCGAAGTGGCCCGAAATTTTGACAAACAGTCTTACCAATTGATATGTTATTACACGATACTAACTGGGTTGTGTAGGTCAGATAGGCAGTATTTCCATGTAAAATACTACATCTGGTAAGACAGGAAGCCGACTGGAAGCCGGAAAAGGCTAGGTAGACGATGACATAGACTAGGTTCTAAGGTATGAATAATTATTATTCTAACACCCCAACCGGCTTAAGTCAGACACCATGATCCTTCTCTGTCAGCGGGAGTGGGCCATAATCCTACACTCCAGCTCGGTTTGCTGTGTGTCATATATCTTCAAAATTTTAGTTGGAAACCGGAGTATTTTAAATGAAGCGACTGCCTATCTAACCTCCACAACCCAGTTAGTACTGGGTAATACGATACCCCTTGGTAAGACCGGTTGTGAGGCTTTCAGGCCTACCTATAACGACTGTCAAAGATCTACAAATGACAGCCGAGACCAACGGCTTAGCGTGCTTTCCGAGGCACGGACGAAAGTCTATAATGCTTTGCTTTACAGCCTCGTAAGGTCGAAATAACCTGCTAATCTCGGTATTACAACAGCATAGCCCACTTAATACTGCTGCCCGCTGCCGACCGTGATATCGGCGCATTTCGTAAGTAATGATACTTTGATTATAACATGCATGTAGACAAGGACTTGTCATTGTCTATGGCGTAGAGGCTGTTTGTTTGTGGTGCGGCTGTTTGACCGGTAATTGAATTGGATTTGGAACTTTGGTAATGTTGGCTTGTTAGAGTCATGCGCATGTGCAGCTCAAGATTTTGGGGGAGGTCAACATAAGCACAAGCAAAATATTTTAAGAAAGGTGCATCTTCAACTCCACATCCTATCATTCAGGGGCGTAGCTGCAACTTATACATGGGGGGTAGAAAGATCCTCTCACAAGTACGACTGCTAAGCATGTCTGATTTGTTGTTACTTTGCATGCACTTTTAATATTGTATGTAAACACATGTTTGGGCAAATATTATTAACTAGCTGTCCCGCGCAACTTTGTCTGCGTCACATTTTTCCCGTTTTCCAAACATTTTTCATTGCTGCTCCTCTCCTATTGGTCGTAACGTGATAATATATAGCATATGTCCTTCCTTAGGTTGAAATCTATCTTCTTGCCAAATTTCTAAGATCCGATCAGCCGTTTAGTCGTGAAAAGGTAACAAACAAACAACCAAACATACAAACCAACCAAATAGAGTGACTTTCGCATTTATAATATTAGTATGGATACTAGCCTATGAGAGAGAGGCAAGAGATAGTGCACCTGTGTTAGCACACGAGGTTATGCACCATACTTATTTCCTGCGTACATGTCCACCTAGTCTCCGCTGAGATTAGATAGAAAACGGTCACGAGAAATAAAATAATACTATGAAATTGTATACTTTTCTGGTACAATTTTCCGTATTCGAATTAACTGACTACGCTAGTTCAAATAAACAAACTATGACTTCTCAAGCACTCGGCGAGATATTAAACCACTGAATTATAGCTAAACGCAATATAAGAACATGCACATTAAGATAACACTCAAAAACCCACCCAACACTTCTGACATAAAGCCCAAAATCCTTTGACAAAGAACCTGGTCGGTTTTTCTAAGGAGAAATATGTTTTGTGGCGAAGGTTTTAAGGTATAAATTGGAGTGTGAGTATAACAATGAAGTGGTATTCTGTGGGTCAGTAGCAAAGTATTGCGAGAGTCTAAGATACTTGATAAATAAAGTTTGTACGTCCGACTTGTCAGGTGTCCACAAAATTGGGTAAAGATAGGATATAAAAGTTCATCATCATCTGCCTAGCCAGTCTAACCGGATGCAGCTGTATACCAGTATTTTTGGGGTATGTCTCCACCGATCACGAGATCGGATTGAATTGGAAACTGATCCCGCCGATTTGTCTCCACGGATCTCGGGATCCGTTTCCAACAAAAAATTAATTAAAATTTGTATCCACCGATCCCGAAATCCGTGGCTACAAGAAAAAAGTACATTATTTTTAGAAACTTAGGCATCGTTCGTATTCTTTTAGAATAACCAGATTGAGTTATTGCGTTGCTTTTTACAAGAGGAAGAATGCTGTGAAAAAACTCATTTATAAAGAGAGAAAGGTTCTTCTCCACACATGAGAGAAATTAGTCTCTGAGAGGGGATTCGCTTAGAGAGAAAATTATTGACTGACCTTTTGAAAATCTCAGGTTATATTTTTTCAGTACTGAGCATTAGCGGCCAGGCCATTTAATATAAAGTATTATTACCTATATCGATATTTTATACTATATCGATATTTGAATACCGTAGATGCAGATACTAAGGAATTATGCGCAGCCGCCGAATGAAACCTTCTTTAACATCAAAGAAACAGGACAAATACCACAAACGCCTGTGTCCATAGACACTCCACATCTCCACAAGAATCACGAGCAGCCATGCCCAAGTTTCGCACGCCTCCACTCCATAACGACTATAAAAGATAAAAGTTGACATTTTTACACGATTCCACATTACATTATCACAGACAAACACAATGAGTTATATTCTTTTTTATTCACGGTTAAGTGTAAGAAGGCCGGCTAACAATTAGATTTTGTTATCTGTGGTCATCTTGTCTATGAGTATTCGACCTCTTTATTGGGTGCGTTCTTATTTTAAATTCTTTTTTGTTTGCGTAATTTAATGAATGGATTTAAAGTGCTAAAAGGATCTTTTGGCGTTTGCATGACATTGACAGGGGGCGTTGTTGGTGTACATTTGTGAAATTGTATTTAAAATCAAGATGGCGATGCGATTAGTTCAGATTTAGGCCACGTGCCAAAATATATTGGTGAAACTACAATTTTGTATAGTTAGAGATTTCGTTGAGATTTATATTGATATAAGATTTAACATAGATAGTGTATTGTAGATTGTGTTCCTTTTTAGTCAAATGCAACAAGTATACAGCCCAGTGGGTGTCCAAGCCTTGCATAACGCGTGTCAAACTTGCCCATATCAACAATCTTTAAATTTCATTCTAAATTCAATACATTGAGTTCTATATTTCAGAATAAGTAAACTGTCAAAAAAGTTATAATAAATGCGAAAGTAATACTGTCTGTCTATTACTTTTTCATACCGTAACTGGCAAACGGATTTCGATGGAATTAGGCATATAGGTAGACCAAGATCTGGGTCAGGCAATACGTACATTCGTCCCAGTAGAACGTTCCCTTGGGATAATTCCCGACATCTATCGTACTATTTATATGATCCATATCTCAAAACATTAATAAAACCGGTCAAGTGCGTGTCGGGCCACGCGCAATGTAGGGTTCCGTAGTTTTTATAAATATTCGAGTCAAATACAATTAGTCGACTATTACTCGTAAACTTGTAAAGCCCACTTAAGTGTGAAAGTTTTTCTTCAAACTTCGTTATATATAGGTACTACTGCCGTGACATTTGAGTTTCTAACTACAACCGTTTAGTTGGTAGAGGGGGGGACACTTGACCCTAAGGAAAATTGATACTTTAAAGCTTGATAAGTCACAAACGGTTTACTTAATCAAAAAACGGTCTTCCCAAAGCCGTAATATTTTTAAAAGACCTATCCAACGATATCCCACACTATGGGAAGGACGAAAAAAAAATATCATCGCCACTTTACATGTAGGGGAGGTACCCTAAATAATTGTTTTTTTCAAAATTTTATTTTACCACTTTTATGGCGTCATTAACGTGTATACTCATGCAAAATTACAACTTTCTAGTACCAATAGTTTTTGAGCTAAACCGCGGACAGAGAGACAGACAGACGGACATGGCGAAACTATAAGGGTGCCTTGTTGACTACGGAACCCTAAAAATGTACTATAACAGCATCTAGGTGAAGACACACGGAGCAGGCAGGCAGGTATAAGAGAAATACCAGATACGACCATCAAACGATTTTGTTCTTAAGCCCTATGCTCCATATTTTCGATTAAGTACTGATCATATCCACCGATAAAGGACAATAGTGTGAGAAAAAAAAATCGGGGACCCTCTCACAGCCTGTGTCCCAACAGTTTGGACTTAGTAGGCTCACGCTTCAGGCAGGGTACGTACCCACTAGCCCAAAATAGAGAATTTTATATGTGCGTGTTTATCATAATATAAGTTACCTTATGTTTTAAAAATATTAAATTCCAGGTTTTTCAAAAATAACTACATAAATGGCTGAATGAAAATAATTTCTATAGTGTTAAGTATTTTTTTGAACATAAATTATAATGTGGTAAACATTAAAATTTATGTAATAATTTACGTAATTTAAATTAGTTTATTCGTGTAAGTTTGCATGCTTTAATTTTATGCAAAATATGTATGAGCTCACAATACCTCTGTATGCCATGTTTCAAGCAAATAAATTATCTTATCTTATACGGAGCGCCTATCTGACCCCCAGAACATAGTTAGTACTGGGTAATGCAATACCTTTGGTAAGACTTGTTGTCGGACTTTCGGGCACGAAATATGCTAGACACTTGTTAGCAGATAGGTACATACTAGCCCATAATAGAGAAAAATGGAAATAAGCGAGGCCTTTGACCTGAAGTAGGACGAAAAAACTAAAAATATATGTTACTGATCAATTGTTTGCACTTGTAGATACAGCTGCCCATATAAAGTTCCGGATCATCAACTGCCTTGCTTTTCCCAAACTATTTTGGAGTCGACTTCCAGTCTAATCGGATGCAGCTGAGTACCAGTATTTTACATGAAGCGACTGCCCATCTGACGTGCACAGCCCAGTAACTGGGTAATATGATACCACTTGATAAGACTGGATGTCAGACTTTTGGCTTCTGACTACTCGTAACGACTGTCAAATATCTACAAATGACAGCCGGGACCAACGGCTTAATGTGCTTTCTGAGGCACGGAGGAAACTTGGTATGTAGTTATGGTCACCCATCCACGGACCAACCTCGGCAAGCACGACTTAACCTTAAAGATCGACCCGTGCAGCTGTTATTATTTAGCCACGAGTTCGAATATAAAGTTCCGGGTATGCAACCTTATTAATAAAATTTAGCAACTTGGCTATAGAGGGCCATGAATCACGGGCCTTTCCCAACTCGGTGCCAAACCCGGTTCTCTGGCTTCCGTGTACTGTTTACCCTAATGGTATTAAGGTTACTTGATTTGATAGATTCAAGAATGGTCTGTCGCAAATATTTTACCGAATAGTTCAAGAAATATTTTATAGTTTGAATGTGGATGGGTATAAGAGTAGAGGAAGACCAAAGAAACGATGGATGGACTGTGTGCAGGATGATATGGCAAGAAAGGAGGTGTCTGATGAGATGACAAGTAATAGAGAAGTATGGAAGAAGAAGATTAGGTAAAGATGGGATATACGAAGTTCATCATACCCTGCCTAGCCTTTTCCCAACTATAACTAGTTGGGGTCGGCTTCCAGTCTAACCAGATGCAGCTGAATACCAGTATTTAACAAGAAGCGACTGCCTATCTGACCTCCACAACCCAGTCAGTACTGGGTATTACGATAGCCCTTACTAAGACTACTTGTCAGACTTTCGGGCCACTCCCTGTAACGAGTGTTAAAGATCTGCAAATAGCCGGAACCAACGGCTTACGTGCTTTCCGAGGTACTATGTAATGGATGGTCACCCATCCACAGAACAACCTAGGTAACCGCGGCTTAACCTTATCAACCGTAGCGGCTGATATTATTTAGCAACGAGCTCCTCCAGATCAAGTGATGATTGCAATCACCGGCAATGAGAAATGACCATAGTATTCATCAACATCATAATTTCAGCCCAAAAGACGTCCACTGCTGGATATAGGCCTCCCCCAAGTGTCGCCACATTGATATTTTGGGGGGGGTTTTGCCATAATCGCCACGCTTGGCAGGCGGGTTGGCGATTTCAGTACGGTTGTTACAAAAGAACAGAGAACGCTGCTGCCCATTCTCTGGCAAGTCCCTTAGTCGGCTCTTACGACACCTACGGGACGATATGGGATGGTGCTATTCTTTACATCCGACACCGTACAGAGCCAAAGCATTATTCACACGTCAACCAAATATAAATCTGTACCATGGCTATGCAGTACTGTTAACCCCGCCAACTACACTTAAAACACAAGTAGCTCTATAATGTCAGTGACAGGTAGTTGGCCCTTGCGCCGACGCAGGTAATGACACATTTCCTTTGACTTTACAACTAGGAGCTACAAGCCACTCAGTAAGACATAAGACAGTAGATGCAGAAGATTTATTTCGTTTATTTGTCAACAGCAAAGTAGGGGTGTTCTGTATGGTGTCGGACTTAAAGAAAAGCAGCGTTCTCTGTGCTTTTGTGACAACCCTACTGCGATCGCCAACCCGCCTGCCAAGCGTGGCGATTATGGCAAAACCCACCTTATGTCAATGTGGCGTTGGATGTGGCGTTGGGGGAGGCCTATGTCCAGCAGTGGACGTCTTTCGGCTGAAATGATGATGATGAAAGTAGGGGTGTACCTAATACTACACCCACATTTCGCCAGTTATGTTTAAATCCCATGTAATAGGGAGACGAACGAGACTCGCGGACACAGAGGAAGTGGGCGGGCCATATATGCCGTAAACTGGATCGAAGATGGGGGTAGAAAATGCTGGAGTGGAGACCACGGACGGGACGGAGGAATGTTGGAAGACAACCGACTAGGTGGACAGACGATCTCATTAAAGTGGCCGGAAGAAACTGGATAGCCATGACACATAACCGCCAAAAGCGGAGAGATTTGGAAGATACCTACACTCAGGATTGGGTGGCCAAGGGTTGAAAAAGAAGAATAGGGAGAGCCTAGTGCCCACATCACACCTATAAACCGTGACCGTCGGACTGCCAAGTCATAGGCCTCAAGTTCGAACCCAAAACAGGCACCTCTTGACTTTTCAGATTCATGTGCGTATTGTATAATTATCACTTGCTTCGGTGAAGGAAAACATCGTGACATCGTGGCATGCATGAGAGATATTTTCTCGACGGCATGTAAAGTCAAATCAGAGGCCCATGAGCACCGTGAGTAGACCTTTTGGAAATATATTTATTTTGTAACAACAACCCACTCATATTAATATATACTATGTTTACTTGATGTGATTTGTGTTAGTCATGGTATTTCTTGTTTGAGTTTAGTAGTCAAATAAGCTCCTATTTCACTACTAATGATATTATCATTTGAGTTGATATTCTAAATTATTGTACGTTTTATTTCTTCACCTCGGCTAGCTGTATCGACCATACAAGGTATAAAGCCATACAAGAATCCGACAACCAACCATTCTGTACAACAAACTAAGCGGTTCTAAGCAAAATTATTGCTGGGAAACGACCTATTTTTTGGGGTATAACCACGTTTTACAGTAAAGGAGGAGCTCGTGGCTAAATAATAACAGCCGCACCGGTCGATCTTTAAGGTTAAGCCGTGCTTGCCGAGGTGTCCGTAGATGGGTGACCATAATTACATACCGAATTTTCAAGTAATTGCATATGGTTCGAAAAATTGATTAACAGTTAATAATTAAAACCAAAATGTACGTATTTAAATGCTATATGTAAAATTATTACAATAATCTTTAGAAAGTTAGTCTAGTATCCATATCAAAATAAAAATTAAAAAGAAATCATGCGTTCAATTTAGTTTTATCGGATAGATCGGTATAGCACATATTTTTTATTTGGGTTCCGTAGTGAAATAAAAAACTTATTTATGACGGCTCCAAAATTCACTTCACCTCTGTGATTTCTATAGCGTCCGTAACCAAAGAGCTTGACTGTTTTTGTTAGCATGATGGCAATATAAATTTAGTCGACTAGGGTTATGAGCTTGGCGCCTTCAGTAGCGTCCGTCAGTTCCTGTCAATGAGCAAGTAAGAGACAGGCAGGACACGCTATTAAGTGCCCTATCGTGAGTGGAATACCACCATATTTACACTTCAGAGCTTACTCGTCAAATAATTTCCTCCTGTGAACATTGTTTAGGTAGGTACAATGGCGTCCACGGGTATTTTGTATCTACGTCTGGCGTGCCTGGGCAGCTAGCCCCCATTATTAAATTCGTAATTGCTTTATATTTACCACATTATCATTATCAGCCTATAATGTTCCCACTGCTGGGACACAGGCCTCCTCTCTATGAGATAGAGTGGGCTTTGATCCACCACGCGGGCCCAGTGCGGGTTGGTAGATGTCACATGTCTGCGAATTTTTAGTTCTAGGACAAGCCGGCTTCCTCACAATGTTTTTCTTCAGCGTTTTTGAGAGCAGCGGTGATGAAATAAATTACACAAAGTAATGCGCCTGCCTGTGTTCTTACCCACGGCTTACTGCTCGTAAGTCGGAGCTGTCACCATTGGGCCACCGCTGCTCTCAACTGACACATTATCATTGTCTATCTTTCATTATGTCGATCCTTCCATAGACATAACTCGTTTGTACAGTGGTCATGCTACGCGTGCTGGCGAAACCTGGGTAGCAAGCCGCCGTTACTAAATCGCTAACTGCTGCATTTATTTACCACGATTTAATATATTTCTAATGATCAAGAAAATATTTGTACGGAACCTTATTCGTAATACTTGATCCGATTCACGAACTCTTAATTCTATCAGATTAGGCGATTATTAATTATAACATGATAGCCACTTCATAAATAATCTAGATTAAGGCTTAAATTTGAAAGGCAATCGTGTGAGAAAGTTTAGAATGCTAGTTAGTATTATTACTTCTACGTTTCCGGTTATTATTACACTAGTTGACCCATGCAACTTCGTCTGCGTCACATTCTCCCCGTTTTCGCAACATTTTTCATTGCTGCTTCGCTCCTATTGGACGAAGCGTGATGATATATAGCCTATAGCTTTCCTCGATAAATCTAATACAGAAAGATGTTTTTTCAAATCGAACTTGTAGTTCCTGAGATTAGCGCGTTCAAGCAAACAAACAAACAAACTCTTCAGCTTTATTATTAGTAAGTATAAGTATAGATTCATTGTAAATTATTGGAGGAGCTCGTGGCTACATAATAACAGCCATTCGGATCAATCTCTAGGTTAAGCGGCGTTTGCCTAGGTAGGTCTGTGGATGGGTGACCACACATTACATAACGAGTATCCTCCGTGCTACGAAAAGCCCGCTATGCTGTTGGTCCTGGCCGTCATTTGTAGATCTTTGACATCATCATCAGATCCCGACTTATACCTTTCGTCATCAGCTCAGCAACATTAAATAATGATTACCAAGCATAAAGCTTATGTGTGCCTATAAAATTTAGAGAGTTCCCTCAATTTTTCCAGGATCCTGTCATCAGATCCTGACCTGATGCCCATGGGATCACATGGGAACTATACTGTTTCAAACAATGCCCATAAAAATTTAGTGTTGCCCATTTTCCTGGGATCCCATCATCAGATTCTGACTGATACCTACCATCATCAGCTCAGCAACATGATGGATGAAAAACATTGAATGTGATTAAATTTGAGGGTTTTCCTCGATTTCCCTGGGATCCCATGATCAGATTCTGACATGGTATCACTGGGACCACCTTAGGAGTATAGGCAACCGAATAAAAAAAGAATTTTGAAAATCGGTCCACAATTGATGGTGAAATTGGTGAACATGCAAAAAAAAAACAAACAGTAGAATTAAGAACCACCTCTTTTTTGGAAGTCGGTTATAAACGGAAACAATTACCTACTTTTGTGCAATCGATGATTTAGCAAAGAAAAGACATCAACGCGTTGTAGAAATGTGTGCACGAAATTACCGAAAACAAGTTTTTTTTATATTCGATATAAACTAAATAGCATCCACCTATTTTCCTCAAATTTCTGCCCTTGTGTCACAATATGTTTTGGAGTCGGGCCAGAACCACAGAATAAAAAGGTACCAGAAAGATGTTTTCGTAATTTCGTCCACAAATTTCTGTAACGCGTTGATGTCTTTTCTTTGCTAAATCAATTCAAATAATTGATTGCATCCATAATGTGCACTTAACAGGTGGTCATTTAAAAACAATAGACACAATTATGAACCCTGTCGGACATAGCAAGTTTAATTAAGTAGAGAGACGAAGAGCGCTTCTCTAATTTACCTTGTAATAAATACAAAAAAAAAACCGGCCAAATGCGAGTCGGACTCGCGCACGAATGGTTCCGTACTATTATTTATAAAAACGAGCAAAAAAATCACTTCGTTGTATGAGAGCCCCCCTTAAATATTTATTTTATTCTGTTTTTAGTATTTGTTGTTGTAGCAGCAACAGTAATACATATTCTGTAGAAATTTCAACTGGCTAACTATAATGGTTCATAAGATACAGCCTGGTGACAGACGGACGGACGGACAGCGAAGTCTCAGTAATAGGGTCCCATTTGACCCTTTGGGTACGGAACCCTAAAAAGAATATTTTTTTTATGATTTCGAATTATTTTATATCCTATTTATTATTTTATATTTTCGTTTACTTAAAATATTATATATTCAGTAGTCTATCTATTAATTCATTATTTATTTAATTTGCTTGTTTATTTAAATAAATTGTTATTATTAGTGTAATATTATAATAAAGCATTCTAATATAATTTATTTTTGTTATTTAAAATGTATTATATATTAAATGTCTGTTATTCATAATTATGTATTTTTAATGATTTTATCCGTAAAATATTCGTGTAATGAGTAATAGGTTTTTTTAATTAAGTATTGCTTTAATTTATTTAAAAATATACTGGTTTTATTTTGTGGTTTTATTTCTTCTGGTAATTTATTATATATTTTGTTGACATTGAATAAAGACGAGATGAGTGTAATTTAAGGCGGGAGGGAAGGCAAACTTAGCTGTTTTGCTAAATTATCGGTTGCACAAAAATACGTAATACTCGCAAGACAAAAGAAATTTGACCCTACCTGGGAATCGAACCAAGACCAGCAACGTCCCCTGCAATCAAATGACCAACGAGGCAATACTTTATCAAAATTACATAGTTTCAAACGGCCAGTAATCACTTTTAAAAAAAAATTTAGAACGCAAAAAAAAATACAAAGTAGGCCGTATACATAGTTGCCTTGGCCAACTTCTGAATACAAGTCACGTGGTTGTAGTGTATTGGTGGTACGCAAACCAGATGCAATGATGACTCATATATAATTTCTTCGTTCTTCGGACAAGCCTTGCACTATAATGGCAAATAATTTAAAAGTGACTACATTATGAAACCTAGGGTTACATACAAATACATACAATGACTTAAGTCCGAGTTTCCTCTGTGCCTCGGAAAGAACGTTAAACCGTTGGTCCCGGCTGTCATTTGTAGATCTTTGACAGTCGTTAAGTAGTCAGTGGCCTGAAAGTCTGACAACCAGTCTTACCAAGGGGTATCGTATTACCCAGTACTAACTGGGTTGTGGAGGTCAGATAAGGCAGTCGCTCCATGTTATGAGACTGGAAGCCGACCCCAACACAGTTGGTCTCATGGCTAGGTAGTTGATGATGACTTACATATATTACTATGCATACGACATCGTCATTCTTCTGCTCGGATCCCAATTTATTTGGGGTAGGCGCAGCATGTTTTCTTCTTCCATACTTCTCTATTACTCGCCATCTCAGCAGACACTTCATTTCTAGTCATATCATGCTTTCATCTTCTTCATCTTTTCAGCCGAAAGAAGTCCACTGCTGGACATAGGCCTCCCCCATGTATCGCCACATTGACATAAGATGAAACATTAATAGACGTTGTCACGTCAAAAAATACGTTTATACCGTCATAGTTTTAGGGGGGCAGTAGCCCTTTGTAAAATACTAATATGCAGTTAAATTTAGTTAAGTCCACTTTAAGCCCGGACTAGTTATGAAAAGGGTCAAAATACGGTGCGAAGTATATCGAATCTGTTGCAATTTTCTATTTACTCCGAGAATGTAGTTCTATAAATTGACGTAGACAGAAATTAATGCAAGTAAGTTGCTTACTGTATTCGACATTTTGCGTTTGTGTTTTCCTTTTAACATAATAATTATCTTATCTCTGTAAATCTAACTGAGTAAAGCATGGTACGCCATTTGCCAAGCATTGCATGCATGGTGTCGGACGTAAAGAATAGCACCATCCCATATCTTCCCGTGGGTGTCGTAAGAGCCGACTAAGGGACTTGCCAGAGAATGAGCAGCAGCGTTCTCTGTGCTTTTGCAAAAACCGTACTGCGATCGCAATCCGCCTGCCAAGCGTGGCCATTATGGCAAAACCCCCCCTTTAGAGGGAGGCCTATGTCCAGAAGTGGACGTCTTTCGGCTGAAATGATGATGATGAATGAAGCTAATATAAACGTGTTAAAAAGGTTTTGTCCTGCACTGGTTCAAGAACAGACCGATTTCAAACCGATTAGCGTTTGTTATCATTAATTATCATAGCGGCAACATTAGTAGTAACGAACACATAACTTACGCTTCTAAATGGCCATTTGAAAAGCGTCCAGGCTCATAAAATTACAATAAATGGTAATAATGTGTTCCGAGATGTATGAATTAAGTGAAGATTGTGCTGGATATGAATGGAAGATTATATATGCAAGAGTAACGTGTACATGTATAGAAACATCATAAGTTCCACTTACAATGTATATTAGATCAGTAATTGTAATAGTGCAGGGCAAAATCTTTTTTTTTCGCGCTTATATTAGGTTCGGGAACTATGTAATTTGGTCTCTTTACATCATTTTGTTAACACATTTATTAGGTATTTTTTGTTTGACCTGACAACGTCTAATAAATCGATGAACGCCGGCTGCACGCATGAAAAAGGATGACTCATTGTAACGTTACGATCGGAGCGAGAGCGCTGCACGAGCGAGCGAAAGGCACGATCGGCTTGAGCGTTCGGCTTGGTATTCATAAAAGTATGCAATCATTTCATCAATGTTTTGTTGTGACGTTATCACGTTAAACTATCGTCCGTTAACCGACTTTACAGACAACCAATTTTTAATTTATTTTGAGGAATGTCCCTTTTACAACGTGATCACATTTTGAAGATAAAAGTAGTTATGAATAACTAGCTGTCCGGCGCAACTTTGTTTGCGTCACATTTTCCCTGTTTTCGCAACATTTTTCATTGCTGCTCCTTTCCTATTGGTCGTAGCGTGATGATATATAGCCTATAGCATTCCTCGTTAACTGGGATATACCACTGAAAGATTTTTTTTTTATCGGACCAGTAGTTTCGGAGCCTATTCAATGCAAACAAACAAACAATCGAATCTTTCCTCTTTAGAATATTAGTGAATGAATGAATAATATATACCGTATAGCGTGAATAGACATTTAAGGACCAAAACCCACTAAGTCCAAATACCAACTGTGTATGCGGAGGGTCCGTCAACCAAGCATTTTGTACATCAAACTAACTCTACACTAAAATTATTGCTGGTAAACGACTTTTTTGTGGGGGAAAAATCCTGTTCTACGGTAGGGACTCAGTGTAAGATACTCAAAACTTTATGCTGAAGAATGACGTCCACTGCTAGACATAGGCCTCCCCCAAGAAGGGGGGGTTTTGCCATAATCGCCACGCTTGGCAGGCGGGTTGGCGATCGCAGTACGGTTGTTACAAAAGCACAGAGAACGCTGGTACGAAGTACGATGGTAGGAGGTGGTGGTGGGAACGATGGTATTATACCTATTATATATAGTTCACTTCTCTTTTATTTATATCAACCCAACCGAGTCTATTCATACAGCATGTAATATAAATGAAAATTTTCAAAGATATTACAGATTTGACAGGCCATATTAATCTATATTATATGCACAATGTATTTAAGGTACTTTATTGGATAAGGTATTATAATGTAAGTGTAGTCTCTAGAATTGTTATGTTTTTTTTTCTGTGTCTGAAATATTTTTTAGTACAGGGAACATGAAGGTATTTAAAGTAAAGAAACTTCTGAAGAAGTTAGAACTTTAACTCCAATAGCTACGTAACTAGAAGTTTCACAGGTGTGTTCCAGAAAAATAAAATATCGCAAAGACGGGGAGAGCAATTGCATTTTATTTCGTTAAGGATCTCTTTACACCCATTATATCAAAGTAGATTGCCCTAAAAAGACACGAATAAGCCATGATATTTATCTATATTCTTCTATATCTATACTAATATACTAATCTATACTAATATTATAAAGCTGAAGAGTTTATTTGTTTGCTTGAACGCGCTTATCTCAGGAACTACTGGTCCGATTTGAAAAAATATTTCAGTGTTAGATAGCCCATTTATCGAGGAAGACTATAGGCTATATATCATCACGCTATGGCCAATAGGAACGCAGCAGCAATCAAAAAAATGTTGCAAAAACGGGGAGAATGTGACGCAGACGAAGTTGCGCGGGACAGCTAGTTATTCATAAATCTACAAGGACCAAACAATTTCCTAGGACCACAGTCCATAACGGCAACAGCACACTGCCCCCACAGATATAAGATACATTGGTATATAAGACAGAAACACGTACATTAAAACAACCGGTTCTAGCCCACTATTACAGGATGTTAGCCAAGCGAGAGAGAGGAACGCCATTATAGGCTTGTTCCGTGAACTTTACCTTTAAATATGTACGGTAAGGTAAGTATGTACTTTGATTCCCATACGATGGTTAGGTGATTTTGTGCTTCAGTGGTGTGTGATGTTTAAACACAAGGTGTAAAACGGACCTTTCACGTAGCCCTTAACCTAGCATTCTGTAGAACAAACTAATAAACTCGACGCAAAAATATATTTCTGGGATACGATTTTCTTTTTGAGGTGATAACCCACTTTTTTGTAGGGCTCATTTAACACACTCAAAACATTGTGCTGATGGTAGGATTGAATAGTAAGGAGTCATGGAAGTATTTGTCCTATAAGGTGTCCTACGTAAAGAATAGCACCATTCCATATCTTACCGTGGATATCGTAAGAGCCGATTATGGGATTTTCCAGAGAATTGGCATCAGCGTTCTCTGTGCTTTTATGACAACCGCACTGCGATCGCCAACTTACCTGCCAGGCGTGGTGATTATGACAAAACCCCCCCTTTTGGGGAAGGCCTGTATCCAGCAGTGGACGTCTTTCGGTTGATGATGGAAGTATTTAAAAGTTTCAACATAGAAATTCGTATTAAAAAAAGTTTTTAAAAAGTTGTCATTTTAGCCCCCAATATCTCCGTAACTAGATGGTATAGTCTAGAACAAAAAAAAAATCGCAATGATGGGGAGAGTAAGTCTTTTGGCTTCGTTAAGCGTATTGTAACACCCATTATGATATTGTAGCGACCTACAAAAACCAACTTATTATAAAAAGTACTACAGCGCCATCTATGACACGACGGAAGAATTAACATCAATTTCTTACATCTCGCAAGCAAAGTTTACATTGACTTATGAGTTTATAGAGAAACCCGACAACAACTGTCGGGCAGTTGCCCATCAGACAAAAACACATGTCTGGTCGGAGGATCCTCCCTTTTCTAAGCAGTATTGAGGAACTTTACACCTTGTTCCTCATACCCCTAAAATACTTAAAGTTATATTTCACATTCTCAAACAGCAAATAACATAGTCAAATGACGATTTATTTCTTTTTAAAGACTACTCAGAAGTTGTAACTTCAAATAGTTCAAATATTATTAACACAGGTATTTTTTATGACTTCCCGATATTTCAGTGCTGCAAGCTGTGGCAAGCGCCAAGATCAGGGATAAA
Organism: Cerastis rubricosa; assembly: GCA_949152445.1. Classification (NCBI taxonomy): domain Eukaryota; kingdom Metazoa; phylum Arthropoda; class Insecta; order Lepidoptera; family Noctuidae; genus Cerastis; species Cerastis rubricosa. Next base: position 3,961,107 of record OX424550.1, on the reverse strand, counting down.
CAATAAATATCATCATTCTCTTGCCCTTATCCCAATTTATTTGGGATCGGCGCAGCATGTCTTCTTCTTCCGTACTTCTCTATTACTTGGCATCTCATCAGACACCTCCTTTCTTGCCATATCATCCTTCACACAGTCCATCCATCGTTTCTAAACACCAAATATAAATACTCAAAAATAAAAACTAAAACAAATACTTCAAAACTACTACAATTTTTCTCCTTCTTTCAAATACTTCGTTTGTGTTGCGATGTAAAGATATATTAGTACATTACAACCTAATCATAAGTGGAGAAAACGTGTTAATGAAACCTCATGGCAATGAACTAAAAACAAACAAACAGTAATTAGACGTCTTACATCAAACGAAACAGACCCGCTATGGTTATGACGTTTGACGTTTTGTTTTTTTTTGTCTATGGCCCAGTTTAGGTGCGTTCATTATATGGTATTCAAAGTCAAGTATATTAGGGAACTAATGGAAGGCGTAAGCATAATTAGCATATAATATTCCCACCGCTGGGATAACACCCTCTCTTTGTGAGGGAGTGGGTTGTGTATTGGAAGGCATATGTAGAACTTCATTTTCTTCTAGCTTTAATAAACGATTATTTTATTTGCAAAAATATAGGTTACATAAGTTCTTAAAATCTATTTCACTATATTCGGCATTTAGTACAGATCTACTTTGCGAAACCATTAAATCCTTTGTCTGATTGACAACACATAGTTTTAATCCAATCAAGGATGGGATTAAGGAGGATTTAAAACCAAATTAAGGAATGACATTTGAAAAGAGGCCTAACGGGGTTAAATTTAGGAAGAAAGTAAAGACGGTATTTGGTATTGCGTGTATGGTTTCCCATTGCCATTTAATTTTGGAGCTAGAACTACAAAAAAAAAAATAATCAGTATTCTTTCATAATATTACGTAACAATTTTCAAAATGACGTAAGTAAATGTAATTAACTATGCATTTCATTATTAAATTAGTATGTAAGCTTGAAATATATAATTTACGAGGGCAACATGCTGACATATAAAATATATATTATAATTAGTAAATTAACTCCAATATCGAAATTTAAAGGTTTCATCCTGTCACTTTCAAGTTCAGCTAAGTTCAATAACTAATTTAATTTAGACTATTAAATCCATCTTGGAAATGACACTTTAATGAGATAATAAACCTATTGCATTCCCACTGCTGGGCCACAGGTTTAGGCAGAAAGTGAGCCATAATCCACCACGTGGGCCCAGGTTAGGGTTGGTAGATGTCATATGTCTTTGAATTTTTAATTCTGGGACATGTTTCCTCACATAATTTTCCCAAAATTGAATTCCACCAAAGACAATATTAAAATCTGAGTACTGCAATAAAAAAGTAATTACCATAATTTAAATTCCAATACCAATTTAAACGTTGACGTTATTCAAATTAAATCGAACACACCTTCGACAGTCCAATTTTAAAAAGTTGCCGCGCATTTCCTCGACATACGAATCTATCCGTCAAAAATCCACGCTTCCTATTCACCCTTCCCGCCCTTGAATACAGACCACTTACTTTTTTACGTATAGAGCTGAGCCAACGTGCAATGGTATAAAAACTCGCGGCGACCAATCGAGAGCAGTCAGTAGCCTTCGAGCAGTCTAACACAGAAGTGCAAGATGAGAGTTCTGGTGGGTTGAAACTTGAGTTTCCTTACTTACAAAACTCTTTGGTGCTTTAAAAATATAATAAATAATTCGAATTTTAAAATTAGTGTTTGCGTGGTTCAGTGTTGTGATTAGTGATGTGATATCGACATATCAATATAGGGATCTCTTGTGTGTTAATCGATGTTTTAATCGGTATATTTTTAACAGATTGTCGCCGCCGTCCTCGCCTGCGCCGCAGCCGCTCCCTCCGGTCTGCTGGGATCTCCCTACGGCCATGGCCTCATCGGTCATGCGGGTCTCGCGGCAGCCCACGCGGCTCCGTACGCCCTGGCCGCTCCGCTGGCCGTGGCTCACGCCCCGGTCGCAGTAGCCCACGCCGTAGCCCCCGCCCTCCCCACCATCTCCCCCGGAGACATCCAGGGTGCCGCCATCGACGCCCACGTTGAAGCTTCCGACCACGTCCGCGCCGCCTCCGACGCCGCCCGCGAATACCACGACCAGGCCTCCGAGCTCCACGGACAGGCCATCAACGCCGCTGAAGACCACTCTTGGCAAGCTGTTGACGCCGTGAAAACCGCTGAGGCTCAGTTGGACGGTGCTGCCGCTGGTGCGGCCCCCGTGCTCGCTAAGCAGATCGCCGGTCACGCTACCCTGGTCGCCGCCGCGCCCGCCGTGTACGGCGCTCACGGTGTCGGCTACGCCGCTCATGGTGCTGCCTACGCCGCTCATGGTGTTGCCCCTGCCCTGGCCTACTCCGCCCCTGCCTACGCCTCCAGCCACTCCGTGTCTAGCCAGTCCCTGTCCCAGTCCCACCCCGCTCCCGTAGTCCACGCTCCCCTTGCCCTGGCCCATGGTGCGTCCTTCGGTGTGGCCCATGCTGCCCCCTACGCGGTAGCCCATGCCTCCCCCCTCGGATACGCCGCTCATGGACTCTCCGGCCACGCATGGTAAACTGTGATAAAAATTTAGATACCAAAAAATAATACTCAATGTTTTGGATTTTGTAAATAAATTATATAAAAAAAAACAGGCTAACAGAGGCGAGGATGTGTGAATAAATGAAATAGTAATTTTATACAATTTGTTGTTTCCTTTGATCTTTACCTCGACACACTTCATACATCACATACATACATATTTATAACTTCCCATAAACTCAAGACCATTGACTTGGTAAACCACGAATGATTTCGAACAATAAAATCGGTAGTTACTTCGATTATTTAAAAACAAATACACGATAATCGTACCTATTATTCGAATTCAGAATGTCAAGTTCAATTTTTAAGCCGTCGACCTTAGCACAGTAACATTCAACGACTCAATTTAGAAGTATTTTTATACAACAACATCAATATTATTGATACAACCCAACACAAGGCATTTTCATTAGTCATTGGCAGTATAAACTAATACATTTGCTATTAAAAACATAAAAAAACCAAAGGCAAGACTTCCTGACAGCCAATACTGTCAATAATAACTTTTTAATAACACAAAAAGGTTCTTATAGTCGCCACGCCTCATTTTAAATGCGTGATTAGCTTTTTTGTTATGTTTAGGTAGTCAAGGTTATATCTTAGATATTTTAAACTTCCGCTTTGGTATCAGTGAGCATGTTAAATTAATTATTTACGTTCTAGCATATATTTGTTGTTTTTTATAAGATACGATGTTGATTTACTTTGAGATATTTAGCAGAAAAAATATTGGAGTAAGGACAAAGGATACGAACGGGGTCAGTTTTATTATTGAAATGTTACTGCAAGGTCGTGATTTTACACGTTTATAATGAAGAATTTACTATTAGATTGAATGCTACGTCGACTAAATATTATAAATAGACCTTTCGAGCAAAATATCTGCAGAAAAACGAATAAAGAATATCATTCTCTAAGTAACAAAAACAATTTTGAGCAATATAAAGATTTTAAAAGGTCCATTTTAAGGCTTCTAAAAACTTATACTTTTACACTTTGATTCCTAAATTAACGTGGTACATAAATACGTAAATAGTAGTAATTAAAAACTCTTTAGAAAAAAAAAACAAAAAAGGAAAAAAAAAGTTATCCACTGAAATATCTATACTGATTTATTTTCCTTCCTCACCACTTTAATATTGCATACAAATAACAGACACCAAAAACATTTCCCATTATTGTAATAACAGCTAAATAGTTTCAAGAAATGAAGTAGGTAAGTACTCAATACAAAATCCCACAACAATTAGATTCGTTATGAAATCGGTTCAAGTGTGGCAACTAAATAGATATAAATTAAACTAAATGGCAAATGCTGTAGTGTTAGGGCGTGTACAGAGTAAAGGAATAATGTCGTGGAACTTTATATGATTGTACTGGGGATTTAAAATGGCCGACTTAGCAGAATCTTTGTAGGATAATTAAATAACGTTAAAATTCTTAAACGGGTCATAGACGCAGTTAATATTATGAATTGACACTTTGTTATCATTTTAGGAATGAAACGTAACGACTGTTAAGAGCGGTTACGCCTTACTACATTTCATACAAAGTTTCAAGTCCTTATTTTCCGAAATAACTGTACCGATTTTAATGAAACTTCTTAGGCATAAGCAGGATACATAGGTCAAAAAAGTTACTAAAAAACATTTTCGAAAAATACTGTTACAGCAAAATTAGACCGATTATAAATTATCTATAGAAACTACGTTTTTTTTTAAACGCATTTCGAATATGTTTTTTAGTAACTTTTAAGACCTATGAATCTTGCTTATGCGTATTAAGTTTAATTAAAACCACGATATCAAAACATTGAGCTGTTGGATGCATTGAAAAGTACAGGGGGCATAGCATTAAATATTTGTATTTTGTTAGCAATTTATAAAGTTGGAATTTTAAATCTCCGTAAATAGAAGGTTCCCAGGTATGGTCCGGAACAAAACAAAATATCGCAATGACGGGGAGAACCTTTAGAGAAGAGTGCCTTTCGGCTTCGTGAAGCCTATTACACACGTTACGTGCACTGAGTAGTCTTTGACAAAACAAAACATTTGTATTTTTTTTTGGAATGGCATCTCGCAGTTCAACCTAGGAGGTTGTCGTCTGCTTAACCGGACTATCCTGTGGGTGCCTTAAGGGTAAGGCCTCCAGCCAGGGCATAAAAACTTACAAACTAAGCGATTACACGCTAAGGGCACCCCCTGTGGGGTACGAGCCTCGGCTTAGGGCGTCGCTGGGGGAGGACTGCATGGGGACAGGCTGGATCTGAATGATATAATTATTTAGGGGCTGATTTAAAACTACTGGCACAGCATCACGGGCTGGCTCGAGCGAGGGTCGGGGAGGAAAACATTTGTTACAAAGTTAAAGAAACTTATAGTTTTTAAGGCACGTTTAAACAATGAATGCTACCTGCTTAGTAAAATACAAAGGTGTGTATTTCTTGTCTACGTATGTCTTTGTTGACTATACCTATAAGCAGTATTGTCTTGTCTTGGGCATACCCTTAAAATGTTTTTTGCTTGACAACAGTTAAGTAGACGAATTGCAACACTTCTTAAAGTTAGGAAGTTCTTAGTATATTTTTATCTTGTATTTCATATTTGTAATAGTTATTTCCATTTTCTCTTCTTCTTTTACACACTATGTCTGCATCACTTTTTTAACATCTCCTTTCGCAGGTATGCTGGAAGAGATTTCTTTAGAAATAAGCATCACCTTTGAACCTATTTTCTGTTCCTTTCTTCTTCTCTGTATTAAGTGTGTACTTAAATTGTTAAAAAAAAGCAGCGGAAGTTTCACACTAAACTCATTTATTTAGGGTCAGCGTTAACATGTTTTTTTACTTCTATTAATGTCTATCAAGTCTTCAGCTCAATAGTCACTTCTTTTCTGGCCTCTTCATCTTTCACGTAATCCATCCATCATATCTATGGTCTTCCCCTACTCTCAAAGCCCATTCATACTCAAACAACACATTCCTTACGACATTTGCCTCATGTACTCATGAAATGTCTATAACAACCGGATTACATTTAATTTTGCGGTCACCGGGCTGCTTTGAAAGACTTAAACGTATTCTTCTTTTTCAGACAGTCCCTTTAACAAAAACAGTAAAACTTAATCATCATTCTCTTGCCCTTATCCCAATTTATTTGGGGTCGGTGCAGCATGTCTTCTTCTTAAATACTTCTCTATTACTTGTCATCTCATGAGATACCTCCTTTCTTGCCATATCATCCTTCACACAGTCCATCCATCGTTTCTTTGGTCTTCCTGGGTACAGTCTCCAAAGGAGATAAGTAACCAGATTCTCATACTACTAGTATGAGAAACTGGTTACTTATCTCCTTTGGAGACTGTACACAAAAAACAGTAAAACATTAAAAAAAAAAATGTCATTCAAAAGACATTGCACTATTCATAGAAACACATAAAGTCTAAAGTTAGATTGACACCACTACCACAATCTAATCACGTCTTTAGCTACATTCTAGTCTAGTCTACCTCAATATATCCTAGGTATTACGGCGGCCATGTTGAATTGTTACGCCAACAATCAAACTGGTATACTATTTACTTTAACTCTGTTCATATAGGCAGTTTCTGCACCTATGATCTCATTTTGTAAACCCGGACTGTTGGTATAGGCAACTCCGAAGAATATTTGTGGTTAATTTGGTAATTAAAACAAAAGATTTAAATATTTAATTCGGCTGAAAATAATCATTACGTTACTGTTTTGTTGACAGTAAAAACCAGCTCACGTGGAGATTCATTGATGTCTCTGCCCTGGAGTGTAAATGTGGTGCTGTTCCACGAAAGATAGGGAATCATCATCTGTCTAGCCTTTTCCCAACTATATTGGAGTCGGTCCAGTCTAACCGGATGCAGCTGGAGCGACTGCGTATCTGATCTCCACAACCTAATTAGTACTGGGTAATACGATACCCCTTGGTAAGACTGGTCGTCAGACTTTCAGGCCACTGACTACCTGTAACGATTTTTGGCTGAATGTTGAAGAAAAAATTACAACTAGCACCTAACATAAGATTTTATAGCAGATCAAGCATTTGTCCATCCAAAAATAGACACGTTACAATGATGGCAGCTAGCAGCGTTTTCCTTTCTGCTAATAAATAGAAAAGCTAACAGGGACCTGCACCTCATTATTCTCTTGTCCTTATCCCAATTTATTTGGGGTCGGCGCAGCATGTCTTCTTCTTCCATACTTGTCATCTCATGAGATACCTCCTTTCCTTCATCCTTCACACAGTCCATCCATCGTTTCTTTAGTCAGCGTCTACTCTTATAACCATCCATATTTACACTCAAAACTATCCTCACGACATTTTCTGCATGTGGACCTACAAATCGAACTCAAAACCTCATGCTCATTAGCAGATCTCGAGCCACTAGACCGTAGAGACACAAACAGACAGATAGATAGGTTCATTATCATCATCATCATTACAGCCCAAAAGACGTCCACTGCTGGACATAGGCCCCCAATTTTGCCACATTGACATTTTGGGGGGTTTTGCCATAATCGCCACGTTTGGCAGGCGGGTTGGCGATCGCAGTACGGTTGTTAAAAATGCACAGAGAACGCTGCTGCCCATTCTCTGACAAATTCCTTAGTCGCCTCCTACGACACCCACGGGAAGATATGGGATGGTGCTATTCTTTACGTCCGACACCATACAGAGCCAGAGAGAGATAGATAGGTTAATGCTCTTTTAAGTGCACCAGTTAAGTGCAGTAGCCTGTAACACATACCTCTTACTGACACTAAGTGCGTATGCTCGCAGATTTATAAGTAGGTTAGTAATGTTATCAGATGAGCGCAGCATCTTAATAGAGAACCAGTTACTTTGTAATCTGCCGTGGAGAAAGTGAAATGAGATCATTACTATTGAGTATTGTGACATTCCAGTTTGCAAGGCTGACGAAAGCAGCAAAATATATAAAAAGGCGCGGTACGGAGTAGTTGAATACTACCATCTTACCCGAATAAGAATAAATTTATGAAATCATAGTTAAAGTAATTTTCTTAGTCTTACATCATTAAGGATATCGGTAACAAGTTTTATTTTGACAAAATTAGATAACAGTGGTCCACAAACTAGGCTGCGCCTGTATCTTGGGGGCCGGAGTAGCGATAACTTTAAATTAAAACATATATTTGTAGTTTTTCTATTAAGACATTTTGGTAAATAACAAAACATTTTGATAAATTGGATTACCGTATTTAACAGAAAATTTGAAGACAATAAACAAACAATTCTAATGTTTTTACAAATGTCTCAAAGAGATATCAAAATGTATTGTCCAGGGCATCATCATCTGCCTTTTGCCAAATATTTTGGGGTCGGCTTCCAGTCTAACCAGATGCAGCTGAATACCAAGCATGCAGCTATAATAGGCACGGAGAAAACTCGGTATGTAATGCGTGTTCGTCTATCCGTACTAACGAGTAACGCTGTAACATTCAAATATTGTAAAACCAAATGATTTTAAAAGAGTAACCATGCAGTTTCTTGCCGGATCTCCTCCATAGGAAACGATCAAGCCGAACCGAGCACCTTTTGCCGACGTTTTTTTATGCGCCCATATAGGCTTATGTAAAATAAAATAATTTGAATTTTATGTATACAACATTTCTGACAAGTTAATGAATATAGGGGACAAGGGGAAAACAAATACACAACAAATAATTTACCCTAAAGTTTCCTCTGTTTTTCTTTAGGATAAAGTATTTTTAAAAGACTCATCATCATCATCAGTCTATAATGTTCCCACTGCTGGGACAGAGGCCTTCTCTCTATTAGAGGGGGTGGGCTGTAATCTACAACGCGTGCCCAGTGCGGGTTGGTAGATGTAACATGTCTTCAAATTTTTAGTACTAGCACATGCCGGTCTCCTCACGATGTTTTCCGTCACCGTTTTGAGAGCAGCAGTTGTGGTTTTAATATAGTCTATTAGATTGTAACAAAAGTTTAAGCGCCTACCGATAACTACATTGCAATGATGCCAGAACTTAAAATTGTTCTTAAACGCCTACACGAATAGTTTTCGCAAACCGTAAAGAGACACGTTGCATTATTGAAATTACTAGGCGGACAGAAGACCATCTTAGTTAAAATTCTTATTGGAGAAATAACTTCATAAGACAACATGTGAACTGAGTTTTATTTTGCTAAACTGTTAACGTAACATCAAGCCTATAATCCCCGGAGGACTAGGCAGACGTGTACCTAATAATGCAGTAAGCCGTGGGTTCAAACCCAGGCAGGTGCATTACTTTGTGTAATTTATTTCATCACCGCTGCCCTCAAAAACGGTGAAGGAAAACATCGTGAGGAAACCGGCATGTCCTAGAACTAAAAATTTCGAAGACATGTGACATCTACCAACCCGCACTGGGCCCGCGTGGTGGATTATAGCCCACTCCCTCTCACAGAGAGGAGGCCTGTATCCCAGCAGTGGGAACATTATAGGCTGATGATAATGATGATGTACCTAATAGTACACCCAATATTTCGCCAGTTATGTATAACTTCCATGTAACAAGGGGCGAGACTATTGCCATCAACCGAGCACAGATGCAGACTCCGTGGATGCGTCTGAGAAATTGATGATGAAAAACCCAATAACACTTTGCTCGACCTGGGAATAGAAACCGAGACCTCATGCTCAGCAGTCGTGCTTGCGGCCACTAGACTACCGACCAGTAATTTATCAAAACACTAGTTGTCCCGCACAACTTCGTCTGCGTCACGTATTCACCGTTTTCGCAACATTTTTCATTGCTGCACCGCTCCTATTGGTCGTAGCGTGATGATCTAGCCTATAGCCTTCCTCGATAAATGGGCACACTGAAAGAATTTTTCAAATCGGACCAGTAGTTGCTGAGATTAGCGCGTTCAAGCAAACAAACGAACTCTTCAGCTTTATTAAATGATAAATGATGTTTATTTTGCAAGTAGGTTTTTACAAACACTTTTACACGTCATTTTTTTTAAACTAGATGGGGCCGGTGTTTCGTACCTGACTACTCTGAGAAGAAACAGCCGAAACAAACTCAGACGTCACAGTCTCTTTTAAGGTCCAGACAAAATCTTGGCAAACTCACATGAGGACTATGCAGATACGTGTCTGAAATGGTCTTTTGAAGAAAGAACCACACAGATTTGAGTGGACCTGTCCAGTCAGTGCAATCATTTGTCAGTTATCGTGTAGCTCGACTTATAACTCAAAGAGCTCAACGAAACGACGAACAATACCAAAGAAAGGACATTTGGGTATTATTAGTATATAGATATAATAATAGATTATTAGTATATATAGATATAATAATAGATACAATAACACATCTTACACAATACCTATTCATGTTACAAACAAGTTAAAATTACAACATCGGACTTACGATACGTCACGATCATCAATCACAAACGTCATAAGATTTATGCGCATCACATTTACTACACACACATCCATATTTCTTTACATAATAATATAAAACAAAGTCGCTTCCCGCCGTCTGTACGCTTAGATCTTTTAAACTACGCAACTGTTTTTGATGCGGTTTTAATCAATAGACAGAGTGATTCAAGAGGAAGCTTAGGTTTATATGTATAATTTGTCCCTGAAATAAACATCAAAACTAGATCCGTAAAAGTTTATATTCCTTCATCAACTAGAAAAGAGGTGACGACCTTCAAACGGCTGAGTAGAGTTTCTCGAAACATAGCTAAGAACACTCTTGATTATAACACCTTTCAAATGAAACCAATTTTATCAAAATCGGTTCAGTCGTTTAGGCGCTACGATGCCACAGACAGACACACAGACACACGTCAAACTTATAACACCCCTCTTTTTTATTTTTAGTCGGGGGTTAATTACCACGCAAACGAAGTTGTAGGCAGCAGCTAGTTCTATAATAAATGCGAAAGTCTGTCTGTTGTGTCTCCTAAACTACTGAACCGATTGTTATGGCCAAACAGATAGGTAGCCTGAAACCTAGAGAAGGACATATATATCTGGGCGGGCCTGTGGACGGTGAGTAATGGGCTAGCTCACCGTCCGTCCGTCTAATGACGACAGGCCGTGTCGACAGCGCGTTCGTATTCCACGCGCGCCTCAAGGAGATGTCAGCAAATCGGAAGGGGTCCGAGAGGGCCGATGCGGGACTGCGGGACTGTTCGAAAGAGATACCGCGGCCCTGGAACACAAAGGGCTAAGAAGGAACATGGATGGGTTTTAGTCAGTACAAGTCTGACACTCCCTTTCGCTTCGCCCAGAGCGGGAGGAGTCATTTGATGATTTCCCATACGTAAAAAAAAAGATTGAAGAGTCCGAGCCCGTTGATCTGCCACGCTTCTGCACTCCATGAGCACGAGATGTAGTGTTTCTCCCTCCTCCATGCATCCTCTGCACAGAGGGCTATCCGACACACCTATGGTAACTAAGTGTTAGTTTGGACTAAACAAACATCGACTGGTATTATCCAATTACTTAAACGGGATGATTTCCGAGACTGACCTCCACGTGAACCAAGTCGCGAGCAACCGCTAGTCTAAGTGAGTAATCTGATAAACACACACATCTAAACACAACGTACTTGTTACGTCACAACACAACACAAGATCATCGCCCGGAGAGGTCGGCGCCCGCGCATCTTCACAGTTCAAGATCAACGAAAGTAAGAACGTTTCGGTTGCTACGTAAAAAACGTCATGATTTTATAGTAGATGTTTTATGCAACGGCTACAACTCTCTAGATTTTTGTTTTTTTTTTGGGAATTGTCTTGTCATATTAGTACCTAACCTAACCCAATTAGTGCTCTGTATGGTGTCGGACGTTAAGAATAGCACCATCCCATGTCTTCCCGTGGGTGTCGTAAGAGGCGACTAAGGGACTTGCCAGACTTGTAAGGGTAGCAGCGTTCTCTGTGTTTTTGTAACAACCATACTGCTATCGCCAACCCGCCTGCCAAGCGAGGCGATTATGGCAAAACCCCCCCTTTGGGGAGGCTTATGTCCAGCAGTGGACGTCTTTCGGCTGAAATGATGATGATGATGATGATGAGTACTTAATGACTTAAGGTGGATGCGACAGGGTGGTCCGCGATATACAAATTTTATTACGTTTTTTGCAATTTCCCGGTCAGTGTCAGGTTTTATGTTGAGCTAGCTGTCCGGCTCAACTTCGTTTGCGTCACATTTTCCCCGTTTTCGCAACATTTTGCATTGCTGCTCCACTCCTATTAGTCGTAGCGTGATGATATATAGCCTATTGCCTTCCTCGATAAATGGGCTATCTAACACTGAAAGATTTTTTCAAATCGGACCAGTAGTTTCGGAGCCTATTCAATGCAAACATACAAACAAACAATCAAAACTTTCCTCTATATAATATTATTATATATTATATAGTTTAGATAAAATATAATAAGCGGCCGTAAAACGTACGTATTTACATAATTGTAGTCATTAAAATCATCAATACAACCCCTCTACTACTATTTCATGAAAAAGTCATTCTATGGGGTTAAATTAATTAAAGGGGATGTATTGATGATTTTGTAGCGACCTACAAAAATCAACTTATAACAAATAGTACATCGCATCTAAGATAAAACTGAAGAATTAATTTGGTCTGAATCTCGCCAAGTAATGTTTACATCGACTTGAGACTATAATAGAGAAACCAGACAACAACTGTCGGGCAGTTGTCCACCAGACATAACACCCGTCTGGTCGAAGGACCCTCCCTTTACTACTGGGGATGAGGAGTTTTACACCCTGTTCATACCCCTAAAAGATCATCGCAAGTTCAAAGTCACCAGTAAATAAGCGTCAATCGTATTTCATCAAACGTTTGTTGAAATACGATTACACCAGCATAGTAGTAACTATAGTAGTAACTATGCTGACATTGTCGCGTTTAAAAAATTTTTACATTTGGGGGTAATGGTGCTAACATGGGCAAGAAAATCGTAATTTTATAATTCACTAGCTATACCCGGCATGCGTTGCAATGCACTTTTTCCTACCTACCTACCTACCGACCTACCTAAGTACCTACCCTAGTACCCTACCCTACCCTACACTACAAACCTACCTACCCTACCTACCCCACCTACCCTACTGAATCTTAGTTACAGCTAAATCGGCCCAGCCGTTCTCAAGTTTTAGCGAGACAAAAGAACCACAATTTATTTTTATAAATGTAGAAAGAAGATTATCAAGGTAACTTAAATGTTTTTCTTTTTTTTTTCTTTTTATTTGTTTATTTGATTAGGATACCTATATGCCCCTTTCGGATCGGATTGGGTTTTTTTTTTAAATTATTGTATATAGATATCCACATAATCTACTAGCAGACTGTACAACAAATCATTACAATGATGAGTCATTAAGACAATGATGAAAAATCTCTTAAGATTGCAGAAAGGTCATCGCCCGCGCATCGTCAAGGTCATTGTGAACGTCAGCAACGAACAGGTTTTATTGAACGTCTTCTCGTGTTCTGTGTCTTCCGCTTTACAAGTGAAATGTAAACTGGGACATTATTATAATTTAATTTATATTGTTTCTGTGAGTTTTCTTTGAAGGAACTGCGTTTTAAGCAATTGCATATAAGTACGTATCTTGCAGGACATTTTGAATGACATTTGCAATTTTTATTCTGATACATTTCACCACCCAAATGACTTCGATAAAATCTTCGATGAAATAGATAAAGGAATCTGGTTCTTCTAATGGAACAGACAGATGTGTTGCTAGGGAGTTTGTTCCGCCACTTCTTCTTCCCTGCTAAAACACTAGGAAGTGGCGAAATGCGGGCGTCTTGGGGGACTGTCTCTTGTAATTTTTACATTCAAAAAGTGCTGATTATCAGCCTAATTTGAATAAATGACTTTTGCATTTTTGATTTAGAAATGCTATTCAGGAAAAATCTTCCATTGTAGTAAAAAATATCCAATTTACAAAAGAACGAGTTTTTCTCAATGCTTTCATAAGGGGTCGTCCAGTAATCACGCAAGGTTTTAGGCCCCATTTATAACCCCTTCCGCTTTGGTGATACGTCGTGAGTTTTAAGTGAACCCCTCCCCCACCTCCCAAAATTTTCCATTTTTTATTATTGAAAAAGTCAGATAAGTAATTAATTTGAGACTCTTTTAAAACAACAAAAATGTCGAAACTACTCGTATTTGACACAAATCCGGTTTCGGTAAAAATATTTTACACATTACACAATAAACTTTTTCGTGATTCGAAAAATACACGTGATTGTCATATTATAAGACCTTCTACTCCTAAGAAAGGAGGTGTCTGATGAATTGACAAGTAATAGAGAAGTATACGAGAAGACATGCTGCGCCGACCCCAAATAAATTGGCGTTTAAGCAAGAGAATGATGATTTACTATGACACAAGTAAGCATCGCTTTAGAGCGTTTACCCCCTACGGCATTTCATATAAACTTTCAAATCCTTATTTCCCGAAATGACTGAACCGATTTTAATTAAACTTCATACGCATAAAATGCTTTTAGAAACTTTTTAGACCTATGTATCCTGCTTAAGCGTATGAAGTTTCATTAAAATCGGTTCAGTAATTTCGGACAATAAGGACTTGAAAGTTTCTGTGAAATGCCGTAAGGCATAAACGCTCATAACATGTGAGCTTTAAAAAAACTTGCTTACGCAGTAACCAACAAGCATTTCGAAAATATTCAAAACATTGCGGAAGGCAATCTCACATACTTAACTTAATTACTGATTTCGAGAGCAACATTAAATCTTGTACAAATATTTACGACTTCAATACACCTTTGGTATTTGTAATTTTTTTCTAACTAGAACTGATATTAGAGAATTTACATAATCAGGAAAACAGCGTAGGCTAAGTTCACTAGACGGTTCAGTACAAAAAAAAACAACAGGTTGCTCCGGGAGTGCCGGCAGAAGTGAAAACTTGAACATTAACGTTGCGCATTTTTAAAATTTTGGAGTGGTTAGGGAATCATTTTGCACGAATTGCTTTAATTATCAGTATAAAAGTACCATCATTTATGTGGTAAAATACAATATTCATTTATTGCGCTATCGTACACAAACATGATAATTTATATAACATTAAAAATTTTACAATTCAGAACTATTACAATCCGTCTTACGAATTTTACCACTTTGGAAAAATCGAGGTTTTGTTTGTGCATAAGATAATTATCCAGTTTTGGAAACCCAAACTCAATGACAGATGTCATAAAGTTCAAATTCCTACGTAAGCTAATGTCAATCCGTCTTACGAATTTTCCAATTTTGGAAACCCAAACTCAATGACAGATATCATAAAGTTCAAATTCCTTCGTAACCAATAATGTCTGACGGTCACGTGTCCTGACGCGAGTTTAAAATTTTTTACCCATCACAAAAAAGCGCAACGTAAAGAAGTTTTCACTTCAAAATAAAACTAATTTGATCATGAAAATAATAGTCCGTAAACGTCCACTGCTGAAAAAAGGCAGATTCCATACACCACAACAGGAATCTGCATTTTTTTAGCAGTGGACGTTTACGGACTGGGGTAGGTGCAGCATGTCTTCTTTCATTATGACATGATGACGAATTTTGCGACATTGAAGGTTTTGCAATAGTTACGATGCAAGGTGTAATAGTAAAAATGTATGCAAACAAATTTTTGCCCCGTATCCGACCCCCACCAGAGTCAAACTGAGCCCGGAAGATCCTGCACCTGATGTAAAATATCTGTAGAGTACTCGCTATCTGTCACGTAGGTAGGAGAAGTACCTACTTGTGACCAAACCCGACCAAAAGATCGCTTGTCCCACGAAACAGCGTTGTTTACTCTTTATAGCACTTTTTAGTCAATTTATAGCAATCGTATAAAAACGTTGGTCAAGCAGGAAGCGGAGTTGAAGTTGGGGTTCCGCATAAGCCTTTAGTAACGATGCCTGTGGTAGCGTTGTTTGGTAAAAGAGTAACCTTATAGTTTCTTGCCGGTTCTTCTTCATAGGAAACAACCAACCCGAACCGAGCACCTTTTTGTCGACGTTTTGTAAGTGCCCGTGTAGGTCTATGTAAAATAAAAATATTTTGATTGTTAAAATATTTTGCGGAGGAATGAGAAATATCATCATCTGCCTAGCCTTTTCCCAAACTATCTTGGGGTCGGCTTCCAGTCTAACCGGATGCAGCTGAGTACCAGTATTTTACAAGAAGCGACTGCCTATCTGACCTCCACAACCCAGTAACTGGGTAATACGATACCCCTTGGCAAGACTGGATGTCAAACTTAGCTTAGCTTAGCTTCTGACTACTCGTAACGACTGTCAAAGAACTACAAATGACAGCCGGGACCAACGGCTCAACGTGCTTTCCGAGGCACGGAGGAAACTCGATATGTAATTATGGTCACCCATCCACAGACCAACCTCGGCAAGCACGGCTTAACCTTAAAGATCGACCTAGGCGGCTGTTATTATTTAGCCCCGAGCTCCTCCGGAATGAGAAATATGTGGTTAGAAAAATGGTAAGTATAAATGTAGATGGCTAAAAAAGTAGAGGAAGACCAAATAAATGATGGATGGACTGCGTGAAGGATGACATCGCTAGATAGGAGGTGACAGCTGAGATGACGAGTAGAAGTATGGAAGAAGAAGATAAATCTTGCGCCGACCCCAAATGAATTGGGATAAGGCCAGAAGAATGATAATAAGCCTATAGTACGAAGTGTATAAGATTGACTAGTTTATGCGATGAATGAGTCAAGGAATCGTGTTTTTTATCGAAAATATTTCTCAATTTAAACCGATGACGAAAAGAGCTTTCTTATAATCTCAGGCAGAGTTTGATACTATTTTCTAATATTTTTATATATGTATATTTTTCTTTATATATGTTGTGACCGAATAGAGAAGTATCGTTTTTTTTTAAACGATTATATCATAAACTATCAATAAAAGGGCATCAAAAAACTTCTCCTCAACGCTGTCAGCTGTGTCAAATGTGCCCACGAGACTGGCGGAATTGCCATGTTCTATGGCAATACTTAGACATGCAACGCCTTACCCTTACTTACTTATACTTCCTCATCATCAGCCTATGTTGTTCCCACTGCTGGGACATAGAATTCCATTCAATGAGAGGGAGTAGGCTTTAATCCACCAAAGGGGCCCAGTGCGGGTTGGTAGATGTCACATGTATTCGATCGTTTAGTTCTAGGACATGCCGGTTTCGTCACGATGTTTTCCGTCACAATTTTGAGAGCAGCGGTGATGAAATAAATTACACAAAGTAATGCGCCTGCCTGGGTTCGAACCTACGACTTACTGCTCGTAAGTCGGGGCTGCCACCACTGGGCCACCGCTGCTCTATATCTTTCTTATACTGTCTATTTCAACCAATCATCATGAATAAAAAATAGCAACTGACGCAAGCTCTTCTAAAGCAATTTCTACTAACCTCATCTGCAATACCCACCTTGTGCGCCGAAATCATTGCATATGCGACTGTAACTAGGTAAGGTAAAATTTAAAAATCTCTGATGGGGACATGAGATTTTCAAACTTTACCTCCGAGTCACGAGCATTTTTCAAACCAGAGCGTAGCGAACAGTTTCTTGGCTGTAGAAAAAGGCTTCTCACAGGGAACTTTGCTAATTATAATTATGTTCGAAGCAAAAGCTAGCCAGACATCGTGCTTACCATATGACAGTACCGATGTGAATGTGCAATTAAAATCAATATTATTATATTATACAATATTTATTTGAAAATGTGACACCCAAAAGCTGACCTGCTTTACATAGACCTTATCGAAATAAATGGTTTGACTTTACGGTAACAAAAACGCTGTCTATAAATACAGCCCACATTGCAATCGATATGTGACGGCACAGTTGTTTTCGGAATCCCAAGCTTGGGGGCCTGTTTTGCAAAGAGCGTTTAGGCAATATCTACAGCATACATTCTCGTACGAGGAAGATGTTCAAGCAGGCCGTAAAAGAGTTCTCCTATCCATCAGCCTACTCTGTCCCAGGAGGACTGAGGACCTCGTGGCTAAATATAAACAGCCTCACAGGTCGATCTTTAAGGTTAGGCCGTGCTTGCCGAGGTCGGTCCGTGGATGGGTGAACATTATTACATACCGAGTTTCCTTCATGCCTCAGAAAGCACGTTAAGCCGTTGGTCCCAGCTGTCATTTGCAGATCTTTGACAGTCGTTATGAGTAGTCAGAAGCCAAAAGTCTAACATCCAGTCTTACCAAGGGGTATCGTATTACCTAGTTGCTGGGATATGGAGGTCAAATAGACAGTCGCTTCATGTAAAATACTGGTACTCAGCTGCATCCGGTTAGAATGGAAGCCGACCCCAAGATTGTTTGGGAAAAGGCTAGGCAGATGATGAGCCTACTCTGTCCCTCGGCTGGGTAAAGGCCTCTTCTATTCAAGATTTGAAAACCTAAAGGCGATAAATTAGTATCTACAGATAACTACTTACTTTGTAAGAATATGTTACGTTCATCTTTTTAACCAAGGATCCCTAAAATCTTGCACTGTTGACATTTACCAACTCGGACCAGATAAAGCCAGTAATGAGTTGTGAACAAAGAATTTAAATAAAGAAGACAAAGTTATATGTCTGTCTGTCTGTCTGTCTTGCGGGAATAAATATGACAGTTTATGTGAAGATATTAATTGGTTTAATTTTTATTGAATTGGAGTGACATTTTGTTGACAATGTAATTAAACCCATCTCCTGGGATCCATACAACAACATTAATGTTCATATTACTATGCGTATTCTTTCAGGCTAAGAGTACATGAGAAAGTACGGAGAGCAGCGGTGGCCCAATGGTGGCAGCCCGAACTTACGAGCAGTAAGCCGTGGGTTCGAACTCGTTACTTTGTGTAATTTATTTCATCATCGCTGCTCTCAAAAAACGGTGAAGGAAAGCATCGTGAGGAAACTGGCATGTCCTAGAACTAAAAATTCGAAGACATGTGACATCTACCAACTCGCACTGGGCCCGCGCGGTGGATTACAGCCCACTCCCTCTCATAGAGAGGAGGCCTTTGTGATGAAGAGTACATGTTAGATCTTTGATTGTAAATGTTATAACCGATAATAACGTTACCTGAAGATCAAAAGAATTAAATTAACATCACCATCATTCTCTTGCCCTTATCCCAATTTAGTCGAGGCCGGTGCAGCATGTCTTCTACTTCCATACTTCTCTATTAATCGTCATCTCATCAGACATCTCCTTTCTAGCCATATAATCCTTCACACAGTCCATCCATCGTTTTTTTGCTATTCCTCAACTCTTATAGCCATTTCTTATTACTTTACAGTATTTTTTTAATTAAAGGTAAGTGTATATTTCTGAAGAGAATCACACTAAGTGAACGCCTCTTCCTGGCTTTTGTTGGTAAAGTTTAGGTACTCAAGAGAGAACTTCTGGTTTAAATAAAAAACTGCAACCTAAATTGTTTATGACAAAGCAGTAGATGAAGCAACCCAATCACAGAGATACTACTCCATATGGACAACTTTCAAAAACTAAACTTTGTATTCGGGTATTTCCATATGCCACATACAGCACACCAAAAAGGTTTTTTTTTATTATTAACTACCTCCAGTGAGTCTATGGCCAACGCTATCCTTCACCGCATGATCAGCTTCCATAAAAAAAATAAAATCAACAACTTTTAGTGAACACTTTTTTTCAAAAAGAGAACACTAGTTTGGGCCAATGGCAGTGCAGAACCGGTTGCTTGCATGGATCTATAATTGGAGCAAAGAATACTATTGTAATGCAAGGTTGTCATTTAAACAAACCGTAATTGAATCCGCCTACAGAATTTATTGGAATCTGCGTTTATTTAATTTAAAACGGTGTTGAATGGATCAGTTGATTTAAACATTTTTTTTTGTACACTTAATAGGCTTAACTTTGAACGCCTGATGCGAAGCAGTGATTCGGCCTAGGCTGGAGCACGCTTGCCTAGAAGAAACCGATTCACTCGATCTTTGAAGAGAACCTGATTATACTGATTAGGGAACAGAGAAGCTGGCTGTGAATTCCACAGACTGGCGGATCGCACAATAAATGTGTAAGCAAAGCGCTTTGTTCGGGTCCGTCATTTCATCATCATTTCGGCCCAAAAGACGTCCACTGCTGGACATTGGCCTCCCCAAAGTGTCGCCCACATTGAAATTTTGGGAGGTTTAGCCATAATCGCCACGCTTGGCAGGCGGGTTGGCGATCGCAGTACGGTTGTTACAAAAGCATAGAGAACGCTGCTGCCATTTCTCTGGCAAATCCCCTAGGCGCCTCTTACGACACCCACGGGAAGATAAGTATGGGATGGTGCTATTCTTTACGTCCGACACCATACAGACCAGTTGTTCGGGTCCGTGGAACTTCAACCATCATTAGGGTGACGCTTCGCCATATCTCTGCTTATCCGATGATATCATGGGGATGAGGGAATTAATTGTATAATTCAAAAGCAGACTCCCGAAAATGTAACCGATTAAAAACCGATAGGCTGGCAATTTAGCGAAATAAGTAGTATGAAATCATCGCTCTGGGCGGAGCGGAAGGGAGTGTCAGACTTGTACTGACTAAAACCTATCCATGTTCCTTCTTAGCCCTTTGTGTTCCAGGGCCACGGTATCTCTTTCGAACAGTCCCGCAGCCCTGGCAGGCATCATCTTCCTGCCTCATTTCAAATTTTTTCGTGGTCGGCGTGCCATGTCTTTTTCTTTAATTCTTTTCTATAAGCCGTCATCTTTGTTCCCCCCTTTCGACATCCCACCGCAGCAGCCCACCAGACACAATACCCGTCTGGTCGGAGGACCCTCCCTTTTCTAAGTGGGATGAAGAACTAACTGTACACCCCGTTGTTGTGTGCCCATATGCCCCTAATTATACATGTTAAACATACCCACACTGGGCGCTTTCCGTGTCCCAGCAGTGACAATGTTATAGGCTGAATATGCTAAACTTGCAGTTACCAACATTCTTCATTAAAAAAAATAATAACAGGGGATACAATAATTCTGCACCGAAAAAATCAGGTCACACTTTACCAAATGCTTATTTTTTGTTAGCCACCTAATCATCTTAAAACAAATACGAACGTCAAACAAAACCCGATAACAGAACACGTTCATAGACTTTAATGATAATGACGCAACGAGTACACGAAAATTATTAACTCAAAATCCAAGATGGCGCCTGCTTGTCAATCGAAGCTTCCTGCATTCTTTGCGCCCTCGCCCAACCGCCCGGATTGGGGTACCGTGGAGAGAAAACTGGTAGATGAAAGCCTTTTTAATGTCGGAGGATTTTGGGGAAAAGAGATTTAGAGTATAGATTTAGAGAGCCCATTCAAAATCTTTCTGGAAAAACTCTCGCCTCATCAAATGCTCAAAATGTCAGTACAGGTTTGCGCAAAAACTATGAACTTATATCGCAACCAACTATCCGGAAATTTTTATTTTTTGCGGCCTCCCAAAAAGTGGAATTACAATGTAAAGTGTTGGACTGGTATTTCGTTTCGACCAAACCCAGAAAAAGATGCTTTGTAAAATGATGACACTGACATAAGCTTACAATGTTAAGATCCCTATCTTAACATTTTCCTCATATTTGGCTGTGCTGAATGGACAAATAAACTGAAACCAATGTTTAATAAATATCTACTACATACTACAGAAAATATATTTAGCTTTAGAAAGTCGTAGTTGCAAAAGCATGTAACAAAGATGTTTCGTACTTTTGCCCTTAGAAAAAATGCATAAATAAACATCACACTCCAATAACAAGTATCCAGTTTAAAACAACTTCATTTAGCAAATCGATACTACCAAAATAATTATTCAAGAAACAAGTACGGAACCCACGCATTTTATTACAAAAATATGCTGTACTTGTATCATATTTTTTTACTTTATTTGCCACGTTAAAGATCGGAGTATCCCGTCTGATCTAAATAGTGGTTGTATAAATAGCGCTGGAAGGTAACAGTGAGCATCAGTAGCCATCAGCAGCATCCAGGGTCAAGATGAGAGTTCTGGTCAGTGTTTTTACTTGTTTTAAAGTTAGTAATAAGAATTTTGGTGCGTGGCAAGTGATTTTAAGTGATTTTCGGTGCGAAGTATTTTTTTTGAGTTGGCGCTAAAAAAATGTTTTTTCAAGCTCAAATTATGTCAATATTTTTTTGATTGATATTTCCACTAGTTGATTAATTAATGGTTTAGTGTCTCATTAGATTAAATCTATAAAATATGAAGAGTTTGTTTCATATTTGGCTGAACGCGCTAATCTCCGGAACTAGTGATTTGAATTCATGTAGTGTTGGATAGCCCATTTATTGACGAAGGCTATAGGCTATAAAACATCACGCTACGACCAATAGGAGAGGAGCATCAATGAAAAATGTTGCAAAAACGGGAAAAATGTGACGAAGATGAAATTGCGCGGGTCAGCTAGTTTGATATAAGCTAGGATAGCATTTAGTTATCACATTTCAAGGATCAAGTCATGTTATAGGATGAAAAATAAAGCTAATTTTCGCAGTTCTTCTTGTTTTTGATGCCTCTTCAATTACTGAAGGTTGGCCATGAACTCTGAATATTTCTCCTCATCCTTTACTTCAGTAGCCAGCGCAATTACGCCGAAGAATAAAAAGTAAAAACCGCCGGATCCGTCATTCCATATGGACATTAATTACTCTCAAATGGTTTTTTATCAGTTTTTTATTATTATTTGTTTTTAAGAAAGCTGTAAAACGTTTATTGGCGCAATTGCTACAAGTACACACAATATATAAAAACTTATACTAAACAAGAAATTATTATTATTTATTTATTTGCCACACAACATATAAAAAGGTCCACTGTGTTAGTAACAATATAACTTAGCCTATGTTAGTACTTAATAACTAGAGAAGAGATCGAGTGCGATTAGTTAGCGCCCACACTGTGGCTGTCTGCCCGGGCGGCTATCGATTGCAGGATAGTGTTGGGACTGCCACGCAACCACATACTGTGTGACTCACGGCAGCGCCAAATACCAGTCACCAGACCCAGATGGGCCCAAATGGGGCCAGTTTGAAACGCGAGTTTCCCGTCTGATCTATACAAGGTGTTGTTTTGCATCCTCATCAAAATTCAGGAGGTTGTCACACAAGACATAAATAATCAATTAAAATGACGGTACCTTGTTAATTATTAATAAACGCGGATTTTTTTGGTTGATTATGTTGGTCAGTATTTCAGAATAACCCCCTTAACGTGGTTTAGGGAATAAGAAATGATCGAATAAACGTTTGAGATTGTTTGTATTTGTGGAGGCGCGGTTATAAGGCGAGAATCAGACGGCCCTAGTTTAAAACACGGGTTTTTCACACTTACCGATTTCCGTAAATGAGATTAAAAACAAAAATTACCTACCAATTTTATTATTGATTCGGGACGAGAATCATTAGCATAGTTACCTCCTTAAATTTGACGAGGTTGCAAAACAACACGTTGTATAGTGGTCGTATAAATAGTGGGGAAGGTATCAGTGGGCATCAGTAGCTATAAGAAGAGTCCAGGGTCAAAATTTGAGTTCTGGTCAGTTCAGTTTGGTTAAAAAGTGCTAACTAAGTATTTTTAAAATAATTGTGTTAAAAGATAAAAAATACAAAGCCGCAAACTCTCTGGGTTCAATTCTTCCCAAATTTTAAAGTTTTCGGATACATCGCTATATACAGGGTGTAACGGAAAGGGTATATACATACTTAAGGGTGTGCTTCAGACCATCAAACAGAAGATGTTTCAATACCTATTCGACCCAAATGTATGGGGATACATTTGGGTCGAATAGGTATTGAAATTTTGTATGGGGCAGCTGTAATTTTTTTCGCTATTACGTTGTATGTCCGATGGAGAAACATGTTCTGTTTGATGGTCTGTAGCACACCCTTAAGTATGTATATACCCTTTTCGTTACACCCTGTATAATGATTTCACATATCGTTATATATTTCTGTTGCCGCTCTAACAACAAATACTAAAAACAGCAACGAGCAAAAAAAGTGATTTTTTTGTTCGTTTTTATAAATAATGATACGAAACGTTCGTGCGCGAGTCCGATTCGCACTTTTAGGGGTATAAGGAACAGGGTGTAAAGTTCCTCATCCCCCATAGAAAGGGAGGATCCTCCGACCAGACAGGTGTTAAATCTGGTGGGCAACTGCCCGACAGTTGTTGTCGGGTTCTATAGTCTTAAGGTTTAGCGCTTATATTCTCTTCGATAAATTTTTTTGATCCTACGACATAACAGCTACTACTTACATCATCGAACAACTTTATCAGATTCTTATGACAACCTACTCGATATTCATACCATACAAATCAATACATATTTATTCGCTACAAGTTTTAAATTAGCGATAAATAATAAGTTCACCTTCAGTAACAAGTGATAGAAACATAAATTATTTACTTAAAAATACGGTAGCAAAAACATTTACATACAGGGGGAATTTTTCCAGTGGCCGTGGATGGCCAAATACGCAACTATGAGGAAAAGCTCGAAATATGTAAACAGACTATTAACATATTTTGTTTAGAATGTCGAAAAAAATCACTATTGGCGCTAACTCAATTTTAAATTCTAATTTCAACTGTTAACGATTTTTTTTTTACTGTGGCTTTTGCCGAGAAGAGTCAGTTAAATTCAAAATCAAAAGTCATTTATTCAAATTTGGCTGAAAATCAGCACTTTTTGAACGTCAAAATTACAAGAAACAGTCCCCCAAAACGCCCGCCCTTCGCCACTTCCTAGTGTTTTAGCTGGGAAGAAGAAGTGGCGGAACAAACTCCCCAGCAACACATCTGTCTGTTAGGTTAGAAGAACTAGATTCTATACAATAGTGTTCAAGTTTATATTAACAAAGAATCCATTACATCAAATTAATGTCACATGTCAGCTAGCACACACTAATAACCAGAGATCGGATATTCGGATGCATATTTACCTATAGTTTGAGTGTTGACTAGTATGGAGCGCGCGTCAGTATGGGAAAAGGAGCTTATTTAAAAAAAAAATAGTCTAGTTACTTTTTTTGTTTAGCTCCAAATGAATTATGCCCAGACATATTTACCATTTTGTTTTAGCATTCGA
Source organism: Cerastis rubricosa (assembly GCA_949152445.1). Classification (NCBI taxonomy): domain Eukaryota; kingdom Metazoa; phylum Arthropoda; class Insecta; order Lepidoptera; family Noctuidae; genus Cerastis; species Cerastis rubricosa. The sequence continues at coordinate 3,936,242 of OX424550.1, read as the reverse complement.
CATGTCAGCACAAAAATACGAATTCAAATAGTTGTTGTATTTTTTTTCTTGTTATTTCAACAAACTTGCCAGGTTTTAAATAAATTTAAAATATTACATTTTATACTTACAAAAGAATTATGAAATTTCGCAATCCCGCGACAAAAATTGGCATTTAAATAGCCGCTTCCATACTTTTGCACCTTTTGCCAGGAAATAACGTAAATAAAGTAAATATGCATCCGAATATTCGATCACTACTAATAACCAAATATTAAAAAAAAAAAATTAGAACATAATGTTGTGAAGATCGACCAGAAAAAAAAATCGTAACCCTCCAATAAGTTTTGCGCTGGGTTACTTAGTTTGATGTACAGAAACCTTGGTTGAAGGTTTCGTGAAGCCTTGAAGACCTTATACTTCTAAATCGGCTCCTACTCATGGAGATTCCGTATAGTGTCGGACGTAAAGAATAGCACCATCCCATGTCTTCCCATGGGTGTCGTAAGAGGCGACTAAGCGATTTGCCAGAGAATGGGCAGCAGCGTTCTCTGTGCTTTTGTAACAACCGTACTGCGATCGCCAACCCACCTGCCAAGCGTGGCGATTATGGCAAAACCCCCCAAAATGTCAATGTGGCGACACTTGGGGGAGGCCTATGTCCAGCAGTGGACGTCTTTTGGGCTGAAATGATGACTCATGGAGAGGCCAGAGGCGTGGACTATGGTGAAAAACACTCGTGTAAAAAGACTAACAAGGCAGCAGGAAATCACTCACGACAGTCGTTAATGCAGCAAAAATTGTAAACAGAACTAGGAAACGTCGAAAGTCAAAAAACATTGAACAAGATGCATACCAAACTAGATTAGTGGCCTTTTATTAATTGCAAATTGCAGCAAACAAAATAATTCAATTAAATCATAAAGGTTAACTTCCTGGTACTACTATTTTTATACCTTCACAACGTAGAAATCTATATTTTAATTCGATATGCAGATTAAGGCGACTAAATATTTCATGAGTCTCTTGTCTCCTTCACTCTTTATTTGCAGAGAAAGATTGATCTTATTCTTAATATAAATGGGCAAGCAATTAAAAAGACGCACTAATCTTGTTTGCACTAGTCTTTTTATTGTTTGTTTCACACCCAACTTTGGTTGCCCAAGAATATGCAGCCAGTGTAACTTCAAACCATTCACAAAAGGCATATCTCTCTTCCAGATTGTATGCGCCTTCTTCGCCGTCGCGGCCGCGGCTCCCTCTGGCCTCTTCGCCCCAGCCATAGTACCACTCATCAGAACTGTGGCTGTGCCAGTTCCTATCCCGACCATCTCACCCGGAGACATCCAAGCAGCAGCCATCGACGCTCAAGTAAAGAGTCAGGACCAACTTCAAGCGGCCGCAGACAAAGCAAGAGAAGTAGCTGAACAGGCAACTGAAAACTTCAACGAGAAAGCCATTACAGACTCAACAGTAGGCAACGAACAGAATTTGGAAGCTTTCTGGTCAGCTGAAGACAGGAAATGGCAGGCAGTTGATGCTTTAAAGACTGCTGAAGCTCAAATCGATGGCGCCGTTGCCAACAACGCTAACTTGTTCGCTAAATCTGCCGTCAACGGTGCTGTCATTCCTTATGTTGCTGCTGTAGGTCCTATTTCACCTATCGTTGCACCAATCCCTCCAGTAGTCTACTCACCCTTTCCTGCCCCTTCTAGCTATTCCACTCAAGCTTTGATCGCTGGTAAGGAAATCAAAACTGAGATGAAAGAAGAGAACAAAGCTGCAGTGAAAGCGGCTGAACCTGCTATGGGTGCCGAGCCTGCTTCGGGGGCTGAGCCTGCTATGGGGGCTGAGCCAGTTCAAGTAGCTGAGCCCACTGCAGCTGTAAAGACAGCGGAAAATGCCGAAGCTATGCAATCTCCTGCTCTGAAAGCCGCTGCGAATTTGAACGAGAAGCCTGCGTTGATTGCTCAGCCTTATTTCTCGACAGCCCAAATCGGTCTTCCTAATGTCTACAGATACGATGTGGCTGTCCCAGCTGTGGTTGGCCAGCCGATATGGAAGTACGCTCCTGCAGTGCAACCAGTCCATGGAGTGTTGACTCCTACCTTTGTGAAGGGTTGGTAAGCCGGAGTAGAGGCTGATGAATTAAAATGATTTGACGACAAGCTTCCTTGTTTTATTTGGTGTCGTCCTACACCCTTGATACAAATTTTGAATCTTTAAATAAGTTTTGAATGCACCCACACTATGCCTTAGTGTGGGTGGGTGCATGCAAAATGTTGCAAAATGTTGTGTTCTCTTCCTATACACATGTGGCGACATCTATTCCACAACATATAAACTACAACAGACATCCACGATTAAATAATTGTGTAACATCAACAGCGCCTGTAAAGGACACATATCTCGGGAGACTTTTGTGGTTCTCCCTCGAGTTTCGTTGTGTATGGCAACACGAATAGGTTTCTTCTAGACAAGCGTGCTTCACCGTCGACCACATCATCGTTTACCATCAAGTGACATAGTGGTCAAGCGCGAGCCTTTAAATAATAAAAAAATATATCAACGATCGAGCGAAGTATTTTAGAGTAGAATTCCGAGCGTAGCGAGTGATTCCTAAGTGGAATCCTGAAAAGAATCCTAAATTACTGACCAATTGAGATTGAGACCAACACTAATATACCACTTGTAGCTTTAAGTACTCTTGGTATTCGACATCGGATTTAACAAAAAAATATAAATTAGATTTAAAACTGCAATTCTAACCACGACACTTTTAAGAGTGACTAGACCGGTTCAGCACAAGTCTAGAAAAAAAAACCGGCCTAGTGCGAGTCGGATTCGCGCACCGAGGGTTCCGTGCAAACCTGTAGGTATGTAAGTTTAAAATTATTAAAAATATTATTATTATAGAATGTAACTAAAAATTTATGGTTTACGCAATTTTTCCTTTATCTGTGTTATAAGACGTTGCTTCGTACCAAATTTCAAGATTCTGAGTTCACGAGAAGTACCCTGTTGGTTTTGATTCCCTTGCGGGTGTCGAAAATTTGCGGCATAAACGGCTGTATCTTTTGATTGCGTTGGCTTAGAAGTTTGAATTGTTCTCAGTTTCAAGGGACAGTAGACTTGAGTATTTGATATAAATTTCAGATTGATACCTCCACGCGTTCCTGAGAAAAAGGGTCTTAACAGACAGACAGACGGACGGACAACAAAGTGATCCTATAAGGGTTCCGTTTTTTCCTTACGAGGTACGCCCTAAAAACACTTCTAAGTAGTTGGTTCTACCACGAAGATACCAAATAGTTATTTCTAGTAACAAGTTTTCTTATTACTTTTTTGTAGGCGTAATGAAACTCAAGATCGTGTTGGAAAACATACAAAAACACAGACGTCGGACCAGACATTTGTCGTTATATCTTAATTAACATTTAGTAGATTGCCTCGTTCTGTATAGTGTCGGACGTAAAGAATAGCCATATCTTCCCCTGGGTGTCGTAAGAGGCGACTAAGGGATTTGCCAAGGAATGGGCAGCAGCGTTCTCTGTGCTTTTTTAAACGGTTTTATTTAGCTCACCCCGTTTGTTTTATTTATTATTTAACAACCGTACTGCGATCGCCAACCCGCCTGCCAAGCGTGGCGATTATGGCAAAACCCTCCAAAATGTCAATGTGGCGCCACTTTGAGGAGGCCTATGTCCAGCAGTGGACGTCATTCGGGCTGATATGATGATGATGATGATGATTCAATTAATTTCTATTTCTGGGATTTTGAGGTCAGAAATGCAGTTCATCATCATTAACATCTTCTGCCTAGCCGTTTTTCAACTATGTTGAGGTCGGCTTCCAGTCTAACCGGATGCAGCTGAATACCATCATTTTACATTGAGCAACTGCCTATCTGACCCCCACAACCCAGTTGCTGGGTAATACAATACCCCTTGGTAAGACTGGTTATCAGACTTTCGGGCCACTGACTATCTGTAACGACTGTCAAAGATCTACTAATGACAGCCGGAACAAACAGCTTAACGTGCTTTCCGAGGCACGGAGAAAACGCGGTGGTTATCCATCCACGGACCAACCTCGGCAAGCTTGGCTTAACCTGAAGATCGACCCTAGTGGCTGTTATTATGTAGGCAATAGCTTCTCCGAAAGATGAAAACAGAACACAGGGGTCAAATAATAATTAATTTGGTTTCACAAAACACTAGTAAAAAAGTCTGGACATTCCTCAAAATGTCACTCTATCAAACTTTGTCAGCAACACATTATACAGCATGCTACAGTTCCATCTATAAACGCATTGTACTTAATACCTGTTGACCTTTACAGATATGCGGTATAAAGTAATGATCCTTTATACAGGGTGCGCTATATTTTATCTTTATTGTTTTAAAATATCAAGCGTTTTTATCGGGCTATGGATGTTATGATGGTGGAGATAATAGTTTTATGTGAATTTATGGTTTTATTCGTATGAAACGCTTCGCATTTAAGTAACCTTCACGTCGCTCGCTAAGCCGTTGGTCACAGCTGTCATTTGTAGATCTTTGACAGTCGTTACGAGTAGTCAAAAGCCAAAAGTCTGACATCTAGTCTTACTAAGGGGTATCGTATTACCCAGTTAATGGATTGTGGAGGTCAGATAGGCAGTCGCTTCATGTAAAATACTGGTACTCAGCTGCATCCGGTTAGGCTGGAAGGCGACCCCAAGATAGTTTGGGAAAAGGCTAGGCAGATAATGACTTAAGTTATGCTAACCTTGCAAACCAGATAAAAGAACATAAAATCAATGCTGTTATCACGTCAGACATGCTCAATGTAACATATGTTTTAACCAAGCACTGATTGTATCTATCAAATAAAAAGAAACGGCCAACAATACTAATAAGGTAGTCATTAATCGATAATAATCGATCGCTTAATGCAATGCGATGTTTTAATGCAAGAACAGCTTTATATGGCTGTCAAGAAATATTAATAAAAACAGTTATGAATTTATCTTAGTTAAACTGAAAGAGCCTTCATGAACATTCTTGTAGGTCGAGGCAATACCTGGGGAGATCTTTATATTAGAGCAAAGAAAGCAAAAAAAGCAAAGAAAGCAAAAAAAGTTAGAAACTTGCTGCCCGCGACTTCGCCCGCGTGGATTTTAACAAAAAAGTTATTTAGTTTTTTTATATTAATTTTAGTTTTTTTTTTCTTAAATAGAAGTAACCTAAGTTATTCTTTATTACATCAGCTATCTGCCAGTGGAAGTCCCGTCAAAATCGTTCCAGCCGTTCCAGAGATTAGCCGGAACAAACAGACAGACTGACAATAATTGTAAAAAAATGTTATTTTGGTATATGTAACGTATATACATCCATATGCATGTATTAAAAAGTGGTTATTTTAATATTACAAACAGACACTTCAGTTTTATTTATTTGTATGTGAGTATGTATAGATATTTAACTTCCATGCACTTTTGGTAGCAATACAAGCTCAAGTGAGTCTAAGAACCAGAACTCGGGCTAAGGATTGACACAAAGGGAAATTCCTTTGCAATGATTTGAAGTCTAATTTATTCTACGTCCACTGCTGGACAAAGGCCTCCCCCAAGTTTCGCCACATTGACATAACATAGGAGGTTTTGCCATAATCGCCACGCTTGGCAGGCGGGTTGGCGACCGCAGTACCGTTGTCACAAAAGCACAGAGAACGCTGCTGCCCATTCTCTGGCAAGTCCCTTAGTCGGCTCTTACGACACCCACGGGAAGATATGGGATGGTGCTATTCTTTACGTCCGAAACCATACAGAACCAAGAAGAAGAAGTATTTATGGTTAGTCAAACCAGATTTGGTAAAGTCTGCTGACTTGACCTGCACCCCATCATCATCAGCCTACAGCAGTCTACTGCTGGACATAGGCCTCTTCAATCGCACGCTACTCAACTCGATTCTCGGCACCGGGGTAATTGCCTAGCTTTAGCTAAACGTCTAGGTAATCCAGTAGTAGACCATTTCCTTGAGCCCAGCCCACGTCGTTTGTCAATAAATTATAATTGTTATGTGTTATCTATGTATCAGTATCTTGTTTTATTAATAGGAGCACAAGCCCTGTTACAGTGTGTTGTTTTTTAGGGTTCCGTACCCAAAAGGTCAAACGGGACCCTATTACTGAGACGCTGGCCGTCCGACCGTCTGTCCGTCTGTCATCAGGCTGTATCTCATGAACCGTGATAGTTAGCCAGTTGAAATTTCTACAGATTATGTATTTCTGTTGTTGCTATAACAACAAATACTAAAAATAAAATAAAATAAATATTTAAGGGGCTCCCCACAAAAAGTGTTTTTTTATAAATAATAGTACGGAACCCTTCGTGCCCAAGTTATACTCGCACTTGGCCGGTTTTTATTACTTTATAACATTTATAAAAGCGTGGAACGTTAAGGTGTCATAATCATCATTATTCTGGACTTAATTAACATCAAGCCTGTATTCCCGGAAAGGTTAGGCAGAGGTGTTGCTAATAGTACACTCACATTTCGCCAGCTATGTTTTAAGTCAAGTATAATCGTAGGCGAGCCTATTGCCATCAACCGGGCACGAATCCAGACTCCGCGGCTGCTACTGGGAAATTCCTCAAGGAAAACCTAATAAATGTGCCTGACCCGGGAATCGAAACCAGGACTCAGGACCTCATGCTCAGCAATTGCGCTTGCAACCATTAGACCCTGGAGGCAGTACTCTAAATTTGAGGTAGTATTCTGGATTCATCCCAATTTATTTGGGGTCGACGCAGCATTTTATTTTATTATTTATTTATTAAACAATTTTATTACAAACTTTCATTTAAAAACTATGCCCCACAAAACCGTTTTCACGGTTTGTCTGTGGGAACGGAACAATATTTTAAAGATAATGTTAATTTAAATTTAAAAATATCTAATCTCATAATCTATTCAAAAAATATTAATATAATCTTATATAAATTTCCCCGAAAAACCTGCAAACCACCTTTTAAAAAAATATGGTTTATAGACTCCTGAGAAAGAATAGTTTAAGCGATTTGGCAAACTTACTTTTCATTTTCTGACTTCTTATATCAGCAGGCAATCGGTTGAGAAGGTATGGTACTCTTTTATCAAGCGTTCGGTCGCCAAAATAATTACTTATTTTAGGTACATCAAACGTGCCTGCTGATATTGACCTAGTAGCATGGTTATGCGTAACAAGCGAGTGGCGCCCCCAGCTGCCATGACTATTAACTACAAGTCAAAATTCAAATTCAAATTCAAATTCATTTATTGCAAATATGGGTAGTTATACAGGTGGGTTTTTGAAGCACAGGAAAGTTGTTAGTGTCACCATATTCTGCACTAGGCATGCAACATTTAGTTCGGAACGTGGTTAGTCCCTAAATTAAAAATTTAAATACAGTATAGTTCAAAATTACATGTCAAATAAATGTTAATTAAAGTCAAAGTGAATAATAAATTAAATAATAATGTTAAAGTTAAACTATCATGCTAAAATGTCATGAATTCAAAATTGTGAAATTCGTAATTTATGTCAAACTTAACTAATAAACATTATTTAGAGTTTGTCACACAAATATTCACTAACACTATAATAAGATTTTTCCAATAACATTTTTTTAACATTACATTTAAATATTTCAATACTTTTTGAGTCTATAATACATTTTGGTAAATGGTTATAAAGTCGAGGTGCCATCCAAAAAATACTATTGCTAAACAAAGTAGTTCTACTGCTGTCAGGGAAATATATTTTTTTATTGTTGCGTTGACTTCTATAATTTTTGAAATAATGCAAGTTGCGTTTTACAAAGACTACGACTTCCAATATATATAAACATGGTAGCGTTAATATTTTTAAGCTTTTAAAAAAGGGCTTACAACTATCTGTTGGTTTTAAACTACAGATTGCACGGACACATCTCTTTTGCATTTTAAATACAGCTTCCTTTTCTGTAGAATAGCCCCAAAACATAATGCCATATCTCAGCAAGGACCCCACGTAACCATGGTAGGATGCTAAGACCGCACTGGTACTGACCGTTTTTGCAAGCATATATAACGCATAGGACTGCTGACTTAATTTGAGACACAAGCTTTCCAAATGTGACTTCCAGTTTAGGTTATAGTCTATATTTAAGCCTAAGAATTTTGTTGTATTGATTTGCTCAATCTTTTGTCCTTGGAAATAAACATCGACGTTTGTTTGTTTGCTATTTCTATTCTTAAAATTCATAATTTTAGTTTTGGTTAAGTTTATTTTTAATTTATTAGATGTCAGCCATTCTATAATAGTTTTTAATGTATTTTCTACTTCTTCTTTTAGTTCAGATAGTCCTTTACTGGAGAATACAACAGTGGCGTCATCAGCAAACAAAACAGTCGGATGGTTTGTAATGCGCGGCAAGTCATTAACATAAATTATAAATAAAAGTGGTCCTAAAACACTGCCTTGTGGTACCCCTATTTTTACTTCTCTATATTTTGATGAGTAAGTTATTTCTCTTTTGGTCTTAGCACAAATCTTTGTGATCTGAGTCGATTGTCTCCTGTTACTTAAGTAGGACTTTATTAGATCATAAGCACTGCCTCTAATACCATAAGCAGACAATTTCGATAACAGTATATTGTGGTCTACATTATCAAAAGCTTTGGTAAGGTCCATATATAATGCACAAGCATGATTCTTACTATTTAAATTACGCATTACTTCATTTAAAAAATTATAGACGGCCATATCAATCGATTTATTTTTTCTAAACCCCGATTGTTCCTCTGCAAACAAGTTATTCTTCTCAAAGTAATTGTAAATATTATCATGTATTGCTTTTTCAAATACTTTTGAAAACAAGGGTATAAGAGCTATAGGGCGATAACAATTTACGGACAGTCTATTTCCCTTCTTGAAAAGTGGTTTGATTATTGTTACCTTTAATTTATCAGGAAATACACCATTAAGAAAACATAAATTTATAATATGACTAAGAACAGGACTAATTGTCATGGCTACATGTTTTAGTATACTTGTACAAATTTCATCATATCCAGTGCTTTTGGTATTCTTAAGATTCAATATCAATTTAAGTACATCACCGGGAAGTATTGGATACATATACATAGAATTAAGCTGAGTACCAAGACTGCTTGGTGTACTTTGTGGCAACTCTGAGTTTATATTGTCAATAAAAAAGTCATTAAAAGAGTTAGCTATAGATGATGCATCATTTATTAATTCACCATTAACAGTTAAATTGTGTATTCCACTATCTGGTATATTGCATTTAGAGTCATTTATTATGTCCCACGTAGCTTTGCATTTATTGCGTGCTGTGTGTATGTAGTGGTTGTTTTGTGTTTTTTTTGTTGACTTGATAATGCGATTGAGTCTAGATGAAAGAGCTTTGAATTTTGATTTATCGCTATGGTTTTTAGTAACTCGATATCGCCATAGTAGTTGCCGCTTTCGTTTACAACATGCTCGGATTCCTTTAGTCATCCAATTCAAACGTCTTCTAGTGTTAATTTTAATATTAATTAGTGGGAAACATAAATAATAAAATAATTTAAAAAAATCATAGAAATCGTTAAACGCATCAGTGGGGTCATTATTTGCAAATACATCATGGAATGATAAAGAACTAATGCATTCTTTGAATTTTTCAATGTTTTCTTGACTATAGTCGCGTCTCTTAATAAACCAATATTTGTAAATACACGTGGCTTTAACAGGGCAGGTGAGCAATTGTGCTGTGTGATCAGAGAGTGCTAGCTCAAGAAGTTCACCTTTGCAACCTCGAAAGTTTACCATAAAATTGTCCAGACATGTTCCACTAACTATTCGTGTAGGTTCTTTAAAAATAAATGTAAAATTAAAACTCTTAAATACCTTAGCAAATTCCATAGATGATGCATTTTTTATCAATGTATTAATGTTAAAATCCCCACATAAGATAATTTTGCCTTTAGTTGCGCAGAGGACTCCAAGTAACTGACTCAACTGTTCCAGGAAGGATAATATGTTTTCCCGCTTTGAATTTGGTGATCTATAGACGCATAACACTCGTAAATTGTGATCCAATAGTTCTACTCCAGCACATTCCATTACACTTTCCTTGCAATACTTTTTAAGTCCATCTAATGGTTTAAATTTAAGGCTATTTCGGACCAAGACACATGCGCCACCATGACGAGTACTACGCGAATACAGAGACCCAAGTACATAGTTTTCCATTTTCAGCAATTTAACATCTGTTTTTAGCATATTATGTTCTGTAATACATAAAATATCCACAGTCTTTTTATCATCATAAAGTGATTGTAATGATACTGATAACAAGTCGGATTTATTAATAAGACCATTGATATTCTGGTCAAGGATATTAATATGTTTGTACACGAAAAAACTCAGATGCACCATGTTCAATGTTAGTCAGTTCAGAAATATTCAGGTCAGTCAATATATTGTTCATAATTTGTTCAAGTATAGTCATGATACCACTTCGATTTACTTTACCGGTTTTATAAGAAAACATGTCGAGGGATAGGTCACGATTGCTATCAAAGTAGTGTAAGGAGCCATTATTATTTTGATGGTCCGAACAAAGAAGATTATTGAATATTTCCACTTTATAATTGTATATTGGAGCTCCTGTTTGGTAAGTGGGCGCACAAATAACTATATTAGTGTGGGCAACGTTTTTCAAATGTTCCTTTATTGTTTTTATCATGTTTATATAGTCATTCTCGTCTTTAATGTCATTTTCTTCAATGAATAATATACAATAGTCATTTAAAGTGAAGTGCTTTAATTTTTGTTCTATATTCTTTAGCCGTTCGTATAGTGTACAGTTTGACATAATATAGTGGCAGTAATCAAAATATTCTGAAAAAACACTTACTATTGTAGGTAACGAGCCTCTGTTTACACCACTGAGAATACATAGTTTGTTCTTTTGTTTCGGTATCGTAATGTTACGTGCCAGCTTTTTTCTATTTCCACCCTCTGTTTTAGTCTGAGATGAAGAAGTTATTTGTTCTTTTGATTCAATTGGTGTCATTTGAATGTCGATTGTTTGCGTAGCTATATTGTGCCTCAGTACTTCTTTATCCACTGAAATGTGTTTTGTTTGAACTGATTCGTCATGAAGTGTAACTTGTGTGGATTTGAATATGTCCGGACTACCATATCTTGAGTAATCCTCACGGCGTTGTTTATGTAAAGATTCTCTGAGTGGAGTAGATAATTTTGTTCTTTTATTTGGCGTTCCTACCTCAGAAGCTAACTTCTTAGTTACCTTTTCTACAAGTTTATGTTTTATGTTCATTTTCTCAATAGTTATTTTTAGTTCTGTGTTTTCCATAGATATAATATTTATCTCTTCGTGAGCCGCCTGCAACTGTGAGTTAAGTTCACTTATTTGACGTTTAAGGTCTTCCATTTCTTCATTATCATCATTTGTAATATTTGGGACGCTATTATTTGTGGCGCCATCTAGTGTTGAATCGTTAGAACTATCATTGAAAGTTTCTATTGTTGATTCGGATCGTCGTCGTCGAAACCGTAGTGTAACATTCTCACCGAAATCCATTATGTTGCGATGTTTTAAATACTTATTAAATAAAATAGAGAAAATAGTTCTTGTAAGAAGTAGGATTTGAACTCGACGCAATCGGTGTAGTCGTACGCTGAGACCCAATGCTTAGCCGCTGCGCCAAACGCTCGTTACGTGGATGTGTTGAATTAGGTGAATGGATACCTCTTGTTCTAATAACGTTTTACGTCACGCGTCGAGCAGGTCCAAAGTTCAAGTCTTTGTTAGAAGAACGTATGTTTCGAACGGTTAAGATTTGAATTATTGTTTTTTCTTGCTTGTTCCAATCACTGTTTTTCCATGAGTTAGGGGTCATAAAACACAGTATATCACTAGGATTAGTTTATATTTTCACAACAATCACAGTTTATGTCATATACAGTTGGTTATTGATTGATAATTATTAGAATTTTTCACAGCACTTGTATTGTTTATAACTTCATTTATTGTAAATCCTCTTCCTTAATAACATTGTCACATGTATAAAGGACTGTCCTTTCACCAATAGTCTTTGTTTTATCACTTAATTATTACTTATTAATTTATTAAAGATTTTAAATAGCGGAGCTGTCGTTTATATCAACCGAACCGCCTACCTCCGCGATCGCGAGGACCAGGACGAAATCAAGAATTAAGCATGTCTTCCTCTTCTATACTTCTCTATTACTCGTCCCTATTGCCTACTCGTCATCTCATCAGACACCTCCTTTCTAGTCATATCATCTTTCACACAGTCGATTCATCGTTTTTTTCGGTCTTCCACTACTCTTATAACCATCCCCATTGATAGTTAAAAATTTCCTAACGACATTTTTCGGTTTGTATTTTTTTTTTGGAGCTCTGTGCCTAAAAAGTGAATCAAACCCACACAAGTCACCAATTCCCAAAGGTAAAGTAAACTTTGCGCTTTTAAGTGATTTATTTTGAAAATAATTGTATTTTTTTTTTATATTGATCATCATTATTGTTGCTAAAGTTCATAATATTACAAAAGGCGGTCTAAAAAACCTAGTCTTCTTCACAGGTTCTGATCCTCGCCCTATAACCACGCAATCTTAAAGGTTTATTCGATAATTTCTTATTCCCTAAACCACGTTAAGGGGGTTTTTCTGTAATACTGACAAACTTAAACAACAAAAAAAGCAGCGATTATTTATGTCTTTTGTGTCAACCTCCTGAATTTTGTCGAGGATGCAAAATAACACCTTGTATATCCCAGGTTTAGAAAACCCAGAAAAATTACCAGGATAATGCCTTTCCGACATTTCCAACCAAATGCGTCATCTTTTTGACGCACCTAATGCAGCTACACCCCAACAACATTGAAACCAATGCCACCGTTACTCGCAAAAATAGGACACATCATCAACTTACTAAGTCAAGGCCGAAAACTTACACTACTACTAGTCTTTCTAAATAATTATAAATGTGTTCGCGAACTGTGAAAGACAAGTTTAAAAGTACTAATTAAAATAAGTATGCTGTAATTACGATACTTAGATTTTTTTGTTTGGACAATGTCATTGGTTTATTTTTTTGAGAAAATTGTGCGACATTCATTTTTTAACGTGTCAATTAGTTGAATGCCTTCATTTGTGCTTGTTCGATTCGCATTCTAATATAATAATAAAGTTCATTTATTTATTAAAGTGACAAGGTCTCGCAATTCAATTAACAAAAATAAAATATTTAATTATAATATGAGTTTTTTTTCTGAATAAGTGTTATTTATTCTATTAAAATGTCACTTATGATCACATTTATACTCAGTTGTGATAATTTTAAAGACTATTTCGATATTTCTTGCTAAGGGAACTGCGTAACCGTATATTGATGTCTGTCTGTCTTTTAGCCACGAGGATATTTCGCATTTTCTCATAAAATCAGAGCCATTTTCAAAAAGGACGCAGTTTTGCTGAGACTGTGCATTCTACGAACTATAAATAAGAATAACTTAGGATTTAATTCAATGGTTTTCATTGCAATCTCGCTTCTCTGGAATGGGAATGGCAATAGCAGGTATCTCCCTAAACAAGTGCATAATGTCTGAAAATTCTTCTCTATGACTTTCTACAACATCTCCAATAATCCATTTTATTGTCATCGTCTTGTTTTAAGAAAAGAACTCAAAATGCAAAGCATCTATTTCAATTAGACATAGGCACTTTTGGAAGTCATAAAAACAAAAAAAAAAAAACGCGAAGGTACAGTCCCAGTCACAAGGCGTAATATCTTGTGAAACTACTGTAGTTGCCCATTCCAAAGCGATTGAATTGAATTATATTTGAACTTTTTTAAGTCTGACATAAAACAGGGTGGGTTCGAACGATGAAAGCTTATCAGTTGGGTCTACTGGGTCGTGTAGGTATTGCAATTTTGTATGGGACAGCTGATTATTTTGAATCTGACTGAACGGGGACACACAGACAGATTTCGTGTTTGTGTCCCCCCGTTGTTCTTTTAAATAAAGCAACGGATTTTGACGCACTCATCATCATCATTATGCCAAAAGGTTTATTTGTTTACATTAATATTAAACTTCAATAAATCTTGGTGTTTGCTCCAATCGCAAAGCCGTAGGAAGCTTGCAAGGGTCATAACCATAGTCATTATTTATTGCATTCATGTAGAATTATATAGGTTTCATAAAAGAACCCTGCTAGTGCACAGCAATATAAATAGTTTAAAAGTGCTACAGTGTCACAAGCAAACCACTGTGCTTAAACAAAAAATGGTCCCTAGTTAATAATAATAATAAATCTTTATTCAGAATCATAAACGGTAAAATACAATATGAATCTAAAATTTAACAAATTAGGTATAATAAAGTTAGATGCCTGTACTAGGATAATCCTGTATCACAGGCTGCAGGAGCTCTAACAATATGCTATATGTAGGACAGTAGTTTTTGTTTAATATTTAACATTACATAATGGCAAAATTACTTTAATTTACTTAAACTCTACTAACTTTGAACTAAACACATAATTGTAACAGGAAAGTATTTGCGTCAGCAGAATTATAAACGGTTGCAAAAACACAATCGAAGGCACTCTTGTTTATATTTGATATTTGTACCTAGAGACTATAACAATGTGCTTGTACAATAAAATATATCGATGGTAACTGTGTCAGTGCAATGGACTTTTATTGTTGTGTAAGCAACATGCGTTCAACGTGGAAGTCCAACATACAGTAGGTATGACGCTTTACGCGCCCTCGTAGTCGATTGAGTTGATGTACCTATACTCCGCCATCATCCTAGCAGGACACTCAACATCTCCCGTTTTATGGTTGTTGGGCTTTTTAAACCGCGAGCACGTTGCACATTTAGGTGTGTCCGCTTTCTTAGCGCACTCAGTCATCGAATGTCCTGCTTCTCCACAGTGACCTCACGAAGATTTTATCTCCCTGAGTTAGGTCCCTAATATGCTATTAAATTTGCTGTATTTTTTTATGATTTTGATCACAACAGTAACTAACATTGACACTCGACACCTCTTACAGCTCTGCTGACCACAAAACTTACAAACACGGTAACATAAACTTCGCTCCACGCCCCAGTTAAACTGGTATGTTCCATTCTGCACTCGGAATACAGTATCTCAAAAAAATCATAAATTCTGTTTTTTTTTTTTTACTGCTTGCAACATCTCGCATATTTTAAATAATCGGATCTTTACTGTTACATTTAAAAAAAAAACCCCTATAAAAATTTGGAAACCTTCTATAAAGTTTTTAAGCTTGGATCTAGGACAAAATGACCAAAACTTCTCATCCAAAATAAAAAATTCTTTTATTGGTGGAAAACTACACTAATACTTACTGAGTGATCATCATCTGCCTAGCCTTTTCCCAAACTATCTTGGGGTCGGCTTCCAGTCTAACCAGATGCAGCTGAGTACCAGTATTTTACATGAAGCGACTGTCTATCTGACCTCCACAACCCAGTAACTGGGTAATACGATACCGGATACCCCTTGGTAAGACTGGATATCAGACTTTAGGCTGCAGACTACTCGTAACGACTGCCAAAGATCTACAAATGATAGCCGGGACCAACGGTTTAACGTGCTTTTCGAGGCACGGAGGAAACTCGGTATGTAAAGATGGTCACCCATCCTCGGACACTATTACCGATTGATAATAGAATTATTACATTATATTATATAGCGGGTGGAAGCTAGAACTAAATAACATGAATGTGTTTTCACATACTCTGTTTTCTCAATAATTACATTTGTTGGGTTACCGCTTTTAGACTTACTGGAGTAAGCATTGTGCTCTATCGCATACTTCCACAATCGGCTCCGGCGCAAGAGCATTTTTTTTCGAGTAAGCTTTCATTAAATCGGAGCTTTCAACTCTTGAGTCGATACTACAGTTCGCGTAACATGACCACATTAGAAACGAGTTATGTCGACGGAAGAATCGACAAAACGACAGATGGACATTGACAATCAACACATTCACTTTTATCACAAGCTGATAGGCCACAGGCGCGCGCGCGAATTTCATACAGCTGTTGTATTATTGTGATAAAAGTAAAAGAGTATTAAAAAATTGTTTCTTTGGGAAAGTTGTTTGTTATCACGTGTTTAAGTATCGGTCTTTAATTAGCAGTCACCCTATTGTATTTGAAAACGTTTCCGTGGGATAATTTACGACTATAAGGCGAGCGAAGCCTTGGACAAAAACTAGTATTAAATAAACCAAAGAAACAAACAAACAAGTTAAACCCAGCGTACAATCCCTTAGACACAAACGCACAAAACAACTCACGCGCAGCATTCACGCACGAACAACTTCACCTGCTCACAGCTGACAGCTACATCTTTAAGATATCACGTCAACAGTCATCACTAGCTGCGCTCCCCGGTTTCACCTACCGTTTATCGTTTTGTTCCTGCTCTTAGGAGTACAATTAATAAAATAAAATATTTAAAAATAAACTGAAGAATAAATAAGGCCTTCAGACATAAAGGGCGTGCCCGCTTACACGTGCATAAAGACGAAAAAAAAAGTGAAATAAAAAAGAATCAAATCAAATAATTTATTTCAAATAAGCCAGTTACAGGCACTTTTGAATGGTCGAACAGCAATAAAAATGAAGCTACAGTCCAAGTCACAAGACATAATAACTGTGAAAGTACTGTAGTTGCCCATTCCAAGGCGTAGATCTCTATGGAGAAGAATGGGCAAGAAACTCCATGGACCTATCTGTCATATCCATCCATCGTTTCTTTGGTCTTCCCATCCCTCTCGATCCATCAACATTTACATTCATCACTCTTTTAATCACATGCTATTCGTTTTTTTTTCTTTTTAATCACATGCTATTCGTTTTTTTTTTCTTTTTAATCACATGCTATTCGTTTTTTTCTTTTTAATTGTTTATTCACTGACCGAGATAGAGCGTGATTTTTCAGCAGTCGGGTATAGTTTTTTTTTTTAAAAAAAAAACGATAGTTATTATATTATTCTACTTGTCGCAGTCAGATGATTTTATTTCGTTAGACACGGTCATCATGTGGGCAGAACATGGGTTTCGTGCAATGAAAACACACACACTGTACACTGCTTTTATCGAACTAACAAATTACTGAAATTACAATCCAACACTATAACACTAGGCACCATGAATCGGGTTACAGTTTCGGGACGTCTCGACTCCGCGGTGGTCAGACTCAGACTGTCCGCCTCGCTGGGCGCTCGAAACATCACGACTCTGTAGTAAGCGCGCTTAGGTGTGGGTAGACTGGTGAGTAGGTCGCTTGACTTTTGGCGCGCTTTCGATCCATAGTCCGTACTAATAATTTGACTCCGACATGGCCATCCTGCTTGCACACGTCCTCGTGTGATGGGTACCCTGCAATCAAATACTCCACGACAGAAATTTGTTCCACTCGGTCACTCCTAACCAAACTTTAGATTCAACGGGGTGGTGGAACATTGTAGAACTAGCCGTTTCGTTTTAACCGAACCGATTGGAAATAATCGAAAATACAATAATGATGACCCTGGGCCATGTACCATAGTCGTTCAAATCAACCTTTAAAACTCTACAGCAAAAAAAAACTACCAAGCTTATAGAAACTCTCGAGTAAAGCCACTAACGTCACGGATCTCTAGCCAACCAGCAATCGCATTGCTCTCACACATCCAGCGCATGGATCAACATTAAAATTGGATCAAACAAACAATTAGGTCAATTAAAATGCAAGAGCAACCAAGTACCTCTTCATCCATCTAATTACCACATAAAGCAGGAATCTCATCCGTGGCCTATGGGCAACACTCAGGCCCTCCAACAAACCTCTGTCTGTTTTACTACGTTCCTCAAGAACGCCGAGTCCCACATGCATGACTCTATGGTCTCTACAAGACCCGACCTCCGCCAGAGCCACCCGCGCACCGCGCATCCACGGACTACTATAAGCAGACACCGACTTCTAACGGACTACGGCTACGAAATGGCTACTGGTACGGTCCGACCATCCGAACCAAGATTCCACACTATCTCTCAACTCTAAATCATTTACTTCAAACGGTACTTGGCCCTCGGGCATTCTCCTTAACCCATCATGTGCATACTTGTAGGTACGCTTAGAACTTAATGATCTCAATGTGTAGCGATCCCCCTCTAGCACTTCGACTGGTACGTGACCCGCTGGCATCTTCCTTAGCCTACCGCGTGCGTATCTGTAGGTACGCTTAGAATTTAAAGCTTTCCGTGTTAAGGATAACCGCCTAAAACCTCAATCACTCTAAACAGACCTTTAATCTTTAACAACCCAAAATCACCAATCGCAAAACGTTTAATTTTGCCATCGTTTCGTCTACTCGGCACACTTGTCATATTAAGCTAAGCTAAGCCGTCGTGTCTATACGAACCATGTACCACCGGCTCGTCACCTTAGGTACCGGGTGCAATTCGGCTTGTACTTTACCGGAGTGAGACTTCGCTACTTAGCACGTAACGCAGCTATTTACGAATTTTCAAACGTACTGATACTTTCCCGGGAACTAATTATAATCGAAAAGCTTTTCAGTTGTCTTTTCAGCACCAAGGTGAACGATAAGGGTCGCGGAAATTACTGTTTACCGACCATCGGAGAATTCGAGCTAAATACGGTACGAATTTAGACCTACCATTGCGTTGTATACGACAGTGAAAGACGCCTGAACTTAGCAGTTAAGTCTTGGCTACTCATTGCCAGTTAGATTCGTTGCCATAACAGTTAAAAACCGATTGAAACTTATTACCACTATAATGCCTCACCGAACGTACACAAAAGATTTTCGTTAACGAAAACTCCCTTGCCGTCATGTTTGCAACAAAACCCCGATTTAAAATCTCGCCACCTAACATGACGTTACTTTGTAAATAATTATCAGGCAAACATTGCAACAAAGTTTCGATAGGGTAATCGTTAATCACTACACAACATAAAATCTGTTCTGTACTGAATACTCGCGTCTGAACTATACCAGTCTTAGCAACATCGTGACTAATATGTTTGCCATTAAATTTCGATGGAAAACTTTCTTTCACCAACAAGTATTCAGAATCAGAATAATTAGTAAACCGTAACAACTCACCCCTGTGTTGCAACGTGCCCGCGATGTTGCTTGTACGACGCAGACATCGACGCGGCTCGGCACCCCGCCGTCAGCAGGCCCGCTGCACACTGCCAGCACCGTATGCCGCCACCGACGCACGTACGCCAGACGGCTACGTGAACCGGCATGACACTTGACGCACAGCAAGGGCTTCGCGGCCCCTAGTCGCTTGCCCGATGCCCGTAGCAGCCGGCACAGGCAGCGGCTTCTTCGTGCGACAATCGTTGAATCCTGGTTTCTCCCTGGTCCGCAAGCATGGTGCTTGATTTGCGGTAGCGATGAACACTTGTGACGTTTTCCTTTCCTTCGTCATGGTCAGTGCGCATTATCTTTAGGGGTTCCCCTTTGGTTTGTCACTACTCAGGTTAATGAGGGTCGTAAAAGTTACGGCGCACACGAATCTGGCCTTGAACAATTATTTAAACTGGTACCACGTCAAACCTGGATAGGTTCTCAGTGTTTCGCAAACATTTGTGTTCAAGGTACATCTAGAAATTCGGTAGTACATTTTGGAGGTACACCGTAGATGGAAAATCACCTTCGTTTTCCGAGGCACATCAACTAATGACCACGGTACACCAGTATACCGCGGCACACTATGTTACAGCACTGCTACACTATGCCACAGCACTGCCACACTATGTCACAGCACTGTTACACTATGTTACAGCACTGTTACACTATGTTACAGCACTGCTACACTATGCCACAGCACTGTTACACTGTGTTACACTATGTAGATGCGGAGCCCTTCAACGCCTTGCTTAACGTCCAAACAAGCGGGATTCCTTCCACTGCACTCAACAAGAAAAAATCAAAAGTCACTTCATTCAAACTAGGCTTATAATCAGCACTTTTTGAACGTCAAAATTACAAGAGACAGTCCCCCAAAACGCCCGCCCTTCGCCACTTCCTAAGTGTTTTAGCTGGGAAGAAGAAGTGGCGGAACAAACTCCCCAGCAACACATCTGTCTGTTAGGTTAGAAGAACCAGATTTTACAAAAAATAAGTAATCGATGGATGACGCATTATTAGCGCGCATCGCACTCTGTGAAATGTGGGTATTCTATTAGGTACACTCTTCCTAACCCTTCGGATTAGAAGCGTGATGATATGTTATGTTTTGTCGGGATCAAAATCCGCTAACACACTAAATAAAAACACTAACCGCCACACTAGCTTGCTATTCACTGGCTGAGTTTAAGTTCGTATCGCGAGTGCAATTATTCGTTTTGCATTTCAAAAAGTAACCGTCACTGTTCTCGCGTGTGATTGCATTAGCACGATTTGATCGCACTTCTGATGTCGCAGTCAGATGATTTTATTTCGTTAGACACGGTCATCATGTGGGCAGAACATGGGTTTCGTGCAATGAAAACACACACACTGTACACTGCTTTTATCGAACTAACAAATTACTTGAAATTACAATCCAACACTATAACACTAGGCACCATGAATCGGGTTACAGTTTCGGGACGTCTTGACTTTTGGCGCGCTTTCGATCCATAGTCCGTACTAATAATTTGACTCCGACATACTAATGATTTCGACCTAACCTCGGTCAACCTCAATAACCATTTTGTTTTTGGGGTAGCAGCGTGAAATAGCCTTCCCTACCATCATCTGCCTAGCCTTTTCCCAAACTATCTTGGGGTCGGCTTCCAGTCTAACCGGATGCAGCTGAGTACCTGTATTTTACATGAAGCGACTGCCTATCTGACCTCCACAACCCAGTAACTGGGTAATACGATACCCCTTGGTAAGACTGGATGTCAGACTTTTAGCTTCTGAATACTCGTAACGACTGTCAAAGATCTACAAATGACAGCCGGGAACAACGGCTTAACGTGCTTTCCGAGGCACGGAGGAAACTCGATATGTAATTATGGTCACCCATCCACAGACCAACCTCGGCAAGCACGGCTTAACCTTAAAGATCGACCTGGGCGACTGTTATTATTTTAGCCACGAGCTCCTCCTCTCGCTCTCTGAAATAGCCTTCCCTAACAATTGGGATATCAAAATATGTAAAATAGTAGAATCATCATCATCTTCCTGCCTTTGTCCGACTTTAAATGGCTTAACGTAAGCTTTTTATATTTTTGGCGTTTCTATACAGGGTGGGCGATACCCCAACGCACAAACAACTATCAAGTAATCAGTATAGAATTCTGAGCCTACCCATATAGAATTTTTGCGGAATTTTCTATTTTAGAAGAAACCGCATTTTTTTTTTAAACGAAAATTTATATTTACGTATATCGACGATATCGTTAAAGTCGCGGGATACACCTGTATAAGGGACGCACAGAACCGGAAAGGGTGGTAGAAAAAAGTGGAGCCCCATACCCAGCAGTAGGTGATTCGGGGCTGTCATGATGATGATGATGTTCATATGTACATAATACGTCGAGCGAAGAAGAAAAGATATGTCATTCATGAAGCTCAAAATGCTTATCATCATCAGCCTATATTGTTACCACTGCTGGGACACAGGCCTCCTCTTTATGAGAGGGAGTGGGCTGTATTCCACCACGCGTGCCCAGTGCGGGTTGATAGACGTCACATGTCTTCGAATTTTTAGTTCTAGGACATGCCGGTTTCCTCACGATGTTTTCATTCACCGTTAAATTCTTAATGCAAAATGCTTATACTGACATTAAAACAAAACAGGTGCCCTACCATGACGCCTTAAAGCAGTATTGTTTTAATTTTATTCCAGAGTGGGAAAGAGATGGCGCTAGACGTCCTCTATATCGTATCTTCCCCTCAGTGGAGTACCATTCAAACAATACTGCTTTAAGACGTCATGGTAATCCCTCAGGCCAGTAAAGAAATATCAATCGTACTATAACACTTAATATGTAATCATAACAGACTCGGTAAAACGAGAGTATGTCAAGAGCAAAGCATAGATTCTGTTGAGGCAGGTCCACAGACCGTCACTTGTTTATGGCGATAACTGCTCATTATGTCACTGGTGTTGGAACTTTAAGTTTAAATATAGACTTCAATATATTTGTGTCAGCTCTGGGGAAAGCTGCGCAAAAAACGGAAAAAAGTAATTTAACAATTTTTTTTTTTTAGCCTGATCTTTCCCACTCCTGGGCAAAGGACAACCCCCATTCCTTCCACTTTTGTCTATTTTGTGTCATCATCATCATCATCATATTAACAGAAAGACTTCCACTGCCGGACATAGGCCTCCCCCAAGTATCGCCACATTGACATAAGGGGGGTTTTGCCATAATCGCCACGCTTGGCAGACGGGTTGGCGATCGCAGTACGATTGTCACAAAGCACAGAGAACGCTGCTGTCCATTCTCTGGCAAGTCCCATGAGTCGCATATTACGACACCCACGGGAAGATATGGGATGGTGCTATTCTATACGTCCGACACCATACAGAAATTATTTTGTGCCGCTTCTCGCCAATTAACGAGAAAGCCATCCAAGGCATCCCACCATCTTCTCCCCAGTCTGCCAAAGCCCCGTCTATCCGTCTTCAGTTTTGTGATATACGGGCCCCCAGGTTTGCCGACATCCGGCAGACATGGCCTGCCCAGTGCCATTTTAGTTTGGCAGCTTTATTAGCAAATGGAATATAACACCTGTAAATGCCAAATTATTAGCTTAACAGTAAGCAAGGAGTGAGTCCACGGACGGGACGGAGGAATGTGGGAAGGCAACCGACTAGGTGGACAGACGATCTCATTAAGTGGCCGGAAGAAACTGGATAGCCATGACACATAACCGCCAAAAGTGGTGAGATTTGGAAGAGACTTACACTCAGCATTGGATGGCCAAGGGTTGAAGAAGAAGAAGCAAAGAGTTCTTGAATTGTATCAATAGTAGCTTTTCCCTTAGCACCTGAGCTAAATGTATCCTTATTTACCTTAGCGACTATAATATCTAGTTAAAATAGTTGTAAAGTGAGTCAGTACAAAATATTTGCATACGGTATGTGAATAGATAAACAAGTACAACCAGTCAATAGGCCGTTTATTGATAGAATTTAACAAAGCACACCGCAGAACATTGTCGCCTATAGACAATCATCATCATTATCTTGCCCTTATCCCAATTTATTTGGGGTGGGCGCAGCATGTCTTCTTCTTCCATACTTCTCTGTTACTCGTCATCTCATCAGATACCTTCTTTCTTGCCATTTCATCTTTCACACAGTCCATCAATCGTTTCTTTGGTGTTCTACTCTTATACCCATCGCTATCCACTTTGTTTTTTTTTTATTTTTTATCGATGTTTCTGGTTTTTAACAGACCTAAAAAAGGAGGAGGTTCTCAATGCGATTGGTTTTTTTATGTATGTATACCACTTACGCTTATGTCCCATAACAATTTAACATAGTTTGGCCCAGTAGTTTTCATTTTATTCATAAAATGAAAACTACTGGGCCATTTTTAACATTTTTTTTATTTATGTATTACGTGGACGATGAAATTTTAGTTTGTGTATGGCTTTTTTAGGAGTTATCATTCATGTTGATTATTAGGAGTTTTTATTTAGGTTGATTATATATTATTACTAGCTGTCCCGCGCAACTTCGTCTGCGTCACATTTTCCCCGTTTACGCAACATTTTTCACTGCTGCTCCGCTTTTTGGCCATAGCGTGATTATATATAGCCTATAGCCTTCCTCGATAAATGGGCTTTCTAACACTGAAAGAATTTTTCAAATCTGATCAGTAGTTCTTGAGATTAGCGCGTTCAAGCAAACAAACAAACAAACTCTGCAGCTTTATAATATTAGTATAGATATAGTATAAATAGTATATAGTATTTAGAAGATGTCCACACAGCTAATCTTGACATAGTATAAAACAAAGTCGCTTCCCGCCGTCTGTACGCTTAGATCTTTTAAACTACGCAACGGATTTTGATGCGGTTTTCATCAAGAATGATTCATTAGGTAGGTTTATATGTATGATCCCTGACAAACACATCAATATTTCCACGCGAACGAAGTCGCGGGCAGCAGCTAGTATTTTATTAATAAATAAATTAATAAAGAAAACTGTCATAAATACATGATTTATAGTCTTTCCTTATTGCCAAGTGTCCATTTACAGCACTTCCCGTTTACTGCTTTTGTTCTATATTCCGTAGCTAATTCCTCTATTTTATTTTATTCATCATCATCAGCCTATAATGTTCCCACTGCTGGGACACAGGGGCCTATTCTCTATGAGAGGGAGTGGGCTGTAATCCAACACGCGGGCCCAGTGCGGGTTGGTAGATGTCACATGTCTTCGATTTTTTTTTCTAGGACATGCCGGTTTCCTCACGATGTTTTACTTCATCATTTTGAGAGCAGCGGTGCTGAAATAAATTACACAAAGTAATGCGCCTGCCCCATATCTTCCCGTGGGTGTCGTAAGAGGCGACTAAGGGACTTGCCAGAGAATGGGCAGCAGTGTTCTCTGTGTTTGTGTAACAACCGTACTGCAATCGCCAACCCGCCTGCCAAGCGTGGCGATTATGGCAAAACCCCCCAAAATGTCAGTGTGGCGACACTTGGGGGAGGCCTATGTCCAGCAGTGGACGTCTTTTGGGCTGAAACGATGGTGAATGATGATGCGCCTGCCTGGGTTCGAACCCACGCCTTACTGCTCGTAAGTCGGGGCTGCCACCACTGGGCCACCGCTGCTCTTCTTCTTCTACTTTATTTTATTGTAATTGTTTAATAGAAATGTCATGAGCCCTAGCCCTTTTCTGAACTATATCCGTTTCCAGTCTAACCGGAAGCCGCTGATTACCAGTATTTTACACACATCCAGTGAATATCTGACCGCCTCAACTCAGTTACTTGGAAACCCGGAAAACCGGTTGTCTGACTTTCAGGAATTAATTTATGATTCACATCTGGAACCAACTGTTCTTTCCGAGTCACGAAGGGGTCTCATCATGATAGGCATCTATCTAGCGACTGATATAAAAAAAAAAATTCTAACTCTTGTGTTTACTAAGAACAAGATTACCCGTACGCGTACACAGTACAAACCAATCAACACCAAATATTCAAATACCCATCAATTTGCATACAAAACAAACGCATCCGGACGTTTCACGAAACGTCTTGTTTCCCAACACGCCCGCAGCATTAGCCAAGATCGAAAGTGATACACTTTAGTTCAGTTGTTGAATCATTCATTCATTGTCATTCACAACACGAACTGAACGAAATCGGGTGACCGGGACAGTATATTATGTAATGGAATGTGATTTGAATTTGGTTATGGAAAATTGGGCAGTGAGTAATTTTTAACGGATCTTTTTGGAGGGAAATACTGGCTGACAAGGACAAGGTGACGTTTCTGATTGGTGGTGTGGTTGTCATTAATGTCAAAAAAATGTTCTTTTTATGCGCACTAGCATACATGTTCAGAGTTAATTTATTAGTCAGAAACATGAGTATGCACACACAAAAGCATGCAAGATGTTAAGTACATTGCAGACAGGATCACAGTCATGTTTTACCTTTACGGCGTACAAATATGTGTTATAATAACATTTGATCAATAATTCAATTAATTGTAACTATAAATCATTAAACATATAAAATATCACAAATTATTAAAATTCATTTGATAACGATTGCAATAAATTACATTTGCATAAAATAGGTAGCATAAGCAATTCAAACATCAATTAAATTAGATAAGTACAAGAACAAAATATCATGTCAAAATTAATTCAAATGTCAAAAAAAGATAATAAAAACTAACAACACTCAACAGAACCAAACTTCGCCCCCAAATTAGAATTAGAATAAGCATGTTTTCTCCATTAGAAATTCAGCAATACTATAAAAACATTTAAAAATAACGATAAAAAGAGCAGCGGTGGCCCAGTGGTGGTAGCCCCGACTTACGAGCAGTAAGCCGTGGGTTCAAACCTAGGCAGGCGCATTACTTTGTGTAATTTATTTCATCACCGCTGCCCTCAAAAACGGTGAAGGAAAACATCGTGAGGAAACCGGCATGTCCTAGAACTAAAAATTCGAAGACATGTGACATCTACCAACCCGCACTGGGCCCGCGTGGTGGATTACAGCCCACTCTCTCTCAAAGAGAGGAGGCCTGTGTCCCAGCAGTGGGAACATTATAGGCTGATGATGATGATGATAAAAACACTTGGCTGCTAAATACTCTTTTAGTTTCTTTTTAAATAAGTTAGTAACAGTTATGTCTCTGAGTGCCTGTGGAACTTGGTTAGATATACGTGGTGCCATACAGAAAACACTTTTACGCATTAGTGCTGTATTGGATGGTCTCACACTTACATGGTCATATTGGTTAAGAGCTGGACTAAACTATCGGCCGATAGAAAGTATACAGTTTGCGGGGCCTGTAAAAAGAAGACTACGACTTCACACCCCCTAAGTTTGTCAATTTTCGACAAATTGTCACGCAATATGAAAAGTAATCTTATTGTAAAAAATATGATGACCATCAAATTCATCACCCCCAAATTAATTTCATTTATTTCAGTACCACAGCTTCGAATAGCAGCCAAGAAAAATGGCGCCTATGTCAATCATGTTTTTGTTAACTTAAATGTCAAAGACACGATTGATAGAGAATAAATTAACTTGCATTTTTTGTTGACAGTGTCTATTGTAAACACATTAAAGAGTTTAATGCCTCTGGTATGCCGGATGTTAATCAGGCATTGTAATGAACGACCTTCAAGGACATTTTTAGTTAACATAACATCAAGCCTGTATACCCTAGGGTTAGGCAGAAGTGTACCTAATAGTACTCATACACCGACATTTCGTCAGTTATGTTTAAGTCCCATGTAATAGGGGGCGAGCTTATAGCCATCAACCGCGCACAAATCCAGACTTCGTGGCTGCTACAGAAAAAATCCTGATGATAAAACCTAATGATACTTTCCACGACTTGGGTATCGAATCCAGGACCTCATGCTCATCATCATCATCATCATCATCATGTCAGCCCAAAAGACATCCACTGCTGGACACAGGCCTCCCCCAAGTGTCGCCACATTGACATTTTGGGGTGTTTTGCCATAATCGCCACACTTGGCAGGCGGGTTGGCGATCGCAGTACGGTTGTTACAAAAGCACAGAGAACGCTGCTGCCCATTCTCTGGCAAGTCCCTTAGTCGCCTCTTACGACACCCACGGGAAGCTATGGGATGGTGCTGTTCTTTACGTCCGACACTATACAGAGCATCAGCATCATGTTCAGCAGTCGCGATTCCGACCTCTAGACCAACGGCACTCAGCAACCAGATGATTCGGTGTAACTTCTTTTCAATTCTCATGTAACACATCTAGTTCACAAACTGTTAATTTTACTTACATCTACTTCGCTCCATAGCACGTTGGCAAAACTGGGTTTGGACTTTTGGATGTCAAAGTTTAACTAAGCCGCAAAGATCGACCATCTTTAATGTTAAGCCGTGCTTGCTGAGGTTGACCATAATTACATACCAAATTTCGTCCGTGCCTCGGAAAGAACTTTAGCCGCTTGTACCGGCTGTTATTTGTACATCTTTGACAGTCGTTACAGGTAAACAGTGGCCCAAAATCTGACAACGTCTTACCAAGGGGTATCGTATTACCCAGTTACTGGGTTGTGGAGGTCAGATAGGCAGTCGCTTCATGTAAAATACTGGTACTCGGCTGTATCCGGATAGACTGGAAGACCGTTTGAGAAAAGGCTATGCAGATGATGAACTGACGTGTAAGATTCAGAAGTCGCTCAACATTATATACACATGCATTCTGATACAGAAATAAGGCCACTAGACGTCCTCAAGGAAGCCGGCAGATTGATTAAACAACTTTCTTTTAAAGTCGAACCCAGTTAAAGGTTAACTTCATAACATTTGCATTGCTTCAATAAATTAGTGGTACAAAAAGAAATTATATTGACGGTAAGAATGCAAGAATGTATTTGGTTACAAGTCCGGCCAGAATAAAGGCCACGTACAAACTTAATAATCTTAATGATCTCAGGGAGGTTTACATTCTTTAAGGAGGTGCAAGGCCTAGATTTAATAAAAGCGCAATATTGTGGAAATAAGGCTCTCTATGGTGTCGGACGTAAAGAATAGCACCATCACATAACTTCCCGTGGGTGTCGTAAGAGGCGACTAAGGGACTTGCCAGAGAATGGGCAGCAGTGTTCTCTGTGCTTTTGTAACAACCGTACTGCGATCCACAACCCGCCTGCCAAGCGTGGCGATTATGGCAAAACCTCATAATGTCAATGTAGTGATACTTGGGGGAGGCCTATGTCCAGCAGTGGACGTATTTCGGCTGAAATGATGATGATGCTGATTGTGGCAATTACGATAATTTTCGCGCGACTTCTGAGTATTCAGGTCCTGGGTTCGAATCCAGTCCGAATATTTGCATTTAATAATGTTCAGTAGCAATCTCGAGTTTGTAACCGTTTGCGCCCTCAGGTTGTCTGCTGTAGACACAATCTGGCCGAGTGGGGTATCATCGGCTCGTCCCAAATACAATGCCTGTGTGGAGCCCCTTTGCAGGATATGCCCCACCTCCTTTCTTGCCTATCCTGCACAGCCACCTGCCCGTTCCAGGATTTAAACGAAGCCAACGAAAGATATTTGCAGGTGGCGATAAACTAGTAGGTATTATTTGAGGCCATCGACACGCAAGGCAGAAGAAAAAGAAATAGCAACAAAAAAAATTGGATGTTTGTCCTTTTGAAGAGCACATCACATCTAGTCATCACATCAAACTTGGCATCCGCAAAATAGCATATCACTCTGGCAAACTAAGAGAAAGGAGGAGGTGAATTGTACTCCCACATTTTGACAATTAAACATCAAAATAGCCATTAATGAGAGGGCTTGCTTGGCCGAACATACCCCGGGATGCAGATCACAAGTATGCTTAATATCTCAAGAAAACGAATACGTTAGCGTTACCCTAAATATATTTAATACATCGGCAGTGTATCAACACCGAGCCTATGATTCTTAAGGTCGCTTAGAGCGAAAGCTGATGAAATACTAGACACGAATTGCTGGAAGTGAGCCTGTTTAATTAAAGATTCGTCACAGAGGGTTTACGCTTTACGACATTTCATACAAACTTTCAAGTCCTTATTTTCCGAAATGACTGAACCGATTTTAATGAAACTTCATACGCATATGCAAGATACATAGGTCTAAAAAGTTACTAAAAAACATTTTCTCCGTTATATACCCAAAAATTTCCCTGATATCTCAAAAACAAGAATATTTTAAAGAAATATAGGTTAGGTTTGGAATGCAAATTGCATGCTAATTATCACACCTTCTGCATCTGTATATTTTTACGGGTGGGCGTTGGTGCATCCTGCATCCGAACCTGGCCAAAACAAAATATTCTTGCATTACATTTTACTGTCATAGATTAAATAAAGCCTGGTACAATTACTTTAGAGTTACCCTAAATACGTCCGCCAGTGTATCTACATTGTGCCCACGATTCGGAAGGTCGTTTAGAATGAAAGCTGATGAAATACTAGCCACCGATTGCGGGAAGTGGGTGCGTTTAGAAGGGGGGAAGAGGGGAGATATTAACGCCTTTGTTCTAAAGATATTAGGTGTAGGTTCTAAAGTTTGGACGTTTATGTTAATCTTGATTGATCTATAGAGGAGCTCGTGGCTAAATAATAACAGCCGCACGGGTCGATCTTTAAGGTTAAGCTTTGCTTGCCGAGGTTGGTCCGTGGATGGGTGACCATAATTACATACAGCCCCCATGCCTCGGAAAGCACGTTAAGCCGTTGGCTGTCATTTGTAGATCTTGGACAGTCGTTACGAGTAGTCAGAAGCCAAAAGTGTGACATCCAGTCTTACCAAGGGGTATCGTATTACCCAGTTACTGGATTATAGAGTTCAAAATAGTCGTCTCATGTAAAATACTGGTACTCAGCTGCATCTGCTTAGACTGGAAGCCGACCCCAAGATAGTTTAGAAAAAGGCTAGGCAGATGATGATCTATGAAGAACTATAAAATGATGACGGCAATAGGCTGGCCAAAACAGGCGATATATGGGTGTCCTAAAGTTACACCTCTGTCTAAATCTTCGTGAAAATTTCAACGTCAAAGATTATTTGATCAAAGAAAGATAGTAGAAAAAGTCGTAGTAACAACAAATGTTTAACTACATTCAAATTATCTTAAACTAGCTGTCCCGCGCAACTTCGTCTGCGTCACATTTTCCCCGTTTTCGCAACATTTTTCATTGCTGCTCCGCTCCAATTTGTCGTAGCGTGATGATATATAGCCTATGTCCTTCCTCAGGTTGAAAACTATCTTCCTGCCAAATTTCATTAAGATCCGATCAGCCGTTTAGTCGTGAAAAGGTAACAAACAAACAAACAAACAGAGTGACTTTCGCATTTATAATATTAAGTATGGATTCATCGATCAACCAAAAAAACAACAAAAATATCAAATAACAATTAATTCATCAGAAAAGAAAAAGAAAAGAAAAGAGCGGAGGACTAGGAGAAACATTATTTCCACTTTTCCAAAACAATTTTCACTTTCATATTTCATGCATGCATCAGCAGTGCTTGCAGTCACTAGACCATCATATAATGTTAGTAGTGCCTAGGAAAGTTAGAGAACCTAATCTTTCAGTCTGACGTTTCCAAAATACGTAGGTAAAGAAACGATACTTGGATTGTGTAGGGAATGATTTAAAAAAGGAGTAAATACTAGCGTAACGATTGACAGGGGAGAACGGAAGACGAAACGTGTTGCGCTAACTAAAAGTAACATGGGATAAGGATTGGAAGATGTCGTCCGTCCTATGACGACACGCCGTGCCGTCGGCACGTTCGTGTTTCACGCGCGCCTCAAGGAGATGTCAGCTAATAAGCTAAGAAGGGGTCCGAGAGGGCCGAAGCTTGCGCGGGCTGCGGGACTGTTCGAAAGAGATACCGTTGCACTGGAACACAAAGGGCTAAGAAGGAACATGGATGGGTTTTAGTCAGTCAAGTCTGACACTCCCTTCCGCTCCGCCCAGAGCGGGAGAAGTAATTTGATGCCCTCAAACCCGAAAAAAAAAAGTGTAGGAAGATGATGGAAATATAGTATGGAAATATAGTTTCTTATTTACCGATTGTTTGTAAATGTGTGGACATAATAGGCCTTATAGATTCCTAGATCCTTGGTAACTTTTTATCTCGCTCTACGTTTTGTAGTAAGCAACGACTTATTGTCGGGCTTACGATGTCCTCCCGTACTTAAGTACTAACGCTGTAACATAGAAACATTGTAAAACTAAATGATTTTAAAAGAGTAACCATGGAGTTTCTTGCCGGTTCTTCTCCATAGGAAACGACCAACCCGAACCGAGGACCTTTTTGTCGACGTTTTATAAGTACCCGTGTAGGCCTATGTAAAATAAAAATATTGTGATTTAGATTTTGAAAGAACTGTCAGATATCGATGACAGTATATAAGAATTTATCCCAAATGTATGGGTTTTTAATTGTCTATCTAGAATTTGACATATCACCGAGGTTTTTCTATAATACCCAGCGCCATCACAGTAGACCAAGATACACGAGTCACCATGTATATAAAGGAGTTATAACAATTAAAATTGCAACGTAACTGTTGTCCTTAAAACTAATTGAGTAAGTTTCCTTATGTCACACCGACACGTAACAAATGGCATTGATCGTACATACATCATCTGCCTAGCCTTTTCCCAAACTATCTTGACGTCGGCTTCCAGTCTAACCGGATGCAGCTGAGTACCAGTATTTTACATGAAGCGATTGCCTATTTGACCTCCACAACCCAGTAACTGGGTAATACGATACCCCTTAAGTAAAACTGGATGTCAGACTTTTAGCTTCTGACTACTCGTAACGACTGTCAAAGATCTACAAATGACAGCCGGGACCAACAGGAGACAAGGAGGAAACTCGATACGTAATTATGGTCACCCATCCACAGACCAACCTCGGCAAGCACGGCTTAACCTTAAAGATCGACCTGGGCGGCTGTTATTATTTAGCCACGAGCTCCTCTCTCCTCTCTCCGTTGATCGTACATACATACATAACAAAACATCACGCCTCTGAAGGGTGAGGCAGAGCTGTATGTAATAGTACACCGACATTTCGCCAGTTATATTTAAGTCCCATGTAATAGGGGCCGGGCCTATTGCCATCACCGGGCAAAAATCCTCGGTAACTCTGGGCGGAGCGGAAGGGAGTGTCAGACTTGACTGACTAAAACCTATCCATGTTCCTTCTTAGCCCTTTTAGTTCCAGGGCCACGGTATCTCTTTCGAACAGCCCCGCAGCCCTGGCAGGCATCGGCCCTCTCGGACCCCTTCCGATTTTCTAACATCTCCTTGAGGCGCGCGTGGAACACGAACGCGCCGTCGGCACGGCCTGTCGTCATAAGACGGACGGACGGTGAGCTAGCCCATTACTCACCGTCCACAGGCCCGCTCCTACGGTTGGCGGGGGGCACTAGGTGGCCCCCGACGCCCGGGGCGTCTCCCTCCTGCTACCCTTACACACTCCTTTTGTCTCGTCCACGTTCTCGTTTATACACGAAGTCGTTACATATGGCATTGATCGCTATGTGTATATTATGAGCGAATAAAATAATTGCTTCTGAATATTTGCGGTTAGGTTCAGGATTGCAAATACTTTAAGGCGTTGCCTTTCTAAATTAGATCACTATTTTAAGTTTTGTATCCTTGCAAAAATGTGGTTAATTTTGTGAATTGATTAATTAATTTTCCTAGACCAACAATATAACATTAAATCGTATTCAGTACATTTTTCTGAACCCCCCCCCCCCCCTATACAAGCTGTTGTTTTGTATCCTCGTTTCGCAATCTCGTCAAATTCAAGGAGGTAACTATGCTAATGATTGTCGACCCGAATCAATAATAAAATGGGTAGGTAATTTTTATTTTCGTCTTTTTTGATGATTCCTCCCGGGACGTGTTTGAAACACTCATGAGCTCATGGCTAAATAATAACAGCCGCCCAGGTCGATCTTTAAGGTAAAGCCGTGCTTGCCGAGGTTGGTCTGTGGATGGGTGACCATAATTACATATGGAGTTTCCTCCGTGCCTCGGAAAGCACGTTAAGCCGTTGGTGTTAGAAGCTAAAAGTCTGACATCCAGTCTTACCAAGGTGTATCGTATTACCTAGTTACTGGGTTTTGGAGGTCAGATAGGCGGTCGCTTTATGTAAAATACTGGTACTCAGCTGCATCCGGTTAGACTGGAAGCCGACCCCAAGATAGTTTGGGAAAAGGCTAGGCAGATGATGATGACGTGTTTGAAACACGGGTTGTTCACAATGTGAACCATGTGTGTTTCAAACGCGTCCCTTCCGATCCTCGCCCTATAACCGCGCTTTCAGACACAAACAATCTCAAACGTTATTCGATCATTTCTCATTCCCTAAACCACGTAGGGGTTATCCTGAAATACTGATAAATTTAATCAAAAAAGAATGCAGCGTTTTTTAATAAATAACTAGGAACCGTAATTTATATTGATTATTTATGTCTTTTCTGGCAACCTCCTGAATTTTGACGAGGACGCAAAACAACACTTTGTAGAAAAGTTGCATCTGTTATTTTGTTTAAAATCTGCTGTTC
Source organism: Cerastis rubricosa (assembly GCA_949152445.1). Classification (NCBI taxonomy): domain Eukaryota; kingdom Metazoa; phylum Arthropoda; class Insecta; order Lepidoptera; family Noctuidae; genus Cerastis; species Cerastis rubricosa. The sequence continues at coordinate 3,902,351 of OX424550.1, read as the reverse complement.
CTTGCATTTTGACCGTCTGGGTAATGCTCTTTTGTAGGTAACAGCTGTATTTATGTATTTTGGACCAACGGTTTTAGTATAAACGTCAAGTTAAAACTATGTTATTAGTAAAGTTTTATTCGGCATTTCTCCACGCTCGCTACGGTGTGAGTGGCATCCGTGCGTATTCCCCTCGCCTTAAATGTCAGTCTACATACTGTGACAGTATTTTTTCTCATTTGATATATCAAAAAGCTTCCTGCTCCACCCATGTGATCAGCTGTTGATACAGAGTTACTATGTTAGATGTGGCGGATACATAATGGTCTAGTTTTAAGTTTGATTACAGATGAACTATAAATTTTCAGTCTTATTGCGACAATAAACTATAAAAGAGCGTCAAAAACTCCTCAACACCGTCAGCTGGTACACCAAGGGCCAAGAGCCCAAGAGCCTGGCAGCGTTGCCACGTTGTGTATGGCAATACTTAGCCTCTGGCCAAAGTAAAAGCCAGCCCTTGGGTCACGCGGCGATTTGCGGAGGCGACCTCTCGCGTCCGGCCCTGGTTCAATCCATGGTCCGGAGCGAGAGGGAATGGGAAGCCGTCGCCTCCTTCTGCGAAGCAGTCATGCTAGCGAAGGAGGTGGCGGAACGTGAGAGGGAGAGAACCTCATGTCCCAGCCGCCGCGGGGGGCTACCAGTGGCCCCCGCTCACCGTAGGCGCGGGCCTGTGGAGGGTGAGTAATGGGCTAGCTCACCGTCCGTCGGTCTTATGACGACAGGCCGTGCCGACGGCGTGTTCGTGTTCCACGCGCGCCTCAAGGAGATGTCAGCAAATCGGAAGGGGTCCGAGAGGGCCGATGCCTGCCAGGGCTGCTGGTTGTTCGAAAGAGATACCGTGGCTCTGGAACACAAAGGGCTAAGAAGGAACATGGATGGGTTTTAGTCAGTCAAGTCTGACACTCCCTTCCGCTCCGCCCAGAGCGGGAGAAGTCATTTGATGAATTCCCACCCTAAAAAAAAAAAAGCGCTTGGGTCACTGAAGCGTCAAATAGGCGTTTCGAAATTTCCTTATAATGGCTGAGCACTCGGACCACACGGCCCCAGAGTTTCATCCCTAAACGGGTCGAAAATATAGTTACCAAGAAGGTAATAATTGAATTCGACAGCATTATGACTAAGTGAGATATCTGCATCACGATGACTTTGTACGTCAGAATTACGCCCATGTTTTGGTCGATGTTCGGAATAATAATCAGTTGGAAACTTGCAATGTCCAAATATAGGGCAATTTGAAGGTAGGTATGACAAACGTAAATGCCAAGTAACTTTTGTAGTTTTAGCGTTTTTGGAATCGAAATTAGGCCAAACTAAACTTTTAATAAATAAGATAAAATCTGAATGTCTTATATCGCAGATATACATTCATAAATGTGTCATATATTGTATGGTACGTGTTAATGACAAGAAACTTTTGAATTTTAGTCAAGCTTTGAAAAACTGCTAAAAAAGCTCAAGATAAGGACAGAAAGAGTTTAACGCTATACAGAGAGAGAGTGAGAGAGGTGAAAAATGCTTATTCATAATTATATGCCTAGCCTTTTCCCAAACTATCTTGGGGTCGGCTTCTAGTCTAACCGGATGCAGCTGAGTACCAGTACTTTACATGAAGCAACTGCCTATCTGACCTCCACAACCCAGTAACTGGGTAATACGAAACTCCTTAGTAACACTGGATGTCAGACTTTCGGCTTCTGACTACTCGTAACGACTGTCAAAGATCTACAAATGACAGCCGGGACCAAAGGCGTGCTTTCCGAGGCACGAAAAATGCTTATTATTCACCAAATAATACAGGTACGACTTTAAAAGCCCTACTCGAGCCCTATCTAGACGTTCTTAACCACAAACTGCCCATTTATTTATGAACATTACATGTATTATTAAACTCTTTCCGTTTATGACGTAAATTGCATCAACTATCAGTCGGTAATATGCCAACTTGATTCTGAGACTTCTAAAAGGATTATGGACTACCAATTCCCCGCATATGAATCCCAAAGAAGAGACTATCTTAGTGGGAAATTATATATAGGAAATTATTACAAGGAACGTAAAGGTATTCATTATTAGGTATCCCTATCCATAGTCTTTAAAACATCCTTTTCAATGTCCTCTATTCCTCATCTGCCTAGCGTTTTCCCAACTCTTTTGGGGTTCACTTCCAGTCTAATCGAACACAGCTGAATATCAGTAAGTTACAAGGAGCGACTGCCTATTTGATCTCCACAACCCAGTTAGTACTGGGTAGTACGAATAGTATGATACCCCTGGGTAAGACTGGTTGTCAGACTTTCGGGCCACTGACTACCTAACCTAAAATGACAACGTCACAAACGGCACCAACATAAACAATACGCGCCAAAAAGTAAACTTCAAATCATCGGCCATTTTCCCTCAGGCGTTCTAAAAATTTCAAAAACGACAATGTCGCAAATGTCACATCAACTTTTTTTTTAAATTCCATTTTTGAGACCTTGCAAGTATTAGTGGACAGCCTAGTCTAATCCTTCATAGTAATATAACAGGTACTTGGCTACACTTTCAATAACACTATACAGCGGTTGTACTTACTATAAAAGACCGGTGTAACACCACCAAAGCATTCAGTAGCTATCCTGCAGTCAAACCAAGAAGTGCAAGATGAGATTTCTGGTAATATTTTATTTTTTTATTTTGAGAATAGTGATAACAGAACGTTTTGATAGTGGTAACAGTGATAATCTTAGGATTTGATCATTTTTCAATTAGTTATTTTTAAATAAATGTCTCTTAATTTTCTTTTTAAACTCACAGTAATTACTATTACAACTATAAAAACAGTCCAAAAAAATAAATTTTGCAAGTGTATAATTCGCGCCATAACCATACTTTAAACTTTTGTCTCTTCCACTAACAATTTTCCCGCCAAGACCATAACTTTTCATTGGCTAAGAAAGTGTATCAAACAGCCTACGAAGTGTATAAAACGTTCCGTTACAACTATTTATTAATTGTTTACCTAATGAAACCATGTCTCATTAATATGAAAAAGCTTACAATGTTAATTTTTCCCATTAATCTTTTTAATTAACTTAACTATGCCTACAATAGTAATAGATCTTCCGTGTATGGTATTTAAAAGCTTCAAGACCGCATAACTGTAATACCTTTGCCATTCATATTGATACAATTAAGAGTAACTAGCAATTTCAATTAGTATGACAAGGTTGTATGCTGAATAATTTAAAATCTTACACCTTTAAACCTGTTTCTTGTAATGTCATGTGGCTTAATAATTACTTACTCACTTAATTTTTTATTCCTTTTAAAAGACTTCTAATTTATTAAGTTATCCATCCGTGACGACAGCCTCAGTTAATCTAAAACCCTTACCGAATACTAATTAACGCACTTCCTTTATATCTTCATCATTCTCCTCCTTATCTAATTTTTTTCGGTTCGCCGCAGCATGACTTCCTCCTCCATACTTCTCTGTTAGTCGTCATCTCATGGGTCAACCCCTTTCCCGCCACATAAGCTTTCACACATCCACCCATCGTTTATCGTCCCCTGCTCTTAAAAAAAGCCTTAACACAGCAGAAACTTATCAGAATCTGTCCCGCCCAAAATGTCCCAAATTCTTGAACAAATATCTCACTCCTACCTACTCAAACAACAATTCAATAAGCCGATTCATAATAATATTGCAAATCTTATCCCCCGCAGTGACAAGCTATTCAAAATAATGTCCTAACATTAAAACTATATTGCAAAACAATAATCATTCAGTCAGATTATCATTCAAATTGTCTATGACTAAGCATTGTTTATCTGTGGCGCGACAATACGCGTATAAAATGTCAATCATCTGGTTTATGGTATGAATGCTGGTTGAAATTATCGAAGGATTAAATTACATGATATGGAAATATCAATTTGTGGTACCGCATTAAAAATTAAGCTGTTCTTGTTTAGCGACATTCGATGATGTTGGAATGAAAATGGTCTAAAGTTACATCCGTGAATTAAAAAAAAACTCTCGCCATGAAATTATGTTTGGCTGTTTTTAGGCATAATCCAAACTATTAAGGACTTTTAATTATTAAGTAGTAATAAAAATAGCGTAAGAAACGGTTTTCAAGCAAGTCAAGTTCAAAAATTAATATTAAAACTCTCTAATTTTCCAAGCATACACAGTTTAAAATATATTCTTTCAGATATTTGCGCTAATTCAAATAAAGACGCTAATAATAACATTTGTAAGCAATTAATAATTGAATAAATTTTAACAAAACATGCTTCCAACGATTCATAAAGAGAAATAATCGATTAAAAACGCGACTAGCTCTTCATAACTTCACTACATCGAGTTTTCACAATAAAAATGATTAATGTGGGAAAAATCGGAATGACGTTTGCTTGCGTGATTATAAACAATTGAAGTTTTATTATTACTGATGTTCGTAATTGAGTTAGTATTATTATTGAAAAAATATCTTGAACTTGATATTTTTTATATTGATGCTTCCGTAACACATAATTTTATAGACTTTCCCTGTGAAACCTTTTTTCATCGACAGTTAATGCAGAATATCCAGTTCCCCAAGTGAATTTGTCAGTATCATTGAAGCCTATGACAAATATTGTCATTTCCTCTTTTTTCGCCATTCAAATGCCAAAGTACCAATTATATGTATAGTTTTAATGGCATTGCTTGATAAAAATAGATATCCTGTACTTGGTGTCCAAGTATTTGTCGTACTTAGTTAAAAAACTAATTAACTTCTCAGTGACTGACTCCATAAAAAAAATAGAATATTCTAAAACTTGTTTTGTACACCTCTGCTTACTCCATTAACTACAAAGATCACCACGCCCTCTTATAACTTCCGTGTTCTTCATACCAACAAAAAAATCTTCTGTAAAAAGAAATAACTAATCTCATTCTTGCACAACCCAATCAAATTATTCAATAACCAATCAGAGCGCGTAATAACAAAAAATGTCAATCACATTCCGTTCCACGCAATGTCATTACCAAGGCCACAGATAAAAAAAATCGTACCATAAACGATATGTAATTATTTTTATGAAGTGGTTAACGTTCCGTTTTTGTTTGTTTGCTAATTTAGTTGTAATTAATACGTGGCGAGCATGCGAAATTGCGATTTTATCAAGGTTTAGTGATTAAAATAATAAGTTGGATGAACTTGAAGAATGTATACTAATTGATTTAGTATTTCGTTTTAATTTAATACAAAATTCGAAGTTTTCTCGGACTTTTTAAATTGTCCTCAACATTCTCCATCATTTACTCCAATGTATTTACCGTCGGCCTAACATATCCTCTTCTTCTATATATCTCATTCTTCTATATATATATATATATATGTATCAGTATACACCCCCTTTCTTCTATCCACATCTTCTTACACATTATATTTTCTGTTTATTTGATCTTCCCCTAATCTTATTATGCATTCCAATCAAAAACTGTCAAGTATTTCTCCCAATGTCTTCTAACTCTCAGTATATACCCAGTTACTTCCCAAGATCTCATCAGATACCCAGTCCAGCAAACTTTCCGTAACCATAACGCAATCCTATTCTCCTTTTGACACGTCAAATCTAGCACAGCACTACGGTCCACGCACAATATGTCATAACTCATAACGCACGTGTGGTGCCAAGGTCCCTCATTGTAATTCAAAATGCATCACTATTGTTGTGTTCTAATATGTATAATGAATCATGCATTCCGTTATATTTGGAATGAATAAGGTCGAGAGGAAATCGATTTGGTCAGGGAATTTTCGCATAGTTTTTAAATTGATAGATTAGATCTTTTGATCGCTTTTTTTGATTACTATTTACAATCGAAATGCTGTATCTGGTTAAGAGCGCTTAAGATGTTTATACTCGATAGCGATATTGAGTATAAACATCTTAAGCATTGATTTGCCTGCGCCACAAAACCCTGTTCTTGCCCAGCCACCTTTTTGAGGTCTGTGGTCATTAAAAAAACTTCACAAGATTTTAAAACTCTTTCAGCAAACATATTCAAATCCATTCTTCCGTTTCTTTAAACGCAGTAAATCTAAACATGGCGTCCTTTTGTCACAAAAATTCAAATACGTCAAAAGCATTCTGTCACGTAAAGAAAATTTTAGGCCAATGCCAAAAACCATACAGCTTAAACTGTAAGTTATTGTTCCAAGATGGCGGTTGTGAAATATGTTGATTAAAACATTTAAGGCGTTGCCCTGTTCTAGAACTGTTAGTTGATAAAGTTTATTACTATATTGTAATTGTAAATTGAGTTCAGGTTAGTTTTTATATTTATAAATTAGGGATTGGTTAGACCTGTTTCGAAAGTACCTCGTATTCAAAGAGTTAAGAAATCGGAAACGGTTCAAAGATCTTCGTCTCTCTAAATGTGGCATAATCATGTAGATTTTTATTTAAAATTATCTTTTATATGCAATGTGTGCAAGATATTTCATACTTATTGTTGCCCAATTTCTGCAATTTAGGCTGTGTCTTGGGCCGTCATTAGAACCTATCTGTCAAATTTCATAGAGATTAGTTCTATGGTTTATGCGAGGAAATGCACCATAAAGACAAAAAGAGTTACTTTTGGTTACTTAATTACTATTTATTTAAAGAGAAATCGTTTTACCAACCACACACTGTTTAAAAGTCGCATCACACCGTAAGAAACATCACCTAAATACGCAAACTAGAAAAAATCGATGCCGAGAAACAGAATTAACCTCATTTTACACAATACCAAAGTACTGTAGCGTAGTTCCTGTTAACCGATTAGCAAAATTAAAATCAAACTGGCCATTTCACAACGTAGACAGTGTGCGAAAAAAAAAATACAGGCTGGCAACAAAAAAAGTCGCCATGTAAAATATTTATGATGATTCGTACTGACACTAAAAGGAGGTTTGTTACACCAAGTGACAGGTTTGAAATTGGAATTGATAGCTTTGTTTGAATGATTTATTGATGTTTCTACGTTTGAATAATGGGCAGATCAATTACGGCAAAAAAAGTGTGGATTTGATAAATTATTAATTGATTATTTTTACACTTAGTATATTATGAATAATTAAGAGGCTACAGTTCTTTGAGACAAGGCAGATTAAGTATATTCTGGTTAGCCACAAAAAGTTGCCAAACAATTGCTCGCGTGTAACCACACTGCTAATTCAATGCTAATAGAATTTTGTCATATCAATTTTTTCGCCTAATTTCGTTAAGTACTACGCTGCCAGCAATCAGTTTTTAATTACCAATATGGTAATGAAAAGTAATAACTTAGACTGGCATTATTCGGCCTAGCAAAAAACAGGAAACATGCAAGAACTCAAGTTAGTCTACTGTTTATTTTGTTCAAACATCCATATAGAACCACGACCCTTTACACACTGGACCATCATGGCCCATCATTAAAAACGGATACACCCGTTATTATAACGTTAACAACTTGTTAACCAGTTACTGTAACGGATAATAACTATAATAAACGGAAGCACGCATTGAGTTATTAAAACGATAGTTATTTCCTAATCCGCATACGTTATTTCAAGGCGCTAACGCAATGAAGAAATTCTCGCTACGTTATAAAACCTAGCGAGAATTAATGTTAATGATTTCACGGTTTGTTTGGCCGATAATTATCTGTTTTCTTCGTTATTAACATACCTTGTTTACGATCTGATAATTGTTTTGATGTAGCATGTGTTTTTGTGTAACTGTTAATTTGATTAAATATTTTCACGGCAAAGGTTTTTGCGATGCAACTTGAGTGATTAATTGAAGCCATTTTAAATTGCCAATAATCTGGATGATTGAGATTTAAATACACAAAAGGTATTTTTTTTTATCGAATCACAGATAGTGATGCTTAATCACGGCAACTTCCTACAAAGCAAATCAATAAACCACATGAAACTTCCAAGATGCTCCAAAAACTTCTTCCTTACAATAATTTAACTGATTTCCTCAAAACTCCTAGTTTTACTTTGATTTCCACATACTCGTCACCATATCTCTAACCATCACCTCGATCAAATACTCCAGAACTCTTTCTAAAACGGTCTCTCCTATCTTCCACAGATCGCCTTTGTTGCCCTCGTCGGCTATGCCTCCGCCAGCGTCATCAGCCCCCTAGTCTACGGGGTCAACGCTGGTGATGCTCAGGCCGCCGCCATCGACGCGACCGTCGCCGCCCAAGACCACGCCCGCGCCTGGGGTGAAGGCCAGGCCCGTGCTGCTGAAGCCGCGGTCCAATTCAACACTGAGGCAGTCCGTCAAGTTGCTGAAACCAACCGAGACCTCCACGAGAACGCTTACTGGGGCAGCCTTGCCGCTAACCAGAACGCTGTTGCCGCTGCTCAGTCCCATGCCGCTGCCGTAAGCGGAGTTGCTGCTGCTCATGCTGGAGTTGCCGCCGCATACGCCGGCGCCGTTCCCTACGCTGGATACGCCGCTCCCTACGCCGGTTACGCTGCACCCTACAGCATTGCCGCCGCTCCCTACGGCATTGCTGCTCCCTACGCCGCCCACGGCTACCACGGCTGGTAAATCGATAACCGATTCCAATAACCGTTATTTTAAAAATAACATTTATTTTGAAAAATAACTGTTACTTTTTTTATAACTGTTTTTAGGAGCCTTTGTCGGTTGTATCTGGCAACACTGGTGATGTGTTTTTTATATCGTTAGTGTTGCCAGGTAATTATTGGCTGAGGTTGTAACACCACCGCTCAAATTGAAAGAATCATGCTCAAACGAACTAAGGTCTCATATAGTAACTCTCTTTGTAAATAAAAGTAAATAAAACATGCCATCACTGCCAAAGTGTAAATAAACACGTTTTTACAAAACAAATGCTATCTATTTCATTGAAATCTCCTTTTCACCTAACCTTATGACTTATATATACATCCAATTGAAAATTTACACCAAGTATCGCAGGCAAGAAAAGTTGCTAAACACATCCTTATTTTCACAAACTTCTCAATTACTCAGCTGACTTAGATGGTCAAACCATGATGACATTGTCATCAGACATCATTTTTAAAACCCTATTATCATTACAGTGTATCTAAAAGCATTTAAAATTACACCATAGAAACCAATAATTTAAATACCCTTAACTCAGAATCTTTATCACAACGTTGTCGGCAATATTCACACTTTAAACACCTGCAAAATTATCAAAGAAAATTTTATAACAACACTAGCTGTGCCCGCGGCTTCATCCGCGTGGAATTTAACAAAAAAGTTATTTAGTATTTTTTTTCTAATATATAAGTAGCCTAAGTTACTCCTTATTGCATCAGCTATCTTCCAGTGAAAGTCCCGTCAAATCAGTCCAGCCGTTCCAGAGATTAGCCGGAACAAACAGACAGACAAAAATTGTAATTTTGGTTATTTTAATTTTACAAACAGATAATTCAATTTTATTTATTATGGTATAGATGTATCTGGCTGTAACCAATTATACCAAAACAGATAATAATCACACTAATTTGAATTCAACTACACAAAGTTGTTCAATACAAGTGAGTCTATATCTGCAAGTAAAACTAAGAATTAAATCGAATAAATTCAAACCAGGCCCCTATTCACAAACGCTCGGGTTCGATTTCGATTCGTAAGGCGTATGTCTATCTTATTTTGGCATTACGAAAACGAGCGAGATAGACATACGACTTTCCGAATCGAAATCGAATCCGAGCGTTTGTGAATACGGAGGCAGTTAACCAATGGATACGTATCTATTGAGATTTAAACTAATTACGAGACATTAATCTGTCAGACATAATAAACTTTGACATAAATCGATTAAAACTTAAGCAAAAACCTTGGAATGCTTAAGAGCATTTACACCTTACGGCATTACATACAAACTTTCAAGTCCTTATTTTCCGAAATGACTGAACCGATGTTAATGAAACTTAATAGGCATAAGCAGGATACATAGGTCTAAAAAGTTACTTTCAATCATTTCGGAAAATAAGGACTTCAAAGTTTATATGAAAAGTCGTAAGGCGTTAACGCTCTTTAAGTTTTAATAACATTAAAAAGCCTGGGACTATCCTACACCACTTACAAGTGACAAACACATCCATCTAACTTAGAATCGTTATCGTACAGACGCCAGCAGCCCCCGTATTCACAAATGCTCGGTTTCGATTTCGATTCGATACGTCGTATACAAGGTGTTGTTTTGCAACCTCGTCAAATTCTAGGAGGTAACTATGCTAATGATTCTCGACCCGAATCAATAATAAAATGAGTAGGTAATTTTCTTTTTTTTATTTATTTACTGAAATCGGTAACTGTGAACCACCCGTGTTTTAAACACGGGCCGTCTGATCCCCGCCTTATAACGTCGCTTACACACAAACAAAAAACCTCAAACGTTTTTTCGATAATTTTGTAATCCCTAAACCACGTTAAGGGGGTTATTTCGAAATATTGACAAATTTAAACAACAAAAAAACGCAATGTTTCTTAATAATTAACTAGGTACCGTAATTTATATTGATTATTTATGTCTTTTGTGACAACATCCTGAATTTTGACGAGGATGCAAAACAACACCTTGTATATGTCTATCTTGTTTTTGCAATACGAAAGCGAGCGAGATAGACATACGACTTTCCGAATCGAAATCGAAACCGAGTGTTTGTGAATAAGGGGCCAGGTCAAGTAACCATTCCCAACCATATTTTCGTATTGTAATTGTCTGTAATGTTGCTATAATACATCACCATCATCAGCCTATTATGTTCCCACTGCTGGGACACAGGCCTCCTCTCTATGAGAGGGAGTGGGCTGTAATCGACCACGCGGGCCCAGTGCGGGTTGGTAGATGTCACATGTGTTCGAATTTTTAGTTCTAGGACATGCCGGTTTTGCTAACGATGTTTTCCTTCACCGTTTTTGAGGGCAGTGGTGGTGAAATAAATTACACAAAGTAATGCGCCTGCCTGGGTTCGAACCCACGGCTTACTCCTCATAAGTCGGGGCTGCCACCACTGGGCCACCGCTGCTCTCAATGCTATAATTGTTGGTAATAAACAAATTATAAATAAATAATTTTGTTTATTTTATTGTGTTGGGGTCGGCGTTCAGGGAACTCGTATGTTGGGAAGATCACCCACCCACGGACCACCTAGGCCATCGCGGTTTAACCTGAAGATCAACCGTAGGGGCTGTTATTAATTCACCATAAACTCCTCTTTACAGGATTCGACAGAAAGGTTAATACATTAAGAAAAGTTGGTAATATCATTCAAACAGTTTACCTAGCGCCATCTATCGAGCACTATATGTACTATAGGAGAACCCAATATTACTGCACTTGCTTATTAATTACTCTTCCAATAAATTACACTAAATTATGTAGTCCTACCACAATTACTATTAAAAAGTTAATAGCAGGTCTCGTGTTGGTATAGAGATATAACTACAACTCCCAACACTGTTACAATGACTACGCTTTACTTTATGAGTGACACTAGTTCAGTAATAATCAAATTGTATCTCTCATTTTAAACAGGTGTTCAGCATAGAGTACTATAATAATAAAATAGTACTCATAGCATTAGTATTTTCCATTCATTCATTAGTAGTTTCCCGTGGGATCGTAAGAGGCGACTAAAAGACTTGCCAGAGAATGGGCAGCAGCGTTCTCTGTGTTTATAACAACCGTACTGCGATCGCCAACCCGCCTGCCAAGCGTGACGATTATGGCAAAACCCCCCTTATGTCAATGTGGCGACACTTGGGGGAGGCCTATGTTCAGCAGTGGACGTCTTTCTGCTGAAATGATGATGATAATGATGACTCATAGCATTCCGCGTAGCTATCGTTTGTCAGTCAGCAACACATATGTCTGTTCTGTCACGCCCTTATAACCACTCCCTCTGTCTGTCATTGGCATGCCTAGGGGGCCATCAATAAGGCAAGCCCATAAGGCAACTGGGATGTTCGGAAACCCTAAAATCATGAGGTTATAAGGGCAAGCCAAGCTTTCAGGCTTGTCAATAACTGAATTATTTAAAGATTTTTTGTTGAGGACCTGTCAATAGCTTACTTTAGGAGTATAAATACTTTAGATGATTCCTTCGAAATTCAAAACCAAATATTGGATACCTAATTTTAAAAGGGAAACACCAGAGTGGCCAGCGAAATTTCTTTTTTAATGTTATTAGTAATTTGCAAGTTCATTTACAAGGTCTAAGTTCATTTAATCTCATTGAAGGACTATATCATGAAATAGTAATTTCATTTTTAATGGTTATATATCTGTAAAGCCATATTTGTTACTGTCGTGAATCATATTTGAATCAACATACAACCCCAAAGCTGCCAGAAAATTACAAAAAAAAAGTTAGAAAAGGAGATATTTGATTTTGGCCTACCACTATGTACACTACATGAATAAATAGGAAAAAAAAATAGAGAAATATCATGAAAATACTAAAAAAAAATTTAAGAAGGGTAAAGTCGTTCAACAATTATCATTTGAAAAGTTTTTTACTACGATAACCCTATTTTAAGGGCAGCCATGACAGTTGTTTGACGTTTTAAGAAGTGCCGGCTCCATACATTTTTGGAAGGCGAATCAAAACCATATAACAAAGCCGGGGGCTTTGTTATTTGGTTTCTGATTCGCCTGTGATTTGGATTCCGTCGTGTGTTATTTTACAATAACAAGTTCATTTTTAGGTATGTGTCGTACTCGTTTATTTACTTGTTCTTTTGTTCAACCAAACCAAACAAAACAAACCAAACCCCGAAATTTTCGAAATTCGAGTTGATTTGTTTACTAAAGCAGTTATTACGATACACGTTAGTCAAATATCATTGTCAAAATGTCATTTTTCGCCTGCTGATCACGTGCTGATCTGTTCCACCATGTTTAATTTTTATGTTGTGTTGCTCTCTTTGACCAAGTTAATTTGAATGCACATTGAAACGAAGTGAAATTAAAGAAAATTGATAATAAAAAACGGTTACTGTATTATTTAGCAATATTTACATATATTGTACATAGTGCTAGCCCAGGCTCCATACATTTTTGGAACATCTCCTTTGAATTTCGCGGGATGCCCTAGAGCTTTCACCTTAAAGAGTTTCAACCATTCAGTGCAGGACCTTTAAGGTCCTGCATACACCTTGAAAACTACAATCCATATAAAAAGCAAAAAAGATAAAAATATCAATCACACCAGATAAAAACCACTTCCTGTACAAAAATGTCGTTCAAAATACCACGAAGAACAAAGAACTTATTCTAGCTTATTTCGCCAAGCCCTGTTAAGAAATGGCAGGTCATTATGACCTTTAAGAGAATGATAATAAGAGCCAATTAGGTTTGTATGTGTGCGGGGAAACAAGTTACTTTATATCTAGACTGCCTTGGTGAGGGCGTAGGCTTTTGTTGGTAGTGACATACGGACGGAAATGATGGCGTATTTGTTGGCTTTTTTAAAGATTTGCAAAACTAGTGCTTAAATCACCGTAAGGGCCGACCGTTAATCAGCCTGTGAGAGTTTTTCTTTTAATAAAATTAAAGTACTTATTATCTCTTGCACAAAAGACACTAATGAAATGTTGAAGCTGAATTTTGACAGGATTAAAGCATAGCATCTGCTTGGTATGTCAGTTGTGGAAAATATTACACAGATACTACTGTAAATATTGTGAAGAATCATCTTCCTGCCGTTGTCCCATTTTATTTGGGGTCGGCGCAACACGTTTTCTTTTTCCATTCTCACTTTTCTGACGTTACGGCATCATTTACTCCTTTCCCTCTTTTTTATCATTCCCCACACCATCCTGGTATATACTTAATTAAATCCAGGAATCTTGGTATATATTTAATATTTAAATATTACCATACCATGCGCAGTTCGTAAGCAAGCTTGATCATAGTTCTTTTGTTTTATGTGTAAGAACAGCGTTTTCAGCTTAACAATCAAACGCTCTTCAGGCTAGCATTATTTGCGAATAAGATTCGCATGCAAAGGCTGAAAAGTTATTTTAGTTGAAACTTGAACTTAACGCTTTCCATTCATACATTACAAGTGTTACATGTGTTTGGGGTTGACCCATTTTCAGTATAGTGAAGTTATGTGAGCTACTGGTGTGACCGTTGGACTGCCAAGTCATTGGTCTCGAGTTCGAACCCAAGACAAACACCTCTGATTTTCGGTTTCATATGCGTATTGCATAATTATCAGTTGCTTCAGTGAAGGAAAACATCGTAAGGAAACCAGCATGCCTGGGAGATATTTCTCGACTGCGTGTAGTCCAAGTCAGGAGCAATAAAAATTCAAACTCTGACACTATGTTAGGCACTAACGACACGATAAAAAAAAAAGAAAAATAAGTCTACTGGACAGATGAAAAGTAACGAAAACACACCCAGCAAGTTTTCTCAGCTCGCCATTCTCCCCACCCGTATGTCCCAAAGTACATTTGGACGAAATAATTTATGAATGTAGATCACCTTGGGGACCGTGCAGAATGAATAAAACAAGATCTCATAACGCATATATAATTAACATTTATATTATATATTTGCAAGCTGTATTTACTTCGCACTTCCTCTATTTTAAATCAGTGGCAGTGCCAATATAAGTAGGCTGAACTGGTGTTGCCTTGGCTTTAGTTTGACTGACATCCGTAGGCTGAATGGTTTTTGAGACCTTTGCCTGATTAAATTCGAATATTTCAACAACATAAATAACACAGGCAGGGATTAATTTATTTTGGAGCTACTTTAGCATTAGATAAAGATTCATTTATTTGCAAAAACATGTGTGGATAATATACATAGTATGATGCTTATAATTGGTGTTAGAAGGTCTTCTTTGGCTTAACATGTTTGACCATGGTTGGTGAACAAATTTGGTCGAAAGACAATAAGATTACGAAAAATACAAAAAATAAAAATAAAAATCAATAACAAAAAACAATAACATAAAATATAAAAAAAACGCCAAATAGTCGACGGCACGGTTGGCGTAGTGGCTGAGCGATCGACTGCTGTGCTGCGGGTTCGATCCCCGCACGGAACAAATATTTGTATGGCCTACAGATAGTTGTTCCGGGTCTAGCTGTTTGTGTATGTGAGTTTAAATGTTTGTAAACGCACCCAAGATACAGGAGAAATTCCTAATGTGGGGCAACGTTTTATTAAATATAAAAACGTCATGCAATTCAAATTCAGTATTTAGTAGTATTTAGTATTTAGAGAGATTTGTCAGTTAAAAATTCATTCATATTGTAATAAGGTTTTTCTGTCAATGTCTTCTTAAACTGGTCTATATTTAGTGTACTTACTATTTTTTTATATTTTTAGATTACTATTATTTTATTCGAATAATTTTTGATCAGTCTATGTTACATAACATAGCTTCAAATGACAATCTGCGAAAGATTAGGCACAAACATCATCGTCAGTTATGTTCAAGTCCCACGTAATAGAATACTCCCATATTGCCACCAAACGGGCCGTGATCCAGGGTCTAGGCTAACTATCTTTGCTTCATCATCCGCCTAGCGTTTTCCCAAACTCTTTTAGTCACATGCATTTCACCCCTAATCACAGTTGGCACCAAGACAAACGACTTCTTTTTCAAGAATGAAAGCCAGGTACAAAATAAGCTATCACAACATGACTCCAACAGCATTATCTACCTAAATGTTCGACAATATCGAACCTAACACAAATGTAGTAATAATTCAAAGATAACAAAATTACATAGATATCTGACCATTGTAGTCTTAAATCAAAATTGTCTTGCTAAACTGTAATTCCGAAATTGAATGTTGCGATGAAAGTGTTAAAATATATAATTTTTGGATTGTCTGAATAAAACATACTAATGTATAAAAAAAAATTAAATCGTACTGTCTTTCGGTCATATCAAAATAGCAGTTTTTTACTGAATGCGTATATAGTAAATTCGGTAATTTTAAATAATAAAAAAAAACGTATTTCTGTTCCGGACTTCCGGCTAATCTCCGAAACGACTTGACCGATTTAGACGGGACTTTTGCTGGCAGATAGCTGATGTTATAATGAGTAGTTTAGGTTCCGTGACAAAAAGTTAATAGTCTTGAAATTGGTAACAAAATCCGATTCAAATAAGGAAGTAATTTTTTATTTTTAATAATTTCCCGCAAACGAAGGTTTCGAGCAATTATAAAAACAGTATTTCTAAAAACCAACAGTATTTTTGGTATTTTCAACAAACACTACTTAATTTTACTACTATCACAAAACACTCAGACATTTTCCAAAAACTTCGCATTCCAAAGCACACCGCAGCGCAGACATTAATGTAGACAAACCGGTGTACACAATACAAGGCTGTGAACCACGCCTAGGCGAGTCTAGACTAGTTATTGTTATACCTAGGTTGCCAGGACAACTAGAACCTATATAGGCTTTAAGTAAATACCGTAGTAGCGACTAGCGACATCTATCTCGCTACATACGAACTAAAAGGCCATCGCGCAAGCGTGAATGTATACTAATACTAGCTGTCCCGCGCAACTTCGTCTGCGTCACATTTTCCCCATTTTCGCAATATTTTTCATTGCTGCTTCGCTCCTATTGGTCGTAGCGTGATGATTTGTAAATCTAAACCATCCAGGGCGCCACCCAAACTCATACAAAAAAAATCATTCAAATCGGTCCAGCCGTTTAGGAGGAGTTCAGTGACATACACACGTACAGTAGAATTATATATATAAAGATTATACATAGAACTGGTTTCTTTGGTTGTTTGTTTGGTTGGTTGAAAACGCTAATCTCTTGAATTACTGCACGCGTAGCAGACCACTTTAGAAACGAGTTTTCTCAACGGAGGAATCGACATAATGACAGATAGACAATGACAATGTGTCAGTTTGTCGATTCTTCCGGCGACATAGCCCATTTCTTCGGCGGTCATGCTGCGCGTGCTGGTTTGAACTGAAAAATTCTTTTAGTGATGAATATCTCATTCAAGGAAGGCTACATAACATCACGTTATGACCAATAGGAGCAGAGCATCATGTCGCAAAAACGGGGAGAATGTCACGCAGACGAAGTTGCGCTCGTCAGCTGGTCACAGAGAGTGGCAGGTCGGGCGCAGCCGACTTGATAGCGGCAGCGGTTGCTACGACGAACGTGCGTTTTGAAACTTCAACTTAACCTGTACTTTTATAGTTTTTGTAAGTAGGCTCGTACATAGTATATTTACGAGCACATTCTGTAATTTTTCGTTAGGATCCGTGGCAGAACTGGTATTTTTATGTTTTTGATTTGTTAAGTTCACAGAATCTAAAACGATTCGCGCCGATTGGCGCCTGCTTCAGTGGGATGGGAATGACTATCGGGAAATACGTGTATTTATTTAGTACGAGGTTGCGAGGAAGCAGTTTAAACGAATTAGGATATGCACAAAAGTCGATACGTACACAATTGTGACCCCCTCATCATCATATGCCTAGCCTTTTCCCAAACTTTGTTGGGGTCGGCTTCCAGGCTAACCGGATGCAGCTGAGTACCAGTATTTTACATGAAGCGACTGTCTATCTGACCTCCACAACCCAGCAAGTGGGTAATACGATACCCCTTGTATAGACTGGATGTCAGACTTTCGGCTTGTGACTACTCGTAACGACTGTCAAAGGTCTACAAATGACAGCCGAGACCAACGGCTTAACGTGCTTTTCGAGGCACGGAGGATACTCGGTATGTAAAGATGGTCACCCATCCACGGACCAACTTCGGCAAGCACGGCTTAACCTTGAAGATCGATCTGGGCGGCTGTTATTATTTAGCCACGAGCTCCTCACAATTGTGACTCCCTTTTAGACTAAAACATGTACAAATTAAGTCCCTTTATCTGTAAGTTCATGGTAAACGCCCACTGATTTAGGTATGTGCCAGTATAATGTGAAGGGCCGAGATAAACAAGACCAATTTATTGACTAAATTAGATTTGTTAAATTACAGCTGGAATTTAAACTACAAGTATGCTAGTGTTGTTAAGACTTGATTACCGCCGTCTTCGTGCGTAAATGTCTGTTGTTAACATTTTGATTTATAAATGACGCTACTGTTTCATACAAACGTGCAATACCTACACGGTCAAAACCGGTTATAATATGTTTGTATGGAACATGGCCTTCCTAACTTCCGGTTGTTATGGAGTAGAGTTTAATGAAAAATTCAACATCGTTTTAGTTTTCAACTAAACCTATTTCAAACCAGCTGTCCCGGGCAACTTCGCCTGCGTCACATTTTCCCCGTTTTCGCAACATTTTTCATTGCTGCTCCGCTCCTATTGGTCGTAGCGTGATGATATAAAGCCTATCCTTCCCCAGGTTGAAATCTATCTTCTTGCCAAACATTAAGATCCGATCAGCCGTTTAGTCGTGAAAAGGTAACAATGGCGTTCAAAAGGTTAAACGAATTAGGACATACACAAAAGTCGATACGGATACAATTGTGACCCCCTCATCATCATCTGCCCAGCCTGTTCCCAAACTTTGTTGGGATCGGCTTCCAGGCTAACCAGATGCAGCTGAGTATCAGTATTTTACATAAAGCTACTGCCTATCTGACCTCCACAACCCAGTAAGTGAGTAATACGATACCCCTTGTATAGACTGGATGTCAGACTTTCGGCTTGTGACTACTCATAACGACTGACAAAGGTCTACAAACAAACATACAAACAAACAAACAGAGTGACTTTCGCATTTTTAATATTAGTATGGAAGTATGGATTGTCAAGTAGGTACGTGGAATCCAGTATAAGGTATGCTCAAAAGAAACAGCCGGGAGGGGGCGTCATAATAATGACGTCACAAAACCTGCTGATATTGCGAGTGAGTTTTACCGTGACTTTGTATCGAGTTCCAGTAGTGCACGTAGAAAAAGACAAAGAGGGTAGACAGATATGTCTGCTCCTAATTACTATTTGTTTTTTAAACGTTGCCCCATGCTAAGAATTGCTCCTGTATCGTGGGTGCGTTTACAAACATTTAAACTCACATACACAAACAGCCAGACCCGGAACAACTATCTGTAGACCATACAAATATTTGTCCGAGCGTGGATCGAACCCGCGACACACACAGCGCAGCAGTTGATCGCTCTACCAGTGCGCCAACCGTGCCGTCAATTATTTATTAACCATCTACCCACATTCTCCAGGCATCCCTTGATCATGGCGCTTGCAACAGCGTCGAAATATTGGAAGCTCACAATAAGTGATAATCACGGAAGATATCTCGTAACTGACGGTGTAACTTTACTTAAAAATCTTTTCTACTAGTGCATAAAGCTATAAACATAAGGCGTAATGAGCTTCAATGAATATAACACGGATATACGATAATTGCCAGTCACGTGCCATTTTCCGGCCATGTCACTTTTTGTTAAGGAAATTGAAAAAGTTAAAACCCTACTTTTTACTGCGCCGTTGTCGACAAAAGTGACGAACTACCGTTTTCTTTACCGCTAATTAAAATAAAGAAAATAATTTACCATTAATTATTTCTTTCAATACATCTGAAAGATGATTAATTTGAGTTGCACGTAACGTACAATCGCTGACTTAATTCGATGATCATTTTTCATCGATTTTTTTTTTAGCAAATGACGAAAACCTTCTCCTAGGAATTCCTCTTTACGCTAAATAAAAACCTTAACAACATTTTTAAGGTTCCATACCCATAGGGCCAAACGGGACCCTATTATTGCAACTTCGCTGTCCGTCCGTCCGCCCGTTCGTCCGTCCGTCCGTCTGTCAACAGGCTGTATATCATGAACTGTGATAGTTAGCCAGTTGAAAAAATTACAGATTATGTATTTCTGTTCCCGCTAAAACAACAAATACTAAAAGTAAAATAAAATAAATAAACCAAACAAAAAAGTGTTTTTTTTCTCGTTTTTATAAATAATGGTGGTAACCCTTCGCTACGTAATAAAACATTATAGTTTTACTCCTTTTCAAGTGTGGGAGAGATGGCGCTAGACATCCTGTATAGCTCCGTCTCTTTCCCACACTGGAATAAGAGTAAAACAATACTGCTTTAAGACGTCATGGTAGGCCAGCTGGGCGCCAAACCACCTTTGCAGCAGAACGCATTTAATTCGTCAAAATGTCAACTATCGACGCTTCACCTTTTACACGGCACAAATCCGCTTCAGCACCTATAAAAGCCTACTTATGTACCTTTAGCCTAGTTATGTTTAATTTCATAAATCAAACATCTCCTAAACATTTCCATTGAAGATCAAAACCACAAATTATAATTCCACGTTAACAGAAAATATTATTTTGTCCCGACAGCGAAAAATCTGGTAACTCCTTCTATTTCAAAAAAACATAATTAATTTCAATAAATAATCACGTCGTTAATTTCTTTACAATGTTTACATTAATGACGCATTTTCCATAGATAACCGAACAAACGGCGTCAAACCTAAATAATATGTCCGCGACAATTTTACCAAATTGATGACGCCACCTCAAAAAGACACCTCCTATATAGGGTGACTGGTTTATTGACCGACACTAAAACACATGATTATTCTCATGATAACAGACAATTTTCCCAAATAACTTTATACTCATTCACTTTTATCACAAAAACCCAACAGCCATATGAATATCGCGCGCGCGTGCGCCTGTGACTCATCAGCTGTCAGACGCGTGCGCCGTTCTGTCTCATTGCTATCGTACCGTGCCACAATGGCAGAACACCCGCACGGCTTGCAACCCCAAATTTTATATGGCTGTTGTATTATTGTAATAAAAGTGAATGAGTATAAAATAAATATTTCTTTGGGAAAGTTGTTTGTTATCATGAGTACAATTATGTGTTTAAGTATCGGTATTCATAACCCCACCTTTACAAGACACCTCCTATATAGATATATTTGTAGTTTGTAAATAATGTACACAATTAATTTAAATAATCATGTCGTTAATTTCCTTACAATGTTTATAATGACGCATTCTCAATAGATAACCGAAAAAACGGCATCAAACCTAAATATTTCTCTATCGATTGTATCACATTGATAACCCCACCTCAAAAAGACACCTCCTAAATAGAACTATTTTTAGTTTTTAAATGATGTACATAATTAATTCAAATTATCATGTCGTTAATATTTTTACAATGTTTGTAATGACGCATTTTCCTTAGATAACCGAAAAAACGGCATCAAACCTCAATATTCCCCGTCAATTGTATCAATGTATCTACCTTAAAAAGACACCTCCCATTTAGATCTATTTGAAGTTTATAAATAATGTATAAACTGAATTCAAATAATTATGTGGTTAATTCCTTACAATGTTTGTAATGACGCATTTTCAATAAATATCCGAGAAAACAACATCAAATCTAAATATTCCCCGTCAATTGTATCAATGCATAACCCTACCTTAAAAAGACACCTCCTAAATATCACCAGCACCTCTGCACCTACAAAAGCACCTACCTTTAGCCTCGACATGACCTTTCAGCTGCTCAGCTTTCGCCTGCAGTTTAGTCTGCATATTCTCTGCACCCTCCTTCATTTTAGCCAGTATACCTGCAGAGAAATACTTTGTGTTAGTTTTTTATACTAAATAAGGTTGCGTTTGGCGTCAACTCGCCTGATGTGAAGCGATGAAGCGGCGTAGGGTGGAACACGCTAGCCTAAAAGCCACCACGAAATCTGGACCATCCCTGGGAACTTTCTAGTTACTGAGATATTGCACGTCAAAGTTCCAACTTGTTCCCAAGTTTTATATTTTTAAACATGTACAGTCTACAAAGGAGGTAAGTAACCAGGTTCTCACACTACTAGTATGGGAACCTGGTTACTTATCTCCTTTGCAGACTGTACATACTAGTTTTTGATTGTATAACGGTACTTTAAATAACTCTATTTTTTATTTTATTTTATTTATTCAGGGACAATAAACAGCTACAATATGTGTTGGAACAGGGGAAGATAACACAAAATATTAACAATATTGCAGCCCACTACATTATCCACATATTAACTTAAGAAAATATAATAATGAGTGCCACTAGATAGGCAATAAATAATACAATAATTACATCACATTAATAACAAATAATTATAGAAATATCAATTGGTAATCATTAAACAATTAAATAAACGAAATATTAGTTACATCATGCAAAATAGAAATTATTATTGATTTGATTGCTTGGCAACAGAATAATAATTAACACTAAAATTAAATAAATAATAAAATCTAAACTAAGTTACATTCCTAATAACATCATTGGTTAATAATAATTTTCATAATATTAGATTTAAAGTTGGACTTTGAGCACATAAAAATATCAATATTAATAAAATTACCATTATAAGATTCAACCATTCGACGGATAGGGCAGCGCAAACCAGAATTAGTTCGACAGGTATTGACAGCAAATAGGGTACCTGCACGGGTACTACGTATATTAACGGTGCGTGGGACTACGTAACATAGCTTGCTCGTTAGATCGATGCAATC
This sequence comes from Cerastis rubricosa, assembly GCA_949152445.1. NCBI lineage: Eukaryota > Metazoa > Arthropoda > Insecta > Lepidoptera > Noctuidae > Cerastis > Cerastis rubricosa. Next base: position 3,879,744 of record OX424550.1, on the reverse strand, counting down.
AAAATCACCACGAACAATACCATACAGTACAGACGCCTCTAGATACTTACGTCTAGATTCTAGATTGACCAGCCCATATTTATCTAGCAATTGAGAGTACGACAAATACGTTTTATGGCATCTATAATGCATGGCTCGTAGAAACTTACGCTGGACTTTTTCGTCCAGCATCATCAGTTTTTATCTCGTCAATGTATTTCTGGTAAAACGGGTTCCAGATAGGGACGGCATATTCTAATTGTGATCGTGCAATGGTCTTATATAGGTAAAGGTATGTGGAGACCCGCTTGAACTCAGTGGACGATCTCATTACAAAACCATACATCTTAAATGCTTTATTTACAATTTTTTCTACATGTTGGTTTAAGGACAACTTATCATCGATCAACACACCAAGATCTCTCACAATACATACATTGCTGAGGGCCGTGTTGTGCAATGCGTATTTAAAGTCAATAACCACTTTATTCTTCGTGAAATTGATGCAGTTGCACTTGGAGAGACTAAGGTGTAGTTTATTCCTTATACAGTAGTCAGTGAGTCTGTCCAGATCTTGTTGGAACTGTCGACAATCCTCTACAGTTTGTATAGACCTATAAGCTTTTAGGTCATCAGCATATACGAGAAACTTAGTATGCTTAAAACACTTGTTTATGTCATTAATATATAAAATAAACAATAGTGGTCCCAAGATTGAGCCTTGAGGAACACCCGACGTTATATGCACTGAAACAGACTGATGACCATTCACGACAACCCTTTGTGTTCTATTTTTAATATAGGATGAGAACCAGCGAAGCAAATTTCCGCGTATACCATTAAACGCAATCTTATTCAGTAGGATTAAATGGTCGACCTTGTCAAACGCTTTTTTAAAATCGGTGTAAACCGCGTCAACTTGTAATCGCCTGTCCATGTTTTCAAAAAGATAATTCGAAAAAGTTAATAAATTTGAAACAGTCGAACGTCGCTGAACAAACCCATGTTGATCTGGGATGATGATGCTGTGTAAGATTGGATAGATTTCATTGTGTACGAGTCTCTCAAAAAGTTTAGACAAGGTTGACAAGATCGAGATAGGCCGGTATTGCTCCACGTCATGTTTTGAGCCATTCTTGTGTACAGGCGTGATATTAGCCCGTTTCCATTCATCCGGGAATTCACCCTCGCTTAAACATTTATTGTAAAGGATATAGAGTAGCTTACAGATACTGTCAGCGGTGGCCTTAAAGAATAAAGCTGGGTACCCATCGGGACCTGCTCCTTTTGATGGATCCAGTAATTTTAACTCTTTGTGTATTTTGTATTCTTCAATATGCAAGTTATCGATCAAATTAACATTGGCATTACAGTGTGTAGGCGGGGTCCAGGCGGACAATGAGGGTGAACTAGGTTCAAACACAGACTGGAAAAAGTCTGAAAACATATCACAAATCTCTTCTGGGGCACTTGATTTAAAGTTTTGATAATGCATAGTGGATGGAATTCCAGATTTTTATTTTGTTTATTTTATTTTTACGATTGGCTATATATGTCCAGAAGTACTTAACGTTTGTGGTAAGTTTATCTTCGACTGATTTAATATAGTTTGAGTAGCAAGTATTACAGGCATCTTTAAAGGTTACTCTGTATTCCGAAAACTCATTGTAGTCTTTGATGCTAGCTAAATAAAAGCTTCCTAGATGCTTCCATTGGACACAGTTGTGAAAATGATGAAAGTGTTAACATATTGCACACACCTATTGAACAACTAACTGACGTCGCTCCATGCAATAGACACACTTATTCACACGATTGCAAAGTAAACAAAACCAAAAATCGTGTAATAATACTATGTAATGAACAGGGGATTGGTCTACGTCAGTCACTCACCGAGCTACTGGGATCAAAATATTCAGTATTCTCGTTTATAAAATCTGGCGCTACATTGAGACACCTCATCAATTCCTCGAAGAACGAAATAGCTAAATTAGATATGTATGACTATGTTATTGTTGTTGGAGGCCGCTATGAACGCAACCCATATGATACGGAGATGTACTTACATACATGGCTGTCATCTGTTAAGAACACAAATATAATTATAAGCGAAGTCCCGTTCAATAGATATCTTAATGAATCAAAACTCAATTACATGCTAAGGTTTATTTGTGGAAAGTATGACAATGTAACTTTTATGGATATGGACTACTCTAGATATCGGCCTCGTAAAACAACTTTCATGATTAATTTATCAAGGTCTTTACTTAGGGAACTCTTGCAATTGGACTATAGACTCAAATCGAAAGAATATCAAAACTTATTAATTTTAAAAAGTAAAAGAATATATGTAGATAAAGCTGTACAAACTGAAATAACATACAATTATCAAAATAAATTAGATACCCAAAATGTCCAAATATGTGATATGATGTCATCTAGTGTTAATAATCACCAGCTCGAAAATAATACTGTTTGTAGTGATTTTTTTCGTGAATAAACATTTATACGTTCTGCACCAAAATATAGCGGGTCTACTTAACAAAGCAGACACCCTATCTATATGTATAAACGAACTGTCAGAAAAAGATCAGTCTGTTGCTGTACTATGCATAACAGAGCACTTTATGATGTCTGGTCATGAAGACCGCCTTGTGGTACCGAATTATACATTGGCTGCATGTTTCAGTAGACAAAATAGCAAAAGAGGTGGAGCTTGTATTCTGGTCCGATCTGGTCATTTGTGGAAGGAGTTGCTAGAGGTTTCAGAACTTTCAATATCGAATGTTGTAGAATGCTGTGCAATTGAATTGACAAGTTATAGGGTAGTTATAGTATGTATTTATAGAGTACCAAAAACAGGGCATTTAAATGTCTTTTTTAGTAAATTAGAGCAACTTTTAAGGCGACTGACAAGAAGAAATTGTAGGAATATTGTCATAGCAGGCGATATAAATATTGACGTTTTAAAAAATAATAATATGACTTCCGAACTAAAATATCTCTTAACAAGTTTTAATATGACATTAGCAATAGAAAAACCAACTAGGATGCAAAGCCAGACCTGCATTGATAATTTTGCTCACAATTTTGAGAAAAAATGCAGGACGGAGGTGATAGAATTTGGCCTTTCGGATCACACTGCGCAACTTCTGAAATGTCCCGTACGTTTGAACTGTGTTCTGAAATATTGGTATACATCACAACGGGATTATTGCCCAGAAAATATTATTAGATTTAGAACCTGCCTGGAAAAACTAACTTTCTCTGAAATCTATAATAATGATGATCCAAATAATGCATTCAACTTATTTTTTGAACAATTTAAATTATTTTATGACCTGTGCTTCCCCCGTAGACGTATTAAAATACCAACAACCCAAAAACCAAAATGGATATCGCGAGGACTTAAACTATGTAGCCTAAAAAAAAGGCAATTATTGTGGACGTCTAGACATAAACCTACTCAAATAAATAAAGCAAAATATTCGAAGTATACAAAGATATTTAAAAAAATTATTAACCTGACTAAACGATCTCAAAATAATCACAATATTAAAACTTCTGACAATAAAAGCAAAATGACATGGAAAATTATAAAGAACTCTAAATTAAATCTACCTAATGACTCAATAAATGCTATAAAAATTGACAATAAAACGATTGACAAACCACAATTAATTGCTGAAAAGTTCAACGATTATTTCATAGAAAAAATTGTGCCAATTCCTGGAGCAGGTAAAAGATCGAACGCGTACATCACAAATAAACAAAAATCAATGTTCATGCCTCCATGTCAGCCGATACAAATTTTCAACATTATAAGATGTATTAAAAGTACCAATAGTGTAGGGTATGACGAAATTTCTACAAAAATTATAAAACAGGTTGCCGACTTAATCGCACAACATTTGTGTCATATTCTTAACCTTTGTATAAGCCACGGTGTTTTTCCAGACCGCCTTAAGGTATCCATTGTGAAACCTATATATAAAAAAGGTAATAAGCAACTAATGCAGAATTATAGACCTATTGCGCTTCTGCCAATTTTTTCCAAAATATTCGAGAAATATATTTATAATGAGCTTTATAGTTACTTAGAAAAACAAAAGATCCTCTGTAACGAACAAAAAGGTTTCCGAAAGAACATGACTATAAACATGGCAATTTATGACTTTTTAAATAAAATTATGACTAATATTGATAATAAAACACCGGTCTGTTCTGTGTACTGTGATATGACGCAAGCTTTTGATTATGTTGACCATTCAATTCTATTAAACAAACTTGACTCCTATGGTATAAGAGGTAACGTTCTTAGCTTATTAAGCTCGTACCTATCAAAAAGAAAACAGTATACCGCTATAACAAACTTAAACTTAAAGACTAAAGAAGAAGTGACATACCTGTCTAAAGAACGCACTGTATACTTTGGTGTGCCACAGGGTAGTGTTTTGGGACCGCCATTATTTCTAATTTATATTAACGACCTGCCCAAAGCTATAGACTTCCCAATGACACTCTTTGCTGACGATAGCACGATTACAATAGCATGTGATAAACCTGATTCGTATGAAGCTGATGTTAACAATGCGGTAACTTCAATCATCTCTTGGCTGGATAATAATAACCTAAAAATAAACCTTGAAAAAACACAAATAATGCACTTTGCTCAAAAAAAACCTAGTTCAAAGATGGAGGTTCAATACCAGAATATCAAAATTCAAGATGTCAATAGTGCAAAATTTCTAGGTTTGGTAATTGACAGGCACCTCAATTGGAAGGATCATATTGAAGCGCTTTGTAAGAAAATTAGTAGCTCATCTTATGCATTATATAAACTTGCCCCCACAGTTAACATTGATACACTACTTACAGCGTACCATGGTATTGTAGCGTCTGTGCTAAGATATGGTCTTATATTTTGGGGTAACTCCACAAATAGGGAAACCGCTTTTAAAGCGCAAAAGCGATCCATAAGAGCCATGTTCAGGCTACAAGTAACGGACAGTTGTGAACCGTTTTTTAAGAAATACAAAATTTTGACACTGCCGTCTATGTATATTTATGAAACTGCCTTATTTGTCAAGCTGAATTCACACCTTTTTCCCAACCTATCAGATACAGTAAAACGTAACAGGCGAAATGATATGCTGCGCGGACGTAGAGCAAAAACAGCGTTAATGTGGAAAAGCATGTTTTGTTTAGCTCCGCAAGTTTTTAACAAAATCCCAAAGCAAATTAAACAGTTAAATTTAAATGGGTTTAAAAAGGAGCTTAAAGAGTTACTATGTAAAAAGTGTTATTACAATTTAAACGACTTTTTAAATGATACTTTGACATTATAATCTAATTGTAATCTCTTTTTTATAACAGATAGCTTGACATTCCATTTTGAAATTGACATTTTTTTAATTATTATTTATTTTTGACATAATAATATTTACTGACTCTGACATGCCTTTTATTGTAACATTAATATTTTCATGTAATTGTATCAACTCTAGCCTGATATTTCTATTTTGCATTGTAATAATTTATTTTGTGTACCTGAAATTTGCACGCCCCATGTGGCAGAATGTGATGAGACCTTTATGTTATTTGAGACCTTGTATTGTACCATGTTCGGACAAATAAATGAATTTGAATTTGAATTTGAATTTGATGTTCTTGAATTTTTTCCATTTAACCCAGAGACGTTGTTTTCTCTTGAAAATTTTGATTAATGGTGCCGAGAACCAAACCGGAAAATCAAGTGTCCGGGACTTAACACGCGATACATTGCGATCAGTAATACCACCAAGAATATCATAAAAGCGTTGCACGGCCTCCCGCGATGGAAGTTTCTCCAACAGGTTCACCCATTCAACCTCACTGATTTGTTCATTAATCACGTCATAGTTAGCTTTACGAAAGTCATATTTACTTAACGGTTTTCTTTTCAGAGCTTGTGCGGATATAGTTGTGGGGGCTGTGGCAACAAACGGAGGATGATGTGTGTCTATAGGTAGTAGTGAGTCTAAAGGATAGCTTATAGTACTAGTAGTGTTAGAAATAAACAAATCTAAGATTTTCCCATTAACATTAGGTATGTTGTTAAATTGATATGCATTCAGGGTTGACATGAGCTGTGCCAATTGTGAACATACAGGGGACGTTCCAGATATGACATACCAGTAAGCTGATGCGCCCCGACAGTCTGACCAAAGTTCCATGTAATTTCCGGAAGATTATAATCACCTATAATAAATATGGTTTCGACATAAGGTTCAATTAACATGTCCTGCAGTGTATCAAGGTGAGTTGAATATATATCGGTAGTCGCCCAGGGCGGTATGTATACAGCACTAACTACATGCATTTTCGAGCTATTGTCCTTACTCGGAATACCAACCGCAAGATGCTCAATGCACATTGGTCGACCAGAAATGTCAAGTAGACATGACTGGAGTCCTCGCAACACCGCAACCAGAACCCCACCACCATCACGTTTACAAGTTGTGTCGCGATCTCGATCACAACGGTATACAACATATCGAGGATCCATAAACTCTCCGCTAGCAATATCGGGTATAAGCCACGTCTCAGTCAATACGATTATGTCGTAGGAAAATGAGAGAATACTCAAATACAAGGTTTACAATTTGGTTCTCAACCCTCTGCAATTTTGGTAATAAATAGTTATATCGTTATTATCCATTATACAGAAATCTTAACATAAATATGTATAAGGCAGCAAGTATTGTGCACAAAGGGTTCAGCCGTAGTATGAAAAGATAGCAGGTTGTTAACTTATTGAAACATGGATATACCATGTCGTACTCACATACGATGATCAGCATAATGATGTCAGAAAAATAAAATAAAAAGGAATGTAAATAATAGTACATATTAGAATACCATTGAATAGCAATTAATTTCATTAATAAATAGTTGAAAAATGATAAAATTATAAAACTTAACGGAACATGCAACACAATACAATTATAATGATAATTAAGCTCAAGTAATGAAAACGCTAACCTATACAAATAATACTGCACGGTTAATGCGTAAAAGGAGATAAAGAGGAAGCAGTTAGTCAGTTGTCTTCTTTTTAATTTTGTTAAGATCATCGTCTCCACGTATAGCAAAGGCGGTTTCACCATCACGCTCGCGTACGAGTATGGTACCATTTCTGATCCATACGTATTTATGATTATGGTTGTTTGCAACTTCTCGGGTTTTACGAAACAACTGCTTTCTCTTTAGGGTCAAGTGCTCATTAATATAAACAGATGTGGAAGTACCGGACATACCAATTTGCTCAGTCTTCAACGACTTAGCCTTACGAAACGCGCTGAGTAAATTGTCTCTCTGTAGGCGAGACGTGAACTTTAAAATAATATTCTTTGGTCTTGTGCTCTGTTGATGAGCGTGAGGCACTCTATGTACAGCGACAATGTGGTTAACCAAAATTGGAGATTTAAGCACGTTCCCTATGGCTTCAATGATGGAAGGTAAGTTTTCATTACGCCTTTCAGGCAGGTTACATATCTCGACATTACATTGTCGAGCCTGCTGCTCAAGAACGTCAATCTTAGTTTCCAGGCTACAGATTGTCGACTGAAAATCAGCTGACGATGTGTTAAAGCTCAAATCGTCAACACGCTTTTTGAGGGTGTCCTGCTCTGCTGTCTGGTTCTGAGAACTGGTTTGCAGTTCAATAATGTCATCACGAAGGGTGGACACTTGTTGTTTTAGGAGGGTATGCTCTGTATGTAGCACTTGCATATCTTTCCGGATGCCCGTCAAGGTGGACCTGATATCGTTACGCATTTGAAGGATGTCCTTGTTCATATCACTCCGCCATTGGCTAAGAGTTGCTTGTAGGTTTTTTGTGAATGCCTCAAAGTCCGTAGAAGGCTGCGATGACTTTTCTGTGATCAGCGTCCTATTACCGCCAAGACTGGTGGACGAACTCAGCTGACTGTGATCCAAGTTATCACTGGATATATCCATGGTGTGGTCATCAACTGGAAGCTCAGTGTAGCTGCGTACGGGAGTATTTATGTTCGATCTAGTCCGCTTAGTTACGTTACAACATGAGGGACACCTCCAGGCAGCCTTGAATTCGACTTTTAGTTCTAAAAACTGGCTCGAAGTCAAACCCAAGCACTCAAGGTGGTATTTCCCATCACATACAGAACACTGCAGAATATTAATTGGCGAAGCCGAGGTATCATTACAGCATTCCATCTTGATTGAAGTCGCTTCAAGTGTTAACTCCATTGAAAAACAAGTTCAGTAACAGTAAAGAACAGCAAGGTACAACCAGCGCCCTCTATACTAATTCACAGCAATAAAGTTCTCTATCGATCGCTTGATATCGGTCGAGTACGGTAATCACTGCAACTTTCTTAGTAAGCGTGGTGGACTCCGTGGTTCCCCAGTAATCCAATAGATGGCGCTGAATTCAATGACAGTAGATCTAGCGACTTGTCAATGACTTTGCAGTTTTGAGTGTGTCGTTGGATATGTAAACACAAATAATCACTACACTGCAATACTGTTTAGACACTGGATATTCTTGGTAATGATGCACTTAGTCCAAAACTAGCCATTTACCGTCCAAATTGTGGTTGTTTTCCAATTAACAGTAGGCTGCACACAGTTTTTCACGTCACACAGTCAAGTTCTCTTCTAAGGTGAACTATTACACGGTTAACAAAATATTACACCCAGCAACGGCTAAACTTTGAGTTAAAGCCTTGAAATTTTAGTATTTTGCACTTGTACTATTTTATTTAAATATTCAAAACGGAGCGATGCAAAAAGTAAACAAGCTGTAGCGCCCTCTAGCGACAATATCCTCTATGACCCGTTTACTATTCAATGTATCCATCAGCACAATGTTTTGCGAGCGTTACATCGAGTTTCACCGTAAAACGTGATTTTTTACCCTTTTAAAAAAGTCGTTTCCCAGCAATAATTTTTGCGTAGGGTTACTTAGTTTGATGTACATAATGCTTGCGACCAACGATGGCCCAGTGGTGGCAGCCCCGACTTACGAGCAGTAAGTCGTAGGTTCGAACCCAGGCAGGCGCATTACTTTGTGTAATTCATTTCATCACCGCTGCTCTTATAAACGGTGAAGGAAAACATCGTGAGGAAAGGAAGAAATGAAGAGAAGAATCAAGGCATGTCCTAGAACAAAAAAATCGAAGACATGTGACATCTACCAACCCGCACTGGGCCCGCTTGGTGGATTACAGCCCACTCCCTCTCATAGAGAGGAGGCCTGTGTCCCAGCAGTGGGAACATTATAGGCTGATGATGATGAATGCTTGGTTGACGGCTTCGTGGTCTACACCTTGTATGAGGGGGGGAATGCCGTCAAATACTCCGTCTAAAGAGATGCTGCACCACACCAGTGAACGTCAAATATTGTAATTTAGACCTTGCGTCAATGAGCATAAAGGTGATAATGATCCGAGCTTCGTGCTTTATTTACATCTCAGAAAATAATTCTATTCTAATACCCACCATGTTTATCTTTTTCTTTTAATATCCTTTCCATATCACCAGCTTTATCTTTGACGCGTCCAAAGAAGTCTATCCGTTAGTGTAAGCATGTGTGAAAATAAAGTTATTTTCAATAATTTTTATGAAATACTGTTGTCGTTCAAAAATGAACTTTATCTATAAGTTATTAAGTTGATATTATTTGAGTTGTAATACTACTATCTGTTTTTGTCAATAGCATTTATCATTCTAAAATAAAAGTAATATACGGTGCACTGGAGGTATCCCGGTAAAGGGTATATTAGGAAGGTTAAAAAATCTAGCACTAGATTGGATTGGTAGATTTTTAGGAAAATATCGGTATGGTTGGTAGATTTTTTTAAATTTCGAAACAACCGTTTTCGGGATTACCTCATTGTACCGTATAAAAGTTGAACGTTGATATTAAATAACAAAAATTTAGCTTCCATTACCTTAAAAGATGTCATCAAAAAAATTTCATTATTACAGCTTTAACATTATTTTTTGAGTCGTTTTGGTTCTATGTGCTGGTTTATGAAACATTAATTATTCAAAAATAAACCTTACGCGATGGACATAAGGAATTTTGTTAAATTACACATATTCCAAAGACTATTCGTCACAAGATTTTGTCAACGAATAATGAACTTTACCGTGAAAATCATATAGGTCGATATTTAATTAAACAAGTAATTTTCACCTGATATTCTTTTGGTGGCGTCTGGGCTTGCCGACTGCGTCAGGGCTGCAACTTTCATGTACTCGCTCGTTATCAAACCGGCGGCCTACAACAAACAGACATCATATTAGAAATGACAAGACAATTATATCAAACCGTGGTTTCAATCAAATAAAACGCCGTTTTAAGCCCGAACGACGAGAGTTTAAAAAAAAAACCGCTGATTCGATAACTAATCTTATAAGCTGAGCATAGTTTGAGCTAGAAGCTCACGTAACCAAACATGTCTCAATCATGGATTTCTTTTACTAATCATTTTCAGACTGAAAGGTTAAAGAATATCAAGCTTGGTACAGTTACACTATCCTTCTTTTGCACATTCATTGGGAACTACATACAAGGTGTTGTTTTGCTACCTCGTCAAAATTCAGGAGGTTGTCACAAAAGACATAAATAACCAATATAAATTGCGGTACCTAGTTAATTATTAATAAGCGCTGCTTTTTTTGCTGTTTAAATTGGTCAGTATTTCAGAATAACCCTCTTAACGTGGTTTAAGAAATTATCGAATAAACGTTTGAGGTTGTTTGTATGTGTGTAAAAACACGGTACGCGTACGGGCCGCGTTTAAAACACGGGTGGTTCACACTTACCTATTTCCGCAATTAAGAAAAAAAATATTACTTATCCATTATATTTTTTATTCGGGTCCAGAATCATTAGCATAGTTACCTTCTTGAATTTGACCAGGATGCAAAATAACACCTTGTATTTGGACTGGTACCTAATATAAGAAAAATATCATATAATTTACCTCCAAACTAGCAGGACTCATGGCAGAATACTCCTCACTGAGGAGCTCCACAATCAGACCCTCGATATCGAAGAATAGAATGTGGCTCTCAGGATCTGAGGAATGAAAGCAATAGGATAACTGACACAGAAAATACAATATTTTCACCCACACTAAGAATTTCTCCTATATCGTGGGTGCGTTTAGAAACAAACTCACATACACAAACAGCCATACAAATATTTGTTCCGTGCGGGGATCTACTCCGCGACACGCAGCGCAGCACCCATTGGCTTTGCCACTACGCCAACTGTGCCGTCAAGGTGGTATTTAAGGGGAAAGTCCCAGGGTAGGCCGCGATATTCAATCTTTCTTTGGTCTTTTGCAATTTGCAGAACAATGCCCGGCTGTATGTTGATTAAAATATGATTTGCTATTTGCTTTCACATAACATATTATTTCATTTTTATTTGGTACTTGTACAACGCAGCAGGCTCCTCACTCACCAGCAGGGTTACTCCTGAAGCCCTGTACAGTGAGCTGTGCCCGCCTGGCCCGCGCGGGCTCTGCGAGGGGCCCCGCGTTGCCCTGGGGCCCGCTGTGCTGTAGCGCTGCGAGGCCGCGTTGTGTCGCAGCTCGCATTGCTGTCAGGTTGCGGTGGCGGAGGCCTCTATAGAGATGAGAATTTTAACATTAGGCTCCTGGTTTAGTCGCAAGTGTGCTTTGAAAATACTCGTTTGCAAATTGCGTTTAAATACCTAACACTACTCCTAATAACATGAGCTATCGTCTAGTGAATCAAAAAGTAACAATAATAAAAATAAATAAAAGGAAAAAAAGGAAAAAAATAAAGATTTCATCACATATTTTATTGGAAACTCCCTAAAACACGAAACACAATTTTGTTTTTCCCACAAAACGCAAATATTCACTTTAGTTTCAATTAAATTGCACAACCTTGTTTTTTCTGAGCATAGTCTAACAGACTGAACAGATTCACCCATAAGAATAAGAAACGTACAGATCCTGTGACCACGATGTGATCACAGATGTGTGATCTACGTTACTTTATAGACACTGCAACTTTTTCTAAAAAGTCGGTCGTGGTGGTTTCGGCAGATATCAGGAGGGTTAGTATGACGTCTTAAAGCAGTATTGTTATAATCTTATTCCAGTGTGGGAAAGAGACGGAGCTATAGAGGACGTCTAGCGCCATCTCTTTCCCACTTTGGAATAAGATTAAAACAATACTGCTTTAAGACGTCAGGGTAGGCCAGCTGGTAACAAAGAAATGCTGAATACCTGCTACATTACGTCATACGATAAAGCGGTGTTTTTTTTTTACATTATTTACAGAAATAATTAAAAATAAATAAGAGTACTTTGTTATTTGCTCGTTATTTTTTGCAATCATCATCATCATCATTTCAGCCGAAAGACGTCCACAGCTGGACATAGGCCTTCCCCAAGTGACGCCACATTGACCGGTCCCGTGCGCCTCGCATCCAGCGGATCCCCGCAACCTTCACCAGGTCATCGGTCCACCTAGTGGGAGGCCTTCCAACGCATCGTCTTCCGGTTCGCGGGCGCCATCAGCCATCCGTTCTGCGAGCAATGTGCCCTGCCCATTGCCACTTAAGTTTGGCAATTCTTCGGGCTACGTCGGTAACCTTGGTTCTCTTGCGGATGTCCTCATTTCTGATTCGATCACGTAAGGAAACTCCGAACATAGCCCTCTCCATTGCCCTACGGGTGACCTAAAGCCTTCTGATGAGGCCCATTGCAAGCATTTTTTGCAATAACTTTTCTCTATTTATTAAATTTTTATGATTGATCCGCTAAAACATAGCAACTTTTTGTTTAGAGGATTGCTCGACACAAACTAAGAAACGCTGGTAGTGAAGGAGGCGAATCATCATACTATACAAGGTGTTGTTTTGCATCCTCGTCAAAATTCAGGGTGTTGTCATAAAAGACATAAATTATCAATATAAATTACGGTACCTAGTTAATTATTAAAAAACACTGCTTTTTCTTGTTGTTTAAGTTTGTCAGTATTTTAGAATAGCCCCGTTTAACGTGGTTTAGGGAATAAGAAACAATCGAATAAACGTTTAAGATTTTTTGTATGTGTGTAAGCGAGGTTATAGGACGAGGATCAGAAGGGCCGCGTTTAAAACACAGAATTTCCACAAAATAAAAGCTTACCTATTTTATTATTGATTCGGGTCGAGAATCATTAGCATAGTTACCTCCTTGAATTTGACGAGGATGCAAAACAACGCCTTGTATAAAATTTAAAAACCAAGCTTTATAGTCTGACAAAAGGATGTTACGTTTTTGTCTCATTGATAAAAAATCAAATACCTCTTGGATCACAGAACTTACCTAAAGAAGTGTACAGCAGGGTTGGCCAGTCCATCACTGGAACCAGTCGACAGCGAGCCTCCCAGGTCATCAGCGATAGCCTCATCACATGCCGCCAATACCTCCTCAGCTATCATACCTGGATCCAAAACGGACAACTTATACATCAGATTTAATTCAAATGGCTATAAGGTTAAATATTAAGAGCGTTTACACCTTAGGACATTTCATTCAAACTTTCAAGTCCTTTTTTCCGAAATAACTGAACCGATTTTAATGAAACTTCATACGCATAAGCAGGAAACATAGATCTAAAAAGTATCTAAAAACATTTTGGAAATGTCTTTAAAAAAAATAGATAATTGGAAATTTTTGTTTCTATAGATAATTTATAATCGGTCTAATTTAGATGTAAAAGAATTTTTCTAAAATGTTTTTTTTTTTGTAACTTTTTCAGTAATTTCGGAAAATAAAGACTTGAAAGTTTGTATGAAATGCCGTACGGTGTAAACGTTCTTGACTACTATCATTAATACTAAACCGGAGATTCACCATGGTGTCACTATTTGTTTTGAGTTTCCACTATTCGCCGCTGTCAGTTTTAATGATAGTGTTAGTAACCATGTCAGTATAAAAACGTTTAAATATTTAACATTTTTTTTTAACAATAAATTATACTTTTATTTTAAACATTGCCGCACCCTTGGAAACCTCCATCTCCTGTATCGTGGGTACGTTTACAAACATTTAAACTCACATACACAAACAGCCAGACCCGGAACAACTATCTGTAGGTCATACTAATATTTGTTCTCCGTGCGGGGATCGAAACCGACAGCGCGACAAGCAGCGCTCAGCCATCGCGCCAACCGTGCAGTCAATTTTGAGAATCGACTTTGGAAAGGACCATGGGCAAATTTGTATGGCGACTAGACCAAATCCTCAACGTTTATGAAACCTTCTCCAATATAAAGATTTTTGGGTATTATTTAATTCTGTCGAAATCGGTTCATGAGATACACCCTGGTGACAGACGGACGGACGTACGGACGAACGGACAGCGAAGTCTCCGTAATAGGGTCCCGTTTGACCCTTTGGGTACGGAACCCTAAAAAACTAAAAAAAATGATTTTTCGGTATTTCACCTATGACAAAATAAATAGTAAACATGGTAAGTTTGTTTACCATGTTGACTATTGTACATGGTAATAATTAAATAATATTATATGTAGGATCCGGTCATTAGTACGGACAGAAAATGAATCGGCAAGCGCGCCAAAGGTAGCATCACGCGACCTACTTACCAGTCTCCCCACACCTAAGCGCGCTTCTACAGAGTCGTGATGTTTCGAACTTGCTGCGAGGAGGACAGTCAGTGTCTGATCGCGGCGGAGTCAAGACGCTCCTAAACTGTTCCCCGATTTGTGGTGCCTAGTGTTATTGTGTTGGATTGTAATTTCAAGTAATTTGTGAGTTCGACAAAAGCAGTGTACCGCGTGTAGTGTGTGTTTTCATAGCACGAAACCCATGTTCTGCCCACATGATGACCGAGTCTAACGAAATAAATCATGACAACTACGACATATACATGGCAATAATGTTATTTATAGTAAAAATATTTTGTTTACAGTTTCGATACTATGGATTTTGTTGTTTTCTCAGTATGGAAAACGTTCCAAAACACCAAGTTCGCGAAATTAATAATACCCTAAAAGCTTACACATGGGATAGATTTTATCACTATTGAGTAATTGGTCCAAAATTACTCATGGTCCTTTGACCAGAAAAAATAATAATGACGACCAATCTTTCTTAGGGGCATCAGAATCCCCCACTCCATGTAAAATTGAAACTGGTATTCATTTGCAGCCTGCTAGACTGGGGCCGACCTCAAAAAAAACGGGTTGCACTCCGGGAGTGCCGGCAGAAGTGAAAACTTGAATAGTAACGTTGTGCATTTTTGGATATGGTTAGGAAATAATTTTGAACGAATTGCTTTAATTATCTAGTTCTATCATTTATGTAGTAAAATACAATATTCATTTATTGCGCTATCATACACAAACATGACAACTTACATTACATAACAAATTTAACACAGAAATATTACGATACGTTTTACGAATTTTACCTCTTTGGAGAAATCGAAGGTTTTGTTTGTGCATAAGATAATTATCCAGTTTTGGAAAACCAAACTCAATGACAGATGTCATAAAGTTCAAATTCCTTCGCAACCTAATGTCAATTCGTCTTACGAATTTTCGATCAGGACACGTGACCTGACGCGAGTTTAAGATTTTATACCCATTACAGAAAAAGTGCTCAACGCCGCTAAAGAAGTTTTCACTTCAATAATTGGGGAAAGGCTCGGCCAATGATGATCATCACTTACCGTGCAAGACCCTGTCGACATGGCCAGTCTCCATCTGCCATACAAACACTGTGCCATCGGAACACCCGACAACCATGAAGTCATCAGCTGGTCTCCATTTGATGGCCAGTACGGGGAACAGGTGCCGGGAAGCTAAAGTCACGCATTTGCGTTCTGTTAGACCTGTGGGAGGAAAAAGGGGGGGTAAGAAAACCAAATAAAAATAGTACACACGGCGAAAAATCAAACTGTACATATCCAGTATACCCTGACTTTGCTTTATATGAGCTTCGTGTACAATGAGAGATAAGCGTGTACTGGTAATGCATATCTTGATTAGTCGTCGAGCGTACAATATTTTTTTATGAGAAACGATTTCAGAAAGTCTGAGTAATCAATTCACTACAAAAAATGCAAAAGGGCAACTTTCAAGTTTTGTTACGACCAGTTCTCCTCAGGTAAAGAACCAAGATACATAGATGGCTCTGCTCTAGAGTGTACCATCACCAAACTGGGTATCGGAGCACGGTAAGGACTATCCTTGCTTGCAGCGTTAAAACAATTAAAAACTTTCTATTCCTTAGTCCCTTTTTTTGTTTTATTCCTATTGGTCGAAAAACGGTGGTCAAACATCAGGGATCATTAACAGAGCCTGAGATTTTTTTGAAAACAAAACATATTTTTTTAAAGGGTTGCGTTTTTTTCGGTTAACGTTTTATTTTTTGTTTAAGTACGATTGGTCCGCAAACTATTTGTGCGGACCAATAGAAGTAAGGGTGTTAAACAGATGTGGTCATCGTGTACACAGGATTTTGTTTGAAAAATTAGCCTCCCACTTTTCTGATAGTACAAAAATGCCCACGATGGGACCTTTGATGTCGTGTCCTGTTGCTTGCACATCAGGAGCTGATGGACGCTACTAAGTGTGCCAAACTCGACGCCAAATTTTCGGGCTGACTCAATTTGAATTGCCATCGATACGCTAAGATGAAGAAGCACCAAGGTAGCTCGCAAAATTCACCAAACTGCGGTGCCAGCATAATAAAAACAATACTTACTCAACAAAGTCACACTGTGGTCCGAAGCGACAGAGCAGATACATTTTTGAATGCGGGGCTGCAAACAAAAAAATACTTTTACATTTTCTTTCAGTTTAAAAACACAAAACATATAATCCCCACTGGATTATATTCTTTGTGTTTTTAAACTATAATAAAGACCTTATTTTGTGTAAAAATCGTAAAAGTATCGAAAGAGCTCACTGTGCTCTCGAGCACACACAGTGAGTTTCGTGTGTCGGAAACAGAATGGAGTTGAGAGTGACAGTGTTACGGAGCGCAAAAAACGATCAAGAAAGAGGGTAGACCGATCCGTCATAAACACCCGCAATACTTCAGTTTATCCGTGATCATGGCGCCGAAATATCGGGAACTCAAAACAAATAGTAAACATGGTAAATATCTCATTATCAGTGTCAATAATAGTGTCAGTGAGCATGTCAGTTGAAAAACTTACAAAAGCCAAGAGATAAATATCCAGTGCGATTAAAAAAAGTAACGTCACTCATGCTATCAACCCTAAAAAAAATCCTACTTATACTATACATGCGGAAGTATGTGTGGATGTATGGATGTCTGCATATACAGCAAGATTTTTTAGTCACCGTCCAAATTTTTTCTAGGCATTATGTATAATTTTTGAAAAAAAATCGATATGTGAAATTTTCATATTTTCATATGAAATCATTTTCTCGAAAAAATTATCCGCTCTGCCTGGTCACTAAGTTAAACGTTAAAAATACTACACTTGCCGCGCAAACATTGAATGTGGCGGGGGCGGCCAGCTCGCGTAGTTACCCAGCGTGTACCTACGCACGGCGCGGCACACTCCATGATATCTCAATATTTTTGTATTGAGTTATACTAAAAGAAAAAACACGTATTCAATGGTTTTCGCCAAAGATTAAAATGTCTAAATTTGGACGGTGACTAAAAAATCATGCTGTATAGATGTATGGATATTTGTTACTCTTTCACGCAAAAACGACTGCATGTACCTACAGTTAGTTTCAGAAGTACACCACCACCACACACCCAGTGACACCAACTTTTGTGCTGATCTGTGTGATCTGTTGTAATATTGTTTTGCGAATTTGTGTAACCATTAATGAAAATATTGTTAATGTCTTTTAACCCAGTCTGTTAATATAGATCGTTCTAAAACTAAGACGTCTTATAATTTTGAATATGTATAGCGACTTTCGTTGCTGACCGTACCTGGATGAAGTTTGGCACTGGCATAGATAATAGTCAGGAATAGCACTTAGGATAGGTTTTATCCAGATTTTAATACGATCCTGTGGGACAATTACCGAACAAAACGCGGCCGAAACCGTGGGCTTAAAATAGTAAATTAGGATACTCACGCTACAATTACTGGGCGGCACGATGAGCTGCGTGATCTCTCCAGCGTGCACACAGAATCTGTGCAGCAGTGCGCCGCTGAACAGGTCCCACAGACACACCGCGAAGTCTATGCCACCAGACACTAGGTGAGACTTGTCGTATCTGATGATGAAATAGGTATTGTTACGAGCTGGGTACAGAATAAATTAAAACACTACTGATTAAACACCAAATATCTTTACTGATCACAAAATACTTAAAGCCTTATCACAAATTCCCTACTGATCATTATTCACTTCGATCGCTTTGATGTGTAGCCAAAAGCAGGCAGATCGCCCCCGCAAACACAACGGTTATTTATATGCGGACCGATCCTTCGATAAAGGTACACAACTTTCTGGAACCTTATTGAAAACTCCATATTGGAACAGAAACAGTTCAATAGTGGATCATTCTAGACTGGAACGTAATTCTAGAATGTTCTCGTAGAGCATAACAGTATAATATAAGTTTAATTTAAGACTAAGGAGGGTCAAAGTTCGCATAAAAGCAGAAAAGAGCCGGGCTGTGGGGGGACCAACATTATTCGACCATCATCATCATTTCAGCCGAAAGACGTCCACTGCTGGACATAGGCCTCCACCAAGTGACGCCACATTGACCGGGCCCGTGCGCCTCGCATCTAGCGGATCCCCGCAACCTTCACCAGGTCATCGGTCCACCTAGTGGGAGGCCTTACAACGCATCGTCTTCCGGTTCGCGAATTCTTTGGGCTACGTCGGTAACCTTGGTTCTCTTGCGGATTCGACCAATCACACGAAAAATGAGAGAAGCGGTTTGGATTTCAACCTATGTGATTGGTCCCCTCGTCCCCACTTTGGTTAGCCTTAGACGTTTTATATTATCTATTTATTCAATTTAAATAAGCTGGCGAGATTTAAACGGCGCGATCGGTATCCACAATAAAATAAAAAATAAAAAACCCGTATGTTTAGCGAAATATGATCAGAGTGCACCTTTTCCTTATCCCATATGTGATACTAATTGACTGTCTTCTGGTTTATAAATATGTTTGTCTATAAATATGCATACGCTCTGTATGGTGTCGGACGTAAAGAATAGCACCATCCCATATCTTCCCGTGGGTGTCGTAAGAGGCGATTAAGGGATTTGCCAGAGAATGGGCAGTAGCGTTCTCTGTGCTTTTGTAACAACCGTACTGCGATCGCCAACCCGCCTGCCAAGCGTGGTGATTATGGCACAACCCCCCCAAATGTCAATTTGGCGACACTTGGGGGAGGCCTATGTCCAGTGGACAGTCTTTTGGGATGAAATGTCGATGATAAATACGTTTAAATTAATCCAAGGTGTTTTTGTTTTTGGAGTGTAAAATCACATTTTACGGTAACTCAATGTAACAGAGTCAAAACGTTGGGCTGGTGTATTGGAGAGTACCAACTGTACTTTTTAATACAACCATCATGGAGGTATTTAAAGTAAAGTTATAACGTTAAAAACATGTATTTTAAGTTGCGAAAATGTTGGACCTGGGTGCGCCAAAGTTCACCTAAATTTGCAACTCCGATAATTGGAAATCCGAAAATGTTCTTCCTAACATTTTTCATCCTAACAATCGCAGTTCCTAACTACTCTGTCTCTAATGTTCATAATTCCGAAGCATTCAACTTCATAATGTCAGTAGCAATAAACATCCATTATACTTTTATTAGTTTTCTTATGTTTTCTCAACATAACCATCTTTTACACTATTATGGTAATTATGTTTAGGGATAAAAGAGTTATGATAAAAAACAGTAGGAGTTTAAATTATTTACATTAATGATATTATTAATTACAATTTTCGGAAACATGAGTGTTATGAACATCGCCGGTAGCACTACAAATAGTATAAATGAAAACTTTAGGATGAAAAATTTTAGGAAGAATGACCATTCGGATTACAAATCGTTAGGAAGAACAATTTCGGGTGAACAACTTTAGGTGAGCCAATATGGACCCGTTGGACCTTGGCCCCCAATATCTCCCTAACTACAAGGTTCCCAAGTATGGTCTAGGAAAAGAAGTGCCTTTTGGTTTCGTTAAGGGTAAATATTTTACAACCATTATAAAATATCATACCTTTGATGGACATGGTGTGGGTAAAGTAGACAGTTGACGCGACCGTTGTGGCCTAGAAGCAACTGATGTGGGGGCCAATCTGTAATAATAATATAATATGTATAGTGAGACATGTGAAAACTCAGGCACAAACGTTCCCAAAATACAGCATAATCTATAATGTTCCCACTGCTGGGACACAGGCCTCCTCTCTATGAGAGGGAGTGGGCTGTAATCCACCACGCGGGCCCAGTGCGGGTTGGTAGATGTCACTTATCTTCTATTTTTATTAGTTCTGTGTTTTGTGCACAGTGTTTTCCGTCACCAATTTGAGGGCAGCGGTGATGAAATTAATTACACAAAGTCATATGCGCCTGGCTGTGTTCGAACCCACGGCTTACTGCTCGTAAGTCTGGGCTGCCACCACTGGGCCACTGCTCTTACAATACAGGAAACTACCTAATTTGAAGACCACAGAACCCGGACGTAAATATGGCATTGTGCTGAATTATTTGTTCTCCATACATAAATATTGAAAAGACAGTGTATTCTGTACACCGCTAAACAATGGTGTAGAGAAATGATTAAAAACCGACTATTGATTTGCGCTTTTTTTTACGGATGGTAACCCTCCTACTCTAGGCGGAAGGGAGGAGGGAGGGGAGACCTTTACCGACTAAAACCCATCCATGTTCCTTCTTAGCCCTTTGTGTTCCAGAGCCACGGTATCTCTTTCGAACAGTCCCGCAGCCCTGGCAGGTATCGGCCCTCTCGGTCCCCTTCCGATTAGCTGACATCTCCTTGAGGCGCGCGTGGAACACGAACGCGCCGTCGGCACGGTCTGTCGTCATAAGCCGGACGGACGGTGAGCTCGCCCATTACTCACCGTCCACAGGATTGATATGCGCCTTACATGAACTTTTCTTTTTTATTATTCTTTCAAAGATATAATGAATACAAAATAATTACCATCAAGTTGCTGATGATTGCCATGCAACAGTTGCAGTTGCACGGTATGTGTTGCATTCACTATGACGATGGAGCCGTCTTCTCTGCCGACCACCAAACGGTTAGCAGCTAATAGATATATTGATGCCGTAAGCTTTATTTCTGGAACAAAAATAATTAAATTAACAAACTGTACTCAAAATTTTGTCAATTTTTTAATACAAAAGCTGCCAAACGCACGATATTAATACCTTAGATAAAAGTTAGGTATCCATTAGAATACACTATTGAAAAACCGGCTAAGTGCGAGTCGGACTCGCGCACGAAGAGTTCCGTACCATTGTTTATAAAAACGAAAAAAAAAACTTTTTTTCATGGGAGCCCCCCTTAAATATATTTTATTTTTTTCCTTTTTTAT
The DNA here is from genome assembly GCA_949152445.1 of Cerastis rubricosa. NCBI lineage: Eukaryota > Metazoa > Arthropoda > Insecta > Lepidoptera > Noctuidae > Cerastis > Cerastis rubricosa. The sequence goes on along the minus strand of OX424550.1, from coordinate 3,858,141 downwards.
TATTTGTTGTTATAGCGTCAACATAAATACATAATCTGTAGAAATTTCAACTGGCTAATGAGATACAGCCTGGTGACAGACGGACGGACGGACGGACGGACAGCGAAGTCTCAGTAATAGGGTCCCGTTTGACCCTTTGGGTACGGAACCCTAAAAATTAGCCCTTAGGTTTTTTGCTGTAGCAACTTGCAAGTGGCATTTACTAAATTTATAAAAGGGGTTTGGGTAAGATTGTATGGACCAGTGGCATGTTTTTTTTCCAGCGGCCACTAATGTAATTTTACTTTGGACAAAGGCTAAGTATTGCCATACAACGTGGCAATGCTGCCAGTTTCTTGGGCACATTACCAGCTGACAGCGTTGAGGAGTTTTTTGACGCATTTTTAAAGTTTATTGCTATTTTAGTTATTTAATTTATTAGTTTGTTAATCCTTGTAATGTATATGTTTAAGACAAAAAAAAAAAATATAGAAACAGTAATTCCCAAATTATCTTCTTTTAAAGACATTTCAAAAAAGTTTTTTAGTATCTTTTCAGACCTCTGTATCCTGCGTATGCGTACTAAGTTTCATTAAAATCGGTTCTGTCATTTCGGAAAATAAGGACTTGAAAGTTTGTATGAAATGCCGTAAGGTTTAAACGCTCTTAAGAAAATATCTGTGAACCATGACTGTTCTCTCGTGCAAATCACAGTCATTTTTTAAATGTTGCTGTTAGTTTGAATGTGTTCTTTATTGTTGATGCAATAAGCTCGTAATTGGGTTGATGGTATCGGAGGTACAATAAATGTTAATATGAAAGGGCACAGTCAATGTTATTTAACAATTTTGTTATCAAGGATCACTTGCATTATCAAGGTTTAACTGAACTACTGTTCAAACAAAATTTTGTTCAAAATTCAGGGTGGAAGAGACATTGACACACAAACGCATTTTTATGGAATCATGGTAAGTATCAACATCAGGAGGAGCTCGTGGCTAAATAATAACAGCCGCACGGATCGATCTTTAAGTTTAAGCCGTGCTTGCCAAGGTTGGTCCTTGGATGGGTGATTATTATTACATTCCGAGTTTCCTCCATGCCTCGGAAAGCACGTAAAGCCGTTGGGCCAGGCTGTCATTTGTAGATCTTTGACAGTCGAGTAGTCAGAAGCCAAAACTCTGACATCCAGTCTTACCAAGTAGTATTGTATTATCCAGTTACTGGGTTGTAGAGGTTAGATAGGCTGTCGCTTCATGTAAAATACTGGTACACAGCTGCATCCGGTTAGACTGGAAGCCGACCCCAAAATAGTTTGGGAAAAGGCTAGGCAGATGATAATGGAAAATATCAACATCAGGTAATGATTTAATAACAGAATTCATCCCTCTACTGTGTCGGTTAAGTGATGAGTTTACCCCAATGTTTACAATATTCTTCGAAATACATTTTTTTAAATTACTGGTAAGGTATTTCTATGTGGGGGGGGGGCGGTTCAGAATGATGTAATCCTGTTCGTAGTAATCGTATTTGCGTGAATGTCTGTTCCATCTTGTATATCAGTGCATCGTATTAGCTAGTCATAGGTCTGCTGGAAGACAGGTTAGATACAAGCACCACCCTTATACTTACTACTTTGTACTTGAGTTTTCCCTCTTCTCATCTTTCCTACGTAGTGAAATAAAATAAATAAATATAGTTTAAAATATGACGTGATGTCTGATAGAAGGGAAAACGAAAATGTGTTGGGCCGACCCCAAATAAAATGGGACAAGCGCAGGAAAATTATGATAAATATATTTAAAACATGTAAACATTATAGGTAACTGGCGTAAGACGAAGCCAAAGTGTCTGAAAGCCAGTATTACCAAGCGGAATTGTGTTGAGTGTGCTGTATTTTGAATACAATATCCAGCAAAATAAAGTTCTTAATACAACATTGTCAACTCAAGACACAAAACAAAAACAAAATAACTTATTTATTTTACATAGGCCTACATGGGCACTTATAAAACGTCGACAAAAAGGTGCTCGGATGTAACATCAATTTTTGTAACTTGAACTTTAACGCTTTCGAAATAAAGTTCAATATTCAAACATGGGCCGAATGGTTTTACCTAAGTTAAAAAACCAACTAAGTTTTGGAATAAGGCCGTTGGCACGTAACTATTTTTTATTTACTAACCTTGTTCCTCCGGATGGTTCAACTGATCCAGTATACCGACTGGACTTGGGTTCATATCCTCCCACGCTATATCCAGACTTGTCACCACGATCGGCGCGTGCGCTGGAGACAACAAAATATAAAATAAGAATAAAGTAGAAACAATGCTCTTTCTTTTTTTACGGATGGAAAATCATCAAATGACCCCTCCTGCTCTGGGCGGAGCGGAAGGGAGTGTCAGATTTGTACTGACTAAAACCCATCCATGGTCCTTCTTAGCCCTTCGTGTTCCAGGGCTACGGTATCTCTTTCGAACAGTCCCGCAGCCCTGGCAGGCATCGGCCCTCTCGGAGCCCTTCCGAATTGCTGACATCTCCATGAGGCGCGCGTGGAACACGAACGCGCCGTCGACACGGCCTGTCTTCATCAGACGGACAGACGGTGAGCTAGCCCATTACTCACCGTCCACAGGTTCTAGAAATAATGCACTAAGTCTACAGTTTTTTTTTTTAAAAGCATTGCCCCACTCTAGGAATTTCTCCTGTATCGTGGGTACATATGGGTATGGTATTTACAAACATTTAAACTCACATACACAAACAGCCAGACCCGGAACAACTATCTGTAGGCCATACAGATATTTACATTTTTTCATTCATTTTTTTACTTTTTTTTTTGGTAACAAAGGCCAAAGAAAAACAATAACAAGTACACAGAGATTCACAGAGATGACTAAACAAAGTTCTTGCAAAGTTTCGAAACGACGACATGTAAGCAGAGGCTGATACAACCGGGCCACGGGTCTCAGAGAGAAATCCTGTGGGCAATCAGCTTCAATTTTGGGAGTAAACTTTAAACAAAACTGACACAAGAAACCGTCTTTAAGTTTTTATAGGATATATATCTATAACATCTTTGATAAGCCATTTGTATAACAACTCACTAGGCGTATGATACAGCGTAGACTACGCCGGCTTAGTCCCCGCGTAGTAGTAAGAGGCGTTGTGCGTCTATACGTAGTAGTCTCAACAACAATTCACTTGGCGTTTATGCGGCGTGGGTTTACGCGGAGTCATTCACATTCTATACGGAGACTACGCCAACTGAGTCGCCGCGTAGTAAAAGGCGGCGTTTTTTGTACGTTTCTTTATATAACAACTCACTTGGTATATGCCGCGACGTGGGGTGTGAGGTCTCATTCACATTTCATACCAAAACTACGCCGGCTGAGTCGCCGCGTAGTCAAAGGCGGCGTTTTTTGCCGCTTACTTAGGTTATCCTCTATAACAACTCACTTGGCGTTTGACGCGGTGTGGGCTGTGCGGCGTTATCCACATTCCATACTGAAACTACGCCGGCTGAGTCGCAGCGTAGTCAAAGGCGGCGTTTTTTGCCGCCTACTGAGGTTATTCTCTATAACAACTCACTTGGCGTTTGACGCGGCGTGGGCTGTGCGGCGTCATCCACATTCCATACTGAGACTACGCCGGCTGAGTCACCGCGTAGTAAAAGGCGGCGTTGTTTACCGCCTACTGAGGTTATTATGAAACGCATGGCAGGTGGGCATGATAGAAGCTGTGAACGAAATAAAAGATTTATTAAAGTTTAAAAAACAGTCTAGTCAATAAACTTTTGAAGGGCGCGTAACGATCTCCGGCCACCATAAAGAGGGCCTGCGGAAGACGAACTTAGGGCTGAGTCGTCGCCCGATCAGTCAGGCCCATAGAGGTGGCGCGCACTAGTTCCTGCGCGCCTTTTCGGAGAATGTGCGGTTGCTAGATAGGCCGCACTTGGAGATGGGGCCCGCCGGGCACGGCGAGCTGATACCAGCCGGGAGTGCACGTGAATGTACTTGTATCTCCCGGGCCCCCGGCACACGGTAGTAGTAGGAACAGTGGGGTTTTAGTCGGTTGGAGCCCGACATAACCGTGCTTAGATCGCCCCAGACGGAGGGTATCCATGAGGATTTTACCACACAAAAAAAGGGTTTTTTTTTTATGTAAGAGATTATTTTAGTATGGACATGTGATGCGGAGAAAAGAGGAAAACATTGTCAAGTCTAGTACAACATGTACTGGGAAAAGTCTGCAAACTATAAATTTTTAATTATATTTGTGTAGCAGTTCTTAGAAGACACCGACTCTCCAAATTTCATGTGTAGCGCTAACAGTCTCAGAGTAAAATGGCTGTGACATACGGACAGACAGACGGACAAGGCGAATTTATAAGGGTTTCGTTTTATTTTCATTTATTTTTCAATAATCGGATACCAGAAATTCATAGTCTTAGTAACATACCTTATACCTAGTGTTAGTACATAATAACAATGAATTTGAGAAGAATTTTGCAAAGAAGATAAATAAGTTTTTACTCTGTCATCTTCTCCACAAAATGCCTCATAAAAGGGGAAAACACACTCTCGGCCACTGTTTTTAGAATGCTGTTACCACTGGCCCGGGTTATAGCTGCCAGCGACGCTATTTTCTTACGCACGATGGCGGGGAAGCCTACAGTACGATTCAGTGTAAACATCTCTGACACGCTACAGAACCGGGGCAGTCTCAAGAGCATCCTAAAGCCAGCTAGCCAAGTTTTAGCCATTTGGTAGGCTGTGGAACCTTAAATATCACATTGGTTATGACCCACAACGTTGTGCTCAAATGTATGATCAAAGATAATTAAAAAATCAACAATACCTTATTATCAGGATGCGCAAGTATCCCAAACAGTACGGGACTGTCATGGTCCACAGTTGGACCGTGGAATCCTTTGTGATCCGGTACTGAGCTATAAAATAACGAGTATTTTTAGTACATCGATCGTAGCGATGTTTCAAATGAGCCTTCATATAAGAGGTTTTTAGAGAACGGTGAACATCAACACACTTAAATAAGGTGAAACATTTTTTTTTCCTTTTTTTACACAAACTGGGATTTTCTCCTGTATCGGGGGTGCGTTTACAAACAATTAAACTCACATACACAAACAGCCAGACCCGGAACAATTACCTGTAGGTCTTACAAATATTTGTTCCGAGCGGGGATCGAACCCGCGACACGCAGTAGCAGCCAATCACTCAACCGCCGCGATAAGCGTGTTGCCAAATATGATATTAGGTACCATGTTTTTGCTGTTCATTATACTTCTTTGGTTATTGATTTTTCCATTTTGCTACTAACACTTTTTTATTGAAATGACATATATGAAAAAAAAAGTTTGCACAGTTTGCTCGTAAAGACATCACATGGGACCTAATAACAAATCAATTATAATAAAGGAAAAACGTACAATAATAGTTTGGAAAATTACAAACCAATTCGAATTGAAATACAATACAATATTTTTTAATAACCAGAAATGACTTAAATTCAGATTTGGGACTCATACCTACTCAAACGGCGTTTTTGTTCAACTCAAACGGCGTTTTATTAAGTTTACAACCAAAAATATCGCCGTTAACCTTTTAAAGGGAAGGCAGTAACTAAAACACTATACTCTGGTTTCTGAAGCCATTTTTAGTGTTACCCATTATTAAATCTAAGTCAATATACATAATGTGTTTAAATAGACCCTTTTTTACGGATGGGAAATCATGAAATCAGGCCTCCCGCTCTGGGCGTAGCGGAAGGGAGTGCCAGACTTGTACTGACTAAAACCCATCCATGTTCCTTCTAAGCCATTGTGATCTAGGGCCACGGTATCTCTTTCGAGCAGTCCCGCAGTATAACACAACACCTAACATTAGATTTGACAACAGATATACCGAATAGCTTTTCAGAAACCAAGGATCTTCTAAAAGCCAAAAATACTTCTTTTTTTTCATACATTTTCAAACATTACTTCATTAAAGCTGGTTGCGAGTACTACGCACCTAATTTTATATAACTTACTTTATTTATTACAATAAATACACAAATAAACGATGGATATAATATGATAGTGCAACTGCAAATGAAAAATAATACGCTCTACATATTTTTTTTATTTCATATATTTTTTTATAAATAAAAATAAACGGGGCTATAGAGTTTTGCCTAGACAGCTAAATACTGGAGGCGATAACAGTTAGCTATATACAAGCTGTTGTTTGGCATCCTCGTCAAATTCAAGTTGGTACCACTATGCTACTGATTCTCGACCCGAATCAATAATAAAATGGTTGAGTATATTTTTTTACGGAAATTAGTAAGTGTGAACCACCCGTGTTTTAAAAGCTACCCGTCTGAACCTCGCCCTTATTACCGCGCTTTCACACATACAAACAATCTCAAATGTTTATTCGATAATTTCTAATTCCCTGTACTACGGGGGTTATTCTGCATTACTGACAAAAACAACAAAAAAAGCAGCAGCTTTAATAATTAACTAGGTAACATAATTTGAATTGATTATTTATGTCTTTTGTAACAACGTCCTGAACTTTGACGAAGATGCAAAACAACACCTTGTATTTTAAAGTAAAACTCAGTTTTGTTGAATGCAGACAGTCGTTAAACCTTCGATGGGCATGAACGGCACACTAAAACTTAACAATAGATGTTTTCGAAAAATTGTATGAGGTGTTTTTAATTAAGAAAGTTATATTATAGTCACAGCCAGGGACTCAAACTGTAACCGTAATAAGTGTTTTTAACACTGTTTTTTAAAACAGTTATAACAGAAAAACACTTTTAAATGTAACAGACACAATAATGTTACCGATACAAACTGTAACCGGCTATTATATGTGTTAATAAGTATTATATGTGTAACTGAAATAATCAATTATAGCTTTAGTACGCTGCGTTTACCTGTTACACTTATTAACGCTGTTAACACTTTTATATCTGTTACAGATATTTTACGGTTAAAAAACACATTTAAAAGTGTTACATATTTGATTCTGTTACCAATTCAACATGTAACACTTATAATTCTGTAACCTTTATGTAGGTGTTTTTAAGTCCCTGGTCACAGCCTGCACTTGTAGCGAGATAAGGGGAAAGCGCCACGAAATATTCTTAGGTTTTTTTGTTATTTGAAGTCATTTTCAAGCTGTATGTTAAACATGTTTCGCGAACGTAACACGTATGTACCCTCTAAGTTCATTGGCTCCCATTACAAATACAAAATATTCATGAATTACATTTGAATTGGAAAGCAGTGGTGGCCCAGTGGTGGCAGCCCCGTCTTACTAGCAGTAAGCCGGGCTTTGTGTAATTTATTTCATCACCGCTGCTCTCAAAAACGGTGAAGAAAAAAAAATCATGAGGAAACCGGCATGTCTTAGAACTAAAGATTCTAAGACGTGTAACATCTACCAACCCGCACTGGGCTCGCGTGGTGGATTATAGCCCACACCCTCTCATAGAGAGGAGGCCTGTATCCCAGCAGTGGGAACATTATAGGCTGATGATGATGACATTTGAATTACGATTTCATACAAAAGTCATTCAATCGGATGATGATCATTAAAATCATTAATACAACCCTCAATTTCTTGAATACCATTGATTGACTTAGATTGATTTTTTATGTAATAGGTTTGACGAATGTTTGCACTAAAAAGCTGCCAGTTTAAAAAAAAAAAACATGAATATCTTTACAATCTTTACAACTGCTATCGCCACAAAATAAATAAAAAAACTACCTACTATCTAAAAAAAAATAAAAAAAGCTTTCTTATAGTGCTAGCAAAAAAATAACTATCTACATACAAAATACAATTAGTAACAGACAAACAGTGTGCTGACCTACTTATAGCCCGGCCTCGCAGTCTGCTATAAAAGAAATGTTAATATCTTCAAATATTATCGTTTAGCATAGCTTTATATGTAGCTCAAGGTTTAAGCCCTTTAGCCTTGTAGCCAGTTAGGTTTTTTTTTATGTGGACGGAGTTTCGGGTTATTCATAAACAATGTAAGTTTTTCATATTGAAAAAAATATATTGGAGAATTTCTGCAGTTTTTTCTCATATCTCGTGTTTAGAGGAGCTTGTGGGTAAATAATAATGCTCGGGACGATTTTTAGGTTAAACCGCACTTGCCTAGGTTGGTCCGTGGATGGGTGACCGCCCATTATATACTGAGTTTCCTCCGTGTCTCGGAAAGAACGTCAAGCCGTTGGTCCCGGCTGTCATTAGTAGATCTCACAATATTATTAGTAAAATAATAATATAATATAATAATATTAGATTAGATACCATACATTGTTTATGTAAAACCCTTTAATTATCCAAATAAACATCTATAACATAGGCATATAGTGCTCCAATGAATTTCTAATGATGAATACACCGTAACCAATGACATGCCAATCGAAACTAAACGCTTACAGTAAGATATAAGGTTTATATTTGAACACACGCTTAAACGAGATCATTGTATATTGAAGTGAAACTTCTTATGCGACTTCCAACAAGGTTGCGTTAAACGTTTAACGCCATGGAGGGGGTATGAAAGCACTGTTGCGTTAAGTTTCACTTCTTCCACGCGGAGGGACTCCACGCACAATTTTTTTTTTTTTGCTTTGACGCCAATCCTTTTATCATAAAACATTACATACGACACGCATGTAATCCCTGAAGGGTTAGGCAGAGGGGTACGTAATAGTACACCCACATTTTGCCAATTATGTTTAAGTCCAGTGAATTGGAGGCGAGCCTATTGCCATCAACCGGGCCCGACATTAAAACCATACTCCGTGGCTACTACTGAGAAATTCCTGATGAAATAACCCAGTTACAATTTTGCCCGACCCGGGAATCGAAACCCGGACCTCATGCTCAGTAGTAGCGTTTGCGACCACTCGACGAACGAGCTAGCAACTATCAACTTTATTCACAATAAAAAACAGTTGATATCCGTTTAAATGGTTGTAATATCAAGTGGAATCACAGACTATAGACTCTAGATACGGCTGCTTTAGACTTTGTAGTGAACTTTATTCTTGACAAATCTCCTTTAGAGCGTTTACACCTTACGGCATTTCATACAAACTTTCAAGTCCTTATTTTCCGAAATGACTGAACTGATTTTAATTAAACTTAATACACATAAGCAGGATACATAGGTCTAAAAAGTTACTAAAAACATTTTCGACAAGGTCTTTAAAAAAAAAAAAGATAATTGGAAATTTCTGTTTCTATAGATAATTTATAATCGGTCTAATTTAGCTGTAACACTATTTTTCGAAAATGTTTTTAGTAACTTTTTAGACCTATGTACCTTGCTTATGCGTTTGAAGTTTCATTAAAATCGGTTCAGTAATTTCGGAAAATAAGAACTTGAAAGTTTGTTTGAAATGTCGTCGCTCTTAAATCTTGATTTATTGCATTTCTTTTTTAAGTTTGTCAATCTATTGTGCTCGTTTATTCGTAAAACTTTAAGGTATTACGTACCCCCCAATGCCCTTTTAAATTTTGATTTTCAAAATGAGTAATACCAATATTTCATTCATTCAAGCGTCGTGTTCAATATACACCTTAAATTTTTTTACAAAGTATAATTTTGATTGATTAATTTTGTAATTAATTCCCATAAATAAATCTTCATTTGCAATCCCAAGTGACATAATTATATCCGTTGTGATCTAGAATTAGAAATTATATCAATGACACTGGAAACGGAATATTTACTTATTGTTTGGAGTTCCCGATTTATATCCTGTTTCTAGTGTTTATTGATAGTGTTAGTAACCATGTCAGTTTAAAAATAATAAATTAGAAATCATTATAAATTTTGTATTTTTTTTCCTTCCTTTTTTATCGCTTGAGATCGCAAACATTAGCTTGGTTAGCCCAAATAACGGATAACAATCCTTTTAGCATCCTCGCCGACTTTGTCAATTAAAAAGTCTTTTAATGTCAAGTCAGAAAAAGTCAAAATAGATGTCGGGGTCAAATAGTTTTTTTGACTATTTGACACCGACATCTTTTTGACTTTTTTTTATCCTAAATTAGTCAAAAGTAAATCTTTTTTATTTAACAAAGAAATTGTCTTGTTAAGTCAATAATTAAGAATAATAGTCAAGGAGTCAGTTTAATATTTAGTCAAGGTGTCAGCTTACGTAAATGTCACGAAGCGGGCCTAAAATGGTCGCTTTGGCAGATTCCTATTAGGATAATAATATAAATTGCGTTACAATCAGAGCAGCGGTGCCACCGTGGTGGCAGCCCCGGCTTACGAGCAGTAATTCATAGGTTCGAACCCAGTCAGGCGCATTACTCTGTGTAATTTATTTCATCACCGCTGCTCTAAAAACGGTGAAGGAAAACATCGTGAGGAAACAGGCATATCCTAGAACTAAACAATCGAAGACATGTGACATCTACCAACACGCAGTGGGCCCGCGTGGTGGATTACAGCACACTCCCTCTCATAGTGTATCCCAGCAGTGGGAGCAGTATAGACTGATGATGATGATGCGTTGCAATTCTTAAAATGGTCACAAAGTCACAATTCATAATATTCGGCGTCAGCCACTATTTTAAGAATGTTAACTCGATCCAATATATTATTCTATTATGATTCTGATTTCTGATAAAGCGGTCATTTTAGGCCCCCAGCACGCGTAGCATGACCACTGTAGAAACGAGTTTTGTCTACGGAAGAATCGACATAATGACAGATAGACAATGACAATGTGTCAGTTTGCCGATTCTTCCGTCGACATAGCCCGTTTTACGACTGTCATGCTACGCGTGCAGAACTATGATATTCATTGTCTACAAAAGTAAGGAACTGATAGCTTAGTCAAGGAGTCAGTTAATCGTTTAAAATAGTCAGTTATAAACTTCAAACAGTACGTAAGTCTCAATCAAGGAGTCACAAAATCAAGTATCCATTTCATCGAAGGGTTAGTTAGCCACATTTACTAATATAATAAAGTAATAACTTACTTAGCGGGCAATCTATACAGATATCCCTTGCCCTCAGTCGAGCAGACGAGGACTCTGTCCGGCGCGAGGAAGTCTCCCGACATCCAACGTTCACCAGATGGCGCTTGTATCGAGCAGAGGACTGAGAAGTCACCTAAAAACAGAAAACATATCACGTTAATAAGCTAATAAGTAATAATAAGTTAATAAGATAAAGCACGTTAAGCCGTTCGTCCTAGCTGTCATCTGTAGACTACGAGCTAACTTTGACAGTCGTTAAAGTTAGACAATGGCCCGAAAGTCTGACAACCACTTTTACCAGGAGTATCATATTAACTAATACTTATTGGGTTGTGGAGGTCAGATAAGCAGTCGCTCCATGTAAAATACTTGTATTCAGCTGCATCCGGTAAGACTGGAAGCCGACACCAACATAGTTGGGAGGACAGCGCCCCTTACTCTTTTAAAATTAGTTACAATCAGGTCGTTATTGCAGTCAGAGGTAAAAAGACGATCCCGAAAAGGCTAGTTCAGATGATATATTCTTGAACTCACCGGCATCATAAATCTGACAATACTTGGCGCACACGATAAGCACAGTCCGTTGATTATAGGCGCAACAGTTGAGGGAGAGCGCGTTCAGACAACGGATCTGTTTCGATTCGTTCTCGTAGATTGGTTCCGATTGTTTGTTCTCGTGGCCTAGGAGGGACCAGACCTGTGGAAAAAGAAATTTTATGTACTGGCCTTGCCTGCGATCTTCGTCCGCGAGCAATTATTATAAAAATACAAGCTGTCCCGCGCAACTTTGTCTGCGTCACATTTTCCCCGTTTTCGCAATATATTTCATTGCTGCTCCACCCCTATACAGCGCCATCTATTGAATACTTACTCAATCCAGTCAACAGATACCGTCATCTGTTAGAATCGGTTGGAGCTAACAGATAATTGTGACTTATTTTGCAATAAAATAATATTGCGACTATAAATTAAGATGCGAGCTATCCTATCTTTCAAGTTGGATCAAACTGCACACGGTGTGAACGCAGACGACATTGTGCGGGACAGCTAGTATATATCGTGGGCTTAGTTCAAATACCAACTAACTCGAAATTTTGGCAAATTGACTTTAATATACAAGTCGATTCTAAATTTCATCCTTTTTCTACAGGTAAAAGAGACTAACCCTTGCGATGCTTCGTTTCAAATATAGTGAATCTAAAAACCAACTAAATGAAGCTTTTAATCGTATGAAAAGCTAATATTCCTTGTTAATCAGTGAAAATATTTTTTTTAGTAGTTTAGGGGTCCATCCCCGACAAAAAACGTGACACTTAATTTATATATATTTAGATTACTTCCCTACTACACATACACTACTATTATTTCAAACTTTTTTAAACAGTTTTTAGAGTTATATTCGTTTTTCACGGAACCCTTATGTTTTTCTTTAAAATAAGAGTAAGTGACTCTTTCAAAATCGGTCCAGCCGTTTCAGAGATTAGCCGGATCAAAAAGACTGACACGCAAAAATAAACAAAAGTAGTACTGTACTGGCGTGACGACTTAGAGGCGTTTGAGAGAGATGGCCGGAGAGAACTGCCTTTGCCTTTGCTTGGAGGCCTTTGCCAAGCAGTAGGCAATATAAGATAGGTAAAAAAAATATCAGCTATGCAGTAGTATTTGAGTACATTGAAATGCAAAGATTAGTCAAGATATATTTTAAGCCTACCTTAACAGTCCCGGTTATAGAAATAGCTAACACAACATCATCTTTTCTTGAAGAAGGACGGAGTACCTGAAAATTTACAAAGAAATATTAATTCATTGAGTAGTAGCCACAAAACATTGGCGAGGCCTTGGCCCAGCAGTAGTACAGAAAAGGACGTTAAAAAATAGTTAAAAAAAAATGGTTGTCTGTAAAGTCGGTTTACGGAGGATAGTTTAACGTGACAACATCATAACAAAACATTGTAAAATGATCGCATACTTTTGTGAATAGCAAGCCGAAGGCTCAAGCCGATCATGCCTTTCGTTCGCTCGTGCAGCGCTCTCGCTCCGATCGTAACGTTACAATGACCGTAACGTTACAATGAGCGTAACGTTCATTGCATTATTAGACGTTGTCACATCAAACGGAAAATGAATATAAGGGTTCTGTATTACGATTTGACAAAACAAATGTGAAAAGCTTATGGGGTAAAATTCAACCCCAAAATAAATTGGGATAAGGGCATGAGAATGATGACGATGATGGTATACTTACATGTAAAGCAGAAATCCAATCAGGATTCATCTTAGAACTGAGAGAAAACAGAATCTCTAGCGAGAATGGGTCCATGATCAGAATCTCTGCATAGTAACCGTTGCAGAATAGACGCAGATCTTCACTGTTGCACATGTGATATGCCTGAAAGTAACAGGAAATAATGATTACATCACTCCTGTTTTTTTCAAAGAGTTAAGTAGGACATGATTACGTTTGATTTTACACATAGTATTTCTCTTTCTTTTTTTGCTGTGTGGTGTCGGACGCAAAGAATAGCATCTAATATCTTCCCGTGGGTGTCGTAAGAGGCGACTAAGTGATTTGCCAGAGAATGGGCAGCAGCGTTCTTTGTCTTTGCCATGATTTCTATGACCACTTATTTTTAAGAAAATGTGTCATCAATACTTTCTTTTTACCAAGAAGAGGGATAGAAATAATTCAGATTTCTCTAAACCTTTTTTGCTTTTTTTATTTGCGATCTGTTTGCTTTTGACTCTAGTCTAGGTCAGAGACAAAATCGATGATGGTACGAGCTTACCCAGAAGAAGCCTGTTCACTCTAACTTCGAGGAGATTATGGTTGTAAGCGTTCGGAAACACAGATGCAGGCAGAGAGTTCCACTCTTTTGCTGTGCGCATTATGAAAGACGTTTGAAAAGCTTAGTGTGAATAAAATTATAAAAGTAAGAGCTATAAAATACTACTAACTTGTATGTTTGTGTGTATCTGGGACAGTTTGACACTCTCTCTACATTTGCCATCAACAAGATCCCAAGTACACATCTCACCGGCTTCTGATGATGACACTATGAAGTTATTATCCTGAAAAGACATATATAAAATCAATTATAATTACTATGAATAACAATACATGGACGGACGGACGGATTTTTGGAAATTAATTGGAATAAATATGATTCTTAAATGTTTTTTTTTTCATAGAAATATTTAAAAACGCAAATTATATGTAAAGAAATATCTATGAGGATCGTGTCATATCTGAATGAAATGAATTTATTTGAGTATTATTTTATTTATAATCTATGTATAGTATAAAAGCAATACACCTTGAAATCAACTTTCATTGCACTCTCATAAAGATGATATTTATTTGGATTCAAATGGCAATGATATTAATATGAAATATTGCTTTTAAAAAAAAGAATTAACTGTTAAAGTAAGTTAATATAATAAAATACAATTTCTAATTGACTTTTATCTTGTTTACTTACACAAGTGTAAAAGATTAAACAAAACAACATACTTTTAATAGAAACAATTACAGAAACCCACCTGAATAATCGAAGCCCTGGACAAACACGTAACAGGTGCAGTATGTCCCACAAGCAAACACCGTGGTGTCATCTTCAAATTATCGGGATCCACCTGCCATATGCAGATCTGTCCATCATAGCAGCCCGTGACTAGGGTCTTTTGGTCACGAGACAGGTAGACGGAGGACACGCAGTGGGTTGGGGCGTGCTTGCCCCATAGCACGACGGGTACTATGAGGTTTGTGCCGGGCATGGCTGGGGAGGAAAAAGGTTAGACTTTGTTATATCTAATATTATATTATCTATACTAATACTAATAATAAAGCTGAAGAGTTTGTTTGTTTGTTTGCTTGAACACGCTAATCTCAGGAACTACTTATCCGATTTGAAAAATTCTTTCAGTATTAGATAGCCCATTTATCGAAGAAGGTTATAGGCTATATATCATCACGCTAAGACCAATAGGAGCGGAGCAGCAATGAAAATTGTTGCGAAAATGGGGAAAATGTGACGCAGACGAAGTTGCGCGGGACAGCTAGTTTAAGTATATGAAATGGTTTATTTGTGATTTTTGGTATGTGATGCGAAGGAATGAGGAAAAATGTCGTGAGGAAAGTTTTGAGTATGAATGTGGATAGATATAAGAATAGAAGAAGACCAAAGAAACAATTGATGGACTGTGTGAGGGATGATATCGCAAGACAGGAGGTATCTCATGAGATGACAAGTAATAGAGAGGTATGGAAGAAGACATGCAGACCCAACCCCCAAAAATTGGTATAAGGGCATGAGAAAAATGATCATTGCAAGTGGAACAAATGAGCAAGAGGGATAATTTTGCATAAGTATTTATGTAAGCTCAAAGTGTCACCTCCACGGTTAGAAGTGCCTTTTCCCAGTCCTTCTCCCACCCTATTTCTACTACCCTCAACTAATTATACTCCCAAAATAGGTGCTGACAAGGGTAAGTTATATGAAAGGAAACTATTGAAATACTGTTTTATGATGTAACATTTAAAATCTTTAACTATATCCTCACTGTTGGAGAAAATAGGCCTAAGAAATATTACAAATAGTAGGAACTACAATCATTTTCATTTTGTAAGTATAATAATATAGAATTTGTGCTATCCAGGGACAAAAAAAATCCTTATTTGTTACACAGATAAAAAAAAATAGTATTTCAGCCACTATGTAATAGATAAGACAGGTAAAAGGGGTGGAATGAAAAAATTAGACATGTAATGAGGAGAAATAAGGAAATGGTATCTAATAGAGGTGATAAATTAACAAAATGTAGTTTACAGTACAGAGACTTCAGTATTGATAAGAGATTTCAGTAACGTCTACATTTAGATGCAATTTATAGTCCGATACAGCACTCAAGAGGACAAATAATAAACAATTATTTTTCCATTCAACTTGTCATCTGCTTGATCCTTATTGGACAAAATCATGTGACCAAACATATTTTACATAGATACGTTAGGTAACAGCATAAATAGCACACAAATGTACCGTGAAGATGTTTTGTTAGCACAATAATATGATAAGACATGGCTTTTGAGGATCATCTGCCAGTAACCCAAGGACAAATCAATTTATTACCTGCCTAGTACTCTTAGCAACCGATAAAAAGGTTTCAACAGCTTCCGCAGTCCTAAACGTCCATGGAGACTACCAAAACATTCACTGAAATGCACTTAAACAATTTTAATTTAATCAAAACACGATTACTGCGACAAAAATCAATCGTCTCTGCTGTCACTTTTTTGACAGCTTGCTGATTTCATCTGACATTGACAGTTAATATTGTTATGTTGGCGAAGTTGTAGTCTTCCATTACTCTGTTACACGAAACGAGAATTAGCTAGAATTTTTCTTTAAACCCAAACATTTAAATATTGGGCTGAATTCAGTTGCAACTATTAACAAATATTATAATAAATTAATTAATTATTATAATATTATTATTATTGCAAATATTAACAAGCATTGCAAAATGCTTGTTAATATTTGTTTGTATTGTTGTTTTGTATTGTTGTCCATGGAGGAATTACTGAAAAGATTGAACGGTCGCAAATGTTTCAAATCGTTTTGGAATTTTGCTAAATGCATATTACTGCTTTGTACACTTCTTACTCCTTATAATATGATTTATTCTTAGAATAATAACTAAAACAAACTATTCCAAAGTTTCATTCACGTTCCTTGTTTCCAACCAAAGAGATTTATAAGATTTAATATTTGGATGTCTTTCTGTCCAACACATCTACATCAACAGGAAAACCGTCAAAGGAGGTTTACACACTGTTCAAAAGAGGCATGTAATAAATTTTAAACCACGAACCATATTTGACTCATCGTGACAGTTTTTTAATCGAAGAAAAAACTGATATTTTATTTACATTACATACATTACATACACAATAGCTAAACTAATAAACTAGAGACAATGGCGGATAAAGCAAAAGCTAAAGCGTCAGAGAAAGAAGAGAAAATTAATATAGAATTATCTGCTAAAATTGACGAAACTGACGAGATGAAACTCAAAATGCTGGCTGCTTTAGACAAACCTGAGCCCGGTGATAGTTTGTACCCACCGGAACTGAACGCCCATTTGCTTGAACAACTTAAAGTAGGTAAAAGTTATGTTTATAGCGGTTAAGAATAAGGTACTAGCAATCTTCTTACACCTTTATAAGTTGGTACCGGTTGGGTGGTAAGTTTGATTGGTACAAGTGTACTAAATTGTTCGGTTGTGTTGTTTGATTGTTTTGGGAGGTTCCTGCACCGAATCGGGTGGAAGGAAACGCCCGGATGTCACCACTGCGAGGATCGTCCAGTGGATACGATGGAACACACCGTGGAGCTCTGCTCTGCTCTGCAAGGGACGGTGAGTAATGGGCTAGCTCACCGTCAGTCCATCTTATGACGAGACTTGTAGACGGCGCGTTCGTGTTCCACGTCTGCCAGGGCTGCGGAACTGTTCGAAAGATATATCGTGACCCTGGAACACAAAGGGCTAAAAAGGAAAATGGATGGGTTTTAGTCAGCACAAGTCTGACACTCCCTTCCGCTCCGCCCAGAGTGGGAGGAGTCATTTGACGATTTCCCCTCCGTAAAAAAAAACTAAATTGTACATTAAGTTTAAAGTTGCAAGATTCTCCTGATCCAACAAATAATTCTCAGCGTTTCTAGAAAACTACATTCTAGCGCAGCAACGTCATGGTCTATAATCATTACATAACATAACGTCATGCCTTTAATCCTCGAAGGGTTGTGCCAAGGGAAAAATAGATTTGGTCAATGCTCTTTAATAAGTGCAACACATGAATTATGAGCATTACAATATAGAACTTATAAATAGGGTGACAAAAAGATGGTCTTATCGGTAAAAGCGAGATTAATCTAATTGTACTCCCGAATTTCGCGCGTTAAGTAAAAGAGGGCGAGCCTATTGCCATCTACCGTACGAAAAACCCACGATCTCATGCTCAGCGGTCGCGCTTTCCAGCACTAAACCAAAGAGGCAGTAATCAGTCTTCATTATTCTCATTAGAATCACGATCCCAATGTTTCAGGCTTCTAACAAGTAATTCTAAATTCATCACAATATTTCAGGTAATGACTTGTGACAACAACGAACTACGCAAATGTGTATTCTTGAAAGATCAAAATGCAAAAGAGCTCAACAAAACCATAGCTGATCTAAACCAACGAATACGTGACCTAATTTCTGGTTCTGGCCCTGCCATATCCTCAAAATCAGCTGGCATTATCAGCGCAAAGATCACTGATCTCTGCAAACAGAACCGCCATTTGGTGGCCGAAATAGAGAGTTATAAGACAAAGAACGCAGCTTTAGAGCGAAAAGTGATGCAGCTCGATAACTTGAACAAAGAACATAATAAACTTGAAATTTGCGTGTGCAAAGACGTACCGACAGACGCAAGCCCTGATGAATTAAAAGAGCTCAATAACAAACTATCGTCAGTTAACAAAAAGCTTTACGATAGTAAGAATAGGAATCTGGAGCTAAAAAATGAAATTCTGATGGCTACGAAGATTCTTCAAATGGAGTTAGGGGATAAGTTTACGAGTGTCAAGGAGTTACAGAATGATGTGGCTGGTTGGAAAGGCAGGGCCCAACAGATTGTGTTGCTGCAAGCTAAAGTTAGCGATCTTGAGAATAAATTGAATGGAAAACAGCAGTCAGAATCGCAGATACCTGACAAGAGGAAGGATCCGAGTCAGGTATGGTAAAGTTTTAGGATGTATATTGAAATATTGCTTGACTCGAATCACTTAGAATGGTTTTTTCTGCTGTTTTAATATTGTAACAAGACTTCAAGAGTCCCAGGGCAAGACTTTCTCACTCTACATCGTTCTCACATAATTGTAATTCTCAAGATGAATGATGTAACCAATATTTTGTAACAATATTTTGATTTAAAAGAGTGTCCATGGAGTTTCTTGGCGATTCTTCTCCATAGAGATCTACGGTTTGGAATGGGCAACTACATTACTTTCACAAGTTATTATGCCTTGTGACTGGGACTGTAGATTCGCGTTTTTTTTTGTTTTCTTGACTTTCAAAAGTGCCTGTTATGGTCTAATTGAAATACATACTTTGAGTTTGAGACCAAAGCAGCCTTTCTCTCCTTTTACATATTACAATTTAAAGTTATTGTGTTATATTTATTTTGTACGGTGTTATACTCGTAGCATAATTAAAAAAACCGGCCAAGTGCGAGTCTTACTCGCACACAGGGTTCCATAGCTCCAAACAATATAATAACAATATTTTGAACTGTCATTCATTAGTTAGTAGTATTAGTCAGTAAACTTCCACACAACCGCAAAACTAAATTTGTTTTTCATAGTATGTTTATGAAAAACAAAGTTACTGCTGCAGTTTGATGAAAAAGTCCCATATCTCAAAAACTAAACATCATATCTTATTGAAACCAATTTTCGTTGATAGTTTTTTTTACGTTCTACAATCCTAAATATTTTCAGAATTTTCCTCCTCTTACTTTAGAAATTAGAGGGGGGGGGGACACACATTTCACCACTTTGGAAGTGGCTCTAGCGCAAACTATTCAGTGTAGAAAAAAATGATTTTGGATACCTCAGTATCATTTTTGAAGACCTATCCATAGATACCCCACACGGGTTTGATGAAAAATTTTTTTTTGGTTTTCAGTTCTAAGTATGAGGACCCCCTTAATTTATTGTTTTTTTTTTCTATTTTTGTGTAAAAATCCTAATGCGGTTTACAGAATACATCTACTTACCAAGTTTCAACAGTATAGTTCTTATAGTTTCGGAAATAAGTGGCTGTGACATACAGACGGACGGACAGACAGACAGACAGACAGACAAACATGACGAATCTATAAGGGTTCCGTTTTTTGCCATTCAGCTACGGAACCCTAAAAAGGAGAGCTCAACTTTTGATTTACCTTTGTTACATTGAGATTATTTTTCTTACCCGGTATTCACAAACGCTCAGTCCGATGTTTGGATACGGAAACATTATGTCTATGCGCTCACTTTTAAAGTGTGTGCTTTTAAAGTGAGCGCTTTTAAAGTGAGCGCATAAACAAACTTACAGAATATAAATCTCGAACAGAGCGTTCGTAAAGATGGGGCTTGTCTTGTGTTATTTTATTTGAAGCCAATCTCCATATAATGAGTCAACTTCATCAAATAATGGCACAAATAGAGAACTTTAATAAATTATGTGGCTCATTCTCACAGGTTATTAGAGAAATAGAACTTAGAAGGAAGAAGGAGGTGGAGCAAGCAATGAAGGAGATGGAAAGCCTTAAAGAACAAAATCATGACCTTAAGAGAAAGCTAGAAGGTTCGAGATGCAGGATTAGAAATTTGGAATGCGATGCAACTACAATTAGACAGAAGATGCACACTTTTGTTGAGAAGAGCAGCCATGATGACTTGCTGATTATTGAGCAAAGGGTAAGTAAGAAGTTCAAAGCTACACTATTCCGAAATATAAGCTGTAAAAGCTGTACTGATGGGCCCTTTGTTTCTACTTTCGTGTATATCTCCGAAATGTAACAGGTTTGAGAATGAAATAAAATGGCAGACAGGCCTGCTTTCCTATTATGGAAATATTGAACGCACTTTGGAAATCATCAGCTTTTTGTTTGCCCGAAATGTCCCTTATATTGCAATTTTCCTAGTATGTAGGTGACGTACCTACTTAACTTGAATCTTTCGTTTAAACGCTTTCAGAATCAAATCAAGACATCAGAGCTCTATTATCAGGATATCCTGAAAGAAAACACAGCGAAAATGAATAAGATGAACGTTGAAATCGGAGAATACCAAAAACTAACAAAAAACACTGCTGCTAAAATAGACGCTTTACGAAAACAGGCTACTGAAAAGGCAACCAAAATCGAAGAATTAAGAGCCCAGCTTTTGAGATACGAAGAATGCTCTCTTCAAAGCATATTCTTTACTCCAATGAAAACAGCAACAGACAACGAAATAAAAAAACTAGCTGAACTGGTTGTCGTTTTAAATTTGAGATTAGATGGGGAAAGACACAAATGGGATGAGCTAGAAATTAATAACAGGAAATTGAAAGAAAGGAAGAGGCGATGCGAGCGAAAAATATCGAGTTTGGAAGAAGAAATAAGATTGCTGAGAGATTCCAGAAAAGGCTCCAGGATGTCAAGGGTTTCGGTCGTAAAGGAGCATAATTTCGACATCAATAATGGATCCTCGACAGTGGTTAAAAGGCAATCTTCCACTGAAGCGAGCGGTGATAAGCGTAGTGAGTCTACAGGTTCCGATTCTCAAGCCGACGAACAACTTGATAGAGAAGATTTGAAATACAGACTAGAGTTGACAGAAGAGAAATTGAAAATTTTAGAAGACAAACTAAAAATGTTGGAGGAAGAAAAACAGTACGATTACAACCATTTGACTGATATGATTCAAACGTCGAAACAGTTGTTCCATGAAGCGCTGGCGGTGCTCCAAAAGGAGAAGTGTCAATGTTCTGGTTAATTTTACCTTATTTCTTTTGTTTTAATTACATCGTTTTGCGATACATGCAAACTGTTTAGCTTTTTAATTTCTTAGTAGAATTCATAATCCTAACGTTGCGATACACACGGTAGATAGGTAATAAAATATTTTATTTTATTTGAAGGTAGTTGAAACTTAGAGACGTTTTAATTTTTCAAATTACTGGCAACATTTTAACTGGTTTTTTCTTGGTAGAAAATTTTCTAATGTTAGCCACCCCAACCGCCGCCATTTGTCATTTTTTTGGCATGCGCGTACGGAGATGCTACGAAAATCGTGCTCTTGAGTGTTTTCTTACAATACCGAGTTTTGAACTTTGTTTGTGAATCGTGAAAACCCGTGTTGCTCTGTGAAATATCAGTGCTTTATTATATTTATTGTGTTTTTGTGTTAAAAACATTCATCATGAATAAAACTTGCGCAAGGTGTGAGAAAACAGTTTATCCGACTGAGGAATTGAAATGTTTGGACAAGGTAATTTTCACTTGTATTCCTTTTAAAACCTATTACAAACCGGTTGACTTTTTACTGCATATTTTTACGAGAATTGCGATGGAAATGCCGATTTGAAAGCTGCTCTTTGCATTTAATTTTCGGTGTTCTAAATTCAACGGACTAACTTTTTTCGTAACTATTGTCGTGTGCCGGGCACATCAATTCATACAGCCGGACGCGTGACTCATTAAATTATATAAATTGCTGCTGATATCATAGTGAGCTCTCTATAATACCACATCTGTACTTGCATCGACCTTTTTACCTAATTAGAGTTGTCTTAAGCAATACGCGACCTTGTGTCACATTATTGCATCGATTGTATTCAAATGATAACTCTTGGAAAAATGGAGTTAATTCCTTTGCCAATTAGTTGAATGAGATGAGATAAAATTGGCGACCATATTCCCGCGAAATTGTATACACACTGTAATTTGATTGCTTGCTTAGTAATTTTATCTCTTTAAGATATGAGCTGAAATTATGTACTTTAGTCTCGAAGATTAGATTAAAAATCTTTTGAATGTCTTGAAAAGTGATTTTTGAGGGCTAAAAAGTTGTTGACAAACTTTGATAGAAGTTTCTACCTTTAAATGTAGACATTCTTGTCTCAATTATCAAGTAAAAGTTTGGCAATTTAAAAATTGTTTTCACAATTTCTTTTCTAAGCAACAATGAATGTTGTTTATGCTGTAACATTCATGGGTGCAAAACAACCTGTTTGGATCACCTGTTCTGTTTTGAATATAGATATTTAAACTGACAACAATTTAGCAGGAATTTTGTCACAATATAAAATTAGAAAATGGTGAAATTCTTTTATTAAAAACAATCCTATTTACATTAGTTATACAGACAATTTGGCCATTTTGATTATTTTTACAAATTATAAAATGTGATGGTTTGTCTATCTGGCCATTACCTTTTCACACCTTAATGCTGAATGGGTGAACAGATTTTGAGAAAATTGTGATAAAAGTAGACCATGACTGTCATGATATAGACCATATCTTAGGATAATGGGTACCTTTTATCCTTGTAATCCATTATTGAAGAACAATTTCGGACGTCCACATAGGCTACATCGTGAGCTAAAGCTAATAAATAAAAAAGTTGAGTCCAACACATTCCATCTTCAATATTACGTATCTAAGATTCTGAGTAGGCAGATGTTAAATGGACCAGTCTATAAATCATGCACATTTATGGAGTATCTAGTTCCACCGACATGAAAACGTAGGTATTTTACAAACAAAGAATGTGCTAATTTCAATATCTGGTTGAAACATACAAAATATTTGTTGCCTGATGTCTTTTTTCTTTTTAACAACGCTAAACATTCCATAGCCATGAGATTCTTATAATGCCTGTGAACCTCGTGTTTTCTCAATTTCGTTGGATTCAACTGCCAGTCTAACAGATGCAGCTGAATACCAGTATTTAACATGGAGGAATTGTTTATCTGGAAGTTTTGACCCAGTTGGAAAGCCTGATTGACATCGCAGACCCAGTCCTTCTCACAGAGGGAGGTTTGTTTCCCAGCAGTGGGAATATTTTGCACTGCTTATATTGGTTGTGAATTCACTATTTTATTACTGCAGTGGTTTTCTGGCAGATAAATTTACTTTTATGACCTTAGTTTTTCCAATCTTTACATGATATTTAAAACAATTTTTCATATCTTTGCATGCTATAAAACTAAGTCTCTATCAAGCCGTCTGTAAGCTTAGTACTAAAAAATAACAGAAATCATAAATAACTTGTTAAGACTACTAAACAATTCACGGTAACCAGAGAATATTAAAGACTTATCCTCTTACAAGTGATATCATGCAAAAATAGATTTATTATGGCTTTACCCCAAGGATTACTCGTAAAAATAAGATTATAATGACCTCACTACGACGGTATTATGACTTTACCTCATGATTTATCCTTTAATAAGGATAACTAGTAGTAAGCTCCATTTAAAGTTAACAGAATGAGACTAGGTGTGGAAAAGTTATGAAAAAACCAATTTGTCATATTTTCATGTGCTGCCTATAGAAAAAATTTACATGTATGGTCATAAACTCCAGGGCGGCGGGTTGTTCGAAAGAGATACCGTGGCCCTGGAACACAAAGGGCTAAGAAGGAACATGGATGGGATTTAGTCAGTTAAGTCTGACACTCCCTTCCGCTCTGCCCAGAGCGGGAGAAGTCATTCGATGATTTCCCATCCGAAAAAAAAAATGGTCATTAACTGGTCAATACTGTGCTATACATGTACCACTAACTCGGTGAATTGGGTGTTTTTCACATTATGAAGTGAAGAGGACGTCAGCTGATCGGGTTGATTTTCAGGTTTAGCCGCACTTGTCTAAGTTGGTCAAGTTGATGGCTGACCGCCCATTACATACAGAGGTGGGTCCGTGGATGGGTGAATGACCATTATCTACCCAGTTTCCGTCGTGCCTCGGTAAGCACGTTAAGCCGTTGGTCCCGGCTGTCATTTGTAGATCTTTCACAGTCGTTACGAATTTACGAGTAGTCAGGAGATAAAAGTCTGACATCCAGTCTTACCAAGGGGTATTGTATTACCCAGTTACTGGGTTGTAGAGATCAGATAGGCAGGAGCTTCATGTAAAGTACTGATACTCAGCTGCATCCGGTTAGATTGGAAGCCGATCCCAACAAAGTAAGAAAAAGCTAGGCAGATGATGATGAGTCTGCTTAGTATGAACACTGGGCAAGAACGCGAAACCGGTGTGGGTGTATAACGAAGATGTCTGAATGTGGCTAAGGCGAGAAGTTCTGTAGCTTCTGCCTACCCTCCTGGAAAAAATTGAGTTCATCTTTGTGTTTAGTAGCTTCTCTTCTCTATCTCTACTAATAATAAAGCTGAAGAGTGTTTGTTTGTTTGCTTGAACGCGCTAATCTCAGGAAATACTAGTCCAATTAGTAAAATTATTTCAGTGTTAGATAGCCCATTTATCGAAAAAGGTTATAGGCTATATATCTGCACGCTACGACCAATAGGAGCGGAGCAGCAATGAATAATGTTTCAAAATCGGGGAAAATGTGACGCAGACGAACATGCGCGGGACAGCTAGTGAATAATAAGTGCATTATAAATTATTAAGACAGCCTCATTGGTGGAGTGGCCACAAGCGCAACTGCTGAGCTTAGGGGGCTGGCTCTGATTCCTGGTTTGGGCAAAGTTCTATTGGGTTTTACCATCAGGAATTTCTTAGTAGTAGCCTTGGCGTTTAGATGCGTGCCTGCGTTAATGGCAATAGGCTAGCAACCTATTACGTAACTCACGGCAAAACTGCGGAATTTAAACATAACTGGCGAAATGTGCCACCTCTACTTGACCCTACGGAAATTATAGGCGTGATATGATGAACTAGGTAGAGATGAATAATTTAATATGTTTTAATTTACAAGCTCACAGTATGTGACAAATCAATAAGGCAGAGTTCATTTACTACACTAAGAAGTAGGTTATAAATATAATTGACTAATGATCATAGATCGGAGTAGGTAGATTGATTTTTGGTACTTGCATCATAAATGCGCACAGAAAGAATAACATGGATAAGCCATTTTTCCGGAAAGTAATTCCGGTATTTCCAAATTAAATATTGTTAATGTTGGTAGTGATATTATTACTACTAAATCCAAGAATTTAAAGGAAGGTATCAAAACTAAATTAACTTATTATTTAACTGTTGAATAATAAAAACAATCCAATTCCGATTGAAGCATTAATTTTGTTGTTTTTTTTTAGCCTTTTTATGGCCGCAACTTCTTATTAAATAAATTGTTACACTTAAAATTCAATCAAATCAACCAATTCCGGAGGAATGTCCATATTAATATAAACGTTTCGGATCCCATATCTTCCTGTGGGTGTCGTAAGAGGCGACTAAGGGACTTGCCAGAGAATGGGCAGCAGCGTTCTCTGTCCTTTTGTAACAACCGTACTGCGATCGCCAACCCGCCTGCCAAGCGTGGCGATTATGGCAAAACCCCCCAAAATGTCAATTTGGCGACACTTGGGGAGGCCTATGTCCAGCAGTGGACGTCTTTTGGGCTAAAATGATGATGATTGATGTTTCGGATCAATGACCCCAATTCAGTCTACCTACTCCGATCTATGCTAATGATAGTTTTGTCAAAAAATATAAATGGAGCAGGAAATATCACATTTATTAAGTACTAGCTGCTGACCGCGACTTCGTTCACGTGGAAATTTTGATGTGTTCATCTGGGATAAAAAGTAGCGTATGTCCGTCCCCAAGTTAAAATCTATCTCCTTGCCAAATTTCATAACGATCGAATGAGCCGTTTAGTCGTGAAAAGGTAACAAACAGTTACTTTCGCATTTATAATATTAGTCTGGATTTTTATCAGATTATCTATAATTTTTCACTAAGTGAACAAGCCCTGTTTGATAACTTCCATTTGGTTTAATTTTGGGTTAAACTGATAAGAAAAAATTAACCTAGTTCAGTACCGAAACATATGTACTTATCAATAAAGGTATTTTTATTTATAAAAAAATTGCAAATTCCTGCTTAAAATAGAGTTATAAACGCAATATAAAACAAAATAATAATTTACCCAAATCTTAAAACCACAAAAAGATATGATTCCGGCCAGGATCGAACTGGCGGCCTTCTGCGTGTAAAGCAGATGTGATAACCACTACACCACGGAACCAGTTGAAAATGTGTTCCAAATTCGCGAGTACTATGTACACTCGCTTTCGTTTTTCCATTGAATGGTTACGTCATATATACTAAATTGTATGACTGTGTAGCGATTGGTATTCAGTCATGCAATGTTGTGTTGTAATATTCAAATGCTTGCTTTGTTGATAAGAAAGGTGGGTATGTTAATTATCTCTATATTTCTATAATATCTACGCAGTAGATATCTGTAGATACGTGATGTTTACGTGTATCATAGCACCGGCGTTATTTCCTAATTCACACTATATTGCCAAAAACGCGCAATCGGTGTTCTATTCCATTGCTCCGAATTGTAGCGAAATTGCGTTGAAAAGTTTTTTTTTTACTGAAGATTTCATGATGTTTATTTGTGCAAGTTGTTGCTTTCAAGCTTGAACGTATTTAATTAGTCCTTTATAATT
This sequence comes from Cerastis rubricosa, assembly GCA_949152445.1. Lineage (NCBI taxonomy): Eukaryota > Metazoa > Arthropoda > Insecta > Lepidoptera > Noctuidae > Cerastis > Cerastis rubricosa. Next base: position 3,830,896 of record OX424550.1, on the reverse strand, counting down.
CAGTTGGAAAGAATAAAGTATTTATCTAAACAAGGCCTTTACGAGCCAATAATAAGTGCCGGAAGTTCATCATCTGATCTGCTTAGACTTTTCCCATTTTGTGTCGGTTTCCAGTCTAACCGGATGCAGCTGAATAGCAGTATGTTACATGGAGCGACTAAATATCTGACCTCCGCAACTTCCCTCCCCACGATACCCTTAGGTAAGACTGGTTGTCAGACTTTCGGGTCACTGACTACCTGTAACGACTGTCAAAGATCTACAAATGACAGCCGGGACCAACGGCTAACGTACTACGCACCAGTTTATGCCACCCACGATCAAAATTAGATTCGCCACTTCCTTTGGCGGGCACAAAAACCGTAAACAAACTATAGTAACATCTACTTTGACCACGTTCCCAACAACTACATAAATAGTCCTTACTTGTCAAACAAAACGTTGTCATATCCGATTTCCCATACCTTATGCGCTTAACTCACAACATAATAAAGTATCAATGAATAATAACGACACAGTATTAAGTAACCGGCTATTAAAACATTTATCGCAACATTGCAAACAAATAAAGCGTGAAAGTGCACCTTTACAGACCATAGACACACTATGACGTATAAAATGGCGGTAATTAGCCGCCATTTTTGTCTGTTACGACTTTGACATAACTTTTAGGAAGCGAAAGTTGCTTTCGTAGATCTAAAAGTAGCTCGATTTCGGATTTAAGAAGCGCACTAAAAGCTATTTTGGAATGCATTTATATTTGTATCCGTAGGTCGTCAATATCAAGTTTACCCCATCAAGTTAGGACACCTGGCAACCTTAATACCGACCCAGCATTATACGTACTTGGCGCCCAAGTGGGACTCCTCCTTAATTTCATAATTTTCGTGCTCTATCCCAATTTGGGTACGACGTGTCTTCTTCCATACTTCTCATTTAGTCTTCATATCAAATGATTTCCTTTCTAGCCATATCATATTTAACTGATTCATCCATCGTTCGTCTTCTTTACTCTCACATCTATACTCAGCGACAATGACGACAATTACACTCAAAACTTTCCTCGTCTAATGAGTTCATCATCATCAGCCTATAATGTTCCCACTGCTAGGACACAGGGGCCTCGTCTCTATGAAAGGGAGTGGGCTGTAATCCACCACGCGAGCCCAGTGCGGGTTAGTAGATGTTACATGCCTTCGATTTTTTTGTTGTAGGACATGCCGGTTTCCTCACGATGTTTTTCCTTCACCGTTTTTGAGGGCAGCGGTGATAAAATAAATTACACAAAGTAATGCACCTGATTGGGTTCGAACCCACGGCTTACTGGTCGTAAGTCAGAGCTGCCACCACTGGGTCACCACTGCTCTCTCGAGTAATGAATTGCTCTTTGATATAAAAAACAATTATTAGCGCGCATTGTATGCCTAGGAAATGCACTATGGCTTACATTCCTGGGTCTTTTGTCTTAGGTTTCATGACGTACTTAAAAGACAAACACAAACCAGACTGAAGGTAAACTACTGTAATTTGCTTTGCAATCTACAGATGCACGGTAGATAATTGGGTACAAACTGTATGTACATTCCGTCTGTGTCTATAATTATTATTGCATTGACGTAGAAGTTAAATCGTCTGTCAAATCTTTCACATTATTAAGCTGAAAAGATGTAAATTAAAAAATAATCATAAAAGTAAAAACCCGACTGAAAAGCGCAAAAAAAAAACAAGCGCATTTGGAAGCAGGCCCGGAGCCACTCCTGCTTCCAATAATGCGCTTGGCAATTTCTTCCATATTGGCATTTTTCAATGGACATTACGAGTTACCCCGGTTCATTGAAAACCATTAAAAAGCATACGTAATTTATAAAATAACAAACGTGTCGATAGCATTCATAAAACTAACTGAAAAACTTTTATTACAAAACGTAAAAATAATATGCGGCCTCCATTGCATTTTTAATCTAAATTACCCGTAAAACAATAGTAATTACACAGCAATGTATTTTGAAATAAGTTTAAGCTCACATTTTGGATGCTGCACCTGTTAAAAATGTCTTAACTTTAAAAACATTAGGATTGGTTCAGCCATTTATTTTGATTCATTAGTGCCAATGTGAAGAAATTCTTAATCTCTATTGTGTTTTGGGTCAAAATCGTTTGTTATTTGCCAATTAAGAAACAATGTGAGGTTTTCATTACGTTTTTTTATTACTTTGAACACTGATTACATGTTTTGCGTGTTTATTATCGTATAGAGTACCCAAAACATAGATTTTTAAGAAAGTCTTCGTTTCTGAAACCCTTTGGCTCAATTTCTTTTTCTGAAACAGGAACTTCACGGGTCATGGCAATAGGCTCGCCTCCTTATACTTAACCTGAAATTTAAACATAATTGGCGAAACGGTGAACAGCCCTGCCTGACCCTTCGGAAATTACAGGCGGGATGTTATGTATGTGTTTTAAATAAAAGCGATGACGTAAGAAACAATGGTAGCTATTTTCTTCATGTCTGATAAATTCTGACGTATTTCTATTAACAAATAGGTTTTGTTTTGCAATACGCTAGACACTCATTTCAATAACACGTATAAAAATGAAATTCTCCAAGAAATAGAGCAGAAAAACCGAGATTCATGAAATAACTAGTTCACGTTCGTAGCTTTCGTAAAATCTGTTTACCGCCATTGTGGACATAGCAACTAGCAAGGTCGAATGATAAGAATATTATGTAAATAGAGATAACACACAATATAGGGGGACTATTTCTAGAAAATAGTTACATAATAATACTGATAAATTTTCATTCAAGCATGTACAGAATCTTTTTCTACGGGAGAGCTCTATTTTTATTTGTAAAATGAAATCAATTCCGCGACGTTACTGTTACATTCCGATTAAGGATATGCTGGTGCACGGCCAGTAGAAGACGAAGTCGAAGAATATTTTTGTCCTAGTGGTAGGTACAATCACAAGTCTGCCTCTGTACAGGTTTCTGGCTAAATTATTCATGAAATAAATCCCAGCTAAGTCAGAGGTCCTTGGGCGGCATAGAAACACTGACACTATGTTAGGCACTAACCACACGATAAAGAAAGCAAGAAGAAATAAATCTGCAATGGACTGACATCATCCTGAGGTTGCCTACCGTTTATCATGAACCCATTTGTAGCAGCTAGTATCGTCACTGTCACAAATAACTAAAACCGAAAATATTCGACTTTTCAACTAGCACTTCATTTCAGCCCAAAAGACGTCCACTGCTGGACATAGGCCTCCCTCAAGTGTCGCCACATTGACATTTTGGGGGGTTTTGCCATAATCGCCACGCTTGGCAGGCGGGTAGGCGATCGCAGTACGGTTGTTGCAAAATGCACAGAGAACGCTGCTGCCCATTCTCTGGCAAGTCCCTTAGTCGCCTCTGACGACACCCACGGGAAGATATGGGATGGTGCTATTCTTAACGCCGACACCATACAGAGCACCGTCACAAATAACTAAAACCGAAAACATTCGCCTTTTACGGAACCAACTAGCACTTACCACATTTAAAACCTCTTCCTCATATTTTCAACTTATTCGCCAATTCATCGAATCGATTCCGTGGAATTGAGTCACATTCCCCACATTCGTCGTAATATTATAAAATGGGGCAATTCCCTATATTTTCCGTGCCGATTTCTGTCCCTATCGAAATCATACGCTCTCTATTGGACATATGCCTCCCCCAAACTTTGACAATGAACAGTTGCAATACCGAGGGGAGTGGTGTCGATTAATCTTTATCTAAGGGTGTTGGGGTCTATTCTTGGCTATTTTAGAACGTGCCTGTTTGTATTATCGTTCAGAACTATGAGTTTGTACTGTTTTTAAATTGGTATGTATAACGAAATTGAAATAAATCTGATCTGCGGAGTAACTCTTGCGGGTAAAAATTTTTATGCTATGCATTTTGATATCTCGATAACATAAACGTACATATCGTTGCGTTTTTTACCTTTTCGCAATGATCTGATTTTCGAAATCGCCTCGTTTATCGTATAACCTGGTAAAGAGGTTGTGGATGTCATATGTATAAGGAACCACTCCATGCGAAATACTGCCGTACCGGATGCAGCTGGACACCAGTATTTTACATGTAAGACTAGATGCCGACTCCAAAATAGAACAGACTGGGCTGAATGAGCATCGCCTCGTTCAGAAAATAAATTACCTCTTGTGGAATCATCATATGCCTAGCCTTTTCCCAAACTATCTTGGGGTCGGCTTCCAGACTAACCGGAAGCAGCTGAGTACTAGTATTTTACATGAAGCGACTGCCTATCTAACCTCCACAACTCTATAACTGGGTAATACGATACCCACTGGTAAGACTGGATGTCAGACTTTTGGCTTCTGACTCGTAACGACCGTCAAAGACTACAAATGACAGCCGGGACCAACGGCTTAACGTACTTTCCGAGGCACGGAGGAAACTCGGTATGTAATTATGGTCACCCATCCACGGACCAACCTCGGCAAACACGGCTTAACTTTAAAGATCGACCCGTGCTGCTGTTATTATTTAGCCACGAGCTCCTCAAATTAGCTGTTGCGGAATATTGAAATTTAATGCTAATGCAAAGAATATCGTCACTGTTGCTTTCCAGAAAACAACTCGTTTGAAGAATACTCTCAGCCACATTCTCTCATCATCCGACCATATCAGACGGATATAAATCCGCTGATTTATACCCAGCTTAGTAACGTAGTATGTCAACATTGGTGAGCGTTGAAGCGACAAGAGTCATTGTGCCCGTGTTTAGAACCGTGACGGAATGACGGTAGTACGGTGACGATTCGTAGCCGTTTTGTAGGACATGGAGGAAGACTTTTTTTATTTTTTATTTTGACATTTTTATATTTTTTTTGATTTTGACATGTTTTTATTATTTTTTTATTTTGAATTATTATTATTAATAATGCAATGTAATGGAATGTATCTTATGTAATGTTTAATGTTAAATTATTGTAATTAACAATTAAGACTTATAATGTTGTGACCAATGTGGAATGTAATGATTGTATTATTTTTTTCTCTTCGCTGTACTATGATTGTTTAGTTTATATATTACATTTATTGTGAAAACCACTGCGTGTATGTTCGACACAAATGTAATTTTGTTGAAGAATAAATAAATATGTACGGGTATGAAAAAGTTGTGATTTATAATAAGTCGATACTGGAAAGTTTAATGCCTGTTCTTTTCTTATATTAGGCATCTGCTTAAAACAAAAAAAAAAGCAGTCAAATGGAACACATTTAACGAAGTCGAGTCTAAATGCCAATTGTTTCTTTTCTTGGTTCGAAATGACTGAACCGATTTTAATCAAACTTCATAATAGGTCTAATTTAGCTGTTACACTATTTTTCGAAAATGTTTTTTAGTAACTTTTTAGACCTATGTATCCTGCTTATGTGTATGAAGTTTCATTAAAATCAGTTCAGTGATTTCGGGAAATAGGGTCTTGAAAGTTTGGAAATGTCGTAAGTACGCCTTACGACATTTCCAAACTTTCAACGCTCTTAAACCAAGAAGTGCTCTAACACCGAATTACCCTTGATTCTTGAAATATTAATTAAATTGTCTTTGTTCTATTTTCTCGTAAGTATTTTATTCCTTAATATGATCACTATTTTTTTTTCTTTGTCTGTCGGGTAGATTGTTGAAAAGTATTGGACACATTTTTTTTCTTTTTTCACGTGGTCATAAAATTACGGAGATTTACGAGTTGAAATGGCGCATGACGTCACGTGTAGGTAACTTTTATACCTACTTGTGACGTGGTGAGCCCCCTCTCCACTCTCCAACTTTAGTAATTTTTTGATATTTTGATTAAACAAAAAATACGTGTCTAATATTTCTGTATTACCTGTCTGTCGGACAAAATAGAATTTCGTTTTCTTTACCCAGTATTATATCCAATTCTAACGAGACATATCCACAGTTATAATCAACTCATGGAATCCGCGTGTCATCTGGCGCGCCTACAAACACTATTATTGATTTAATAATTCAATTCAGACCACTATATCTTGCGGTCACTGCGCAGCTCTTTCTCATAATTGTATCTTCACGACGTTTGAAAGAATTTGTGTCAGTAGCATTGCATGGGATTTCAAATCTGTCTGTGAAAGATTTTGGTAAAATGTTTTGTAATGAATTAGGGAAATCTAACTTGTACCTCGTAGTATTTATGTTCCTCACATTGGCAATGGTCGATTACCCGAAGAATTATCCGATCTTGTTTTCATCATCATCATTTCAGTCAAAAAGACGTCCACTGCTGGACATAGGCCTACCCCAAGTGTCGCCACATTGACATTTTGGGGGTTTTGCCATAATCGGCACGCTTGGCAGGCGGGTTGGCGATCGCAGTACGGTTGTTACAAAAGCACAGAGAACGCTGCTGCCCATTCTCTGGCAAGTCGCTTAGTCGCCTCTTACGACACCCACGGGAAGATATGGGATGGTGCTATTCGTTACGTCCGACACCATACAGAGGATCTTGTATTAAATCCAGACAAAACATTCCCAGCATCACTATGTATTTCGCCGGTAAATGATACAAATAATCTGTAATCAGCAATCCGCTTACCAAGCGTTATGTAGCGTTGTGGTTATGACCATTCAAGGATCTCTTCAAAGTTCGATTGAATCGGTTTCTTCCAGGCAAGCGTGCTCCACCCTAGGCTGCATCATCGCTTCACATCAGGCGAGTTGCAGCCAAACGCAAGCCTATATTTAATAAAAAAAAACCCGCAAAGTGCGAGTCGGACTCGCGCACTGGGGGTACCGTACAACAATTATTAAAAATATTTTTATTATATGATGTAACTAAAAATGTACGGTTTTCGCAATTTTTCTTTTATATGTGTTATAAGACGTTGCTTCCTAATAAATATAAAGATCCTGAGTTCACGGGAAGTACCCTGTAGGTTTTGATTCCCTTGCGAGTGTCGAAAATTTGTGGAAATTTGCGCCATAAACGGCTGTATCTTTTGATTGCGTTGGCTTAGAAGTTTGATTTTTTCACAGCTCCAAGGGACTGTAGACCTGAGTATTTGATATAAATTTCAGCTTGATACCTCTACGCGTTCCTGAGAAAAACGGTCTTGACAGCCAGACAGACGGACGGACAACAAAATGATCCTGGGTTCCGTTTTTTTACTTTCGAGGTACGGAACTCCGAAAATATACTCCTTTGATGATCCACTGTGAGAATCCATCTTCAGAGCAGTAGGCACACATTGCTGTCATTGATAACTAAGAAAAATATTTCATAACCTTTCGATTACGTTACGCTTTAACATCAAAAGGAACATGACCTTATTCCCAGCTAAACAACTCCTTATAAGTACAAGTCATAAACCCAGCTACATACAGATGGTCGACACAATATAGAAAGTAGCAAGTAAAGCATAAATGCGACCCGTGAGTGGCGCCTGAGGTTAAACGCCGGTTGCACAATGGTAGGTAATCTTTTGTTTAGCTGACGCTGTTATAAAACCCGGTTTACCCTCGTGGCGGTGCAAGAGTCGATGATAAGGCTGGTATAGGGGCTAAACGGTTATGGTATACTACCCCGAAGAAGAGAATTATATTGTTAAACGAGGCTATACCTGCTAGTAACTGGGTTAGGACATGCATGAGCTGTCAGCGTCAATATGCCACAACAATGATACCGCTGACAGCTTTTAAATTGCGAAATTCGCGTCAGTTTTGTTAAATTCAGCTGTGTGAGCTAATAAAGCGTTGCAGATGATCATAATATAGAAAGTAGCAAGTAAAGTATAACTGTGACCCGTTCGTGGCGCCTACCTGTAGTTAAGAGCCGGTTGCACAAAGCTAATCTTTGGTTAACTGACGTTAGTTTGACATTCAACCGTATTTGAATGTCAAACTAGTGTCAGTTTATTGTTGCTGTTTTAATTGTTACTTATTGCCCATATGTTTGAAATCATCATCGTCGGTTTTTAGCCTAATCGGAGGCAGATAAAAATAAATTTATGTAATAACCGAAAAACAGCAAACTTTCATGTTACAAATACATTTATAATTCGGTATCCGGATGCTAATTTGTAGTTATATGACACCCAGATGTTACATTCGTCTGACTTGTATGCCCCTTTAAACTAAAAATAAAAGAATCGTGAATCAGCTGTTCAAGTTGCAAGCTGTTTAACGCACACAATGGACAATGTTAACTGCCATGTATGTTTCTTTGTTAGAAAATTACTTTTGTCGAAGCAGTTTTAAGTTAGATTTTAATGTTTGAAATCAATTTAACAATGATGTTAGCCGATTTGAAAGGCGCTTCACATGTGGTTGTTTTTAGGGTTCCGTACCCAAAGGGTCAAACGGGACGCTATTACGGACTTCGCTGTCCGTCCGTCTGTCACCAGGCTGTATTACATGAACCGTGCTACTTAGCCAGTTGAAATTGCTACAGACGTATTTCTGTTGCCGCTATAACAACAAATACTAAAAACAGAATAAAATAAATATTTATGGGGGGGTCACATACAATAAAGAGATTTTTTTTACTTGTTTTTATAAAAAATGGTACGGAACCCTTCGTGCGCGAGTCCGACTCGCACTTGGCCGGTTTTTTATTGTGTCTTTAGTCTAGAACTAGAGCTCCGCGATTATTTTGAAGTACTCTGTCGCCTTTTGGTGCTACGTCGCGTCGTGAGAATCAAAGCATCATGCACCACAGAAGAAAAAAACAAGTACACACGGTGACACATCAAGCTTACTTTTCCAGTATAACATGGCCCAGCTTTGTATAGGTTTCGTGTACAAAAAGAGATCCTCATTAAATGGTTTTATATAGCTTGATTGGTCGCCATGCGTACAGTAGAAAGGTATTTAATTAAAAATATACATTTCTAAGTAACTTTTCGACTTAGACTATGAAATTCTCAGTCTAAGCATTTCGAATGCAAACAAGCTTACAGCTGCAAATATACATTCTCATTTTTTGGCCTGAAACACAGGTTTAAATAAATCTAGTTCGGGCAGGTCGCTACCAAACATCTGAATTGAACTATGATTACTTGCAACTTTTGAATATGTTTTAGGTATAAGTTACTTATAATTACTATACCATTGTATGAGAAATAACTAACTACTGCGCCTAAATGTACACTTTTTTTGTAATACTTTTTAAATAAATTTATTTCTTATTATTATTCTTATTCACATAATCTCTTGACTTCGACTGTCGTCATTTTGACTATCACATCAATCATCATCATTCTCTTGCCCTTATCCCAATTTATTTGGGGTCGGCGCAGCATTTCTTCTTCTTCCATACCACACACTTTGTTTGACCATCACACCAAATCAAACATAATTTCTATCATTCAATTCTTAACCAGCCGTCCACCTTAACCTAAGTTTAAGCACCTTATACGGTGCGCTCGACAGTTACTGTTAGTAACTTTTATCTCGGAATCTAAGTAAACTGTTCAATTGAACGCTGCTTGGAGGGAAATTGGGTCAAATTATGTTGTTACTTATAGCTGTTGTATGATATAGAAAATTATTAATGTCATCGTAACCTGGATTCTATTTCTCGTGTCGATGCGAGAGTAGCGTTGTATGGAAAACAGATTTTAGTCAGTAAGGTTATTAAGAGGGATCTCTAGTGGGCCTTTCTCCATACAAACGTATACCGCTGTTTTCTTCGTGGATAATGCGTCTAGAGCATTGATTTTTTTTTCCAAAAAATCTAGGTCTTATTAATGCCCTATCATTTCTTTTTAGGGTTCCGTAGCCGAATGGCAAAAAACGGAACCCTTATAGATTCGTCATGTCTGTCTGTCTGTCTGTCTGTCTGTCTGTCTGTCTGTCCGTCTGTATGTCACAGCCACTTTTTTCCGAAACTATAAGAACTATACTGTTGAAACTTGGTAAGTAGATGTATTCTGTAAACCGCATTAAGATTTTCACACAAAAATAGAAAAAAAAACATAAATTTTGGGGTTCCCCATACATAGAACTGAAAACCAAAATTTTTTTTTTCATCATACCCATACGTGTGGGGTATCTATGGATAGGTCTTCAAAAATGATATTTAGGTTTCTAATATCATTTTTTTCTAAACTGAATAGTTTGCGCAAGAGCCACTTCCAAAGTGGTAAAATGTGTCCCCCCCCCCTCTAATTTCTAAAGTAAGAGGAGGAAAATTCTGAAAATATTCAGAATTGTAGAACGTAAAAGAAACTATCAACGAAAATTGGTTCCAATAAGATATGATGTTTAGTTTTTGAGATATGGGACTTTTTCATCAAACTGCAGCAGTAACTTTGTTTTTGATAAACATACTATGAAAAACCAATTTTGTTTTGCGGTTGACTTGAAGTTTACTAACTAATACTACTAACTAATGAATGACAGTTCAAAATATTGTTTGGGGCTATGGAACCCTGTGTGTGAGTAAGACTCGCACTTGGCCGGTTTTTTTTTTAAACATGATCACTAAAAGAGTTATGACAATCCGAAAACCCGAAAAAAAACCGTTTTTACCGCCATGTTCAGACGACTATCAGACAAATTAGATAAGTTGTAATAAAAATGAAAATAAAAATACGTGTGGCACTCGGGGACTGCTGCGGTAAAGCTATTACATAGCATTTTTTATCAACTTATGCAATTTTAATATTTGTTTGAAAATAAACCTAACACTGAATCGGTCGCCGCGCTCAAAGCCCGCGATAAAAGCTATGCAATAGCTTAATAGAAGCATAGATATACTTTTCCTCTAAATTTTGATATAAGAATTATTTAGATCAATTTAGTTTTGAAGAAGAAAACAGCGGAATACAAAACATCTTTTGGTCAAGATTTTTGTAGATAAAATCAGCCTGAACTGCAGTTGTCTCTTTCACACTTTACCGGGGCTTGGTCAAGCGCAGCGCGACGGCAATAGTTTCTTCAAATACCTATTCTTCAAATTCCTCGGGACTAGAGTCCCCTCTTATGAGAGTTGAATGTTATGTTATAGGTACAAGTGTACAGGGATTATCTGTGTAGCTATGTAGCCTTTGCTTGGGTTAATGAGACTTCTAATCGATTGAAACTCCTATTTTGAATGCGTTCTATATCACCCCTGCAAAAAAAAGTGTCAGAACATGTCTCGACATCAGAAGCATAAGGTCGGATGTGCAAATTACAGAGAGTTTCGTACATCCGACCTTATGCTTTGAAATAAGTTTCGGGTCGGGTCTGAGGGTTACGTCCAGCCTCAGTTAATTTTGATTGTTGATGATCTATCTTCAAATAAATTACCGTCCATTAAACGCGTCATTTAAACCAGAGTATACCATTAAAGCTCAGCCTAAATGCGGATTGGATGGGAACTTTATAACCACACAAGTCTTCGCTAACAAACACTAACCTACTATAACAAACAGGCTATTAAGACAACAATAGCATTTGTAATAGCTACTTAGCTATCCAACGGTCAAGTACAGTAAATTGACCCATTTACCTCGGTCAGACGTACAAATTGCGCAGGATGATCGCTCTTAGCCTCCCTCCCTGCCTGCTATGCGGGTACTCGGGAATGGTTTGGTGTAGCTGGTTGTTTTTTAAGAGGATGCAGCTAGAATGTTGTGTCCTACGTGTCTCTTTTAGGGTTTCGTTACCAAAAGGTCAAACGGGACCCTATTACTGAGACTTCGCTGTCCGTCCGTCTGTCACCTGGCTGTATCTCATGAACCGTGATAGTTAGCCAGTTGAAATTTCTACAGATTATGTATTTCTGTTGCCGCTATAACAACAAATACTAAAAAAAGAATAAAATAAATGTCACTTTTTTATATTGGGGGGCTCCAATACAAAAAAAAGTGACATTTTTGCTCGTTTTTTTATAAATAATGATACGGAACCTTTCGTGCGCGAGTCCGACTCGCACTTGGTCGGTTTTTATAAACAATGGTACGGAACCCTTCGCGCGCGAGTCCGACTCGCACTTGGCCGGCTTTTTGTATTTCGTGTTGTTCTAAAAACGAAAATTCGGAGTGATGTTACATCAACCAACCCGCACAGGGCTCGCGTGGTTGAACCACTCCATGGAATAATCAATAAGTCAATTATCGAGGTTCTTCTTCTCTCATGCTCATGGCATGGTTATTTTAATTACCTATGAAAATGTTCTATGTGGGGAGTTCAAAATGATGTATTCAATACGTGGTATACCCTGCCACCTTGTATATATATATATATAAATTACGTGTCACGTTGTTTGTCGGGGATGGACTCCTAAACTACTTAACCGATTTCAATCAAATTTGCACACCGTGTGCAGTTTGATCCAACTTGAAAGATAGGATAGCTTAAATCTCAATTTATAGTCGCAATATTATTTTATTGCAAATTAAGTCACAATTATCTGTTAGCTCCAAACGATTCTAACAGATGGCGGTATCTGTTGACTGGATTGAGTAAGTATTCAATAGATGGCGCTGTGTAGGAGCGGAGCAGCAATGAAAAATATTGCAAAAACAGACGAAGTTGCGCGGGGCAGCTAGTATTAATTACTAGCTGTCCGGCGCAACTTCGTTTGCGTCACATTTTCCCCGTTTTCGCAACATTTTTCATTTCTGCTCCACTCCTATTGATCGTAGCGTGATGATATATAGCCTATAGCCTTCCTCGATAAATGGGCTATATACCACTGAAAGAATTTTTCAAATCGGACCATTAGTTTCGGAGCCTATTCAATGGAAACAAACAATCAAATCCTTCCTCTTTATAATATTAATTTAGATGAGCCAGAGCCATATTTATCATTGGAAGTTTAGAAGTAACATTAATTTCTGTTGAACATAATAAACAGTCCTAGTTCCCTGCACACTAATGCCGACAGTAAACACTTCCTCAGTAAGTGTCATAATTAAAAAGAAACACGATCCCAAGAGGAAATGGAAAGTTAGTTAGTCCTAAATCGACGGCAAGTTAACTGGGCCAAAGAAATCTGTGCACTACTATTTTTGTATTTACCAACACCAGAATCGCTTTGGTGAATGTTAAAGCCGAATTAAAAGGCAAGAATAACATGATTTATATAGGTTTTTGGTAAAATTTTGTTACTCATGTGATGTTTGCCCAAATGCGGCAGAACAAAAAGAAGGGGTATGTTCTGAAGCGTTGTTTTCTTTTTTTGCTATATGTCTTCCACAACCTAGTAACAGGCTGATATCCCTAGGGCACGCCGGCTGAGCAGCGCCGTGTCCTCGTAGCGGCGATTGGCGTCGCCTCCTTCTGCGAAGCAGTCATGCTAGCGAAGGAGGTGGCGGAACGTGAGAGGTAGAGAACCTCACGTCCCAGCCGCCGCGGGAGACGCCCCGGGCGTCGGGGGGCAACCAGTGGCCCCCAGCCACCGTATAGGCGCGGGTCTGTGGACGGTGAGTAATGGGCTAGCTCACCGTCCGTCCGTCTTTTGGCGACAGGCCGTGCGGACGGCGCGTTCGTGTTCCACGCGCGCCTCAAGGAGATGTCAGCAAATCGGAACGGGTCCGAGAGGGCCGATGCCTGCCAGGGCTGCGGGACTTTTCGAAAGAGATACCGTGGCCCTGGAACACAAAGGGTTAAGAAGGAACATGGATGGGTTTTAGACAGTCAAGTCTGACACTCCCTTCCGCTCCGCCCAGAGCGGGAAAAGTCATTTGATGATTTACCATCCGAAAAAAAAAATGGTTTCTCCGCTTACCCCTCAGCAATACATGGCTATTGACTTCCCCTAACGATTGTCAGATCTACAAATGAAAGCCGACATCAACAGTTGACAGAGCACTGTTTAACACTTTCTTAGTAAAGATACCTTTCAGCATCTAATTATACCCATGAATACACCACCGTTATGGTCATGATTCATAGTATGACAGCATGTATGAGGTAACCCCCATGTCAGTGTGCCTCGAATGGCATCACTGACATGTCACGATAGTGAACGCTGGCGCAATATGGATATTTTCTTTGTGTTCTCTACCTAGTTCATAATAACATCACGCCTGAATTTCGCGAAAGGGACAGAGGTGTACCTTATTGTACACCCACATTTCGCCAGTTGTGTTTCAAGGCCCATGTAATAGGGTGCGACCCTATTGCCATCAACCGGTTATAGATCAGACTCTGTGGCTTATACTGAGAAATTCTTAATGTAAACCTAATAACACTGCCCGACCCGGGATTTGAATCCAGTATCTCATGCTCAGTACTCACGTTTGCGACCACTAGACAAATTAGACGGTCTCTAATTAGTTTTAGTCACTAATACCAGTTGCCGCTAAGATCAGTAGAAATACGGAGTATACAGTAGGAACAGTCTGGCTATCCATCGAAGTGTTACAATTGATGACTCCCATGCAATGTTTGGGGAGCCTTAATAAAACAGCTGTGTGCAATTCAAATAATGATCCCATAATAATATTTGCTAGTTCACCCGTAATAGGGAGCAGCGGTGACCCAGTGGTGGCAGCCCCGACTTACGAGCAGTAAGCCGCTGGTTCGAACCTAGGCAGGCGCATTACTTTGTGTAATTTATTTCATCACCCCTGCCCTCAAAAACGGTGAAGGAAAACATCGTGAGGAAACCGGCATGTCCTAGAACTAAAAATTGGAAGACATGTTACATCTACCAACCCGCACTAGGCCCGCGTGTTGGATTACAGCCCACTCCCTCTCATAGAGAGGAGGCCTGTGTGCCAGCAGTGGGAACATTATAGGCTTATGATGATAATAGAAAATTATGCTTTAGGCCGTAAAATACTAAGGGTTATGCACTGAAAAGGATCTGACGCGATTTGGACGTGAAATTGCGGACATCAGCTCGATATACAATACAACACAACAACAACAGCACAATTACAATAATATTGAGCTGGTGTCCGCAACTGCACGTCCGAAGCGCGTATTTTGCGTGCGGGTAATCGATTTAGTTATCGCAACATGTCATTAGCATTAAAGAGCAATGACTATCTGCTTATTCATAAATATCCTACTGGCTAGTTCATTAGTTCTAGTTAATTAGTTCGTAATCTTATCTGTTAGGCTTTGATACTTCAAAGCCTAACAGATAAGATTACGAACTAATTCTATGCCAATATAGGTCCGGTCCTATTCTGTATGGTGTCGGACGTAAAGAATAGCACCATCCCATATCTTCCCGTGGGTGTCGTAAGAGACGACTAAGGGACTTGCCAGAGAATGCGCAACAGCGTCCTCTGTGGTTTTGTAACAACCGTACTGCGATCGCCAACCCGCCTGCCAAGCGTAGCGATTATGGCAAAACCCCCCATGTTATGTCAATGTGGCGACACTTGGGAGAGGCCTATGTCCAGCAGTGTACGTCTTTCGGCTGTAATGATGATGATGATGATAGGTCCGGATGTTCACAGCATCATGTTAGGCTAACATAACTGGCGAAATGAGGATCATCATCATCCTTCTCCCGCTCTTATTCTATTTTGGATCGGCGCAGCATGTAGAGGAAGTCCAAAGAAGCGATGGATAGACTGTGTGATATGGCTAGAAAGGAGGTGACAGTTAAGATGACGAGTAATAGAGAATTATGGACGAAGAACGCATGCTGTGCCGACCACGAATAAATTGGGTTAAGGGTAGGAATCTTGATGATCGGCGCAGCATGTCCGCTTTCAATATATTGTCTATTGGCCTCAGTGACGAGCCCTTTTTTTTACTGATGGTAAATCATCTACTATCACCCCCCCCCGCACTGAGCGGAGCGAAAGGGAGTGTCAGACTTGTACTGACTAAAACCCATCCATTATCCTTCTTAGCTCTTTGTGTTCCAGGGCCACGGTATCTCTTTCGAACAATCCCGCAGCCCTGTCAGGCATCGGCCCTCTCGGACCCCTCGTGTCGACCCCTTTCTAATTATTTTTCACAGAGTCTACCCATCGTTTCTTCCCCTACTCTTATATCAACATTTATACTAAACACCTTCCTCAAGACATCTTCAACTGCCCAAATGTCTGCCTCTTTGGCAAATACATGCCAAAAGTTATATTATGTTGCAACTTATTCTACAGATAACATGCCAATACCTGTACAGAAACCGATCAATAACCGGAAACCACTGTATAACAACACCACAAAAGAATTTGTAACTCTTTAAAATTCAGCTCACTTAAGACAAACTTCGTAACATTGCATAACGAAGCCAAAATTATACATAATCTCGTTCGAACGGAAACGCCAATGTTTACATTATGAGTTATTTGCGATGGCTGACTCGTATTATATTAAGCGGTCCATTTATTTTCAGGGCTATTATTAATTTAACTGCCTGCTTCAGAATTATGTAGTTTGGTGGGCACGCGTGGTGTTGCTTTTGACAGAATTGATGTGGTTGGCATAGATTCGGTTGATATGGCGCAACTTGGGAGAGGCCTGATTCCAGTAGGAAATGTAAACTTGTGCCGAAAGCTGATTTTGTCACAACGAATCGTTTTTGGGATGAGTATTTAAGTTTTCTTTAACGTAACGACGGAAGTACGCTTATAGGATGAGCAGATGAACAGACTTCTTAATCTAACACCGTTCTTTTGCTGTGTGTTCTGTTTTAATGCCATTATTTCTAAAGACTTGCACGATTTTATTACACTTGTTATACCATAAAAGGCAATGCAACTCGGAGTGCAAAGAAAGAGACGCCATTGACAGCTTGTCAGCCATACTTCACAATAGTATTGTCAGTAGCGAAACACTGGTCTACTCGTCAGCTCCAGAGAATTTCAAAAAATCTTAATTATATTTTCCTCCTAATCCAACAAAAGTTTGCCAACCATTTATGACATAGTCAACAACAAGCTATTTATAAACCATGACTCATATATCGCTCCATTTTATTCTGCCCGTGGTATTATGTTGTTAACTACTGTCTGCTTTCGGATTAACTGGGTCAGGATTAAAATAGTGTTTACCTTAGGCTGTGTTTGCTTTGTCGGGACCAAGTGGATGTGAATGTCCCAAATTGACAATGACTAAAGGCCAAGTGTACGTTGTGGTGCAATTTGGGAGAAGCCTTTGTCCAGCAGAAAACTTCTTCTTTCTTTTTCGTGAGATTAGATCCTAACCAGGTGTGAGGGTTTTTATGCCGGCCACGGGCCTCTGACTTGTCATTACATGCCGTCGAGAAATATCTCTCAGGCATGCTGGTTCCCTCACGATGTTTTCCTTCACCGAAGCACGTGATATTTAAACAAAAAACAACGTATTGTGGAAAACTGCAATACTAGGCTGAGCTGATTGATTGGCTGTTTCCGTGGGTGCCGTAAAAGATAAACGAATCCCTGGATCAGGATACAGGATCCTTAAGTCGTCACCAAAGAGGTACTTCGTTAAAATGTTGGGCAGTAGCATTTTTCTTTATACCCTTCCATATGTGAGAAATAGGCGCTAACACTTGGTGTGGCGGATACCAGCCCGATACACAATACAATATGTCCTATAAGAATGTGACCGTGACCACTAATCTTATTGATAAGATTGGTGATGGATATTAGTCTACTAATCTAGAACCTGACCATCTGCTATCAGTGCTGATAAAACGTATCAATAGGTTGTATCTAACCACCAGAAATCTTATTGCACCATCTAAAACTTTATGTGTGCCCAATATAGCCCAAAACCGCTATTATCTTATTAGTAAGCATCAATCATCATCTGCCTTTTCCCAAGTATTTTGGGGTCGGCTTCAAGTCTAACCGATACCGCTGATTACTAGTATTTAACATGGAGCGACTGCTTATCTGATCTCGACAACCAAGTTAGTACCGCAAAAATCAGCAATTTACGGCCGATTTTGCGATGACAAATCTCTCATGTGTTATTACAATTTTACAAACATGACTTTGTCTGTCCTCTGAAAATGTTTTCAAACTGCACCGAACATTGTATGCTCTAATCGCCACGGAATGTATCTGTATTGTTAGCAAATCGATTTATTATACGCCGTGAAGGTGCCACAACGGCCAGATGGTCGATCATTCATAAAATTCATTCGACTCCAAAAGGAAAGCGCTAAGTGGATGAGTCGTAAAAAACTTCATCAATGATCTTCTTAGTTAGGAAGGTTTATGTAAAAGAATCAGAGGATATTTTTCCGAATTATTTTCTGGCACGAGGGACCAAAATATCGTGAAATACGGTATTTAAAAGCCTACGTCCGCTGTGTCATTAGATTCAGCTGCGTTCAGCTGAACAAGAAGCCAACCTTACGATAGTTGACAAGAGGCAAGATGTATCTGATGTGCAATTGTGTAGTAGATACCCAGAGATAGTTCAATGAACTGTATGACATACGATGAGACGTATTGCTAGGTACTTTTTTTATTCCGCCAACCTTCCTCAACATAACACACAAGCTGTAAGTTTTTGGGATAGTCCCCTTTGAATTTTCAGAATCTCTAAAAAGACAGAACTTCGCACAAACCCCAAACAATGTAACTTCTCCATAACTACGAAGGCCAGTTCCCATCGCAAACAAACCTATCAATACCAAAAAAACGTCAGCTCCAACAAACATTGTATAGCCCGTCGCATCCACAAGCGCTAATCGACGCAGAATACTGTGTATTGTTACCTAATTGTTGTATTATACGGTGTGAAGTGGGCCAACGTTTGCGAAAACGTCGCTTGCGCAATGCCCGATGGACTGTGGGGCTGTGGCTCAATATTTTAAATGTGATGTGACTGATACGATAGTGTTTATTTATCCAAAAAATGAATGGCTGTGATTTTAAAATATTATTAATAATAATATTTTAAAATCACAGCCATTCATTTTTCCAACCAAGCAACGTTCGTGCGCGTCCAAATTGCGCGAATTTAGCTATACATATTGTGCCATCATCTTATTTTTTTTCTATTTTTACGCATGTTCACAAACAGCGCTCTCCTGACAATGTCTTTCAAGCACCAAAAGAACCATGCTTACTTAGCTGCTCTGCAGTTTATTTCGATATTTCTTTGGAACCAATCAGTTGGGAAACACCAGCACCATCTAGTTTTACACACTAATAAAGACATCGACTATAAAATGTTTAGGTGGCTACTTTTTCTTCTATTGCCAATAGAGGAACTTATACAGGGTGTAACGGAAAGGGTATATACATACTTAAGGGTGTGCTACAGACCATCAAACTAAACATGTTTCTCCACACAGAAACATCGTCATAGCGAAAAAAATATCATCTGTCCCATACATTTGGGTCGAATAGGTATTGAAATTTTGTATGGCCAGCAGATTTTTTTTTTGTTATTACGATGGTTGTTTGTGGAGAAACATGTTCAGTTTGATGGTTTATAGCACACCCTTAAGTATGTATATACCCTTTCCGTTACACCCTGTATGTTGCGTTTATAAGTTAGACTTCACACTTAGTTCCATCGACTACAAAAACATTTATACCTGTCACTCTCTTTCTCATGTCGTATCATCACCTTTTCCAAGAAGGCAGATCACCCTATAAAACAATGAAAACTCTCGTAGTTTTTCCTTCAAAGCAGAGGACCCGGATAAGTGGTAAACGGTTTCGAAGTGACAAACGACGAAACGACGTGTCAAAGCGTTATTACCACGACTCAATGGAATTGACTAAAGCTTTTGAGTAACTGATGCATGGAGTTACATACACGTTAGTCCAATGTATTTTTGACTTTTCATCACCGCTATCGCCAATAACAAGTGCGAATAGTCAGTAAACCGAAAGTCAGACAGCTAGTCTTACCAAGGAGTATCTTATTACCCAGTAATAATTTGACTGTTGATGACAGAAAGGCAGTCGCTCGATGTAAAATACTGGTATTCAGCTGCATCCGGTTAGACTGGAAGCCGACTCCAACATATTTTGGAAAAGAATAAAGCAGATGATGATGTTATCGCCACTAACAACGTAATTTTGTCTCTATCCATACCAATTATTCCACTACTAACATCCTAGGTGATTGACCAGCTCCTCACTTATGATAATTTAATCAAACGACTAGCAGTAGCACGTGAAGTCAAGTACATTACATACGACATCAATTGAGGAAAATTGCTTAACAATTAATGTACAAGTGGGTACTGACACCTGTAGACTGTTGACAGAATATTTTGTACGATAAAGTTTTCTGGTTGCAGGATGACAAAGCTCAGATATGTATATACTATAATCAAAAAGCCTATAATGAGTGTTAAGAGACTCTGAACAAAACCGAAAGGCACTTTTTTCTGGACCATAACGGGCTCGTTCTAGTTATGGAGATGTTAGAAGTCAGAGTTCCAAAATTTTCACAAGGTGTTATATACTAAAATACTTTAAATTCTCCCATGACACCTATTCAATACATCAGCATATTTTTAGGGTTCCGTAGCCGAATGGCAAAAAACGGAACCCTTATAGATTCGTCATGTCTGAAAACCAAAAATTTTTTTTTCCTTATACCCATACGTGTAGGGTATGTAATGGATAGGTCTTCAAAAATGATATTGAGGTTTCTAATTTAATTTTTCTCTAAACTAAATAGTTTGCGCTCTAGCGCAAACTATTTAGTTTAGAGAAAAATTAAATTCGCCACTTCCAAAGTGGTAAAATGTGTGTCCCCCGCCTCTAATTTCTAAAGTAAGAGGAGGAAATTCTGAAAATATTTTGAATTGTAGGACGTAAAAAAAACTATCAACGACAGTTGGTTTCAATAAGATATGATGTTTAGTTTTTGAAATGTGGGGCTTTTTCATCAAACTGCAGCAGTAACTTTGTTTTTCATTATCATACTATGAAAAACAAATTTAGTTTTGCGGTTGAGTGGAAGTTTACTAATACTACTAACTAATGAATAACAGTTCAAAATATTGTTTTAATATTTGTTTGGGGCTATGGAACCCTGTGTGCGAGTAAGACTTGGCCGGTTTTTATGCTGATCCGAGGTACAGGGTACAAGCCTTCTCTCCATTGTCCATCAGGCTGACTCTTTTTTCTTACATTTTCATTCCTACGAACTTTTTTAAGCTGAGTGGTAATGAAATCAATTTCTTATTGGATCTGTATACGGCGACCTACAATTCGTCAAATGGGGTTGCTAACACTGCTGTTGGTCGAAAAAGCTCGAGTTTAATATCAGCCTGGAAACTTCCACTTCTGGAAAGGGCCTTGCAATACACATTATCCTCCTGCCCATATCCAATTGATTTTATTAGGAATTTCCACCTTCCGCACCCATTTGTTTTATAAGGTCAACGGTCCAACTGGACGTCCCACGTGCTCATTGCCAATTCAGATTCACGCTCACTACTTAAAGACTCATCTGCATCAACGGTCACCGAATATATTTTGTGATCGGTTTCATCACGCCTGTAATCCTTATAGGGTTGGTCAGTGGTATCATCATCAGCCTATAATGTTCCCACTGCTGGGACACAGGCCTCCTCTCTATGAGAGAGAGTGGGCTGTACTCCACCACGCGAGCCCAGTGCGGGTTGGTAGATGTCACATGTCTTCGAATTTTTAGTTATAGGACATGCCGGTTTCCTCACGATGTTTTCCTTCACCGTTTTTGAGGGCAGCGGTGATGAAATAAATTACACAAAGTTATAGGCCTGTCTGGGTTAGAATCCATAGCTTAGTGCTCGTAAGTGGGGGGGCTGCTACCACTGGACCACCGCTGCTGCTTGACAGTGGTATGTGTGTTCACATACTTATTATATTTATCAGACAGTGAGACTGAGGGACTTGGTTAGATTCCTGGGTCGGACAAAGTGTTATTGGGTCTTCCCATCAATAGATTTTCAGTAGCAGCCACGGAATCTGGATTTGTGCCCGGTTGATGACAATAGGCTCCTCACCCCCTATTACATGGCATATTATATACTTAAAACATAACTGGCGAAATGTGGGTGTACTATTACTCTGCCTAACGCTTCGGAGATTAAAAGCGTGATGTTTATTTAAGTCTTACTTATTGTCTTTCTTTGACTGATTTCAGGTTTGGCACAAGGGGTGTTTCAAATGCCAGGAATGCGGTATGACACTCAACATGCGGACCTACAAAGGATATGGAAAACTCCCATACTGTGAATCGTAAGTATTTTTTATTAATTATTTATTTATACTACTTGGTCTTACTTAACGAAGCTGAAAGGCACTTCTTCTATCTGTCATTGCGATATTTTTTAAAAGTGAACACTTCTTTGGCCACGTTGAGGGTCTTTAGGTAGGGGTAAACCTATAAGCTATTTATCATCACGCTACGACCAATAAGAGCGGAGCAGCAATGAAAAATGTTGCGGAAACGGGGAAAATGTGACGCAGACGAAGTTGCGCGGGACAGCTAGTCAAACATAAAACAGTCACCAAACAGTTTCACTTTCGATCCGACAATAATTATGTAAATTCGGGCCATTACTTGATTTTAATAGTTGGCTGACCAGCCTATTCTAAGCACGCTAGCTACATAAGGTCAAGGTTTCGAACACGTTTATTAATATCTTTTAATTTAACCGACTTGCGTGTTGTTAACAGAATAATTTTTTTCCGTTAATTTGTGGTAAAAGGGTGTGGGTCTGAGGAATTTAGGGCCAGTCAGTTATTTAACTCCCACGTAATAAAATGGAGCCCATTTGCTATTCATCATCATCATCATTTCAGCCGAAAGACTGCTGAATATAGGTCTCCCCCAAGCGTCGCCACATTGACATAACTTGGGGGGTTTGGCCATAATCGCCACGCTTGGCAGGCGGGTTGGCGATCGCAGTACGGTTGTTACAAAAGCACAGAGTTCGCTGCTGCCCATTCTATAGCAAGTCCCTTAGTCGCTTCTTACCACCCCCTGGGAAGATAGGGGATGTTGCTATTCCCATTTGCTATTAACCGAGCCAAACCCAATAACACTTTGTTCAATCGGAAATCGAACTCAGCACTAGTGTACGTTCCTGCCAAGGCTGCGGGACTGTTCGAAACAGATACCGTGGCCCTGGAACTCAAAAGGGCTAAGAAGGAACTTGGATGGGTTTTAGTCAGTACAAGTCTGACACTCCCTTCCGTTCCGCCCAGAGTGAGAGGGGGCCATTTAATGATTTCCCAAACGTAAAAAAAAATCAGTAGTGTAAGTTTTGCTGTAAAATAGTTTCGTTCTAATTTTATCTTACAAGTCATTTGAAAGAAAACGCCATCGCTATGCTAATATAGCTTACTGGGAGTATACAATAACAATATTTTATACATGACTCGCATGAACCTACGACTGAACAACACGACTGGTTGCAACTTGAATGAATGACTCACGGAATAACTTCACAAGAATGCCTGTTGTCTGAAAAACAACGTGAATTCTTACAAGAACGGATACGTTTCGTACACTTTAGTTAACATAACATCACGCCTGTTATCTCCGAAAGGTTAAGCAGAGGTGACAAACACCCACAGGTCGCCGGTGATGTTTAAGTCCCATGTAATAGAGGTTCATTTCCATCAACCGGGCACAAATCCAGACTACGTGGCTGCTACTGAGAAATTCCTAATGGAAAAACCAAACAACAGTGCCCAACTCGGGAATCGAACTCAGGACCTCATGGTCAGCAGTCGCGGTTGTGACCACTCGACCAACGAAGTAGTCTAGTCAGTCGAGGTTCTTCAGTTATTTAGAAACAAGTAACGCCGGTGGCCAGATAATGGGCAGCAACGTTCTCAGTGCTTTTGTAACAACCGTACTGCGATCCCCAACCCGCCTGCCAAGCGTGGCGATTATGGCAAGAGCCCCCATGTTAAGTCAATGTGGTGATACTTGGGGGAGGCCTATGTTCAGCAGTGGACGTCTTTCGGCTGAAATGATGATGATGAAATGTTTTAGGGCAAAAATAATTCTAGGGCGATCAACTCCTCCAAAAAATATATGGTGCCCAAGTTCCTGCCATAACATATGTTCCACTTCGACTGATGAATACTTAAATACGTCCAGAGCAGTTAGTTTTTCGTCACAACCTCGTATAGCGTTAAGGTTGAACCTTGTCTTCCAGCAGGGAATCGCACTTTTGCTGCCGAGCGTGCTGCCATTCGCATTTTCGATGCTTTCTGCTCTGTTTCTCGCTCTACCATTCCCGCTCTGTTGCTTACTCTTGGAAATGATGGTTCTGAGCGACAGAAAAAGATAGAAGCATGGAATCGCTCTTGTCTTCTACTGCCAGATGAGCTTGTCGCTGCGGTTTGGTGTTGTGGTCAGCTTCGTGACTGTCCCTTCATAAACACCCAGAACCTACGCAAATTCAACTCAGGGAAACAGATCCCGGAAGATCCAATTTCATCAAAGTCGAGATGACGCTAGTTTTCCGCATGATATTCCTAGGAAATCCGCAGATTCTCATTAAATCTTTGACGGCAAAACCAGTGTCTATTCGTATATTTATGCGTCGTTACTCATAGCAATTACAGGCTTACTCACAATATAGTTGTTACGCTACAATGCGTATGTGTGAATCATGCGACTGCAATGGTAAAGAGATCGTTTTGAGAAATATACAATGAAATTCATCATCTGCTTAGCCTTTTCCCAAACTATCTTGGGGTCGGCTTCAAGTCTCACCGGATGCAGCTTAGTACCAGTATTTTACATGAAGCGACTGTCTATCTGACCTCCACAACCCAGCAACTGGGTAATAGGATACCCCTGGGTTAATACTGGATGTCAGACTTTTGGTTTCTGACTACTCGTAACGACTGTCAGACTGTCCAAGGGGTATCTTATTACCCAGTAGTAACTGGGTTGTCGAGGTCAGATATGCAGTCGATCCATGTAAAATACTGGGATTCACCTGCATCCGGTTAGACAGGAAGCCGATCCCAACCTGATGATCATGATCATCTTTCTTCTGCTTTTATCCCAATTTATTTGGAGTCGACGCAGCATGCCGTGTGCCATCTTTATATATATAAATTACGTGTCACGTTGTTTGTCGGGGATGGACTCCAAAACTACTTAACCGATTTTAATCAAATTTGCACACCGTGTGCAGTTTGGTCCAACTTGAAAGATAGGATAACTTACATCTGAATTTATAGTCGCAATATTATTTTATTGCAAATTAAGCCACAATTATCTGTTAGCTCCAAACGATTCTAACAGATGGCGGTATCTGTTGACTGCATTGAGTAAGTATTCAATAGATGGCGCTGTATAGGAGCGGAGCAGCAATTTAAAATATTGCGAAAACAGGAAAAATGTGACGCAGACGAAGTTGCGCCGGACAGCTAGTACTTCTATAAGTCGTCATCTTATTTTATACGAATCTCAGAATATTCTCACCTGACATAACGATGCGTAATATACAAACATGTTCGTTACGTATATTACGTCAAAACTGACTGACTTCAATGTAAATGTCTGACTGGTCAACACAACAACTGGATAGTAATTATGCAACGAGACTCATATTTTATCCCACTGTGGTTGCTGTGAGTAGAAATATGATGAAGTATCAGTATTTATTTATTATTATACCAATATTATAAAGCTGAGAGTGTTTGTTTGTTTGCTTGAACGCGCTAATCTCAGGAACTGCTGGTCCGATTTGAATTTTTTCAGTGTTAGATAGACCATTTATCGAGGATGGGTGTAGGCTATAAATCATCACGCCAAGACCAATAGGAGCGTAGCAGCAATGAAAAACGTTGCGAACGGGGAAAATGGGACGCAGACGAAGGTGCGCGGAACTGCTAGTTTATTTATAACACCTTTAACTATCCTGACAGAGTTTACCTTAATGCGATACTTCATAACTTAAACTAATTAACCTATATACTCAGAATTACAAAAATTAGAACAATACAAAATAACAGCATAATCCAATTATTACAGCATATTCAAATCAAATCAAAATATTTTTATTTTACATAGGCCTACACGGGCACTTATAAAACGTCGACAAAAAGGCGCTCGGCTCGTGTTAGTCGTTTCCTATGGAGAAGAACTGACAAGAAACTCCATGGTTACTCTTTTAAAATCATTTGGTTTTACAATATTTCTGTTACAGCGTTAGTACTTAAGTATGGGAGGACATCGTTGGCCCGACAATAAGTCGTTGCTTACTACAAAAAGTAGAACAAGATAAAAAGTTACCAAAGATCTAGAAATCTATAAAGCCTACAATATCCACACATTTACAAACAATCGGTAAATAAGAAAAAAAAACTATACAACAAAAAAGAAATATTACAAAAAGACTAGATCATACAAGAGACACAAATGTTGTCATCCGTGCTGTAATTATTCTAAACAAAAGGTATGTATTATAATGGTGCATCAAACAAAAACATACCATAACATAAAGCATACCATAGTTACATACGAACATATTACATATGTAAACTGCCCATTCACTGTTACTGAATTAAAGGGTGTTATTCATAAAACTAAGGATTCTGCACCAGGCAGTGAGTGCACCTCATATTCCTTTTTAACCCCCGACCAAAAAAGAGGGGTGTTATAAGTTTGACGTGTGTATCTGTGTGTCTGTGTGTGTGTATGTATCTGTGTGTATCGTAGCTCCTAAACGGATGAACCGATTTTGATAAAAGTGGTGTCGTTAGAAAGATATTTTAATCGAGAGTGTTCTTAGCTATGTTTAGAGAAAATCTGCTCAGCCGTTTGAAGATCATCACCTCTTTTCTAGTTGATGAAGGGATATAAATAACTTTCACAGGTAGTCAATTTAAAATGTTGTCGCTTGTCACCATGGGCATTGCTGACGGGGGGGGGGGGGGGTACACACGCCTACCCCCCCCCCCCTTTTTTAATTTATGCCTTTCCTTGGTGTTGTTAATAAGCGAGAAGAGACGCAACACCGAGAAAATTGGAAGGAAAGGGGGGAGGCCTATGCCCAGGAGTAGGAAAGTCAAGGCTAAGAAAAAATAATACAACTATATAACATGAAAAAAATTCAATTAAAAATTTAAATAACCCCTGACACAAAAAACCCCTAAAAAGCCAAAAAAAAAAAATCCAAGCGTCGTAGCGAAGGGGGACCGCTAAGAAGACTGCTTAGTACAAGCACAGAACAAAGCGGACCCCCGACGCTACGACGCTTGGATTAATTTATTTTTGGTTTTAAAATAAGGGACGCCACAAATCAGTCTGGAAAGTAAAGAACTTACATCCTACTAATATTATAAACGCGAAAGTTTGTAAGAGTGTATGTTTGTTATTCTTTCACGCAAAAACTACTGAATGGATTTTGATGAAATTTAGTATGTAGATAGCTTATACCTTGGATTAACACATAGGCTACTTTTTGTCCCGATCTGCGCGGGTGCGACCGCGGGGCGCAGCTAGTAATCCATAAAAAGAAGTATCACTAGTTCCCCCTCTCTACTTGACCAATACAAAACCTCTTATTTTTAAAAGCTGGTTAAAACACGTGGTTATTTGCCCTTACCCTTGAATAGAAAAATATACCAAAAAATGTTTCCGATAAGATAACAGAATGCACTACATCAATGCTACATTATTGATGCTGATAGGCTGATAAGGATAAAACCCAGCAATGTAAATTCGTGTTGTAAATCAAAGGAAATGTTCATTATATATGGAAATATCCTTAACGTTCATACAATTAAGACCAATAAGATACCAATAAGATTAATATGATATGTGATTATTTAATTAATTAATGTTACCTCCAATCGCCTGAAACACAGGATTACCTAGTTCAGGCACAAAACATAAGTGAACATGACATAAATTTAAGAAGACATAAATATTTTTTTTTTTGAATAAATTATTATTATTATTTATTTTATTTAATAAATTATTATTATTATTTATTTTATTTAATTATTGTTTGCTTACGAAATTTTCCTTAATCGTGTTTTATAGTACAAGTCAGTTAAAATTATGTTTTATTGATGAATAATTATATGGCTAGACAGGGGATGGAGACGGCTGACATCATCATCTGCCTAGCCTATTCCTACTATCTTGGGGTCTGCTTCCAGTCTAACCGGATGCAGCGGAGTACCAGTATTTTACATTAAGCGACTGCCTACCTGATCTCCACAACCCAGTAGCTGGTTAATACGCGATACCCCTTGGGAAGACTGGATATCAGACTTTTGGCTTCTGACTACTCGTAACTACTGTCAAAGATCTATAATTGTCAGCCGGAACCAACATCCATCCACCATCATCATTTCAGCCCAAAAGACGTCCACTGCTGGACATAGGCCTCCCGCAAGTGTCGCCACATTGACATTTTCGGAGGTTTAGCCATAATCGCCACGCTTGGCAGGCAGGTTGGCGATCGCAGTACGGGTTGTCACAAACGCACAGAGAACGCTGCTGCCCATTCTCTGGCAAATCCCTTAGTCGCCTCTTACGACACCCACGGGAAGATATGGGATGGTGCTATTCTTTACGTCCGACACCATACAGACCACACACACATTGCATAATAATAAACACACTAGGCCAAACAATGTTAAATTATTATGGGTCCAAATGGCAACTATTCCGCATGAAACTAAAAAATAATCACGTAAATCGGATCATAAGTCTCGGCGTAATCGGTGTACATACATAAAAAAAAATACCAATCGAATTGAGAACCGCCTCCTTCTTGAAGTCGGTTAAAAAGAGGTTTCATCAATCGCTATAACCAGCAAATGAATAGGGAAAGCAAATAAAAATCATTATAATCGCGTAAAAGTCCCTGACCTTACCTAACTTACATGCGAATTGCATATTACAAAACATTACGCATATTAACATACAGTAATCAGTTGCTATTAACATACTATATGATACTGAATAAAACATAGAATATGGTGCGTTGTTAGTCATATCTGGTCATGTAATAATGGCTGTAAAAGTACCCTTAAGAGGGTTTACACCTTACGGCATTTCATACTAACTTTCAAGTCCTTATTTTCCGAAATGACTGAACCGATTTTAATGAAACTTGATTCGCATAAGCAGGATACATAGGTACAAACATTTTCGAAATGTCTATGTTAAGAAGTCATTCTACTCATTATTATGAACAACTTTTACTATGACCAAACCCGAAATCGTGAAAAAAAAATCTGCTGTTCCCTACATTTTGACGAGTTATGTGAATATAAAGTACGGAACAGCTGATTTTTTTTCGCGATTTCAGGTTTGGTCCCATAGTGAATGTTGTTCATAATGATGAGTAGAATGACCTCTTAAGAGGTTGTTGGTGTTTTACCAAAAACCCTGTATACCTAGTACTTTTTGCACTATGCCTACATAATTATTACAATCTTCTTTTTTTTTTTCATCAATAAAAGTACTGTCAATCGATCTACAAAATCAGTGCGTGACTTCGTCACGCCGAATGAAAGTTGTTCGTCAGAAATTATTTACACTTTTACTGCCTAGATTGCGGAAACTCGACTTTTTTGCCGACGCCGCGAATTTTACGCTTGACTGCAAATAGTTTAGTAATTACCACGAATTGTCAATTATGTGCTATTGATCGTTTTAATTAAAAAGAAAATAACAATAAGAAGGGATTTTCAAAACGAGGGTGTCTAGTTATAACATCACGCTTATTATCCCCGAAGGGTTAGGCAGAGTACACTGAGATTTTGCCAGCTATGACAGTTTAGGTCCCATGTAATAAGGGGCGAGCCTATTGCCATCAGCTGGGCGCGAATCCTGACTCCGTGGCTGCTACTGAAAAATGCCTGATAAAAAAACCCAATAACTCTCTAGTCTCATAAAAAGCTATCCTCATACTTAAAACTACCCTGAAATATTTCCAGACACGTACCAAAAGCGAAGCACACGACGATGGCGGAGACGCCCGAACTCAAACGAATAGCCGAGAACACGAAGATACAGAGCAACGTCAAGTATCACGCCGACTTCGAGAAGAGCAAGGGGAAATTCACACAGGTATGTACACCTAAAATAGTGTTTCCGAACATTGAAGATTGTTGCCGAAGCGCGCACTTTTCCTGGCAGATTTGTAGTTTGTACGAGATGAATAAAAGATTGATGAGTTGTGTGAAAGCTGATGTTGTAAGAAGGGAAAGGAACACTGAGATGATGGCTGATAGAGATAAAAAATGCATACGGGCTGCAAGGGGCATCGACGCGAAAATGCTTACCATATAATCGGTACACTCTGTGGAGCTCGTGGCTAAACAATAACAGCCGCACGGGTCGATCTTGAAGGATTGGCAAGAAAAAAGACATGCTGCGCCGACCCCAAAATAACGGCATGCGAATGATCATGTCATGGGTTGATTAAGTCGGAGCGTTATTTAATAAAACATTTTCTTAAGACATACACATTAACACCGCACACACACAACATTTTCTTATTAAGTAACTTGTTTCTTAAATAAATAAGTTAACATAATACTGTGACTCCCAAATACAGCATATTAACATTATTAACATAAGCTTTCCTATAATTGCAACTCTGAAAGGTCAGTTGCAATCACAAAGACACAACTTTATCTTCAATCCAGTATAAATCTTACTTGCAGGTCGCAGATGACCCCGAAACCCTCAGAATCAAAGCCAACACGAAAATCATAAGCAACGTGGCCTACCACGGAGAATTGGAGAAGAAGGCTCAAATGGAGAAGCAGCGGCAGATTAACGAGAATGGAGAAATCGTTGGTGAGTTGGTTACCAATGTTGGTAACTAATGTTGGTATATGCTTCTATTTTATGTTGGTTTAATGTTGTGTTGGTTATGTTGGCACTTTATGTTTAGGATTGAATCTGGGTACTTTTTAAAGAATCATTGTTATTTCAATAGTTTTCATTCCTATTACGTGTGCGAATTTAGGATGTACTGCACACCTCTGCCGTCCCCTTTGGGAAGTTCAAGCCCTTCAATCAGTGCTTAGGCTTTAATCAGATTGGTTGTTGCTTCATTGGGGCAGTTTGAGATTCTTCGCATCCTGCGATGAATCATCAATCCATGTCATCTCGTTATATCTATGGTATAGTTCAAGCGTGATGAAGATCATTTAATGAGAATCATTTTATATGCCCCACTCCTTACAAAAAAAACCGCTTGTCGGTCATAGTAATGTTGTGAGGAGCTTGTGGCCGTTCGGGTCGATCTTCAGGTCAAGCTGTACTTGCTTGAGTTGATCCGAAGATGAAAGACCACCCAATACATATCGAGTTTCCTCCGTACCTCGGAAAGCACGTGAAACCGTTGGTCCCGGCTGTCAATTATAGATCTTTGACTGTTGTTACAGTTAGTCAGTGACCCGAAATTCTGACAACCAGTCTTATCAAGGAGTATTTTATTACCCAGTAACAACTGGGTTATAGAGGTCACATAGGCAGTCGCTCCATGTAAAATACTGGTATTCAGCTGCATCCGATTAGACTGGAAGCCGACCCCAACGTAGTTGGAAGAAGGCTATGCACATGGTGATATAACATATTAAAGTATACCATTGTCTTCCAAAAAAATAAAGATTCTATACTCCTTCATATTTTAACGTTTCATAAATTAATTGTAAGTCTCGATCAACTTTTTTAATGACTTATAGAAGATCATAAACACATTATTCCATTAATAAGTAATTAAGGATTACCCAGATTCAGTCTGAGCATATTAAAAATCAATTCACATTGATCAATACAGTTAAGATCGTTAGAGCAAGACTAATCTGGATTTAAGTTCCTATGTCAGTCTATTATTTTGAATGAGAATCAAGGATAAATAAAAGTTACAAGTGATAGAAGTAATATAAAGGTTTGTTTCGAAAATTAATATTGATTTTTAACTTATTGAAGTATTTGCTATTAGCCTTTACCCGCAACATCGTCTTAGTGGAATTTATAAAAAAAAATTATCGACTATTTTGTTTCTAAACTAAAATAAGCGTTAGTTTCTGCTTATCACATCAGCTATCTACCAGTAAAAGACTTGTCAAAATTGGTTCAGCCGTTTCATATACTAACCGGAACAAACTGACAGCCAGACAGACAGCCAAAAAAATATAGGGTTTACACAAACATTGTGTTTAATTATTCAACAAACAGCTGTTTTGGTACATTTGTGTTTATACTACAGAATAAAACAATTATTACAAGCGTATGATGAAATTATCATTTGTTTTAAATCAGCATGGATAATCATAACTGATAATTATCTTGATAACCTGCTTTTCAACAGTCAGAGCCCTGTATTCCTAGAAAAAATTGGGAAAGAGGGGTCAGGTAATGCTAGCCACAAATTCTATCTAATAAAAATGGTTATTATAGTCTTGCACTAACGTATTATAGCTGGTCAAAAAGACACATATCATGTCGCACAGTCATAATCGTATCAATGTGGTTTTATGTACAATCATAAGGTTTTTGACCATATGTTGCTAACTTTCATTATGTCGTTTTAATCGGAAAAATAACATTTACATTGGAAAATAATTATTGACGGTCTAGTGAATGCAAGCGCGGCTGCTGAGCTTGAAGTCGTTGGTTCGATTACCGGCACTAAGTTGAAAACGTGACCCTGTCAAAAAAGAATAAGGCTCTTCAGCCCTACCTACCCTTTCGTCCCGTTGGTTTAGTGGCCGCAAACGCTACTGTTGAGCATACAAGGTGGACACCGCGGGCCTGTGGACGGTGAGTAATGGGCTAGCTCACCGTCCGTCCGTCTTATGGCCGTGCCGACGGCGCGTTCGTGTTCCACGCGCGCCTCAAGGAGATGTCAGCAAATCGGAAGGGGTCCGAGAGAGCCGATGCCTGCCAGGGTTGCGGGAATGTTCGAAAGAGATACCGTGGCCTTGGAACACAAAGGGCTAAGAAGGAACATGAGTTTTAGTCAGTACAAGACACTCCCTTACGCTCCGCCCAGAGCAGGTGTCATTTGATGATTTCTCATCCGTAAAAAAAGGGACACCGACGCTAAAATGGAGACCACGAATTCAATACATCATTTTGGACCCCCACTTACATATTTTTCGTCGATTCATTTAAAGAACAACAGCTATTCCAGATATTTTGTTTTTGATCTTGTAGGTATTGCAGTTTTTTGGACAGGCTAGGAAATATAGACTAAAGACTTATAGCCTTCCCTCATGGTTAAATAAAATAAAAAGAACCGGCCAAGTGCGAATCGGACTCGCGAACGAAGGGTTCCGTACCATTATTTGTAAAAACGAAAAACAAAACTTTTTTGTTTGGGAGCCCCCCTTAAATATTTATTGTTTTCTGTTTTTATTATTTGTTGTTATAGCGTCAACAGAAATACATAATCTGTAGAAATTTCAACTGGCTAACTATCACGGTTCATGAGATATAGCCTGGTGACAGACGGACGGAGAGCGAAGTCTCAGTAATAGGGTCCCGTTTGACCCTTTGGGTACGGAACCCTAAAAAGCAGTTTTGTAGAAAACAGCTGTTTTTTTACTACCTAAGAATAATTTATATGTGGGCTGGGGTTCAAAATGCTGTACAAAATACGTGGTCAGCGTCGATATCCCTTACACCTTGCTGTGTTCGATTAACGGATACTGTTTTGGGTTCCTGTATAAAAAAAAAATCAACCGGAGTTAGGATTAGAGTCCAAAGCTCCTTTTCAATTACTAATGGGACTTACTTACAACATAACTAGTGAAATAAGAGCAGACCTATGACATCTGCCTACCAATTCAGAGAAAAAGCCGTGAAGATACATTACTGTAATTATATGTAGTTGTCTATTGTGGACTAGGAATATACAAGTTGAGGAAAATTACTAGAAAATAAATTTTCCTGTTAACTTTTCACTACCTATATATGGCTATATTCTGTTTTTGCGAAAAGGATAAAAACACATAAAAGTCCCTAAACAATTCATTCATGACTGACGAACAATAATAAATGTAAAATAATTAACACAAATTTGAATCATTTATTTGTTCATCATGGGGAAATATAAACGAGCTTCCTCATAGCTCGTGGCTAAATAATAACAGCCGCACGGGTCGATTTTCAAGGTTGAGCTGCGCTTGCCAAAGTCGGTCTGTGGATGGGTAACCTCATCATTACATGCCGAGTTTCCTTTGTGCCTCGGAAAGCACGTTAAGCCGTTGGTTCCGGCTGTCATTTGTAGATCTTTGACAGTCGTTACAAGTAGTCAGTGGCCCGAAAGTCTGACAACCAGTCTTACCAAGAGGTATCGTATTACCTTGTACTAACTGGGTTGTGGAGGTCAGATAGGCAGTCGCTTCATGTAAAATACTGGTAGTCAGCTGCATCCGGTTAGACTGGAAGCCGACCTCGATTAAATTGGGAAAAGGCTCGGCAAGTGATGGGGAAATATAAACCCAATCAGGGAATTAAAACTATTATTATCTTACGCTCAACAGCCACGCATGCAATCACTGGACTAAACCTTGCTTATGACAAAAAATAATGATCAAAATCCAATGTTATTTTTCCGACCCACCCATATGTTTCTAATACCACCTCCCCCTTAGAACTACCATCGGACAACTATCACCAACAAATCGACAACTACGCAACAGAAATGCTGGCACCAAACGTACCACCACCGAATCTGCCGCCCAAGAACCATTACCAGACGCCATCAACCCAGTACCACCCCCCACCGCCCCAACAACAGCCAGTGGTGCACCAACAACAGCAGTCCGTGGCCCATCAACCTCAGCAACCGTCCCACCAACCTTCAGGACACAACAGACAGTA
This sequence comes from Cerastis rubricosa, assembly GCA_949152445.1. Lineage (NCBI taxonomy): Eukaryota > Metazoa > Arthropoda > Insecta > Lepidoptera > Noctuidae > Cerastis > Cerastis rubricosa. Next base: position 3,796,160 of record OX424550.1, on the reverse strand, counting down.
CCAGGATCAATACTACAAGCCTAAAGAAGAATATTACCCCCAGTATCAAGAGTACCAGGGTCAATACTACCCCCAGTATCAGAATTACCCGGCTCAACCGCAAAATCAGTCGCAACAGTCTCAGTCACAGAAAATTGGAAGAATTCAGGACTATGACCCTATTAGTGATGGACCTAGGGCGCCTCCTAATACGCAGAGGGCGTCGGCTACGCTTATTTATAATAGCACTAGTGATGGCAAAAGAGGTTTGTTGCTATAAGTGTAATTTTTGGAAGTTTTACTATTTTTTAATGAAAATTTTGTTGTATGTTTTGACGCAATGATTTAATTAGTTAGATGTGCTCTACCACATTAAAGATTAGCAGTCGCGTGTTGGTTCCTCTGACACAAAAAATGCTGCTTGCTGCCATGGAAATGCCATGTACTGAATAATTGAATTCTTACTCTTGTCAATATCGACGGCACGGTTGGCGCAGTGGTTGAGCGATTGGCTGCTGCGCTACGTGTCGCGGGTTCGATCCCCGCAAGGAACAAATATTTGTATGGCCTACAGATAGTTGTTCCGGGTCTGGCTGTTTGTGTATGTAAGTTTAAATGTTTGTAAACGCACCACGATACAGGAGAAATTCCTAGTGTGGGCTAATGTTTAAATAAAAATATCAACACTTTAAATGACAATAGGACGACAAGGAATGGCAACTGAAATTACAGTACTTTCACAAGTTGTTATGCCTTGTAACTGTGGCTTCATCTTTTTTTTTATGACATTTAAAAGTGGCCTGTAATGGTTTAATTGAAATACTAGCTTTGGGTTTGAGACACAAACTGTAACCACGTACACATAGAAATATTTCATCGGCCATTTAAAAAATACCAGCTGTTCCTTACACTTTGACTGTGTAGGCATTGCGTGTCTATCACTATTTTAAGGAACAGCAGATTTTAAAAAATACCGATGACAAATATTTTTATGTTGGGTAGTTCAGAATGATACATACGTGGTAACCCTGAATACTTCGTAAATGCTGCAATGGAAACGCCAAGAGTGGTATGTTTTAAATCACTTTTCTCCGTACAGGGTTATTGGTAAAACACCAACAACCTTTTAAGAGGTCGTTGTACTCATCATTATGAACAACTTTTACTATGGGACCAAAACTGAAATCGCAAAAAAAAAACAGCTGTTCCGTACTTTATGTTCACATAACTCGAGAAAATGTAGGGAACAGCAGATTTTTTTTTTCACGATTTCTGGTTTGGTCTCATCGTAAAAGTTGTTCATAATGATTAGTAGAATGACCTCTTAAGAGCTTGTTGGGTGTTTTACCAATAACCCTGTATAAACACTTTTCGCGCGGCATAAGTACGGTCAGAGCAAATCTAACTATTTAAATATTTGAAGGACTCTTGAAATACTATACCTGCCGTTTTAATGAAAAAATAGTCAAATACCCTACTTTTTTTCTTTATTTGCTTATTTTATGTTTTCAGTCAGTTCATTTTATGTTGCTCATTATTTTTGTGTTATTTTTGTGTATTGGTTTTGGGAATGTTTTTAAATAACGCTTGTAACAAAACTACAACAACGTAACGTTTATGTGTCGTAAATGTCTTTATAAGAAAGAAAGAAATAAAATTGTGTTTATTAGCATTATAAAAAACAGAACATATTAAAATTAAACAAAACTATTAATGCCAAAAGGGCTTCAGCTCAGCATAATGCTGGATGGCAACACAAGGTGTACCACCTGACGCTGAATTTCAGCTGCAGCCCGCAGAGTGCCATACACTCGAATTACTTTTTGTTGTAATACAATAAAAAGTCTATGGGAATACTTTTAATAAAGTCCACGACCCCCAGAGTTACCGAACCATCGGAACCAGGACAGCCGGACAGGGGGAACAACCATCGGATAGTTGCCCCCCTGTTCGGCTTTGAAGCCGATTTATTTTTTAAAGAACTGAGACTTAAATTAATATTAAAAATAAAAAAGGTGAAATGTCCGACATTTTTACTTTCCAACTTTTGGTCAGCTATGGTAATCCTACTCCAAGAGGGCTGGAATCAATTACCTCTTTTATAATAAAAACTAGCTGCTGCCCACAACTTCGTTCGCTTGGAAATTTTTCATGGGTTTTAGGCGTATGTGATGTTGGCCGATTCTCAGACCTTCCCGATATGGACACAAAATTTCTTACAAATCGGTTCAACCGTTTCGGAGAAGTTTGGTAACAAACACCGCGACACGAGAACTTTGTATATTAGACAAACTTTAGTCACAAGAATCCAAAGACAATCAGATAGAATCGATCTAATTCCTTAATTTCTTCTGACAGTACTTACATTGAAACAGTACGAAACCTAATAACTTCACGCTACACCTCCAGGTTCTCACCAACAGCCTGTGCATCAGCAGCAACAGTCGCGTCAGATCGGTCGCGTGACAGACCTGGATCCTCTCGCCAACGAGCTGCCCAGACAGACTGCCAATCATCATAGTCAGAATCAGGTAAGAGCCAGAACATAAGATACAGTACCGGACTGTACGGCTGCTTTTTGCAGCAGTTATGTGCGAGGATTAGTTAGGGAGCAGCGGTGGCCCAGTGGTGGCAGCCCTGACTTACGAGCAGTAAGCCGTGGGCTCAAACCCAGGCAAGCGCATTACTTTGTGTAATTCATTTCATCACCGCTGCTCTCAAAAACGTTGAAGGAAAACATCGTGAGGAAACCGGCATGTCCTAGAACTAAAAATTCGAAAACATGTGACATCTACCAACCCGCACTCAGCCTGCGTGGTGGATTACAGCCCAGTCCCTCTCATAAAGAGGAGGCCTGTGTCCCAGCCGTGGGAACATTATAGGCTGATGATTATGATGATGTGCGAGGATTTGCGCAAATCTCATATACACTAGCTAGCTTAACTCAAGCTGTGAAAATTAACCTATATTATTGATTAGTGACTGCCATTGAGCATGAGGTCCTGGCTTCGATGCCCGGGTTGGGCAAAGTTTTATTGGGTTTTTCCATCTTGAATTTCTCAGTAACAGCCACGGCGTCTGGATTTGTGCCCGGTTGATGGCAATAGGCTCGACCCCTATTAAGTGGGACTTAAAACAAAACTGGAAAAATGTGAGTGTACTGGTAGACCTCTGCCCATCCCTTCGAGGCGTGATGTAATGTTATGCTTAGGAAAACATTTAACAGTAATACATAAATATTCTAATTGTATTTTTCTTTTCTTATTTCAGCGGGTATACGTTGCCATGTATGACTACGAAGCGAGCGACAGCGATGAGGTAAGATTCAACAAATACAAATAGTTTATTTTCTATAACAGGTTTGTACTACAGAGCTAGTGATAGAAGTGTCCTTTTAAGCTAATAGATGCCTGTATTAGGACACTCCATCATCATCATTTCAGCCGAAAGACGTCCACTGCTAGACATAGGCCTCCCCCAACGCCACATTGACATAAGGGGGGTTTTGCCATAATCGCCACGCTTGGCAGGCGGGTTGGCGATCGCAGTACGGTTGTTACAAAAGAACAGAGAACTCTGCTGCCCATTCTCTGGCAAATCCCTTAGTCGCCTCTTACGACACCCACGGGAAGAAATGGGATGGTGCTATTCTTTACGTCCGACACCATACAGAACACTCTCTCTTAGGACACTCCACTCTTCCGTAACTTAAATTTACGTAATGTAGGTACATACATACGTTATTACATCAGATACATACGTTATTATTTAGCCACGAGGAGCTCGTGGCTAAATAATAACAGCCGCCCAGGTCGATCTTTAAGGTTAAGCCGTGCTTGCCGAGGTTGGTCTGTGGATGGGTGACCATAATTACATATCTAGTTTCCTCCGTGCCTCGGAAAGCACGTTAAGCCGTTGGTGCCGGCTGTCATTTGTAGATCTTTGACAGTCGTTACGATTAGTCAGAAGCTAAAAGTCTGACATCCAGTCTTACCAAGGGGTATCGTATTACCCAGTTACTGGGTTGTGGAGGTCAGATAGGCAGTCGCTTCATGTAAAATGCTGGTACTCCGGTTAGACTGCAAGCCGACCCCAAGATAGTTTGGGATAAGGCTAGGCAGATGATGAGGTACATACATACAAGACTAAATTATGTTAACTACTACTAATATATTTACTATTTAAAATATCAAGAAAGAAAATCAAGAAAATTGAAGTAAAGTAAAAAAAAAAAAACTATTTATGAGAATACTAACTTTCGAACTCCAGTCGTGCTACTAACAGCGTACAGTTAGGCATCACAGATTGATGGTAGTTTGTTCTGTAGACTAGACAAAGAGATCACTAGCTTAATTTTCTAAATCGCTTGCTGTAAGCTTAGATATTCAGAGAATTTTATATGTTGATCAAATATGTTCCTCTGCACCTCGAAAAGCATGTTAAGCCGTCCCGGCTGTCAATTGTAGATCTTTAACAGTCGTTACAACTGGCCCCAAAGTCTTACAACCAGGCTTGCCAAGGGGTATCGTAATTCCCAGTTCTAAATGGGTTGTGGAGGTCAGATAGGCAGTCGCTCCATGTAAAATACTGGTACTCAGCTGCCTCTGGTTAGACTGGAAGCCGACACCAACATAGGAAAAGGCTAAGCAGATGTTTAGGAACAGTATGTCAAATAAGGATTCAGTGACCCCACCGTTATCATAGAAAACTTGACTACATGGGACCCAAATAAGCCATTGAGAAGTCGTCAATGACGACACGGTTGGCGCAGTGGCTGAGCGATCGACTACTGCGCTGCGTGTCGCGGGTTCGATCCCCGCACGGAAGAAATTTTTATATGACCTACAGATAGTTCTTCCGGGTCTGGCTGTTTGTCTATGTGAGTTTAAATGTTTGTAAACGCACCCACGATACAGGAGAAATTCCTAGTGTGGGGCAACGTTTCTATTAATAAAAAATAAATAATAAAAAACTTAATTTATTCCCTGACTCTTCCAGGTATCGTTCCGCGAAGGCGACTTGATATCCAACGTGACCTCAATCGACTCCGGCTGGATGACAGGCCAGGTCCTCCGCACGGGTCGCACCGGGATGCTGCCAGCAAACTATGTGGAACTGACGCCGTCGAACTCAGTACCACACTATGACAACTGATTGGTGAACGCGAACGGTCGGAGAATATTGGTTGTGTATTAGTAGCTGATGGTTGGTGTGCTTCGTAGTTTGTGGTTGTTTGGTTGCTGTTAGAGCGTATGTAACGTGTGTTTTTTCTATATTTTAGGATGTTGGGTAAAACATTGAGTCATTATAAAAGGGATAAGAATTGGATACTGGGTAGCATGCAGTATTGTGCTCCCAACATCCAATTTTTACTTCCTATTTATTAAATAACTAATGTGGTAAAATTTTCGCTTTGAAAATTATATTGGTAAGTTTTACGTTAATCCACGTAACATCACGCAAAATAACCATTTCCTTCTTAAAAGTCAATGTACTTTGAACACATTTGTGACTGACAGAATCATAGCAACCATATGCTACGAAGTACTCTCCCATTAAATTCCATATAGTCGTTGAAAACCGTAAATTATATTTTACAAATATATTGCAATAAAATTATAAGGTTAGGCTTTTTATAAAACGCAGGGAAAAATGTAATAAAAATGTGCCTTTAATTAGCACTATCATATTCACGAATTTTACGAACTTTTGAAATTGTATTTAAAAGCAATAAGGTTTTTACTAAATATAAGTCAGGTTTTTTGGCACTTTTAAATCTTTAACCTAACCTTAATTTCAATTTTAATTAATTGTTTCGACTACGCAAAACTACTTTTAATCAATGGCTGGACCAACTTATAAAAGTCAAAATTTTTGGAAACATTCACGAGATATTTTCAAAATTTTAGCGCATCAAAATCATAAGAATTTAAGCTTTTTTACAAATTGCCACTAGCATTACATTATGTAAAGCTTTGTATGTATAAATAATAAGCAAACAAAATATACTTTTCGCGAGATTTATTTATAATATTTAGATTTAAATATATATAAATCAGGGGAATATTTGCGACACCTCTTAAAAAAATACATTAAATCAAAATCATACTCAACACTGCTTTTTAAAGGGTGGCGCAAATAAATACTCCTTTTGTTTTTCATTTTCATATCAATGATATAATTACGATTTTCGACGTGCATGAATATTTTAGTCGAATTATGACTGAATCAAAATAAATTAAAAAAAACTTTTCTGAAAGGCTGCACTATTGTACTGTATAGTATAGAGGCCTTAAGTTTTATATAACTTTTAGAAATAAAATAACATTAAAAACTTGATATTAAAAAGTATTTAAACTACTTACTTGCTTTTCCGTGTAATTCTTAGGCCTACATTTTAGCAGTTTTAAAATATTTATTTTTACTTTTAAATTAAAATATTTTAGCGAACAAATTCTGTTTTGTTGTATACTGTGTAAGCTTTTAACGCCCATTCCATTTTTACTTCTTATGAAACAATGCTTTTATTAAAGTCATTCCGATATTGTACTAACTTTTTTTCCATAAAATGTTGATCCTCACAGAGATGTCTGAAAATTCTCATTTTTTAGGCAAAACTACTTGCCGATTTCTTATGACCGAAGGTGGCTCGATTTGCCAACGAAGGCATTGCTTTTTTTATTAAGTATTTATATTTTACTGTGTAAGAAAGTATCGGGCACATTTCCTAACGAAAAAATCTGAATATTTTTAAAATTAAAAGAAAATCTGATTCCTCAAATCGTTTTTCGGAGGAAAACCTTCAAAATAATCTTATGATAACTAGAAATATGTCCGATACTAAAAAAAACATGAACTTTTGTTATAACATTGCTAAGAAATAACATTAAAAGTACCTGGTTACCCCCTTAAGGGCAGGTCAAAAGCTTGTAAATACACCTTGGTAGTTTTAAAAATATATTATGAGTTAAATAAGAATTCTTTTGACACAAGATGTAAACACCTGCATAATATAGGCACTGTTTTATATATAACATTCCATATTAACTTTTTTATGACAATAATTAAGAAGCAGGTTCGGGAATAATAGAATAAGAACTAAATAAAATATCTTCATATGTCAAAAAATATTGAGATTATTTAAAAATATGCACTTGAATTGTCAAATAAGCATAGTCACTTGTTTCTGGTATTCATTTGAGACTGGGGTAATGTTTAATATGGGGTGGGGTATCATTAAGCCCTTGATAGAGTCAATTTTTATCCTAGTTGGGATCGGAGCTGATCCTTAGGGAGTTTATTTGTTCATTATTGGGGTAAAAATAACCCTGTTATGGGGTATATTTAGTTCGCTAAATGGGTAACACTGTTATCCCTTGTGTAAAACTTGTCTTATAGTAGGGGTTATATTAGGCCCCTATAGTGGGGTAACTGTAGACCTCTTAAGGTGACACCGTCAAGTTAGGCCGCGGAATTTAAATTTTCTTACGATTTTGCTATTTGCAAGTCATTATCGGGTTTTATGTTGATTAAAATATGATTTACGGCCTTTGTGCCTTTACAGAATTATAATCATTAAAGTCATACAACCTTATAAGTTCATTTAATCCCATTCAATGATTATTTCATAAAAAAAAGTAATTCAATGGGACCTGCCCTTACCAGGTGGCCTACTATGACGTCTTAAACATTATTGTTTTACTCATTTTCCAGTGTGGGAAAGAGATGACGCTAGTCATCCTGTATAGCTCCGTCTCTTTCCCACACTGGAATAAGAGTAAAACAATACTGCTTTAAAACTTCATGATAGGCCTGCTGGACCTGCAAATTACAACAAAAAAAAATTGAATATCGCGGGCTATCCTGACGCTTCCCCTTAAGGGAAAATCAAGATACACTGTTTAAATTATTTCCTAAATATATAAACTGTATATTTTTCTAAATATTTAATGTCGCTTCAGATGTTAGCCTGTTATAATAGGTGTTAGCAATAACTGCATTGTTGAACTGTTATATCTTAACCATCACAAATAAACACTATATATTATATAGGACCAGTACTAAGTTACAGTGCCTTTTGTAATATTTAATAAATTTTATAAGCAATTTTTATGGTTTTATTTGACTTCGTCCCTCTTCCCTATCTACACAAACTCAGCGCAGTATGCAGATAGGAATTGTGTGTTTCAGAGATTATCTCATGTGATAAATATAATGACCTGTCAGCATCATCTTCCTGCCCGGGAAAAACAAATTATATCAGAATGTTCGGCCAGTCGAGATAGGGAGCTGGCTCATAGAAAATTTATACCCTTGAGCTGGCTGCTACTCCAGTTTTTAGTGACGATTATGTGACGCACAAAGATGCCAGCCAAAGAATTTGTGACAGAACAGTTCGAAAGTTAGAAGCAGGTTTCTTCTAGGCAAGCGTGCTTCACCGTTGACCACATCATCGCTTACCATCAGGTGAGATAGTGGTCAAGCGCGAGCCAATAGATAATAAAAAAAAGCATTTTTAAAACGGGTATATTTCTTCCATTCTCCTCTGTCATTCGCCACGCTATCTTTTACTTCTTTTTCCTTTTTATCATTCCTCACAGAATCCGACATAGGTATAACCTGTCAGCAAGGTCAAAAATAAAGCCTACAGCGTTCTGAACAGATTTCACCTTTTAACTCAGGCAGAGCAAAAAATTATGTGAAAGATACGATATTTGCGTTTATAGGACATTATCTATCTATACTAATATAAAGAGGAATTGGTTTTAAGTTTGGTATTGGGGAAACTTCTATACTTTTAGAAGAAACCTACATTATATCCCAGTCTCATAGGCTATGCGTTCCCTTGTGATAATTTCCAATCGTAGCGCGAGCGAAGCCTGTCAGCAAGGCGGGAGGGTGAGAGAAGTGGAAGCGCATACAGCGGTCCACGGCTCAATAACATGCGTGTACATACTTATAGCTTTGTTAAGTATGAATCTACCCAGTTTATTGTCAGATATCAACTGTGATCGAATTATATTTCGCACATAATTGCTTTTCCTGGATGCATGTTTAGCTTACAATTGACATAGAACCGAAAATCCAACACGGTATACACAGTGAGCCTGACTACATATCTCACAGTCGAAATCACAGCGATGTTGAATCTCGTTACAGGGGCAACTAGAAGCAACCAAAAGAAGACTCTAGCACCCGCTTAAGGGCATATATGTTCTGTGGTACCACGCCAAGCTCTCAGGTTGCTGTCGAGGTCGAGTTGGAAGGTAAAAATAACCTTTCCTTTTTTAAAGTCGGTGTATGTGTTCGTAATTTTTCCGTACAACCGTTGGCATTAATGAGATTGTTATAATAAAAATTAAACTAAAAAATGCGTCTTTTACACATTTATTGACTATAATATACTTTTCATACATTGACTAACCTAAATCATGCAACATAATAGCTTATTCCAACACTATATTATTTAATATTATACCGTATAAAATATTCTATAACATAATACTCCGTCTAGCAACAGCGCGGACCTCCGAGGTCGTGTTTAGGCACTTGTTAAGGCACCATTTTTTTTTTAAATAAGTTTCAAGTCTGAATAATAATTATTGTATTTGCTATTTTCTTGGTTGGCAAACAAGCAGGCAGGTATATAGTCAGTTAAAAGGGTGAATATCTTTAAAATGGTTGAACTTGAAACTTATTTGAAATAAAAAAATATCATTTATTTATAATAAACATGCATGTCGCCGAGAGGCGCTATAATAGACATTTACCTAAATAACAATAATTATAATCTGTGATTACATAACAAACGAATTAAAGCTAATTAACATAATATGGTGTGTAGCTGCCTTTATTTTATGACATCCATTTTGTGGCGAGACCCTCACATTTTTTTGCAAATTTTGGTATGTAACATAGGTATTCCAAATGATATTTAACACTTATCAAAAATCTGGAGATGAATATTATGTAATGAGTTGACATTACAAGCTCAATCCCTATTATATGGAATGGCAAAAAGTAGATGTAAGCCCCAGGGTATACAGGTGTGTATGTTTACGGGTTTTCTAGGTCTCGCCCACAACTAAACAATAATCAACATATAACCCATGGCTATCATCATATTAAAACCAGCGACTGACCAGTAATCTTCAAAGTTAAGCAACGCCTGCCGAGGTCGGTCCGTGGATGGGTAACCATCTATTACATACCGAGGGCCATCCGTGCTTTGGAAAGTACGTTATGATTTTAGTCCCAGCTGACTTTCGAAGATTTTTATTATTTACATATCAGTTGCCTGAAAGTCTGACAACCAGTCTTACCAAGGGGTATCGTTAATACCCAGTTACTGGGTTGTGGAGGTCACACAAAATACAGGTCAATCGCCAGCTTATTATACTAATTAATAATACGGAATTATTAACTAAACTAGTTTTATAATAATGTAAACGAATTGATTTAAAATATAAATTTTTAGTCACATTGTACTTGGAAACATTATTGCCATTTGGATTCTCCCTTAAGACAATACTGAATATTTTTTTGTTTTAATTAATTTTACATTAGAAATTTTAAAAAGCCGTAAAAGGTTTCATCTCAGTGCTAAAGTTTTGAAATCCATCAGCACACTAACCAAAAACATTAAAATTTTCCACGGTTTGTTTACATTATTGTAAAAATACTTATCTAACATATAGAGTATTTATAACTAACCACAGTTTGGTTAAAAACTACTACAATAATCTCTTAAAAAAACTATACATTTTTAATAAGATATACATACAATACCCAGATTTAAAATACGACATTTCTAGTTTTTGCACAGTCGCAAATTACCCCGAAGCGCCATATTTATGATCGGGTACTGGCTAAATAATCTATATTTATGAATAAAAATGATAAATGAGGTGAAAATTGATGACAAGAAATACTCCATGGCCCCTGCATTCGAAACATCTTTCCTTTTTACTCCTTCCTTAAACCAAAAGTTCTAGAACAGAACATTTTTTCACAACAAAACTTATTTATTTGTCAAATCCTTGAAATATAAAACAGTTTATACAAGTCTTAGGTGACCTAATATTACCGGGAGAGCAGCGGTGGCCCAGTGGTGGCAGCACCGACTTAAGAGTAGTAAGCCGTGGGTTCGAACCCAGGCAGGCGCATTACTTTGTGTAATTAATTCATCACCGCTGCTCTCAAAAACGGTGAAGGAAAACATCGTGAGGAAACCGGCAAGTCCTAGGACTAAAAAATCGAAGACATGTGACATCTACCAACACGCACTGGGCCCGCGTGGTGGATTACAGCTCACTCCCTATCATAGACAAGAGGCTTGCCTCCCAGCAGTGGGAACATTATAGGCTGATGATGATGATGATGAAAGTGACCAGAGCACTGTCCTAAGTTGGTATCATAGTGAATATTACATCTAAAAACATCTTGGCAACTTCAGTCAAGCAATTCTTGGTAATGTCTACTAGTTATTTCTTTATCGTGTGGTTAGTGCCTAACTTGATGTCAGTTTTTATCCCGCCCATGGGACTTGGCTTTACATGCCGTCGAGAAATATCTCTCAGGCATGTTTGATTTCCTCACGATGTTTTCCTTCACCTTGGGTTGTCATCTCTAAAATTTGGCAACCAGGACAAGACGCGCAAAAACCCCGGATCTTAGAGCCCAGATCCCGGACATGTCAACAGGTTTTTTAAACATAGTCAGTGTAATAAAAAAGTGTTGATCGCGCCGTGCGGGCACAGTGCGCGTGTCGCGGACGACCCAAGACTAAACATTTTAAAACCCGGACTACAAATGAAACTCCGCCCGGACGCTCCCCGGATGCCCTCTAAACTAGGACAAATCCGGGGAAACCCGGACGGATGGCAACCCTACCCTCACCGAAGCTCGTAATATTTATACAATAGACACATGAATCCGAAAATTCAAAGGTGCGTGTCTTGGGTTCGGAGTTGTGACCTATATGACTTGGCAGTCCGAAGGTCACACCATTCGGCAGTAGGCTATCACTGCTTTTTAGTATCTATGACAAGGATGGTATTGCCTGAAATTGTACATTATCCCTCATACGTCTGATTTAGCCATCATTGCCAGGAATGGCGCAATTTAGTCGGCCATGTAATAGTTATAAAAGTAAACACGAAAGAAGCGATCTACAGCCGTTTGTCAACATACAATACGCGTAAAAGTCTTTCGTCCACATTTTCCTTTTTTTAAATTCCTTTCAAGGAACTTCTATTTTCTAAATAATCTCATTTCTTGTAATTAGTCACCCGTTTGTCCAACGGTGACATATTTTTATTTCCAATTTATTCCATAGCTATATGAACCACGAAAACATAAAAATATATTTTTATAAATTCTATTTTGTAACAATTCCGAATTATACTATTGACGAATGCAGTCCTTTTTATTACCTCTGACTTTAAATACCCATAAAAATCACTGATTTCTAAATATTTTATTTTTACTAAACCCAACAGTACTAACTGGGTTGTGGAGGTCAGATAGGTAGTCGCTCCATGTAAAATACTGGTATTAACTCTGGATCCGGTTAGACTGGAAGCCGACTCCAACATGTTGGGAAAAAGCTCGGCAGATTATGACGAGAACAGCTATGTCAGTTCCATAAAGCATTTGTTTCTAACCATTGAAATTGGGTTATTGACGTGTATTCCTGCAAAAATATCATGCAGGTCAGCGCCCCTTACTCTTTTAAAAATATCCTAGTTTCAATCAGTTCGTTATTACAGTCAGAGGTAAAAAAAACAGTAAATAAGGACTCTAGTATCCATCGTCCTAGTTGTTATTCGTAGCGCAGAGTAGCAATGCACTGCAGTCATCGACTCTCTCGAGCCTGTAGGTAGAGTTGTCCGGCATGTGTCGGACGAGGTCGTCCGTAAGACGCACGCGAGCGCCGTTCGGGCCCGAAACTAGCACTGTCTCGCATTCCTGTGGACAAGAGAATGAAGGTAAATCAGTGAATTACGTAGATGTAGGCGTCGGATTCTGGGTTAAATTCCCAGCGCAGGCAGAATCGTATTCGGGTTTTTCTCAAAGTCAATTTCAGTCTGCATACACACGAATGGCTTGGACCCTTCCTACATGCGACTTATAGGTACTAGCTCTCGACTTAATCTGCGTGTGCCCTTGGTTAAGGATGCCCCTCAAATTAAAGGCGAAAATCCGTGATTAGACCTAAAGAAGATGGATGCAAAAAGATTGCATGGAGCGGACATGAGAAGGATTGAGGTAGATGTGTGGTGTGACAAGAATTGATAAATTACTTTGTTAGAGGAAGTAACGGAAAAATTTAAAGGGAACCGACTGTCTTGGTATGGACACGGACATGTGAAAAGGAGGGATGAATCTTTATGTGACTAAAAGAGTGATGAATATAAATTTTGATGGATGGACAGGGAGAGGAAGACCAAGGAGTCGATGGATGGATTTTGTGAGGAATAATATGAAGGAAAAAGGAGAGGAGAGAGAAGTGCAAGAAGAAGATGATAATGCCCTTGGTTTTATAACGATTAGTTCAGTGGTTTAGTCGTAAAAAGGTAACAAACAGACAGTTAATTTATCTATACTAATATTATAAAGCAGAAGAGTTTGTTTGTTTGTTTGCTTGAACGCGCTAAACTCAGGAACTACTGTTCCGATTTGAAAAAATCTTTCAGTGTTAGATAGTTCGTTTATCGAGGAAGGCTATAGGCTATATAGCATCACGCTACGAAAAACAGGAGCGGAGCAGCAATGAAAAATGCTCCAAATCGGGGAAAATGTGACGCAGACGAAGTTGCGGGGGCAGCTAGTCATTTATAATATTAGAACGGATTAGTCTGAGTATGTATGAATGGTAAAATGCATATCAATTTATCATACTTTACGATAGTGTTGATTATTTATGGACATTATCAAATTAAAACTGCTTATCAAAGATGTCCTTATCAACTAGTGAATTACGTTGCTGAATTGTTATTTTTATTCATTGATTTCATGATGATGATTGTCTTATCACCAGAGATCAGAATTAGATAGAATTATTTTTGTACTTGCATCGAAATGTTGATATTAATATGGATCTTCCTTTGCGTACGCGCATTGGAATATTGCTACTTCGTACATCCGATGTCGGATGGTTTAAATTTTGTAAAAGTAAATAACTTTTTTATTTAATAAATCACGGGATTTGAGGCATATCCACTTTATTCTTTCGCTGTATGAAATCAGTGTAAGTACACAAATAACTCTACCTAATTCCGACCTCTGCTTATCACTTATCATAGATTTATCAGTGAAGCGCCGCGGCATTTTACTCGGTTTTCATTCGTTCCGTACCGATTAACAAACTGAGTTAGGCAACCTACCTTCACTAAAATCAATGTAGCAGTTGTTTTGTTACTGAACCCTAATTTGAGGAAGGTCTATTTATCTATCTATCGAAGGTTTTTACTACATTTAGATACTGCTTCTAAACAAGTAAAGTCAATCTGTGTCGCTGGCATGGGAGAGTACCTTTTCCTAACTACTTCCTTCTCTAACCGAACCTAACAACTCGTGCCTGAACACACACATACTCACAGCGTCTAATGCACACAAACATACTGTCTCTCAAACGCACACATACATCACGCTCACGCACACACATTTATTATACGATATATTCAGTTATTATATGACAATGCATGGTTAGCTAAGTGACGTCATTCTAAATGGATTAGCCACTGGGCTAATTCTATACAAGACCAAAAAACATGACCTCTAGCTAAATGCCAGTTAAAACAACTACTTAAAAAAACCGGCCAAGTGCGAGTCGGACTCGCTCACGAAGGGTTCCGCACCATTATTTATAAAAACGAGAAAAAATATCACTTTTCTGTATGTTGTATGGGCCCATATACCCAAAGGGTCAAACGGGACCCTATTACTGAGACTTCGCTGTCCGTCCGTCCGTCCGTCTGTCTGTCACCAGGCTGTATCTCATGAACCGTGATAGTTAGAAAGTTGAAATTTCTACAGATTATGTATTTCTGTTGATGCTGCAACAAATACTAAAAACAGAATAAAATTATTATTTAAGGGGGGGGTTGTTCGAAAGAGATACCGTGCCCCTGGAACGCAAAGGGCTAAGAAGGAACATGGATGGGTTTTAGTCAGTACAAGTCTGACACTCCCTTCCGCTCCGCCCAGAGCGGAAGAAGTCATTTGATGATTTCCCATCCGAAAAAAAAAAAAAAAAAAAAAAAAAAAAAAAAGGGGGGCTCCCCTTAAATAATAATTTGGGCGCGGAGGGACGAGGCAGCCCGCGAGCTGAGGAGCAGGTAATTTCTAACGCTCGTGAAGTGGTGGTCTTGACGGCAGCAGTCAAGTCAGAGGCACATAAAGACGCACGATAAAGAAAGAAGATGGTGCATTTTTACCTTAGAAGCATGCACAAGTGTGTTCAGCTTATGCAGCAGTTCGTGAGCTCTACAAGCGTGAAGATATAGCGCGCTGTATATGTTGCTGCCAGCAGGACACACGTATACCGTGAGCTTCGGTTCGATGCGTCTGAAACAAGTGAAAACATGGTAAGTACGGTTCAGTTTCCTCCGTGCCTCGGAAAGCACGTTAAGCCGTTGGTTCCGGCTGCAATGCCGGTAGTCAGTAGCCCGTCATTCCCATGCCCCTCGTTTGTCCCTCGTTGTCAGAACATCGCGTTCAAAAAGTGCTGATTATCAGCCTAATTTGAATAAATGACTTTTGATTTTGATTTTTTTGATTTTGATCCAGACTTACAAATTCATACTTGACGTATTTCTACATCGTTCACACATATTTGTAATTCTCAACATGAATGACGTAACTAAGATTTTGTAACAATATTTTGATTTAAAAGAGTGTCCATGGAGTTTCTTGGCTATTCTTCTCAATAGAGATCTACGCTTTGGAATGGGTAACTACAGTATTTTCACAAGTTAAAGCATGCCTTGTGTCTGGGACTGTAGCTTTGCGTTTTGTTTCGGTTTTTTGACTTTCATAAGTGCCTGTAATGGTATTATTAAAATAAATGCTTTGAGTTTGAAAGGGGTATCGTATTACTCAGTACTTACTAACTGGGTTGTGGAGGTCAGATAGACAGTCGCTGCATGTAAAATACATACGGTGTAGTCAT
This sequence comes from Cerastis rubricosa, assembly GCA_949152445.1. NCBI lineage: Eukaryota > Metazoa > Arthropoda > Insecta > Lepidoptera > Noctuidae > Cerastis > Cerastis rubricosa. The sequence continues at coordinate 3,780,007 of OX424550.1, read as the reverse complement.
GGTATTCAGCTGCATCCAGTTAGACTGGAAGCCGACCCCAACGTAATTGGGGAAAGAGTGGGCAGATGATGATGGTAATTGCGGTCAGACTGGGAATCCGTTATCATCCCTTAAATTCTGTTAATCAGAATTTCCCGTAAATCGTTTGATCTTCAGTTGTTCGTTTAAAAATAAATAGTAGTGACGTCAGTCACTACCTGAGAAGCGACCACCGGACTGTTGTCCTGTGTTGCCATGTTAATTTCCTCATTTTATTTCATTTTTGTCGGGGTATTTTTTGTTACTTGTAATCCAAAAGGAAGTACATAAATAGAATCTATATATCTCGTTACCTAATAATGACCTGGAGATTGGACAGGTTTTTTTTACATATTGTTTAAATAGGGTGTAACGGAAAGGGTATATTCATACTTACATTTGGGTCGAATCTCCCTCTCATAGAGAGGAGGCCTGTGTCCCAGCAGTGGGAACATTATAGGCTGATGATGATGATGATGAGGTATTGAAATTTTGTATGTTGTTTTTCGCTATTACGATGTTTGTCCGAGGGAGAAACATGTTCAGTTTGATGGTCTGTAGCATACCCTTAAGTATGATACCGTTACACTCTGTATAATATGACCCAAGTTACTTAGGGTCGCCGTAACACGTCTTGTTCTTCCATTCGCCCCAAATTTAAAAAAAAAATTCATCTCGACACTATTTATGCTTTCACAAGTATTTTGGCAGCGGATTAACTTCCCGCAGTAAAAGCAGGCTCGTTTTAGAATGATTTAATTTTAAACTAGTATGTATCAGATAGGTAACTATTTCTGGTTCAATTGGAGCTGCTCCAAATTGGCGCTTAGGTACGTGTCACTTATTAAGAAATGTGCAATCACTATGTGTGTTGCCTTCAAAAACGGTGACGGAAAACATCGTGAGGAAACCGGCATGTCTAAGAACTAAAAATTCGAATTCATGTGACATCTACCAACCCGCACTGGGCCCGCGTGGTGGATTACAGCCCACTCCCTCTCATAGAGAGGAGGCCTGTGTCCCAGCAGTGGGAACATTATTGGCTTATGATGATGTGTTTTGCTTTATCGGCTTTGTTGCGACGCTTAAGATATTTTGAAACAGGAACTCTGGTCTAGCCTTTTCCTAACTACTTTGGGGTCGGCTTCCAGTCTAAACAGATGCACCTGAATACCAGTATTTTACATGGAGCGACTGCCCTCTACAACCCAGTTGGTACAGGGTAATATGATACCCCTTGGTAAGCTGGTTATCAAACTTTTGAAATAAGAACTAGCCACTTTAATATAATCATCACCATTTTCCTGCCGTTATTCTAATTTATTTGGAGGAGCTCGTGGCTGAATAATAACAGCCGCACGGGTCGATCTTTAAGTTTAAGCCGTGTTTGCCGAGGTTGGTCCGTGGATGGGTGACCATAATTACATACAGAGTTTCCTCCATGCCTTGGAAAGCACTTTAAGCCGTTGGTCCCGGCCGTCATTTGTAGATCTTTGACAGTCGTTACGAGTAGTCAGAAGCCAAAAGTCTGACATCCAGTCTTACTAAGGGGTATCGTATTACCGAGTTACTGGGTTGTGGAGGTCAGATAGGCAGTCGCTTCATGTAAAATACTGGTACTCAGCTGCATCCGGTTTGACTGGAAGCCGACCCCAAGATAGTTTGGGAAAAGGCTCGGCAGATGATGATGCTTCATTTACAATGATTTGTGTTTGGACCCTCATTTCAGACAAACAATGCCTGTGTTAGGAAACTCCGCTCTTCCATTATCTTAGATGTAGTAAGGCTAAGAATGCTATTTACTTGTTTATTGTTAATACTTACTTGGCATGCAGAGCGTTGAATAGACGAATACCGTCCGCCAGACCACAGATCTGGATGATGTCATCTCGGGACAACCTATATAGAAATGCAATTACGTTACTTTCTTCATTTGCAATGTCAAAAGAATTGAACGTTAAGAAATTTGGGTAGACAAAAAAAAAAAATACTGTGGTAGCACCAGAAAACCGCGAAATTCAAATTTTCTTGTTTTTTGTAATTTCCAAGACAATGTCCGGTTGTATGTCCATTAAAATATGATTCGCGAACGTAACAAATATGGTTATTATCATTAAAATTTTCAATACAATATTCTAAATCCATTTAATCCATTTTTTTTGTAATAGTCATTTAATGTGATTATATGAACTGTCACACACACTGACCGAGTTACTTTAGCATTTATTATAGTCCTAAGAAAACCAGAATTTTATTATAGTTATAGCTGACTTTAAAAAAAAAGAAATTTCATGAGAAGTTCTGTATGGTGTCGGACGTAAAGAATAGCACCATCCGATATCTTCCCGTGGGTGTCGTAAGAGGAGACTAAGGGATTTGCCAGAGAATGGGCAGCAGCGTTCTCTGTGCTTTTGTAACAACCGTACTGCGATCGCCAACCCGCCTGCCAAACGTGGCGATTATGGCAAAACCCCCCCAAAATGTCAATGTGGCGACACTTGGGGAGGCCTATGTTCAGCAGTGGACGTCTTTTGGGCTGAAATGATGATAAAAAAAGGAAATATGAAGTTACCTTAGCAGATCAGCGCCTGAGAAGTTGGTGAATGTAGCGGCGTGGTGGCCGAAGCGTTGTCGCGCCAGCCACGCTTGAGTCTCCGATGATGTAGCCTCCTTCGACAGCCCCGAGTTCTGCAGCAATCAAGCGACACGTTAATCGTCTTTTTTTCTCCATTTATCTTAAAAGTCTCTGAGATTAAACCTGTTATCTCAGAAAGGTTAGACATAAATGTGCCACTGATTCGCACTAAGCGTTTTAAACGTCTTTCTTCTGAGTGTTTCTTACGGCATTACGTACAAACTTTAAAGGCCTTTTTTTTGGGTGGGAAATCATCAAATAACCCCTCCGAACGCGCCGTCGGCACAGCAAGTTTCAAGCCCGAAATGACTGAACCAATGTTTATGAAACTTTAAACGCATAAGCAGGATACATAGGTCTAAAAAATTACTAAAGTTCTCATTTTCGAAATGTTCAGTAATTTCGGAAAATAAGGACTTGAAGCTTTTATGAAATGCCGTAAGGCGTAAATGCACTTAATGCGCACAGCAAAGGAGTGTAACTCTCTGCTTGCGTCTGTGTTTCCGAACGCTTACAACCCTAAACTGTTCAAATTTAGCGGTGGCCCAGTAAGAGCAGTGGTGGCCCAGAGAGAGCAGTGGTGGCCCAGAGAGAGCAGTGGTGGCCCAGCCGTGGGTTCAAACCCAGGCAGGCGCACTTTATGTAATTTATTTCAACACCGCTGCTCTCAAAAACGGTGAAGGAAAACATCGTGAGGAAACCGGCATGCCCTTTTTTTAAGACATTTCGAAAATGCTTTTTAGTAACTTTTTAGACCTATGTATCCTGAAAATTTCGGAAAATAAGGACTTGTATGTTTGCATGAAATGTCGTAAGGAGTAAACGCTCTTAAAGTTAACTTTGTTATTGATGACAATAGGAATATTTTTATATCGTTACCTTTTCAGGATCCTCGGCAGGTTGTGGCAGGTCGGGCAGTATCGCGCCAGGCGAGTGGCACGGCGGCGAGTTCACTTTCACGTCGTTTGCCCTGAACGGAAACCATACACGTTACATTTACGGCTTTTTATCAAGAGGCTGATGTGTAAGGAGTTGCTTTATAAGCTGCAGGCTGTTTAAGTTGGGTAGTGAGTATATGGGGTGACTGATAATTATGACCGATACTTAAACACGTGATTATAACTCATGATAACAAACAACTTTACCAAAGACTTTTTTTATATACTCGGTGTGGCAAGCCTTGCGGGTGCTCTGCCTACCCACTGTGGCACGGTACGATACGAACGGCGTCATGCGGCTAACAGCTGATAGGTCACAGAAGCATGCGCGCGCGAATTTCATACGGCTGTTATTGTGATAAAAGTGATCCAGTATAAAAGAATGTTTCTTTGGGAAAGTTGTTTGTTATCATGAGTACAATAAATGTGTTTAAGTATCGGTCACTAATTACAAGTCACCCTATATGTATACACTAGTGTTGCCTGCGATCTCAGTTCGCGTGAAATTATGATAAAAATATGACTTCCCTATTTGAATCGGTTTTGTTAACCAAGAGATTTAATTTTTTGGGACGGAACCCTAATGCTTTCCGAATCATCAAAATCGGCCCACGAGTGTGCCACAAATACAAACATACATATGTATAAATATATCTTTATCTGCCTAGCCTTTTCCCAAACTATCTTGGGGTCGGCTTCCAGAACCCGAGTACCAGTATTTTACATGAAGCGACTGCCTATCTGACCTCCACAACCCGGGTAACTGGGTAATACGATACCCCACAGTTAGACTGGATGTCAGACTTTTGGCTTCTGACTACTCGTAACGGACTGTCAAAGATCTACAAATGACAGCCGGGCGGGACCAAAGGCTTAACGTGCTTTCCGAGGCACGGAGGAGGCTCGGTATGTAGTACCCGACCCCTTACTCCCTTAGGTTGTAAGCCATCCCGGATGGGTACGACTTATGTATTACATTTGTATTATATGCAGAAGACTTCTTTTTTATCATGGGGTGAATCATCCACCAGATCAAAAACAAAAAAAGAATTGCTTGCAATAACATGATCTAAATCTTTGTCCATCCGGATATTCTTCTAACACTGACAATATAAACAGTGCAAGAATCACGGGTGCTGCCAAATTCTATATTTATGTTATTCGCGAACGACCTTCTAGCTGACCGACTTACGCTATCTGTGAAATGTGTTTTTATTTACATTTGATGTTTTTGTGCGGTCTTGCTTATATTGACGGTTAAAAACTAGTTGACAGTAAGTAGGTTTAATTTTGAGGGTTCCGTACCCAAAGGGTCAAACGGGACCCTATTACTGAGACTTCGCTGTCCGTCCGTCCGTCCGTCCGTCCGTCTGTCACCAGGCTGTATCTCATGAACCGTGATAGTTAGCCAGTTGAAATTTCTACAGATTATGTATTTCTGTTGACGCTATAACAACAAATAATAAAAACAGAAAAAAAGTATTTAAGGGGGGCTCCCATACAAAAAATCGTTTTTTTTTTCGTTTTTATAAATAATGGTACGGAACCATTCGTGCGCGAGTCCGACTCGCACTTGGCCGGTTTTTTTGTTTATTCTCTTGCCATCTGTTGCGTGCGAACATTCAGCAAATGATTAAGAATTTCGTGTAAAATTAAATATTTGAAGTAGAAAAAACCTGCGAGTGCGCGGTCATTCATTTAAGTACATTTTTATCGCATGCTCAAGTATAGTTTATTTTTCTATAAATCTTATGTATTGCATAACATATCAATTAAAATGTAAGGACAAGGAACAATAAAAATTGTAAACGGACTTTTCACGAAGCCGTCAACCAAACATAATCGCAATGAGAAGGGGAGATCAAGTGTCTTTCAGCATCGTTAAGTGTCTTTTTATTTCAATTAGACCATTACAGGCACTTTTGAAAGCCAAAAAACAAAAAAAAAACGCGAAGCTACAGTCCCAGTCACAAGACATAATAACTTGTGAAAGTACTGTTGTTGCCCATTCCAAAGCGTAGATCTCTATGGAGAAGAATGGGCAAGAAACTCCATGGACACTCTTAAAAATCAAAATATGTTACAAAATCTTGGTTACATCATTCGTGTTGAGAATTACTAGTATGTGAGAACGATGTAGAAATATGGTCAATTTAAGAGGGTCCAGAGTAAAAACTTAAATCAGTAATTCGAATATAAAGTAATTAAAATAAACCGTGGCAGCTAAGAGATCACCCTTTCACGAACATGACGCATGTATCAGCCATCATTCAACTCAACCATATTGAAGGGAACTAAATGACCCGACACACCCGCCACCATCAGCGTGACATTCACTCAACCACCAGGGTTCGCCTCAATGAAAGATGTAGGCATCATGTCGGGTTTAAAGTTCTAGCCTGTATTGCTCCCCTGCTTTGTATTGGCCTCCTTCTCCTATCTTCACATAATTCAGTATTCTTCTAAAATAAAATTGTAACAGAATTTATTCATTTAAAACACTTTGAAACAGACAAATTTTGTTTCATTCAGGACAAAGTAAGAGGTCCACCTGACCACTAATAATATATATGAATTTGTAGCTAGCAAATTTTGATCTGTGGTGAAAGTGGGCCTTTATTAAAGCTTAGTTAAACATTGTAAAATACTCACTCTTGGCAATACGACGGCTTCATTTGATTGTTTGAGGCAAGGATTGCTGAAACAATAAATTAACCAAATTAATTTTAAAAACAAAAAAAAAAACTACTTTCAGCGCAGTAGCCAATCCAAATAAATGGTGCATGGCAAAATCCATATTAACAGCATTTACGCCTTACGACATTTCATACAAACTTTCAAGTGCTTATTTTCCGAAATGACTGAACCGATTTTAATGAAACTTTATACGCATAAGCAGGATACATAGGTCTAAAAAGTTACTAAAAAACATTTTAGTCTTGAAAGTTTGTATGAAATGCCGTAAGATGTAAATGCTCTTAATTCATTCTTCATAGGCTCTGTGACAAAGTATTGACCGACCCGTGCGACTTACATTTAGCCTCGAGCCCTTTTGTCTTAAGGGGTTCGACTGGGCCGCACGGTCCAATCGAAGGTTAAGCTCTGCTTGCAAAGGTCGATCCATGGATAGGTGACCATATTCAGGCTAACAATAAGTTTGACTAAATCTAGGGTAAGAACGTAGGACTCACCATTATGTGGTATAACTGGCTTGTTGACCACTATTGGGCTTGCAACCTTAGGGGCCACACTGCAACAAAAGAAAATTGATTTAGTATTTTCGAGATTCAGTTTCAAAGTTATTTTGTGGTTGACATTCTGCTGAGAAAATGCATAACACAATAAAATTCCAATTCCAATGCTTGCTGGCTCACACAAATGTCACGCTGATAGTGGCGCGTGTGTCGGGTCATTTAGTGCCCTTCAAAATGGTTGAGTTGAATGATGGCTGATCCATGCGTCTGAATGTTTGTGAACGGGCGCTGTCAGTTGGTCGTATCTTAGCTGCCGCTGCTCATTTCGAACTAATTATTTTATCTTTTAATTGTTCTTTTTGTTTTTACTATGGACACTTAACGTGCACGTCTTGCTACATCGTGCTCACATAATGTACCATTTCAACATGAATGATGTTACCATGGTTTTTGTAACAAGATTCTGATTTAAAAGAGTGTCCATGAAGTTTCTTGCCCATCCTTCTCCATAGAGATCTACGTTTTGGAATGGGCAACTACAGTACTTTCACAGTTATTATATCTTGTGACTGGGACTGTAGCTTCATTTTTATCGTTGTTCGACTATTCAGAAGTGCCTGTAACTGGCCTATTTGATATAAATCATTTTGATTTGATTTGACTGAATGCGTGGTAACCTTATGTGGGTCTGTGTCCATTCCACCCAGTATATTGTATAATTCTCCAGCCAATGGAGTGTTTACCCAATATACATTATTATAAGGATAAAACCACTTACAGATAGTGAGCAAAACAAATACGATATAATTCAGGAAATAGCCTACGCAGATTATAATGTTATCTATTGTGCTATGAGTAGTGATATAAAACTAAAATGGTTGTTATGTTGTGGTGTTGTTTAATGGTTGGTATAATACTTCATTTTGGTATGGGCTTAGTAGATAGATGATTATCACTTGGAACCCTACCTCTGATACATAACATTATTCAAGGAAGTACTTGATATAGAAATACTATCTTTGTTAATCTAATAAAAGCATGTAGGTACTATACAATGTTGTTGATATATTTTATCTGATTATACATAGGTGTTATTTTTTCACTTTCAGGTAGAGTACTTGCTCAATTTGCCATTACCTATGTCTTCAAAAAATGATTTAAAAAAGAAATCATCCTCATCTGCCTAGCCTTTTCTCATCTAATGTTGGGGTTGGCTTCCAGTCTAACCGGATGCAGCTGAATACCAGTATTTTACATGGAATGACTGCCTGTCTGACCTCCACAACTACGGTCTCTATGCAGCAGGCCACGGACAAAACCGAGTAGAATATTACTAGGGCAAAATAATCTAAGAGTAGGGGAAGACCAAAGAAACTATGGATGGATTGTGTCAAAGATAAAATAAGGTATGGAAGCAGAAGACATGCTGTGCTTCAAATAAATTGGGATAAAAGCAGGCGAATGACGAAGGTACGCAAATACGAGTATAATGAGCAAATAGAGTTATAGAGCATCATCATCAGCCTATAATGTTCCCACTGTTGGGACACAGGCCTCCTCTCTATGAGAGAGAGAGTGGGCTGTAATACATCACACGGGCCCAGTGCGGGTTGGTAGATGTCACATGTCTTCGAATTTTTAATTCTAGGACATGCCGGTATCCTCAAGATGTTATCCTTTACCGTTTTTTAGGGCAGCGGTGATGAAATTAATTACACAAAGATTACTTTATGTAGTTTATTTCAGGCACAGGCACCTGCCTGTGCCTGCAGAAGCCAGTCAGTTAGCCGTGGGTTAGAACCCAGGTTCGAACCCACGGCTTACTGCTCGTAAGTCGGGGCTGCCATCACTGGGCCACCGCTGCTCTCAAAAAGAGTAATATCAGCCCAATATACAATACAATGGCTAGGAAAGCCATTACTCAACATACGAAGAGTAAATGAGTTTTTGATGCGTAGTTCATAACAATAGGCCCGAAACATTGCTGATATAAAAAGGTCAAATAGATTGAACTTTGCTGGATTGTTTTAAGAGCAGTAATGCCCTGTTGCAGGAACTCGTGGCTAAATAATAACAGCCGCACGGGTCGATCTTTAAGGTTAAGCCGTGCTTGCCGAGGTTGGTCCGAGGATGGGTGACCATAATTACATACAGAGTTTCCTCCGTGCCTCGGAAAGCACGCTAAGCCGTTGGTCCCGGCTGTCATTTGTAGATCTTTGACAGTCGTTACGAGTAGTCAGAATCCAAGTCTGACATCCAGCCCTGCCAAGCGGTATCATATTACCCAGTTACTGGGTTGTGGACGTCAGATAGGCAGTCGCTTCAAGTAAAATACTGGTACTCAGCTGCATCCGGTTAGGCTGTAAGCCGACCCTGAGATAGTTTGGGAAAAGGCAAGGCAAATGATGAATGCCCTGTTGCAGCCCTAACTAAGAGTTGTTGATTATGGGCTTAATCCCCAAAATTATTAGCTTAATCAGCATCATAACATTCCCACTACTGTACAGATACGGATACAGGCTTCATAATTATCTGTAATGGAAGCGCTACACGAAATTATTCCCCTTTTGACTGAATTTTATCGCAAGGGGCATAAAGAACATTTTGTATTAATCAAATAACGCATTTTGTTTTTTTTTGAATATGTCGAGAAAGTGCCATAATTTAATGAATAGGCTATGACAAGTTATAGAGAAGCATAGACGAAGAGGACATTCTGCGGTGACCTCAAATAAATTGGGCTGAGAGCAGGAGAATGATTGTGTTGATCCTGTGATCAAATTGGTATTATATATCACTGAATTTGCTTATGAATGGTGATAAGATATTTTATTTCAGAGGATTAGAGATACAGATAATGGTTATTGCATGTATTACATCTTACACATATATATAAAATTCTCGTGTCACAATGTTAGTTACCATACTCCACCAAAACGGCTGAACTGATTTGCAAGTATGAAATTTTGTGTGCATATCGGGTAGGTCTGAGAATCAGCCAACATCTTTATTTCATAACCATCATTCTCTTGCCCTTATCCCAATTTATTTGGGGTCGGCGCAGCATGTCTTATTCTTCCATACTTCTCTATTACTTGTCATCTCATGATACCTCCTTTCTTGCCATATCATCCTTCACATCTATATTTCATAACCAAAAAAAAAAAAAAAAACATGCGAACTAAGTTGCGGGCAGCAGCTAGTCAAGTATAAAATAATCTAAAATAATAAATAATCTTTATTTGTGTGAAATATATTAAAGAGACCCCACACATGGTAATCTTGAACTGTCATTTTCTTCAGGACCTTTATTTTGGTACCTCATCGTCTGCACAGCCATTCCCCCAAGTATGTTTAGATTTGGCTTCCAGTCTAACCAGATGAAGCGGAATACCAGTATTTTACATTGAGCATCTGCCTATCTGATCTCCACAACCCTGAGCAATACAATATCCTTTGGTATGTCTGGTTGTCTTTGTAGGCTTTGTGGGTTCTATTTTTTTATTTTTTAGGGTTCCGTACCCAAAGGGTCAAACGGGACCCTATTACTGAGACTTCGCTGTCCGTCCGTCCGTCTGTCACCAGGCTGTATCTCATGAACCGTGATAGTTAGCCAGTTGTAATTTCCACAGATTATGTATTTCTGTTGACGCTATAACAACAAATAATAAAAACAGAAAAAAGTAATATTTTTTTCTTTTTTATAAATTATGGTACGGAACCCTTCGTGCGCAAGTCCGACTCGCACTTGGCAGTTTTTTTTCTTATTACTAAGCTAAAGAAGTCGGAATTTAGAGGTTCTGAAAATGATGAAGACTCAACAGTTAGCTACTACTACCAATTATCGTGTCTAGCAGCCTACTAGACATGATAAGTGGTAGGTAAATCAGAAACCCAGTTAAATGTTGCTAATATGGGACCAACCATGAAAACATAAATTCCGCCCCTAAGATGACCCACTGACCAGCTTTTCTTGTCATTTTGTTGAGTTATCAACATAAATAACTCAAACTAATAAACTGGGTAATTACGTACCCCTACAGTACTTAGTCTAGTGATCCTTATTATGTTTTGGTGATGGAGACTCATTGATATCAATGGTTACCTCATTGAAGAATTTGGTCAATTATTTCATTGTAGTTGTTATTTTTAATTTATTAATTCACATGTGGCGGCAAAATTAAATTACAAAACCATTATAGCCAGGATTTTTTTGTTTTACAGTACTGCTAGTCTTATAAGCCTAATGCTATGAATACTGCTATAAAAATCAGAATGTTAATGATTAAAGTACTATGGTGAAAACTGGAAATGTGGATTTATGCTTAATTTCTATTAAATAGGACAAAAAACGTGTTGAATTGTACATCTTTCTCTTTTTTTGTCATTTGACAGCGTTTACGCCTTACAAAATTTCCTACAAACTTTCAAGTTAATGTAATAATGTAGCAATGTTTTTTTAGTAATTTTTTGGACCTATGTTTCCTGCTTATCCGTATGAAGTTTCATTAAAATCGGTTCAGTCATTTCGGAAAATAAGGACTAGAAAGTTTGTATGAAATGTTGTAAGGTGTAAACACTCATAATAGAATAAATATAAGTGACGAAATTGGGGTATATTTTGCCAGTTATAATAAACAGTACCATACCTCTCCATCTCTGCCTAACCTTCCAGAATAAACAGGTACAGTGCATGTTATATATGATACTTAAATATCAAGATCAAGGGATACTAAGACATCCTTTATTCAAAAATTGTTTACAACCTTTACATTATGATATTGCTGTGAATTTAATTAAAAAAACCAGTTCCTAAATCAGCAAGTTACCGGTTTTAGGCAGAATGATACTGTCAATAAACAACACAAATCTTAAGACACTGGAAGCAATAGACTGCAATAGTATTTCACTAAACTGTCTCGAGCATTACAAAATTCTGTAATAAAGTAGCTGTGTGATCCTCATCATCTACAAACCCTTCTTCTTACTAAGTTGGGGTTGGCTATCATTGAAATGGATAAACTGAATACCTGTATTTTACAAGGAGCAAACTGCCTACCTCCACAATCAAAGTAATCCATAACATCTATTTAAAATTGCCAGTATATTGTTGTTTGTTTCTCAAAAGTAAAGAGTTCTTTCGAGTATTATAGTCCTCAACTCACAAATAAAGTTTTTTTTTTAAACTTTAGTAACAGGGAAATAACCTACGGTACAGTGCCCTGCACTGTACCGTAATGCTGGCAACTGACTGTACACCATGCAACAAAAACATTTGGCTTTAGAATAAAAATTTACCTTGTGCATAGAACAAAATACAAAATTAAAAAGTATATTTACAGCAATCTCGGGCGGCGGGCGGGTCTGACGTGGACATTCGCTGCATTCAGCCTCCTTGCGAGTTCCCTATACGTCGCCGGATCAGCTTCGATCTCGACCTCAGCTTTTAAGAGCGAGAATTTCATTCGCCATCCTTGGGCCTCAACGCCATGCACAAGTCGAGCACTGAGCACAACCCCACGCCCTAGGTGCCTCGCACTCAGTCTTTGCTCGAGGACGAGCATATTTCTCGTCAGCTATAATCCTGCCTCGTAAGGTTGAAGAAAATGAATGCACCAGATCCAACGCGATATGCCCGCCCGCGTGCAACCACCATAGCTAGCCTGCAGCTCGCTTCAACAACCATTTGTCACGATTATATTCGCACTATGTACACCACAACACTAGGCTGTAAAGTCCTTTTACTGTTTGTAGCACCTTTTTACTTGTCCAACATATTTGATCAGTCAACTGCCCGCAGAAAGTGATACGCGAATGGCGAAGATCGTTTTGGCAATGCGTTGATGCACACAGGATAACACCGGTTTGATGGCGTGCAGCGAGAAATTCAACGATATATCAGCGGAACACAACGGAAAAATAAATGTGAATAGAAACAAAAGGAGTACGTGACAGACGACGGAGCGCGAGCGACTGGGCGTAATGGCCGCTGATTGGTCGTGAGTGAGGCGCGCACCTCGATTGGATCAAAACCGGTTGGAATCGGTTCGTAGAGGCTGCGGCCGGCTCGGGTCGGTGCATTGTGCGGTCGCCGGGCTAGTGCTGTGACACGTATGTTTATATCATACCGTTTCTTTTTTTTACGTTTTATTATTATACCCATGACAAATGTTTTGCGTAATTTTCGGTTTGTAATTATATAAAGAATTTACGATATCTTCATAATAATAGGACGAGAATGTGAGATATTATAAATCAACACCGACAAGTGCTATAAAACTAAGACAGATCGACTATAAACCGGATATAATAATGGCTTTATTTGGTTTCGCCCAATTGTGTGTCAATTCATTGCAAACTCATGCAATCCGGTTTTTGCAACTCGACATTGTATATCGCTCGTTTCCAAGTACTAATAGACGTTATTTAAGAGCTATGTTATAATCTAAAATTAGCATGATCTTGTTGCTAGTACAGTCATATCAATTATTACTAAGGCTTTATTTTGAAGCGTGTCGTTATTCAAAGCACTGAATAACAACACAATAAATGAACTAAAAATAGCTGAACGGTTGAGTATTCTGTTTACCATATCGTTGGCAACAAGAGTGCCCCTTAAATGTAATTTAGATTTGGTAAGTGCGCATGATTGATGGTAAACATACGAGTATTTTAAGTAGGCCGAGTACCTATTCGATTCTTTTTAATTTGAGTTTTTTTCCGGTTTTTGCATTAGTGATTTTAGGTGAGTATTTATGATATAGAAAAATCGTAATTAAAATAGCTCATTTACTTCACATGTTTATTTTTATCGAAATATCTTGTCATTCGTGGACCGTAGGAGCCATAAATATATAAGATAGGTAGCTACTATAGACTAAACGAACAATGCATGGCATGGAAACAGCGTTGTTGTGGCTACAGAAATGTATCTCTTTTATAATAAAGAAACCTTACTGTCTACGACCGCGACACTTTCACAGTCAACTGCAAAACATTTTATTGCAGTTCTTTGTAATCTAGCTACACTATTTGTTTTATTGCCTCGCCAATCCTCACTAGGTCTGTGTCGAGGACCGTGGTAAACTCACTCTGAAAGAGAGGTCGCTTGTATCCCAGTGATGGGATCGAAGTAGGCTAATTATACTAACCCTAACTCATTATTTGCATATCTTTATTTTTTCTACGTCTTGCTCGTTCGAAGACAGAGTTAATGTCAAGATATAGCTATCAGCGATAAGATCTCTTATTGTACCCATTCAAAAATATTGTAAGAGAGCTGTGTAATCATTTAAGTTGGGTAACCTGAGGGTTGTGATTTGTGCTGCCATGAGGTTTGAATGATTTCCTTGTAGAACATTTAGGTTGGCCAACTTAATGGCAAATGGTATTATCTGTGAAAACACTGTACAGACGCCAAGCTCATCAACCTACAACAATCTGTAGAACTTTAAAAGATTTTCAAATTTATACTTAAAGAATTAGGTTCAAGGTTGTTTGGGAAAATTTGACAGTTTCGGGTAGCTTGACCTGTTGGCTTCTTTACACATACATTACATACATACACACACATTTGAATATGTGTTTCCTAGTGCAACGTTCATTCAAGGCACATTTTTTGATAGTGACAGTCCATATCAATTCGGTAAACGTTTCCGTGTCATTCTGTTGACATACAAATAAACTAAACTTTCCTGCTGATAAATTTCTGATAAAAATATCATTTTGTGTTACATAACAACGAATTCATTCTTAGGTTCGGTAGTACCTAAAGTACGGTAAATATTTAACACGAATTTAAATTCGTAGACAATAAAAAACGTTTTTGATGGTTATGGGGGGCCTTTATGTGCAAAATATTATTTTCGGGGATTCCGGCATAGATCGCTGTAAAGCTTCAACTCAGGAGGATCTTTAAACCTAATCTCTGACCTGAATATTTTCAGGTGCAAGCTGAAGCTGAAGCTGTCATTTTATTATTCCGTAATAACATAGCAAACTAGCTGCTTGTTTAATTACCTATACGATATACTTAAATTTGGGAATGCGGAGACAATAAAAATGGAAGAAAATGCGCTACTCCGAATTCAGTTGTTGCGTAATAAAAGGCATAAAAATATTTAGAAATCAATATTTACTAAATAAATTCACTTCGATAAATATTGTAAATACGAAAAAGGCGCAAAAAGATAGTGTTGGTGGTGGTTATGAAATTTGACAAAAAATGCAGCCTGGGACCTGTATATGGAGAGATTAATTTCTATCTTAGATATCATATAAAACTCTGAAACTAGGTTTAGCACTGACTAGACTAAAAAGAAGAAGATCCTAGATATTGGTATATAAAAAAAATACATGCAGACGAAGTCTCGGACAATAAGCTAGTCTACAATAAATAATAATGTGCAGCACTATTTACTATAACATAAAGACGGTACCGGACCTAACACAATATTGTCTTTATCGACAATTTCTTCCATTGTAGTATGAATACGGTACGGTATAACGGTATGGCGATAACTACTGAAAATAATAGTTTCACGGTTTGGTTTTACGTTGTTTTACTGTTTTTTTTGTGTCTGGTGTTTTTGCTGGATTAAAATTCAGATTTAACTGGTTAATTTAAACGTTTTTTATACGATGATGTTGTTTTTTATCTGCTAATTAAAATGTTAATGAATTTCGACGTCATTTCAGATTGTAACTTGTCTTTCTTATAATTATCTAGTTACTCTTTTAAGGCCCGTTTGCACCTTAGTTGCGTTCAGCGATTTTTTTTAAAAACTTCGTTCAGTCTTCGTCATCTTCAAACGACTGACAGAAACAGTATAACGTTTTTAATTCGTTCAGTGCTAAATGCATTTTGAGATTTGTGGAGTAAGCGAGTCTAAATTAGCAAAAAAATATTTAGAAGATTTTTTACCAACGGATAAAATCCCAACTTTCAAGACTGCATCATTTCATCACCATCATTTCAGCCGAAAGGCGTCCGCTGCTGGACATAGGCGTCCGCCAAGAAGGGGTGATTTTGCCCTACAGCCACGCTTGACAGGCGGGTTGGCGATCGCAGTACGGTTGTTACAATAGCACAGAGAACGCTGCTGCCCATTCTCTGGTAAGTCCCTTAGTCGGCTCTTACGACACCCCCGGGAAGATATGGGATAGTCCTATTCTTTACGTCCGACACCATACAGACCAGACTCCATTTACTGAAAATCCTATCAAATCCATAAATGCTGGGTTCACTCAAGTCCAAATTATGAACCCATCAATTACCATTCTTAAGTCCATGTAGATACAATCTAAAACAGTAAAACATTTACAACAGCAGTCCACGTCACACACACACAGTCAAGAATGCGAGGGGTGCTTAACCACTGTTGGGTTGGTTCATTCTGGTTAGCGCCACCTTCACACGACTTTGTTAGGGAAACTAATCGGACACGCATTTAGAAGTAGAGTAAATATGAGGGTAATCAGTTGATTAGATGGTCTGTTGTTGTGAAATGAAGATAGAAAGAAGTTAAAGTTAGTATTTTTTTGTAATTTAGTACATTGTACTTTTCTACATTGAGCTACAGTCTAAACTTGACACTGGCAGAATAGTCACCATCAGCTATGCCAAAAGATGTTTTTTTTTTTATGTTTTTACAGTCCATTGATGTATTACACAATATTTACATAGGATTAAACTACATAATTTTAACTCTTATACATTATTACCTACAAAAAGTAGTTAGGATAAATACCGTACTTTAGATTATCTACATTAAGTAGAAACGAACTAAGGTACTTTAATATTCCTTACTTTTACAAAACAGCCGTTTTATCAATAAAATTATCAAATCGAGCCCTATAAATTACTTTGCAATAAAAGTTTTAGCAGCCATTAAACGCAATGTGAAAACAAAATCGTCAAACAATACAATTTCTTATTCGAAGAATAACCAACTTCGGAGTAAGCAGCGATTCCGAAAACCTGCCATGAATTGCCGGATTTCCAATAAGAAATAGCGGTGTTTTTACATCTCGGAGCAGTAACAACTGTTACAGCACTTTTTATTATCAATACGTTTTTTATAGCGTAGGTATCCGAAAACAACGCTTTAGTGTGAAAGCAGCGATATCAATAAAAAAAATACTCGTCGTATTTCAAGGAAACATTTGGACGGACATTTACATAGAGGAAAAATCTTTCGTCGCATTTTGCGAATATTAGAAGGATTGAAGAAGCAATGATAATACACAGTTCTATTAACGCTTTTCACCATAATCTCTGCTTCTCTATTAGTAGTCAATTCGCCATTTCATTAGTCACTTCCGTTCTAGATAGCCATGGATCCATGGATGGAGCCTTCAAGTCTGTAGAGTTTCTGATAATCAAAATCTGATGAAGAAACATGATTGACATGACATTCATGATGGATAGCTGTCTTAAGTGCTTAACGCTTTTCTAATCACCATCGTTTTCCTGTCCTTATCTCAATTTTTTTGGTGTCCACGCTGCATTTCTCCTTCTTACATATATCCAAGTCTGTAGAGTTTCTGATAATCAAAATCTGATAAAGAAACATGATTCACATGACATGCATGATGTATAGCTGTCTCAAGTGCGTAACACTTTTCTAATCACTATAGTTCTCCTGTCCCTATCTTAATTTATTTGGGGTCGGCGCAGCATTTCTTCTTTCTCTATTAGTCGTCATCTCACGAGTCATCCCATTTCTAACCATATCATCTTTCACGCAGCCCATCCATAAGTATTTCTATCTGCGATTTATTAAAATTTTTGCTTTCACAACAATTTTCAGTTACGCCAAAAATAAACGAAACCTAGATTTAATTAGAATTGCGCGCTAGTACAACACCGGTATTGCATAAACTGCAAACCATGAAAGTCAACGACCTGAACAGACCCTGTATTCTAAATAGGTTACTACAGCTGAGAGCTCACCAATCAGAGCGTTAGAAGAGGACAGAGATATAGTGCTATGCAGAAACTGAATTGTAATGCATAATGGCTATGGGAGCAATGAGATTAAATCAGGGGCAAGTCCATTGACGTTTGACATTTAATAGGTAAAATGGTGGGAACGTTCAACCTTTTGTCATACTCTGAGCATTTGATGCAGGAAGGAGTGAGAACTAGAACTGAAAAAGACACTTCTGTAAACTGCAGCGTCTTTGGTACTACATTGAAGATTGCATTGGCGCATAGCGTAGACTAACCAAGACAAAAACTTGTGTTTCAGATCGAACCTTCCCCTGTATTCACAAACGCTGCGATTCGATTTCGTTTCGGAAAGTCGTATGTCTATCTCGCTGGCATTCGAAATGCCAAAAGAAAAAGATAGACATACGACTAAACACATCTAAGATCCCACAGACGCCAAGTTAAAGGTTACAAAAGTGACAGGTTACAAAATACACTAAACTTCCAATGTCATTATTCATTACATCCTTTTAAATCCAGTCGAAACGAGTTACAAGTGTCGCTAGCATACAATGTAGCCGTTCTAAATATAGTCTGGTACAATTTACTGAAACGTAGGGTTGTCAAAGAAGAAGAAATAGAGTAAGTACTTCTGATTTGAGTGGTTATAGTGATGGCATGGCTAGGAGACGTATCATATATGGTCGCGATCCTTAGCAGTGAGGGAACGACGAAAACGAAGAAGAAGTGATTGCAGTTGGAGTACAGTCCTCACTGAATGATTACCGAGAGACGGTAGAGGAAGTGTTGGCAGACCAACAGCTGGATGTCATTCAGAAAATCGCGGGTAAGACCTGGTTGAGACTGGCGCAGACCAGGGAAGAATGTCACAAAGGGAGGAGGCCTTTACTTAACAGTGGGTGAACCCAGGCTGCTGATTATGATGATTTCAGTGAGGGTAAATAAAGATTCACTCTTATTAAAATGGAAAATAACTATTCGTCTTTTTCTTTTGAATAATTTTACCAACGTGGATACTAATTCTTCAAATTGATGAGGACCTCAATTTCAATAAAGCAACGTCTCTCTTCCCGACTCTTTAAATTCAACCTATTCCGTTCAAATTCAGAGTCAATATAAATAGAGTACTTTGGCGTACTCTCGAGAGTACAAAAATACTCTAAAGTATGGTTGGCAACCCTACTGACTACAGTAATGGGGTCGCTAACTGCTTCAAATTCGTCTTGATGCAGGATGAATGGACGTGCCAGGTCGATTGTGTAACGTTCAATTATGTAGTTTGGTGATATATTGAGTGTTGATGCTTTGTGTGAAAAGAGTGACCATTTATATGAGCTCGGATGGATGTGGTATTTTTAGACGGAGGAATTTTTTGATTCGGGCGAATGGGACTTGATATTACACTAGGATCTGATGTCATGTAAGTCAATATACGGGAGGAAGAAAACGACTTGAAAAGCGGTTTTACTGTACAGATTGCACTAGGGAAATGTGGGTCATGAGTTCAAATTTTGCAACCAATCGTTGTGCTATTTCATCATTATCATATCAGCCCAGAATCACCCACAGCTGGGTACTTATAGGCCTCCTCTTTTATCTGCCACACTTCTCGGTTCTGTGCGTCCCTTATCCAGGTGCTTCTTTCGTTGTGATCTTTTTACTTTGACGATATCGTGCTATTGATATTGTGATATTTACGCAGCTTTTAAACTTTGGTGGGGTGTAATCTCCATTCTAGCAACGTAGAATAGCGAGAGTATTTTTGAAGGTATTTATAGTTGTAAAGAGTAGTAGTAGAGACAATCATTAGAAGATTTATATCACCTTTAAAGGGGTAAAATACAAGTAACATTAATTTACTACATACAGCTGTATCTAATAGAACTCAGGCGTCAAGCTTATCAGGGTATAAAGAACAGGGTGTAAACATCTTTATCCCTATAGGAAAGAGAGGATCCTCCGACAAGACTGGTGCTTTGTATGGAGAGCTACTGCCCAACAGTTGTTGTTGGGTTTTTCTATATGGGTTTAAGTCGCAGAGCACTTTAATATAGCCATTTCGTAATTTACTGTTGGTTCTTCGTTTGTAGTATGTATGACGCTGTAGTACTTTTTGTAGTACACGCTCACTACTGACTGAATACACAAAATATTTGGATTTGATGATCATGAGTGGCAACTATAATAAAAATACAGCGAGTCTTGCAACCAGTAAAAACACAACAAAATCAACAATAGAACAAAATATAAATCAGTAATTATCCCATCAAACATAATATTGCGTGCTGCAACGGTGTATTACGTAAAACATAAACATAAATATAAAAAACGTCACACTAACAACACGCTACTCTAGTACAGTATAAAGACGTAAAGACGTATTACTTCACGGTGCACGCTAGGAGAACCAATTGCTATGCGAATCTCGTATCTTGTAGACCGGTCACGAAAAACATTAGCTCGGCAGACATATTGATTTTTCAGTATTTCAACTAGAAATACCAGTACACAGAACAGAACAACAGTAGAGGGAGGCAAACGCCTAAGAACAGATGGATGAATTGTGTTAGGATAGATATGAAAAAATAAGAGAAAATAAAAAACTATGTGTTGAGCCGACCTCAAGTCATATGTGACATGGGCGGTGGTGGCGCCTTCCGCGAAATTAAAATTTTGTTACGTTTTTGAACAAAATATGATTCGTGGGTTCCCCCTTAAAATTTTAGCGCGTTGAATAAAATTTTCACTGACAATTCACAAAGGTTAGTTTACTGCATATCTTTTTATACTGAGTGTAAGTAAGTAATAAGTTTATAGTAATAAGTTTATTGTTCATAAAAGAAACATAACAGTTGTGTCATACAAATCAGTGAGCCACAAACTAAGCATCGCTTGTATCTTGTGGCTCAGGAGTGCGAATTTTACAAATTTAAACATTTAAGTACAACAATTTCCATTATAATATTGGAATAGTATGTATTAAGGACATGAGAGATTTTATAAGGTGCTCTGAGCACAATATAATGTGACAAATAATAATACAAATAACAAATAGTAATATAGTGTGACATAACACATCAAGGGAGGCAATAGTCCAGTATTGTACGAGTACGACCAGCATACTAATTGTACCTAATAGGGCATTGAATGAACGTGCACCGGACGGCATTAAACGTAGCGTTATTTTTGTATCACTAGTGATGTTGTGATGTCGATAGTTCTTTTTTGCGGTAATTACCGGTTTTTGCCTAAGTACGTATGTTTGATAATTAACCTTGCGGACACTGTTTAGTTAGATTCGTGGACTACAAGCATCTTTTGGC
Organism: Cerastis rubricosa; assembly: GCA_949152445.1. NCBI lineage: Eukaryota > Metazoa > Arthropoda > Insecta > Lepidoptera > Noctuidae > Cerastis > Cerastis rubricosa. The sequence continues at coordinate 3,758,945 of OX424550.1, read as the reverse complement.
ATTTGAATGACATTCACGAAGGGCGCTTTTGTGAAATTTCTTTGATTTCGATTTTGGCTGGGTTATATAATCCTTGCACAATAACTTATTTCGTGGAGGTTTTTTACCGGACTCTTTGTAAAGAAATCTTCAGACAATTAATCATTGAGACATACATTTATGAACATACATTTATGAACCAAAAGATTTTTCCACTCATCATTTCCAATTAGACCCAATTTAGCATATTGCACAAAATGTGAAGAAACTCTCATAAATGACCGGAATGTTTCATTTAAATTGAAACATGAACTAATTTAAATAAACGAGTTTATTATTACCGAAGTGTTAAAAAAATTGTGATTTGTTGCAAAAAGACTTGGTAACATGATCATTGACAAATTAAAAGTTTAATTGTCGGACTAATTCATGTTTGACTAGCAGTCACAAACACCATGCTGTGCTCCACAACTCAGGTTGCAGAAGTTTGAAAAAACAACAGCTAACTTATAGGGATGGGTGGGCTGGCCACGTGGCACGAATGCACCTGGAAAGGTGGGCACGGAACTTCACTCACTGCAAACCTGATAAAGGACATCACCGCCGAGGCAGACCACGCCGAAGCTGTCACTATCTGATTTGAACAAGGCCAAAAATTGCACAAGATAGAGAGATTTGGAAGGACCAAGTGGAGGCCTTTGCCCAGCATTGGGGTATTTGACAAGGCAGCAAAAGAATACTTATCTGCTATGAATATATGAGGTCTTTGGGTGCGGTAAAGTGTTTTGCAGTTTTTCCATCAGGAATTTGCCAGTAGCCCGGAGTTGGTTTTGTGCCATGGTAATGGCAATAAGCTCGCCCCTTTTACGTTACTGGCGGATTGTGGGTGTACTAAAGGTACACTGTTGCTACTCGTTCAGGGATTACAGTTGTAATGCTGTCATAAAAGCATTTCACAAATGGTTAATCAATAGGCAGTCTTATCGCTAAAAGCGATGCGATTACGCTGGTAAATAATAAAGACACGTTTCTGTTTTATTTATTTTTATGGTGTGCAAACAATAAAGTATCTAACTATTTATTTACTTCATAGAAAAAGGCATAAAGCAAAGAGACCCGCTTTCACCTAAGCTTTTTAATAGCACCCTTGAAGAAGTGTTCAAAAAGCTAACGGCTAGTTGGTAAAGAAGCGGTATTGAAATCGGTGGGGCGCGGTTAACCAACCTTCGCGTCGAACATTGTCGTATTCTCTTCCACGGCGACAGAACTAGAGGTAATGTTAAACCAACTCAGTAATGCAAGCCTTGAGGTTGTACTGACGATGAACATTTCGAAGACCAAACTGATGTCAAACACCATTAACCATAGGATCAGACTTCAGAGTGAATGGTGAAGACATGGAATATGTCCATGAGTACATCTACTTTGAACAGTTAGTCTCTATCCAGTGCAGACAAGACAAGGAAGTCACAAGACGAACCGAAAATGCCTGGAAGACCTACTGGTCCATGAAGAAGCTTATGAAGGGAAATGTCGCTAAAGCGAAAAATCATGGACATGTGCATTCTTCCCATTTTGACCTATGGATCCTAGACTTGGTCTTTGACAAATATTCAAAAGTCCAAACTCAAGGTCTGCCAACGTGCCATGGAGCGCAGCATACTAGGCGTCAAACTAACCGACGCAACACCACACTGCGCTCCAAAACACAAATTACTGATGTTGCTCAAAAAGCCGCTAAACTGAAGTGGGACTGGACTGGCCACGGCTGCCGCATGCCCAATGATATGTGGGCCAAAATAGCCACTTTTTGGACCCCTAACACAGCCAGAAGGCGTCGCGGTAGACCTCGTAGAAGATGGTAGGACGAGCTAGACAAGACCAGCGACCAGTGGTCCACATTGGCCCTGGATCGAGACAATTGGAAGTCATGGGGAGAGGCCTTTGCCCAGCAGTGGGATGACGCAAGCTAACAGTATCAGTATCATCCACGGTCCAACCTCGGCAGGCACGGCTTAACCTTAAAGATCGCCCCGACCGTCTGTTATTATTTAGCCACGAGCTCCTCAAAATGAATCATCTGCCTAGCCTTTTCACAAACTATCTTGGGGTCAGCTTCCATTCTAACCGGATGCAGCTGAGTACCAGTATTTTACATGAAGCAACTGCCTATCTGACCTCCACAACGCAGTAACTGGGTAATACGGTACCCCTTGGTAAGACTGGATGTCAGAATTTTAGCTTCTGACTACACGTAACGACTGTCAAAGATCTACAAATGATAGCCGGGACCAACGGCTTAACGTGCTTTCCGAGGCACTGAGGAAACTCGATATGTAATTATGGTCACCCATCCACAGACCAACCTCGGCAAGCACGGCTTAATCTTAAAGATCGCCTCAAAATGAATACCGGAACAATATCTGGAAAGTGCAAAAAACTACCGTTTTCAACCAAAAAACGGTAGATTTTTCAATAAACTGCGCTCCTAGGTAAAGACGACTGTTGTTATTTCAGGTCACAGCCTAGCTTCCAATTACATTACCTTAACTGCATATATCTACACAGAGGTCAAACAACTTGAGCTCATAGTTCGAAGGTGAATTCAATTCGAATGCTAGGTTGACGGCTATTTACATTTTGACTTGTAGGTATTGGCTATTGCACTTTTGTAAGAAACATCTTTTTTTTTAGGATTCCGATACCCAAAGGGTCAAACGGGACCCTATTACTGAGACTTCGCTGTCCGTCCGTCCGTCTGTCACCAGGCTCTATCTCATGAACCGTGATAGTTAGCCAGTTGAAATTCCTACAGATTACGTATTTCTGTTGATGCTATAATGTGGTGGCCCTTCAGCAATGCCCATGGTGACAAAATTTCAAATTTCAAATCGATTAGACCTGCGGAAGTTGTTTATATCTCTTCTACAACTAGAAACGAGGTGATTATCTTCAAACGGCTGAGCAGATTTTCTTGAAACATAGATAAGAACACTCTCGATTAAAATACCTTTCAAACGAAACCAATTTTATCAAAATCGGTTCATCCGTTTAGGAGCTACGATGCCACAGACAGACACACAGATACACACGTCAAACTTATAAAACCCCTCTTTTTTGGTCGGGGGTTAAATAAAAAACAGAATGACTGGAAGATCAAGTGCCTCTCGCGTTATTTCCTAATATCACATACAAAAGTTAAACATTAAAAGATCGTGATAAAAAGCCCAAGCTACAAAATATGTTTGTCATCGATTTTAGTATTTGGGTCAAGGACAGTTTCCTAACAGTACACCGATAAGAAATACGTCCTAGATTTTATTGCTAATCTGAAGGTAAAAAATGAATCACTGCCTAAAATAAGAAGTGTGTTCGTTGTTTCGAAACAAATATTTTAAGAGCGTTTACATCTTACGACATTTTATAAAAACGTTTTCCGAAATGACTGAACGGATTTTAATGAAACTTCATACGAATAAGCGGAATACATAGGTCTAAAAAATAAAATGCTTTTATAGTCTGAATGAATACATGACAGATTGCGGAGAGAGAAACAAAAATAACTAAATTGATATATACCTGATAATGGTGGAAGTTCGAATTTATACTATTTATGACATGATCAATTCTAATGTAAAATTATTTATTTAAATCTGACATTTTACTGAACTTTATCACTTGAACTGACATAGTTATAGATTTGACATCAATATTAACTAATGAATTTATTTCTAATTACATGCATGCATGACATCTTGATTTGTTGATGCTGAAGAGTATTTGTTAGTATATTTTATGATTATTTTTTTACAATTATTATAATACCAATGTCTCAGTATAATAATAAAAGGGATAATAATAAAACCTCAGTATAATAATAAAAGGGCCAAGGTTAAAATTAAATATTTGCACACCATATGCAATGGTAGAATGTAAAGGGGCCACTATTAGTTTTAAGATCACACCACCGTGTAAACCTACATTCTGGCAAATAAATGGATTTGATTTGATTTGAAAAAGTTACTAAAAACATTATCGAAATATAGTTTGACAGCTAAATTAGACCGACAATAAGTTGTCTATAGAAACAACAATTTCCAATTATCTTTTTTTTTAAAAGACATTTCGAAGAAGTTTCTTTGTAACTTTTAAGACCTTTGTATTCTGCTTATGCGTATTAAGTTTCATTAAAATCGGTTCAGTCATTTCGGAAAATAAGGACTTGAAAGTTTGTATGAAATGCTGCACGGCGTAAACGCTATTAAATAAAAGAGTTACCATGGAGTTTTTGCCGGTTCTTCTCCATAGGATACGATCAACCCGAACACTTGAGTGCCCATTTAACTTGAAAAGGCTCTACATATCGTTAAAATGTAACTCATTTCAGTACCATCAGGTTAAAATCATTAGCTCCATGGTATTCTACCAGTGATGGCCTCTTATGACACCAATTGTTATTTATTGTTCTAAATTCATGTACATGTGACAACGATTTTATGAATTGCATGCTTGACACTTTGGGTTAGGGGTCAAATTGTGTTGTCGTATTTAGTTGTAAGTAAATTGTTACTAACACTCATCATCATTTCAGCCGAAAGACGTCCACCGCTGGACATAGGACCCACACAAGGGAGGTTTTGCCATAATCACCACGCTTGGCAGGCGGGTTGGCGATCGCAGTACGGTTGTTTTGCAAAAGCACAGAGAACTCTGCTGCCCATTCTCTGGCAAGTCCCTTAGTCGTCTCTTACGACACCCACGGGAAGATATGGGATGGTGCTATTCTTTACGTCCGACACCATACAGACAACTACTACTAACACTGAATCTGTGTAATTTGAAAAAATTATAAGTAAAAAAACCTTTTTAAAAAAAGCTTTTATTTAAATGCTCTAAAAAGGAGAAAAATAAAATTTTCTTTTAATTATTTAACTTTCAACTTTTGACCTCATTATACACAATTTATATGATCATAAAAGCTTGTCGCGAGGTTTGCGTAAATACCTATAAGTATTTAATTAAACTGAAATTTAAAAAACTTAAACTTAGCAGCTTAAGTTACTCAATTAAATAGGTACTAGTTTAATTATACAATTAAACCTCGCGACAAGCTTTTATGATCATATAAATTGTGTATAATGAGGTCAAAAGTTGAAAGTTAAATAATTAAAAGAAAATTTTATTTTTCTCCTTTTTAGAGCATTTAAATAAAAGCTTTTTTTAAAAAGGTTTTTTTACTTATAATTTTATTTTAACATTTTTAGTTTTGCCGTAATCGTTTCTGAACACATTATTATCTCAATCTCAACACTTTTTTTCATATCCATGCTATTAACCGTTGAGGAGTTCCATCGTGAGGAGACGATCCTGGCTGAAGGATGCGTGCAGGATACAAATCGTGATTATCCATCAAATATGAACACGTATGCAAAGTTTCGTGTCCACGCTATTAGCCGTTGAGGAGTTCCCTCGCGAGAAGACGATCCTGGCTGCAGGTTTAGTTCATGATACAAATCAAGATTATCCATCAAATATGAACCCGTATGCAAAGTTTCGTGTCCACGCTATTACCCTTTGAGGAGTTCCTCCGTGAGAAGACGTTCCTCACTGCAGGTTGAGTTCATGATACAAATCGTGATTATCCATCAAATATGAACTCGTATGCAAAGTTTCGTGTCCACGCAATTAACCGTCGAAGAGTTCCCTCGTGAGAAGACGATCCTTACTGCAGGTTGAGTTCATGATACAAATCGTGATTATGCATTAAATATGAACTCGTATACAAAGTTTCGTGTCCACGCTATTAGCCGTTGAAGAGTTTCTCGCGCGAAGACGATCCTGGCTGCAGGTTAAGTTCATGATACAATTCAGGATTATCGATCAAATATGAACTCGTATGTAAAGTTTCGTGTCCACACTATTAACTGTTGAGGAGTTCCCTAGTGAGAAGACGATCCTGGCTGCAGGTTGAGTTCATGATACAAATCGTGACTATCCATCAAATATGAACTCGTATGCAAAGATTCGTGTCCACGCTATTAGCCGTTGAGGAGTTCCCTTGTGAGAAAACGATCCTGGCTGTAGGTTGAGTTCAGGATACAAATCATGACTATCCATCAAATATGAACCCGTATGCAAAGGTTCGTGTCCACGCTATTAACCTTTGAGGAGTTCGCCCGTGAGAAGACGATCCTCACTACAGGTTGAGTTAATGATACAAATCGTGATTATCCATCAAATGAGAACTCGTGTGCAAAGTTTCATGTCCACGCTATTAACCTTTGAGGAGTTCCCCCGTGAGAAGACGATCCTCACTGCAGGTTGAGTTCATGATATAAATCGTGATTATCCATCAAATATAAACTCGTATGTAAAGTTTTGTGTCCACACTATTAACTGTTGAGGAGTTCCCTCGTGAGAAGACGATCCTGGCTGCAGGTTGAGTTCATGATACAAATCGTGACTATCCATCAAATATGAACTCGTATGCAAAGATTCGTGTCCACGCTATTAGCCGTTGAGGAGTTCCCTCGTGAGAAGACGATCCTGGCTGCAGGTTGAGTATATGATACAAATCGTGATTATCCATCAAATATGAACTCGTATGCAAAGTTTCGTGTCCACGCTATTCGCCATTGAGGAGTTCCCTCGTGAGAAGATGATCCTGGCTGCAGGTTGAGTTCATGATACAAATCGTGATTATCCATCAAATATGAACTCGTATGCAAAGTTTCGTGTCCACGCTATTAACCGTTGAGGAGTTCCCTCGTGAGAAGACGATCCTCACTGCAGGTTGAGTTCATGATACAAATCGTGATTATGCATCAAGTATAAACTCGTATGCAAAGTTTCGTGTCCACGCTATTAGCCGTTGAGGAGTTCCCTTGTGAGGAGACGATCCTGGCTGCAGGATTAAGTTATGTCTGTCATGAGCATGTATTGTCTTCAGAACCAAAGGTGTGTGCAAAATTTCAGGCCAATCGGTCATCGGGAAGTGGTGCTAATTAAGCTTCCAAGATTTCACCGTAACAAACATACATACATACATACATACATTGCAAGTTAAATAAAAGCTTTTAAAAATAACATAACGTAACGCCAGTAAATCCCTGAAGGGTTTGGCAGAAGTGTATCTATTTATTACTATTTCATACAGCGGAGCAGAGGAGCTCATGGCTACATAATAATAATTGCTCGGATAAATCTTAAGGATAAGACGCGTTTGCCTAGGTTGGTCTGTGGATGGGTGACCACCCATACACCGAGTTTCTTCCGTGCCTCGGAAAGCACGTTAAACCTTTAGCCCCGGCTGTCATTTGTAGATCTTTGACAGTCGTTACAGGTAGTCAGCGGTCTTACCAAAGGTCATATTATTCAGTACTAACTGGGTTGTGGAGGTCAGATAGGCAGTCGCTCTATGTAAAATATTGGTACTCAGCGTCATCCGGTAGAACCGGAAGCCGACACCAATATACTTCGGAAAAGGCTAGGCAGATGATGACTTTCAAATCAACTGGTGCAATCTGCCTAGAGCTTGAGGCTCCCTCTCACTTACAGGGAAGAAGTCTGCTTCTCTGAAGGGTGAACGTTATATCCTGAGCATGCTTATACCTAGGAAAATCCCAGAAACATATTATAAGTGTTGTAAATCTATATGTATATAAATGAATCCCTATTTCCCTTGGTCACGCCATAACTTGAGAACTACTTAATTTACGATTTTATTTACCTTTTTTAGGGTTCCGTATCCAAAGGGTCAAATGGGACCCTATTACTGAGTCCGTCCGTCTGTCACCAGGCTGTATCTCATGAACCGTGATAGTTAGCCAGTTGAAATTTCTACAGATTATGTATTTCTGTTGACGCTCTAACAACAAATAATAAAATCAGAAAAAAATAAATATTTAAAAGGGGCTTCCATACAAAAATGTGTTTTTTTTTCGTTTTTATAAATAATGGTACAGAACCCTTCGTGCGCGAGTCCCACTCGCACTTGGCCGGTTTTTTAAAATGTTTCCTAATACTTTGTAGATGGTTCTTATGTAGATAGTAGGTTAGTAGTACGTAGGTAGGTAGGGAAGGTAAGTAGTGGGTAGGAACAAGTGCATTGCAACGCATGCTGGGATCAGCTAGTTAATAGAAATAAATATCAGTTGTCTTAAAAATTGATATCCACGTCGCATAAGTCATTTATATCTCTTCGTTTAACAAATGTGCTTAGTGTTTCCATATACACTAAGATTAATTACGTATATGGCATGTACATTTTTATTTGGAGAAGGACTGAAAAAACCTACAGCGTGTACTAGTAAGTTGTAGTCCTATTTCGGGGTGTGATTCAGACCATCAAAATGAACCACTTTCTCCATTGGATCGGCATCATCATCACGAAAAACAATCAGCCATGCTATACATTTGGGTCATGTAACTTATAGGTACAATTCTAAAGGCGATTTCAACTGCAAACCAGATTTCAAAAGCTACCCAATGACAGTCCACAGCGACATGACACGGTTTTGGTGAATACATTCTCATAAAACGAATACGGCTTGCCGAGGCTGGTCCGTGGATGGGTGACCATAATTACATACCGAGTTTCCTCTGTGCCTTGGAAAGCACGTTAAGCCTTTGGTCCGGCTGTCATTTTTAGATCTTTGACAGTCGTTACGAGTAGTCAGAAGCCAAAAGTCTGACATCCAGTCTTACCAAGGGGTATCGTTTTACCCAGTTACTGGGTTGTGAAGGTCAGATAGGTAGTCGCTTCATGTAAGATACTAGTACTCAACTACTCAGCTGCATCCGGTTAGACTGGAAGCCAACCCCAAGATAGTTTGGGAAAAGGCTAGGTAGGCAGATGATGATGAAAACGAACACATTTTACAGTACCTATTAAATTGAATAAATTTATCTTTCCTTTGCATATCCACAAAAAAAAACAACTATAGCACTACTACTTACCATAGTTCAGGCGAGTAGGGAGGTGACGTGGTGACCAAAGATAGCGGCGGCATTAGAGCATCGTTTGACAGCTGTCAACAAAATAAATTTTATTTATTTATTAATAACCAACTTACACTAAAAGTTACACCACACGTACAAGTTATTGGTTAAACATTAAAAACTAGTAAAACTACATGAAATTAGCCAGAATTAAAATAAAATAAAAATATTAAAAAGTAAACAATATGGTAAACATTAGAACAAAATATCAAAACATTTTTTCCAGCATTAAAATGAAAATAAATGCAAAAAAATAAAATTTTTTAGTTAATAAAAATAAACACAATTAAGTTACAGTAAAGAATAACAAAACTCATAATAACATTAAATTCCTACTTCAAGGAGATAGTACTGGGAGTGGCAATGGACTCGAGGTATCGAGGACAGTATTGTGGAGTCTCAGTTCAGTATCGGCAAAGATATCCATGGATTCGTCATACAATATGATGTTATTAATATGGGAAACGGCTAGAAATAGCGGGCTGGTCTTCAGGGCTACGGTGCTGGTATTAGGAATCGAAAACAGAGGCCGCGCCGTCGGCGTTGGCGAAGAGCGTGTCTGATAGGTAGTGGGACGTTAAAGGAGATGAAATTCATAAATATTGGACCGTTAAACTTTACAAACATTTTACGTGAAATAGTGTTATACAGGGTGTAACGGAAAGGGTATATACATACTTAAGGATGTGCTACAGACCATCAAACTGAACATGTTTCTCTACAAACAAACATCGTAACAACGAAAAAATTATCTGCTACTCCATACAAAATTTCAATACCTATTCGACCCAAATGTATGGAGCAGCTGATATTTTTTTCGCTATGATGATGTTTCTTTGTGGAGAAACATATTCAGTTTGATGGTCTGTAGCACACCGCTAAGTATGTATATACCCTTTCCGTTACACCCTGTATATAATATTAAACCGATTATAAATTATCTATAGAAGCAGAAAGTTCCAATTATCCTTTTTTTTAAAGACATTTCGAAAAATGTTTCTAGTAACTTTTTAGACCTATGTATCCTGCTTATGCGTATTAAGTTTCATAAAAATCGGTTCATTAATTTCAGAAAATAAGGACTTGAAAGTTTGTATGAAATGCCGTAAGGTGTAAAAGCTCTTAAGTTATAGTTCCCAAATCACATCGGTAGTGCGGGATAAACAACTTGGTTTTCATTCTTACCGTAGTGAGGACAGTAGCCTCACACCCTGGCTGGTACTTCTCCAAGTCGGTGCGAGGCCTTCTCATGACCTTCTCGCGATCCTGTTTGTGTTTCCTGTCTGCACCTTTTAGTTTGAAGACCTGCGGACAAATTATGGATTATCATTAATACAAAAAGAAAAGTTTTTATTTTACGCTTTTTATTTGCGTCATCATTCATTCATCATTTCAGCCCAAAAGACGTCCATTGCTGGACATAGAACTTCCCCAAGTGTCGCCACATTGACATTTTGGGGGGTTTTGCCATAATCGCCACGCTTGGCAGGCGGGTTGGCGATCGCAGTACGGTTGTTACAAAAGCACAGAGAACGCTGCTGCCCATTCCCTGGCAAGTCCCTTAGTCGCCTCTTACGACACCCACGGGAAGATAATGGGAAGGTGCTATTCTTAATTTCCGACACCATACAGAGAATTAGTTGTGTTATCTCACATAAATCCTGGTCAAGTATCAATTTTACATTGTAACTAGACACCAGCAGATCGTCCATACCAAAGGAATAAATAAAAAAAAAAACCGGCCAAGTGCGAGTCTGGCTCGCGCACGAAGGGTTCCGTACCATTATTCATAAAAAACCGGCCAAGTGCGAGTCGGACTCGCGCACGAAGGGTTCCGTACCATTATTTATAAAAAAACGAGCAATTTTTTCTATTTAAGCTCCTCTTAAATAAATATTTCAGGGGAGCTTAAATAGAAAAAATATGCTTAAATCCCATACAAAAAAGTGATCTGGTGGAGTGGCTTAAATATTTATTTTATTCTGTTTTTAGTATTTGTTGTTATAGCATCAACAGAAATACATAATCTGCGAAAATTTCAACTGGCTAACTATCACGGTTCATAAGATACAGCCTGGTGACAGACGGACGGACGGACGGACGGACGGACGGACACACAGCGAAGTCTCAGTAATAGGGTCCCGTTTGACCCTTTGGGTACGGAACCCTAAAAACGAACAAAAAAATCATTTTTTTGTATAGGAGCCCCCCTTAAATATTTATTTTATTCTGTTTTTAGTAATTGTTGTTATAGCATCAACAAAAATACATAATCTGTAGAAATTTCAACTGGCTAACTATCACCGTTCATGAGATACAGCCTGGTGACAGACGGACGGACGGACGGACGGACAGCGAAGTCTCAGTAAGAGGGCCGTTTGACCCTTTGGGTACGGAACCCTAAAAATTTTCATAAAATGTAAACTACTAGGCCAAACTATGTTAGATTTTGATGGGACCAAATGTCAACTATTCCGCATCAAACTAAAGAAGAATCACGTAAATCGGAACATAAATCTCAGTGTAATCGGTGTACATACAAAAAAAATACTTACTACCTTTTAAAGTCGGTTAAAAAAGAAATATTTGCCATGTTTACTATTTGTTTCGAGTTTTCGGCACTGTTGCAAACGCCATTATCACGGATGAACTGAAGTTACTGCGTGTGTTTTTGAGCAGACAAAACGATTTACCATCTTTCGTATACGTTTTATGCACTGTTACTCACAACTCGATTTTGTAACGGACACAGGAAACTCTTTCCGCTCGCGAACTTTTTTCGGCAATTTTGCGGGTTACCACTGGAATCTCTGGATTCCGGGCTCTTGACTGTTAAAACCCATCCTCCCTAAGTTCTTGATATTGTACATGTTTAAAAATATAGACTTATTGCAGAGTAAGGAGGAATTTGACATCGATTTGTCAGTGATTGCTGATTGATTATTTTTCGGTTGGTAAGCAATAACGACTCTATTCCATAAGAAATAGAGTAGAATTTACCTAGCGGTATTGTTTATTATAATATATTTACCTTAATCTGACAAGCAGCGGCGGCATGCAACTGTGTGTGTTCGTGACTTCTATACGGTACGGGCCTTTTTCACGGCCATACTTCTTGCAATCATACTACTACGAAAAGCGACTTTATTCTATAAGAAATAGAAAATAATTTACCTTAATCTGACAAGCAGCGGCATGCAACGTGTGCGTTCGTGACTTCTATACGGTACGGGCCTTTTTCACAGCTATGCTTCCTGCCTCATACTACTATGAAAAGCGACTCTATTTCATAAGAAATAGAACATAATTTACCTTAATCTGACAGGCAGCAGTATACAACCGTGTTTGTTCGTCAATTATCTACGGAACGGGACGCCTTTCTCACCGCCATGCTTCTTGCACTCATACTACTATGAAAAGCGACTGTATTCCATGAGAAATAGAGTAGAATTTACCTTAATCTGACAGGCCGCAGCATGCAACCGTGTGTGTTCGTCGCTCGCGAGGTAGGTCTCCACTTGTATACGGAACGGGACGCCTTTTTCACCGCCATGCTTCTTGGCTGTGAATTCTGTTGATATGCAGTTCACCTGGGAAAGAGAAAATTTATGTTAGTGAAACGGACATGTTTACGGAGGTCAATAATTTGGGCACACACAACTTTAAGAGCAGCGGTGGGCCCAGTGGCGGCAGCCCCTACTTACGAGCAGTAAATCGTAGGATCGAACACAGGCAGGCGCTTTACTTTGAGTAATTTATTTCATCACCGCTGCACTCTAAACGGTGAAGGAAAACATCGTGAGGAAACCGGCATGTCCTAGAACTTAAAATTCGAAGACATGTGACATCTATCAACCCGCACTGGGCCCGCGTGGTGGATTACAGCCCACTTTCTCTCATAGAGAGGAGCGCTGTGTCCCAGCAGTGGGAACATTATAGGCTGATGATGATGATAACACAACTTTAATCATCTGACTATCTATACAAATAAATAAAATTAAATTGTCTGTTTGCAATTTCAAAATAACTGCTTGAATGCATATGAAAGTATAAACGGTACTTAAAGAAAAAAACATTTTGGTTTTAATTTTGGTCTGTCTGTTTGTTCCGGCTAATCTCAAAAACGGTTGAACGGAACCTGCCATACAGAGGTATAGGGTTAGGCAGAGACCCACGTTTTGCCATTTATGTTTCAGTCCCATGTAATAGGGGGCGAGCCTATTGCCATCAACCGGGCACAAATCCAGACTCCGTGGCTGCTACTGAGAAATTCCTGATGGAAAAACCCAATAACACTTTGCCCGACCCGAGAATCGAACCCGGGACCTCATTCTCAGCAGTCGCGTTGCAGCTGTTGTAGTTGCAGTTGTTGCAATCGAAACTATACCAATATTAAAAAGCTGAAGAGTTTGTTTGTTTGAACGCGCTAATTTTGGGAACTAGAGTTTGTTTGTTTGAACGCGCTAATCTCGGGAACTACTGGTTCGTATTGAAAAATTCTTTCAGTGTTAAATTGCCCATTTATCGAGGAAGGCTATAAGCTATATAACATCACGCTAGGATCAATAGGAGCGGAGCAGCAATGAAAAATGTCGCGAAAACTGGGAAAATGTGACGCAGATGAAGTTGCGCGGATTAGGTAGTGAAATATGAAGTTGTTATTGATATCTTGTAATTTCACATAGGCCTACAGGGGCATTTATAAAACGTCGACAAAAAGGTGCTCAGTTCGGGTTGGTCGTTTCCTATGGAGAAGAACCGGTAAGATACTCCATGGTTACTCTTTTAAAATTATTGGTACTTACTATATTTTTATGTTACAGCGTTGGTACACGTGTATTTGTACAACAAACATGTATTTACCTTGATATAGACACCGACATCTTTGGTAGGGTCCCAGTAGACATGCAACGCGTTCAAACACGCCGGCTGCTCCACACGGATCACGCCGTATGAGAGAGGTACATCCACCTGGATATGGAGAATTTAAGCATAACTTAGTCCTTACTTAATCTATCATCATCATCATCATCATTTCAGCCCAAAAGACGTCCACTGCTGGACATAGGCCTCCCCCAAGTGTCGCCATATTGACATTTTGGGGGGCCTTGCCATAATCGCCACGCTTGGCAGGCGGGTTGGCGATCGCAGTACGGTTGTTACAAAAGCACAGAGAACGCTGCTGCCCATTCTCTGGCAAGTCCCTTAGTCGCCTCTTACGACACCCACGGGAAGATATGGGATGGTGCTATTCTCTACGGCCGACACCATACAGAATACTTACTACTTAATCTATACATCTGTATAATTTACTTGATGTGCTGCTCGGGGATAGCTTAGGGGCTGGTTGTCTTCCTCAGACAGTGAAAAGTCTAATACTTATGGGGCACAGTTTATTTGCTCATCACACAAACACAGTACAGCGTTATATTTAAAAAACTTATTAGGAACTAAGGAAACTGTTTTTTACTATCTATACTAATATTATAAAGCTGAAGAGTTTGTTTGTTTGCTTGAACGCGCTAATCTCAGGAACTACTGATCCGATTTGAAAAGTTCTTTCGGTGTTAGATAGCCCATTTTTCGAGGAAGGCAACCACTACACATCAAATCTATATGGCTATATATCATTACGCTACGACAAATAGGAGAAGAGCAGCAATGAATAATGTTTCAAAATCGGGGGTTTCATTGCCCTTTTGAGAGCTTCCGCTGCATGCGCTGCGTAAACGGTTAAAGTTTCGCAAAAATCATGTATGACAGAATTGTTTCCCTTTAAAAGTTGCTTAAAAAAAAGTCCGCGACAGCATATGTCTATCTGTTAAAGTTGACTCACTATAAACTTTTTATGGTAACCAAATTTGTTCTAAAATAATGCATTATTTTTTAAGGTGTTTTTGAAGTGAAACTGCGACTTCCAACAAGGTCGCGTTAAACATTTAACGCTACCATGGAGGGTTAATAGAAAGAGACAGAGCGAGAGTGAATGCGTGGCACTCGAACGCCGTAGTATACCTGTTACAGGCCAGCGCGAGCGTGGTTCTCTTTGTGCTATAGCCTAAATTAAATTTTGTGGATGGGTGATCAAGGTTAAGCGACGGATGCCCAGGTCAGTATGTGGGTGGGTGATCAACGTAAAGCGACGGTAGCCGAGGTGAGGATGTGGATGGGTGATCAAGGTTAAGCAACGGAAGCCGAGGGCAGTATGTGGATGGGTGATCAAGGTTAAGCGACGGTAGCCGAGGTCAGTATGTGGCTGGGTGATCAAAGTTGCTTTAAACGTTTAACGCTACCATGGAGGGGGTATAAAAGCACTCATTTCCACATTACGACGTTTCACTTCTTCCGCGCGGAGGGACTCCACGCACAATTTTTTTATAAACATTATATTATTTCTTAAATACAAATAAATACGTTATCCATTACAAATATTTAATTTAAAACAAAATTGCCCTTTGCATCATTCGATTTCAATGAATATCTATACTAATAAAGCTGAAGAGTTTGTTTGTGAGTTTGTTTGCTTGAACGCGCTAATCTCAGGAACTACAGATCCGATTTGAAAAATTATTTCAGTGTTAGATAGCCCATTTATCGAGGAAGGCTATATATCATCACGTTACGACAAATAGGAGCGGAGAAGCAATGAAAATTGTTGCGAAAACGGGGAAAATGTGACGCAGACGAAGTTGCGCGGGACAGCTAGTATTTTTTATAAATTTTTTAATACAGTTTCTCAAAAAGTGGCGTATTGCAGGGACGTATAGCGTTCGGTTCTTTTGCGTCGTACACAGAAGAACAAAAAACTCTCTGATCATACTCTCAAGCTCATGAAGGAACGGCGTGAGATGATCCTGCAGTCTTCAGAAGACGCGTGGAAATACCGGCAGCTCAATAGACAGATCTCTAAATCCTTGAAGAGCGACCTCCGCCGCTTTAATACCGAGCGTATTAAAGACGCCATTGAGCGGAATAAAGGCTCAAAGGTATTTGCAAGAGATCTGGCTATTGGGCAGAGCCAGCTCACGAAACTGAAGCCCGACTATGGCAGAATCGTATCCGCCAAACCGGAGCTACTGAGGGAGATCGAGAGATTCTATGGGCAGTTGTACACGTCAACCAGGAAACCCGTTGTAAATCTAGCGAATGACCCAAGAGCTAGACTGACCCGACACTACACCGAAGACATCCCGGACATCAGCCTGTACGAGATTAGGATGGCTCTGAAACAGCTTAAAAACAACAAGGCACCGGGTGATGATGGAATTACGGCCGAACTTCTGAAGGCGGGTGGAAAACCGGTACTTAAGGCCCTTCAGAAGCTGTTTGATTCCGTCATACTCGAGGGGAAAACGCCACAGGCATGGTGCAGGGGTGTGGTGGTACTCTTCTTCAAAAAGGGCGACAACGCCCGGTTGAAGAACTATAGGCCCATCTCACTTCTGAGCCATATCTACAAGTTGTTTTCAAGAGTCATCACGAATCGTCTCGCGCGCAGTTTTGACGATTTTCAGCCTCCCGAACAAGCCGGATTCCGAAAAGGCTTTAGCACCATAGACCACATACATACGCTGCGACAGGTTATACAGAAGACCGAAGAGTACAACCTGCCTCTCTGTTTAGCGTTTGTGGACTACGAGAAAGCCTTCGATTCGATCGACACTTGGGCTGTACTGCAGTCTCTCCAACGGTGCCAAACTGATTATCGGTACATCGAGGTGTTGAAGTGTTTGTAAAAAAACGCCACCATGTCAGTCCGACTTCAGGACCAGACCTCGGAACCTATCCTTCTGCAGCGAGGTGTGAGACACGGAGACGTCATATCTCCGAAACTATTCACCGCTGCACTGCAAGATGTCTTCAAGGTTCTGGACTGGAGAGGGCTAGGCATCAACATTAATGGCGAGTACATCTCTCACCTTCGATTTGCCGACGATATAGTGGTCATGGCTGAGACCATCGAGGACCTCAGTACAATGCTCGATGACCTCAGTAGAGCTTCCGAAAGAGTGGGTCTTAAAATGAACATGGACAAAGCCAAGTTCATGTTGAATGCCCATGTAACACCCACTCCTATCAAGATCGGAGACTACTATCGAAGTTGTAGACGATTATGTCTACCTGGGACAAACGGTCCAGTTGGGTAGGTCTAACTTCGAGAAAGAGGTCAATCGTCGAATTCGACTCGGCTGGGCAGCGTTCGGGAAGCTGCGTGGTATCTTCTCGTCCAACTTACCGCAGTGTCTCAAGACGAAAGTCTATGACCAGTGTGTGTTGCCAGTGATTACTTACGGGACCGAAACGTGGCCGCTCACAATGGGCCTCATCATCATTCATCATCATTTCAGCCCAAAAGACGTCCACTGCTGGACATAGGCCTCCCCCAAGTCACATTGACATTTTGGGGGGTTTTGCCATAATCGCTACGCTTGGCAGGCGGGTTGGCGATCGCAGTACGGTTGTTACAAAGGCACAGAGAACGCTGCTGCCCATTCTCTGGCAAGTACCTTAGTCGCCTCTTACGACACCCACGGGAAGATATGGGATGGTGCTATTCTTTACGTCCGACACCATACAGAGCCTCATCAGAAGGCTCAAAGTCACCCAAAGGGCAATGGAGAGAGCTATGCTCGGAGTTTCCTTGCGTGATCAAATCAGAAATGAGGACATCCGCAAGAGAACCAAGGTTACCGACGTAGCCCGAAGAATTGCCAAACTTAAGTGGCAGTGCACATTGCTCGCAAAACAAATGGCCGATGGGGCCGAAAAGTTCTGGAATGGCGACCGCGAACCGGGAGACGATGCGTTGGAAGGCCTCCCACTAGGTGGACCGATGACTTGGTGAAGGTTTCGGGGATCCGCTGGATGCGAGTCGCACGGGACCGGACAATGTGGCGACACTTGGGGGAGGCCTATGTCCAGCAGTGGACGTCTTTCGGCTGAAATGATGATGATGATAGCGTTCGGGATGTGGGCTATTACACACTCGAGCTTTTTCTTTACCTTTCCCGAACTCGTGCGTACTCTTTCCCAAGTGTCAAAATAATGTCTATTAAAAAGAAAAAAAAAAACAACTACGGAGTTTTTACTAAAAAAAAATCATAGAAGTTTTAATGATTCATGCAAATATTTCTAAAACGAAGCTACTAATTTGTTTCAATATCAGATTTAATGATTTGATTCAATGAGTTAGGTTAGGTTTCATTTCACTTTCATTTCATATCAATAAAAAAAATCTACTGAAGACTTGGCTGTATGTATAGTTCCCTTTGCCTACCCAGAATGAGTGAAGAAAACAAAAAAAACTCTGCTTATATTCTTTTACTGTTGGCGCCATTTTCCAAAAATGTTCTTTATTAAATTGCTTTATTTTTTCGCAATTGTATTAAAAATAGTTGTTCAATACACGTGCGGAACCGTCATTGCAACTTGTTCCGACTGTCAACCCTCACCTTCGGCTGCGCCTCGGCTCGGGTAGACATTTGTCGGAACTCTTTGCAATGACAGGCTTTCCGCTCTCGCAATGAAATATACTATTTCACCACTAGGTTATATTAAGTAAATAGACATTAGGCAAATAAATAAAATGTGTGGTTGTTTGTATTATTATAACCGCTTTTTATCTATACATACATACAAATAAATAAAATTGATGTGTCTGTTTGTAATATTAAAATAACCGCTTTTTACTACATGCAAACGAATGTAAATATATACAGTACATATACCAAAATCTATACTTATACTTATAATAATATAAAGCTGAAGAGTTTGTTTGTTTGCTTGAACGCGCTAATCTCAGGAACTACTGATCCGATTTGAAAAATTCTTTCAGTGTTAGATAGTCCATTTATCGAGGAAGAATATAGGCTATATATCATCACGCTACGACAAAAAGGATCGGAGCAGCAATGAAAATTGTTGCAAAAACAGGGAAAATGTGACGCAGACGAAGTTGCGCGGGACAGCTAGTGAATGTAAATACGGTACATATAACAAAATAACATAATAGTGCCTTCCGAGCCACGGGGGAAACTTGTTATGTTATTATGGTCACCCATCCACGGACCAATCCAGCAAGCACGGCTTAACCTAGGGTAATTATGCCATTGTTGCACCAAATTTGCGATATCAAAAGTTACCTCTACGATCCTCTCCCCGGGCCTCTCGTTGTGCCACTGTGCGATCTGTTCCCGCTCCATATACTGTAGGCGACGCTCGTGGAAACAGATTTTGATCACGCTCTGTTGGAAAATATAATCAATTTAGAGGGAACAGGGGCTATTATTCTCTATACAAATATTTCCCACTTTTTTATCCTGATTAATGCCTCTAGAGCAATTTTTTTTTCATTAAATCAAAGGCTGCTGTAGACGTCCATATCATTTTATTTTTTTCAGCAACTAATAAATAAAAAAAAAGCCCTACAAAAATTACATAAAATGCCCTATTTTTACAGCCGTGATTAGAGGACTCGCAGAAAAAATCTAAATGATTTTAAGAGCTTTAGCAATTTTGTAGACCTATGTGTGCTTATGCGTATGAAGTTTCATTAAAATCGGTTTAGTAATTTCGGAAAATAAGGACTTGAAAGTTTGTATGAAATGCCGTACGGCGTAAACGCTCTTAACATGAAAAAATTGTCAGAAATCTAGACATACTCATTCTTAAAACTTCAATATCAAAAATGATTTAATCGACCCAGTTTTAGAGGAGAAAAAGGGGCTCTGCCACAACCTTCGCTGATAAAGAACGTATCTCAAGAAAGGGAAATAAGAAAAATTAAGCCTTGTTACTTAGATGCCTAACGCTCATATTTATATACCTTGAGTATCTTCCCCTTATAATGTGACAGGTCTCCCAACTTCTTGAGTTTGATCTCGTAGGGCTGGCCCTGATTGAGGTAGGTCAGGGTTTCTTCGTTCTGTTTCGTGGCTATGGATGTAGCCGCTGCGAGGACGTATTGGAATCTGCGAGAGAAGAATAACTGATAAGTGGTGTGTTTAATATTGGCAAACCTAATTTCACAACTGAAAACTGCGTTCAATAGCTGTGAAAGAAAAGTATAGATTTGTGTGTTCATTCAGTAGGATCCTGGATCCTGGTGGCCGTCCATGACGTTGTAGCGACCTACATAAAGCAAATTACTACAAAAATAACTACAGCGCCATCTATGACACGACGGAAGTACTAACATCAATTTCCTGCATCTCGCAAGCAAAGTTTACATCGACTTAAGAGTATATAGAGAAACCCGACAACAACTGTCGGGCAGTTGCCCACCAGACATAACACCTGTCTGGTCGAGTGTGGAACCTAATATAGAAACACGCTTGTACGATACCACTACATACAGACTGCAAAGTCAATAGAAATCTCTATTCCTAGACAGCACGTTTCGCCGAAAACTTTGTTGATAGAAAACATTGTTCGTAGATATATCGGTCCATAGGAAGCACTGTTGACAGAAATCTCTGTTCATAGATAGCACGTCTTGCCGGAAACTTTGTTCATAGAAACCAGTGTTTCCAGATACCTTGGTTTATAGAAAGGGCCTTTAGTGAAGAGACTATTAATATATTTACTACATTTCGCTTTTCTGGCTCTGGTAGATGTCCATCATAAAAACACGTTTAATTTATACACTAATGCATTAATATATACTTAATTACATGCTTTAATGGTATGAATACTATGTAACATAGCTGAAAAAACACGTGTATGAATCTGCGCAATAAAATATTATGTATCGCAAAATCATCTTCATCATCTTTGCCCAAACTATCTTGGGGTCAGTTTCCAGTCTAACCGGATGCAGCTGAGTACCAGTATTTTACATGAAGCGACTGCCTATCTGACCTCCACAGGCCAGTAACTGGGTAATAGATACCTCTTGGTAAGACTGGATGTCAGACTTTTGGCTTCTGACTACTCGTAACGACTGTCAAAGATCTACAAATGACAGCCGGGACCAACGGCTTAACGTGATTTTCGAGACACGGTGGAAACTCGGTAAGTAATTATGGGCACCCATCTATGCACCAACCTCGACTAGCACGCTTAACGAAAGATCGACCCGTGCGGCTGTTAGTATTTAGCCACGAGCTCCTCATATCGCAAAATATAATACATATTTTAAAAGTTTCTTTTCCATAGGCGCTTTCTGTGAACCAAGGTATCTGGAAACACTGGTTTCTATGAACAAAGTTTCCGGAAAGACGTGCTATCTATGAACAGAGATTTCTGTCAACAGTGCTTCCTATGGACCGATATATCTACGAACAATGTTTTCTATCAACAAAGTTTTCGGCGAAACGTGCTGTCTAGGAATAGAGATTTCTATTGACTTTGCAGTCTGTATGTAGTGGTATCGTACAAGCGTGTTTCTATATTAGGTTCCACACTCGTCTGGTCGGAGGATCCTCCCTTTTCTATGGAATACCGAGGAACTTTACACCCTGTTCCGCATACTCCTAAAACGGGAAAGAGTGGGAAAGAGATGGCGCTAGACATCCTGTATAGCTCCGTCATTTTCCCACACTGGAATGAGAGTAAAACAATACTGCTTTAAGTCGTCATGGTAGGCCATCAGATCATTCATCAACGTTGTCACTATGGTGAATTCTGTGTATCTAAACTAATATTATATAGAGGAAAGATTTGATTGTTTGTTTGTTTGCATTGAATAGGCTCCGAAACTTCTGGTCCGATTTGAAAGATTCTTTCAGTGTTAGATAGCCCATTTATCGGAGAAGGCTATAGGCTATATATCATCACGCTACGACCAATAGGAGTGGGGCAACAAAAATATTATTAAAACGGGGAAAATGTGACGGAAACGAAGTTGCGCCGGACAGCTAGTGCCTATTATAGGCGTACATACCAGCATTTTAATATTATTTTCTATCATCACCATCATCAGCCTATAATGTTCCCACTGCTGGGACACAAGCCCTTCTCTCTATGAGAGGTAGTGAGCTGTATCCACCACGCGGGCCCAGTGCGGGTTGGTAGATGTCACATGTCTTCGATTTTTTAGTTCTAGAACATGCCGGTTTCCTGACTATGTTTTCCTTCACCGGTTTTGAGAGCAGCGGTAATGAAATAAATTACACAAAGTAATGCGCCTGCCTAGGTTCGAACCCACGGCATAAGGCCTGGAAGTTTGAGTGACGTTTTGGCGCATAACAATCAGTGACTCTTAGAACATTTTCAATGAATTGGTTTTGAATGATATCTTAAGGAGTCCGGCTAGACTCCATTCCAACAAACAAAATTCTTACCTGGTGTCGTCCTTGAAGCTGGGCTCGGAACGAGTCTGTATGGGGGAGTGCAGGAACCCATCAAGAGAACCCACAGGAGAACACATCAGCAGGCCAGCATCTGTAAACAAACGAGTACGTTAGATTTTGTTATTATTTGCCTAGGCTTAATATGCTTGTGATATTTAGAGAACTGTTTGTTGATTGGCTCGTGGCTAAATAAAAAGAGCCGCACGGTTCGATCTTTAAGGTTAAGCCGTGCTTGCCGAGGTTGGTCCGTGGATAGGTGACCATAATTACATACCGAGTTTCCTCCGTGCCTCGGAAAGCACGTTAAGCCGTTGGTCCCGGCTGTCTTTGTAGTATCTTTGACAGTCGTTAGGAGTAGTCAGAAGCCAAAAGTCTGACATCCAGTCTTACTAAGGGGTATCGTTACTGGGTTGTGGAGGTCAGATAGGCAGTCGCTTCATGTAAAATACTAGTACTCAGCTGCATCCGGTTAGACTGGAAGCCGACCCTAAGGTAGTTTGGGAAAAGGCTAGGCAGATGATGATGATGATGATGAGTGACCATGTCAGTTTAAAAACTTATATGATCAAATAAATTTGTGTTCACTACTCACTCTTGTTCTCCTGTGAATTCGGCGAGTGGTACCCGTTCATGGGCATCATGGTGCCAGGAGGCATGGTCGGCTGGCACTGCATGCTTTCTGGGCTGCCTGTGATAGAAAAACATACATATTTCAGTTTGTTTTTCCTTTTCTTTTTTAATTATGTCTCAACATTGTAAACTGTAACCCATGGGTAGTTGCGAGGTTACCCCATCACAAATATCCTTATATCTTAACGGAGCTGCCTCAATTTTGTGCTGTAGAACAATTGTAGGAGAAACAATAAAAACTTTTTATTTAATTATTTATTTATTCAAGTGGGGGTCCAAAGGCGGCGAGGTCCAGGTCTCAAGATGGGGCACGACCTGGACAAAATTAGTGGTTCGCATTAGCCCATGAACGAGGGAACTGGAACTCATAAGGCCTTTGCCCAGCAGTGGGATGTTGCAAGTTTACGGTTACGTAAGTATTAAAGGTTGGTAAAAAGGCCAAAGCGATAAACCTACCAGAAAGTGGTTTCACTTTATATAATATCTAATAAATAGGCAGAGTTTCCAAATTTTCTTTCCTTCTTACTATATTATACCTCTGCGGAATAAATTGCTTTACTGACTGTTGTTTCTCCGAAACCTTTCACTCATACAGTAAATCAATATAAGTGCTTTTTGGCAGTAATATAAAATTTATTAAAAGCAATGAAAGTAATTTTTCGCGTTCCTTGGGTTCCCCTCTGATACTGATACTATTAGCCTACGTCATCCCACTGCTGGGCAAAGGCCACTCCCCATGACTTCCAATTGTCTCAATCCAGGGCCAATGTGGACCACTGGCCGCTGGTCTTGTCTAGCTCATCCCGCCATCTTCTACGAGGTCCACCACGACGCCTTCTGGCTGTGTCAGGGGGTGGTTATTTTGGCCCGCAGATTATTGGGCAAGCGGCAAACGTGGCCAAATATCATGTTATATCCCTCCATAACATGTTATTTAATTTTGGGCAATTTTTACAAAATAACTACACATGCATTCAATTTGTATTTTCATGACCCGAAATAAATCATCGTATTTGCGAGGACCTGTAACGCCATCTACCAGTCAATATCAGAACTATTTTACACCCATATTTCTAGATTCAAATAACAGATGGCGCCACTTACCATGCTGCACCATCATGGTACCATTGTGTGGAGGGGACTGCTCGCAACTGCCCTCCTCCATGGCATCGCGATTACCCTCGACCACCATACTGGTAATCTGTGTAAGAAAAGAGAGTATGACAATGTAGGTGATTTTGTAATGTGCTTGAGTTTTATAGAATTTTGTAAACTATGGCGAGATAAAATGCCTCAAATAGGGAGTTAAGGAGATTGATTTAAAGTACAATTTCGAAGGCAACCGCATTGATAAAGCCACCCACTCGGTTTAACAGATAACAGCGAAATTACTGAATTATATATCGTGTAAACGCACCCTTGATGAAGCCGTTAACCAAACATTCTGTACATCAAACTAAACTGGGACACGACTACTTTTTTAAAGTGAAAGATCACACTTTAACGTGTCGTATGTTAAAGTGTGAGTGCTGTATGTGTTGAATAGTACAGGAGACATGGAGGTATTTAAACTAACGTTGTAATATTAGAAACTTTTCAATAACACTTGTAACGGGATATTTACCATGTCTATTATTTGTTTTGAGTTCCCGATATTTTTTATTTATTAACACCCACCCGCAATAACTTCAGTTTATGCGTGATCATGGCGTTTGCAACAGCGCCAAAATATCGGGAACTCAAAACAAATAATAAACATGGTAAATATCCCGTTACAAGTGTTATTGATAGTGTTAGTGACCATGTCATGTTAAAAACTTATATTAGAAACTTGTATTTTATTTTTAAATGTAAAAAATATGGTACTTAGACTTCCAATATCTCCGTAACTAGAAGGTTCCCACGTATGGTCTAGAACAAAAATTTTCGCAATGACGGGGTGAGCAGTTGCTTTTCGGCTTCGCTAAGGGCCTTTTTACACCCAATATGGAACTGCATGAAAAGCGGCAACATTGCAACATTTTTTCAAAAGGCAACATTGCTGCTGGTTGCCGTTTGAGCCAGTGAGGTTTCAATTTGCAATTGCTGTCAGAATTGTATTTCTATAGGGCTAGAAAACAATGAAATATCTTTTGAGAAGATCGTCGATCCTAGCAACTAAGAAATGTAGGTTAAGAGCGTTTACACCTTACGGCATTTCATGCAAACTTTCAAGTCCTTATTTTCCGAAATACCTGAACCAAATTTAATGAAACTTAATACGCATAAGCAGGATACATAGGTCTAAAAAGTTACCAAAAACATTTTCTAAACGTCATATTAAAAAAAGAATTGGAAATTTCTATTTGTTTCTATACATTATTAATTTAAAATGTGTCTAATTTAGCTGTAACACTATTTTTTGAAAATGATTTATAGTAAATTTATAGACCTATGAACTCTGCTTATGCGTAGGAAGTTTCACTAAAATCGATTCAGTCATTTCGGAAAATAAGGACTTGAAAGTTTCTATGAAATGTCGTAACGAGTAAACGCTCTTTAAGGGAAATCTCGGCTTTTGTTAACAACGTCCGTAAAATATTAGTGTTTATAATTAATTGGTGTTATTTCATTCATTCTCAGATCAGCATGGACTTGGTTTCACATTGAGTTAGTAATATTCAAGTTTAATATCGTCTGATTTTAGACGAAAAAACATGAAATTTTAAAAGGTGTCAATACGCACGTGTGGTCCAATTTTGCAGTTTTTAACATTTAATCATCAAATAACAAAATTAACCTTTACTTTTGCCAACATTTTGTTTTTAAAAACATGCAGTTAATTAGTTTTATTCTCTTGGCTATAATATCAGCAAATGTAAACATTAATGATAACGCTACTGAATGGAAAAATAATGACAAATAGGCATGACAAGACGGTTCGTTGCTGGGAATTTTTGTATGAAAATTGCACATTGCAGTGAAAACTAATAAACGAAGATAAATTTGATTTGAATAATATAGAGAAGACCTAACCGCGCCGCAACTTGGACCCTATTCCCGATACCAGTGGGCTATAATTTTTCATATTTTTTCAATGCTTTTTTATATTTTTTTTAAGAAATACTTATTTAAAATCGTAAGAAATTTGTAATGAAATAAATAAAAGGAATAATAGAGAAGAACTATTACTGTCTGTTAAGGCAATAATGCAAGCAGATATAAGAAACTTTAATATTATCATAGAAAGGTTTAAATCCTTCAAGAATTAAATAAGAGTATAATTTAACAAATGTAAATTAGATGGCAGACGAAGCCGTAGCAGGCATAAGATAAAAGTGAATTCAGAAACAGTAGAATTTAGATTTAGGGGCAAGAAGTGAAACAAAGGACGTTTTAAACAGATTTTGGTTAGAAGTTCCAGCAAAAAGGACAAGACATCAGCTCGAAGAAGATAAAATATCCACCTCCCATAAATTCTTGAAATCCCTGTCAGTAACACCATGTCCTGGCTGTATCTCTGTATATTCCGCGCTGATCTGAGAATTAAAAAGAAAACCATGGTCTATCAGTAGTCGGGATTATGATACACAAACGTGTATACGCGATGAGAGGTCAAATGCATAGAAAAGTAGGCGGTTAACTACTAATTCGGAAGAGAATGATACATTTAATTTGCACGAAAAGTATATATGAGAGTAGAAATAATTGGGCAGACGGCAGAATGATGCACGAATTTAAGCGAAAATACTTCTTTTGTGTAAAGAAGTAGGCAGTTACGAGTAGATCGGGGAATTAATGAGCTCTTTATTTGTACGAAGAGGAAATGAGAAGTAAAACAATTGTTGCTACATTTTATTTGTAGTGAAAAAGAGAAGAACTATGTTGAAGGCAGAATTATGTAGTTTTATAATTTTTTAAACTGACATGGTCACTATCAATAACACTTGTAACGGGATATTTACCATTTTTACAAATAATAAACATGGTAAATATCCCGTTACAAGTGTTATGATAGTTATGTAGTTTTATTTCGCAAAGGGCATTGGGTAAGTTTGTATGGACCAGTGGCATGATTTTTTCACAGCGGCCATAAAGATAATTGTTGCTAACGTATGGTGGAATATATGATAATAATTACTCCGTCTTATTGTATTCTTACTAATGGAATATTTTTCATTAGTGGCCGCAGACTTAAAAAATCATGCCACTTTTACCCAAACCCCTTTACACATTCAAACAGTAGTTCGCTTCTTAATCATTGTTTGTGTTCCTCACAAAGTGAATAATATATACTTATGAAGGTACCTTGGTGTCAAATTGGCCAGCTTTATTAACATGTCTTATATGTAACTAGTACCTACAATTTCCTGTGTTTGCTATCGTACGTTGTTTTTATTTTTATTTTCACTTATTCTACATCTGCATGCTTCGTCATAAGACGACGATTATTTATGTCAAATTATAATCTCATGAAAGTGAACTGTATCATGTTCTTATGCGGAATAAAGATTCTTAAATCTAAATTTTATTGTAGTGTACTTAAAGTTTTTTTTTTTTAAACTTACCTTAGTAGAAACATGCTAGGTTAAAAAACCAGTACAGGCAATACAGAGCTAGGGCATAAAATAAAGGAGGAATACAAACTATTGTCAATGATCAAGATGAAGAAAAAGTTACGGCGAAGGGCCATCTAAGAATTTAATCGAGAATAGGATCCTTCTAAGTAGCTGTTGGAAATAGCTATGCAAATGTGTAAAAAGAAGACATGGCATAACCATAAGAAAAGCTGCAATACACAGAAAAATCAAATGGACAAACACATGGCAAGCTTAAAATGAACATGACTAGGTGTAATTAGAATTATTGGCATTTCAGTTATTTCAGTTTAAACAATCAAGGGCATTAAGAGGGAAGCGTCAAGCCCGCGCTATTTCCCGGTAAGTGTCAGATTGTCATCATCTGCCTAGCCTTTTCCCAAACTATCTTGGGGTCGGCTTCCAGTCTAACCTGATGCAACTGAGTACCAGTATTTGCCATGAAGCGACTGCCTGTCTGATCTTCACAACCCAGTAACTGGGTAATACCACTTGGTAAGACTGGATGCCAGACTTTTGGTTTCAGACTACTCTTAAAAGACTGTCAAAGATCTACAAATGACATCCGGGACCAACGGCTTAACGTGCTTTTCGAGGCACGGAGAAAACTCGGTATGTAATGGTCACCCATCCACGGACCAACCTCGGCAAGAACGGTTTAACCTTAAAGATCGACCGGTGCGGCTGTTATTATTTAGCCACGAGCTCCTCAAGTGTCTGATTGTATGTTGATTCAAATATGATTAGCCTCCGTATCAAATATGACTAATTCGCGCGCTTCTCTGGTGGTCATCCTTTATTATTTATCAAATGAACAAACTACTTCACTTAGCTTAGTAACAGCTTATTCATACAACCCCAAGGGATGTCAAATTGTCAATAATTTCAATAATACCCTGCATATATCAGGAAGGTCCAAAAGTTTTCGAATTCAACTATAAATTAAGGATTAATATCCAAAAAACAAAAATTGATCGAAATAAAGGGAGACTATTTTGAACAAAAATATTACTTTTTTACTGTGGGGAAACTAGAGAAAATTTCAGTAATTTAGTGACATGATAATTTGCATCTCTGATTAATGTAATGCTTGTAAGCCGGAGACTTTTGGACCTTACCATGTATTAACTGCCTCTTTACCTGTCTTTCATCAGGTCTTCTCGGTGGCCAGGCCCGTCGTGGCGGAGATAGGACGGCGCCCCCGCCATTCGGCGAAAGTGCCTCCTGCTTGAACACAGCCAATGATGGCAGCGACAGCAGCGCCTCGCTACGGTGAGAAAAAGTACTACGCGGTGAGTTTTTTGAGGGTTCGATAAGAGATGGCGCTGTATTAAAATATGTGAGACTGTAAGTGAGGGTGCTTTCTATTTTTTGGGTAAGGTATAAGTTTAAAGTAGTTAAAAAAAATATTTTATATTGTATACTATTCAAGAATCTTCCATAAATGAAACTGACCCAACTGAAACTGACTGCAGAAACAAAAGCGATTCGATACTGTTAACAAGAGTGAAATTATGAATTTGCCCGATTCAAATAACAGATGGCGCTGTACTACATCGGACCAACACCAAGATCCCGTTGCAAAAAGTTTGAATAACAGGTGTTGTACTAAACTTAGTACCAGTGATGGGCGTAACTAGTTATTTATGTAATCTAATTAATAATTGAATTACATAATAATTTAATTTAAATAAAATTTAATTACATATTATTCAATTACATTGTAATTAGATTACTTTGGATGTGCTATGAAATTAATTACAATGTATTTAATTACGAAATAATTTGATTACAATGTAACCTAATTACATTGTATTTAATTATTTTATAATTATAATTGCTTTGAATATGAAATATCGCATGCTTGCATCGCACAGTTGCGATATAGGTATTGCAAGTGCGGCCCGTACGTCATCGGGAAGTAGTAAGTAGGTATAATGTGCGGGGGAGCGGGGGGGTTCTATGCATTGTGCTCGTGCGCCGCCGCTCCTAGCCAACCCCCTTCACCCGCCCGCTTCAGTCACTTCTAATCTTTTGTATTGTAAGCACGCAACATTTTCTTAAGATTACAAGTCGTATGTATTTTGGTGATTAGTGTAAAAACTTTTGTGTTACGTACAATGAATGAAAGTGCAAGACTACTTTTAGAAGATGACAGTTCAATGGACGAATCTGTGTCTGCTGGTCAATCGACATTACCGTCACCAAGCAATATTTCTGCAGTGCAACCCACTATACTTGACGGTAAATTCTTTGAGATACTTCATGATTCATCAGGAACTGATAAAATAGTCGCCATATGCAAGAAATGTCTGCCTAATAAAGTAGAAATAAAAGGCTCGAGATTGTGTACATCCAATTTCAAAACTCATTTAAAACGGAAACATGGACAAGAAATCATACAAGAATACCAAGAATATATTAAAACTAAAAGATCGAAAAACGTTCGTACGTCCAGTTCGTCAAACGAACTATCACCACGAAGGTCGTCAAATGTACCCTCATATTCTCAAGCTGAATTCGATCGAGATATTGTTAAGTATTTTGTTAACTCAATGATTTCTCTAAATTGCACTGAAGACCCTTACTTCCGACAAATTTTACGTCGATTAAATATAGGTGCGAATAATCTAAGAATCATGAGCCGGCGGACACTTGGAAGAATGATTACGGAATTCTTTGATGAAGAGTCTACTTTAGTGAAACAAGAACTAAATCAAGTGAAACACGTTTGTACGACAGTTGATATTTGGTCTGGACGTCGAAGAAGCTTTTTAGGTGTAACAGCACACTGGATTGATTCACATAGTTTAAAGCGTGTCTCAAGGGCATTAGCATGTCAACGTTTTAAAGGCACTCATAGTTATGACAAAATATACGAATTGTTGCAAGAAATTAATTCAAGGTATGGCTTAACTAGCACAAACGTTGTGGCTTGTGTTACAGACAACGGCAGCAATTTTGTGAAAGCGTTTAAAAGTTTCGGTGTACATCGTATCAATGTTTCAAACGAGCAAAACACTATTGATTCTTGTGATGAAGACTCCGATACTGATAGTACAGACGACGAATTAACGTATCTTAATGACCTTTCTTCAACAATTACTCATTTAGAGACTCGTTTGCCATTACACCTAAGATGCGCTTCACATACTTTGAGTCTTTGTGCCACCGACGCTAACAAAATACTAGAAAACCAGGAAACGGAGCTATCGAAAATGCATGACCAAACAATCAAAAAATGTAACACACTATGGAAAGCTGCAAATAGGCCAAAATCGGCTGAAATTTTACAAAATATTCTTGGCCATACTCTAAATAGGCCAGTAGAGACAAGGTGGAATAGCCTTTATGATGCCTTAAAAAAAATCGCATCCATAAAAGATAAATCTGCAACACTTCACAGAGCTTTAAACATAAAAAATCCACTTCGTGAATCTGAATTTACCTATATAAAAGAATACCTGTCTTGTACTCAACCTGTCGCTGATGCGCTTGACATTCTTCAAGGTGAAAATGCAACCTATTACGGAATATTTTTGCCAACTATACTCTCGTTGAAGAAAAAGTTGACAAATTTAACTGAAACAAGAGACTATGAGTACTGCAACACTCTGACTGAAACTTACCTCAAAAGTGTGCAAACAAGGTTTAAAAATTTTCTGAAAATTTCGGGACCTGAAGCTGAAAATGCTGCTTTAGCTGCAGTTTCTCATCCTAAATATAAAAAATTGAAATGGACATCATTAATTGGCCAGACAGAATATAGTATAATGAAAAATTTACTCGTAAAAGAAGTCGTAAAGATAATACCAAATCAATTATCTCGAGAAAAACCATCAACGAAGTCGAGGGAGGATGACTATTTTGAAATCGATTCAAGTTCGGATTCAGACAACCAGAGCAGTGAACCAAGATCCAAAGCTGAACTTATAGTCACTCATTTTTTGGCAGAAGACAGCAGAGAACTTCAAATGTTAAATAATCATAAGGAAATTAAAGAAATATTTTTAAAATTTAATACCCCTCTACCTTCTTCTGCACCTGTGGAACGTATGTTTTCGTACGCGACAATGATCAATTGTCCGAAAGCAAACCGTTTGTCAGACGAAATGTTTGAAAAAAGAGTAATATTAAAGGTTAATTTAAATTATAAATCAGAAAACTAATTTTTTTTTATCAGCCAATGGTTAAAATTATAATTAATAAAAGATTTAAAACTAAACAATGATTGACAGATGATTACATTTTTTTTTAGTATAAATATGTGTTTTATTTTCGTATTTGTCAAAACTGTATTAAATAGGGCATTTTTGTAAGAGGTGTCCCAATACTTATATAAATGTGTAATTACATTTTATCAGATTACTTATGTAATCTATTATAATGTAATTAGATTAACTTGCAATTCAATTACTTTGTATTTAATTACAGTATGTACTCATTGCAATTAGTTACTAAAGTAATCTGTTACAAAGTATTTCAATTACTAATTACAATGTAACTGTAATTTGTAATTATTAATCTAAATACTTTTTGCCCATCACTGCTTAGTACCTTCAAGTTTTAGTGATACTCACTTCATAGACAGCTCACCGGGCAAGTCGAGGTCGAGGTCGTTGACCTGCCAGCCGGGAGACATGTGGGATGACGAGGAGCTGGTGCCGCTGCCACCCATATCGCTCAAGGCAGCTGGAAGAAAAAGCGAGATTATAAGCCGAGATTTTCGTAGAACTTACAGTTTGGCTTGGATTTTGTGTAAGAACACAAAATAATTTGGCGCATATGAAACAAATGCAATAGTTTTGTATCATAGAATCGGTATTCGCCGAATCATGCAGGGCTCCTTCCTGTTTTAAATTCCAAAACCGGGGAACGCTCATTGTAGTGTAGGTAATCATTTCAATTAATAGTCTATTCATCGTTTATTCATTTATATATATATTATTAACAGTTTTAAATATTTTTACAAAATTATATTAAAAAATATTAAAAATAGTGGCTCACCGGTATCGGAAACAGGGTCCGGGCTACCGGTGGCCAGGACTAATAAGAATGAAATATTTTTACTATGCCCTAAGTAACAGACAAAGTCATACGTAATTAAATAATAAAATTAGATTTTATTCAACAATACGACTACACCAACCGCTTTCAGCATCATGAAACGAGTGTTTAAATTCGGAAAATCTCGGCTTTATACCTGTTGCTCATTACTATTTCGTGTATTAAAAGGTAAATATATTTCAACCATCCCATTGACATCCTGAAGTCCCCTCCCTTATATCAGTGAAACAAAACTAATTAACTAACAATAACAAAAGTACGTGTAAGCTTGACGAAACGTCCTCATATCCAGAATGAGTTAGTTTGATATAGTTGACTTTTTAACCTCCGATAGTTCTTGTTTACTCTTACTGGCCGTTTGTTATCTTTATAAGAT
The DNA here is from genome assembly GCA_949152445.1 of Cerastis rubricosa. NCBI lineage: Eukaryota > Metazoa > Arthropoda > Insecta > Lepidoptera > Noctuidae > Cerastis > Cerastis rubricosa. Next base: position 3,726,024 of record OX424550.1, on the reverse strand, counting down.
AGAATTTTGGGTCTTATTGGCAAATAACAAAATGGTACGGGTAAGACCTGCACTGCAATTGCGTAACTTTTGATATCTAAAGTCTAAATCGATTTTCAGGTAAACTAGGTGCACAATGTTTTTTGCCGAGTATGTCCAAGAATAGTAATTAAGTTTGTTACAAAAACAATTAAATCCAGATTGTATTTATTGTCTGTCTATATTCTAAAGAAAACAATTGATTAAAAAGCTGTGTTTTCAACAATTTCGCCCGTAGTTTAGCCGTTGATTCTTAGAGCTCTTACACACCACGTTTTTTTCAGGCACTATCGACGCGCGTCGGACGTAATTGTAACGCGTTACAAAAGCGATACTAATATCGCAATTACAGACGCGCTGTGTCAGCGTATGAAGTACTTACGGATACGGACGGAGTCGGCGCCTTGGCCTCTTCTCCACCCCTTTCTTTGATGTCGGTCAGTCACACAGCGCACGCACGTTTTTAGTGAATTTACACGCTCGTTCGCGCGCGTTTCTCGTGAGTTTGCAGCGATGCAATCGTAAGTAATCTGCCATTTTCATTTAGCGTCGACAACGGGCGATAGCGAAAGGCACGTCTACGGCGCTTGAAAAAACGTGATGTGAAAGAGATAATTAAAAATATTTATAATTATTTTACCGATATTCAAAAATCAGTTTGGGTGCATGGCAGGCTTTTCCATATTCATTACAGAAAACAGCAGCAGGTGTGCAGTTACTTGAATCGCGCAGCAACGTCAACTTTAAAGCGTTCGTGGTGCGTAGGTAAAGTCTATGATGATAAAATACCTAGAAACAAACCTCATTCCAAGTTCTAGCCCACATTAAAATATCAATAAAGCCATTGAAACATACGTTAAACAATCCAGCACTCTTGCCATCTTATCAGCTACACTTTGACCGAGTCGGAGTACTGAACTAGTTGTAACTACTTCGGGTATCTGTTTGAAATGAATTAATTTAGTTCGATTTAAATGATGTTATTTTTGGTAGTGTTGCGTTGTTATATAATGTCTTGAAAATTATTACTGGGCAGTGGCGTAGTGTGGGTTTCAGATGCTCATGATGGTTTCGGTATAAGTACAACTTTTTTTTTGTCAAACCGTCACTCTAGCAGGAACTTTCATAAGCAAATATATAAATAACTACTTTTAAACATTTGTGGTAGGTGAGACTTTGTTTTGTCTATAAATGGTCTAATTAGCCTGACGGAGTGGAGGAGAGATGTGGATTTCAAGCCATGCGATTGGTGAATCGCGGCATAGCTCGTCTCCGCTCTGCTCCGCTCCGCCTCAGTGGAACCGCAGCCTAAATATTTTTAAAGTTTCAAGAGAATCATACAATTTGGTATGAAACGGTGCCGTCTACATACATATAGCCCGATATGAGTGTTTGTAACCGTTAATCTAACCGTGATATAATTAAACCACAGGAAAAATTTAAGTATATGAAGTAATATTACTGAGCTAATCTAGGAATCTCAGTAGAACCATGGAAGCCGTCAATACAAGTTGGAATTGCACAGCAAACTTCCAAATTGTCATAATTTAAAAAACAAGTAAGATGCAAAAAAAAACAAGATGATTTCATAGCTAACAATACTTAATAATATCTGACCTGGTACTTGTTATAATGGAAAATTCCTACAAACACTATCTCTGTAGGCACTGCTACCGAGTCGCAATTACATAAACTTCAGATAAGTACCGTTCTGCCACTAAAAGTGCTACTCGAGAATATTTAAATGTATCTTGTTGCTACCTACATTCGATCGTTAAACTTTTAGAGCCATCAAAATGATTATATTAAATAGGTTAATGGACATCAATTAAAGTGTTAACGAATGAAAACGATTAAGTGGCGACGACTTATTTCTTAAACATATTTAATTTAATTGCCTAGTTTGAACCCTCTGGTTAAATAATATGATAGATTAAATTTGAAACAGGAGTAGAATATTCTGAAACGTGCCTTAAAGGCAGGAATATAGCCAGCAGTAGAATTGGCTTATTTGTCTGCCACGCAAAATTATTTCAGCAATTTCCACTAGACCTTTCATTCTTTCGTTTGTTTTCTTTCGAAGTTTCGTTGTTCAGAATGTTTTCAGCCAAACGGAATGTAAAGATCATTGGTGTGATCTACGCATCCTTTCACCAAAATGTGACTGCACCAAAGTGTGTATTTTTATTTGGCCACAAGTAAATATCATGTTCTATTAAAGATATCTCCATATGATCATATTTTATAAAAGATTGCATCACACTGGTAGACTCCAAAAAAATGTTGGTTGTTTCCAATGAGAAAATATTATATAAACGCGAAAGCTAGGACAACAGTTAGTTACTGAAGAAGTGAGCATAGGGTTCGAGTAGATTCAACAAACATATTTCGGAAGATTTTTAACTCATTTTAAAATATTTAGGTCCCAGAAATCCGGTGGACGCTGGTAGCGCGAGACCAGTTGTTGTAACGAGCTGTAAACCTTTATTCCGTGGACTTGTTTCCTCTTTGTCATTATGATTAGCTGTTTAAAAGTAGAAAGTAAGAAAGGAAGCAAAAAAAAAATACCGTAAGCATTATAAGTGATGCTGGCAAAAGCGTGTGCTCCAAACTCCGTGAATCTCCTCCCCTCCCTCGCTTCTCTTGCAGCGAATTGCAGCACCGCAGCAGCGGACACCCGGTCCTGCTGCGGCGTCGTATCCTCAACCATGGCCGACAGCTTGACGTCTCACACCAAGAGATGGCGCCACTAGTCTATTAGCAGTTCAGCAAAATCCCGCTAGATGGTACCTCAATGAGTTCCACTCTCGAAAGTTTTGGGGTAACACTAATAGATGGCGTTGTTTTCATTGAATTAGTTTGTCATTTCGAATAACAGAGGGCGATAGTGTCGAATGTAGTTTTATGTGAATTTTGAACACTATTTGATGGAATATTACAGCCTGGATTTGGTTTTTTCGGTAACTGTCAGAAGTACCAGTTACAAAACACACATTTAAACGTCCATGTACACGACTGGCTGACTATAATATTTCTATGATATTTTGTGGCACTTCGAAAATGTTCGAGTGTCATTTTATTGAAGAAAATTTTGTAGCACTTCACTTTTTTATTTATTGTTCTGTTTTTCACTTCACTTGTTGAACTTTTGGTCGGGATTCCTACTTGGCAACATTTTAAGGCTGTTGATAGTTCTTTTTTATAATAATTTTAGTATCCCGTAAACGTCCACTTCTGTACACAAAAACTATTTATTAAAATGTCCACTTTCAGGTCTTGGTATGCGACGATTACAGACTTGTTAGCGAAGACTGTGCTATAACAGAACAAATGGAATGACCTAGGGAAACTCGATATACATGATGGGTTTCCACACGTGTTTCGAAAATATTTTAAGTTTCTTTTGTATTATCGTTTAGATATCGAAAACCATGACGTCTCTACCGAATTTCGCTAGCAAAACCTTGTATACATATAGTTGTCAATTCAACTTAGACTGTATATGTATTCACTACACTTTTTGCTACATTTTCCTGACTCAAAAATTATTACAAAATGCCCTCAGATCAATTCGTTGCTATATATTAGAATAAATAAACAAAAGTGCGATCGAACGTGCCGATGTATGAACTACGCGTGATACAGATTTGCAGAATTGCACAAACGTGTAATAAGAAATTAATTGACTTCATAGAATCAAGGTTATGACGTTTCAAATGATACCAGAACAGCTCTCAAGAATATGTACGGCAGCAGCAAGATTTTTGATCAATCTAGCAGAATCTTTTAAGGAAGCAAATTTTGATCTAAATATCTGAAAAAAGCCGTTCAGCCCCGACTTCTAGGAGAGTTTTCAAAAAATGGCCTACGGATTAAACAAGCTCCGAAATAAAGACCAAAGAAACGATGGATGGACTGTGTGAAGGATGATATGGCAAGAAAGGAGGTGTTTGATGAGATGACAAGTAATAGAGAAGTATGGAGACATGCTGCGCCAACCACAAATACATTGGGATAAGGGCAGGAGAATAGTGTTGAGTCAATCCCGAAACAGAATTGGGGACAGAAGTCTTACTAAAACACAAAATGATCGCGTACTAAAACAACCGTTGCAAGTACGATGTTCGACCACTTTTCAACCTTATTTGTCAGGGCACAAGGGTGAAGTCTTCGTCTGTATGGTGTCGGACGTAAAGAATTGCACCATCCCATATCTTCCCGTGGGTGTCGTAGGGGGCGACTAAGGGACTTGCCAGAGAATGGGCAGCAGCGTCCTCTGTGCTTTTGTAACAACGTATTGCGATTGCCAACCCGCCTGCCAAGCGTACTGCAAAACCCCCCCTTCTTGGGGGAGGCCTGTGTCCAGCAGTGGACGTCTTTTGGCTGAAATGATGATGAACGATGAAGGGTGAATTGGCAGACCGTCAGTGAGCCCAGTGGTACCTTCATGCAAAGACCTCTCACCGTTTTACTTCTGTTGGCAACAAAACAACCAGACAGCAACCCTATTGCAACAGTAAATAAAGATCACTTTAGCATATTGACAAACTTGTTTAGGGAAGCAACTCAAATGCAACCTTAACCTAACGAAAATTAAGATCATAATTACTGTGACAGTGTTGCAAAAAGTGGTTAAATAGACTGTGAAAAGACTGTAGAGCAGAAATAAGATAAAAGATTTTCCGTAACGGAATCTTTAGCAGTACGACTATTTGCCAATTAGTATTTAGTAAACTCAAGAAGATAACCATTTTTAAAGAACCCACGCAATTAAAAATAAAGTGACACCTAAAATTACGCCTAAATATTATTGCACTGTTGGAATTTAAACTCTCGGCGGTGAACTGAGCGTTGAAAATGCAATAACATTTATCAGAGACGCGAATAAGGCATAACAAAATGCGACAGATATGACATTATGCAAATAATGAAGCATGTTTTATTAAGATAACTATATGTTACGTCACAAGCGATAATTGAACGTGACATAATAATATAAATTGTGTACGAAAACTCTTAAATAATCTTGGAGTTCTTAGGAAAAGGGCGCGGAAAGATCCTTCCATAATTATATTTGAGATCATTGCAATAAATGGTTATAGTCTATTTATTGACTGTTAGTAAATGTGTGGACATTGTACGCCTTATAGATTCCTAGATCCTTGGTAACTTTTTATCTCGTTCTACGTTTTGTAGTAAGCAACTTTATGTCGGGCCTACGCTGTCCTCCCATACTTAAGTACTAACGCTGTTACATTCAAATATTGTAATACCAAATGATTTTAAAGAGTAAGCGAGTGGAGTTTCTAGCCGGTTCTTCTCCATAGGAAACGACCAACCCGAACCGTGCACCTTTTGTCGACGTTTTATAAGTGCCCATGTAGGCCTACGTAAAATATTTTTTTTTGATTTTGAATCCGGGTGAAAAATCAAAAAAACTATTGACGCAAGGTAATTGATGGAAAAACGAATAAAACTGTCTCACATGGGAATCGAAATCAAACCAGCAGTCGGAGTTGAGACCACGACACAAACAAGATACATAATCAAAAAATTAAATTAAAAACTTAAAAACCTCCGACACCAAAAATCCAAGCGTCCGCGTTGTTGCATCGGGGGGTCCGCTTTGTTTTGTGGTTGTTCTAAGCGGTCAACTTAGCTTAGGTTCATCCGTTTAGGACCTACGATGCCCCAGACACACACTTCGGGGGTCAAAAATGAGCGCCAGCGTAATTTCAGCATAATGTTAAGTAGGGAGGATCTCGTGGCTAAATAAAAACAGCCGCACGGGTCGATCTTTAAGGTTAAGCCGTGCTTTCCGAGGTTGGTCCGTGGAAAGGTGACCATAATTACATACCAAGTTTCCTCCGTGCCTCGGAAAGCACGTTAAGCCATTAGTCCCGGCTGTCATCTGTAGATCTTTGACAGTCATTACGAGCAGTCAGAAGCCAAAAGTCTGACATCCAGCCTTACTAAGGGAAACCCCTACAGTAACTGGGTTGTGGAGGTCAGATAGGCAGTCGCTTCATGTAAAATACTGGTACTCAGCTTCTTCCAGTTAGACCGGAAGCCGACCCCAAGATAGTTTGGGAAAAGGCTAGGCAGATGATGAAAGGGGTGTAGGGGATGAAAGTTTTGTACCTACGGAAGTTCGTCATTTCGCCGATGTGAAATCCCATCGTCCGACACACGGCTTACAACACAATCGAAATCAGAAGACAGAACAAGACTAGACCCACTCAAAACCTTATATGAACAACAAAAGACGCAAATGTTTGTTCAATTTATTGTACAAATTGTCACATTTGTCACAGCGCAGTCGCACACGTCACAGATATTAACACTATCGTATGAAGACTGATGTTATAAGCTAACATCCATTTAGCTATTTGGCAAATTGAAGATAGACGAGACATGCAAAAAGCAGCCTCACTAGGATCTAACCCTTTTTTTTACGGATGGGAAATCATCAAATGACCCCTCCTTCTCTGGGTGGAGCGGAAGGGAGTATCAGACTTGTACTGACTAAAACCCATCCATGTTCCTTCTTAGCCCTTTGTGTTCCAGGGCCACAGTATCTCATTCGAACAGTACCGCAGCCCTGGCAGGCATCGGCCCTCTCGGACCCCTTCCGATTTGCTGTCATCTCCTTGAGGCGCGCGTGGAACACGAACGCGCCGCGGATACGGCCTGTCGTCATAAGACGGACGGACTAGGATATAACCTTTGAGTTACAAATCATCACAATCTTCCTGTCCTTGTCCCATTCTACTCGGGGTCGGCGCAACACGTTTTCTTCTTCCATTCTCCTCCATCAGACGTCACGGCATCATTAACTCCTTTCTCTTTCATATCATTTCTCACACAATCCATCTATGGGTCGGAAGTTGTTCCAGTGACCTGTCGCCATTTCATCCATCCTGAGTTACAAGTCTACAAGGAAATAACTTGCGACTGGAACAGAATCTTCTTTTGCCGAGCCTTTTGCCAACATCTATGTTAGGGTCGGCTTCCAGCATAACCTGTTACAGCTGAATACCAGTGCATTATATTCCGACCCCTGAAGCGACTGTCTATCTGACCTTCATAACCTAGTTATTGGTTAAAACGATACTCTTTGAAAAGACTGGACATCAGACGGGCTACTGCCCAAGCTCTCTCTCTGACTCAAGACTCGGCGAGCGTTTAAACCTGAACAACGACCTGTGCAACTGGTATTTAAGACACGAGCCCCTCTAATTGTTGTCTTTCTTTTCAAAATCAAAGGGCTGGTACTTGTACACTCCAACATTATGGGACATGGTTTGGCCAGGAGTACCTCATTGGGTATCAATCGAGTGGGGCATTTCGCATTTAGATTATGCTAGTAGCAGTCTACAGCGGGTTGGGGGCGATAGCCTAGTGCCAAGTCATAGATCTGGAACCCAAGACACACACCTATGATTTTTCGGATTCATATGCGTATTGTATAATTATCACCTGCTTCGGTGAAGGAAAACATCGTGAGGAAACCAGCATGCCTGAGAGATATTTCTCGACGGCATATAAAGCCACGTCACAGGCCCATGGGCGGCTTAAAACTCTGACATCGAGTTAGGCACTAACCACACGATCATCATCATCATCATTTCAGCCCAAAAGACGTCCACCGCTGGACATAGGCCTCCCCCAAGTGTCGACACACTGACATTTTGGGAGGGTTTTGCCATAATCGCCACGCTTGGCAGGCGGGTTGGCGACCACACGATAAAGGAAAATAACTTGAGTCTAAATTCGATTGAATGCTTTTCTCATGTGCCAGTCCGGGTGGGAGATACTCCCGAGTAGTCCCGAGGCTGTTTTAGTCACAATTAAAGGCCAGATAAGCTAAATGCACTACAGTCTTCGTACACTACTACTTCGTGCACTACGTACTTCGATAAGTCGTATGTCTATCTTGTTTTGGCATTACGAAAGCGAGCGAGATAGACATACGACTTTCCGAATCGAAATCGAATCCGAGCGTTTGTGAATAGGGGGCCAGATCTCAGGGAACACTCGCGTGACAGCTAAGCTGAACACAAGCAAATCAAAACACGTCGATTACAGACCTTATCTACATTAACCTATAAAGTATAAAATCGCTCCACATCCAGTATGGCCGGTCTAAGGCCATAGGGTCACCTGGTATCAGGCCGTTATTACCAACAGTTGCAGTACTAACAGGCGGACACGCGCGAGGTCAGAGTTCGGATATAATGAGTTTTCCTATCTGCTTATTGATGAGAATATTGGGTTTTTGGGAGCCGTTTAAAATGGAAGAATCTAACCTAAATTGCAAGACACAGAGTTCTATGTTCTATAGCACAAACTTGCCAGTTCAGTTAATTAAGTAAGAATTGTATTGGCTATGAGGCTAATCAGATTCAGGGCTGGTAGGCAGGGCCATCTTTTCCACTGGGCATTCTGGGCTTGTGCCCAGGGCCCCACGATTCAAGGGGACCCCAAGTTCCGGTAGCTGTCAATATTAGAGGCTGTCATAAGAAACTTCACATATCCCAGGCTGGACCTCAAGATACTAAAATATTTGAGCCCGCGGAACATTTTCAGCCAAAGTCGATAGTTCCAACTATCGACTTTAGCTGAAGTCGATAGTTGGAGCATAAGCAGAAGGATGTTTTTTAGGGGCGGAAGAACTTTTTTACTGCTCGCTTTTGCATTCTACAAAGGCCCCACCATTCTCAAGTGTCCAGGGTCTCAAATTGGTTTAAGACGGCCCTGCTGGTGGGTACAGATAAATTCCTTGAAGAATCAAATAACACTTTGTTCCACAGAACGAACCCAAGGGATGCAGCGGGAGATCGAACCGCGTCGCTCTCAGCTTCGCGAGGTCCTGGCGGTGTAGAGGCTTTTGCGCCCTACCTCTGTCCTCGCTACCATCGAGACGATACGACCCACTCTCCCTGTGGATTTGAGGAGGCCCGCAGACGCAGGACTAGCCGGAGATCGTGGAAGGTGCATTAGTTCCCATGATCCCCGGTGCAAGTGTGGGAAGAGACCACCAGGGTGGTTTTAGTCAGTTACAGTCTGACAGACCCCTCGCTCCAGGGCAGAGTATATCCATAAGGATTTCACCTCGATTTTTCCAATCAGAAACAAAAAAAAGGCGTTTTTGCTGTGGTACATCAAAACTACGACAACGTGTATCCACATGGTTGGTAAACTAATAAAAAAATCTGACGTAATATTTGCCAGCTCTGGTTTTATTGAACAGACCAATCAGACCACTTTATCGGGCAAAGCATAACATTAACATCGAAATGTATAGGCATAAAAAGACCAATAAAAATCGAGACAAAAACTACAAGAGATAATAAACATAACAGCATCGGTAACAGCCATTTAGGTGATTAACTTATCAATTACTGCACTAATTGGTGATGACTTATTATCAGTGATCGGAATAGGTAGAATATATTTGAGTACTTAAAGTTCGAGGAAGTAAGTAACAGAGTTGATAATAACTTGTCAAAAATGTTCTGTATGGTGTCGGACGTAAAGAATAGCACCTTCCCATATCTTCCCGTGGGTGTCGTAAGAGCCGACTAAGGGACTTGCCAGAGAATGGGCAGCAGCGTTCTCTGTGCTTTTGTAACAACCGTACTCCGATCGCCAACCCACCTGCCAAGCGTGGCGATTATGGCAAAACCCCCCCTCTTGTCAATGTGGCGACTCTTGGGGGAGGCCTATGTCCAGCAGTGCACGTCTTTTGGGCTGGAATGATGAATGATGATGATGATGTCAAAAATCATCCCGAAATCATTAACTTAACGATGAAATCCCGGGATAAAAAAGATAAAACACTAGTTTAGGAATAATGGTTTTTATTCAACACAAACAAAGTGGACTTTATGAAGTATGATATGCTAGAAAGGAGATAACTGCTGACCAGTAATAGAGAAGTAATTATCTGCCTAGCCTTTTCCCAAACTATCTTGGGGTCGACTTCCAGTATAACGGGAGCTGAGTAACAATATTTTATATGAAGAGACTGCCTATCTGACCTCCACAACCCAATAACTGGGTAATACGATACCCTTTAGTAAGACTAGATGTCAGACTTTTAGCTTCTACTACTCGTAACGACTGTCAAATTTCTACAAATGACAGCTGGGACCTACGGCTTAACGTGCTTTTCGAGGCACGAAGAACACTAGGTATGTAATTATGGTTATCCATCCACGGACCTACCTCAGCCAGCACAGGCTTAACCTTGAAGATCGATGCGGCTGTTATTATTTAAACACGAGGTCCTCCTCAATGCAAAGGCTGACAGCCATTGCATGGTTAAAAATGATGAATTGGATAAAACACTAGTTTAGGAATATTGGTTTTTATTCAACACACACAAAGTAGACTGTATGAAGCATGATGGCTAGAAAGGAGCTGACAGCTAAGATGACCAGTAATAGAGAAGTATGGAACAACAAGAGATGCTACGCCTAAATAAATTAGATAAGGGCAAGAGAACGATGTTTATTAAACAAACACAAAGACTTGAAGATGCGTCGAGGTGGTCTCAATCCTCAATAATGAAGGACCAACGAAGAAGATCACATTTTACTATAAACGATGAAGGAAAGCATCGTGAGGTAACCGACATGTCCTAGAACTACAAATTCGAAGACATGTGACATCTACCAACCCGCACTGGGCCTGCGTGGTGGATTACAGCTCACTCCCTCATAGAGAGGAGGCCTGTGTCGCAGCAGTGGGCACATTATAGGCTGATGATGATGATCAACAAAGTAAGGAAATCATTTACATAGCAACAAGACGGTTGTACATTTACAGATAAAAATATTGAGGTATAAAGTTTACGAGGTTACGGATAACAACTTGGAAATTATAAAGATTCTTGAATATGTCAACATTTAGAGAAAAAATATTTATCATTTACATTAATTAAGGACTTGTGAAATAAAAGAACTCACTGATTATAACGCGAGAAGCGGAATCAGAAATACTTGCAGTCTTGGAAAGTAAGAACGAATGATATGATGCGGAAAATATTATAAAGAAAATTTAAGTTTTGTATAAGGTTTCCTGTAAGAAAACCCAATTCTGGGTTAAGCTCGCCGTTGTATACATATAAGCTGCACAGGGTGTAAGGAACACCGACGCGGAAACGCTTACCACGCACTCGTACGCACGGAGCAAATATTTGTAAGACCTACAGACAGTTGTTCCGGGGTGAGTTTAAATGTTTGTAAACGCACACACGATACAGGAGAAATTCCTAGTGCGGAGCAACGTAAAAAACACAGACACATAGATAAACACGTGAAACTTATAACACCGCTCTTTTTTGGTCGGGGGTTAAAAAACATCAAGATCAATGGCAAATTACTATGGCTGGCAAAGTTATAAAGACGTTAAAGACAGGTTGCGAAAGCCAAGATACCCAGCAGCCATTGGCCCATATCTCCAAGGAGATTGTACGGTTCTATGTTATCAGTAGCTTCGATGAAGGAGAGAGATATTCCTCGACGGCATGTAAAGCCCAGTCAGACACATGGCCGGCATAAAAACTCTTACACCAAGATAGCCAACCTGCCGCAGGATAGACGTCGACGGCGCTTTCGTGTTCCACGCGCGCCTTAAGGAGATGTCAGCAAATCGGAAGGGGGCTGATGCCTGCCAGGGCTGCGGGACTGTTCGAAAGAGATACCGTGGCCCTGGAACACAAAGGGCTAAGAAGGAACATGGATGTGTTTTAGTCAGTCAAGTCTGACACTCGTTTCCGCTCCGCCCAGAGCGGGAGAAGTCATTTGATGATTTCCCATCCGAAAAAAAAAAGGATAGTCATTAACCACACGGAAAAGAAAAGAAAGACTGTGTTGACGAACCACTATCGAAAACCCAGGAAAGAGCATCCTGGCGCATACGCAGAAGGACTTCAGAAATAATGAACTTGATGGATAACCGGAAACCCAATAATCCTAACCAATACTTAAAGTTTTTATGTTATCATGGATCTCCTAGAAGACCGTTTTTGAATAGCATTTGTGATCTGAAGCTGATTCTATTACAATTGCATTACAAAGAAGGAAAACTGTTTTGATGGGAAGACCTTCCCTTAGCACGTATAAACGATGAATGGTATGTGTGAAGGAAGATAAGGCAATAAAGAAGGTGTCTGTTGAGATGACGATTAATAGAGAAGTATGGAAGAAAAAGACACGCAGCGCCGACCTCAAATAAATTGGGATAACGGCTGGAGCATGACGATGATGAGTTAGCACGTATTTTGGATAAATGTGGTTCCAGTTGCTGTCGCACAACTGTCATTCTGCAGGTGCAAGACAAAGACGGGGGACACGGTTATGTCTAAGTACAAGCTAAGTTATGTTTAAAAATCTTGGCCTTGGATCTCGTATCTCGTTTTTCAGGCGTCAATTTGTGTATTCTCCCCATACTGATATACGGTGCACAGACTTGGTCTTTGACTAACATCCAGAAGACCAAACTCAAGGTTTGCCAACGGGCAATGGAGCGCAGCATACTTAACGTTAAACTCACCGATCGTTTATGGAACACCATACTGCGCTCCAGAACCCAAATTGCTGACTTTGCAGGGAGGGACTGAGCAGGCATTGTCTGCCGGCAAATCTGTAGGCCCACATTTCACAAAACTGGAGCCCTGAGACAGCTAGACGGGGTCGCGGCAGACCGAGAACAAGATGGCGGGACGCCTTGGATGGCTTTCTTGTTAATTGGTGAGAAGAGGCAACAAACAGAGAAAAGTGGAAGGAATGAGGGGAGGCCTTTGCCCAGAAGTGCGAAAGACGAGGCTAACTAAAAAAAAAAACTTTGCACGCCTGTAATCCGCGAAGGATTAGACAGAGCAGTACCTAATATTACACCCACATTTCGCCAGTTTTGATTAACACCCATGTAATAGCGTGCGAGCAATTTGCCAACAACCGGACACAAATCCAGACTCCGTGGCTGCTACCGAGAAATTCCTGATGGAAAAACCCAATAACACTTTACCCGACCTCGGAATCGAACCTGGGACCATCACGGTCAGCAGTTCCACTTGCCACCACTGTACCAGTGAGACAAACATCAATGCCTATCTAATACAAGTGATCATTGTTGATCATTTCTTTGCATGAGAGTCCTGCGCATAAGAATATCAAAATTCCAAGCCGATAGTTACCTACTATTATTCTTAAGCAAAAAGTGTAGTGAAACAATAAACTATTATTACAAAACCTCGCGTCTAAAATAATCAATTATTCCGTCTTAAAATACCATTAATTTATTTTCCAATTCAATTTCTACACACACCATTAATGTATTTAAAAATACACTGTTTTTCTTTCAACTTTTTGCGTTTTTCACAACACAGCACTTTTAAGAATAGCGACAAAAAAAACGCAGACACGTTTGTCGTTCGCGACGCGTAGTAAGCCACTGTTTTGTGTATGTATTACACTTCAAAACTCATCATTAGTACATTATCAGTAATGGTCAAAGATTAATTTTATAAGATTGTAGAGTATTCTACCTAACTGGGTTTGACTCTGTGAGGCTATCGGACGTTACGTTTAAATTGTTCTTCTCCTGTACACATAATAGTTGTGTTCGAACCGTTCGCGAAGCCGTCAACAAAGCATTATGTCTATCAAACTCCACGCAAAAATGTTGTATGAGGTGATAAATGCATTTAGAATCGACGATTGGGACTCGTTCCTGACTAATTGGCCAGAGATGGTAAAACACAGCGAGAGTTGGAAAGGAATGGGGGAGACCTTTGCCCAGAAGTGGGACATACACATTAGTAAACATTTTAAAAAAAGAAACTTGTGAACAACTTGGAACTTGACCTCTAATACGAGTATCATCGTAACTAGGAAGTTCCAAAGTATGGTCCAGAAAAAAATCGCAATGACGAGAAGAACAAGTGCCTTTCGGCTTCGTTAAGGCAGTCAGTTATCTAGCTAGTCAATATGCTCTTTGACCATTTACTATCACAATTCATTTACTGTCATTATGATGCTAATGACATGGGGTATAAGATTACATCAATGGCTAGATGTCACAGAGGTCATCATTGCTAATTAAGATAATAGTGTTAAGTAAAAAAACACATATTTTTTTACTGATATCTATGTGAATTGCAGAAAGATAATGCTCTGGTGCCAAAATATTTCAGTCAATAAGTACACTTATTGCCTGTAAAAATATCATACATGGTTGGAATTCAATGAGTCGCTTTCGTTTAATTATTTATCAAATCACAATCGCCAAACATGTCAATATTTTTTCCGTTAATCCAGCCTTGACCTAGGTACGTCATATAGCTACGTAACCTAACCTAGCGTTTCACTTCTGCAGAAATTCACTTTTTTTCTCTAATCCTTATATTGAGCAAAACACGCGTTGCCATCGACACGCAAAGAACATGTAGGTAAAGTAGGCAAAATTCCTAGACCACGCAGTCCTATCTACGAATATCATGATCTATGTAAACTCATCTCTGATTGGCGGACTTGTATCAACAAAAGTCGCTTCTTATTAAATAACGAAGTTATTATCAGTTACCGTTATGTATTTTGAGAGAAAATATTTTAACATTTCATTCGATAAACTCTTACTTAAGGTGAAAGCGACAGGGTGGATCGCGAAATTCAAATTTTCTTACGTTTTATGCAATTTGCCAGTGAATGTCAAGCTGTATGCTGATTAAAGCAGGATGTGGCAAATATGGCTTGACTGAGTTATAATGATTAAAATCACCAATACAATCCTCAGACTTTATTTAACCCCATATAATTCATTCATTGGGGTTAAATAAACTTAAAAGGGTGGTTTTCATAATTTTAATGACTACAGTTATGTAAAATGTTTTTTTGGTTACTTTTTAGACCTATGTATCCTGCTTATGCGTATTAAGAACCCTTCGGCGTTAATAAGGTTGAAATTGTGATTGACAAAATATTGTAGACAGCTTTAGTACCATACCGTGATAATAGATGGAGCCACAAGTAATGATCAAGTACGAAAAGATGTATTGAGAGCGTTTACACCTTACGGGATTTCATACAAACTTTCAAGTCCGTATTTTCCGAAATGACTGAAGCGATTTTAATGAAACTTAATACGCATAAGCAGATTATTAAGATCAAAAAAATTACGACAATACATTTTTGAAATGTCTTTTAACAATAGAAAATAATTGGAAATTTCTGTTTCCAACAGATAATTTATAATCGGTCTAATTTAGCTGTAACACTATTTCCGAAAATGTTTTTTTCGGAACTTTTCGTCGTAACAAACACTGCGACACGAGAATTTTATATATTAGAAGATTATTTACGACTAATTGTTAATTAAATCGTTTTGTTTTGTCCTTTGCGAGATTAACAAATACTCTTTCTTTCTTTTAAAATAACACAAAAAAGACACTCACCCATAATCTTCTTAGGCGGGACTTTCCGCTGCTCCTTCTCCTCGCTCTCATCCCTCCGCATCATCTTCCCCTCCCCCTGCCACTTCCTCTTCATACCCCGCTCTCGCTCCTCCAAATACATCCCGAGTTCCTCTTCCCTCCCAACCAAAGCTAACCTCACACTACTAGACTCCCAAGTATAGGTATCCTCTTTCCTGCTCTCATGCATAATATAATCCTTTTCTTCTGAGTAAAATTCCATCACAAAATCGCCATGCCAACACTAAAGTCTTTAAATGATGAATGAGAATGAATGAATGATTTTAACAGAACGATAAACACGTTAAAATAGAACGAAGAATGAGTTGTATAACTTTTTGATTCCTGTCGTTTCCCTTTGACGGTGACTTTGGAGTAGTTCGTTCTCTATTTTCATTGGCATGTTTCTGTTAGAGCTTGTGTGGTGGTATTCTATGTGGGGGTTGGGGAAGGTGGTGCTGAAGTGGCTGCTGGTCTGATGTGCTGGGTTCGCGAGCGGCTCCATGTGGTAAAGAGGAGGAATGGTGAACCTTTCGATTCTTCGTAGCGTCAAGCCTGGGGGGCGGTATACTACGGCTCCTGGAAAGAGAAGAACGTTTAGTTATTAAAGCGAGTTTTATTTTTTAGGCTGAAGTGTGTAAAATGTTGCATGGTAAACTTGCAGTATCACTTACTACGAGATAAGTTTTTTTTTACGGATGGGAAATCATCAAATGACTCCTCCAACTCTGGGCGGAGCGGAAGGGAGTGTCAGACTTGTACTGACTAAAATCCATGTTCCTTCTTAGGTTTTTAATGTATTTTTTTTAATGGTTATTTTAGTTTTTTATGTAAAATTGTTTATTTGATTTTAATGATTTTTTTTTTATATTTTAATGTAACATAGTTTTTTTTTAAAGTCTCTTTTAACAAACATTGTGTACCAATTTTTTTTAGCGCTTTTTGTTCCAGGGCCACGGTATCTCTTTCGAACGTCCCCGCAGACCTGGCAGGACCTAAGGGATTATCAATTATTGTGAGCCTATTCTGTAATTGACAGTAAGTAAGTTTAGTTATAAACCGTCAAATCTTAAAACAGTGTTTGTTGCGTGGTAATGTTTAAACTTAGGTTTATTGTCTATTTCGGCCAAAAATTCACTAGGCCTACTAACTTATTTACGTTTTTGTTTAAGGGCAATTTGAGGGATTTATTGCAAACCAGGTTTTTCTCGCGAAACCTTTTTCTTAAGATGTCCAATAATCAGCAAAGATCTTTCCGATTCGGGCCCAACGCTTCGTTAAAGAGATATGTAGATATATCTACTTTTAAAGACATACTAAGATTATTTTTTTAATTTGGCAATGAAAACGCTCAAGAAATCTTGGCTCAGACCCCAAAACTTAATTTTAAATGATTTTTATATAATACTAACTGTTGCCCACAATTTTATTCGCGTGGAAATTTTCATGGGTTTTTAGGGGTATGAAAAATAGATGTTGGCCGATTCTCAGACCTACCGATACGCACACAAAATTTCCTACAAATCGGTTCAGCCCTATCGGAGGAGTTTGGTAACAAACACCGCGACACGAGAATTTTATACAGAGTGTAACGGAAAGGGTATATACATACTTAAGGGTGTGCTACAGACCATCAAACTGAACATGTTTCTCCATTGGACAAATATCGTAACAGCGAAAAAATTATCTGCTGCCCCATACAAAATTCGGGGTCGCTAATATTTTTTTTCGCTATTACGATGTTAGTCCGATGGAGAAATATGTTCAGTTTGATGGTCTGTAGCACACCCTTAAGTATGTTTTTTTCCGTTTCCGTTACACCCTGTATATTAGAAGATTGTTTTCCTTTTGATTTTGGGTACTTATTCGAAATTAGTGCCAAAATCTTGATAATAACAACCCAATCTAGTCAAAATAAGGTTAACCTTAAGTCATTATAAAACCTTCCATTACCTACAATAACTTCAGTTTATTCGTGATCATGACGTTTGCAACAGCGCCCAAATATCGGGAACTTAAAACAAATAGTAAACTTTGCCCCACACTTAGAATTTCTCCTGTATCGTGGGTGCGTTTAAAAACATTTAAACTCACATACACAAACAGCCAGACCCGGGACAACTATCTGTAGGCCATGCAAATATTTGTTCCGTGCGGGGATCGAGTCGAGCCCGCGACACGCAGCGCTGCAGCCAGGAAATATACCGTTTCCAGTGTTAATAATCGTATTACCTACAATGTTCATAACTTCAGCTGGCGTCCCTCCTCATAACGACTACTTGTCCTAAAGTCCACGAGTGTAGACCTAAATTATTCACTTAGTCTTATACGGGAAGACCTTGGACATCAATTCTACTTGCAATGCTATGTCCGCGACAATTGAGAGCCACGTGATGCGAAAATGGCTGTGCTAAAGAGATTTAAGATACCATATAAAGAGCGGCTTTCTGAAGAATTTTTTTAGAAAAAATATGACAAAAATTTAAAAAAAAACCGACACAAAACCCCTCCCCTGGCGATGCCCATGGTGACCAGTGAAAAGGTTTCAAATTTCGAATCGACCAGACCTGTGGAAGTTGTTTATAACCCTTCATCAACAAGAAAAGAGGTGATGATCTTCAAATGGCTGAGCAGAGTTTCTCGAAATATGCAACTCGTTGTGGAGGTCAGATAGGCAGTCGCTTCATGTAAAATACTGGTACTCAGCTGCATCCGGTTAGCCAGGAAGCCGACTCCAAGATAGTTTAGGAAAAGGCTAGGCAGATGATGATGAGAAAGTGGAGCTGAGCAGGTAGTGATCCACTTTGAACAGACACTGTGTTTGTGAGGATATCTCTAAGGCCGGGGTTATTACAAAGCCCAAAGAGCTATATTTAACACATACACAGACTTCTAGGCAAAATTATTGAAGAGTAGCTGATGCCCGCGACCTCGCTCCGCGTGAAAATATCTTTCTACTAATAATAAAGCTGAAGAGTATGTTTGTTTGTTTGCTTGAACGCGCTAATCTCAGGAGCTGCTGGTCCGATTTGAAAAATTCCTTCAGTGTTAGATTGCCCATTTATCGAGGAAGGCGAAAGGGTATATATCATCACGCTACGACCAAAGGGAGCGGGGCAGCAAAGAAAAAACGTTAAAACGTTGCAAAAACGGGGAAAATGTGGCGCCGACGAAGTTGCGCGGGACAAGTAGTCATAAAAATATTACTTCGCTTTTTGGATCGGATTTTAATAAAAAAATTAAGGGGTTTATTTATTTTTCCAAGAACGCCTTGTTAATATTTTTTCTAAAATAAAAGTAAAGTAATCAGTTAAATAAATTAGTCCTTATAACATCAGCTATCTGCTAGTAAAACTCCCGTCAAAATCAGTCCAGTCGTTTGCTAGATCCGGAACAAACAGACAGACAACCAACTTTTTGTTATTTTACTTTCTTCCATATGCATTCAGTAAAAAATTGTTATTTTAAAATTACAAACAGACACTTCAATTTTAATTATTCGTTAAAAAAAAATACAATCTTACTTCGGATAAGCAACATCCATATGGGTTAGTAAACAAAAAAAAAAAGTATAAGTAGACGTACAGATATACATAAACCATTTCATTCGAACCGAATTCGGGACTTTCCTAACGCACTTTAAATTAGTATAACACTCATCATTCGATGTACGTCGAAAAATTGTGATTCGGCGAAACGCAATGGTTTTCCCAGAAACAGCTTTTGGAATGATGACAGTGAATAACAGCTGCAGGTAGGTACTCTGTGCACATTGAATTACTTTTTCTGCACAACGTAATTGGTGACGATTGACAATGACAGTTTCATTGAAGCACTGTGTGAACAATTAATTTATTGGTAGGGTCGAAGGTTCGATTCTGATAATTGGTGCATCTGCCCTACGCGTAAAGAAGATGCGTCGTACACCGTCAACAACAGAAATATTATATACCTACAAGGTGTTGTTTTGCATCGTTAAAAATCAAAATTCAGGAGGTTGTCACAAAAGACATAAATAATCAATTTAAATTACGGTACCTAGAAAATCATTAATAAACGCTGTTTTTTTTTTTGGTTGTTTGTTGTTTGTATATCAGAATAACCCCCTTAACGTGATAGGAATAACTAATTATAGAATAAACGTTTGAGATTGTTTGTAAGTATGTGTTAAAGCGCGGTTATAGGGCGTGGATCGGACGGGCCGCGTTTAAAACAGAGGTCGTTTACACTTACCGATATACGAAAAAATAAATTACGTACCCATTTTATTATTGATTCGGGTCGAGAATCATTAGCATAGTTCCCTCCTTGAATTTGACGAGGATGCAAATCAATACCTTGTATATGCCGTCAACATATGTTTTAAGGAGTTTATTTATTAATTAGCTATGGCCTGCGACCTTCGTCCGAGTGAAGTTATTATTTTAAAAATAGTACTTTCCTATTACTTCCCTATTGTTCTGTATGGTGTCGGACGTAAAGAATAGCACCATCCCATATCTTCCCGTGGGTGTCGTAAGAGGCGACTAAGGGGGACTTGCCAGAGAATGGGCAGCAGCGTTCTCTGTGCTTTTGTAACAACCGTACTGCGATCGCCAACCCGCCTGCCAAGCGTGGCGATTATGGCAAAACCCCGCTTTTGTGGGAGGCCTATGTCCAGCAGTGGACGTCTTTCGGCTGCAATGATGATGATGACTTCCCTATTTGAATTGGAATTTGTTAACAATTTCAACAGTTTAATTATTTTTGCACTGAACCCTAATCAGAAAAAAAATAAGTAGCCTACATTTCTCCCTCACCTTAAGGGACTAAAAGTCCCTTCAAAATCAGTACAGCCGTTTCGGGGATTAGCCGGAACAAACAGACAGACAGACTATTATTAACGCGTTTTTGAGTTGAATCTATAGACGATGCTATACATGATGGATAAAAATTAAATTAAAAATTTAAAAAACCCGCGACAGAAAAATCCTCTAAAAAACTAAAAATAAATCAATCCAAGCGTCGTAGCGTCGGGGAACCGCTAAGTAGGCCGCTTAACACTACAACGCTTTTAATTTAATTTTTTTTTCATGTTTTTTAAACTTTTTAAATATTATTTTTTCTTAGCCTTGACTGTCCCACTTCTGGGCATAGGTCTCCTCCCATTCCTTCCCCTTTTCTCGGTGTTGCGCCTCTTCTAAACAAGGAAAATTTCAAATTTTAAAAATGATGAGTTTTTAGTGGGATTGGGGGTGTGCGTCCCGCCCTGGCGATGTCTATGGTGACAAGTGACAAGATTTCAAATTTCGAATCGACCAGACCCGTAAAAGTTTATACTCCAAAATCAACTATTAAAGAGGTGATGACCTTCAAACGGCTGAGCAGATTTTTTCGAAACATAGCTAAGTACACTCTCCATTAAAACACCTTTCAAATGAAACCCATTTTATCAAATTCAGTTCAGCCGTTTAGGAGCTACGATGCCACAGACATACACAGATACACACGTCAAACTTATACTTGTAACACCCCTCTTTTTTGGTCGGGGGTTAAAAAACAACAATAGTAGAACCTAACCTGAGGTATCTACACGACAGAATTGATACAAGAAGTAAAAACTGTCGTTTCACACTTATTGCAGATGCTCAATAACTTTTCTATCTTCCAGTTTCAATTATGTTTTTGAATGTACTGTTTTTGCACATAATCGTAAGTTTATCCTCTTTCGCAAATCTCGCAATCGAAAAATGGTTTGCTGTAAGAAAACCCAATTCTGGGTTAAGCTCGCCGTTGTACATAAGTTTTTATAGTGCAATTTGTGTGTATATTTTTTTTTCTTTTTTTTTGTGTGCAATAAAGAATAAGAATAAGAATGTTTTTTTTTTTTTGCAATATCATTGCTCATCACTCAAGTATAGGTCAGAGATGACAGAAACAAAGTCGACGATGGTACGAGCTTACCCAGAAGAAGCCTGAGAATGGGGTAGTTCCCAATTCTAATATTGAGTGAGCAAAATGTAATGGAAGATCGAATGGTGAGCGGCAAATCGGCATTAAAATACCCCATAGGACTATTTCAGCACCTTTGTCTCAGAAGCAGTTGAAAACTTTCATGGCCATCCGAAACTTCAGTGAATTTGCCCAAGAACTCCACGACTTCATCCCACCGGCCCCCTTCTACTATCGGACATCTAGACGCACTGCAAGTTACCATCCCTACCTTATTGCTATTCCACCAATTCGCACTAAGAGTTTTCAAACGTCTTTCATAATACGCACAGCAAAGGAGTGGAACTCTCTGCCTGCGTCTGTGTTTCCGAACGCTTACAATCTCTTCAAAGTTAGAGTGAACAGGTTTCTTCTGGGTAAGCTCGTTCCATCGTCGACTTTGTCTCTGTCATCTCTGACCTAGACTACAGTCAAGAGGAAACCCAACGTAAAAAAAAACAACAACAAAAATATTTTTTGTTCTTGTGTGGCTGTTGTGTAGTTGTTGTTGTATTTGTTGTTGTTGTGTTAAATATATTTGTTGTGTTTCTTTGTATTTTATTTCTTTATTTTTCACAAACTAAAAAAAAATAACAAAGAAAATTAAAAAAAAAAAACTTTTGTGTAACTACAAGTTATAAAAGGATCATCAGACATTTTTACTTAAAATGACTAAAAATATTTTAGTTGTGTTTTATTTCTTTTTTTTTCACAATAAAAATAGTGTAACTACAACTTTTATAAGGCTCATCCTGCCATCAACATAGGTCAAGAAGGAAAAAGGCAAACTACTCAAGAAAATACGTATATCGGCCCAGTGATTAATCGCTGTAATCGAGAAAAAAAAAATGCCGGTGGAATATCAAAAATCAAAATCATAAACTCTTCCTTTTTTAAAAGTCGGTTAAAACAGAAAGCCTTATTGTTCGCCTAAGGACCAAAATGCCGTCTTCAGGACCCAAAGTACCAAACACGTCATGGAGATTTCCTCTCAAATGTTCCTAATTATTTGATTGGCAGCCTTGCGGCTCATTGAAAAGTAACAAAAATTTGTGTTTTAATTAAAATCACATGTTGTGACACAGAATAGTTATTAGTTGTATTTTTTTTTTTACTTGTTAATGAATTGTAAAGTTCTTGAAGTTGTGGTCGAAGTTTTTATAGGCAGTTTTAGCAGCAAAAGTGCCGATATTTCCTGAAGTTCAATATAAAATGTGTTGTTTTGCATCCTTGTCAAAATTCGGGAGGTTGTCAGAAAATAAATAATTAATAAATATAAATTACGGTTCCTGGTTAATTATTAATAAATGCTGTTTTTGTTTGTTGATGAAATTTCTCAGTGTTTGAGAATAACCACCTTAACATGGTTTAGGGAATAAAAATAGATCGAAAAAACGTTTTGAGATTGTATGTGTGAAAGTGCGGTTATAGGGCGAGGATCGGACGGGCCGCTTTAGAAACACGGGTGGTTCACACTTACCGATTTCCGTAAATTAGAAAAAAATATAAAAATTAGCTATCCCTTTTATTATTGACTAGCTGTCCGGCGCAACTTCGTTTGCGTCACATTTTCCCCGTTTTCGCAACATTTTTCATTGTGTTGTTCCTATTGGTCGTAGCGTGATGATATATAGCCTATAGCCTTCCTCGAAAAATGGGCTATATAACACTGAAAGAATTTTTCAAATCGGACCAGTAGTTTCGGAGCCTATTCAATGCAAACAAACAATCAAATCTTTTCTCTTTCTAATATTAGTTTAGATAAACGCTGCTTTTTTTATTGATGAAATTTGTCAGTATTTCAGAATAACCACCTTAACGTGGTTTAGGGGATAAGAAATTATCGAATAAAAGTTTGAGATCGGACGGGCCGAGTTTAAAACACGGGTGGTTCACACTTACTCAAAACGGAAAAAAGAAAAAAAAAATACCTACCCATTTTATTATTGATTCGGGTCGAGAATCATTAGCGTAGTTACCTCCTTGAATTTGACGAGGATGCAAAACGACACCTTGTATACTTCCCCATGACCTCTGTACTGTACCATGCATCCAACAGCACAATGTTATAAGTGCGTTACATAGACCGTAATTTTTCACCGAACTACGTAAATAAGAAAAAAAAAATTACCTACCCATTTTAATATTTAAAAAGAAAAAACAAAATCAAAATATTTTATTTTACAAAGGCCTACATGGGCACTTATAAAACGGCGACAGAAGAGGCACGGTTCGGGTTGATCGTTTCCTATGGAGAAAAACCGGCAAGAATCTCCATGGTTACTCTTTTAAAATCATTTGGTTCTACAATATTTGGATGTTGCAGCGTTAGTACCTAAGTATTGACTCGGGTTGAGAATCATTAGCATAGTTACCTCCTAGATTGCAAAAGAATAGCTTGTAGAAATCAGAAATGTTGATAGACGGTAGAACGGCGGACACTAGTACGTGACCCTTTTTTTGTTTTTAGATAGGTAAGTACTAAATTAAATAGGCTTGCGGTTGCTCGCAACTCGACTGCTGTGAACTGATGAAGCGGCCTGGGGTGGAGTACGCTTGCCTAGAAGAAACTGATTGACTCGAACTTGGAAGAGATCCAGATTTATAATTATCAGGACACAGAGAAGTCGGCCGTGAATTTCACAGACGTGAGGTTCGCACAATAAATATGGAAGCATAGCGCTTTGTCCGGGCCGTGAAAGTCCGACCATAATATGGTAACGCTTTGCCTTATCTCTACTCAACCGACGATAGAATGGGGATAAAGTAGGTAATTCAACCTCAGAAAAAAACTTTTGAAAAAAAGAGCACTTACTACCATTTTTTTTTATTATCTATAGGCTCGCGCTTGACCACTATCGCACTTGATGGTAAGCGATGATGTGGTTGACGGTGAAGCACGCTTGCCTAGAAGAAACCTATTCGCTCTTGACTTAAAGACCCCTAGATTCTAGCTATCGGGAAATACAGACTCCGGCAGGAATGCCACTCCTTAGCGGTACGCATAATAAAAGTATAGTAGTACTTAGGTAGGTTTTTTGCCGTTTCTTCTCCATAGGAAACGACCAACCCGAACCGTGCATCTTTTGTCGACGTTTTACAAGTACCCATATAGGCCTATGTAAAATAAAATATTTTGATTTTGGGTACTACAATGTTTTTACTTCAGCCTGTAGATCAATCTGTAAACGTGATTGCAAAGTCAGAGACAATGAACTGCCAAACGGGAACTGTCATTGATTATTTCAGATATTTTTCAACAAAATGCGCTTGCGCAGGTTTGCGAGCTTTCTGCTAATTATCTATTAAATGTCATATATAAAAGATAATATATTAAAAAATAGAGAAAAGTGGAAGGAATGAGGGGAGGCCTTTGCCCAGCAGAGGGAAATATCAGGCTAAAAAAAAATGACATATTAATAAAAAGCTTAAGTTATTTTGTAGTTCGTAGGAAGAGAGTATTAAACAAAGAATACCTAGATCTTTTCCTACCCTTTGTCAATTAAATTAAAATTAATTTTCAGATTAGTATGAAAAGCAAATAAATGAGGTTAATTAAACCTGTTAAAATGACAGTACATAAAAGAAATACCTCCAAGAAAATAAAACCTGGTACACACGTAAAAAGAACCACAAACAATCCACGTTTTTCTCACCTTTATATCCGTCCTTAACAACACAGAAAGAAAAATAACATTCAAAGGGGGGTCCGAATAGTCCGTCACAATTTCTTTTACAAAGCCATATTGGCGAAACACATATTTTATCTATGACCACGACCGCCCCCGTCCTTCAAAAATATCATGTCAGTCAACCATTTTGAAACAAACAAAAAAAAAACAAATTCGTAATCGTTGATTTCAAATCACGAGCCTCGGAAAACGTTCGATTTTTTTTCGAAATTCAAATCAAATTTACGCGGGCTGCCGACGGGCACGGACGTCAAGACTGTGAGCGTCTATTGCTAAATTGACGGTTCGTACGTAGACGGTCAAACGAATAAGTACGCAATATTGTCATTAATTCTCTGGCCAATCGTGGCAAAGAACGAGAACGTGGTGTGGATGTCGGGAATTGGGTCCACTTGGCTCGCGCAGGGTCATACAATCGTCGGGTCAAGATGGAGTTGGGTACTGTTTTGTTTTGAAAGGGGTTCCATACATTACATGTTGCTCTTTTAAAATGGTAGCGTGATTGCTGTACGGAGTGTCGAAACAAATTGGACTGTTTATATGACCCTCGTCAACTTTGAACCCGGAAATATGAATCAATTTCGCTTGCAAATTTGCCTTTCTATATAGCCTTTTTTTTGTCAGATTAGTTGGAAAGACAATAACCGGTAGAAATATTACTGTCTCTGCACTTGGAGAACTCAGGAAAAATGGTGTATAAAAACACGCTCAACGTGCACGCAAATGTATGTACAGACAGCGTCAGTATCTGCTAACCGCTCAACACTGCGCGTAGAGGCTAGGGTGTAAAGAGCTTAATGCTGCTGTGTGTACCACCCATTAATTCGTCTATTTCATGACGGTATAAACATAGACACCTTTAGGAAAATAATCGGAATACTGACTTGTGAACTCACTTTAACGTACATAAACTCGCAATTTTACAAAACAACAGAACGCCATCAGCTACGAACATTACAAGCTTCTTTTTTTATCCACGATCATACATCTGTTGCGGATTTTCAGTCAAAATCATCTGCAATATTTCTTCAAGTCATTGTCCCGCCAAAAACAGTCAATAAAACGGCCATATTAAATCCAAGATGGCGGCCACTGTACACGAGTAATAAACAAATCAATTGCCGCCATTTACAGCTAAGTAATGTATTGGAAAATCTAGACTTTAGAATTGTACCATGTGCAATATAAATTGATAGGAAATCAAATAGAGACCAATCTTAAGAAGTCATCAGCTGCCTAGCCTCTTCCCAAACATGTTGGGATCGGCGCGGGCGTCCAGTTTAACCGAATGCAGCTGAATACCAGTATTTTACATGAAGCGACTGCCTATCTGACCTCCACATCCCAGTTAGTCCTGGGTAATACGATACCCCTTGGTAAGACCAATCTTGAGAAGTAAGTATTATTTTCCCATCCTTATTGTCGCAGCATCCGTCATCTTAGTTTTTCCTTATTCTTGAAGGCAAAACTTTGTTCAAGACATTCCTCATTGGTTCATTACTGAGTAATTTTTAACATTTGACCTTATAAGCCGCCATTTTATGTCAAGTTATATCGGGTGTCCAAAATGTACGCAATATTTGAATTGGCCGCCATTTTTGTGGTAGCAAAAAATAAATTAAGAAAAAACACAGATGGTCAGCCTAATGTGTTATTCCATACATAACCTTATTTTGAGTACAATACGATTCAATTAATAAAACTATTTTGAGTACAATACGATTCAATTAATAAAACAATTTTTTTTTAAACTGTGTTTTCTATTGAATTCAAATCTTCCGTAAATGGGACATCCTTTATGTACCCAATGGTTCAAGCTGATCAAATTGGTTTCGCATTTGCTAATTAAAACAAATAATAGGCGCGGCCACTTGGCCACACACTGAGCTAGATTATTACATAACATAACGCCATGTAATCCCCGAGGGTAAAGCAGAGGTGTACCTAATAGTGCACCCGTTTAAGTCCCATGAGAGCAGCGGTGCCTCAGTGGTGGCAGCCCCGACTAAAGAGCAATAAGCCGTCGGTTCGAACCCAGGCAGGCGCGTTACTTTGTGTAATTTATTTCATCACCGCTGCTCTCAAAAACGGTGAAAGAAAACATCGTGAGGAAACCGGCATGTTCTAGAACTAAAAATTCGAAGACATGTGACATCTACCAACCCGCACTGGGCCCGCGTGGTGGATTACAGCCCACTCCCTCTCATAGAGATAAGGCCTGTGTCCCAGCAGTGGGAACATTATAGGCTGATGATGATGAAGTCCTATGTAATAGGGGGAGATGCTAGTCTCATCAACCGGGCAGAAACCACGACCCCGTGGCTGCCACTGAGAAATTCCTGATGGAAAAACCCAATGACACTTTGTCCGACGTGGGAATCGATCTCACCAGTCCCGCTTACGACCAACGAGGCAGTAGAAACTTTAAGATTATTCGCATAAACTAACAAAAAGCTACTTGGCACCATCTTCATTGAATGATCCCTTGGAATAAGTGAAGAGCGTTTACACCTTACGGCATTAAATACAAACTTTCAAGTTCTTATTTTCCGAAATGACTGAACCGATTTTAATGAAACTTCAAACGCCTAAGCAGGACATCAGGTCATGTCTAAAAAATAAATAAAAACAATTTCCTCCCGCTACCGTGGCTCCTGTTCTGGGCGGAGCGGAAGGGAGTGTCGGACTTGTACTGACTAAAACCCATCCATGTTGCTTCTTAGCCCTTTGTGTTCCAGGGCCACGGTATCTCTTTCGAACAACCCGCAGCCCTTGCAGGCATCGGCCCTCTCGGACCCCTTCCGATTTGCTGACATCTGCTTGAGGCGCGCGTGGAACACGAACGCGCCGTGGACACGCCCTGTCATCATAAGACAAACGGACGGTGAGCTAGCCCATTTCTCACTGTCCACAGGCCCGATTGAAATATACCTTAGAATAGGTTAAGTTTGTTCACAAATCCGAGTTTAGTGCTACTTTCCATGCCACTGAGTGTATAAGCCCTTTACTGAATTTCAACAATCGTGACAGGCAGCGCCTAGATTTACCTCGATTTTGGGAATAAAAAAGAAACCAATGCAAAAAAATATATAAAGCGCAATAAAGTACACGCCACCTCTATCATAAAACCGGCCGAGTGCGAGTCGGGCTCGTGCACGAAGGGTTCCGTACTATTATTTATAAAAACGAGCAAAAAAACACTTCGTGCACGAGTCTCACTCGCACTGGACCGGTTTTTCTTAAACTTGTGAAAAAGTTGGAATTTTGCCCTCCAATATCTCAGTAACTAGAAGGATCGCTGGTATAGTTCAGAACAAAAAAACATATCGCGATGTGGAGAAAAAGTGCCCTGCGGCTTCGTTAAGGGTCTATTTACCCCTTTTATAATATACCTACAAGCAACCAAAGATGGCTCTGTATGGTGTCGGACGTAAAGAATAGCACCATCCCATATCTTCCCGTAGGCGTCGTAACAGGCGACTAAGGGATTTGCCAGAGAATGGGCAGCAGCGTTCTCTGTGCTTTTGTAACAACCGTACTGCGATCGCCAACCCGCCTGCCAAGCGTGGCGATTATGGCAAAGCCCCCCAAAATTTCAATGTGGCGACACTTGGGTGGGAGGCCTATGTCCAGCAGTGGACGTCTTTTGGGCTGAAATGATAATGATGATGAACAAAAGATGTAAAAAAATCCCTTCGTCCATTCCCAAGCTTTAAAAATTCGCAACAAACCACTCGCGCTCTTTAATTGTCTCCAATAAGTATCAATTAAAATGATTATATTCTCGGTGTACGCTACTTTATTACTTCTGATTGTGTTTAATTGTCTGGCTGTCCTCTCCAGCTTGGCTTGAAGATTTATGTATTAGCCAAAAAACGTAAAATCCCGAGAAAGCGCCTTGAGTCCAAAAAAATCATAAAGTAAAGTTTTAACCTTAAAAACTATTTTTTTAGGGTTCTGTAACCAAAGGGTCAAGCGTGACCCTATTACTGAGACTTCGCTATCCGTCCGTCCATCTGTCACCAGGCTGTATCTCATGAACCGTGATTTATAGCCAGTTGAGATTTCTACAGATTATGTGTTTCTGTTGCTGCTATAGCAACAAATACTTGAAACAGAATAAAATAAATATTTTAGGGGACTCCCATACAAAAAAGGTGATTTTATAAATAATTGTACGGAACCCTTCGTGCGCTAGTCCGACTCGCACTTGGCCAGTTTTTTATTATTTGCGATGGGTTTGCTCTTGACTCTAGGTCTAGTCTAGGTCAGACAAAGACAAAGTCGACGATGGTACGAGCCCAGAAGAAGTCTGTTCACTCTAACTTTGAAGAGATTTGGGTTGTAAGCGTTCGGAAACACAGACGCAGGCAGAGAGTTCCACTCCTTTGCTGTGCGCATTATGAAAGACGATATTGCCATCAACCGGGCACGAATCCAGACTCCGTCGCTGCTGCTAAGATATTCCTGATGAAAAAACCCAATAGCACCATGCCAGATCCGGGAATCAAAACTAGAACCTCGTGTTCAGAAGTCGCGCTTGCGACCATACGAGCAAGGCAGTAAAAATGGTAACCTTTTAATTTAGTTGCATTATCATCATCATCACCCTATAATGTTCCCACTGCTGGGACACAGGCCTCCTCTTTATGAGAGGGAGTGGGCTGTAATCCACCACGCGGGCCCACTGCGGGTTGGTAGATGTCACTGTCTTCGAATTTTTAGTTCTAGGACATGCTGGTTTCCTCACGATGTTTTCCTTCACTGTTTTTGAGGGGACCGGTGATGAAATAAATTACACAAAGTAATGCGCCTGTCTGGGTTCGAACCCACGGGTTACTGCTCGGGTCTGCCGCCACGGGCCACCGCTGCTCTCCTAATTTACTTTACCCCGTCATATTCCAAGGACTGCCAAATCATAGGGGTCGAGTTCGAACCCGAGACACGCAATTTGATTTTTCGCATTCATGTGCGTATTGTATTATCAGTATCACCTGCTTCGATGAAGGAAAACATCGTGAGGTAACCAGCATGCCTGAGAGATATTTCTCGACAGCATGTATAGCCAAGTCAGGGGGCCCATGGGCGGCATTTTAACTCTGACAAGGAGATGTCAGCAAATCGGAAGGGGTTCGAGAGGGCCGATGCCTGCCAGGGCTGCGGGACTGTTCGAAAGAGATACAGTGGCCCTGGAACTAAAAGGGCTAAGAAGGAACATGAATGATAATTGGTGGACGTTGACTTAGAACGAATAATGATTAATGTTAAACAGTTAAGAATCAGCATGAAATATTGTATACCTCGGGTATGGTACAGCGACCCTCTATGTAATAAATATAAGAACCTATACTTCACCTGTGACAAACAATAAATAAATTTGATTTGAATTTGAATGGATGGGTTTTAGTCAGTGAAAGTAAGAAAGAAAGAAAATATATTTATTTGTCGCAGGGAAATGAGGAGCTCGTGGCTAAATAATAACAGCCGCCCAGGTCGATCTTTAAGGTTAAGCCGTGCTTGCCTAGGTTGGTCTATGGATGGGTGACCATAATTACATATCGAGTTTCCTCCGTGCCTCGGAAAGCACGTTAAGCCGTTGGTCCCGGCTGTCATTTGTAGATCTTTGACAGTCGTTACGAGTAGTCAGAAGCTAAAAGTCTGACATCTAGTCTTACCAAAGGGTATCGTATTACCCAGTTACTGGGTTGTGGAGGTTAGATAGGCAGTCGCTTCATGTAAAATACTGGTACTCAGCTGCATCCGGTTAGACTGGAAGCCGACCCCAAGATAGTTTGGGAAAAGGCTAGGCAGATGATGATGTCGCAGGGAAATGACGTGCATACAAAATTAACAATAATAAAACAATAATCATAGGTACAACGCAAGAAACAAAAAATATTAAAAGTACAAATGGGACGGAACAAAAATGACACCAAGTCTGACACTCCCTTCCGCTCCGTCCGTAAAAAAGGGGGCCCATGGGCGGCATAAAACTCTGACACCACGTTAGAGACTATCCACACGATAAAGAAGAATTCCAAGGAAAACAAGCCTTACCCAAAAAAAAAAACTGAAAAACACCCCATTATTACTACCAAGGGGCCGTGCATTAATCACGTGATGTTTTTTTAGCATTTTTCATCAATCCCCCCCTGCCTCCCCCTTGGTGATATGTGGTGAGGATTAAGATTAACCCCCCCGCCCCCACCCAAAATCACGTGTTTTTTTTTAGCACCTACAAAGAAGATTAAAATGTATTATCTTTAAATACAGGTACTTCGTTCGTTGCCTGGCAACGGCGAGTCAAGGTCCCTTTTCGGCTTAGAAATCGCGCGTTTGACCAAAAAAATAAATACACGTGATATCTTACTACCCTTGTGATATTTCGGTATTTTTGCTAAACCCCCTCCCCCCTTTTCAAGCCTCACGTGTTTATTGGACGGTCCCCAAGCTCACTGTTCAGTAATCATCAGTCACTCATTCACTCACACACACAAACATACGCAATCATACTATTTACACAGATAAAGATCTGTCGCCAATTGAACGACACGTGTTTTGTGCTCATGACAGTGGTGACATCGTCACGGTGTATGTTCCAAGGGCATGGTGATCAATGGTATAATGGACAATGATGGGCGAGGCTGGTCAATAGTGGAAGATTAGATTTCGTTGCCAGGTACCAGGTTGGCATGAGGTATTTACGATTGTTCAATTGTTAGGTTAATTTATCTGTAGTTTAAAAATCGACTAAACTGACATATCGATTATTTAGAACAATTATTTTTATGTGCAACACCAAGCGGTGACGGTTGGTGGGAAAAGGAGGCTTGTTCTGGCAATCGATTCGTTCACTTGGTTTTGGAACGAGCTAGGGCTCGGACTGCGGAAGTTACCCGGCGGATCCTTGAGAATAATTATTGTAGCTGTTAGATTATTTATTATACAAGTAGTGCAATATTGTAGTAGATTGCTGAAAAAGGAATAATTAAATATTATTGTTATCTACCCAAGGAGTTTTCCTACACAATGATAGTGTTGGTATCTCCCATAGTAGTTCTAGATCTATTTCAAAGCATGTTTTTAGGGTTCCGTACCTCAAAAGAAAAAACGGAACCCTTATAGGATCACTTTGTTGTCCGTCAGTCTGTCCGTCTGTCTGTCAAGACCCTTTTTCTCAGGAACGCGTGGAGGTATCAAGCTGGCTATTTATATCAAATAATCAGGTCTACTGTCCCTTGGAGCTGTGAAAACCTCAAACTTCTAAGCCAACGCAAACAAAAGATACAGCCGTTTATGCCGCAAATTTCCGACATTCGCAAGGGAATCAAAACCTACAGAGTACTTCCCGTGAACTCAGAATCTTAAAATTTTGTACGAAGCAACGTCTTATAGCACAGAGAAAGGAAAAATTGCGAAAACCGTTTTTTTATTTTGTTACATCATGTAATAAAAATATTTTTAATAATTTTAGTACGGAACCCTCGGTGCGCGAGTCCGACTCGCACATGGCCGTTTTTTTTTATGAAATTCCTAGTTTACTAAAACTCATGATTATAAACTTCTTGCAATTTTGGGTCGATATCAAAGTGCGTCTTGTAGAGACACTACAAAAAGTACTACAGCAACAAAGTACAAAAAAAAACCGGCCAAGTGCGAGTCGGACTCGCGCACGAAGGGTTCCGTACCATTATTTATAAAACGAGCAAAAAATTCACTTTTTTGTATGGGAGCCCCCTTAAATATTTACTTTATTCGGTTTTTAGTATTTGTTGTTATAGCAGCAACAGAAATACATAATCTGTATAAATTTCAACTTTCAAACTATCACGGTTCATGAGATACAGCCTGGTGACAGACAGACGGACGGGACGGACGGACGGACGGACGGACGGACGGACAGTGAAGTCTCAGTAATAGGGTCCCGTTTGACCCTTTGGGTACGGAACCCTAAAAAGTACTACAGCGCCATCTATGCCACAAAAGCAGAACTAACATCAAATTCCTAAATCGCTATTAAGACTTTATAGACAAAACCCGACAACACCTGTCGGGCACGAGCTCACTAGACACAACAACCGTCTGTTCGGAAGATCCTCCCTTTTCTATGGGGGATATAGTACTTTACACCCTGTTCTTCACACCCTAAATTGTTTGTGTTTAGTTGTTCTTTTCTTTCTTTAGGTATTAGCTGGTAGTGGTTATGAAATTTGGCAAGGAGATTGATTATATCGTGGGGAAGGACATAGGCTACTTTTTATCCTTGAAAAACACATCAAAATTCACGCGGACGAAGTCGCAGCAGCTAGTAGTTAATCTATCATTGGCTATGGTGAAAAAAACTCTGTATCAAATATATTGCCGGAGGCCTAAATAAACAGAATAACAGCTGTAAAAAATCATTCGACTAATTAAAGCCTCATAAAACGAAGTTGACAAATTATGGAAGTTTCCGAACGTATTCTTTGTCTATTTGTACTACTAGATTAATCAGTATCATCATCAACTTTTTATCATTCGTCGTGTTCAGTGGTCCTACTAAGCGAATTTAAAGTACGATGAAAACGACTCCGCCATCGGCGCCATCATTGGACAATTAATTGGAGTAAAAGTACCCTGAACGAAGTCAAAAAGCACATCTTGTTCTCCCAGTCAATGAAATTTTTTTTTTTTTTATGTTGTACCATACCTGGGAACCTTCTAGTAACGGAGCTATTGGGAGTCAAAGTTCTTGAAAACTAGTTTTTAGGATTTCGTACCCAAAGGGTCAAACGGGAATCGTTTACTGAGACTTCGCTGTCCGTCCGTCTGTCACCAGACTGTATCTCATGAACCGAGATAGTTAGCCAGTTGAAATTTCTACAGATTATGTATTTCTGTTGCCGCTGTAACAATAAATACTAATAACAGAATAAAATAAATATTTAAGGGGGCTCCCATACAAAAAAGTGTTTTTTTACAAATAATGGTATGGAACCCTTCGTGCGCGAGTCCGACTCGCACTTCTCCGGTTTTTTTCAACCATTATAACGGGATATTTACCATGTTTAATACCTATTTTGTTTTGTGTTCCCGATATTTCGGCGCTGTTGCAAACACCATGATCACGGAGCATCATCGCCATGATAGATGATGACGTTAAATATCTCATTTCTAGTGTTATTGATAGTGTTAGTGACCATGTCAGTTTAAAAACAAATATTAACTTACCATTAACGACGAATAGCCGTTCTTCAAAAATATCTCCAAAAATCAGTATAATATCTTGAAGACAGCTAAATTGATCTTCATTACACGTGCAATAGAGTTGATTTCAATAATTTCCATTAATGTTCTATGAAACGACGAAGCCGTGGAAGTGTTGCTATCTCGCTCTGGCACGTGACGTTTTGTATGTCTGCCTCTTTCTGTTTGCAAGCGCGTTGGAGTCAGCAAAATGGCGCTGATTTATCTGTAATAGAAGAAATAGGGTACTTATTTAGAATTGTCATAAAAATTGTTTTATTTCATAACATCACGCCTTTAATCTCCGAGGGGTTGGCAGAGGTGTCCCTAATAATTACACCCACATTTTGCCAGTTTGTTTTAAGTATATGTAATAGAGAGCGATCCTATTGCCATCAGCTGGGCACAAATGTATACTACACAATAACACGCCGACCCGGATATCAAACCCAGGACCGCAAGCTCAGTACACGAGTTTGCGCCCACTCGACCAACGAAGTATTCTTACAACTTTATATAATCTGTCTTCCCTATGCTGGGACTTAAGCCTCCTGCTGGCCTACCATCATCATCATTCATCATCATCATTTCAGCCGAAAGAGGTCCACTGCTGGACACAGGCCTCCCCCAACACCACATTGACATAATGGGGGCTTTGCCATAATCGCCACGCTTGACAGGCGGTTTGGCGATCGCAGTACGGTTGTTCCAAAAGCACAGAGAACGCTGTTGCCCATTCTCTGGCAAGTCCCTTAGTCGTCTCTTACGACACCCACGGGAAGATATGGGATGGTGCTATTGTTTACGTCCGACACCATACAGAACCTGGCCTACCATGACGTCTTAAAGCAGTATCGTTTAACTATTATTCCAGTGTGGGAAAGAGACGGAACTATACAGGATGTCTAGCGCCATCTCTTTCTTCGGTATGTAATTATGGTCATCAACCCGTGCGACTGTTATTATTAAGCCACGAGCTCCTCACATTTAAAACTGTATTACATACATTTAAACTCGCTTACACAAACAGCCAGACCCGGAAGAATTATCTGTAGGCCATACAAATATTTGTTCCGAGGGGAGATCGAACCCGCGAGACGCAACGCAGCAGTCAATCCAGCCACTGTGGCAACTGTGCCGTTAAAATTGAGTTAGATATTACCTACATTATTTGCATGAACAGTTCTCACAAACTTGAAACCCACTCCTTACGTCTATAAGCTGATAGGAGGAACAACAGGATCCCCTAATTATCCTAAAACTCCGCTCGATCTATCATTGCGAGTTTAATCTGGTTTGACCAAGTAATAGCACAATAGGACTGCCTCGTCGCATTCATCATCATTTCAGCCCAAAAGACGTCCACTGCTGGACACAGGCCTCCCCAAGTGTCACCACATTGACATTTTGGGGGGTGTTGCCATAATCGCCACGCTTGGCAGGCGGGTTGGCGATCGCAGTACGGTTGTTACAAAAGCACAGAGAACGCTGCTGCCCATTCTCTGGCAAGTCCCTTAGTCGGCTCTTACGACACCCACGGGTAGATATGGGATGGTGCTATTCTTTACGTCCGACACCATACAGAACACCTCCTCGTCGTCCTTGTCGCTTTACTGTGGTCGCAAAAGCTACTCGGTTAGCATGGGGATCAGTTAGCTCAACCAATCGCAGTCAACAGCTGGACTGGGCTGTCCATGGTGCGCAAGGTGCGGAGCAGCTCCAACAGTATCCTAAACATGATTTCAAGTCGCCTAGACTGTGTTTTCGTGGGTCATTAGTTCTTACTAATATAGTAAGAACTGAATTAAGTTTTTCTATCATTTTTTTATCATTTTTAGGGTTCCGTACCTATAGGGTCAAACGGGAAACTATTACTGAGACTTCGCTGTCCGTCTGTCACCAGGCTGTATCTCATGAACCATGATAGTTAGCCAGTTGAAATTTCTACAGATTATGTATTTCTGTTGCTGCAATACCAATAAATAATAAAAAAACAATATAAAATAAATATTTAAGTAGGGCTACCATACAAAAAAGTGTTTTGTTTTGCTCGTTTTTATAAATAATGGTACGGAACTCTGACTTGCACTTGGCCGTGTACGTGTACGTGGGTGATACGATACGTTATTTTTTCTTCGAGTAACAAAACGAATTCACGAAGCCAATTCAATGCTTGCGAGGGTAGAGAGCGCCCTCTTTAAAAAAAAACATTGCCGTCTGCGAACTGACACGTCACGACAAACAAAACTAGGATCCCCATTAACGAATAGGCCTTGTAAGCATCGCTGATCATAACAAGATTTATCCAGATTGTAAAGTAGCCGTGTGCCTAGAAAATAGACCGACTAAGATGTAACAAGATACTGTCTCTTGACGCATGATCGACCATATTGTGAAGTAAAGAGCCGTTATAATTTATATCAAGCTTGTTTTGACCGAAGAGCCAGTCATCATCATCATCATTTCAGCCCAAAGATGTCAACTGCTGGACATTGGCCTCCCCCAAGTGTCGCCACATTGACATGTTGGGGGGTTTTGCCATAATCGCCACGCTTGGCAGGCGGGCTGGCGATCGCAGTACGGTTGTTACAAAAGCACAGAGAACGCTGCTGCCCATTCTCTGGCAAGTCCCTTAGTCGCCTCTTACGACACCCACGGGAAGATATGGGATAGTGCTAATCTTTACGTCCGACACTATACAGAGCAAGGGCTAGTATAGCATGATAATATTTTTACCAAAAATTTCAGGACTATGATGTGAAAATGTCGTGAGGAAAGTTATGAGTATGAACGTGGATGGTTGTAAGAGTAGAGGAAGACTAAAGAAACGATGGATGGACTGTGTGAAGGATGATATGGCAAGAAAGGTGGTGTCTGATGAGATGACAAGTAATAGAGAAGTGTGGGAGAAGAAGAACTGCTGCGTCGACCCCGAATAAATTGGGATAAGGACAAGAGAATGATGATGTGATGTAGGGAGCTAGCTTGTTGCTATAAAGCGAACTAAGAATGTACTAATGAACATCCTGAAGACACTGTTGATTGGACTCAAAGGCTATCTTGGGGCTATGCCCTAAGCTAAGCTAAGCCCTCTGTCATAACAGACGTATGCATATGGAGTGGAACGGAGATCGACGCACAAAAGTTTACCACGTGTTCTGTACATCATTCCGAACAGCTATTTCCTACAAAAGTATTTCTATGTGGTGACCCCACCACACAGCAACCATAGAAATATTTCATCGGTAATAAAAAAAAACCAGCCAAGTGCGAGTCGGACTCGCGCACGAAGGGTTCCGTACCATTATTTATAAAAACGAGCAAAAAAAAATACTTTTTTGTATGGTAGCCCCTTAAATATTTATTTTATTCCGTTTTTTGTATTTGTTATTATAGCGGCAACAGAAATACATAATCTGTAGAAATTTCAACTGGCTAACTATCAGAGTTCATGAGAAACTGATACCGCATTTGGACAGCCTAGCAGTATTCGTGCTAATGTGAAAAATACAAGGGGATGAACTTTTACAGTACACGGCAGGACCCAAAGCGCGTGCCCTTTTCTAATCAAAAATCAAAATATTTTATTTTACATAGGCTTACATGGGCACTTAAAAAACGTCGACAAAAGGGGCACGGTTCGGGTTGGTCGTTTCCTATACATAGAGGAAAACCGGCAAGAAACTCCATGAAAATCATTTGGATTTACAATATTTGAATATTTTGAATGTTACAGCGTTAGTACTTAAGTATGGGGAGACAGCGTAGGCCCGACAATAAGTCGTTGCATACCACAAAAGATAGAACAAGAAAAAAACTATAAATTTACAAAACCTTCAAATTAAATAATTATTAGCCTACAACATTCCCACTGCTGGGACAGAGGCCTCTTCTCTATCAGAGTTAGCGGGCCATTATCAAACACACAGCCCAGCGCGGGTTGGTAGATGTCACACGTATACGAAATTTTAGTTCTAGAACATATAATATATAGTTTCCATAAGAAGTTTTTCTTCAGTGAGAAAAGTCAGTTACAGCTTTTCTAATAACGAGCGAAGAACCCATAATATAAGAACACCTCATTTCGAAAATGGCGCTTAAACTGTCAGCTATCCGGCGCCATTTTCTTTTAAATTAGAAAACGGCAGTATTGTCTTTAATTGTCACATAACCACATAAACATCATGTGCCACATACCTAACATTAATTTATAGTCCACGTGAAGGGAAGACCGCACTTTTAATTTAAAGAATGCCAATCAAAAACGTACCTTATTCAGACGTAATAAGATACACGGTCTACATGTGCGGAAGCTACCAACTATGCTCCGTTTAAGGTACTTGAAAGCAAGATTTATTGTAATAGATTGCAGTATGAACCAGTTTTTGCCGACTGGATACGGTTCTTTTTTCTGGAAGATATTTTTCAGGCATCTTTTAAATATCCTATGTTTTTTTCTGTAATGATTAGGCTAATATTTGCACAGTTTTCTTACCAAGCTACAGTTGAAATTTAATAAGATTTTGTTGAAAAACTCATTGTGTATTATTTTAATGTAAAATATTTTATTTGTCTTTAGATGTTTAACTAATTATTTTTTATTTTACTTTTTTCATTGCTAGTTTTTGCTCGGGTCTTCGCTCCCGTTATATAATGAAATTAACTTCTGGGAACGTTTTAAATGTAGCCTATAACACTCGGGGATAATATATTGAAACAATTTTCGGAATCGGATCAGAAGTTCCCAAGATTACTCCCTACATACATACTAACAAACAAATTGTAAGTACCTCTTTATAAAATAAGTAAGTATAGATTTACTACACTTAAGAGTATTACCAAAACTTCAATACTGGCAAGAATAAACGCTAGATTCGTTATTTAAGTAATTAATGCAATATGCATTCAAAACAAGTCAGCCTCAGAATAATGCAGAGACAAAAACATGGTAGGTCCAACATAATTAATTGCATATAACCCAAAAAAAAAACTCACCAAAAACTGTCATTCTGACGACAGACGCAGAGAAAAACGGCCATTTTTAAAACCTAACCAGCCAACTTTTTAACGAAAAACTTTTTTCACAAAAAAAAATACTCAGTACACAAATGCATGCGCAAGAGTTGCGTACAAATCCGGCAAGCGTCTGGATTGCAGTGGCCGGCCGTTGGTAAAGTGAGGGGGGATCACAATTGGGCACATACCCAATGAAGTCAATGGTCACATTATTTGGTACAGTTTAACAATGATTTAAATTGTGTTTTTAGGCTTCTGATTGGATTGCAGAGTACAATAGATGATGGCTCTCTAAGTCTTTAGCATAGAGGCCAGTTATGTAAATTGGAAGATTTATTTAGAGAAAGGTTATGCAAAAGAATATAGAAAAAAGTAAAACAAATCAGTACAGGGCAAAGAAATTATGCAGAATAAGTTATTTAACAAACGGAGATACCATCATCATCAGTCTATTGCTGTTATCAGAATTTATCTGGAGTCGCACAAGATGTGTTTTTTTTCGGGTTAGGGGTAGCTCTTCCCACATGAAATTGGGACCTGGGACCAATTCTACCTTTTATTTTTTGATAGGGGTTGACTCGTCCCACATCAACACTGCGATCAAGAACCAATCCCACCTTTTCCTTTTTGATAATAGGTTTTTTTTTTATCTTAATGCTGTAAAAAATTACCGATTAGTAACACTGTAACTCAATGCCACGTTTTTTTTTTTCTCGTTAACTAACACCTAATTGTTCCCGTGGATGGGTGTTGCGGTGGTGAACATTTTATATTCGCCTTAAAAGCGTAGTCGACGTAGCACCGCTACACGGGGCTCCTATTTCTGTCTGCAGGGTTTACAGTAACCTAACACGAAAGGGATGTCGTGGTCTTAGTTCGCTCGCTTCACTCGCTCACTAGACCCCGCCATCCCCTTCGAACCTAACCTGTCCGAGTCGGGGTGCCCTAAGTCCAGAGCTCGCTTCGCTCGCTCTTGCATCCAAATTCTCCGGGAAGAAAAAATGTGGCATTGAGTTAGTGTTACTAATCGGTATTATTTTTCAAAATGGGTAACAGTGTAACACAAAATGGTGTAACTCAACGGGAACAAAATCCTGGTCGCAGTTTCGAAGTGGGGCCAGTTAACCCCTATCGAATAAGAAAGGGTAGAATTGGTCCTTGGTCCCAGTTTCGAGTGCGACGAGTTGCTCCCTAGCCCTTTTTTTCAATACTTTGTTTTAAGGGGGAAGCTCGCGAAGTTCAAAATTTCTGACGTTTTTTACAATTTTCAAAAACCTAAAGCTAAATTTCTCCAAAGAGGAAGCCTACGTTCATCGACAAAGAGGTCTTGACAGAGGGACATTAAAGTGATCCCATAAGGGTTCTGTTTATTTTCCTCTTGACGTACCTACAGGACTCTATAAATGAGGAGACAGGATTTATGGTAGATCCCAGAGTGACGTAACGTTAATATCATCAAAAAACTAAAAAATACCTTGATATCACTTCTAGTATGCATGATTAGATGTTGCAATAATAATATAGAATTATATGAATTAGTTCCATAAAAGATTATGTCAATACAATACAATACCTTTAAAGTACAAAGGGTACTCTAAGGATCACATTGCATAACAAAGGACATACATAGTTATGTTGTATCTTGTATATTATCTTTACAACAGATCTAGAAAATATTGCAATTAGTATAAGGTAATCTTTCCTTATTTAAACACTGCTGTATTGCTTCAACTATTTGGGCAGACAGTACAAAAAGTACTGCAACGCCATCTATGCCACAGAGGAAGCATTAACATCAAAATTCTGAACATTAAGGTTGCACAAGTCGACGGCTCGAACTCGTTGGTGGGCGTGGCTAACATGCATGGTATTTAGAAAAGTTTTTTATTTCTTTAGTATTCATTTATCTAGTTTTTATTTACTTATTTATTTAGTGATATATACGACGATTTATTACGAAAATGAGCGAGTAAAATTTCATAAATTGAGTTTTGGCCATATAGGTATTATGGGAAAAGTACTGGATGTTTCTATTCAAAATAAATTACTTGAACTTTCGAATAAATTGTATATCCCTGTATGGTTTCACTATTTTCATTTTCATACTAGATACATTATTTATTTACGCCCAAAGATGAGTTAAAACTAGTGTTGAAATATGGAAGTTTCGACGCTCATCACTTCCAAGCCAATATTTTTCTGCCAATTCTGCTTCCATACAGGGCTAGATAATGACAAGACCAGTCAATAGAATTTTTATTTTTGAGCCTACACTGTCAAACAGACGAGTCATCACCATACTACGTTTGTATGGAAGAATGACCGACTTGTGTACCCTTAAGTGACTTCTTTTAGTCTTTCACAGTGGAAGGCAATGGTTCTAAGATTCGGCCTAGCGGTAGACATAACATCACACCTGTAATTCCCGAAGTGATAGGCAGCGGTGTATCTACAGTGTGTACTGTAGATACACCGCTGCCATATTTCGCCAATTATGTTTTAAGTCCCATGCAAAAGGGGATGAGCCTATTGCCATTAACCAGGCACAAATCCAGACTCCGTGGCTGTGTCTAAGAAATTCGTGATGGAAAAACCCAATAACACTTTGCCCGATCCGGGAATCGAACCCAAGACACACTCGACCAACAAGGCAGTCGCCTAGCAGTAGAAGTTTTTAAACCACAGTTTAGATGCCTTCTCCACTTTTTTTTTCGCACATCCAAAACATTTAATCAATGTAGGGTATCACCGCGACCCGCGTAGATTGAATCTACGCCATTCTGTCGCTTAAGGTACCTACCTATTACGTAATTATCTTAGCTAGAACTCGAAGCCCACTAAGGCCCGGACTCCACCAAAGGGGAGAAGAGCGGAGTGGAGAAGAGAGGTGTGAAAACTGACCAATCAAATTGGTTAAAATCTACATCGCGTCGGTCGTCTCACTTGTGATTGGACGAATCTTGCACATCTCTCCGCTCCGCTCGTGTCTGCTTTGGTGGAATCCGGGCCTTATTATTGGCGATTTGAGTTGACAAGCATAAAGAAACAGTTTACCTAAGTATTTTACTATTCTGTCTGCACCTACGCCCGCATGAATTTCTTCAACATCTGCCTAGCCTTTCACCAAGTTTATTGAGGTCGGCTTCCAGTTTTGCCAGATGCAAATGAATACTATTATATTATGGAGCCACTGCCTATCTGACCACCACAACCCAGTTAGCACTGGTTGTCAGACTGAGTTTCTTATCTTACTAAATATTAGAAACGCTAAAGTTTATGAGGATGGATGTCCACATGATGATGACACTAAGTTCTCTGTAAATGTTTTCCATTAAATAAATTGGTAGCACTTTCGCCAAATTGCTGGCAACATTATTTTTGCCTGACTTTTTTCACCGAAAAATGGTGATATCTTTATCCTGCCTAACAGATATAAAATAAGTACTTAGATTTAGAAAAAAAAGTTCTTGTCAAAATAAATTTTATTGATAGAAATAACTCAATTCACATTTTAATAAACAACTAGACAAAACGTCAAACAATCTATAAAAAGTCTGTAAACACTTCGAAATGATGGTTTAACGATGGCACACAGTGTAACTTTGTTTTCGAGCTTAAAGCACCTTGGTGATTGTTATTGAAGCAAAAGAACACCCTGCTAGTCCGGGCATGTACCAAACCCATTGAACACATAATACAAGGCTCCCTTATCATATAAATATAGTACCCGGTACATAAATATGGGCTATCGGAAGCATTCATTCTGTTTTCATCCAAAACCTCCTTCGAAACGTAATTTCTGGCGCCAAATTTGACATTTGGGAATTTATTTTTTAAACACAGAAGCAGATTGTTGTCTATTCCTGGTAAACATGGGGTTCCGTTGACAGTTGTGTTCCAGGCGCCGCCATTTTGAGTTTTTGCTACGTTGTCTATGGCTAGCATGGCAGAATGTTGTACTGGATGAGTATCTCGGTTATCAAAAGATATGGCTACAATTGAGCTGATTGTTGGATCCACCACAACAGTAGCATTGATATTTCTGAATATAATATCTGAAAGTTCCAAATTACTGTTTGTCTCACTTAAATAATATCTTGCAACTTCAAATGCAATGCCCATGTATTGGCGATGTTTCATAAGCTCAACTTCCTCAAAGAATTCACTTCCACATAATTTTTCTAAGTACTCGCTAGGGTGGAAATTACATGACCAGACTCTACCGTATTCCATATGTTGCTTTTTTAATTTAGGAGGCAGTGATGGTAAACCCATTACTTTAAAATACTCAAAAGAGTCTTTCAGCTCATACACTTTTTCTTCAACATACTCCTGGATTGATTCTTGGTTTATGGGGTTCAAATACCGTACCGGGCATAGTAAAACCTCCTTTTTCCGAGCTCTTTTCAAATGCTGCAGTTCTTTAAGAGGAATTTTCTCATTTAAAATAGTAATGATTTTTGATAATTCCTTCACATTTTTCACTTGACCAACATAAACTTTAGTAAATGCGATTGGCTTGACAAATTCATCACTTACAATGGCTTGGAGGTTCTTTTTGGAAAGCATGATTTTTTGTATAAAACTGTCTATGGTATCCGCCATCTTGGCTTTTTTTAATAGTGGTTCTATTGTCTCTGACATAGCTGCGTGTTGCACTATACAATAAAATTTCAAAGTCTAGTCTATGTCATTCAAGTATTGCCAGTTTCTGCCATAAATAAGGTTGATTTTCCTGTGTTTGTTTAAGTCATAATTCTTTTGTAATTTCCAGGGTCTTCAATCTTGCTTTCATCAGTTATTACTGAAAAATAAACAAAGAACAACACTATTCATTACACACACTGCATTTGAACTGAATTTCACATGAAACAAAAAAACCAAAAAATGTAATCACTAGTTAAAACCAAATATAAAACAGTATGAATAGTTAACTTTTTTTTTCAACTCCGAATGTATTTTATTTTGTAATTTTTAATTACTTGAATTATTTTCGTAAACAATTTATTAAAATTTAAATGTTAGGTTACGAAACTATTAACAATTTTATGCAATAATTTTAAAATGTAGTTGTGCTTTGCTCGGCAAAAAGTAAAGTAAACAAAGTTTTGACCATAAATGATAGACTAGATCATCTATGACAGTCACAAGTGTGGAAGAACAATTATTGTTTCTCTTCTTTTTTTATACATTTCCTCGCACCCACACAACCAAAAGTATTGTTATAAATATTGGTCTATCACAAATTCATAATTCAGAC
This sequence comes from Cerastis rubricosa, assembly GCA_949152445.1. Taxonomy (NCBI): domain Eukaryota; kingdom Metazoa; phylum Arthropoda; class Insecta; order Lepidoptera; family Noctuidae; genus Cerastis; species Cerastis rubricosa. Next base: position 3,681,365 of record OX424550.1, on the reverse strand, counting down.
AATAATTATAAAAGTTTCGTCATAGAGATTAGTCGATGACTATTATTATCTATGCCTAGGAGAGATTATTTGATATTGATGCTTATTTTGAGAATCAAATGCAGCATAAACACTCTTTTGATAGTTCTTATAAGACTCAGCCATAAGATAACAGTAAAAGTTTTTTTTTCTCATTAGCTCTATTTTTAAATTAAACAAACAAGATAGCAGAACATGTATAACTTGTTCAACGCATTGTAGAAGAATAAATTAGGAGTGCATGACAGTTAGATCTTATTTGCGTAGTTTATAATCACGACAGATTGAGATAATATGCCGAAAAACTCCTGATAAAAAGTTGTCGTTGATTTTCCTTTAAAATGTTGAAAATTGAGTTCCTACAAAATTAAACAACCCTAATTACGTCACGACAATTTTAGTACATTATAGATAATAGTCCTGCTTGTCAATTAAGGCGCCTTGTTGACAAAAAACTGATAATCATACCTTTTACGTTAGCTCATTTACTAACACCTATATCGTGACGTTTTACACGTAATAAGAGGTCAAACTTACAAATAAATACACTGGTAACATCACTTTTCCCCGGACAAGCCGGAATTAAACAGTTTTTTGCGAAAATACGCGTAAAAAATGAGTAAAATAATCTTAGATTTACCTTCGAAATGGACTTCGGATTTAGTCGTCAATTACTCTCGTAGACGAACTGTTTTCCCATAGCTTATGTAAAACTCTCACGCTAGGTTCTCGGTCATCACACAGTATAATCTTCTTTAATTAGTTTAATAACAATTGAATTTTAATTTGCCACACACGTAAATCGCAAAAATGTAGCAGCCATTAGACAGATTAAGATTTGTTTTCGTGATTAAAACGTGGTTCTTAATCTTATTCGAGGTTTCTTATTGGTGCGATGTGAAAGGGGGGGTGTCAAACAACCAATGAAATAATCCGATTTTTTGACGTCTGGCGTCTACAGATAGCGAAGAATTTCAAACGTCAATTTCTCATAGTTTTGTAATTTAGAACGCACTTACATTCCGTTTCACATAGATGCACTGAAAAGGTTTTTCATGACTCATTTTATTGACCCATGGTAATCAACTTGTGGGCCGAGACAACCTTTTATTTATGCTGTTACATCAAATCTAGTACCATTTGTTATTTATTATCTTATAACGACCACTTACGTAGATTGTCACTTGATTACATTGTAGTCAGTTTGTTCGTTAGCCGACTTCAGCAACAATATTTTTATCAACTGGAAATATGTTTCCTCTTTATAACAATAGATCGATGTGTCAGTCCACAACTTCGAACATGTTACATGGTTACATTGTTTAACGTATTTATTAGTATCTATAGCTAAATAAAACGTCAATTCCAATAAGTAATTAACCGTCGGTATTTATAAAAGGTGCAGATAACCTTTGATTATCGTGGAAATGCACTCTTCAAGGATCAATGTAGAAACTGTACTATGTACAAACATTATTCCTCTTGCTTCCACTGGACAATTTACTCAAGTTAGAGACCATTAAACGGGCCAATTTTGTCTATTAAGCGTCCAAGCGCTGTTAGTTTAGGAGACCATTAGCCGTAATCCGTGTACATACAAGATGAAATCTCTATGTCCCACAGGCAATTAATTGACAGCGTTTTGACCAAGTCTCACGTTGTTGAGTGCCCGTACTTGCTCTGTGTGTTTAGTATAAGTCTTAGGACTCGTTTATACTGTTACCATAAGACTTATTTTTGAATTATAGATCTTTCAGTAGTAAGTTAAGTCCAATGTCAGTGGTGACAAAACCAGTGCTTGCTGGTCTCTTATTATATTGACGCCCCTTTCTACGCTAGGCCTGCTGACGGTCTAAGAGTTGCCACTAACAGTCGGTCTACTTTGGTCTACCTGTACCACATCAGCGAGTGCGGCGCTACGGATCAAACTATGCCCCACCTGCTGGAGTGTCCCAGGTGTCCATTAACCTGCACGTTCGACGACCTAATTAATGCTTCTGACGGTGCAGTAAACGTGGCCAACTACTCGGGCTAAACCATATAATAAAGAACTATCATCGAAACGACAAGTAGAAGAAGAAGAAGCGTAATAATTACACTGGTTTCGCATAGCTTGATTGGACATTGTGTGTACTTTTACCAAGGTACCAGTCACTCCAATATGGTCCTTTCACTGGTAGGTTACCTCCACCAGCAACCTTATGCAGACTCGAATGAAGATCATCATCATTTTAATCATCATCAGCCTATAATGTTCTCACTGCTGGGACACAGCCCTCCTCTCTATGAGAGGGAGTGTGCTGTAATTTCCACCACGCGAGCCCAGTGCGGGTTGGTAGATGTCACATGTCTTCGAATTTTTAGTTCTAGGACATGCCGGTTTCCTCATGATGTTTTACTTCACCGTTTTTGACGGCAGCGGTGGTGAAATAAATTACACAAAGCAATGAGCCTGGCTGGGTTCGAACCCGCGGCTTACTGCTCGTAAGTCGAGGCTGCCACCACTGGGCCACCGCTGCTCTGCTCTCTAATGGAGATCATTACGATGCAAAATAGAGGTAAAATAACTGTAGACGTAAACGTTCATTGCAGTTATTTTTTTTAAAGGTTTTATTATTTTTGGAGGGCAACAAGGAAACAAACCGAAGTCATATTATAAATGAAATTATTTATTAAGATAATTGATTACATACGTTTCTGACTAAATATTTTATATAACGAACATTATTATCACATCATAAAAGGCTGTATTTCTATATAAGTCGGTTGTCATGGGAGGTTTGAGACATTAATTCACTTATTTTCTAAAGTTTGATACCATGCCTGGCAGGTTTCGGCCGCAATCTCGCACAATGCTGACAATGCTCTGCCTGTTGAGTCGTATTCTGAAACAATGAAAGAAAAATAGGAAACCTTTAGTCTATGTTTAAGTTTTAAAATCTGTTTTAAATACTGTTTGTTATCCTCTCCGACAAAAGCTCATTGGATCGCCGACATCGTCAAAATCTCGGGAAACACCTCAAGTGCCGCACAGAACCGGGAAGTGTGGCAGAAGAAAATCGAGGCCTGAAAATCTCGCTATCACAATCAGGTTTGCTGTAAGAAAACCCAATTCTTAGACTAGGGGATTTGCCAGAGAATGGGCAGCAGCGTTCTCTGTGCTTAAGTAACAACCGTACTGCGATCGCCAACCCGCCTGCCAAGCGTGGCGATTATGGCAAAACCCTCCAAAATGTCAATGTGGCGACACTTGGCGGAGGCCTATGTCCATCAGTGGACGACTGTTGGGCTGAAATCATGATGATGAATATTGCAACAATTTTACAAGTATTTATATCATTTCGCTTGTTAGTTAGTTAGTATTAGTCCAATCTTGCAACTGAATTCATCGATATAGCTGAAATTTTGCACACCATTGGTTCTGGTGACAATACACGGTGAAAAGAATAATCTTGATTTGAATTTTAATCTGTGGGCAGTCCTCAAATCAGACTCTGTTTTTGTTGGGATTTATTTTCATGTTTTGTAATTCATGGTTGCCGTTTTATCATCGATGTCCCTCCCAACCCGTGCTCGGATTCGATTTCAATTCGGAAATTCGTATGTCTAACTCGCTCGCTTTCGTAATGCCAAAACAAGATAGACATACGACTTATCGAATCGAAATCGAATCCGAGCGTTTGTGAATAAGGGGCCAGTATACTAACAATAACGGTAACTTACCAACAACACCTCGTTTGCCGAAGATAGAACCGTTGAAAGTGGGCTTCCTGAAAGTGGCCTCAGCATTGTGGATGCACATGACGATTGCGAAAAAGCACAGAGCTACGATGAAACGCATCTTTGAGAGGATCTGAAAAAAATTAAATGGCCATGAATTACAGGATCTAAGTCATGACATAAGAAGTTGAAGTCGCCGCTAGCCTTTTCCCAACTATGTTGGCGTCGGCTTCCAGTCTAACCGGATGCAGCTGAATACCAATATTTTACATGGAGCGAGTGAATATCTGACATTCTCAACCAAGTTATTAGTGGGTACTATACCCTTGGTAAGACTGGTTGTCAGACAAGACACGACATAAATTACTTTTAAAAATGGACCGGTATAGGTCTGTATGTATAGTGGCTTTTAAGAAGGTAACTATTAAAAAGAACAACGAGTAATAGAGATGTATGGAATAAGATTACATACGGGATCGAAACGTGGTCGCTCACAATGGGCTTCATCAAAAGGCTTAAAGTCACCCAATCGGCAATGGAGAGGGCTATGCTCGGAGTTTCTTTGCGTGATCAAATCAGAAATGAGGACATCCGCAAGATAACCAAGGTTACCGTCGTAGCCCGAAGAATTGCCAAACTTAAGTGGCAGTGGGCAGGGCACATTGCACGCAGAACGGATGGCCGATGGGGCCGAAAAGTTCTGGAATGGCGGCCGCGAACCGAAAGACGATGCGTTGGAATTCCTCCCTCTAGGTGGACCGATGACCTGGTGAAGGTTGCGGGGATCTGCTGGATTCGAGTCGCACGGGACCGGACAATGTGGCGACACTTGGGGGAGGCCTATGTCTAGCAGTGGACGTCTTTCGGCTGAAATGATGATGATGATGGAATAAGAAGACATGCTGCGCCGAACCCAAATAATTCGGGATAAGAGCAGGAGAATGATGATGAGTGATGGATGACTGAGTAGTGGCTTTGTTTTGGAAGGCCTGTCACTTATCTACAAACAACCATTGACAAAAATTTTGGGTCATTGACTTTTTGTTACGAACTTACGACTGTCAAATATCTACAAATTACGCGGCAACGTGCTTTCATACGGAACGTTTCGGTACGGAGAACAATTAGTACGTGGTGGTCCACGGATCAACGTAACCAACAGATCGAACCGATCGGCTGTTATTATTACTGAACCACAAGCTCCTCCAACTGCATCTGGTTAGACTGGAAGCCGACCACAAGATAGTATTAAAGCTATACCTCCCAAGTAAGCAAACAATTTTATCTTACCTAATTTCTTAACGTTATGAAACAAAACTTTCTCGATACCACACTCGAAAGTTCTTGAAGCCTGAAGAGTTGAAAATCAACTGATGCATCAACCCAGTTTCCAACCCCTTTTATACCAGAACTACCCTCATAATCAAGTTAACAACCAATATACTGCAATTTTGCTTCTAGACGAAGTTATTATTGCGAGCATAATGAAAAGAAATCTTATTAGAAAAATATGGGTTAAATTATTTTACTTCGTTACTTGGATGTCCATATCTCTTTTGGATTTGATTAAGTTATCAATCATAGAGTAGTAATCTATTTATGGAGGAGCTCTTGGGTAACAACAGCCGCTCAGTGGCCTGAAAGTCTAACAGCCTTACCAAGGGGTATCGTATTCATCATCATCATCATTTCAGGCCAAAAGACGTCCACTACTGGACATAGGCATCCCCCAAGTGTCGCCACATTAACATTTTGGGGGGTTTTGCCATAATCACCACGCTTGGCAGGCGGGTTGCCGATCGCAGTACGGTTGTTGCAAAGGCACAGAGAACGCTGCTCCCCATTCTCTGGCAAATCCCTTAGTCGCCTCTTACGACACCTACGGGAAGATATGGTATGGTGCTATTCTTTACGTTCGACACCATACAGAGCAATATATGGGTATCGTATTACCCAGTACTAACTGGGTTGTGCAGGTCAGATAGGCAGTTGCTCCATGTAACATACTGGTACTCAGCTGCATCCGGTTAGACTGGAAGCCGACCCCAACATAATTGGGAAAAGGCTGGCTGATAATGATGAGTAGGTAGGTAGTAAGTAATCTATTTATACAAGATTCGAAGTAAGTAATTGACAGTTTATGTAAATATTTAGTTTTAGAAAATAATTAAAGTTTACTAAGTTACAAATGAGTTGCTAAAAAAAGAAGTTACACGTATTGAGTTGATTGATAATGTAAACGTCTTTTTTGTTGTCAAAAACAATACAGATAACAAAAGTGTTGCGTATCAAAATACGCAACACTTTTGTTGATAAAAAGGAAATCCAGGGACGAGATTTAATATAACATTACACCTCTAATCCCATAAGGGTTAGGCAGAGGTGTACTTAAAATTACAACCACATTTCGCCAGTTAAGTTTAAGTTCCATGTAATAGGGTTTCAGCCTATTGCCATAAACCGGATACAAATCCAGACTCTGTGGCTGCTACTGAGAAATTTTTGATGGAAAAAACCCAATAACGTTTTGCCCGACCGGGGAGTCGAACCCATGTAGGACCTCTTGCCCAACAGTTGCGCTTGCGACACTAGACAAAATGAGGCAGTGAAGATTAACCGAAGTCGTAAGATTTTCAAGATATATGGGGAAAACTGCCAAACTGGCAGAGTTGTAAACGAATGCTGTGTATATCCTGTGCTCCATTTGTGCTACTATCCATGCCATAGACAAAGTCGACGATGGTAAAGGCTTACCCAGAAGAACACATATTTTGGTGTTGGATTAACACATTGGACAGTTTTATCCCCGAAGTACGATCCTGTGGGATAATTACCGAACTCCACGCGTGCGCAGCCGGCGGATTAATATAAATGTTCAATCGTAATCCAAAGGATTAGGATATTCCTAATCCTTAATGACGGCACTTGACGGCATTTGACGGCACGGTTGGCGCAGTGGCTGAGCAATCGACTGCTGCGCTGCGTGTTGCGAGTTCCGCCGTATCCCAGTAGTTCCATTCTCTAGTTCCATTATGGGACTACTGGGATTTTTTTCTCCCAGTAATTCGCCGTATCCCAGTAGTTCCATTAAGTACAGTAAATAAACTAGTTTATAATGACGTACGAGAAGTGGAGGTCCCACCGAAGTTTATTCCATTCTTGCTTGCAGACTACTCCTATGTAGATGAACGAATTCAGATTTTTTGTTTTGATAATGGCAAACATCTTATGTCAAACCTTAAAAAATTTTTGAGCGACGGCACTTTTCAAAGTTGTCCGGCTCCATTTGTTGAATCACTATTCATGGCGATATGAGTAGCTCTCAAGACACAACTCAAATTGTACCGTTGATTTATTATTATTTATTTTACAAAATTCGCAAATGAAACTTCTCAGTGGAGAAATTACTGTACCACATTTCTTGGAGAAGAATCGTCCGCAGTTCTCATAAGTAGAGGTAGAAAATTAAAAATAAAAACATTGTAAGAGACGTTTCTGTTAATAATACTAAGAAAATAAAAGCATTATAAGTTACGTTTTTGTACTAACATACTCAGATCTGTTAATATATTGCGGTCAATTCCATTGCGATTTAACTGTACTGGAACTTATGAGACTAATTTTATCTTGCATAAACAGAATGCCAGTTCCATGGAACTACTGGGAGAAAAAAATCCCAGTAGTCCCATAATGGAACTAGAGAATGGAACTACTGGGATACGGCGGCGAGTTCAATCCCCGCACGGAACAAATATTTGTATGACCTACAGTGTTTCAGCTAAATTAGACCGATCATAAATTATCTACTATTGAAACAGAAACTTCCAATTGTTTTGTTTTTTAAAGACACTTCAAAACGTTTTTTAGTAACTTTTTAGACCCACCACGTATCCTGCTTACTGGTTGGGCTGGTAAGTACTTTCATGTTTTGAGTCGATGCACGATGTAACTAATCTAGGACAGTCATAAAAAAGTTTTTGGTCAGTAGGTCGTCTTAGGGGTTTCCTGAACCAAACCACTTACAAGTGAAGTCTCCTGAAATTACCGTGAATCATTTATTAATGGCATAAAAACAAAGCATTCATGCAAACATGGATTTTAAGCTCTCTGCCCACCCCTCAGCGATGTGTATAACGAATCCAATATGGCCGCCCACATCACTCTAACTAACTCTGTAACAACTAATCTTATGCACTAACGAAGTTATAATCCTTTGAGAATACTCGGGAATCTCAGTCAATATGCGGTCAGTATCCAGTAATCCAATAATTGGGTGGACCGCCGCCATATTTCCATTTCAGAGTATAAATTGGCGGGAAAGTTGTCTCACAGCATCAGTTGACATTCAGTCGCTCCAGTGTTACCAACAAGAAATACTTCGTTCAATACAAGGTAATTTTTCCTTCTTTGGGTTTTATGTGTTTTAATTCTCAATAAAGCATGTTTTTATCAGTCAGGTTTTATTTATTGGCTCTAAAATAATCATTGATCATCACGCAAAAGTGACCATAATATGCAATGAATGATCTTAGTACACCGACCACGTTTTCATGTTCATATTAATGATGGTAGGTGTTGTTACCCATATAGAAATGTTTAACCCCTAGTTCGAATAGCATTTTTTATTATGTAGAATCCTTTTTTTATTATTTTTGTTTTGTATTGTATTGTATACCAGCCTGGTAGTTTTCAAAAAGCGTAACACCAGCCACAGTTTAAGAGAGGTTTGTGTTACACGCTCACAGCGGCTCACATTCTCAACACATTTCCTTTGACAATTCAACAACATTAATTGCGGGTTTTTTCTTAGTGGTGCAAAACATTTTTCAAATCTTTGAGGCTATGTATTAAAAATTCTTAAAAATCTTTCAGAATGCTATTACGCAAAAAGAGTGCCTGGATACTTTGTGTTGCATCTTTTTCTTTCTTTTTTGCTTATATCAATTTAAGTAGAAAACTCCATTTACTTTCTGTTTCAGATGTCCGGAGATATGATGCGTTTCACCATTGGAGTAGTCTGCTTGGTGGCGGTTCTCCTCTCTCTAGCCGAGGTCAGCGAAGCCAACTACAAGAATGCACCCATGAACGGGATCATGTTTGGCAAGAGGGGTCCTACCGGTAAGTTATTATTATCCGTGAATTATGTTATTCATAAGAGGCTGTTTTACGATGTTCGAATAGCTACTGTTCACAGAATAAATATATTAAGGAAACAGAATTTATATGAATTTACATGAAATATATCTACCAAGTAAACTCAGTGGCCCGAAAGTCTGACAACCAGTCTTACGAAGGGGTATCGTATAACCCAGTACTAAATGGGTTGTGTAGGTCAGATAGCAGTCGCTCCATGTAAAATACTGGTATTCAGCTGCATCCGGTTAGAATGGAAGCCGATCCCAACACAGTTGGGAAATGGCTAGGCAGATGATGATATCTGCCTAGTAAATTAACGGGAACTTAATCGTAAGTGGTGAAACAGGCCCCTTTCCGTCAAACACTCAAGCGACTCTTTAGCATGGACACGCTGTTCAATGTATTTTATAGCTACAATACATCGTGCCATGTCATCAAATACGTTGTCACTAGTGACAAAGTCAGTATACGATCTAAACTAATGGAACATGTAATCATGTAAATTTAGTTGCATTTTAGTTTTCGGTCTTCGTAATGCAACTTAAACTGAGAATCTTTAAACCTACCAAAAACAATTTGTATTTTTAACACAAAATCTAATTCTTCCTCAGAATACGACCAACGTGGCAAGACCTTCACTGCCTTATGCGAGATCGCCACCGAAGCGTGCCAGGCGTGGTTCCCCTCACCCGAAAACAAGTGATAAACTAATATAAGACAAAATGTAACGACAATAGCATTCGGATATTTGGACTGCGGTAGATTTATGTTACTTTGTAGGACATTTTTGTAACGAGCATTGCAACACTGATGCTTCCGCCATTATTTAAATTGAAATAACGTTTTATTATTGTTTCATTTATCTATCATAAAGGCTGGGAAATTATGACTTAAAATGTAGAAATAAATGCTTTTAAATTATTTAATACTTTTATTCACTTCTTTTTATTACAATTAGGTATCCTCTCTGTTCCCCTCCCCCCTCCCTATCTCTTAGAACAGTGTTAAATAGTAAAGGGAGTTTAGCAGGATCATAGGTTTAGCCAGCACTTATAAAACTATCCTTATGCAATCACAACTAACTTATGGTGGACGCGTCAGGGTACACACCCGAAATTAAAATTTTCATGCAAATTGTAAAAAAAACCGGCCAAGTGCGAGTCGGACTCGCGCATGAAGGGTTCCGTACCATTATTTATAAAAACGAACAAAAAAAAAAACACTTTTTTGTATGGGAGTCCCCTTAAATATTTAATTTATTCTGTTTTTAGTATTTGTTGTTAAAGCATCAACAGAAATACATAATCTGTGAAAATTTTAACTGGCTAACTATCACGGTTCATGAGATACAGCCTGGTGACAGACCGACGGACGAACGGACGGACGGACGGACACTGAAGTCTCAGTAATAGGGTCCCGTTGACCCTTTGGGTACGGAACCCTAAAAACGTAAGATAAGTTGAACTTCGGACTACCATCGCGCATTCTCCTAAATTAATAAACTTGTGATCCACTGTATATTAGGGTGCTGTCAACAAGAACTTCAGATATGCAGGCAACCCGCTAACTATTTCCCCGTTGAAGATACATTCGACCAGACCAATATCATTACAAAAACCAACATTGCAGCAACGAATTTGTTCATGTCAAATTGTTACTCTTATTGTGTGGTTGACTGTATTGTGCAAAAGGTTACAGTAGACATACAACAGCTTACCGAACCCCACTGCATACATGGTTAATTGCGCGTGAAAAGGAAGGAAGTAACCCGTTCCTAGGGCTCATAAAAATTGTCAATTTTTGAAAAAAATCGAAAAACCTTCACTTGATTTTTCCCTAAAGTGTAAAGTTAAGAATTCGATCGATTCCTTTCAAAACACTGCGTGTAATGAACCGTAGATTTGTCCTAAATACGCATATTTTATCATGGCAGCCCCGACCGTGGGAACTCTATAGATAAGTGTAACTTTCGATTTGTATTGTTGTCAAATGTTTTTGTCGTACAATTAGATTCCAATAAGAATTACTTCCTAGTAGAAATCATGAAATACTCCCACAGTGAGAAATCAAACAGTTTTGTGCATTAATTTTTATGTGATAGTGATAAAAAACTGATAACACTGAAAATAAAATGTCAATAACATTGCAGTGACGTTTCGCATTCGGAAAAATCGTATTTCGAATCTACCTTACTTTATTAAAATGGATTATTTAAGTTCTGAACTCGTGGTGAAATAATGAGATAATATAAAATATTTATTCATTTAATCAAGGATTATATAAAATATCAACATGACTACGAAGGAGTTATACACGAAGGTAAAATTATAAGTGAAATGTATTTGATTGTATTATTTTTGTGGTAGATCTGTTTCGAATTTAGAATGCAAAGTTGATTAAACTTTAATCGCCCCATGCATTCATGTATTCACCCACCTATTTATTACTTTTTACATCAATTATTTTAATTAATTGATATCGGACCTAGGGAGTGTTTACGATTGACCTTCTTCACACAATTTATTGAAGAGGACGTCATTCTCATTCGTTTACTCAGCGAACGCTAATTTTTGCAACATTTATGAATATTTCGCGTGTCAAGGAATATCGTAAGTTCCGGGATGACGTCATGTTGCAGTTCGCCCTACTGTTCCATTTTCAAAAACATTAAACAAACACAACACTGGCCATTCTTTCATTCAGCTTTCCAGAATTGTTTTTTTTTTTACGATTAATCGGAAATCAATATGGTTTCCCGTAATAATCATGTTGTAACTGTTTAACATACTTAATCATTTTGCTATCTAGATAAATGATTTTGTATGCTTATGAATTATTTATAAATCACTATTACACAGTATTTATGCGCTCACTGAGTATGAAGTATAAACTACATATAGAACGTAACATTACCAAATTGTTACAATTTAAAAGTGATTGTTATCTTGAAGTAAGTTATTAAATTAACTTATCACCTGTCTCAATGCATGTTGCTTTATCTTGATGACAAAATTATGTCTTTTAATTGCGGTATTTGTTTATTGGTGACACATTTTTTGGTTTATTATGCTTACTTTGGCCCAGAAACATAATTTAAAAACAAAATAGATGTACTAATTTATCTACACCTATTGGCTATTCATCAATATTAGAATAGCGCTAACCTGCATTTATACAAAATATTAGCTATTACAACTTCCAAGAAAACAAATTGTAAAAAAGAGTGCAAACATGCATGTTTTATACAGTCAACAACTTAAAATGCTCTATAGGCCTTTATAACTAGGTCAAACAATGAATGTAACTTAAAATAAACTATTTACTTATAAATTTTGTTTGAACAAACCATATTAAAGTTAAAGTTTTCTTCTGGGTAAGCTCGTACCATCGTCGACTTTGTCTTTGTCATCCCTGACCTAGACTAGAGTCAAGAGCTAACCCACCTAAAATAAAAAAAATAAAAACTTGTTCTTATTTACACACAAATAAGGCGGGTTATCAGTCATAGTCCTGTGCCTTGAGAGATCCACATAAACTTGTTTTGTATAAATTGGTTGGTCCCCAGGCATACCTAATTTATAGTACACCCATATATTGTCAGTAATGTTTAAGTCGGACGTATTAGGGGCAAGCCTATTGCCATCAATTGGATACAATTCCAGACTTCATACCTGCTACTTAGAAATTAATTATGGAAAATCTCAATAACACTTTGCCCGACCCGGGAATGGAGCCATAGTCCTCATGCTCATCAGTCACACTTGTGACCACTAAATCATCGAGACAGGTGACTTACATAATTATTATATTCTAGCCAGTCAAATCTTAATCAAAGTTAAATCTTATGCAATAGGTTTCATTTGTTTTGTAGGTCATTCTTAATTGAGATAACAGAGTTGATTTTTAGGGTTCCATAGCCAAATGGCAAAAACGGAACCCTTATAGTTTCAACATGTCTGTTTGTCCTTCCGTCTGTCTGGCTAACTGTCTGTCTGTCTATCTGTCTGTCTGTCTGTCTGTCTGTCCGACCGTATGTCACAGTCACTTTATTCCGAAACTATTAGGTCTACACAGTTGTAACTTGGTAGGTATATGTACCGCTGTAGGTATGTGAACCGCTTTACGATTTTAATACAAAATATAAAAAAAATAAAAGATTAAGGGTGGTTACCCCTAATGTGGAATTGAAGCAAAAAAAAAATAACATTTAACCTAAACGTGTGGGGTGTTTATAGATAAGTCTTTAAAAATGATATTGAGGTTCCTTAAACCATTTTTTGCCAAATTCAATCGTTTGAAAGATAGACAGTTCCAAAGTGGTAAAACGTGTGTCCCTCCCTCTAATTTCTAAAGTAAGAGGAGGAAAATTCAGAAAAGAATGGAGGATTGTAGAATGTAAAAAAAAACATTCAACGAAAATCGGTATGAATAATATTTGATATTTAGTTTTTGAGAAATGGTACATTTAAATTTAGTTTTGCGGTTGTGTGGAAGTTTACTAACTAATACTACTAACTAATGAATGACAGTTCAAAATATTGTTATTATATTGTTTGGAGCTATGGAACCCTGTGTGCGAGTAAGACTCGCACTTGGCCGGTTTTTATTATATTGTTTGGTGCTACGGAACCCTGTGTTCGTGTATCACTCGCACTTGGCCGGTTTTTTTCTTCTCAATTAAGATATATTCATTAGAGGTTAATTGAATAAGTTTTGAAGAAACAATGATTATGCAATTCCTCACATATTTTTTTTTTTTTGGTGTTGACTGTAGAAGCATCTACTTGATTTTTAAATGTACCTATACTAATATTATTAGACGGACTCATTGAGGGATTGGTCGTAAGCGATGCCGCCGAGCCTGAGGTCTAGGGTTCAATTCCAGGGTTGGGCAAATTGTTATTGGGTTTTTCCATCAGGAATTAAGAGCGTTTACGCTTTAAGACGTTCCAGACAAACTTTCAAGTTCTTATTTTCCGAAATGACTAAACCGATTTTAATGAAACTTTATACGCATAAGCACGATACAAAGGTCTAAAAAGTTACTAAAAATATTTTCGGAAAATAGTGTTACTTACAGCTAATTAGAGCGATTATAAATTATCTCTAGAAACAAAAATTCCCAATTATCTTTTTTTAAAAGACATTTCGAAAATATTTTTATTAGGCTAGGTATATTATATCTAGGTTTAAAGATATTTATTCTCAAAAAAGACACAAAGTCACTTACATGAGAACAATGCTTAAAATAAATTATATTTACAGTTCGTCACAGACGTCACGGAAGCAATCATTACAATCACAATTATTAGGTTTGTAAAATACACCCATCCAATGAATTCATGTTTTAGATAGAGTGTTATTTGTAATCAGATATTCAGCTAAACGAGTTTTGAATGCATTGAATGAGTGTAATTTTTTAATACATGGGGGTATTTTGTTGTACAATTGTGCTCCTTCAAATGTTAACATTTTTTTGCCAAACTTAGTTCTCATCTAGTGATCGGATATTCGGATGCATATTACCTAAAGTACGTTCTTTCCTGGCAAAGGTACAAATGTATGGAAGCCGCTATTTAAATGCCAATATCTGTCGCGGGATTGCGAAATTTAATAATTCTTAAGTATAAAATGTAGTACTCAAAATATCGTAACGAATATTTTAAATTTATTTAAAACCTGGCAAGTTTGTTGAAAATATCAATGAAAAAAATACAACAACTATTTGTATTCGTATTTTTGTGCTGAAATGTAGAATGCTAGAACAAAATGGTAAATATGTCTGGGCATAATTCATTTGGAGCTAAACGAAAAAGTAACTAGACTAGTTTTTATTTTTTAAATAAACTCCTTTTCCCATACTGACGTGCGCTCCATACTAGTGAACACTCAAACTTTATGTAAATATGCATCCGAATATCCGATCTCTAATTATATCACAATTTTTGTACGTTTACGAAGTTGCGGAAGAAATGCTAGGTAGTGTTTAATAAAGCAGAGAAGATAGAAATCATTAATTGAATCTGATATCTTTACATGTGTTTACTTACTTTTGTATTGAATACCAAGTAATAGCAAAATAAACATACTTGAAAAGATATAGAATTTAGTTATACTGTTAAATTATTGCAACTCAAGTCTTACACACATAGACGTAAGGTCCTATTTTCTTTGACACAGGTAGTCACAAAAACTTAACCAATGCTTGATTTTATGATGTCAGACAGATGAATACCTAAAGGCACACATTTGATGCAGTTGTTCATGCATTCAAATTAGTTTTAATAATTCCTAAACAATAACAGCCGCACGGGTCGATCTTTAGGGTTGCCGAGGTTGGTCCGTGGATGGACTTACATACCGAGTTTCCTCTGTGCCTCGGAAAGCACGTTAAGTCGTTGGTCCCGGCTGTCATTCATAGATCATTGACAGTCGTTACGAGTAGTCAGAAGCAGAGTGTAATATCTTAGTTCGCTCGCTCCGCTCGCTCACTAGACCCCGCCATCCCCTTCGGTCCTAATTTGTCCGAGTCGTGGTGCCCGAAGTCCAAAGCTCGCTTCGCTCGCTCTTGCATCCAAATCCTGGTAGCAAAAGTAACGTTGCCTATTGTACACAACTACTTTCACAAGTTATTATGTCTTGTGACTGGGACTGTAGCTTTGCGTTCTTCTTTTTTGTTCTTTGACTTTCAAAAGTGCCTGTAATGGTCTAATTGAAATAAATGCTTTGAGTTTGAGTTTGAGTTTGACACACATACAATCAGTGGGTTATTTAACGGGAAAAAAACGTGGCATTGAGTAACAGTGTTACTAATCGGTTATTTTTTTCCCAATGGGTAACACAGTGTAACACAAAATGGTGTAACTCAACGGGAACAAAATCCTGGTCGCAGTTTCGAAGCGGGATCAGTTAATTCCTATCGAAAAAGAAAGGGTAGAATTGGTCCTTGGTCCCAGTTTCGAGTGGGACGAGTTGCTCCCTTTTTTTTTTTTTTTTTTTTCGGATGGGAAATCATCAAATGACTTCTTCCGCTCTGGGCGGAGCGGAAGGGAGTGTCAGACTTAACTGACTAAAACCCATCCATGTTCCTTCTTAGCCCTTTGCGTTCCAGGGGCACGGTATCTCTTTCGAACAACCCGCAGCCCTGGCAGGCATCGGCCCTCTCAGACCCCTTCCGATTTGCTGACATCTCCTTGAGGCGCGCGTGGAACACGAACGCGCCGTCGGCACGGTCTGTCGTCATAAGACGGACGGGCGGTGAGCTAGCCCATTACTCACCGTCCACAGGCCCGCGCCTACGGCAAACTACGGCGGGGGGCAACCAGTGGCCGGGGGCCACTGGTTGCCCCCCGACGCCCGGGGCGTCTCCCGCGGCGGCTGGGACGTGAGGTTCTCTCCCTCTCACGTTCCGCCACCTCCTTCGCTAGCATGACTGCTTCGCAGAAGGAGGCGACGGCTTCCCATTCCCTCTCGCTCCGGACTATGGATTGAACCAGGGCCGGACGCGAGAGGTCGCCGCCGCCAATCGCCGCTACGAGGACACGGCGGTGCTCAGCCCAAGCGGGGCATAGCTCCACAGTGTGCTCCACCGTGTCCTCCGGCCGATCCTCGCAGTGGTGACACCCGGGCGTTTCCTCCCGCCCGATTCGGTGCAGGAACCTCCCGAAACAACCGTGTCCGGTGAGGACCTGCGTCAGGCGGTAGGTGAGGGCGCCGTGGCGCCTCTCTAGCCACTCCTCAAAGAGGGGACTTATCGCCACTATTGTGGCGTGCCCTGCACGGGGTTGCGACAGTCGCTCTCTCCATGTCGCCATGAGATCGCGCCGGAGGTCTGTCCGCTGAGCGACAATTTGCCGCGGCAGCTTTCTCCGAGAGAGTAGAGTTTCTCCCCGGCGTAGTGCCTCCGCGCGCCATTCGTGCAGGCACGCGAGGACTATCGCCTCCAGATCCCATGGCGGCAATCCGGCCAAGAGGCTCGCCGCCTCGCCGGAGATCGTGCGGTACCCCCGGATCAGCCTTACGGCTACCACCTTCTGGGGCGCGTTCAGGTAATGGGCGGCTCGCCGCCTCAGAGAACGCGCCCACACCGGGGCCCCGTAAAGGGCCATGGACCGCACGACCCCCGCGTAGAGCCTGCGGCAGGAGGCGTTTGGACCCCCCAGGTTGGGCAAGAGCCGCTTGAACGCAGCCCCTGCCCGTTCCAGTTTGGGAGCCAAACGTCGGAAATGCTCCACGAAGTTCCACCGGCTGTCGAGGACAAGCCCTAGGTACCTCAACGTCGACTCGACGCCGATGGGAACCCCTCCTACCGTCAGTATGGATCCCGACAGTGGCGCATTCCGAGGCCCATGAGAGCACATGGCCTCGGACTTGTGCAATGCCACCTCGAGACCCAGTTGCCGGATTCTCTCCACGACTATCGCAACCCCGCGTGTCATAAGTTCGGCCGCCGCCTCGTGCGACCTCCCTTGTGCCAGCACCAGCGTGTCGTCAGCGTAACAAACTATGCTGACACCGCTAGGGAGGTCGGCGCGCAGCACCCAGTCGTAGCCGATGTTCCACAAGGGCGGCCCCAGAACCGATCCCTGTGGAACACCGCACGACACCTCTCGCCGGTTCCATTCTCCGGTGCGACCGGGGTAGATGACGGCCCTTTCCGTCAGGTAGTCCCCGACCACACGACGAAGGTAGGTCGGCACCCGGTGATACCGGAGTGCCTCCCTAATGCAGCTCCAGGGCATGGTGTTGAAGGCGTTGGCGATGTCAAGAGACACCGCCAAGACAACCCCACCCCTGGACACCGCATCCCCCGTCGTGAGAGCCCTCACGCGCATGATGGCGTCCACCGTCGAGCGCCCTCTGCGGAAACCAAACTGGTGTTCCGCCAGATCCGGCCCCATCCCCACAAGGTGCCCGGCGAGGCGGTTGGCAATGACTCTTTCGAAGAGCTTGCCCACCTCGTCGAGCAACACAATGGGCCGGTATGCGGACGGAGAGTCCGCAGGGCGCCCCGGCTTCCGGATGAGGACCAGCTTCCCCGTCTTCCAACGAAGCGGGAACTGGCCTCTCTTCAAGCATGCGCTTAAGAGCCCTTCCAGTCGGGGCCCGAGAGCCTCCGAGGCCAGGACCCAGGCTTTGCCAGGCAAGCCATCGGGTCCCGGGGCGGTATTTTTGGCTTTAAGCCTGCCTACCGCCGCTCTCAGGTCTACCCCAGTCACTTCCGGAATGTCGTCATCGTCCTCGATGTGGTCCGTTCCGGCACCGCAAGCGGCGGAGCCATAGGCGGGGGAGGATGTTCCCCTCGCAGAGGGAACAGAGCGCTCACCACGTCCTCCACGAGCTGAGGGCGGAGACTCTGCGTCAGCGGGGGGGCCCAGGTGCGGAGTTTGTCCCGCACCATCTTGTAAGGGCGCCCCCACGGATCTCTGTCGAGAGTCTCCAGCATCTCCTCGCGGCCCAGGTCTCTGGCCCGCTGGACAGCCTCCTGGAGGGCGGTCTTCGCTGCTCTGTATCCCTCGTACAGCTCCGCCTCAATGGCTGCCGCATCCGGAGGGCGGTTGCGGAGCCTGCGATGCCTGGCGTACGGGTGCCGCGCGGCTACGCACGCCTCGCGCAGAGACGTCAGCTCTCGCGACCACCAGTACACCTGACGCCGGGCGCTTCCTGGCCGAACTCGGGGCATTGCCACGTCGCAAATGTCGGACATGGCCTCCTGGAACCACCCTGCCCCATTGTTGATGTCGGCAGGCCTGTTCGGTGATGTCACCCAGGCCTGCACTATGGAGGCTTCCAGGAGGAGCTCCCGGTCCAGCTGCTTCAGCGCCCAACGCGGACCACTCGGGGCCTGTAGGACCGGCGCACTTGAGTCCTGGGCGGAGACATCAAACCGGATGTACCGGTGGTCGGAATAGGTCTCCACCCCCTCCATGACGCGCCAGTCAACGACACGCGGTGACAGAGCAGGGCTAGCGAACGAGATGTCCACCACCGACTCGCCCCGCATCCGCACACACGTGGGGACAGAACCCCGATTTAGGACGACCAGGCCCGCCTCCAGAGCCCAGTCCTCTACCATCCTACCCCGCACATCCGTGCAACGAGAACCCCAAGCCAAGTTTTTGGCATTGAAGTCCCCACCCCCCCTCCCCAGCCCTGAGAATCGGCCAACATCTATTTTTCATACCCCTAAAAGCCATCAAAATGTCCACGCGAAGGTTCTCGGGCAACAGCTAGTATTTTTATTTATAAAATTCTATCCGATGTGATAGTCTTTTTCACCCCCTTTTCAGCCAAACCATCTTTCACACAATCCATTCATCATTTCTTTTACCAATTTTCCTTATTTAACATATAACCTTGTTCCATTTACCAGGGCGCCCGAATATGGGTGGAGCATCCCGAGAAAGTATGGGAGAGCGCCGTGGTGACGTCAGACTACCGGTCTGGTGTCCTCATCGCCAAGATAGACCAGTCTGGAGAGATTCGGCAGATAAAGGTTAGTAAACATAGTTATTTTTTTATTTTTTTGTTAAATATATTTTTAAGACATTTAAGGAGGAGCTCGTGGCTAAATAATAACAGCCGCAAGGGTCGATCTTTAAGGTTAAGCTGTGCTTGCCGAGGTTGGTCCGTTGATGGGTGACCATAATTACATACCGAGTTTCGTCCGTGCCTCGGCCTTAAGCCGTTGGTCTCGGCTGTCATTTGTAAATCTTTGACAGTATCCAGTCTTGCCAAGGGGTATCGTATTACCCAGTTACTGGGTTGTGGAGGTCAGATATCGTCAGAAACCGCGCGTTTACATCATCGATACAATACGATAGTGACGTGCGTTGTAAATGCGAGTTGTCATTTGCTAGAGCGAGAAACAGAGCGGGAATGCTATCACACGCGGCAGCATCGACGATGCGGTCGGGAGCATAAAAAGTCGCCATGATTGAAGGGCCTAATAATGAACGTATGCTCTAACTACATCGACCTGCCTCTAAGTGTGCGTCCACACCGCACGCATCCGTTGCGCGCCGCGCCGTCGCGCCCGCCACAGGCCCTAAGAACCTCGCGTTCAGTGTGGGTGGACGCACACTAAGATTTCGCCTTAGCCTAAGAACTCCCGAAAAAAAAAGAAGGTGGTTTATACATTCCTCATACCGTACAGCGTTAAGTTCAACCTTCAATCTTCATAAATTATATTGGCTTTTAAAAAAACCTTAATTTTATTTCGCGTCTTGATACAAACGCTATTTTGTGCGTCAAAAATTAATCTGTCAAAATTACGCGTCAACCATGGAAATTATAAGTACTAAAGCGTCAAGCAATCACTATTGAAGACTGATTGTTTTCAAATACAAAAAATAAATGAACCAATATCTGCGGTGATCGAATTTTGCTGCCAAATGGGACAGGCAGGAGAAAGACAAAGTTCACAGGTATTGTCCTTTTAACCTAACGAGATTCACTTCACGAGCAACAAAATTAAAAGATAATTTCTGAAAATAAATAATATTTTTGACGACTTGATTGTTTTGACAAGATCTGACAGACACACTGTCAAATGTTTTAAGTTTTTTTTTAATATTTTTTTTTTGCAAAGGGTCTTTTGAGCTGATTCAACAACGTTCTAGCTCATGTTTTCGCGGGCGATTTTTTTAGCAACCTTTTTTTACCGCGAGATATATGCTATAAATCAAATACTGCGCGGAAAATTAGAAGTGAATAATTTAAGTATGATTTCTAGACTATCTGGCACAGGTGTCTATATCTTATATTGCTTAGAAATATGCTGTCCAAATTGTTACTAATAGAGCATAACTCGTACAGGCATCGAAGTTTGTTATACCTATATTACTTCTAAGATTTATGTTGTATTTTACCAATTTAAAGTTTGCATAAAAAATATTTATTTAATTCCAGATTATAAATCTATTTCTATACCAAATTTTATACGAATCCATGCTGCCGTTTTGGCGTGATTGGGTAACAAACATCCATCCATCCAAACTTTCGTATTTATGGTAAGATATGTATGTTCTCGAATAGTAAATTCAGCCGCATCGAAATAAAAACAAATATGTTAGAAAATAAAATTGAACAGCAACAAAAACAGATAGACTTCATTGATAGACAATTAAGAAAGAAAAATTTACTATTCTTTGGTATCGAAGAAAGAGAAGGACACTATGAGGACTTACTTAATTTGATCCTGGACATAATTAATACAAAAATGGGAGTACAATGCCAGAAATGGGAAAAAGAAACTGTAACAAGAAGAGGAAAGAAAAACGGACAAATTAGACCAGTGGTGGTAACGATCACAACAACAAGTAGAAAAATAGAGCTTCTCCGCAAGAAAAAAACACTTCTAAGCACAAATATTTACATTAAAGAGGACTACTCTCCTGAGGTTCTTCAAAAACGAAAAGAACTTCAAGAAGAATGCAAACGTGAGTGGGAGTCCGGGAAAAAAGTAGCTTTACGGTAGGATAAGATTGTCACATTACGCCCTAAAAACTTAATACACCAAGCGTCTGCAGAGAAAAACTCAAATAAGAGATTTATGTCAGAGTCACCTGAGACAAAAACTACAGAGGTCAGCAATAGTCAAGGAAAAATAACCCAAGTACAGAAGAAAAATAAATCGCAAAACATTACAAACTACTTGCGTCCGTCACAGTTGAATCCCATCGCTCGGGCATCAACAACTAGTGTCCAGGAAACCCCAAAAAACTGAGTCATGCCCCTCCCTCTCTTTTAAGTATTATCCAAAAAGAACCTTACAACAATTATCAAGATCCTAGAAATATAATCATATCTCCCAATACGGCTGGTCCCCGCGGGCAGATTAGACCAAAACCCTCCAACCGATTTAATCAAAATCAAACATACAAAAATCAAAACCCGACAAACAAAAATCAAACACACAATAATCACCAACAAACATGTAATAAACCAAGAATAAAACAAAATATTATTTACATCTGCTCATGGAACGTGAGATCGCTGGTAAACGAGACAAGACTTATAGAATTGCGACATAGTTTATCAAAGTTCAAATGGGATGTTATTGGCTTATCAGAAGTGAAGAAAGAAGGAAAAGAAATACTGGAAACTGAAAACTACATTACGATATATTATGGTGAAAAAAGTGGAAGAAACGGCGTCGGTTTTCTCGTTAATAAAGATCTGAAAGCTAATATAATCGATATCAAAAGTATAACAGATAGAGTCATACGTTTAGGTATATCCCTTAATAGTAGAACATTCCATCTGATACAATGCTATGCACCAACAGAATGCGCAACCTCAGAAGACCTAGAGATATTCTATAAACATCTACAGTTTGCATTAGAAGATACTGGAAACGACACAATAGTTATGGGAGATTTCAACTCCAAAATTGGTAAACCTACAGCCGAAGATAAGAAAGTTATGGGTCCATGGGGTTTCGGAGACAGAAATGAACGAGGGGATATACTCATACAATTTTGTTTTGAACACCAGCTCTACATAGCAAACTCACACTTTAAGAAAAATCCTAAACAAAGATGGACTTGGATATCACCAAATGGAAAAGTACGAAACGAAATAGACTTTATCTTAGTCAAAAATATCAAAGATATATCAAATGTAGAGGTCATGAACACTACCTTTCCTACAGATCATAGATTAATTAGAGTCAGCATGTTAAAAAACTGTAATAAAACTAGGTCACGGAGAGACTACAGATGTAAAGTTTCTAGACTAAACCCACTAGAGTTAGAGTCGTTGAAAAATATATTTGCAGACCAAATAGGCAACTTCCAATTTGATGATATGGAATTAGCATATGGAAAACTAATAAAGATAATAAAGGGATCGGTAAAAGAACTACCTAAAATAAAAAACAAAGACATAGCTCCACTATCACCGTATGTAGACAAACTTATTAATGAAAGAAACAGCCTGAAGAATAAAGAAAACAAAACACGACCTGAAAAGAAACAACTCAGCGCACTCTATAAACTTATAAATAAACAAATACAACGAGATTACAAGGCACATCGATACAAGATAATAGAAGAAGAGTTACAAAAGAGGTCATCAGTCAAAAGAGCGCAAGTAAGATTGAACACATCTAAACCGTGGATTATGTCTCTGAAAACCAAAGAAAACAAAGCAATATCTAATAGGGATTGCCTCATCGGGACTGCTACACAATTTTATAGGGAGCTATATGGAAAAGAGGAAAGTCATCAGAGTACCAGACCAGAGCCATTCGCTCCGCTGAGTGTCGTGCCATCTATTTTAGAGAGCGAAGTCCGCTGTGCAATCCAACACCTGAAATCAGCTAAAAGCCCAGGCGATGACGGTATAACAAATGATATTTTGAAAGCGATTATTGATCCGCTAATACCAATACTGACATCTATTTTCAATGACATACTAGCGCTCAACAAGGCACCAAAAGAATGGGGCATATCGATTATAACTCTATTATACAAAAAGGGCGATCCGACAGACTTAGGAAATTATAGACAAATAAGTTTATAACAAACAGTTTACAAAGTGTTTGCCACAGTTTTACTAAATCGAATCTCAAGGACATTGGACAGCAACCAACCCCGAGAACAGGCCGGCTTCAGAAGAAGATACTCAACCATAGACCACATCTTCACCTTGACACAACTTATCGAGAAATACTCGGAATATGGCAAGAAACTCTATGTAGCGTTTATAGACTACTGCAAAGCGTTTGATTCCATACAACACGAACCTTTGTGGGTAGCACTTAAGACACAAGGAGTCGAAAGCCGATACATAGAGATACTGAAAGAGGTTTATAAAAACAGCAAGGCGGTGGTTAAGTTGGAAAGTAAAGGAGAGCCATTTAATATCCGAAGAGGCGTGAAACAGGGTGATCCGATCTCACCTAATTTATTTACTGCTCTGTTGGAATATATCTTTAGACAATTAGACTGGGAAAATAAAGGCATCAACGTAAACGGTGAATATCTAAATAACTTACGTTTTGCCGACGATATTGTTTTAATTTCTGAAAATCACAAGGACTTAGAATATATGTTGAATACCCTAGACATAGAAAGTAGAAAGTGTGGACTACAAATGAACACACAGAAGACATTTGCAATGACGAATAGTGACAAAACACCAATTGAAACTGAATCACATTCTATAAGCTATGTGGATGAGTATGTATACCTGGGACAAAATATATCATTCCATAAACAGACGTCTTGTGAAGTAGAACGCCGTATAAAGAAAGCTTGGAATAAATATTGGTCGCTAAAGGAAATATTTATAAGTAAACTACCAATAAATCTGAAAAGAAAAGCGATGGACTCCGTTGTGATGCCGACACTCTTATACGGATGTCAAACTTGGACGTTTACAAAACACATCGTACAAAAAATCAACGTGTTCCAAAGAGCCGCAGAACGAAGTATGTTGGGTATAAAGGTGAAGGATAGGAAGAAAAACACATACATTCGATCCATAACAAAGGTAACGGACGCAGTCGAGCTGGCAAGCAGACTGAAATGGCGATGGGCTGGACATACAGCTAGAGCTACAGACAACAGATGGAGTGAAAGGATACTACACTGGTATCCTTACGAAGGAAAACGCCCTCGCGGCCGACCTAGGCGACGCTGGAGTGACGACATCTTCCAAATAGCCGGATCTACTTGGACCCGCCAAGCAAAGGATAGACAGCACTGGAAAGAGTTGGAGGAGGCCTACACCCAGAAATGGGTACCCCAATAAATTACTTATATTAATAATAGGACAAAGTATTCCGAAAATCTAAATTAAATTACTATAATATTAATGATGGAATAAGATTCAAAATGTAATAATTATAATTAAATATTTAATATAAAATGAAAGCATGTATTTTAAAATAATATCTAAATAAACATTAAATAAAAAAAAAAAACAATCAATTGAAATGTATAAACACCGAATATTTTTTTATACAACTCTAATAAAAACAGAATTGTTTATACGTAATAATTAATTGAATAAACTTGTTAAATATAATTATGATTTAATATGAAAAATGTTACTTGCATGATGAATTAATTATGGAATGATGTATATTTTATTTTGGGAAATAAAGGCTTTATTATTATTATTATATTATTATGTATGTTCTCGAACAGATCAAGGATGAGGGTAAGATGCCGCCTCTCCGGAACCCATCGCTTCTCATCGGACAGAACGACCTCACCTCGCTATCGTATCTGCACGAACCAGCCGTGCTACATAACCTAAGAGTTAGGTGAGTGTACATTCTTCTCCTCATTATTTTTCTTCTTTAGAGCAGCGGTGGCCCAGTGGTGGCAGCCCCGAACTACGACCAGTAAGCCGTGGACCGAACCCAGGCAGGCGCATCATCATCATCATCATCATTTCAGCCCAAAAGACGTCCACTGCTGGATATAGGCCTCCCCCAAGTGTCGCCACATTGACGTTTTGGGGGGTTTTGCCATAATCGCCACGCTTGGCAGACGGGTTGGCGCTTGCAGTACGGTTGTTACAAAAGCACAGAGAACGCTGCTGCACATTTTCTGGCAAATCCCTTAGTCGCCTCTTACGACACCCACGGGAAGATATGGGATGATGCTATTCTTTACGTCCGAAACCATACAGAGTTCGACGCAGTCGCATTACTTTGTGTAATTTGTTTCATCACTGCTGCCTTCAAAAATGGTGAAGGAAAACATCGTGAAGAAACCGGCATGTCCTAGAACTAAAAAATCGAAGACATGTGACATCTAACAACCCGCACTGGGCTCGCGTGGTGGATTACTGCCCAGGTCAACATCCAGGCCTGTGCATCTTGTCTGTTAAGTCCAGCACTCGGAATGTGTACAGTGTATTTGCCTAAACTTGCCGAAAGTCTGACTTCTAGTCTTACCGACGGGTATTTTATTACCCAGTACTAACTGGATTGTTGAAGACAGATAGGCGGTCATCATTCATCATCATCATTTCAGCCCAAAAGACGTCCACTGCTGGACATAGGCCTCCCCCAAGTCACATTGACATTTTGGGGGGTTAGGTAAGGTGATAGGCAGTCGCTCCATGTAAAATACTGTTATTCAGCTGCTTCCGATTAGACTGGAACCCGACTCCAACATCGTTGGAAACAGGCTAGGCAGATGATGATACGAAAACTGTCCGCCCCCATAAAAGGGGATTTCCTTTTCGATTCAGGATAAACGAACTCGTGTACAGTTTAATGATAAACCCATTCGTTTCCGTACTGTAGACTCTATAGCAAATTCATGACGAAATCATGAATCATGCCATAGATAACGTTTGATAACGTTTGTACTACAATGCTACAATAGTTTATTGTACGTGAAATCTGTGCCCTGATTATTTATTGTAGGAATGTAGTACTACTGTCGAGGATCTTTTGACATAACCATGTACATGCAGCAGAAACCACAGAGGATCTCGTGGCTAAATAATAACAGCCGCACGGGTCGATCTTTAAGGTTAAGCCGTGCTTGCCGAGGTTACATACCGAGTTTCCTCCGTGCCTCGGAAAGCACGTTAAGCCGTTGGTCCCGGCTGTCATTTGTAGATCTTTGACAGTCGTAACGAGTAGTCAGAAGCCAAAAGTCTGACATCCAGTCTTACTTAGGGTTATCGTGTTACCCAGTTACTGGGTTGTGGAGGTCAGATAGGCAGTCGCTTCATGTAAAATACTGGTACTCAGCTGCATCCGGTTAGACTGGAAGCCGACCCAAGATAGTTTGGAAAAAGGCTAGGCAGATGAAGAAATGAGATTCCTTGGAAACCCCCATCATCTCCTATGGAAGAGGTTATATTGCCATCAATGCGGCACATATCCCGAGTCTTGGTTACCGGAACAACTATCTGTAGGCCATACAAATATTTGTTCCGTACGGTTACACACACAGCGGACCAGCGGTGGCCAAGTGGTGGCAGCCCCGACTTACGAGCAGTAAACCGTGGGTTCGAACCCAGGCAGGCGCATTCATCATTCATCATCATCATCATTACAGCCCGAAAGACGCCCACTGCTGAACATAGGCCTCCCCCACGAAGGGGGGGTTTTGCCATAATCGCCCCGCTTGGCAGGCGGGTTGGCGATCGCAGTACGGTTGTTACAAAAGCACAGAGAACGCTGCTGCCCATTCTCTGGCAAGTCCCTTAGTCGCCTCTTACGACACCCACGGGAAGATATGGGATGGTGCTATTCTTTACGTCCGACACCACACAGAACGCAGGCGCATTACTTTGTGTAATTTATTTCATCAACGCTGTTATCAAAACGGTGAAGGAAAACATCGTGAGGAAACCGGCATGTCCTAGAACAAACAAAATCGAAGACATGTGACATCTACCAACCCACACTGGGGCCGCGTGGTGGATTACAGCCCACTCCTTCTCATAGAGAGGAGGCCTGTGTCCCAGCAGTGGGAACATTATAGGCTGATTATTACGGGTACAGAATCCGCTACACGCAGCGAAGCAACCAATCGTTCAGCGCCAACCGTACTACAGAAAGATTTCTGAAAATAAACCGCAATATTATAAGGAGTTTTTTTATTATTGAGACAATGATAGAAATGTAAAGCTATAGAATTGATGTTATACAATGTTTTAACAACTCAATCGTTCAATAAATGAGCATTGAAGACGTTTGACGACATTTTATTTGTTTCTAATGCGCTATAAAACATACTTTTATTACTTAGAGTCAACTGGGGTTAACTTGGCATGCTATTGTGCTCTTGAACCTAGTTTAAAATATATATTATACTAGCTGTCCCGCGCAAATTCGTCTGCGTCACATTTTCCCCGTTTTCGCAACATTTTTCATTGCTACTCCATCCTATACAGCGCAATCTATTGAATACTTACTCAATCCAGTCAACAGATACTGCCATCTGTTAGAATCGTTTGGAGGTAACAGATTATGATGACTTAATTTGCAATATAATAATATTGCGGCTATAAATTGAGATGTAAGCTATCCTATCTTTCAAGTTTGGATATAGCTCCTTTTGGTCGAGTCTGTAGCGTGATGTTATATAGCATAAAGCCTTCCTCGATAAATGAGCTATCTAACACTGAAATAATTTTTCAAATCGGATGAGAAGTTCCTGAGATTAGCGCGTTCAAGCAAACAAAAAACAAACTCTCCAGCCTTATATAATATAATATAAGTATTGATAACATTAAAAGTAGCTTTTTTTTAAAACTTGTGAAATGTTTTATCTTTGACCTCTAATATCTCCGTAGCTAGAAGGTCCCCAAGTGGTCCCCAACAGAAACAAATAAATGTTCTTCTGCTTTCAAAAACATTTATGAGTCAGTGGTCAAGAATTTCACAAACATAAAATCACCGTAATTTTCATAATCTCGTAAGTAAGTACGTGCCACTTGTCCAAACATTGAATCATGTACCTATGTCATTGGTCACATACAATATTTGCGAAATCTCTTCTGTGGTCATAAGAATAGAGTTCGAAATTCTTTGTCGTTATAATTTCAAAATCATTATATTTTATTTTACATACGCCTACATGCTGGACACTTTTAAAACATCTACAAAAAGTGCACGATTCAGGTTGGTCGTTTCCTATGGAGAAGAACCGGCAAGAAGCTCCATGGTTACTCTTTTAAAGTTATGTGAAAGTTACAGCATTAGTACCTAAGTATGGGAGGACAGCGTAGGCCCGACAATAAGTCGTTGCTTCCTACAAAAAGTAGAACAAGATAAAGCAAAAAAAAAACGCAGCTGGGAATTTACAAGGCCTACAATGTCCATACATTCACAAACATCATCATCATTATCATCATCAGCCTATAATATTCCCACTGCTGGGACACAGGCTGTAATCCACCACGCTGGCCCAGTGCGGGTTGGTAGATGTCAAATGTCTTCATATTTTTAGTTCTAGGACATGCCGGTTTCCTCACGATGTTTTCCTTCACCGTTTTTGAGGGCAGCGGTGATGAAATAAATTACACAAAGTAATGGGTTCGAACCCACGGCTTACTTACTGCTCGTAAGTCGGGGCTGCCACTACTGGGCCACCGCTGCTCTCATAAGCACATGCCTTGTTAAAGTGTTTTACTAATAAAGTATTATTTTTTATTCATTCGTATTGTTTTTATAAATATTTTTTATGCGTTATGTCTTATTGTTTAAAATATTTTGTCCTTTTGTATGCACGTCATGCCCCAGCGACAAATCAATATTTTTATTCTTTCTAATAATATCCTTTTTTGGCTGAGATGAGAATGCTAAGGGGGATGTGTGGTGTTACACGAATGGATAAAATAAGAAATGGGTACATAAGAGGAAGTCTGAAAGTGGCGCCGGTGACTGAAAAGATGTGTGGAAATCGGTTGTCGTGTATGTGACGCGGAGAAATGAGGAAAATGTCGTGAGGAAAGTATTGAGTATGAATGTGGATGGTTGTAAGAGTAGAAGAAGACCAAAGAAGACCAAGATGGTCTGTGTGAAGGATGATATGGCAAAAACGGAGGTGTCTGATGAGATGACAAGTAATACAGAAGTATGGAAGAAGAAGACATGCTGCTCCGACCCCGAATAAATTGGGATAAGGGCAAGAGAATGATGAATATCTTTTTGTCCTCAGATTCTGCGACCGCAACGCCATCTACACATACTGCGGTATCGTGCTTGTCGCCATCAATCCTTACTACGAATTACCTATTTACGGTAAGTTTGACACGGTTCTCGGTGAGAAATTAACATAATCATGTTACACGAGCTGATGCCGAGGAGCTCGTGGCTAAATAATAACAGCCGCCCAGGTCGATCTTTAAGGTTAAGCCGTGGTTGCCGAGGTTGGTCTGTGGATGGGTGACCATAATTACAGATCGAGTTTCCTCCGAGCCTCGGAAAGCACGTTAAGCCGTTGGTCCCGGCTGTCATTTGTAGATCTTTGATAGTCGTTACGAGTAGTCAGAAGCTAAAAGTCTGTCATCCAGTCTTACCAAGGGGTATCGTATTACCCAGTTACTGGGTTGTGGAGGTAAGATAGGCAGTCGCTTCATGTAAAATACTGGTACTCAGCTGCATCCGGTAAGACTGGAAGCCGACCCCAAGATAGTTTGGGAAAAGGCTAGGCAGATGATGAGCTGATGCCCGCGTGAATATTTCTTTCCCTCTTTGAATCGGACGTTGTTAACAATATTACGGGTTTTATTTTATTTGCAACGAAACCCTAAAAATTGCCTAGAGGAGATCTAGTCTTACCAAGAGGTTTTGTATAACCCAGTACTAGCTGGGTTGTGGAGGTCAGATAGGCAGTCGCTCCATATAAAATACTGGTACTTAGCTGCATCTGATTAGACTGGAAGCCGACCCCAACACAGTTGGGAAAAAGGCTAAGCTGATGATGGTATTCCTAATGGCTGCTATTGAGAATTTCTTAATTAAAAAGCTCCGTCACTTTACCCGGCCCACTTATCGAGCTCTCAACCCTAAGTTCGACATACTTAGGTACAACTTTTACACTAGCGATAGGGACACTTCTACAGGCTGTACTTGAGTGGGCCCAAGAACTCCAAGACCTCATCCCACCGGCCCCCTTCTACCATCGGACATCTATACGACGCACTGCAAGTTACCATCCCTATCTTATTGCTATTACACCAATTAGCACTCAGCGTTTTCAAACGACTTTCGTGCGTCTGTGTTTCCGAACGCGTACAACCCTAATCTCTTCAAAGTTAGAGTGAACAGGCTTCTTCTGGGTAAGCTCGTACCATCGTCGACTTTGTGTCTGTAATTTCTGACCTAGACTAGAGTCAAGAGCAAACCCATCACAAAAAAAAAAAAACCGTCCAAGTGCGAGTCGGACTCGCGCACGAAGGGTTCCGTACCATTATTTATAAAAACGAAAAAAAAAACACTTTTTTTGTATGGGAGCCCCCTCTTAAATTTTTTTTTTTTCTGTTTTTATTATTTGTTGTTATAGCGTCAACAGAAATACATAATCTGTAGAAATTTCAACTAGCTAACTATCACGGTTCATGAGATACAGCCTGGTGACAGACGGACGGACGGACGGACGGACAGCGAAGTCTCAGTAATAGGGTCCCGTTTGACCCTTTGGGTACGGAACCCTAAAAACACGGGTGACCGAATACCCACTAGGTATATTTTCATAGATCGCCCTGACCAGTGCGCAAAACATCTTAAAAACATCTATTTATTCAACAGGTGATGAAACAATAATGGCGTACAGAGGTCAAGCTATGGGTGACTTAGACCCTCACATATTCGCCGTGTCAGAGGAGGCTTACACTAAGCTTGAGAGGGAGAGGAGAGACCAGAGTATTATTGGTGAGTTATATTCTTATTTCTTAGACCAGCGACCAGTGGTCCACATTGGCCCTCGATAGAAAAAAATAAGAACCTCCTAACAATACGCGCCGTGTCCAGAAGTACTGCTTTCTGAATCAAGCCCTTGATCCAGCTGCCAAGCGAAAGACTCCTCAGATGTTGGTCGAGGCTTTTGGCTATTAAGCCATTGGCCGACACGACTATTGGCACATTAACTGCTGTACTAAAAATAGATTATTTAATTCCCTTTATTCATTTACATTTTTAAATATTTTAACAAAATTATATTTAAAAAAAAAAACATTCAAAAATTTAAAAAACAGTAGCCCACCGGCATCGGGAACAAGGTCCGGGCTACCGGTGGTCAGGGCTCTTGAGAGAGGAACCTCCTAACAATACGCGCCGTGTCCAGAAGTACTGCTTTCTGAATCAAGCTCTTGATCCAGGTGCCAAGCGAAAGACTGCTCAGATGTTGGTCGAGGCTTTTGGCTATAGAATGACTGCTGTACTAAAAATAAATTATTATTATTAGCCGTTTTTGTCTCACTACACGACAAAAGCCTCCCCTCTTTCCAAAACTTACTTTTTTACTGCGAAGTTTGATGGACTCCCTTACACTTCCTTCTCATCGATGTTTCAAAGAAATAAACACTACTGCCCTTCAATTAAACTTGTACATTAATGCCACAGTGAGCGGCGAATCCGGCGCCGGCAAAACAGTATCAGCGAAATACGCGATGCGATACTTCGCAGCAGTTGGAGGCAACGCGAGTGAAACGCAGGTCGAGAGGAAAGTGTTGGCTTCCAGTCCCATCATGGAGGTAAAATGACTTTAGAAATTATATAAATTTATTCATTAACTCAGAGAGCAGCGGTGTCCCAGTGGTGGCAGCTCCGGCTTACGAGCAGTAAGCCGTGGGTTCGAACCAGGCAGGCGTTTTTTGTGTAATTTATTTCATCACCGCTGCTCTCAAAACGGTGAAGGAAAACATCGTGAGGAAACCGGCATGTCCTAGCACTAAAAATCGAAGACATGTGACATCTACCAACCCGCACTGAGCCCGTGTGATGGATTACAGCCCACTCCCTCTCATAGAGAGGAAGCCTGTGTCCCAGCAGTGGAAAAAAATGGAGTAGACACCTTTCTGGAAACATGCCAGCAAATCACCACTGTGGTAATAATGCGCTAAAACCATAAATTTTGTCCTACAGGCAATAGGTAACGCCAAAACTACCCGCAACGACAACTCGTCCCGTTTCGGCAAGTTCATAGAGATCCACTTCGACAACGTGTACCGGATATCCGGTGCGAGCATGCGCACTTATCTGCTGGAGAAGTCGCGCGTCGTGTACCAGAGCTCGGGGGAGAGGAACTATCATGTGTTCTACCAGCTGTGCGCAGCGGCTAAGCAGATGCCTGAGTTACATCTAGGTAGGTTTACTTTACTCTGTATGGTGTCGGACGTAAAGAATAGCACCATCCCATATCTTCCCTTGGGTGTCGTAAGAGGCGACTAAGGGACATGTCAGAGAGCTACTAGAGAGACTTGGGTAGCAGCGTTCTCTGTGCTTTTGTAACAACCGCACTACGATCGCCAACTCGCCTGCCAAGCGTGGCGATTATGGCAAATCCCTCCATGTTATGTCAATATGGCAACACTTGGGGGAGGTCTATGTCCAGCAGTGGACGTCTTTTGGCTGAAATGATGATGAAGGCCGCTATCTTTTTGGCGTTTTACGAGCGTTGGCGTTTCTCCAACGTCTGCGCAGTCTGGGATTTTCAGCACTAGAGACTCGCGACGTCAACGTCGCGTCTGCGCAGATGTTGGAGGAACGCCAGCGCTCGTAAAACACCAGCGGGGTAGGGTCCTAAGAATACTGTAAAAAACAAAATAAAACGACCATTGAAAATAAACAACCTGTATAAAATATCATTTTGTATAAAAAAAACCACTCTCACACTCTGTATAAAATCGAAATTTTAATAAAATCAACCCTATGTAATAATATCAACCTGTTTCGTAAACCACGCAATACAATTTTATTTTATTTTGTTACAGATCATCAAGAATCGTTCCACTATTTGAACCAAGGCGGCAGTCCAAATATAGACGGTGTTGATGATCTCAAGACTTTTAATGAGACGAGATCTGCTCTCACCACATTAGGTAAGAAATACCTAGTTACCTATTTACAGGCGTAAACTTCCCCCATTTTTCGACAACGTGTTTACAACAAAAAAAAAAAAAAAATTAAGTGAAACTTGTGAAATTCAATAATGTCATAAGTTACTGTTAAACTTTACGGTTAAATTTTACTGTTATAATATTCAATTTTTTATGCTTATTTCCTTTATTCATTTTACATCTTATTTACTATATTTTTAAATATTTCTTATAAAACAAAAAAGGAAAAAAAATGCTTATTATTATTACTGCACGTACTGCTACTAAATTTCCTAGCGATTAGATTTTAATTTTTTTTTCTTTAAATTTAATTTTTACCTGTGGATAGTGTTGTGGGTTTCATTATAGCCTATACAAGGTGTTTTTTTGCATCCTCGTCAAAATTCAGGATGTTGTCACAAAAGACATAAATAATCAATATAAATTACGGTACCTAGTAAATTATTAAAAAACACTGCGTTTTTTCGTTGTTTAAATTTGTCAATATTTCAGAATAACCCCCTTAACGTGGTTTAGGGATTATAAAATTATCGAAAAAACGTATGAGGTTTTTTGTTTGTGTGTAAGCGACGTTATAAGGCGGGGATCAGACGGCCCGTGTTTAAAACACGGGTGTTTCACAGTTACCGATTTCAGTAAAATAATAAAAAAAAGAAAATTACCTACTCATTTTATTATTGATTCGGGTCGAGAATCATTAGCATAGTTACCTCCTAGAATTTGACGAGGTTGCAAAACAACACCTTGTTTAATGGTTTTTGTTAAACTAGTAGTAAGTTCTCATAATGTTAACTGTTTACTGTCCCTTTCAATAAAAATAAAATAAAAATACTAATTTCTTCTGCTTCTCCACAGGAGTATCGGAACAAGAGCAACGCGACATGTTCTCGATCCTGTCGATTATCCTACATCTTGGGAACGTGGAGCTGAGTGCCGGCGAGCCCGACGCGCCGCAAGATGTGGATAATGACGACGGTGCTTATATCAGTACGGTGAGTAACGTTGCACAAGTCAATAAATCTCTACTAATTATACGGGATTTTTCCAACTGGATGGCCTGCATGGCCAAATCCGAAACTATGAGGAATAGAAAAAAGAAAACATGTTTGTTTGGCTCTAGCACTTAGCCCGCGACTTCAACTTGTAACAAACAAACAAACACACTTTTTCCTCTTTACAATATTAGTTTAGAAAAGTTAACTTAAATATTATGAAATAATAACGTTATCTTCATATTATCTCTTTGACATTTGTAATATCTTTTTGACATTTTCATACCTAAAATTTAAACAATTTTTTATTTTTATTAAATTTGAATGTTATCCTAATTTATTTAATTCAATGTAATCTCACAAATGACCAAAACCCTGAAAATGTATGTGTACGCCGGAAACGGCAGAATATTATGAACTTTGAACTCTGACAAATAAATGTACTATTACTATAATAACTGTTCTCGTTTTGCAGGACGACAAACATCTTTCCATCGTGTGTTCGCTGCTCGGCATACCTAAAGCTGAGCTATCTCGCTGGTTAACACATAGAAGAATAGCGTCAGCACATGAGGTACCAATTCTATATACAACCTGTTTTTTTTTATATCCCATAACTCTAGGGTTATATTCTGTAGGTAAAAATAATACTAAAACTCCTAGAATAGGTGGTCCAAAAATGGATAGTTTCGGAGATATCATCAATCATAATTAAATTAGGTCAAAAATTGGCACCAGTATAACGAATATTTACTTTTGCGAGGTTGACAAACTTCGCAGTAATGTAGTAATAGTAGTAGTTTCATTGATAAATAGGAGTAATTATTTTTATTCAAGCCAATAATTCATATTTAAAGTTAAGAAAAAGCGAAAAAACAAAAAAAGAAGTATGACTGAAACATAA
The DNA here is from genome assembly GCA_949152445.1 of Cerastis rubricosa. Lineage (NCBI taxonomy): Eukaryota > Metazoa > Arthropoda > Insecta > Lepidoptera > Noctuidae > Cerastis > Cerastis rubricosa. The sequence continues at coordinate 3,646,049 of OX424550.1, read as the reverse complement.
TTCATATTATGTCAGTTGATTCTTTGATATGGTCTCAATCATATCCTAGAGTTATGGGATATAAAAAAAAACAGGTTGTATACAACGTGTAACGTTAAATGCGCAAAACCTCAGACACCCCAAATGATTTTTAATTCAATTGACCTAATTCTGAGAGAAAAAAAGTAATTAAAAAATACGTAAAGGTTTTATGTGCTGTTTTAGTTTTACTGGCAATTCTGATCGTTTCTTTCTTTTTTTGTTTGTGTCCCGCGTATGAGAAAATTTAAATTGGACGACAAACATTTGTGATGGCTTGACCTATGAACAAAAATAGACAGGGCAAAATTTTTAATGAAGATTTATTGAAAAATGTGACCTATATTAAAAAGTGGTTCAATGGATTCTGCTCGTAATTCTGATCAAACTATTTTCAGGTTTTGTGCATTTAACGTTACACGTTGTATACAGGCTCTAACGGAAAGGGTTTATACATACTTAAGGGTGTGCTACAGACCCACAAACCGAACATGTTTCTCTATCGGTCAAACATCGTAGTAGTGAAAAAATTATCAACTGCCTTTGGGTCGAATAGGTATTGAAATTTTGTATGGGACAGCTGATATTTTAAAAGAGTAACCATGGAGTTTCTTGCCGGTTCTTCTACATAGGAAACGACTAACCCGAACCGTGCCTCTTCTGTCGACGTTTTATAAGTGCGTAAAATAAAATATTTTGATTTTGATTGCAATAAACAATCTGAGATTTGAGAAATTTTCTTTAATGTCCCCAGGTAATAGTATCGCGCATGGACGTACAAAGAGCACAGTTCGCCCGCGACGCGCTCGCTAAGCGAATGTACGGCGAGCTATTCGCGTGGCTCGTGCATGCTGTTAACAGAGCACTCGACACCGGCCACGCTAAGAAACACTTTATTGGTGAGTGGATTATAGACTAACTGTTGTCAGTGGGAGAGCAGCTGTGGCCCAGTGGTGGCAGCCCCGACTTACGAGCAGTAAGCCGTGGGTTCGAACCCAGGCAGACGCATTACTTTGTGTAATTTATTTCATCACCGCTGCCCTCAAAAAGTTGAAGGAAAACATCGTGAGGAAACCAGCATGTCCTAGAACTAAAAATTCGAAGACATGTGACATCTACCAACCCGCACTGGGCCTGCGTGGTGGATTACAGCCCACTCCCTCTTATAGAGAGGAGGCCTGTGTCCCAGCAGTGGGAACATTATAGGCTGATGATGATGATGATGTTGCCGGCGAGCTCCGTGTAATTATTTTTGGTGCGTAGTACTCGCAACCGGCGTGCATGTATGAGATGTATGAACGTGGATGAGGCCAAAGGAGTATGTAAGGATCGTAGTAGGTGGCGCTCTGTCGTTTCTGTCTAACCCCTTTTTTTATTTTATTTTTTCGGATGGGAATTCATCAAATGACTTCTCCCGCTCTGGGCGGAGCGGAAGGGAGTGTCAGACTTGTACCGACAAAAACCCATCCATGTTCCTTCTTAGCCCTTTGTGTTCCAGGGCCGCGGTATTTCTTTCGAACAGCCCGCAGGTCTACCCCCATCGGATAAAGGCGTGAATTTATGTATTTAAATGATGTTTATTGTCCCCAGGTGTCCTCGACATCTACGGTTTCGAGACCTTCGAGATCAACTCCTTCGAACAGTTCTGCATCAACTACGCGAACGAGAAGCTACAGCAACAGTTCAACTCACACGTCTTCAAGTTAGAGCAGGACGAGTATATCAAAGTAAGTTTATACTAATCAATTTCTCAAATTCATTTATTCAAAATCACATAACATCACGCTTGTAATCCCCGAAGTGTTAGGCAGAGGAGTACCTAAAAGTACACCGACATTTCGCCTGTTATGTTTAAAGCCCCATGTAATAGAGGGCGAGCCTATTGCCATCAATCGGGCACAAATCCAAACTCCGTGGCTCCTACTGACAAATTCTTGATGGAAAAACCCAATAACACTTTGCCCGACCTGGCCCCCTATTCACAAGCGCTCGGATTCGGTTTCGATTCGATAAGTCGTATGTCTATCTTGTTTTGGCATTACGAAAGCGAGCGAGATTGATAGACAACTTTCGGAATCGAAATCGAATCCGAGCGTTTGTGAATACGGGGGCCGGAAATCGAATCGAGAACCTCATGGTCAGCAGTCGCGCTTGTCACCACTGGACCAAGGAGGCAGTCAAAACTAAACGTAATGGTATTCCAAGTAATCTGATAATCAGCACTTCTTGGCGTCAAAATGTACAAAGACAGTGCCACAAAATGCCCGCCGCTTTCGGCGCTTCCGCTTAGTGTTTTTGTTGGGAAGAAAAAGGTGGTAGAACTCTCAGCCTTGAAAAGAATTTCTTGAATAACAAATCACTACGGATGGATTATCGAAAAGTCACCCCCAAAAGCGATTAAATAAATCAAATCAAATCAAATCAATTTATTTGTCAATGTAGGTGTCGTTAATAACAGGTGTTAAAAAGCTTAGGCCATATCTTTACAGGTATCACTACATTCTACCCACAGGGCGTACAAACAATACGTTACAATAATATTAATCATTACTTAAAATAGACAATAACAGATTAAATAAAATAAGATAAGTTATTACATTACATTCAATATTTGTCTATCATGTCAAAATCATCATATTAAAAATCCAAAACAGTCAATTATGTATGTCACAATATAAAGAAGATAAATATAACAACATCCTGATATTATCAATTAGTATTAAGTAATTATATTAAAAATTGTCAGATAAGAACTCGTCTATTGTATAATATGTTTTATCTACCAGTAGTTTAAAAAGTGCCTTTTTGAAATTTCTTATGTCGTCCAGTACTTTTATTACTTTAGGCAGCTTGTTATAGATCTTGGGTGCCATTCCCAAGAAACTTTTTGAGTAGAGTGCAGTGTTATGTGGAGCAGCACATATATCGTTGTTGCGTCGTTTGGATCTAAATGTTTGAAATAAGTGTTGGTTACATTTGACAAATACTGCTGTCTCATATATGTACAAACATGGCAGGGTGAGAAGATTATATTTTTTAAATAACGGAGCACAACTATCAGTCTTTTTCATTCTGAACATAGCACGTACACATTTCTTTTGCGCCCTAAAAGCAATTAATTTATCAGTACTGTTACCCCAGTATATTAGTCCAAAACGTAATGTTGATGTAACATAGGCTTTGTACGCTATCAGAACTATGGAGTCATTTACAATTTTTGATAAATTATACAGCGCATATGAGTACTGGTTTAGTTTCCTACAAACATTTTCAATATGACACTTCCAGTCAAGCTTACTGTCCAATTGGAGTCCAAGAAATCTAGCAGTATTGGTTTCACCAATTCTTTGGTTTGTATACAATATATTTAATTTAGGCTGTCTTGTTCTTTGTTGGAATAGCATGATCTGTGTTTTGTCTAAGTTTATTTTTAGTTTATTTTTATGTAGCCAATTTATTATGCAATCTATTGAATTATTTATGTCACGTTCGAATGATTCCAAATATTTACATGGGATAATGAGTGTACTATCATCGGCAAATAAAACAGTTCGATATTCAATGCATCCTGGTAAATCATTAATGTATATGAGAAATAACAAAGGTCCCAGGACACTTCCTTGGGGTACACCACACACTGTATACCTTACTGTAGACTCGTGAGCAACTTCTATCTTGGAAGTAGAGGAAATCCTATTTATAATTGTGACTTGTCTTCTTCCACTTAAATAACTTTTTATTAGTCTTAAAATATTTCCCCTAACACCGTACCGTAATAAGAAAGAAAGAAAATATATTTATTTGTCGCAGGGACATGACGATAAGGAGGGGTCCACCTCTCTTTTCGTCATGTCCCTGGCATGAGGATAAGGGATGAAAGTTTTAGCGTCATGGCTTGTTGCTGAAAATATTGGTTTGATTGTTGTTTACTTCGTGATTGGATCGTCCCTGAGTTCGATTTCCTCGCGAAAAAAATAGCGAAAACGTCAGAACAGTCGTTTCTGGGTATCTGTAACATGTGTCTAAACTAAACGCAACAACAATTCAGCAATTTTGTACATAAATCTTTTCTCATGAATTCCTCATTTTCTTTTCACAGGAAGAAATCTCATGGGAGATGATAGAATTCTACGACAATCAGCCCTGCATCGACCTCATAGAAGACCGACTAGGAGTCCTAGCGCTCCTAGACGAGCAGTGCCGAGTGCCCGGCGGCAGCGACGCTGGCTTCGTGGCCAAGCTGCACCAATCATGTGCTAGCTACCAGCACTTCATGAAGCCGAGGTTTGGGAACGCTGGTGAGTAATACTTCGCTGTGGATTAAATACGTAGCTGTAGAGTAATACTTGGTCGTAGAGTATATAATACTTGGCCCGTGAGTAACACTTGGCTTTAGAGGTGACAGCGACGCGGCTTCGATGCCAAGCTGCACCAGTCATGTGCTAGCTACCAGCATTTCATGAAGCCGGGATTTAGGAACGCTGGTGAGTAATACTTCGCTGTGGATTAAATACGTAGCTCTAGAGTAATACTTGGTCGTAGAGTATATAATACTTGGCCCGTGAGTAACACTTGGCTTTAGAGGTGACAGCGACGCGGCTTCGATGCCAAGCTGCACCAGTCATGTGCTAGCTACCAGCATTTCATGAAGCCGGGATTTAGGAACGCTGGTGAGTAATACTTCGCTGTGGATTAAATACGTAGCTCTAGAGTAATACTTGGTCGTAGAGTATATAATACTTGGCCCGTGAGTAACACTTGGCTTTAGAGGTGACAGCGACGCGGCTTCGATGCCAAGCTGCACCAGTCATGTGCTAGCTACCAGCATTTCATGAAGCCGGGATTTAGGAACGCTGGTGAGTAATACTTCGCTGTGGATTAAATACGTAGCTCTAGAGTAATACTTGGTCGTAGAGTATATAATACTTGGCCCGTGAGTAACACTTGGCTTTAGAGGTGACAGCGACGCGGCTTCGATGCCAAGCTGCACCAATCATGTGCTAGCTACCAGCACTTCATGAAGCCGAGGTTTGGGAACGCTGGTGAGTAATACTTGGCAGTGGATTAATACGTGGCTGTAGAGTAATACTTGTTTGTACACTAACACTTGGCCGTAGATTATAATAATACTTGGCCCGTGAATAACACTTGGCTGTAGAGGTGACAGCGACGCGGCTTCATGGCCAAGCTACACCAATCATGTGCCAGCTACCAGCACTTCATGAAGCCAAGGTTCGGGAACGCTGGTGAGTAACACTTGGCGGTGAATTAATACGTGGCTGTAGAGTAATACTTGGTCGTAGAGTATATAATACTTGGCCCGTGAGTAACACTTGGCTTTAGAGGTGACAGCGACGCGGCTTCGATGCCAAGCTGCACCAATCATGTGCTAGCTACCAGCACTTCATGAAGCCAAGGTTCGGGAACGCTGGTGAGTAACACTTGGCGGTGAATTAATACGTGGCTGTAGAGTAATACTTGGTTGTACAGTAACACTTGGCCGTAGAGTATATAATACTTGGCCAGCGAGTAACACTTGGCCGGAGAGTAACACTTGGCTGTAGAGGTGACAGCGACGCACCTTCGTGGCCAAGTTGCACCAATCATGTGCCAGCTACCAGATATTTCATGAAGCCGAGGTTTGGGAACAGTGGTGAGTAACATTTGGCTGTAGAGTAATACTTGGCTCCAGAGGTGACAGCGATGCGGCTTTGTGGCCAAGCTGCACTATGTGCCAGCTGCGAGCACTTTTAGAAACCAAGGTTTGGAACGGCCGTTGAGTCACAATTTCAGATGGATAACGTTCACTATTAAACTTCTACCCCTCCAATCATATGGTCTCTTTTGCAATGCGCATGTTGAACTTGATACTCGGCTACTTTCATCCAGCTGCTACAGCTACCTTTGCCAACTTATTACACCCTCCAGGAATTGAATAAGGCAAACGACAGAGCTATCCAGGTTGCTAGGTAATGGTCTGAAAAAAAAAACTGAGTCGACGATTAAGAAAGCGAAGGTTGCATTACTAAATGTTTAAAAAATTAAATCTTCGACTTTACAAGTCCACCCTTCTTTCCTTCTAGCCTTCATAATCAAGCATTTCGCGGACAACGTAGAGTACCAGTCAGGAGGTTTCCTGGAGAAGAACCGCGACACAGTGTCAGAGGAACAGCTGGAGTGCATCAAGAGCGCGACCTCCTGCCGTCTGATCCACACCATGTTCGCTGACAGGTCGGTGGAGGTGTCCGCGTCTGCCACCCTCCCGCCGCCTTCTAAGAGAAGGACCACGCCCTCCGTGCCACTCACTAGCTTAACGGTTAGTAGACTAGTAGACCAAGGAAGGGACACCGATGCTAAAACGGTCATCACGTATACAATTCATTATTCTCAACGGTTCAAAATGATGTACTGAACACGTAAAAATTTTTCGTGAGGAATTAAAAACAAAATCTGCGTCCGTACCATGACGCTTAAAACATGATTGTTCCATTCCTATTCCAGAGTGGGAAAGAGATGGAGCTAGACGACCTGTATAGCTCCGTCTCTTTTTCGCTCTGGAATAGGAATGGAACAATAATGTTTTAAGACGTCATGGTACGGACGCTGCTGCTCTTTTATACGTTTTGACCGTGTAGGTATTGTAGTTTTTAGGAACCAATTTAAAAAAAAATATCTGTTGTATTATTTCTATGTGAGGGTTTAAGATTTTGTTTTTTATATGATGTACTGATAGAGAGACAATATTGGTAAGATTAGCATAGTAAGTTACTAGCTGTCCCGCGAAACTTCGTCTGCGTCACATTTTCCCCGTTTATATTACGTTCGTATTGCGACTATAAATTGAGATGTAAGCTGTCCTATCTTTCAAGTTGGATCAAACTGCACACGGTGTGCAAATTTGATTAAAATCGGTTAAGTAGTTTAGGAGTCCATCCCGGACAAACAACGTGACACGTAATTTATATATATATATATATAGAAGATATTACCCAACAAGGCCATAGAAGCTAGCAGGCCATTTTGACTGGAGTACATCAATTAAATTAAGTATGGTGCGTACCTTGGATTCGAACTAGTGACCTATGATTTGGCGGTCTAACGGTCACACCACTAGGCTATCACGGCTTAAGAGCGTTTACGCCTTACGACATTTTGACACAAACTTTTAAATCCTTATTTTCGGAATTGACAGAACCGATTTTAATGAAACTTCATACGCATAAGCAGGATACGTATAGGTTGACTGGTAGAGAATGCCTTGTGGCATTAAGTCCGCCTATGTACCACTTTTGTACATGAAGTTTAAATAAATAAATAAATAAATACGTAGGTCTAAAAGGTTACTAAAATCATTTTCGAAAAATAGTGTTACAGCTAAATTAGACCGATTATAAAATATCTATAGAAACAGAAATTTCCGATTATCTTTGTTTTTTCAATACGTTTCAATAATGTTTTTTTGTAAATTTTTAGATCTATGTATCCTGCTTATGCGTATTAAGTTTCATTAAAATCGCTTCAGTCATTTCAAAGAATAAGGACGTGAAAGTTTGTATGGAATGTGGTAAGGTGTAAACGCTCTTAACTTGTCTCTGCTCACTCGCTGTGCCAAACTTGAAAAGAACCTCAACCTTCACGTAGACTGAATGATCATAATTATTGCTTTGTTGGCAATATCTTGCTCCAATATAACCATAATTAACCACCCTCGTTGTCCACAGCAACCTCCCCGCCGTACATCCGGCCAGAAGCACACAGTGGGCTCGCAGTTCCGACAGTCACTGTCAGCTTTAATGTCAACACTGTCAGCCACGACTCCACACTACGTGCGCTGCATCAAGCCTAATGACACCAAGGAGCCGTTCATGTTCGACAGCGCTAGAGCCGTCAACCAGCTCAGGTGATAAATGTGACAGCATAAATGACATTTTCACTAAACTGTCATTCGTATAAGTGACCATAATAGATGATTTGTAAAGTAACTCAAAAAAGACCGTATAACAATACAGACACAACGCAAAACTGACATTACGATATAAGTGACGGTATGACAAATCTGTGTGACAAAACGCACCATTTAAGACCTTATTTTCGTCCTTATTTTATGCGTATGAAGTTTCATTAAAATCGGTTCAGTCATTTCGGGATATAAGGACTTGAAAGTTTGTATGAAATACCGTACGGCGTAAACGGTCTTAACTAAAGATACCATAATAATATGACAAAAGTGACAATTAGTGACAACACTGACTTGATGGGTCATGGTCATGTCACCATCAAGTCATTTTTCACAGCCGCCTTAAAATGTACCTTTTTGAACTGGTTTGTTGCGGGGCAAAAACTGCACTATATACAGAGTGCGCAAACCTCTTTAGGTGTTTTATGTGAAATTAAATATTTTAGTTTTGGATTTTCAGAAATTCGAAAAAAAATATATATATACTGCATTGGCTTTAAATTATACTTAGTCTTATTCTTTAATTTATTACAGAGCATGTGGTGTACTGGAGACCATCAGGATATCAGCCGCTGGATTCCCATCGAGATGGCTGTACCAAGATTTCTTCTTTAGGTAAGAATTTTTAGAGTGGCTCTGTATAGTGTCGGACGTAAAGAATAGCCCCCATCCCATATCTTCCAGTGGGTGTCGTAAGAGGCGACTAAGGGACTTGTCAGAGAATGAGCAGCAGCGTTTTCTTTATGATTTTGTAACAACCGTACTGCGATCGCCAACCCGCCTGCCAAGCGTGGCGATTATGGCTAAACCTCTCATGTTATGCCAATGTGGCGAAACTTGTGGGAGGCCTATGTCCAGCAGTGGACGTCTTTCAGCTGAAATGATGATGATGATGATTGTAGAGTGTTAGCTGAGTAATTTATTTAGTTTCACTTCTTTGGTAAGTCATCATCTGCCTAGCCTTTTCCCAAACTAACTTTGGGTCGGCTTCCAGTCTAACCGGATGCAGCTGGGTAGTAGTATTTGACCTCCACAACCCAGTAACTGGGTAATATAATAACCCTTAATAAGACTGGATGTCAGACTTTTGGCTTCTGACTACTCGTAACGACTGTCAAAGATCTACAAATGACAGCCGGGACCAACGGCTTAACGTGCTTTCCGAAGCACGGAGGAAACTCGGTATGTAACTATGGTCACCCATCCACGGACTAACCTCGGCAAGCATGGCTTAATCTTAAACATCGACACGTGCGGCTGTTATTATTTGGCCACGAGCTCCTCGCTTTGGTAAGTCAGCGTCAAAAATGTGGAGTCGAACAAACTTGTCCAATTTGTCAATTCTGTTAACAAACAAAGTTTTTTTAATTTGCCAAACGTCAGGGTAGCACGCCAAATTTAAATTTTCAAGAATAAACAAACAAATAGTCACTTTTTAAACCAGAAATAAAAATGATAGTTAACTTTATGTACTCTGACAATTTGTGGTTCAAAACATAATATCGAAAACTTCACTCGAACAAAAACCCAAAGAGGAGGCTAAATTCGCCAGCAACGGCGAATAAATTTTCATTTAAATCTGTTCAGTCATTTCGGAAAATAAGGACTTGTGAAAGTTTGTATGAAATGTCGCGAGGCGTAAATCCACTTAATTCTAAAGTGATATTACGAGTAGCATGCATCAAATCATTCAATTAACTGCACTTGATGTGTCGATGTTTCAAAGTGGGTGTATAATTAGTTATTGTAATATATCAAGAGATGGATCGTGAAGTTATTTATAAATAATAATAGATAGAAACCTTAGAGCTCATCAAAAGTGTCCAAACATATTGCACACATAGATCGGCTTTTTGAACCATATTGCGCGAGTTCATAACATCACGACTCTGTAGAAGCGCGCTATAGTTAGTGACGGTTCATTTTATGTCCGTACTAATGACCGGCATGTCCTAGCACCAAAAAAATCGAAGACATGTGACATCTACCAACCCGCACTGGGCCCGCGTGGTGGATTACAGCCCACTCCATCTCATAGAGAGGAGGCCTGTGTCCCAGCAGTGGGAACATTATAGGCTGATGATGATGACTAATGACCGGATACACATGTATAAAGTGTGTAAATAGACCTTCGATCAATAATAGAACTAGATTAAGGATCAGGAACAAAAATGAATCGCTAAAGTGTCCACGTTTGCACACACGTAAACATCTATATTTAATAGAAAAAAGTTTAATAATATTAACAACTTCAGTTTATTATAAACCTTAACACTCGCACATACAGTTTAATAACAATTGCAAAAGATATTTATTTAAGTCCTTTCATCGGAGAAACCTAAAAGGCAATAAATTTAAAATGTCGCTTGAAAATAAAAAGCCATGAGTACAAAAATATTTATTCTAAAATATATCTTAAAATCTAAGTGACAAGGTTAAAAACATTACGTTGAAAATTTCGTGCTTACACTAATTTAGAACTAAACGTAGTTCTTGGTATTACATTTCAATGCTCAGAACACAGTAAGTATTGAAAGACGTAGAGTTGCAGAATATATTTTTTTTAGGCCAAGGCTCGTTTTTTATGGTGGCAAATATTTTGTAAAAAGTGGTAGACTAAGTAGTAGGTACTATTTTTAACCGACTTTAAAAAAAGGAGGTTCTCCATTCGACTTTATTTTGTTTGTTTGTCCACCTATTTCTCCACCAATAATTGTAAACCGATGTTTAAAATTCTGTTTTTTATTCGAAAGCATATACTCTTGTGGTGGTCCCGTTGTCACCAAGTCCTAGGGAAATCGAGGGCAACCCTCAAATTATATAGGTGCATACAATGTTTTTCATGATCTGAGGCTCGTCACGTATTTCTGTGGTATCTTCAAAACTTAAACTTGTTGAACCTGTAAAGAAACATGCGCGGTTTATTGCAAACAGTTTTAAAGTATTTCATGAAAATACCTACTGGTATAGTTTTCTTCCGATAAAGATTTTTGTAATCTACGCCTTTGCGTGTTTCCAGTTATGTCCAAACTATCAAAATAAATTGAACATATTCTCGAATGTTTATAAGGTTTATGTATTCTGCACATCGAAATGGTTCGCTAGAAAATCTACAAACAAAAATAATATATAAAATAACAACACTACTCCATGTATCGCCGGTTCCAAAACAGTCGATGTTTGTAACAATAGTTGGTGCGTTGTTGCAAACATTGGCCAAACATCAAAATATAAGCTAATTGAATTATTTTACTATTTATCCTGTTTTTACTTCACGAAAAAACACTTAAATAATTTATACTTACCGAAATAAAAAAATCCTTCCAAAATCGTGGTGTTACGGTGGTTATTTTCACAGTTTTAAAACGCGCACTACGGCATCTCGACGTCTTAACGTTGGCTATGCTTGGACAATACTAATTTGAAATAAGACCACAAAATGATTTGCGGTCTTATTTTTCGTGCCGTTTTTGAAGCGCTCATCGGGAATCTAGTACTATTATTGATCGAAGAAATAGACCCTTAAAGAAGCGGAAGGGCACTTGTTCTTCCCGTCATTGCGATATTTTTTTTGTTCTGGACCATACATGGGAACTTTGTAGTTACGGAGATATTAGATGTCAAAGTTTCAACTTTTTCACAACTTTTTAAAGAAAATACTTGTTTCGAAGGTTGCAAATTTACTTGAAATACGTCCATGACCCGTTTAATATTTAATGAATCCATCAGCACAATGTTTTGAGTGAGTGATATTGAGCTTTAAAGTAAAACGAAATTTTTTTACCCAAAAAAAAGTCGTTTCCCAGCAATAACTTTTGCGTAGGGTTACTTAGTTTGATGTATGAGGAGCTCGTGGCTCAATTATAACAGCCGCACGGGTCGATCTTTGAGGTTAAGCCGTGCTTGCCGAGGTTGGTCCGTGGATGGGTGACCATAATTACATACCGATTTTCCTGCGTGCCTCGGAAAGCAGGTTAAGCCGTTGGTCCCGGCTGTCATTTGTAGATCTTTGACAGTCGTTACGAGTAGTCAGAAGCCAAAAGTCTGACATTCAGCCTTACCAGGGGGTATTGTATTACTCAGTTACTGGGTTGTGTAGCTCAGATAGGCAGTCGCTTCATGTAAAATACTGGTACTCAGTTACATCCTGTTAGACTGGAAGCCGACCCCAAGATAGTTTGGGAAAAGGCTAGACTGATGAAGACTTAGTTTGATGTACAGAATGCTAGGTTGACGTCTTCGTGAAGGTTCTGTTTAAACCTTGTATAGTCTTTTGTATAATTCATTGTCATTAAACCTTCTTTTTCCACCACCAGGTACCGCCTCCTATGCTTATACAAAGAGATAGACCGCGGCAACATAAAGGCAACGTGCGGCCGGATCCTCGCGCGACACGTCAAGGACCCCGACAAGTACCAGTTCGGAGCCACCAAGATATTCTTCAGAGCTGGACAGGTAACCACCTAGTTAGCTCATCAACATCTGCCTGTTTTTTCCCAGCTATTTTGGGGTCAGTTTTTCGGTTAGACTGTAACCGGATGCAGCCGAAACTCAAACTCAAAGCATTTATTTCAATTAGACCATTACAGGCACTTTTGAAAGTCAAAGTACAAAAAAAAGAACGCGAAGCTACAGTCCCAGTCACAAGACATAATAACTTGTGAAAGTACTGTAGTTGCCCATTCCAAAGCGTAGATCTCTATGGAGAAGAATGGGCAAGAAACTCCATGGACACTCTTTTAAATCAAAATATGTTACAAAATCTTGGTTACATCATTCGTGTTGAGAATTACTAGTATGTGAGAACGATGTAGAAATACGGGCAATTTAAGAGCGTCCAGAGTAAAAGACGAAATCAATAATTCGAAAATAAAGTTAAAAATAAAATAATTCAAATAAACCGTGGCAGCTAAGAGATGACCAGTCACAACTGACAGCGCCCGTTCACGAACATGACGTATGTATCAGCCATCATTCAACTCAACCATATTTAAGGGAACTAAATGACCCGACACACCCGGCGCCATCAGCGTGACATTTAAGTGAGCATGACATTTACTCAACCGCCAGAGTAAATTCGCGTCAGTAGGTACTCAGTAAATGGTGGCTTTACAGTACATAGTTTTCACACATGTGCTATGCAATTATATAATACTAAGAGATTGAATCTATACAAAGCAAAGATATTTATACAATCTTCTGCAGCTTCCACAGTAACTTCACATGGTAATTTGATAGCCCCTATGGTTGTGGAGCAGGACCAGCATTGAGCCAAGCATTTTTATCATCAATGTAATCCCCCAACTTATAATACGCTTGCCTACATAGTGTGCGCTTTATGCAAGATTTAAATTTCGTTTCATTCAGTTGTAGAATGGGGGGGCGGGGGGTATTTTATTGTAACATTTTAATACTAGCATGTTACACGGAGCTACTATTTATCTGACCTCCACAACCCAGTTAGTACTGGTCAATACGAAACCCCTTGGTAAGACTGTCAGGTTTTTGGGCTTTTTCTGCCAGTTCGGAGCCACAACTATATTCTTCAGAGCTGGACAAGTGGACAACAGTTCACTCAGCCTATCAGAGTCCACAGCTGGACAAGGGACTCTCCCACACCGCTACAGGGTTCCGTACCTCGAAAGGGAAAAACGTAACCCTATAGGATCACTTTGTTGTCCGTCCGTCTGTCTGTCTGTCAAGACCCTTTTTCTCAGGAACGCATGGAGGTATCAAGCTGGAATTTATATAAAATACTCAGGTCTACTGTCCCTTGGAGCAGTGAAAAAATCAAACTTCTAAGCCAACGTAATCAAAAGATACAGCTGTTTATGCCGAATTTTCGACACTCGCAAGGGAATCAAAACCTACAGGGTACTTCCCGTGAACTCAGAATCTTGAAATTTGGTACGAAGCAACGTCTTGCACAGATAAAAGAAAAATTGCGAAAACTGTATATTTTTAGTTACATCATAAAATAAAAATATTTTTAATAATCTTAGTACGGAACCTTCGGTGCGCGAGTCTGACTCGCACTTGGCCGGTTTTTTAAGGTGAAAGAACCAGGGTAGTCCGCGAAGTTCTTACGCTTTTTACAATTACCAGGACAGTGTCAGGTTAAATGTTGTCCCATAGCCCTTTTATGGTGGTAAACCAAACATGAGCCTACAAGCTTATATAAATAGACGGACAACACGAATAAAACCAAGATTGTTTGCGATAGCTACCTGGTTGCTGTTGGTATACTCGGCAACCAATCAAGCTACCGCCGACCATTCATGCGGAGCTCTGATTCTGATGCTTTATTGCACGTCATCATCATCATCAGCCTATAATGTTGCCACTGCTGGGACACAGGCCTCCTCTCTATGAGAGGGAGCTTTATTGCACACAAAATAAAAAAAATAAACATACAAATTGCAGTATAAAAACTTATGTACAACGGCGAGATTAACCCGGAATTGGGTCTTCTTACAGCAAACCATAATTTCGATTGCGACATTTGCAAAACAGGATAAACTTACGAGTATGTGCAAAAACAGTACATTCAAAACTTAAATTAACTGAATTTTATAAACAAGACTAGAACTAATACACACGTAATACATACAATACATATATAGACAAACATCATATAAAATACTATATACATACTATTTACATGTTGAAAGGAAACGTTGTCTTATTCCTTTCTTGAACACGTCTAACGAAGGGCTATCCCGCAAGGAGTGTGGAAGTGCATTCCAAAGGAGCACAGCACAAACAGTAAATGATCCATCATACCGATTTGAGGAGTGGGGAGGGAAACGAAGAAGAAGAGATGGTCATGAGCGACACGGTTTACATCTAGGTACAAGATATTCGAAGCGTTCCCGAAGATACGAAGGAGCTGTAGGGTTCTGAAGAACAGAAAAGAGAAAAGTGTGAGAATCTCGACGCTGCCGAATAAGTAGCGACTTCAACTGCTTCCGAAATTCCGACACATGGTCGTACTTTCGTAGCCCGAAAATGAAGCGGATTCACAATACTCCGTGAAAACTCGCATGGGCATTCGTTGTCCATGCGCGGACATACTTTTTTTTTCTATGAAATTCTTCAAGCATATACTCCATGCTTTAGGCATGTCATATCTAACCTCAACTTTCATAGTCATTGTGGCATATGGTATAAACTTTATGTCAATTCGTAAAACTCAAATTCTAACAAAACATTTGGTTGTTTCAGTTGTCAATAGGCATACATTTTCACCGTTTATGATTGTACTCTGAATACCTATTATATAGAAAGTATTGTAATCTTTGTTCTCAACCGTCTGCCGCTTTACCAACAAAATTACCATAAAAAATAGAATTTCAATTAAAAGTTCCAACCTCTTAAAAGTTCTCTTTCCTCCCTAGGTGGCGTACTTAGAAAAGATTCGCGCGGAAATACAGCGCGAGTACTGCGTGCGCGTACAGAGTTGTGTGCGGCGCTTCATCGCGCGCCGCAAGTACCTCAGGATCATGTCCGCTTTGAGGGCGCTGCAGGCCAGGGCCAGAGGATTCTTAGCTAGGAGGTAAGATAATAAAAAACCGGCCAAGTGCGAGTCGGACTCGCGCACGAAGGGTTCCGTACCATAATAATAAAAACGATAAACTTTTTTGTGTGGGAAAATATTTAAGGGGGGCTCCCCTTAAATATTTTTTTTTTGTTTTTATTATTTGTTGTTATAGCGTCAACAGAAATACATAATCTATATAAATTTCAACTGGCTAACTATCACGGTTCATGAGATACAGCCTGGTGACAGACGCACGGACGGACGGACAGACGAACGGACGGACAGCGAAGTCTCAGTAATAGGGTCCCGTTTGACCCTTTGGGTACGCAACCCTAAAAAAGAAATAAAAAGCTTAACCAGACTGTCCTATGGACGCCTTGAGTGTAAGGATTCCAGCCAGGGCATAAGACTTATAAACTAAGGAACTACACGCTCAGGGCACACCCTGCGGAGTATGAGCTAAGGCTTAGGGCGTCGCTGGTGGTGGTCAGCAAAGGGACAGGCTGGATCTGATCGATATTCTTCGTTTCCCGATCATTATAATCTGGATCTTGCGAGTGAATCGGTTTCTTCTAGGCAAGCGTGCTCCAGCTTAGGCAGCATCATCGCTTCACATCAGACGAGTTGTGGCCAAGTTTTGACGGCACGGTTGGCGCAGTGGTTGAGCGATCGTCTGCTGCGCTGCGTGTCGCGGATTCGATCCCCGCATGGAACATATATCTTGATAGCCTACAGATAGTTGTTCCGGGTCTGGCTGTTTATGTGTGTCAGTTTAAATGTTTGTAAACGCACCCACGATACAGCAGAAATTCCTAGTGTGGGGCAACTTTTTTTTTAAATTAAAAACTCAAGCCTATTTAGTAAATTGTTTTTGTAGTACGCACGGTAACCAATCAAGCTTTACAAATCCAGTTAATGCTGGTATCTCAATGTACGGGAAATCTATGTAAAGCGTGCCACCACATACCAAGCCATGTGAACACCATAAAACGATGATTTCTTTTACCAATTGCATAAGTAAAAATACGAAGAATTACAATGTTTTTAGAGCAAAGATGAACGACTGAATAAGAATTTTCACTCATGTTGTAAAAGCATCGATATTTTTTATTAGACCCAATTTTTTTTTTGTTACCTATTGGTTTGCTCTTGTCTCTAGTCTAGGCCAGAGATAACAAAGATAAAGTCGACGATGGTACGAGCTTACCCAGAAGAAGTCTGTTCACTCTAACTTTGAAGAGATTAGGGTTGTAAGCGTTCGGAAACACAGACGCAGGCAGAGAGGTCCACTCCTTTGCTGTGCGCATTATGAAAGACGTTTGAAAACGTTTAGTGCGAATTGGTGTAATAGCAATAAGGTAGGGATGGTAACTTGCAGTGCGTCTGGGATGAGGTGGTGGAGTTCTTCGGAACACTCACCGAAGTACAGCCTGTAGAAGAACGACAAGCAAGCAACTTTGCGGTGATGAGCCAGGCAGTGAAGCTTGGCATCCACCAATTTTACGTCGTCAATCAGCCTCTTTGCTCTGCGTTTCAATTGAAACTCTCAAAGGTCGAGCTCCAACCGGCAGTACTCATCATCATTAATGTGATAGTTATCCTCAAATTGATTATCCTACTAATATTATAAATGCGAAAGTTTGTGAGGCTGTAAGTATTTGAGGCTGTATGAATGTTGGATGTATGTTAAATATTATTCTTTCACGCAAAAACTACTGAATGGATTACGATGAAATGGCACAGGGATAGATTAGTCTAGAATAGTCCATAGGATCCTTTTTATCCCTGAAGTCGAACCCGTAGGACAGTTACCGAACAAAACCCAGTTGAAACCGCGGGAATAAGCTAGTTCGTCACAAATCTTTTCTCTTATCTAAAAGCCCCCTTTCTCCCAACAGACGAGCTCAAGAGATCCGTCGCAAACGAGCCGCCATCAAGATCCAACGCAACGTGCGAAGCTGGCTAGCCAGGCTCAAGTACCAGAGGCTTCGACGCCTAGTCATAGGCCTGCAAGCCCATGCTAGGGGTTACATGGCCAGGAACCTCTATAGAGATCGGAGGAAGGTCAAAGCGGTGAGTTATCATTATCTGCTAGCCTTTTCCCAACCGGATCTAGCCGGATGCAGCTGAATACTAGAATTTTGCTGCCCATCTGACTTTTACAACTCAGTTGCTAGGTAAAACGACTTCTTTTTGGTAAGACTGGATATGAGAATTTTAGACTTCTGCTTACCCATAATGAATGTCAAGCAAGGTAGTCATGGCTGAAGTAACACACGTCCTGTCGTCATAAGACGTCCGTCCGTCTTATGACGACAGGCCGTGTCGACGGCGCGTTCGTGTTCCATGCGCGCTTCAAGGAGATGGCAGCAAATCGGAAGGGGTCCGAGAGGGCCGATCCCTGCCAGAGCTGCGGGACTGTTCGAAAGAGATACCGCGGATCTGGAACACAAAGGGCTTAGAAGGAACATGGGTGGGTTTTTTGTCAGTACTAGTCTGATACTCTCTTCCGCTTCGCCCAGAGCAAGAGGGGTCATTTGATGATTTCCCATCCGTAAAAAAAACTGCTGAAGTAATACAATAAAAGGCTGGGTGCGGCCATAGGCCTGCAATCCCATGCTAGGGGCTACATGGACAGGAACCTCTATAAAAACCGGAGGAAGCTCAAAGCGGTAAGTCAACTTCACCTGTCTAGACTTTTCCCAACCGGATCTAGCCGAATGCAGCTGAACACAACCCTAATCTCTTCAAACTTAGAGTGAACAGGCTTCTTCTGGGTAAGCTCGTACCATCGTCGACTTTGTCTCTGTCATCTCTATCTAGACTAGAGTCAAGAGCAAACCCATCGCAAATAAAAAAAGAATACTAGAATCTTATGTAGAGCGACTGCACATCTCCACAACCCTAGGTAAAAAGACTCGCCTTGGTAAGACTGATTATCAGAATTTTGGGGCTTTTAACTAACCGGGCTCCTGTACGATCTCTGCAGAAATAAGTCCGACTGTTCCGATATTTGCAACAGGATATGTTACTTAGTTCCCCGTTCGAGCACCGTTGCGACGTCTTGTCTAAACTAATATTATAAAGAGGAAAGATTTGATTGTTTGTTTGCATTGAATGGGCTCCGAAACTACTGGTCCGATTTGAAAAATTCTTAGTGTTAGATAGCCCATTTATCGAGGAAGGCTATAGGCTATATATCATCACGCTACGACCAATAGGAGTGGAGCAGCAATGAAAAATGTTGCGAAAACGGGGAAAATGCGCCGGACAGCTAGTCGACAATATAATAAACACTTTCTTGTCGTCGATTTATTGTGTCACACAATCAAGGAATAAGAAACCCACCACTGTAACTGTTTCGAAGTTTTTACACAAAGATTTAAGGTCATCAATAGATTTGATTACGGTAGAGGAGGCTAACGTATTTGCGTAGCAAGGGCGGATGTTATGCATCAATATTTCTAATTTTTCTTCATCAGAAAATGGTTTCTTGAGACGTGAAAACATACCATGCATGATAGCCAAAGAAATGGTAATATATTCTTGGTCACCTTGGGTACGCGCCCTTATCTCAGCGGCTAGTCTATAGTCATAATCACTGCTGCTAAAATCTTCCTTCAATAGCGTACACAAGTCGTTCCAAGATTGAAATTTATCTTTATTATATCGATACCAGTGTAATGCCTCATCAGTAAAAAAAATCTTAAGCCATTGAGAATATTTTTTCAAACGAAATCCCCCGTGATTGCACAAATCCTTCACACGATTTGGGAAAATCAACCCCTAAGTGGGTGAAATAGAGGTTAAATTCGTTTGTATAAAAAACCCGCCATACTAGTGTACGTCGTCTAGCAATACCATAAACATAGTCTCGACACTCAATATTGATTCCTTCACAGGTCGTCACCATACAACGCTACGCACGTGGCTACCTCGCGCGCAAACGCGCAAAGAGGCTGAGGAGACAGATTGTCATTGCGCAAGCTTCTGTAAGTATATCATTTTGTTATTATTTATTTTAGTACATAGAGGTCTTCATCATCATCATCATCAGCCTATAATGTTCCCACTGCTGGGACACAGGCCTCCTCTCTATGAGAGGGAGTGGGCTGTAATCCACCACGCAGGCCTAGTGCGGGTTGGTAGATGTCATATGTCTTCGAATTTTTAGTTCTAGGACATGCCGGTTTCGTCACGATGTTTTCTTTCACCGTTTTTGAGAGCAGCGGTGATGAAATAAATTACACTAAGTAATGCGTCTGCCTGGGTTCGATCCCACGGCTAACTGCTCGTGAGTCTGGGCTGCGACCACTGGGCCACCGCTGCTCTCACCAGAAACCAGCATGCCTGAGAGATGTTTCTCGGTGGCATGTGGGCGGCATAAAAACCTTGACACCAAGTTATATACTAACCACAAGATAAAGAAAGAAAATCTCTTTCAATCAAACGTAATTAATTCTTCCCTCTTCCACAGATCCGCCGCTTCCTAGCCCGCCGTCAATACAAGCGCCTGCGCATCGAAGCTCGCAGCCTGGACCACGTCAAGTCTCTCAACAAGGGTCTGGAGAACAAGATCATCAGCCTGCAACAGAGGCTGGGAGCAGCCATGGAGAAGAATAAGAGCATCGAGCCGCTGATGGCGCAGATTGTGGATTTGAAGTAAGTAGAATCATAATCTGCCTAGCTTTTTCCCAAATAAATTGGGGTCAGCTTCGGATGCCGCTGAATCCCAGTATTCGAGGCCAGATACCACCACAACTCACTAACGGGGTAATGCAATACCCCTTGGTAAGATTGGTTGATAGACTTCCGAATTTCTGACTACCCGTAACGACTGTCAAAAATCTACAACTGATAGCCGGGGCCAACGGCTTTTCGGGGTTGCCGAGGCCCGGAAGGGTTTCGGTATGGAATGGAACAGATCCATGGACCAACCTTGGTAAGAAGATAAGTGAAGTCTTTCAACAAGGGTCTGGAGAACAAGATCATCAGCCTGCAGAGAAAGCTGGGAGACGCGATGGAGAAGAATAACAGCATCGAGATCTGATGGCGCAGATTGTGGATTTGTAGTGAGTACCTAATCTTCGGGTATTCTACAGAGTCTAAAGACTAAGTTCTTCAATCAGTGCGTCCTGCCTGTTATGAATTATGGGGCCGAAACGTGGCCACTCTCGGTACGGTTGGTCCGTAAATTCAAGCTCGTTCAGCGAGCTATAGAGTGGGCTATGGTGGGAGTCTCTCTGAGGGTTCGCATACGGAGCGAGGTGATCCAGCAGAGAACCAGAGTTGTCGACATAGCTCACAGAATAAGTACGCTGAAGTGGCAACCGGTCATATTAGCCGTAGAACCGATGACCGTTGGGGCAGATGTTTTCTGGAGTGGAGACCGCGAATCGGTAAGCGTAAGGTGGGATGCCCTGAGGCTCGGTGGAGCGATGATCTTTGCTGGGTGACTGGTAGCAACTGGATGAGAGTTGCCGAGTTTTTTTTTTTAACTTTGCCCCGCTCTAGGAATTTCTGCTGTGTCGTGGGAGCGTTTAAACATTTAAACTCACAAGTCACAACACAACAACTATGTATCTACAGGCCATACAAATATTTGTTCCGTGCGGGGATCGAACCCCCGACACGCAGCGTAGCAGTCGATCGCTCAACCACTGCGCCAACCGTGCCGTCAAAATGAACTAAGTGGCGTGCGATTGGAGAGGCCTATGTCCAGCAGTGGGCTGCTGTTGGCTGATGATAAAGATGAATTTTCGAAACTGCTTCTTTAGTGGTTGGACTATATCCCGGTCGGGGAAAGTGTTACTGAGTTTTTACGTCAGGGATTTCTCAGTAGCAACCACGCCTTAAGTTAACGCCTAAAACTGAACTGACAACATGTGTGTGCTACACCCCTGACAAACATTAGGGATTTCAGGCGTGATGATATCGAATAGAAATTTCATGCACGTTAACGATACAGAACAATTAAAATTGAACCATGTAGAATTAACATTAAGGTCTAATTCCAACGCGGGCCTGTGGACGGTGAGTAATGGGCTAGCTCACCGTCCTACCGTCTTATGACCCCAGGCCGTGCCGACGGCGCGTTATTGTTCCACGCGCGCCTAAAGGAGATGTCAGCAAATTGGAAGGGGTCCGAGAGGGCAGATGCCTGCCAGGGCTGCGGCCTGTTCGAAAGAGATACCGTGGCCCTGGAACACAAAGGGCTAAGAAGGAACTTGGATGGGTTTTACAAGTTTTACAGTACAAGTCTGACACTCCCGTCCGCTCCGCCCAGAGTGGGAGGGGTTATTTGATGATTTCCCATCCAAAAAAAGGTCTTATTCCAAAGGTGGACTATTTGTACCAATATTAACAAAGAACTTCTTTTCCACAGGGCGAAACTAGAACTCCTAAAACTAGTAGAAATAGAAGCAAAAACTCTCAAAGTGGACATATTCAGCAAGAACGATCTAATCACCTCTCTTCAAGAAGAACTGGCGAAAGAAAAAGATAGCAACAAACAGCTGGTATTAGAGAAGAAGACGTTGAAAGAAGAGTATGAGAAGAATAGAGTTACGTGGGAGGGAGAGAGTGAGAAGCTGGCTAATGAGTTGAAGAGTATGAAGGAGCATTATGACTTGGCCATTGAAGGTGAGTTTTCATTTTATTTTTCTAAGCAGATGCAGTGCTGTAACTATTCTGAACAATGAATGAACGGTGCAATGATTTGAAAACTATTGTAAAACATCTGAATAAAAAGAATAGAATAAATAAAATTGGGAATAGTTAGAGACATCCACACATTTGTGTCGTTTATGAGCTACCAGGGAAGCCGCATGAGTAGAAAGAACTAGAGCCAAACTTCTAAAATAGCCCATCATTTCAGCCGAAATACGTCCACTGCTGGATATAGGCCTCCCCCAAAGCCACATTGACATAAGGGGGGTTTTGCACATAATCGCCACGCTTGGCAGGCGGGTTGGCGATCGCAGTACGGTTGTTACAAAAGCACAGTGAACGCTTATGCCCATTCTCTGGCAAGTCCCTTAGTCGCCTCTTACGACACCCACGGGAAGATATGGGATGGTGCTATTCTTTACGTCCGACACCATACAGAAAATAGCCCATTTCCTATAATATTGTTATTATTACCTTGAACTAATTAAACGTTTTAAAATGCATGTAGCTAAACTTTATCTTGTTTAGTTTTTATGATAGTGAATTAATGAGTATGAAGCGCTCTTGTCCGACAAAGTAGTTCAAGAATTGATTTATTAGATTAAATAGATATTACGAACATAACAATGTAAAACGATTAACTTTCTTGTTTTCGAGGGACACGATTAACCTGTACTTTCATAAATATATCCAAGGTCAAATTAGTTATGTATTGAAACGCACAATAAGTTGTGATGTGCGCACATGACGATACAAATTAATGATGATTTGATGTTTTAATTTTGGTGATTTGAAAGTATAATTTTAGATTTTTGTGTACATAGGACAAAGGCCTCTCGAGGAGCTCGTGGCTAAATAATAACAGCCGCACGGGTCGATCTTTAAGGTTAAGCCGTACTTGCCGAGGTTGGTCCGTGGATGAGTGACCATAATTACGTACCGAGTTTCCTCCGTGCCTTGGAAAGCACGTTAAGCCGTTAGTCCCGGCTGTCATTAATAGATCTTTGACAGGCGTTACGAGTAGTCAGAAGCCAAAAAGTCTGGCATCCAGTCTTACCAAGGGGTATCGTATTACCCAGTTACTGGGTTGTGGAGGTCAGATAGGCAGTCGCTTCGTGTAAAATACTGGTACTCAGCTGCATCCGGTTAGACTGGAAGCCGACCCCAACATAGTAGGTAAAAGGCGACGCAGATGATCCAGTGCAGTCTAATCGGATGCTGCTGAGTACCAGTATTTTACATGATGCGACTGTTTATCTGACCTACTCAACCCAGTTAGTACTGGGTACTACGATACCTCTCGGTAAGACTGGATGTCAGACTTTCAGGCCACTGACTACCTGTAACGACTGTCAAAGATTTACAAATGACAGCCGTGACCAACGGCTTAACGTGCTTTCCGAGGCACGGAGGAAACTCGATATGTAATAGGTTGGCCACCCATCTACAGACCAACCCAGGCATGCATGGCTTAACCTGAATATTGATCCAAGCGGCTGTTATTAAAAAACCACGAGTTTTAAAAAAATAACTATTTTTAACAGGACATTGTAAAGGACACGAAAAATTCCAAAAAAAATATTTACGATCCTGTAACAATTTTGATAAATGTATTGATAACGCCAAACATTCGGTTAGATAACAGTTGATAACAATTAGTGATAACGAATATATTAATTACTTCCATGTTTCATCGATTTCAAACAGCCGTGTTGGCAAATATTTAGTTTTAGTGCTCGCGCAAATTTTTTTTTGTTATAACAACCAGTTTCACCAAGGGCTATCGTGTTACCCAGTAACTCGGTTGTGGAGGTCAGATAGTCAGATGCTCCATGTAAAATACCCGACTAGAAGTATCCGCGAAAAAGTGAAATTTTCTTTTTAAAAAATTGTCGGTTTGCGGTGTTGTTGTGCTGTGCGACGAAAAATATGCAAATTATGCACTGGAATAATTAAATTATTTGGACAGACCTGTGTGTCGTGTATGTTAGGTTTTTTTTTATGATATGCCGTTGCTAGGAAGTTGTTTACACTACTTCGATATCCTATCTTAATGCCTGTGGTGTTTGGTGGGTGCTAAACATCCAGCATATGGGTCGAAAAATAATTCTTTCGTGTGCTCACAATCCACCTTCTGTTGAACAATAATTTGTCATTATACATAGCAATAGATGGCTTAGCATAAAGGCAGAAATAGATCATTTGAACTTGCCAGCGAAAGTGTTAATTGCAATTCGTATAGATAAACTTGGTAACTTACGCACCAAAAAGTGACCAACAAACAAAAATAAAGAAACATAACTATGTATCAAATTTTTTCCAATAATAAAAGTTTTAGAGAATGCCTGATGGCATTAAGTCTCCCTTTGTACCGCTATTGTGCGTAAAGTTAAAATAAATAAATAAACAACAATGTTGGTATCAGAAGTGATCAGTGCTGTGCCAAGCAAACAATATGAGAACAGTAACGGGTATGAAAGTGCCTTGGTGGAGTGGTCTCAGGAGTTTAAGAGTCGCGCGCAGTTGTGGAAAGGTATTAAAAATATTGGACTTTATTTTTGTTTACACTGAGGTGTAAACGTACCCGTCACTAAGCTGTTACCCAAGCATTCTGTACACCGGACCAAGTAACCCTACGTAAAAATTATTGCTGTGTTATTGTGATAAAAGTGAACGAGAATAAGAAAAAAATGTATCTTAGGAAAAGTCGTTTGTTATCATGAGAATCACGTGTTTAGGTCATCATCATCATCATTTCAGCCCAAAAGACGTCCACTGCTGGACATAGGCCTCCCTCACGTGTCGCCACATTGATATTTTGGGGGTTTTGCCATAATCGCCACGCTTGGCAGGCGGGTTGGCGATCGCAGTACGGTTGTTGCAAAAGCACAGAGAACGCTGCTGCCCATTCTCTGGCAAATCCCTTAGTCGCCTCTTACGACACCCACGGGAAGATATGGGATGGTGCTATTCTTTACGTCCGACACCATACAGATCGTGTTTAGGTATGGATCACTAATTACCAGTCACCCTATATACTCTTCTTTTTCGTTATTTCCTAGCTTAAGAGTAATCCGAACTATTTTTCTTTAGGAAAGATTGTTAAAGTAGCTGCCCTTGCTCACCATCATCCTAATAGAACAGCCCATGGTTACCCAATCATGGGCAATGGCCTTCCCACATACGTGCTTTCCACTTCACACGGCTGCCCGCTGCGGTAAACTTTCAAAATGGAGGTTTATTCCTGGATCTTACTGAAAAACTGTATTTTTTTCCGCAGAGCGCGACAAACAACACGAACAAGAGAAGAAGGCGTTGAACGCCGAGTTAGAAGCAGAGCGACAGAGTCGACAGAAGTTATTGTCAGCGCAGTATGAGTTGCAGGAGAGGATAGATTCTTTACAGAGGTGAGTTGACTACTATCACCTACAAAAGTAACGAGATGGACGATCGAAGACCGTGCGTCACTGCTGGCCTCGAATTTAGAGACCTAGCGCACTTCACGATCTCCACTACGTCCAGTCGCACAAACGGCCAATTGTTCTTGTCAGTTTTTAGGGTTCCGTACCCAAAGGGTCAAACGGGACCCTATTACTGAGACTTCGCTATGTCCGTCCGTCCATCCGCCCGTCTGTCACCAGGCTGTATCTCATAAACCGTGATAGTTAGCCAGTTGGAATTTCTACAGATTATGTATTTCTGTTGACGCTATAACAACAAATAATAAAAACAGTAAAAAAAAATATTTAAGGGGGGCTCCCATACAAAAAAAGTGTTTTTTTTTTCGTTTTTTATTAATAATGGTACGGAACCCTTCGTGCGCGAGTCCGGCTCGCACTTGGCCGGGTTTTTTTTTCATCAATTCAAACATACAACTAAAACTCCTTCAAAAATTCGGTAAATTAAGAGAAGGAAGGAGGAGAAGGGAAAGGTTTTGTTTTTGTAAAGACATCGATTTTTGCGTTAGCTTACGCACGACTCATGCTACGTATAAGGTGTAATGGACACCGACGCTAAAACGGTTACTACGTACCCTCCACATAGAAATTGTTCAAAAGATTTTTTTTTTAAAGACCCCTACAAAAATAAACCAAGCGTCGGGGGCCCGCTAAGTCGACCGCTTATCAAAAGCACAAAACAAAGCGGACCCCGACGCTACGACGCTAATCGTAAATTTTATCAAAATCGGTTCAGCCGTTTAGGAGCTACGATGCCACAGACAGACACACAGATACACACGTCAAACTTATAACGCCCCTCTTTTTTGGTCGGGGGTTAAAAAAACAGCTGTCCTATATATTTTGCCCTTGTATAGATCCAGGCAGGTGATCAGCTAGATCACCTGCCTCGGAAGGTGCCTTGGAAGGTCCATCGACAAATGCTTGAAAAAAAAAACGACTTCCGAAAAAACATTAAAATTGCAAAAATCATTTTACGTTTGGAAGTCGGTGACTTGGTTTGTTTCTTGAAATTTTTGTGACGCTTCTTCTTTTTGGAAGTGGGTTAAAAATATCATGAGATGAAGAAGGGGACGGTCGGCCTATTACCAAGCCCTCACGTAATGTCAATTCCTATTACTATTCACATATTGCTTTCATTTGTAGTAAACCAGCACCGAAGGAGCATAGGAGATCCCTGTCAGATGCCAGCAACAACTCACAACAAGAAACAACAGTTGAAGATGTAAGTTATTGCAATTATCTTTTATTTTAAAAGGCATTTCAAAAAAGTATTGCGCACAAAATATGATAATTGGAAATTTCTGTTTTGATCATTTATAATCGGTCTAATTTAACTGTACTGTAACACTATTTTTCAAAAATCTTTTTAGTAACTTTTTATACCTTCCATAGGTATAAAAAGTTACTAAAAAGATTTTCCTGCTTATGTGTCCAGTTAAATTAAAATCGGTTCTGACATTTCGGAAAATAAGGACTTGTAAGTTTGTATGAAATGCCGTAAGGCGTAAACGCTCTTAAATACTTTCATGTTTTGCATAATTAATTAGTTATCTTTTTTATAACGACAGATAACATCAAGTGGATTTTCGGAATTAATTTCATTACTCTTTTGCCGGTTTTCACCAACATTAAATGATACCTAATGTTTCATCATTAGCCTACAGCTGTCTACTGCTGGACATAGGCCTCTTCAATCGCACGCCATTTTACTCGATTCTCGGCACCTCTCATCCAGTTGCTACCCTACAAACGATCGTCGCTCTACCCAGCTTGAAGGCGTCCTACCTTAAGAGGGGACTCTAGTGGGCCTTTCTCCATACAAACGTATTGCGCTGTTTTCTTCGTGGATAATGCGTCAAGAGCAATAATTTTTTTCCAAAAAATCTAGGTCTTATTAATACATTCCCCTATCATTTCTTTTTTTTTCAAAACATAATCACTAAAAGAATTATGACAATCCGAAAACCCGATAAAAAGCCCGTTTTTACCGCTATGTTCAGACGACTATCAGACAAATTAGATAAGTTTTTAACAAAAAAAAATAGAAGCATAGAATATACTTTTCTTCTCTTAACTTTTCATCCTCCAAATTATTTTGTGTATAAATTATAAAGGTTTGTTTTGCGCACCTAACTATAGTAAAATTATTTTATTTTCCCTAGGATTATGGCTACGGGTCAGTCAGATCCGTGGAGAGTACTCGGCCAGCGTTGGAAGCTGTCAACTGGTCAGCAGGGTCACACAATGGACCAACACAACCGGTAAGTACTTATATATAGGCCAGGCCCGAAGGCACCTAAGAAGCCGATTCCTACCGGCTTCCCTTTGGGAACAAGGCACTACATACGTAGTGTCTACTGTAGTCAAATGGTAAATTATGTACACATCTGTAGGTATCACATCACAGTATAGACATTGAATACACCGATGTTTTCAAACCTATGGATTGAAAACATTACAAAAATGCCAAAAAATTTAATGTCAACAAAGAAAGCTACATGTGGCGCCAGTAAGCCGATGCTCGGGTGTCAGAATTCAGATCTAAATTCGTATGGCCGCGGACACGTGACTTCGCGGCTATCAGCACCGTTTTGTAGGAACTAGGTAAGCCGAAGTTTATCGAGTTACTACAAAGTTTCTATGTATAGAAAGCTAAATTAGAACCACTTTCCGATCTCCGATTGAGCTGAAATTTTGCACCCACCTTTTGTTCTAAGAACAATACATTTTTATGACAGACATTACTTAATCCTGCAGCCAGGATTGTCTCCTCACGAGGGAATTCCTCAACGGTTAATAGCACAGATACGAAACTTTGCATTCGAGTTCATATTTGATGGATAATCACGATTTGTATCATGAACTCATCCTACCGCCAGGATCGTCTCCTCACGAGGGAACTCCTCAATGTTTAATAGCACAGATACGAAACTTTGCATACGAGTTAATGTTTGATGGATAATCACGATTTGTATCATGAGCTCATCCTACAGCCAGGATCAACTTCTCACGAGGGAACTCTTCAACAGTTAATAGCACAGACGTGAAAATTTGTATGAATGTTCATATTTGATGGATAAACATGAATTTTATCATTATCTAATCCTGCAGCCAGGATCGTCTTCTCACGAGGAAACTCTTCAACATTTAATAGCACAGACACGAAACTTTGCAAACGAGTTCAAATTTGATGGATAATCACGATTTGTATCATGAACTCATCCTACCGCCAGGATCGTCTCCTCATGGGGAACTCCTCAACGGTTAATAGCACAGACATGAAACTTTGTATATATACGCGTTCACTTTTTATAAATAAACATAATTCCTATAGTTACCTCAAGCTTGTCGAGTGAATGGTAAATGCTTTAAAAACTAAACGCGCCAAGCTTTTGTGAAAATTATCCTATATCGTTTTTGTTTACTCAAAGATTTATTTTCTTCTTTCCAGTGCATCTTTATAAAAGCTTGTTTCAAAAAGGTTTTATAACTTATATTTTTATTTGTTAATAGTTCCTGTGCATTTAATCGTTATAATAAATATGTTATGAAAAAAAAATATCGAGTCGGGTCCTTAGAATTTTTTGGTATTTTTATCATGAGATACTGACGCCAAAATTACAAATAGCGCCGAAGCGTGACGTAAATTTCTGGTATTTTCGTCATGGGTGTCATTTTCGTGGTTTTCGGGTTCGCTGATGATCAAAACGAAAATAAAAAAAAATTAAAACAAAGTTTTTAATTCTCATTTTTTTCTTCGGCTTCCCCTTTCAATATTTTCACCCTTCGCCACTAATATAGGCTATCGTATCACCAGCAGTTATGTAAATACGACTCATATCTTTATCTGAATCACCTAAAAAGGGTGTTTTTTTTTTTAAATGGTCTGGATTGTCCAAATCTGAAACTATGAGGAATAGCGAATAATAGTCACAGGGGTATCTGGTCTGATTTTGATGAAAGCTAAAACTGTATAATTAGACTTTTGTAAAAATCTACAAGATGTTGTTTTGCATCCTCGTCAAAATTCAGGAGGTTGTCACAAAAGCCATAAATAATCAATTAAAATTACGGTACCTAGGCAATTATTAATAAACGCTGATTTTTTTGTTGTTGTTTCTGTTAGTCAGCATTTCAGAATAACCCCCTTAACGTGGTTTAGGGAATAAGAAATTATTGAATAAACGTTTGAGATTTTTGTATGTGTGGAAGCGCGGTTATAGGGCAAGAATCAGATGGCCCACGTATAAACACGGGTGATTAATTAACACTTACCGATTTCAGTAAATAAATAAAAAATAAAAATTACCTACCCATTTTATTATTGATTCGGGACAAGAATCATTAGCATAGTTACCTCCTTGAATTTGACGAGAATACAAAACAACACCTTGTATATTGTTAGTGAGGTATCGAACCCGTTGTTTTGGAAAAAAACACACACTGTATGATCACACCATTCGATAGTGTCACTAAGGAACAAAATCATTGGAAGTAATGACATACGGCCAAACCGCCATCTCCTTCGTGGTCTGCCGGGACCCCGTGTCACTATTTTAGGGCACTAATCCATAACTTTAGGGGCCGACAACTCGTTATGTCATACATGTCCAGCCTAGTCTCATTGATATTGGGCAGCCTTTTGCGCCACGAGAACCTTGCCTTTTGAGAACCAAATCAATCAATAATTTTTATTTTAAATATTAATGCCAACACGACGAAAGGCGCCTGATTTTAATATTTAGTGCAACAGCACTAAATATTAAAATCAGGCGCCTTTGCCCGCTCTACTTCGTTTTTTTTTAAGTGAATACATCTTTAGCGGGGTTGTGCACTTTTGTGATGGGTAAAAAATGTTAAACTCGAAAATCGATCAACCTTAGATTACATAGATTTAATATTACCATAATAATAGATCGAAAATTCGTAAGACGGATTGACATCAGGTTCCAAAGGAATTTGAACATTAAGACATCTGTCATTGAGTTTGGGTTTCCAAAAACGAATAATTATCTTATGCACAATCAAAACTTTCGGTTTCTCCAAAGAGGTATAATTCGTAAGACGGATTGTAATAGTTCTGAAGTATTAAATTTTTAATGTAATATAAATTGTCATGTTTGTGTACGATAGTGCAATAAATGAATATTGTATTTTACCCCATAAATTATAGTACTTTTATACTGATAATTAAAGCAATTCGTGCATAGTTATTCCCTTACCATTCCAAAATATCACTGCAATGCACAACGTTAATATTCAAGTTTTCACTTCAGCCGGCACGGCACTCCCAGAGTGCAACCCGTTTCTTTTTGTAGCCTACATTGTGTCCCACTGCTGAGCAAAGGCCTCCCCTTTCTCCTTCGATACCTCGCTATCCTGTGCGGTCTCTGACCATGTTAGCCCCGCAAACAGGATCAGATCGTCACGCCACCTTCGCCGTCTCTACGGCGCTATCCTTCCTCAGGCGTCCAGTGTGTTACCATCTTTGTCCATCTCGTTTGCGGTTCTAATTTTTTTATTTTGTTGAACAGGTGGCGGACGCAGGCCTGGTACTACGCATGAGGAACAGGATATCAGCGCTTCAGAGTGAACTGTCACGCACACAGAAGAGGTCTACGGACCTCGAGGAGAGGATTATGAGTAAGTTTCAAGTTTT
The DNA here is from genome assembly GCA_949152445.1 of Cerastis rubricosa. Taxonomy (NCBI): domain Eukaryota; kingdom Metazoa; phylum Arthropoda; class Insecta; order Lepidoptera; family Noctuidae; genus Cerastis; species Cerastis rubricosa. The sequence goes on along the minus strand of OX424550.1, from coordinate 3,614,745 downwards.
TTTAACCGAGTAAGTGATTCACAGATAACTTTCGTCTTGAGCATAACCTCGATCGCTACCATAGTCGAGGGTAGATGGGCTGCCGGGTACTAGGGGCCAATTCCTCGCACTCTGGCGACGCTTAATGATCTTTTGGAGTCTGGTCCAACTAGCGACCTGTTTGTGGATGGATGGATGAAGATTTTATTGGTATGTCAGAAGTACTGTGAGAGAAATTTATGAGTGTTTGTTAACCTCCTTTTATTTATATCATGTTCAAGTTTCAGCTTAATTTGCTTATGTGTAATAATTGTCATTTTAATTTTAGTTACTGCAATTGGTGGTAAAAACAACCTTTGTAATTAAATAAATATCAGCCTAAAATGTTCCCACAGATGGGGCACAAGCCTCCTCTCTATAAGAGGATATTCGCAGATAACAATGATTAATATTGCAATAAATATATATCACTGGACCAAGTCTTTTATCAGCAAATCGTGTTAGCAGTTCATCGAACTTAACAATCATAAATCAAATCACATGAGATTTCATCATCTGTCTAGACTTTTTCCCAACTATGTTGGAACCGGCTGCCAGTCTAACTGGATGCAGCTGAACACCTGTATTTTACATGGAGCGACTGCCTATCTGACCTCCACAACCCAGATAGTACTGGGTAATACGATGCCCCTTGGCAAGACTGGTTGTCAGACTTTCGGGCAACTACCTGTAATGACTATTAAAGACCTATTAATTTAATGTTTTGCCGACAAAGTTAAAAAACTTTTTAACCGGTGCAATGTGGGTGTATTATTTATTTATAAGAATAAGCACACCAACAGCACAGTCACTTAAGGGTACACAAGTCGGCCATTCTTCCATACAAACGTAGTATGGTGATAACTCGTCTGTTTGACGGTGTAGGTTCAAAACTAATAAAAATTCTATCAACTGGTCTTGTCATTATCTAGCCCTGTATGGAAGCAGAATTGGAAAAAAAATATTGGTTTGGAAGTTATGAGCCTCGAAACTTCCGTATTTCAACACTAATTTTAACTCATCTTTGGGCGTAAATAAATCACTTATGTAGTATGAAAATGGAAAAAAGTGACACCGTACAGGGATTGATAATTTATTCAAAAGTTCAAATAATTTATTTTGAGTAGATACATTTAGTAATTTTCCCATAATATCTATACGGCCAAAACTCAATTTATGAAATTTGACGCGCTCATTTTCGCTATAAATCGTCATATGTTTCACTAAACAAATAAATAAATATATAAATAAGTAAACAAAAACTAGATAAATTAATACTAAATAAATTAAACTTTGTAAATTAAAAACTTACTAAATAGGATGCATATTACCCTCGTCCGCCAACGAGTTCGTGCCGTCGACTCGTGCAACCTTAAAATTCAAATAAACTTACATCTAAAATTGGCATTTTAGTAACCATGCAAATAACAGCCATGTACGACGTTAACCTAATGAATATTAGAGATAAGAAAAAATAAAAAGTGTGTCCAGTAGACCTAAATCCAGAACACTACAAAAACAAAACAATTAGAGCTACATAGACGTGCATTTTTCGCAATGTTTATATAGGAAACGTCTGTATGAAGCGAAAGTGAAGTTTTATTGTAAAATTACATACCATATTGCAATTTAATCTATAACTTGACATGACACGATTGTAAAGCACTACCTATTACCTATTCCATAATTATTATTATTTTATTCTTCTTTTTACTACCTACCGACTACTGCAATCTGACCAAATATGACTTTGTGTGTTATTGTATACTGTTTATTTTTTTTTATTATTATTATGTTTATTTGTACACAAAGGAAAAAAGTAAACTTACATAACACACAGTGAAAAAGTTGTACAGCGAAGACATATTAAAATGCGAACTTCTGCCTCCTAAACTAGGCCAGAAGCCTGTGTTTTAGGAGCCAACGTTCATCTAAATCATTGGTACACTAATGATATTGACATAGATGTTGACAGTCATGCAAGTTACACAATAACATAAAATATACGTATTTTTCAGTTAAAATAATACAGTACTTACAATAAAGTCAGGATACAATTTTAATAAGATTTTCAGTTTCATCATACGTTAACTTCTGCAACCATTTGGTGAGTTTAATTTTGACTTCGTGTTTAGTCAGAGCGTAGATAGAAATGTTTTTATTTATTTTATTATACAGTCGCGAGCTGGTTGCCGATTGATAATTGGACATCATAACTAATTCTAGACATGTATTTCTTATTTTACTTTATTTCTGAAATGTATTGTGTTAATTACGAGTATTAGGTATTGTTCATAATCTCAACAGCAAACCAACATTGTGCTTTGCAGTGCCCTGACAGGATTCATGTACAAAAACCGACAGTTAATTATTATAAAATGTGTGATGTGCATGAGAAAAAATAAATAAATAAATAAAACTCATAGAAATAACATCGATGGGGTAATCTGTCAAGTTAGACCTTTCATTATAAAGCCTCGCCATACGTGTCAGGGGCCTATTAAAATGGTATTTAAAGTATATATGTATAGATAGATACACCTCTGCCTAACCGTTTGGTGATAACAAGCTTGATGTTAATTACTAATTTTATTTATCTTCTTCCACCAGACCGTCATTCATCAACACCTACGAACCCCAACATAGACCGCTACAAGCTGGAAGAGCTGGAGATGGAAAACAAGAAGTTAAGGGAACACCTGGACAGGCTTCGGGCAGCTGGAGACACCATGCTGGTCTCCAAGGAAGTTATAGGTATGCACATATAGAACTTGAGGTGAGAACATTGAGAACACCTGGAAAGTCTGCGGACAGCTGGAAATACCATGCTGGTGTCCAAGGAAGTTATAGGTAAGAACATACAGAACTTGAGGTGAGAACATTTAGAACACCTGGAAATGCTGCGGACAGCTGGAAGTACCCTGATGGTGTCCAAGGAAGTTATAGGTAAGAACATATAGAACTTGAGGTGAGAACATTGAGAACCCCTGGAAAGTCTGCGGACAGCTGGAAGTACCATGCTGGTGTCGAAGGAAGTTATAGGTAAGAACATACAGAACTTGAGGTGAGAACACCTGGAAAGGCTGCGGACAGCTGGAAGTACCATGCTGGTGTCCAAGAAAGTTATAGGTAAGAACATACAGAACTTGAGGTGAGAACCTTGAGAACACCTGGAAAGGTTGCGGACAGCTGGAAGTACCATGCTGGTCTCCAAGGAAGTTATAAGTAAGAAGAACATACAGCACTTGAGGTGAGAACACCTGGACAGGCTGTGACCTGCTAGAGAAACCATGCGAACGACTATCAAAGATCTACAATTGCCAGACGGGACCAACGGCTAAACGTGTTGTCCGAGGCACGGAGGAAACTCGGTATGTAATGCGAAGTTTCCTCCGGTCGCGGCTATCATTTGTAGATCTTTGACAGTCGTTACAGGTAGTTAGTGGCCCGAAAGTCTGACAACTAGTCTTACCAAGCGGTATCAATACAATACCCTTTATTTCAGCCAAATAAGGCCCATAAATCACTATACATGGAAGGAATTGAGAGAGGCCTTTGATGAGTAGTGGGACAGTCATCATCTGCCCAGCCTTTTCCCAAACTATCTTGGGGTCGGATTCCAGTTTAACCGGATGCAGCTGAGTACCAGTATTTTACATGAAGCGACTATTTATCTGACCTTCATAACCCAGTAACTGGGTAATACGATACCCTTTAGTAAGACTGAATATCAGACTTTTAGCTTCTGACTACTCGTAACGCCTGTCAAAGATCTATAAATGACAGCCGGGACCAACGGCTTAACGTGCTTTCCGAGGCACGGAGGAAACTCGGTATGTAATTATAGTCACCTATCCACAAACCAACCTCGGCAAGCACGACTTAACCTTAAAGATCGGCTCGTGCGATATGTACAGCTAACATACAGCTTAATATTGAAACCAAAAAACCAAATTCTATGCTAATTTGTGTTCTTTATCTTCTAGAACAAATGAACGTGATGCAGAAGGAGCTAGATAGACGAAGAGACGAATGCATTCAATTGAAGAGTGTCCTTACCAACCAGGTTTGTTTTACTACTTATTTTCTCCTTAATTCATTCAAGAGTGTCAATAGAGTTTCTTGCCCATTCTTCTCCATAGAGATGTACGCTTTGGAATGGGCAACTACAGTACTTTCACAAATATGATCACAATTTTTTTCTTTGTCTTTCGGGTAGATTATTAAAAAGTATTGGACACATATTTTTTCTTTTTTCACGTGGTCATAAAATTACGAAGATAAATTGAGTTGAAATGGCGCATGACGTCACTTGTAGGTGATTTTATGCCTACTTGTGACGTTGTGAGCACCCACTCTCTAACTTCAATAAGTTTTAACTAAGTGATTTTTTGATAAAACAAAAAGTACGCGTCTAATATTTTTGTATTACTTGTCTGACGGACAAAATAGAATTTCGTTTTCTTTACCCAGTATTATCCCCTATTATTATGCCTTGTGACTGGGACTGTAGGTTCATTGTATTGTAGGTTTGTTTCGACAGTTCAACAGTGTTTTGATTTTGATTGATTCAAATCTAGTCCATCGTTACCGGTAACCGGTTCAAAATTACGGGTCACGGCACCAGAGAGAATCAGCCTGTAATGTTCCCACTGCTGGGACACAGGCCTCCTCTCTATGAGAGGGAGTGGGCTGTAATCCACCACGCGGGCCCAGTGCGGGTTGGTAGATGTCACATGTCTTCGAATTTTTAGTTCTTCGACCGGTTTCTTTACGACTTTTTCCTTCACCGTTTTTGAGAGCAGCGAAATTACACAAAGTAATGCGCCAGCATGGGTTCTTACCCACGGGTTACTGCTCGTAAGTCGGGCCTGCCACCACTGGGCCACCGCTGCTCTCTCTCGCTTCCTCCTTAATGACATTTTATTAAGAAATATGACCACTCGTGTCCGAATTTCTGGTTACATTTCTCTGTGTCCGGTTCCAACCTGAACTCAATAACATACTTTTCGTTTATTTACAAAACAGGCTCTGTATACAAACGTCACGTTATCTCTAAATGTATTCTGTCACTAACAGATCTGTGATAAGGCGTGATAAAAATATCAGAGCTGTTTACTCATGTCACAGAAATATACGTATATAAATAAAATAAAACTGTCTGTCCGTTACAATTCTCAAGCAGTGATAGCCTAGTAGGTGAAGGAAAACATCGTGAGGAAAACCGGCATGTCCTAGAACTAAAAATTTGAAGACATGTGACATCTACCAACCCGCACTGGTCCAGCTTGGTGGATTACAGCCCAATCCCTCTCATAGAGAGGAGGCCTGTGTCCCAGCTATGGGAACATTATAGGCTGATGATGATGATGATGATAGCCTAGTGGTGTGACCATCGGATTGCTAAGTCATAAGTCTATAGTTCGAACCCAAGACACGCACCTCTGATTTTTCAGATTCATGTGCGTATTATACACCGTCAAATTTTGATCGTTTTAATTCCTTGGACGAGTGATTCAACTTGCAAAATAGTATTCATAAACAACTTACACATCATTGTATCGCTTAAAATAAAATAAAAAACTAAAAGCGTTCCGTTCTTTGCCATTTGGCTACGGAACCCTAAAAATAACAAGTGATAACGTAATATTCGCAAAATGTGTGTGTGGTCACATCATATGGTACGAAATGAGTTTCAAATGGTACTACTAATGGTTTACAATGCTTTTTCACGAATGCGAAAAATGTTTCAAGTTTACAAAAAAGGTAATTATTTTTAATTTTATCACTACAAATCGATAGTGTTTCATGCACCCAATCGACCCTCCAAGGGATTAAAACGATTAAAATGTAACGGTGTATAACTATTACTTGCTTCGGTGAAGGAAAACATCGTGAGGAAACCAGTATGCCTGAGAGATATTTCTCGACGGTATGCAAAAGCCGGCTGGAAATAAGCGACTTCCTAGAAAACACTTAAAAGTGGAAATAACTTTGAGAAGACGGTAATTTTTAGTTTCATTGACTTTGAGGATTTTTTCGTGTATCGTGGGTGCGTTTACAACCATGTTAACTCACATACGCAAACAAACATGGAACAACTATCTGTAAGCCATACAAATATTTGTTCCGTTCGGGGACCGAACCCGCGACACGCAGCACAGCAGTCGATTGCTCAACCACTGCGCCAACCGTGCCATCATATGATACAAGATAACTCATAAATTACCTAAGTTAAGTTAATACAATTTCTATCATCGCGCGAGCTTCCTCTACCAAGGAATACCTACCTTGTTTAGAAGTCGGTTAATAAGAATTGGCATAAGAAAACCTTTACATCTCTATCTATTACCATTTTGGGGAAAACAGACTTGATTTTATTATAACCACTTCATTCGGTATCGAAATAACAGCAAATAAAAACATATTTTCGTAAAATTCAACGTTTTTAGGTGATCGACTAAAATAGTTAAATTGTAAAACAGCCACCTCCGAATAATAACACTAGTATAAAACCCAAATATTTTACCTTTTCGTAACATGAAGTGTTTGTTTGGAGCAGAACTGACACATTTCTTTGTAGGAAGCGGAAATACAAAGCGCTGTGTTTATTTTGAAATAATGTCATAATTACCATGTTTGCTGAAAATGACGTTAGTGTAAAAAGAATTGGCTTTGACGGTTAAGAGTGTTTACGCCTTAAAACAAACTTTCAAGTCCTTATTTTCCGAAATGACTGGACCGATTTTAATGTTTCTTCATACGCATAAGCAGGATACATAGGGCTAAAAAGTAAGAAAAAATTATTTTCGAAATTAAAAAAAAAAGTCAATTTCTGTTTATAATTTATAATCGGTCTAATTTAGCTGTAACACTATTTTTCGAAAATGTTTTTAGTAACTTTTTAGACCTATGTCTCCTGCTTATGCGTATGAAGTTTCATTAAAATCGGTTCAGTCATTTCGGAAAATAAGGCCTTGAAAGTTTGTATGAAATTTGTTAAGGCGTGAACGAACGCTCTTAAAATAAATATGAACAATTAGTGTTTCACATCGGTTTTTAAGAACTTTAAGTTGATAGTATTTTTAATGTGCAAGTGTGTTATTTTGTCGTGTTAATTTACCAAAAAAACTTTATAAAACTTTTGTGAGGAAAAGCAAAACATGGAAGTGAAACACCAAAGGTGAATAAAGAATGAATTAAGACCATAAGTGTTATTTAAAGTGCCAGGGGTAAAATAGTGTCAAAATGGCACTTCCATTGACTGGAGTGAAAATGTCCAAACAGCTGTACATAGATCAGCCGGTACATAGAAGTCACTACTACTATTGCCAGAAAGAGGTACGGACGTTTATTTATGCATTTAGCATTACAACTTTAAGGGAAGGGGGTAGACAGAGACAGCAAAGTACACCCATATTTTTATCCGACTTCTAAAAAAACATCCAGCATTTGTCTTTTATTCGTGTACTAGCTGTCCCGCGCAACTTCGTCTGCGTCACATTTTCCCCGTGTTCGCAATATTTTTCATTGCTGCTCCGTTCCTTTTTGTCGTAGCGTAATGATATAGCCTATATAGCCTTTCTCGATAAATGAACTATCTAACACTGAAAGAATTTTTCAAATCGGATCAGTAGTTCCTGAGATTAGCGCTTTCAAGCAAACAAACAAACAAACTCTTCAGTTTTATAATATTAGTATAGATGTACACCAATTTCTCCATGATTATTGGTTCGATTAAGGAGATTATTTTTCCATTTGGCAAAAGCATGTAGCCATGGTAGTCCCATATTAATTTTATTAACTTTTCTTCGGTACTTTATGAGTTAGCCTCTATGGGCTTGTACACAAAACTGCGATGCGACGTTGCATCGTAAAAATCTACGAGCTCCCACGACGCATCGCAAGAACTTGCGAATTGATTCGCAAGTTCTTGCGAATTGATTCGCAAGTTCTTGCGATGGGTCGCAAAGTCGTCAAGCGACGTATATCTTCTATGTTTCTTTTTCCTGTATCTCTTTAGCAATAACAGAAGTGCGCACTTTTTTTACAATCCATGTCACGAACTCACGACCTAGACGTTCAGTACGGTTGACGTTCGTCGAAGGAATGGTCAACCCAAATCGTGGAAAGGAGACGCCTTGCCGCACGAAATGGCATCGCAGCAATTCGTATCGCAGTTAAGACGTCATCGTAATCCTCCTGGTGAAGGTTGCGGGGATCCGCTGGATGCGAGTCGCACGGGACCGGTCAATGTGGCGACACTTGGGGGAGGCTTATGTCTAGCAGTGGTCGTTTTTCGGCTGAAATGACGATGATGATGTATGAATGGGGAAGTCGGCTAAATAGTTCAGCTCTAAATAAATATAATATTTTTCTTATTGCAACACAGAAACCGTGGTTCCAAGCTCTGAAAAACGTTGTGAGTAATAGAAATGACCGTAGTGATCAATGTCTTATAATATAATCAAATGCTTGTTTAGATGTTTTTAGTTAACCATTGTTTTTATTATTATATTTTAACTTTTTTGTGATAAGGGGATTTTTTATTTGAATATAATTATGAAACAACAAAAGTTTTTAAAATTGTACTAAATGTTTAAACTTAGAGACTATACAGGGTTTTTGGTAAAACACCAACAACCTCTTAAGAGGTCATTCTACTCATTATTATGAACAACTTTTACTATGAGATCAAACGCGAAAAAAAAAAACAGCTGTTCCCTACATTTTGACGAGTTATGTGAACGTAAAGTACGGAACAGCTGATATTTTTTTGCGATTTCAGTTTTGGTCCTATAGTAAAAGTTGTTCATAATGATGAGTACAACGACCTCTTAAGAGGTTGTTGGTGTTTTACCAATAACCCTGTATACACAAGATGTAAACGGAGCCTTCACGAAGTCGTCAACCAAGCGTTCTGTACGTCAAACTAAGTAACCCTACGCAAAAATTATTCCTCGGAAGCGACTATTTTTTTTTGGGGGGAAATTATCATGTTTTACCGTAAAACTCAATGTAACGCACTCAAAACATTGTGCTGATGGATGTATTGAATAGTAAACTGATGATGGAGGTAATTTAAAGTACTGTTATAAAATTAAAAAATTGTATAAAAAAAAATTAAAATATTGGAACTTTGACGTCCACTATCTCAGTAACTAGAAGGTTCCCAGGTATGGTCTAGAAGAAAAAAATGATCGCAATGGCGGGGAGAACAAGTGCCTTGCGGCTTCGGTAAGGCTCTATTTACACCCTTTATAAAGGGGATCGAAGATTTTTTTTGTTTGAAACGTGGCCTGCCTAACATCCGCCATTTTATTTTATTTTCAAAATAGCGGCCACTGATAAAACTTGTATGAAACGATAGCTGGCATCAAAACAAACAAATATTTTTTTTAAAAAAAGGGTTTGGGTAAAAGTGGCATGGTTTTTTTAAGTCTGGGGCCACTAATCAAAAACATTTCATTAGTTAGAACACAATCTTCTATGAACAATGATTTCCAAAATGCATCGGAGCCGAGATATACAGGGTGCATTTTTGAAGTGGGTGGAAGGCCAAATCCGAAACTATCAGGAATAGCAAAAAACACTGAAAGGAGTCTCGATCCCGATTTTGATGAAAACTAAAACTGCATCAATGGTTTTTTGAAAAATTAATATTCCTAGCCAAGAAACGATCCCGTTGATTTTGAAAAAAAGCACATCCTGTACTATTACACCATTCGATAGTGTCGCTGCTAAGGATCAAATTCAGCGAAGTAATGACATACGGCAAACGAAAGGAAGGAGTTAATTTTTGATAAAAATTATGTACATACAAAATATGTACGTAGCTAACAGTTAGCAGTAATCTACGAACAACACAACTTTGACATCAGATATTAAAGTTCCGATATAATTTTCGGCAAAATTCTTTTAGTCAGTCATAATTATTATACAACGTGTAACGTTAAATGCGCAAAACCTCAGACACCCCAAATGATATTTAATTCAATTAACCTTATTCAAAAAAACGTAAAGGTTTCATGTGCTGTTTTAGTTTTACTGGAAATTCTGATTGTTTGTTTCTTTCTTTCTATTTTCCCCGCGTATGAGAAAATTAAAATTGGACGACAAACATTTGTGTTTGTTTACCTATTTTGGCGGGTTTGCGCACGTTATGGCTTGACCTATGAACAAATAGACAGGGCAACATATTTAATGAAGATTTTTTGAAAAAATGTGACCTATATTAAAAAGTGGTTCAATTGATTCTGCTCGTTATTCTGATCAAACTATTTTCAGGTTTTGCACATTTAACGTTACACGTTGTATAATCCACTATACGTTAGCAACAATTATGTTTGTGGCCGCTGTGAAAAAAAATCATGCCACTGGTTCATACAAAATTACCCAAACCCCTTTGCCACAAGTTTTATCAGTGGCCGTATTAAAATAATATATATAAAACGGCAGAATTTAGGCAAGCCAAATAGTTCAAAGCCCTTTAGTTTTTTCAATATTTTTATTATTTTTGACATTTATTTTGTTTATTTTTCCATGCCTTCTGCGGCTGTCATTGCATGGTACTTACATATTTTTTCTACATTTATTTTGTAGATGGTAAATTAAAAAATACTGTTTTGCATGGTTGTTTTATTAGTTTATGTTCTAGCACTTGTATTTAGGAAGATATTATTATTAATACTGTGCACAAAAATTAAAAAATACCTGCAATCTTTAAAAAAATATTTTATTTCGTCATTTAGAATTTACTTAACACCCATGTTATTCATAATTTTAGAAATAACCTTCTAAAATTGCTTTGTTAATAGATACACCGTATTCTAACTTGTAAATAATAGAAAAAAAAAAAAAATAGACTTTTTATTAATATCACAAACACAAGCTTGGATCATGCTCAAAATAGTCAATCGTCAGTCCTATATGCTACATAATCTACTAACTCAAAACGTCTATAAACATACATTCAACTTTAAATTCTATTCCAAAAGACGTTGAACTCAAAGTCGCTCACTACATCAGAAACACAAGCATTACACTAAAAGTAGCTCCCCTGTACCAAATATCCTACTAAAACTAATTTTCTCTTAAATTTAAGTTTAATTTTGAACTCTATTCCAACAGACGGTGAACTTAAAGTCGCTCGCCACATCGAACTACGGATCGGACGTCGATATAATCAATGAAGATGGGGAACTAGCGACCGCTTATGAAGCTCAGAAAGGAATTAACAGGTAATCTATACTATAATATTATAAAGCTGAAGAGTTTGTTTGTTTGTTTGCTTGAACGCGCTAATCTCAGGAAATACTGATCCGATTTGAAAAAATCTTTCAGTGTTAGATAGCCCATTTATCGAGGAAGGCTATAGGCTATATATATCATCACGCTACGACAAATAGGAGCGGAGCAGCAATGAATAAATGTTGCGAAAACGGGGAAAATGTGACGCAGACGAATTTGCGCGGGACAGCTAGTTTGAAATATCTTGACTGTCTCGTTGGTTTTGTGGTCACAATCGCGACTGCTGAGGTCCTGGGTTCGATTCCCGGGACGGACAAATTGTTGTTGGGTTTAACCATCAGGAATTTCTCAGTAGCAGCCACGGAGTCTGGTTTTGTGCCCGGTTGATGACAATATTAGGCTCGCCCCCTATTACTTAAACATAACTGGCGAAATGTGGGTGTCATCATCATCATCATCATTTCAGCCCAAGAGACGTCCACTGTTGGACATAGGCCTACACCAAGTGGCACATTGACATTTTGGGGGGTTTTGCCATAATCGCCACGCTGGGCGATCGCAGTACGGTTGTTACAATAGCACAGAGAACACTGCTACCCATTCTCTGGCAAGTCCCTTAGTCGCCTCTTACGACACCCACGGGGAGATATGGGATAGTGCTATTCTTTACGTCCGACACCATACAGATCAATATGGGTGTACTATTAGGTAATTCTCAACATGAATGATGTAGCTTGAATGATGTTGCTAATGACCAAGCTTTTGTAACAACATTTTGATTTAAAAGAGTGTCCAAGAAGTTTCTTGCCCATTCTTCTCCATAGAGATCTACGCTTTGGAATGGGCAACTACAGTACTTTCACAAGTTATTATGCCTTGTGTCTGTGACTGTAGCTTTGCTTTATGTTCTGTTTTTTGACTTTCAAAAGTGCATGTAATGGTCCAATTGAAATAAATGCTTTTTAATAATATTTTTTTGTTAGGTCATGTTGAAATATCATACAAGAGATCTTAAATATTTCTTTGTATGAGAAGTGGACTTACCCCGTGGTTGATTAATTACAAGTCATTGTAATCTTATTATTCTTACATAGCTCGGGGCGAGGAGCTCGTGGCTAAATAATAACAGCCGCACGGGTTGATCTTTAAAGTTAAGCCGTGTTTGGTCCGTGAATGGGTGACAATAATTACATACCGAGTTTCCTTCGTGTCTCGAAAAGCACGTCAAGCCGTTGGTCCCGGCTGTCATTTGCAGACCTTTGACAGTCGTTACGAGTAGTCAGAAGCCAAAAGTCTGACCAAGTCCAGTCTTACCAAGGGGTATCGTATTACCCAGTTACTGGGTTGTGGAGGTCAGATAGGCAGTCGCTTCATGTAAAATACTGGTACTCAGCTGCATCCCGTTAGACTGGAAGCCGACCGCAAGACAGTTTGGGAGAAGCCTAGGCAGATGATGTAATCTTATTCTCCTTGCAGGCAACTACAGGAAGAATTGATAGCAGAGAAGAAATTCTATTCGGAACACATATCCAAATCGAAATCTGAGATCGAGAAGTTAAGAGAAGAGAATGAGAAATATCAGAAGTAAGTACTATTTTATTATTTATTTGTTTCTGTAAATAATGTGTCTGTTATTGGCTGCGGGACTGTTCGAAAAAGATATTGCGGCACTGGAACACAAAGGGCTAAGAAGGAACATGGATGGGTTTTAGTCAGTACAAGTCTGACACTCCTTTCCGCTCCGCCCAGAGCGAGAGAGGTTATTTGATGATATTCCTTTCGTAAAAAAATAAAATATGTAGGCATGTTAACTAAGATTGATTTTGATTTAACTAGACTGTAAAGTTCACTCCGTGTATAGTTCAAACTTTATGGCGGCTCTGAAGTTAGCTGCGAGTGACCGTCTGCGCTCTACACTGTAAAACCAATGCGTCATCTGCGCATCATTGATACCTAAAATTGTGTCACTATTTAGTTGATAGTGTTGATACTCATGCATACACTTATTTTTAGTTTACTTTTATTCCCCACTTGATTAAGTATTCTTCGGGTTACCAAACCGAAACAGGACTAATTCCATCTGCAGTATCCACTAGCTATGTGTACTTGAATTCAGAATCTTAAATAATAAAATAACATTTTTAAATAAACTAAAATAAATAAACCAACGACAAATTAGTTTGTCGTTGGTTTATAGAAAAACCAACTAGAGTTAGGCTTAGGCTTTTATAGAAAAGGGCATCAAAAACTTCCAAGAGACTGAAGGCGTGGCCACGTTGTTTTAGCCAGGGTAAAAACCAGCCCATGGGTCAAAGGAAGCGTCGCGTTTCGAAATTTCCATAAACAGGCTGTGAGCACTTGGTCTCCACGGCCCCAGTTTCAATCTTGTATAATTTACTTTCATTGCTAATTACGAGTATAAACCTTAGCTTATTCAAGTTTAAGTGGATTTTTGAAGTACCATTTAAAATATTTAAAAAATCCAGAATCCCAAATTGTTATTATATTGTTTGCATTAAAAATTGAATTTCAACTTTATCTTGTCAATGTTTTGAGTTAATTTTTCCAATAACTGCTAATTACCTGAGATTCTAAATTGAATTTTAAGTTATTAGTTATAAAATCTACATTTCAGTGGCGAAGATTACACAAATATACAAGTTGAATTCAGAAGACTTTGCTATAAAGACTCGACGAAGTACATAACATGTACATGCTCGCAAGTTATCGTACAATTGACATTGACCGTATTGAAAATCATATGTTTTTAGTTATAACTTGTGATTTTGACCTTTATAACCGTTATTTTTAAGTTTAAAGATTATATTTTTTAATTTTATGTGATTCAAATAAATGTATTTTTTGTTATTTAAGTTGGTAGCTTCATTTTCATCCGTACTGTTTTCAACCTCATTATTATTTTATTTTATTGCATAAAAACATTTTCGAAAAATAATGTTACAGCTAAATTAGACCAACTAAAAATTTTCTATAGAAACAGAAATTTCCAACTGTCTTTTTTTTAAAGACATTTTGAAAATGTTTTTTGTTACATTTTAGACCTATGTATCCTGCTTATGCGTATGAAGTTCACTGGTTTAGTCATTTCGTAAAAAAAGGACTTGAAAAGTTTGTATGAAATGCCGTAAGGTGTAAACGCTCTAATTTAAAACTTTGGTCGCTGCGAACTCACGAGAATTATTTGTTTCTACCCAACTAGAATTCTCCGTAAATTCAATTCACTACAATTCTGCCTCGTTGGTCGAGAGTACTCAAGCGCGTCTACTGAGAATGAGTTCCTGGGTTCGAGTCCCGGGACTCGCAAAGTGTTATTGAGTTTTCCGTCAGGAAGGAAAGTAGCCACGGAGTCTGGATTTGTACCAGTTGATGGCGTGGATTACAAGGGACTTGAACATAACTGGCGAAATGTGGGTGTAGTATTAGGTACACCTCTGCTTATTGGGGGATAAGAGAAAAAAGCAACGAGTTTAATTTATTTATACAAGATGTGTGTGTGCTCTGTATGGTGTCGGACGTAAAGAATAGCACCATCCTTCGATCAATAATAGTACTAGATTCCCGATGAGCGCTTCAAAAACGGCACGAAAAATAAGACCACAAATAATTTTGTGGTCTTATTTCAAATTAGTATTGTCCAAGCATAGCCAACGTTAAGACGTCGAGATGCCGTAGTGCGCGTTTAAAAACTGAAAATAACCACCGTAAAACCACGATTTTGGAAGGATTTTTTTATTTCGGTAAGTTTATATTATTTAAGTGTTTTTTCGTGAAATAAAAACAGGATAAATAGTAAAAATAATTAAGTTAGCTAATATTTTGATGTTTGGCCAATGTTTGCAACAACGCACCAACTATTGTTACAAACATCGACTGTTTTGGAACCGGCAATACATGGAGTAGTGTTGTTATTTTATATATTATTTTTGTTTATAGATTTTTTAGCGAACCATTTCGATGTGCAGAATACATAAACCTTATAAACATTCGAGAATATGTTCAATTTATTTTGATAGTTTGGACATAACTGGGAACACGCAAATAGATTACAAAAATCTTTATCGGAAGAAAACTATAAGTACCTGTAGGTATTTTCATGAAATACTTTAAAACTGTATTCAATAAACCGCGCCTGTTTCTTTACAGGTTCAACAAGTTTAAGTTCTGATGATACTACAGGAATACGTGACGAGCCTCGTTAGATCATGAAAAACATTGTATGCACCTATATAATTTGAGGGTTGCCTCGATTTCTCTAGGACTTGGTGACAACGGGACCACCACAAGAGTATATGCTTTAGAATAAAAAAAAAAAATTTTTATCATCGGTTTACAATTATTGGTGGAGAAATAGGTGGACAAACAAACAAAATATAGTCGAATGGACAACCTCCTTTTTTTAAAGTCGGTTAAAAATAGTACCTACTACTTAGTCTACTACTTTAAAAAAAAATTGCCACCATACAAAACGAGCCTTGGCCTAAAAAAAATATATTTTGCAACTCCACGTCTTTCAATACTTACTGTGTTCTGAGCATTGAAATGTAATACCAAGAAATACGTCTAGTTCTAAATTAGTGTAAGCACGAAATTGTCAACGTAATTTTTTTAACCTTGTCACTTAGATTTTAAGATACATTTTAGAATAAATATTTTTGTACTCATGACTTTTTATTTTCAAGCAACGTTTTAAATTTATTGCCTTTTAGCTTTCTCCGATGAAAGGACTTAAATAAATATCATTTGCAATTGTTATTAAACTTTATGTGAGGGTGTTATGGTTTATAATAAACTGAAGTTGTTAATATTATTAAACTTTTTTCTATGAAATATAGATGTTTACGTGTGTGCAAACGTGGACACTTTAGCGATTCATTTTTGTTCCTGATCCTTAATCTAGTTCTATTATTGATCGAAGGCACCATCCCATATCTTCCCGTGGGTGTCGTAAGAGGCGACTAAGGGACTTGCCAGACAATGGGCAGCAGCGTTATCTGTGCTTTTGTAACAACCGTACTGCGATCGCCAACCCGTCTGCCAAGCGTGGCGATTATGGCAAAACCCCCCAAAATGTCGTGTGTGTCGACACTTGGTGGAGGCCTATGTCCAGCACTGGACGTGTTCTGGGCTGAAATGATGATGATGATGATACAAGATGTTGTTTTGCATCCTCGTCAAAATTCAGGATGTTGTTACAAAAGACATAAATAATCAATATAAATTACGGTACCTAGTTAATTATTAAAAAAACACTTCTTTTGTTGTTGTTTAAATTTGTTTGTTTCAGTATTTTAGAATAACCCTCTTAACGTGATTTAGGGAATCAGAAATTATCGAGTAAGCGAGGTTATAAGGCGAGGATCACACGGGTCGTGTTTAAAACACATGTGGTTCACATTTACCGATTTCAGTAAATAAGAAAAAAATAACAATAATTACACACCTATTTTATTATTGATTCGGGTTGAGAATCATTAGCATAGTTACCTCCTTGAATTTGACGAGGATGCAAAACAACACCTTGTATTGGAAACGTTAAATAAAAACAGTTGTGTTTTATGGAAAGAAGATTCTAGAAGTGTGAACACAGAATAGGGTAATTTTAAAAGATAAGCATCAATCAAAAATATTATTATCTTTTTCTAAATGTCTTGAAAGGGTGCTATAAATCAAATGCATGTTTTATAATATAATGTACCGAATGTAGACTAGATCTTAACAACAATAAATTAATGTATTTGAAATATTGTACTAACATTTTTTTTATATACAAGGTGAAAACGGATCTTTAACGAATTCGAGGCTCGAGGGTTCTCCCCATCATTGCGATCATTTTATTGTTCTAGACCATACCTGGGAACCTACTAGTTACGGAGATATTGGAGGTAGAAATCCCTACTTTTTCACAAGTTTTTAGTCATTTACTTTTACTTTAAATAGGTCCATGACCTCTGTAGGTTAAAAAAGTGTTACATAAGTGTACATTTAGGTGCAGTAGTATTATTTCTCATACAATGGTATAGTTAGTACTTATAACTAAACTAAAACTAAAAAATAATCAAAAGTTGCAAGTAATAATAGTTCAATTCAGATGTTTGGTAGCAACCTGCCCGAACTAGGTATATTTAAACCTGTGTTTCAGGCCATCACTTTACTTAGCACAATTTCATTAGGACGATAAAATTATAAAATAAAATTAATCTAAAGGTTGTAGGCAATGCAATGGTTGTAGGCACCGTACACACACAATGTTGACATTGGTTTAGTTGTGGAGTACACAGAAAGAACCACCAATAGAGTTTAAAGTTACATTAAAATGTAGAAGATACAAGTTAAAGTGGTAGCGATTCTTTCTCTTGACAAGTGGTTAGTTCCACAGTTGTTGTCTGACTCGCTCTGCCTTGCATGAGAAGTTACAATTATAGCGTAATATTTGTGACGCACGACATCCAAGTATGTTGCTGCGTTCGCAAAGTAAATGTCTGAAGGTTCTTTCTGTGTACTCCACAACTAAACCAACGTCTACATTGTGATAGTGTACGATTGATGAGACCGTACAACCTCTGTACTTTTCAATGCGTCCATCAACACAATCAACCTACCTCATAAACTACTGAATTTCGGTAGATCATTTGATGGCTTAATTTGTTGCATTTTGAACCTACTATGACGTTTTGCAAGAAATACGTCGATATACCAATAACCCTGTATATGCAATCTGAACGAGGGCAAATAAGGGTGGAAAGGCCCTTCAAAAAATATAATTATTTTTTTTTGGTAAGAAAGGAAAATATTTTGTTTTATAAGTTTCATTTTGTTAATTTGTTATGTTTTTGTTGTTTGAAGTGAAATGTATATACGTAGATTGACATTGCGATTAATCTTTTTTTTTTAAATTCATTTTGCTAACTACTGGTTGCGAATTAAGAAATGCTTTTCTCCCATCGCAACTGTTTAAGTTTGCGAAGTTCTTATTTTTTGTTTGCAACCAAGTTGCGGTTAAGGAAAAAGGTTTTGTGATTCGCAACTGGTTGCGAACAAGGAATAAACATTCTTAATTCGCAACTGGTTGCGAAACGCAGTTGCGAAAACTGCAGGAGGTTTTTTGAGTGCGTTACATTGAGATGTTACGAAAAAAAAAGTTGTTTCCCAGCAATATCTTTTGCGTAGTTACTTAGTTTGATGTACAGAATGCTTGGTGGACGGGTACGGGCAAGGTCCATTTACATCTTGTATAAAGGGTAATAAAAATAATTCTTCTCCATAGCAAACTACATCTCCAAATGGGCTACTCTCTTCATCTTCTGAACTTTCAGAATATACAACGTGTAACGTTAAATACGCAAAACCTCAGACACCCCAAATGATTTTTAATTCAATTGACCGAATTCTGAGAGAAAAAAAATCATTAAAAAAAAACGTAAAGGGTTTATGTGCTGTTTTAGTTTTACTGGACATTCTGATCGTTTCTTTCTTTCATTCTTTTTTCCCGCGTATGAGTAAATTTAAATTTGTGTTTGTATCTATTTTGGCGGGTTTGCGCACGTTATGGCTTGACTTATGAACAAATAGACAGGGCAATATTTTTAATGAAGATTTTTTGAAAAAATGTGACCTATATTAAAAAGTGGTTCAATTGATTCTGCTCGTTATTCTGATCAAATTATTTTCAGGTTTTGCGCATTTAGCGTTACACGTTGTATATATATATATATATATTATAAATAGTTTAGTTATATATTAACTTATAGTTACTTATTCATGAATAAATACTTACTAATAGACAATTCATTGTTGTAGGTTACTCAGTACAGACTTGAGCGCGGAACCTAAGAATAAGACTCAAGAGTTTGCGCAGAATGAGATCATCAGACTAGCGGCTGAGAGCTTGGCGTTACAGGTAAATACTAGGTTTTGGGATCATAATCTTCCTGCTCTTGTCCCGTTCTACTTTGGGGTTGGCGCAGCACGTTTTCTTCTTCAGCTCTCTCCTGTCAGACGTCACGGCCTCCTCCTTTCTCTTTCCTAACATTCCTCACACCATCCTTCCATCTTTTCGTTGGCCTTCCTCTCCCTCTGCATCCATCAATATGGGATCATCATCATCTGCCTAGCCTTTTTCCCAAACTATCTTGGGGTCGGCTTCCAGTCTAACCGGATGCAGCTGAGTACCAGTATTTTACATGAAGCGACTGCCCATCAGACCTCCACAACCCAGTAACTGGATAATACGATACCCCTTGGTAAGATTGGATGTCAGACTTTTGGCTTCTGACTATTTGTAACGACTGTCAAAGATCTACAAATGACAACCGGGACCAACGGCTTAACGTGTTTTCCGAGACACGGAGGAAACTCGGTATGTAATTATGGTCACCCATCCACGGACCAACGTCGGCAAGCACGGCTTAACCGTAAAGATCGACCTGGGCGGCTGTTATTATTTAGCCACGAGCTCCTCAACATGGGATATGATCGTATAATAATTCCTAAAGCGTTTTATAGAAAAAGGAGATTTAAAGCAATCCCCAAGGTCCTACCTTGACTAATAGCTGACAGCACTGCTGATTGTCCAAGAGATCAGGGTCATCCATTTGAGTATCAACTTTTCATAATATTAAAATATATGGGGTTGGAAATTTTAAGCACTTCGCGTGTTAATGTAGGACAAGGAATTTCTCTTGTATCGTGGGTACTTTGAAAAACTTTCAAACTCTCATACACAAATAGCCAGACCCGGAACAACTATCTGTAGGCCTTACAAATATTTGTTCCGTGCGGGGATCAAACCCGCGACACGCAGCACAGTAGTCACTGCGCCAACAGTGCCGTCCGTAATTTTTTTCGGCTACTTATTGCAAGATACTGTCGGCAAAAGTCAAATGTGTGCGCTATGTTGGACTGTGCGTATGTTGTAACAAATTCTTTTTTCAATAGGAACGCGTGGACAAACTATCGGAAAGCTGTCGTCGGTACAAGAATCAGATACGACTGCTGGTCAATAAACTGAAGGAAGTCGGCATCGAGGACGTCAACGATATACTTGATAATAATGGTAAGTACCTACATTGTATACTGGGTAGAACGGATATCGACGCACACGGTAGTCAGTACATCTTTCTGAACCCTGACATATAATATTTTCTGTATTGTCCCACTGCTGGGCAAAAGTTTCCTCCAATTCCTTCCATGAGCTCTTTTCCCGTGCTTCCTCGATCCACTCTCGCGGTACGCGTCCAGCCAGCAAACGCTTCGATTCGGAAAGTCGTATGTCTATCTCGCTCGCTTTGGTAATGCCAAAAACGTGAATACGAGAGCTGGCCGTCTCGCTGCCTCTCTGGGCCGGCCTCGGCGGCACCGTCCGTGGTGTGGAGACTTTTGCCCAGCGCAATTTATGTTAAAAAACATAAATCAAAAACTAGCTGTCCCGCGCAACTTCATCTGCGTCACATTTTCCCTGTTTTCGCATATAGCCTATAGCCTTCCTCGATAAATAGGCTATCTAACACTGAAAGAATTTTTCAAATCGGACCAGCATTTCCTGAGATTAGCGCGTGCAAGCAAACAAACAAACTCTTCAGCTTTATTATTAAACTATCTTTCCCGGTAGCTCCTTGATGCGACCATAAAGTATTTTTTTAAAATTAGCCCATATTGTCCCACTCTTGAGCAAAGACCACTCCCCATACCTTCCACTTAACTCGATGGCGTGTTTCTTCGGATGCTGTTAAAATAGTTTCTGAAAGGTTTACCATAAATTATTTAAAAACTGTTTCTGTTCTGTATGGTGTCGGACGTAATGAATAGCAACATCCCATATCTTCCCGAGGGTGTCGTAAGAGGCGACTAAGGGACTTGCCAGAGAATAGGCAGCAGCGTTCTCTGTGCTTTTGTAACAACCGTACTGCGATCTCCAACCCGCCTGCCAAGCGTGGCGATTATGGCAAAACCCCCCTATGTCAATGTGGCGTTGGGGGAGGCCCATGTCCAGCAGCGGACGTCTTTCGGCTGAAATGATGTTGATGATTTAAAAACGTTTTTACTCTACAGACTCGACAGCGCCTGCAAACGCATCAATGACATTAGAAATGGCGGCGGTGACGCGCAAGAAGGAGCGCGAGTACCTCGGCATGTTCGAGTACAAGATACAAGACGAGGGATTTATTATCAAGAAACTGATCTCCGGTAAGTTTCTGATCCGTGCGAGCAGAAGTTTTAATAAACTCACTAGTGAACATGATTTGGACATTCTCAACACCAGTGTTTCTCGGCTCAAGCATTTATTAGTAAAAATCTTCGTTACGGATAAGTGATTTGTTTGTGTCTTAATGTAGATATTAGTTTATTTTTTATTTTTAGGTTGTCGTTTTTTTTTGTTACTTCGTTTAACTGCGGAAACTTGTAAATTACCTTCAAATCTGTATCGTTTACGAACGTTGTTTTTATTGGCTGTAAGTTTCCCGAGTTGTACAAAATAAAATAAGTTCTGCCTAGCCTTTGTCAGCATCCAGCCTAACCGCATGGAGTTGAATCATCACCATCAAATAAGCTGAAGGTGGAAATGCTAGGGTAGACCTCGAAATTCAAACTTTCTTACTTTTTTGCAATTTGCAGGTCTATGTCTGGCTGTATGTTAAACGAAATATCGTGACCGTAACACGTATAAATTTACAGAATCATAATCATTTAAATCATGAATACAACCCTCTTAGCTCAAGTTCGTGTTAATTGCAAAAAACTTGAGAAAATTCGGAGAGCACCGGTAGCCCCACTGGTGGCAGCCCTGACTTACGAGCAGTAAATCGTAGGTTCGAACCCAGGCAGGCGCATTACTTTGTGCAATTTATTTCATCATCGCTGCTCTCAAAACTGAAGGAAAACATCATGAGGAAACCGGCATGTCCGAGAACTAAAATTTCAAAGACATGTGACATCTACCAACCCGAACTGCGCCCGCGTGGTGGATTACAGCCCACTCCCTCTCATAGAGAGGAGACCTGTGTCCCAGCTGTGGGAACATTATAGGCAAATGTTGATGAGAAAATTCGAATTTCGCGGGCTACCTTAAGACGTCCACTGCAGGACTTAGGGCTCTCTCAAGCGTCGTCACTTCACCCAGTGTGCTTCTTTGCATCACAACAAAACAATATATTCTTAAATCAAGATTCATATGATCTGTCCAGCCTTTTCCCAACTATTTTGGGGTCAGCTACCAGTCTAACCGGATTCAGCTGAATACCAGTATTTTGCATGGAGCGACTGCTTATCTGACCACCACAACCCAGTTAGTACTGAGTAACACGATCCCCTTGGTAAGACTGTTTGTCAGACTTTAGACTTTAGACAGCCGGGACCAACGGCTTAACGTGCTTTCCATGTGGTGCTGTACAAAATTGAGTTTGTTATGTTAATTCAAACATACATAAACTTACCAATATTCACTTCTATTCCCACAGACTTAAAACCCAAAACAGCAGTAACACTACTCCCCGGACTACCCGCATACATTCTCTTCATGATGCTACGTCATATGGACCACGTAGACGATGAGCCTAAGATGCATCAACTCATGAAGGCGGTCAGGACAGCCGTGAAGAAAACGCTGAAGAAACGCGCGGATAGCGTCGAGTATAACGCTTTGTGGCTCGCTAATATGCTTAGGTAAGTTCTGGTAAAAAATCCAACAAAGTAAAATCATAATTATACTGAACTAGCTGTCCGGCGCAACTTCGTTTGCGTCACATTTTCCCCGTTTTCGCAACATTTTACATTGCTGCTCCACTCCTATTGGTCATAGCGTGATGATATATAGCCTATAGCCTTCCTCGATAAATGGGCTATTTAACACTGAAAGAATTTTTCAAATCGGACCAATAGTTTCAGAGCCTATTCAATGCAAACAAACAATCAAATCTTTCCTCTTTATAATATTAGTTTAGATTATGTTCCAAAAGTATCTGATGTAGTCAGATGTAGACAGATAAATCAGAAAAATGGGAAGCCAATTTTCTTCTTACAAATTTATTACTTTTATTTGATCTTAAACCCAAAATACTAATTTTAAAGCATCTTTATGATGTTTTTTTTATTTTACTGAACGTCAGATATAAGGTTAATTTTTAACAGCAATTTTCATCAACGATTTTTCTCTCGTTTTAAATTATCTTGAAAACTGTCGTTCTTTAAATATAACAAAGTTGGCCCCAGATTAAGACCTTGTGCCACGCCATTGAAGAGATATATTAACGTTAGATTGATAAACGTTTACAACAACAAAAAAATCTATCTGCTTAATATAAAACCACACATTCAACCAAGCTGTCTGCCAGACTATAGGCACGCAATATATAAGTAAAGATTTTGTGGTAAACTTTATCAAAGGCGTTGCTGAAGTCAAAATAAATGACGCCAGCCTAGTGACCAGCATCGACAGCCCCATTTAAAATGTTTTTTTATGTCAATAATTTTGCTACGTTTTTCTATTCTCTTCTTGCAGACTGCTAAACAACCTCCGACAATACAGCGGTGACACAATCTACCAATCAGCGAACACCCCTCGTCAGAACCAGCAGTGTCTACGCATCTTCGACCTGTCGGAGTACCGGCAGGTGTTGAGCGATATCGCCGTATGGATATACCAGGGTAAGGCACCTGATTCAGCAGATACACGTCCACTGCTAGACATAGGCCTCAAGAATCGCCGCATCGAGCGATCAGTTGCCTGCAATTGTTCATGATCACGTCACAGTCAGGTTGAGTATGCTGCTGCGGCACAGCTCCATCGGTGCCCAACTTGACTATTACAGATAGGAAGCCGTATACTTCATGTACATCTCCCGCCTACACTACAATATTACGGCGGAGGACATCGTGGCGTACGTGGTATTTGCTTCCATACTTCTCTATTATTCGTCATATCAGCAGTCATCTCCTTTCTAGCCATATCATCCTTCACACAGTCCATCCACCGTTTCTTTAGTCTTCCTCATTTATACTCAACACTTTTCTAACGACATTTACCTCATTCTTCCGCATCACATGGTCATACCAAGCCAACCGATTACCACACAACTATTCCGTCACCGGCGCAACTTTCAGACTTCCTGTTATGTACTCATTTCTTATTTTGTCCCTTTGCGTAACACCACACATTCTCCTTGGCATTCTCATCTCAGCCACAAGCTGCCTTTCATTCATCCCTTTGTGGCCGAACATTCTGATCCATACAAGACAGCAGGTCTAGCCATTGTTTTATTAACCTTGGTATAGTGTATTTCATCATCTGCCTAGCGTTTTTCCAAATATGTATCCCCTTGGTAAGGCTAGTTATCACACTTATAACGACTTGTGTGACACTTGTGTTTATAACGACTGTCAAAGATCTACAAATGACAGCCGGGACCAACGGCTTAGCGTGCTTTCCAAGGCACGGAGAAAACTCGGTATGGAATGGGTGGTCACCCATCCACAGACCAATCTAGCGCAAGCGCGGCTTAACCTAAAGATCGACCCGTGTGGCTGTTCTTACTTAGCCACGAAATGTATTTATTAATTAATCCATTACCATTTTCTAAATCACCAATTTCCCTCCACAGGTCTAATCCACCTTCTAGAGCGCCAACTAGAGCGCCTCATCGTCCCCGCGATACTAGAGCACGAGGAGATCAGCGGCCTATCAGGTCCGGCCGCGAGACCACCGCAGGCAGGCGCGGGACCACACCGACTGAAGCTGGAGCTGACGGCAACACACGACCATCTGCACACCTTCGCTGTTGATCAGCCGCTAAGGCTCATGATATTTAAACAGGTAATCTTTCGCAGATATGCGCATCTATCATTTGCCCAACTATGTTGGGGTCGGCTTCCAGTCTAACTGGATGCAGCTGAAACACGGTCAAAATGTATGGAACAGCTGTTTTTAGGGTTCCGTACCCAAAGGGTCAAACGGGACCCTATTACTGAGACTTCGCAGTCCGTCCGTCCGTCTGTCACCAGGCTGTATCTCATGAACCGTGATAGTTAGCCAGTTGAAATTTCTACAGATTATGAATTTCTGTTGCCGCTATAATAATATTCCAAATTTAAAAATGTCTTCAACATCAAGTGATATTGAAAATACTCCACCAGATATAACAAAATAGAGCAGTTGCGGCTACCGAAGTAGATAAAAATACTTATTTGTCCTTAACTGTGTTTTATTCCTTCCTTCGTAGATAAAATCTTGTATGTAACTGTACGTTATTGGTCTTTTAATAACTCGTGCCCGCCTATTTCGGTACGTGCTACGCTTGTGCCGAAAAATGCCACTCGTATTAAAAGACCGTCCATAACGAAACAGTTGCATAAATAGCTATTGATGTACAGAATGCGTCTTTGACGCCTTCATTAAGCGTCTTTTTACATCTTGTTATTATTATAGCTAGCCTATATTGTCCTATTGAGAGTAGCGGTGGCCCACTGATGGCAGCCCCGACTTGCGAGCAGTAAGCCGCGGGTTCGAACCAACAGGCAGGCGCATTACTTTGTCTAATTTATTTGATCAACGCTGCTCTAAAAAACGGTGAAGGAAAACATCGTCAGGAAACCGGCATGTTCTAGAAATAAAAATTCGAAGACATGGTGACATCTACCAACCCGCACTGGGCCCGCGTGGCTGATTACAGCCCACTCCCTCTCATTGAGAGGAGACCTGTGTCCCAGCAGTGGGAACATTAGGCTGATGATGATGATGATTGTCCCACTGCTGGGCAAAGGCTTCCCTCCATTCCTTCCAACGGTCACGATTCTGTGTTACACCTTGTATACCATAATATTAACATGAAAATAAATAATTTTCCTTCTCTTCCAGCTATTCTACTACATCTGCGCATACAGCTTGAACCAGCTGCTCCTGCGGAAGGACCTGTGCTGCTGGGCCAAGGGGCTGCAGATCAGATATAACATCTCGCATCTCGAGACTTGGATCAAGGAGCATCTGGCAGAGTATGGACAAAAGAGTGTAAGTACCTTGTTCTGTGATCATCATCATCTGCCTAGACTTTTCCCAAGAACGTTGGGGATGGCTTCCAGTCTTAACGGATGCAGCTGAATACCAATATTTGCGTATTTTACGTCTGTATGGTGTCGGACGTAAAGAATAGCAGCATGCCATATCTTCCCGTGGGTGTCGTAAGAGCCGACTAAGGGACTTGCCAGAGAATGGGCAGCAGCGTGCTTTTTTCTCTGTGCTTTTGTAACCACCGTACTGCGATCGCCAACTCGCCTGCCAGGCGTGGCGATTATGGCAAACCCCCCCTTCTTGGGGAGGCCTTTGTCCAGCAGTGGACGTCTTTTGACTGAAATGATGATGATGATAAATACCAATATTTTACATGGAGCGACTGCCTATCTGACCTCCACAACCCAAATAGTACTGGGTAAAACGATACCCAAATTAAGAAATTAGCAGCACCTTTGTGCTCTTCTCTATTTTGTGTGTATATAAATAAACAAATACCCATTGGTAAGACTGGTTGTCAGACTTACGGGCCACTGACTACCTGTAACGACTGTCAAAGATCTACAAATGACAGCCGGGACCGACGGCTTAACGTGCTTTCCGAGGTACGGAGGCAACTCGGTATATAATGGGTGGTCACCCATCCAGGGACCAACTTTGGCAAACGTGGCTTAACCTTAAAATCGACCTAAGCTGGTGTTATTATTAAGCCACAAGCTTCTCACACAAACAATAATTACATGTGGCAATCTAATTCTGTCCTGCTGGCCTGCTATGACGTCATAAAGCAGTATTGTTTTACTCTTATTCCAGTGTGGGAAAGAGATGGCGCTAGACGTCCTCTATAGCTCCGTCTCTTTCCCACACTGGAATAAGATTAAAACAATACTGCTTTAAGACGTTGTAGTTACCTCCCTGGAGTGTAAATGTGGTGCTGTTCCACAAACGATGGGGCACTTAATATCGTGGCCTGCGTGTCCTGCTGTTTGTTCATTACAGGAACTGATGGACGCTACAGAGGGTGCCAAACTAGTGGCTCGGTTCTGGGCCGACACAATTTAGATTGACCATCGACACGCTAAGAAGAAAGAGACTTAATTTTTAGGAATCCGTACCCAAAGGGTCAAATGGGACCCTATTACTGAGACTTCGCTGTCCGTTCGTCCGTCTGTCACCAGGCTGTATCTTATGAACCGTGATAGTTAGCCAGTTGAAATTTCTACAGATTATGTATTTCTATTGCCGCTTAAACAACAAATACAAAAAACAGAATAAAATAAATATGTAAGGGGGCTCACATACAAAAAAGTGATTTTTTTGCTCGTATAATAGTAATAATGGTACGGAACCCTTCGTGCGCGAGTCCGACTCGCACTTGGCCGATTTTTTTTTATTTTATTTCATAATAAAACTCTTAATGTTTAAATTTGGTTCTAGGTGGAAGAAATCTTAGGCGTTCTGAAGCCGATAACGCAAGCCGTACAGCTGTTACAAGCGCGCAAGTCGATGCAAGACGTGCAGAGTACCGTGGACATGTGTGCCAACCTCAACGCGATGCAAGTGTGCAAGGTAAGTCTTTCAACTAGTACAGTACAAGTGGCCCACCATGACGTCTTAAGAGGAATCTCTAGTGAACCTTTCTCCATACAAACGTATTCTGCTGTTTTCTTCGTGTATAATGCGTCTAGAGCAATGATTTTTTTCCCAAAAGTCTAGGTCTTATACATGTCCCTATCATATCCTTTTTTTTTTTTCAAAACATAACCACTAAAAGAATTATGACAATCCTAAAACCTGAAATAAAGCCCGTTTTTACCGCCATGTTCAGACGACTATCAGACAAAATAGATAAGTTTTTAACAAAAAAGAAAATAATAGAAGCATAGATATACTTTTCTTCTAAATTTTTATGTAAGAATTATTTAGATCAGTTTAGTTTTGAAGAAGAAAACAGCGGAATACAAAACGTCTTTTGGTCAAGATTTTTGTAGGTAAAATCAGCCTGAGCTGTAGTTGTCCCTTTCGCACTTTACGGGGGCTTGGTCGGGCGCAGCGCGACGGAAATAGTTTCATCAAAAACCTATTCTTCAAATTCCTCGGGACTAAAAATAGGTGTGACTACGAGTCGGTAACGGATTTTTTTCGTCAAGTTGGTCAGTATATCAGAATAACCCCCTTAACGCGGTTTAGGGAATAAGAAATTATCGAATAAACTTTTGGGATTGTTTGTATATGTGAAAGCGCGGTTATAGGGCGAGAACCAGAGGGGCCGCGTTTAAAACACGGGTGGTTCACACTTACCGATTTCTGTAAATAAAAAAGAAAAAACATTCCCTACCCATTTTATTATTGATTCGAGTCGAGAATCATTAGCATAGTTACCTCCTTTAATTTGACGAGGATGCAAAACACCACCTTGTAGGGACATGTTTGATTTCTCGTTCAAATAAAACAACAATCCACTAACTCACACGCATCCTCCTGTGTCTCCAGATCTTGAACATGTACACGCCAGCCGAGGAGTATGAGGTGAAGGTCACGCGCGAGTTCATCCACGAGATACAGAAGAAGATGCTGGAGAAGGCTGGCACCAATCCTGACAAGGAACCGGTCAGTAATCCCTTTACATAACATCACGTCCCAGGTGCTCATGCACAGTAGTCGCGCTTGAGACCTGCGAAGCAGTCAAAACAAAAACACACATAAACAAAACAGTTCTGTTTAAAACAGTATAATGTTTTTAATACTGTTAGTTTGACTTAAACTTCCAACCTACCATATTATTTTTTCTTGTTACAGCAAAACCTTTTAATGGACTCAAAGATGATATTCTCGGTGCAATTCCCTTTCAACCCATCATCTATACGTCTGGAAGCCGTAGAGCTACCCGAAGTGCTAGATCTGGAAGGTCTACTCACCAAAATATAAGAAGTACGAGAAGACGACACGAAGAAACCGTCGGAATAAGGTGAAAAGACAAGCCTGTAGTTTTTATTATTTTATTTATGAACTTTTTAGTGCTGGTCTACTGTAAAGAATGAGTAGTTCAAGAGAAGACCGCGGCAGAAGCTTGTGTCAACAATGATTATTATTATTTTATATAAATTTTGTTCATAGCTAAGAAAATACATAATATATTTAGAAGACAGTAGAAATAAGAAGGTAAATATGTTCAAACAATATAATAAACAGTCTACTTAAAAAGACCTTGGTATTTTCACTAGAAGACCGAGTAGACCGGAAAAGACCATAAGAGAAATTTTAAAACAATAGCTGCTATTATTTGTAAAAGTAAAAAACGGTCTAACTGCAAGAAGTTGTTAAGAATAATAGATTTAATAACACCATAATAATAGATTTTAGTTTAACATTTTATAATAATGTTTAAGAAGGTGTGTCCATTTAGGTGTCAGTGTTTAAAATGGCCGACACTGGCTTTCTGTTTTTTCCCTTTGGCTGCCTTGAATGGTATCATAATTATATTACATCCACCCTAATATCACTTTTAAAACTACAGTGAACTTTGTGTTCCCAGCAATAAAGTAGTTTTTAAGTTGCCATAAATTGACAATATTGTAAACATAATAGTGATCTGGTGGCCTACCATGACGTCTTAAAACATTGTTTTACTCCTTTTCCTGTGTGGGAAAGAGATGGCGCTAGACATCCTGTATAGCTCCGTCTCTTTCCCACACTGGAATAAGAGTAAATAATACTGCTTTAAGAGGTTATGGTATGCCAGCTGATCTTTATTTTCTTGATAATGGACATACATTTTTGAAATCATAGCTTGCCTTTTATATTTCCAATTAGCTCAACTGTTTTTGTTCCTACATTTTTATTGCCATACGAAATAATCGTTCAATATGGTGCCATTATTATATCCTTATTAATTGGAGTTAAAACATAATAATACTACATAAATTATTATTTCTTTTTTATTTCTGTTAATATGATTCAAGATAATCATTTCGCGGTGTTCCGTGCTACAATTAAGTATGTTTATATTTAAATTAAAAGTATGCATTTACTTCAATTGTTTGAAAGACATTTTTACATATTCGGTATCAATAAAATATACATATATGAGGGCCAATCACTAACAACAAATTATTTTGTCTTTTTGCAATCTTGTCGTATTGAATACTACATGGCATTAAAGTTATTAATCATTTGTCGTATAGCGATCGGTGATCGACAATACAAATTAAATTAATTAAATCGTATTCAAAATTAGACCAAATCACAAATTAATAGATTTCATTATGGCTTAAAGAGATATTAGCAACCGCAGGAATAATATAAGAACGCAGTACAATTGGTTTAGTACTCTTGTTGATTTCTATTGACTTTCGAGTTTTTGTGTGCTGAGACATGATAAGAATGAAAATCTTTTTTTTTACTTTTGTATATTTCTTCATCTTACAAAATATTTTTCTATATTAAACCTTCTTTGGCTAGTTTCCTCTTATCAATTCCTATGTAATTATGTAATGATCATATTACTATACACTTTA
This sequence comes from Cerastis rubricosa, assembly GCA_949152445.1. Lineage (NCBI taxonomy): Eukaryota > Metazoa > Arthropoda > Insecta > Lepidoptera > Noctuidae > Cerastis > Cerastis rubricosa. The sequence goes on along the minus strand of OX424550.1, from coordinate 3,583,944 downwards.
TTATTTTTAAATCTTAAAACCTTGACATTCCCGTCAGAATATTTGATTCTGAGATAAAACAAGGAGAGATTGGTTTATCAAAACTTGAATTGGAAGACTCTACGAATATGTAAAAAATGTAAAGGTCTTAAAAGAGTTTTCTTGTGTTTGCCAAATAAGTCATTAATCAGCCGCTTCCATTAATAAGTCTTCCTTTTGATAAAATAAACAACGATTCTTTAGTCATTCTAAGATTTAAATTTATTGTGAGTTGGCTTATTATATATTTTTTTCCGTCAAGAAACCCTTATATTTCAATCTCGGCCATTCCTCTACAAAGCTAGTTTTAAATCAACGAAGTTAGTTTCTTTTAAATTAAGTTTTATATTTTTTTATGATAAATAACTCAGTTTTGTTATTATTTATACTGATTAGTTCAAATTGCAAACCGAACACTTAAAAAAAACAACCAATCTTACCAAGGGCGGGGGGGTGTTACCCAGCAACCAGGCTGTGGAGGTCATTTAGACAGTCGCTGCATGGTAACCTACTGGTATTCAATTGCAGTCCGGTTAGACTGGAACCCGACCCCAAACAAAGTCGGGAATAGACTTTGCTGATGACTAAATTCTATATATACTAGCTATTAGTGTTGTTTATACACGTTGTTAAAGATATATCTATATTGCTTTAAGCAAATGCAGCTATGGCATATAGGTATCTATCTATTCGATCCATTACGGTGAAAATGGCAACACAGACGCTGTCTGCAAAATCTAAGATATAATATTGAAAATTGGCACTGCCGAAATTGAACCTAATGGGTGTCATGCTTAAAAAACATCTATGTGTTCGTCGTCAATAGATTCCTTATATGTATATAACAATGTTGATAAATTATATGTGGTAAAATTGTGGTGAATTATAATCGATTTGTCCATAAAAGCGCTGTATTCGCTGAAAAATAAGAAACAATAAAATAAAATGCTGCAGCAGCTTTATTGACAAATGTTTAGTGTCATTCCATTATGTTTAATTTAATGTTATTGTAGTAAATAAAGTTTATTAGAGTATTGTTTTATAGAAAAATTATAGTTGATTTCGGAAAAGTTGCAAAAGTATTTAAAACCTTTATTCTATGTTTTTCATTACTTGATATTGCAAATATCACTTCAGAAACCACATTATAAGCTTTTAAAAAAATATAACATTACGCCTGTAATCCCCGAAGAGTAAAGCAGAGGTGTACCTATAATAGTACACCTTAAAATATTTTTGCAACTTTTTCAAAAAAATATGAGGACTCAATAAATAATAGAGAATATATTTAAATAATAGTATTAATGTAAAACAGTGTTACCATTTGCGCTAGGAGCTTTCGAAGCTACACTATATATTTATTATTATAACCGCTGGTTCGAACATATACTGAAAAACACTGCTCGTTATCAGTCCAGTTTCTATGACATATAACCTTTTGCTACCAACATTTTTATTCGAACCGCATAAATTACGAAAATTTATGAACAGTAATTTTCTCATCTTGTTTCTTTAATTTTCAATCAATATACGCAATACTACGCAATTTTTAGTACATGTTCAAATTAGCTGCTAGACTAGTAAATGTTATTCCAAACTGGCGAGAAATCATCTGTAGGTGTATTTTGTATAAAATGACACGTTACATGAAAAATCATATTCGTTGTTGGCCAATAAGGTGGGTCACAGATGAACGATATTTCATGTCGATGACCTTTGCAAATGATGCCGCCTATCGTTAGCCATTGACGTCGATAGAAAGATGGTGTCGTTCAAATGTGAGCAGCCGAAGTAACTTCCCGTTAAATTATATTCGAAGTTGTTGCCTGATGTTAATGAACGGTCATATTTGTCTTATCATATTAATCGTTTGTAGTATACATTTTATTGGTGTTGCTGACAGCTGGTATTATGTTTAAAATAGATATTAAATTATAGAAATATCGTAGTATTTGAAATAGTACGTTATTACGCAAAAGCAGGCACTAAGTACTTATCTAGAGAATTTTATAAATCAGTATTTTGTATGTAATCGTTATTATTTATTTGTTTATGTGTTATGCATTTACGACATACGTTAATCAGTTTTTTTTCTTATGAATGTAAAATTGTCTTATTCCTTACTCAAAGTGTAGTATTTATATAGTGTGATATTTATGAATTACTACTCCTTGTTGTACTTAATGTATTAAAAAAATAGAGAAACATATATATGTTGTGTTGTATATATGTGAATTATATTTATTAGGTGCTCAAGTTGAAATTATTCGAGTTTATAAATGCATTCCAAATATATACAAATGTACTTAATTCGTCAATTTATTGAAAATGTTAAATGTATAATTCGTTGAAAACTATATCAGTGTAATTTAAATAGTGAAAGAAAAGTAACTTAAAAAAAATTAAAAAGAACTATTATGAATATTGATGAGGTATCCTAAAAGTTATGGAATATTTACTAACTTGATATTCGCTATGTCGCCTATCTCGCTAGCAGCTACAAACATGCCATAAAGTTAGCCTGAAATCAATGGTCGTGTAAAACATGTACAGAACGGTGCCAGTACATTAAGCTACAACAATCGGTCAAATTTCCGTAATGGATTTTCAACTTTATCGTTAAAGAATTAGCTTCAAGGTTGATTGGGATAATTTGACAGTTTCGGGTAGTTTGTGTGCTGACGTCTGTACATAAACCTGTGCTAAACTTCTGGATTTTGGGATATTTAAAAAGGGTAGCTTATCTGCTATTAATATACTGCTTCGAAAAACATGAAAGAGGGCGCGTAGACAAGTTGCAGTTCCGTTCCAAGCGTTTCGTATTTCTACAACGACTTTCAACACGATTAACCTAAACTTTTCGGTAGCTTATGTCAATCCAATACACTTTTGACGTTTCCATCATCGGTATCGCGAATGTCACTTTATCTAGCCCCTCAGGAAAAGAATTGCCATAGAAAAATAGTGCGTAAGCACAAAAAAATGTTTAAAAATAACCAATTTGTAATGCAAAAAACTGTCATAAATGCTACGTAAATTTTACAAAGATATTAAACGTGTACGCCATGTTATAAACGCTATGCCGTTAAAATAATCATTTGTCATATACTGCAAGAAACTACAAAGACGAAATCATTGATTTTAATCTTTTGTCGTATCCAATACGACATAACGTTAACATTTTTTCAACATTTCTTCTGTCGTTTCATTTGAAATAATTATAAAAAGCAATACATTGCATATCTATTTAATTATTTTAGTGTATAATTATAGAAAAAATCTTATGATTACCAAGATAATTGTGGATTTAAAATCATAGAGAATTATGTTGAAATTATTTTACGTGTTAACAATGTTTCCTGTACTGTGAGCACTATACATTCCTTATAGATGTTATGTTATTAAAATCATTTATTGAATAAAGTATATTTTTATTTCATCGGTACCGGTTTTCAGAGCGTTTACGCCTTAAGACATTTCATACAAACTTTCAAGTCCTTATTTTCCGAAATTACTGAACCGATTTTAATGAAACTTCATACGCATAAGCAGAAGACATAGGTCTAAAAAGTTACCAAAAAACATTTTCGAAAAATAGTGTGACAGCTAAATTAGGCCGATTATAAATAATCTGTAGAAACAGAAATTTCCAATCATCTTTTTTTTTAATAGACATTTCGAAAATGTTTTTTAGTACCTTTTTAGACCTATGTATCCTGATTATGCGTATTAAGTTTCATTGAAATCGGTTCTGTCATTTCGAAAAATAAGGACTTAAAAGTTTTTATGAAATGTCGTAAAGCGTAAACGCTCTTAACTGAGATGGGATTATCCTAAAGAGGAACAATTACATAGCACCTGTCTTAATTAAGCCGTCAAAAATATTTACACAAACTTCAGTTTGTACTTGTACTACAACTTCAAACATTTTGGCTTTTCAATAGTACGATTTATTTAGAACTAGTGGCCGCAAGCGCGACTGCTGAGCATGATGTCTGGGGTTCGATTCCCGGATCCGGCAGTGTTATTGATTTTTTCCATCAGGAAAAGTAGCAGCCACGGAGTCAATATTTGGGCAAGGTTGATGGAAATGAGAGCAGCGGTGGCCCAGTGGTGGCAGCCCCGACTTAAGAGCAGTAAGCCGTGGGTTTCGCAAGCAAGCCAAGCAGGCGCATTACTTTGTGTAATATATTTCTTCACCGCTGCCCTCAAAAACGGTGAATGAAAACATCGTGAGGAAACCGGAATGTCCTAGAACTAAAAATTTGAAGACATGTGACATCTACCAACCGGCACTGGGCCCGCGTGGTAGATTACAGCCCACTCCCTCTCATAGAGAGGAGGATTTAGATAGAGAGAGGATTCCTAGCAGTGGGAAGTACACCTCTGCCTAACCCTTTGAGGATTACAAGGTGTGATGTTTTGTTATTTTATGTTATATTTAAAAACTCTAAAATATTGTTATGCATTTGTATTTTAAGTAAGTAAAGTTGTTATTGACCTCATCACATATATACCATTCTTTTCACAACCTAATCATATCCACATATACAAACACACAAACACACAGCAAATATCTACAATGTATACACCCATTAACTTACTCAAACACCAGAACTTACATAACAAAAACATATTCCTTACACAAAACTCATATTACAATCATTATTACAGTAAATAGTATTCTACTATCTAAGTATATTGAAATATACACTTCCTTGAAAAAGACGTTCATCCTGGATTCACTCTGCTCTACTGGATAGTACTTTACAAGCTGTATCTGAGTTAGACAACATTGAATTTGCCCGGTCTATCGCTTGTTATTACTCAGAACTCCACAAACACGTTTTAGTAAACAAAAATGACTTTACTATCATATCCCAAAACATAAGAAGTATATATCGCAACTTCGTCGATTTTATTATCAATCTGTCTACACTTCATCTCGAACTGGATGTCATTGTCCTAACGGAATGCAGACTAAGCCCTAATAAGCCTATTCCCCAAATAAACAATTACCACTCCTATATGACAACTCGACAACTTAACCAGAACGATGGGGTGGTAGTATATGTCAAGTGTTCTATAAAGCACAAAGTCGAGGAAATACAACTCGACCAAGCGTCCTGTCTACGGCTAAATGTTCTAGGCAGTGACGTGTATTGTATATACCATCATTTCAGCCGAAAGACGTCCACTGCTGGACATAGGCCTCCCCCAAGTTTCGCCACATTGACATAACATGGGGGGTTTTGCCATAATCGCCACGCTTGGCAGGCGGGTTGGCGATCGCAGTAAGGTTGTCACAAAAGCACAGAGAATGCTGCTGCCCATACTCTGGCAAGGCCCTTAGTCGGCTCTTACGACACCCACGGGAAGACATGGGATGGTGCTATTCTTTGCGTCCGACACCATACAGAGCATTGTATATACCGTTCGCCGGCAAATTCTAATATTGATAGATTCATTGAGTCTCTCAGTACACAAATTAACGTGAGATCGTCACTGAAAAACACTATTATAGCTGGAGATATAAACATCAACATCAAAACTAGAGAAACAGAATCATCCCAAGATCACAAGAATAGAGTTAGTTACCTAAATATGCTATCTCTTTACGGTATATTGCCTGGACATACACTTGCCACCAGGGAACAATCCTGCCTTGACCATTTCATGTTAAATATAAACAGAAAGAAGTTCTCTGCCTTTATTGCTATCTTAAACTCTACTGTCACAGACCATTACACCACATTTCTATCTCTAACAAAATTAAAAAACAATTATACGGCAAACAAAACTACAACTACACTAAATTACGAGCAAGCTCTTAAAAATCTGCAGGAGAAGAAATTACCTGATCTGTTATTTTGTTATGACCCAGACGTATTAATTGCTAGCTTTATAAAAACTTTAACTTCTATTATAAATGACAACACGATCACGAAAAAAAAAACCGAATAATAAACGAATCATCAAGCCATGGATCACTATGGGTATACTGCGCTGTATTAAAAACCGAAATAATCTCCAAAAACAGAGTCGCAATGACCCCTACAATGAAATATTAAAAATAACCTACACTAGATACCGGAACCACTGCAATAATTTATTAAAAAAATTAAAAAGGAAATATGAACGAGATTTACTTGCAAAATCTGTAACTAATAATAAAACATTATGGAAAAACATTAAAAATATAACATACTCTAATAAAACAAAAAGTCAAAACTTAGAATTGCTAAATATAAAACCTACCTGTCATGACTCGATAAATTATATTAATGATTATTTTGCTAACATCGGAAAGCATCTAGCCTGCCAAATCCACCCTAGCTTAAAACCAGCCCATATCCCTGTTCACCCGGATACGTCTCTGCTAAACACTTTCGTATTAATGAACACTGACGTAACTGAAGTGAGCGGTTTATTGACGAACTTAAAATCTGATAGTGCCCCGGGTTGGGACAACATTTCAACAAAACTCCTAAAGTTTGTAAGAAAGGAAGTCGTTCCTGTGATAACCCACTTTGCGAATCTCTGTCTCCAGCAAGGCGTCTTCCCGGCTCTCCTAAAGCAGTCTATTATAACCCCAGTGCACAAGGGGGGGGGGGACAGAGACGATGTCAATAATTATAGACCTATCTCAGTCTTACCAGCAATATCGAAAATTCTTGAAAAGATAATAAACTCTAGACTTACTCAATTCCTCAACAAATACAACATAATTTCTCCTTCACAATTTGGCTTCAGACAGGCAGTAAGTACCGAAGATGCTGTAACTGCATTAACTTCTCAGATAATCGAGCGTCTTGACATGAAACACCAATGCCTGTCGATTTTCTTAGACCTCAAGAAAGCATTTGACACCTAAAAAAGTAAAAATAGGACAATACATTAGCAACGAAGCAGAGGTAACACACGGCGTACCACAGGGCAGTGTTTTGGGTCCTACCCTTTTTTTAATATATGACTTGTGCAATATGAAATTACCGAATGCCAGGATATTTGCATACGCTGATGATACTGCTGTTGTATTTGCTGGTACTTCTTGGAAAGATGTTAAACTGAGCGCAGAGGTAGGAATTTCTCACATAGCGGAATGGGTGAAAAACAACTTATTAACACTTAACACCACCAAGACTAACTACATATGTTTTAGTGTTAGTAACCGGACACAGCCCAATGAAGACCTGCAATTGAAAGTACACACATGTGGAGATACAAAAAGCATATGTTGTAACTGTCCGTGCCTAAACAGAGTCTCTATGATGAAATACTTGGGCGTGATGGTTGACCAGTTTCTATCCTGGTACCCTCACCTTGAGCAGGTGATTGGCAGGGTCTGAAAGCTTTCTTGGATCTTTAAGTCACTAAGACACGTGGCCCCGGCTAAAATGTTGAGGAGTGATAAATGACCTAGACACCTCCTGAACGAAATTTATATTGCTCTAGCTCAGTCTGTCCTTCTATATTGTATCCCCATTTGGGGTGGCGCAGCTAAGACTAGATTTATGGACGTAGAACGTGCACAAAGAGCACTCATAAAAATTATGTATTTTAAAAATAAAAGGTTCTCTACTAAAAACCTATACGAAATCAGTAATTTACTCTCGGTCAGAAAACTGTACATAACCCAAACGGTTCTAAAAAAACATAAAACTCTACCATATTATAATAAAAAACTTAAAAGGAGAAAATATATTATTGCAGAGGTTCCGCAATGTAAAACCCAATTTGCAAGCAGACAGTTCTACTATCCCTCAGCTCAAGCGACTGCCCATTTGACCTCCACAACCCAGTAACTGCGTAATACGATACCACTTGGTAAGACTGGATGTCAAACTTTTGGCTTCTGACAACTCGTAACGACTGTCAAAGATCTAATGACAGCGACGATCTCTAATGATAGCCGGGCCCAACGGCTTTTAATGTGGTTTCCGAGGCACGGAGGAAACTCGGTATGTAATTGGTCACCCATCCACGGACCAATCTCGGCAAGCACGGCTTAACCTTAACGATCGACCCGTGCGGCTGTTATTATTTAGCCACGAGCTCCTCGCTCGTCAATGGCCTCAATTAGCACTAGAACCCATCTCTTCCATTGTCATTAGCTGTCAGTTTTTCCAATAAATTATCAGTCAATACCCTACTTACCTTGAGCAAAGATGCAAAGTAATCATCTATGAAATACAAATGATGATTAGATAAATTATGAACATTATAATTTATTGGTAACTACTTGGGTAATCTTAGTCGATAGCTAATCTGTCACTAAGCAAGGTAGGTATGTAATGATAATATTTGAGAAAGTTAGGAACAAAATGTTAACTCGATATTATTCTATATACAAGCTGTTGTTTTGCAACCTCGTCAAATTCAAGGAGGTAACTATGCTAATGATTCTCGACCCGAATCTATAATAAAATTGGGAGGTAATTTTTTATTTATATACGTAAATCGGTAAGTGAACCACCCGTGTTTTAAATGCGTCCCGTCGGATCCTCGCCCTACGCTTTCACATATACAAACAATCGCAAACGTTTATTCGATAATTTCTTATTCCCTAAACCACGTTAAGGGGGTTTTTCTGATAACTGACAAACTTTAAGTGAATAAAAACGAAAAAAACCGGTCAAGTGCGTGTCTGGCCACGCGCAGTGTAGGGTTCCGTAGTTTTTATAACAGCCAAGTGCGGGTCGTATTCGCTGACTGATAGTTTCGTACCATGCTCTAACTAAAAGCCAAACATGACTACCTACCTAATTTGACTTCCTATACAAACAACAACAACAACTGTTTTTTTTTATAAAACTTATTTAGCAATGAACGGTTTACTTAATCAAAAAACAGTCTTCCCAAATCCCTAATATTTTTGAAAGACCTATCCAACGATATTCCACACTATGGGAAGGACGAAAAAAACAATTATCATCCCTACTTTACATGTAGGGGAAGTACCCTAAATAATTGATTTTTTAAATTTTATTTTACCACTTTTTTGGCGTCATTAACGTGTATACTCATGCCAAATTACAACTTTCTGGTACCAATAGTTTTTGAGCTAAACCGCGGACAGACAGACGGACATGGCGAAACTATAAGGGTTCCTTGTTGACTACGGAACCCTAAAAAACAGCGTTTATTAATTATTAACAAGGTACCGTAATTTAAATTTATTATTGATGTTTTGTGACAACCGCCTGAATTTTGACGAGGATGCAAAACAACATCTTGTGTATTATTTTTTATATTTATTTTGAAACGATGACGAGTAATAGAGAAGTATGGAAGAAGAAGACATGCTGCGCCGACCCCAAATAAATTTATATAAGGGCAAGAGATTAATGATAATGATGATTTTTTTACTCGACGAACATCTTATTATATCGTTATAATGTTGTACCTATTCAGTGACTTTGTCACTTACCTCCTCATTTGTCATATACAGGGTGTAACGGAAAGGTTATATACATACTTAAGGGTGTGCTACAGACCATCAAACTGAACATGTTTCTCCATCGGACAAACATCCTAACAGTGAAAAAAATATCAGCTGCCCCATACATTGGGTCGAATAGGTATGGAAATTTTGTATGGGGAGCAGATAATTTTTTCGCTATTATGATGTTTGTCCGATAGAGAAACATGTTCAGTTTGATGGTCTGTAGCACACCTTTAAGTATGTATATACCCTTTCCGTAACACCCTGTTTAGATACCTAAGTAGATAAGTAAATGACGACATTTCGGATTACTTTATTTCACCCCGAATTATATGTCGTTTTATAAATATTTGCTAAGCGCACGTGCGAAATATCAAGGTAGAAGCGTACCCGCGTATTGAACTATGTAATAATCGGAGTTCCTTTCTAATTCGAATAATGTCGAGCCTTCGCAGAACAAACATTGCGAGTGTTTATCAAAAAACTTGTTTTGTCAACTTGTCCGTCCCACAAGTCCCACTACTGGGATCGCTCCCAGGATCTGATGGACGCTACTGAAAGTGCCAAACTCGTCGCCGAATTTTGGGCTGACTCAATTTAAATTGTCATAGAGACGCTAAGAAGAACATAACTGCTGAAATGTGGGTGTACTTTTAGCCAGACCCCGGAACAACTACCTATATGCCATACAATTTGTTCCGTGCGGGATAGGAACCCGCGATAGGCAGCGCAGCAGCTATCGCATTCCAATCATTCGTAATTTCAACACCTAAAGAATTGCCATTAAATACTAGAGGTTGTAACATTAAACGGATATTAGCGGCCGGTTTCTCTCCCTATAGAGTCATTTCAACTTTCTCCGTGACTAATTTCGGTTTTAGACTTATAATAATCTTTCACCAAGAAGGCTAGAGGAGTAATAAAGACTGTCTGTAGACTAATCTACGACGAAACGGATCTGATCTCATTATCATCTGCCTAGCCTTTTCTTCCCATCCTCCCATCATCTGCCCAGCTATGCTGGGGTTGAGCTTCAGTCTTCCCTGATGCTGCTGAGTACCAGTATTTTACATGGAACGACTGCCTATCTGACCTCCACAATCCAGTGAGTACTGGGTAATACGATCAGTACCCCTTGTTAAGACTGGTTGTCAGACTTTAGGGCCACTGACCAGCTGTAATAAAGACTTCAAAAGTTAATTAGTTTGCCGTATGTCATTATTTATCAGAATTTGATCGTTATTAGCAACACTATCGAATGGTGTTATAATAAAACAGTGTGTTTTTTTTCGAAATCAATGGGTTCAATTCCTGACTCGGAATATTGATTTTTAAAATGGTACTGTTTTAGTTTTCGTCAAAATCGCGCCCGAGCCTCCTTTGAGTACTTTTGGCTATTCCTCATAGGATTTTCATACGGATTTGGCCATCATCATCTGCCTATCCTTTTCCCAAACGATCTTGGGGTCGCTTCCAGTCTAACCGGATGCAGCTGAGTACCAGTATTTTACATGAAGCCACTGCCCATCTGACCTCCACAACCCAGTAACTGGGTAATACGATACCCCTTGGTAAGACTGGATGTCAGACTTTTGGCTTCTGACTACTCGTAACGACTGTCAAAGATCTACGAATGGCACGGAGGAAACTCGGTATGTAATTATGGTCACTCATCCACGGACCAACTTCGGCAAGGACGGCTTTACCTTAAAGATCGACCCGTGCGGCTGTTACTATTTAGCCACGAGCTCCTCTTTAGATACGGATTTGGCCATCCACGATTCAAAATTCACTCTGTAGGTACCTACCTACGTAATGTACCTAAAGTGCTAGGAGATTCTCGTTGTGTTGCGGACGGACGTGTGCTCATATTTATTTCACAAGAAATTGTCTATGCACTAAATCACAGTTTACAATGTACGATTTGTTTTCAAGTACAAAGTATATTACCTACAACTGCATTGACCGAAAGGTAATCAGATGTTATTGGTCGTAAAAAGTACTGTTAAACCAGTAAATGTATGCGTTTCGGTGATCTTGACGTTTCCGAATGAGCACGTATTTAGCGTTTTAAGTTTTGCATTACCATATATTACAACCATTGTTTCATTGCAACCATCATTGCACAATTGACACCACGCAGCGTAGCGCGTAAATGCGTGTTTTAACGTTGCTTGTAAGTATCTCCGTTAGTATAGAAAACACGCACAGTTCAACACACAGATGCATCTGATGCCTGAAGCCGAACCGCTCGTTGGGGATGAGACTCTTAGCCTCGGCGAACCTTGAGTCGCTTATAAATAAGTCTCACGTAGATTTTGCCGAGTGCGTTCAGGAGACTGATAGGTCTGTAGCTCGAGGGCTCAGACTTGGGTTTGCCTAGCTTGGCGAAACCGATGACAATGGCCTCTTTCCATATTTGGGGAAACGCGTTGTTGCTCAGGGCGCCATTGAAGATGGCCGCCATTAACACGAAGAGCTGAGCGGGGAGGAGTTTAAACACCCTATTGGTGATTCCGTCGGAGCCGGGTGCTTTTCGCGGTTGAAGCTTGTTAATGATGTCTTGCACTTCGTCAGCTGTGACCGGACACAGAGGATCATCAGGGTCTTCTACGGGGGGAAAGGGCTTGACGTGGCAGCCAACGGCTTTGAATGAAACGAGTCAGAGGCGCCGTGAATCCACAAAACGCAACAACGCGCGTGAGCGCGAAAAAAACCCGCACTATGATGCAGATCTGATCTGCCGCAAGTACGCGCGTAGGTGCGGCGACACGCAACACGCAGCGTGATGAGTGGCAGTGTGATAATCGCCTTACTCGCTGCCAATTTACCTTTTCTGGTTATAAAAACTGAGAGCTGTTTATGCGACCTACACAACACACGCTCGGTTCCTTCTGCGCATTACCGCGCATTGTAGGCATAAGCAAGCGGAAAAAATATATATCGATATATATATTTTTTCCGCTGTTTCGTAAGTTGCATGTACATGTTTAACCGTATAGTTTTGCCCAACACACTTTCAACTAATCATTAATTGCATGATTGTACCTATGTATTCCTAATTTTAATTTAATTTAATAGCATGTGTACTCGATAATGGGTAAGATGTGGTTACCTATAATAGAGTATGAAAAAAAAAATGAAAATGTTTTTATTTTTTACAAAAAAACTTCAACATTCACAATTAATTGTGTTTGGAGCCTCCTTTTAGACAAACAATGCCTGTGTTAGGAAACTCCGCTCTTCCATATCTTAGATGTAGCGTTACAGTTAAATATCTAGTTATCTATATAAATCAATACTATAACATCTTAAGTATGCATCTTGCGGTGAGAAGCGTGGTGTGTTTTAGTTTGGTGTGGTGTGTGTGTACTGTGGTGTGATGTAGCGTGGTGTGGTGTGGTGTAGCGTGGTGTGTTGTGGTGTAGCGTGTTGTGGTGAACAGTAGTGTAGTGTGTGGAGTAGAATGAGGTGTGTATCGTTATGGTGTGAGATTATGTTACTCATGATATACCAGAAGAGCTTCCGTATCCTCGTAAGTAAGAGACTTAATCCAGTTTTTTTGTATTTTTTTACAGTCGTAATAGTTTCTATTGTGTACATACATGTTTTTTTATTAATCCTATTGTATAATTGAGCTGAGTGTAACGGTTGAGACTACGCAGGGTAGGATGCGTAGGCCGCTGACAAGTAGGTAGGTTATTGTTTAGTAAAACAGCCGGACTAGTTGATACATATATTAAGACTAAGATAGGTCGCGGGTACGCTGTCACTGAGTTCTGTCCGTTCACCAACACTTATACAAGAAGGGTACCGTCTCTTGGCCTACCCACCTGCGGCCTACCGCCACGCGAGCCGGTGCCTGCGCAGTCTACCCTGCGCAGCCCTGGCCGCTACAGTTCCGGAGGTCTACTGCTGAGCCTGTACTGACAGGCCCCCCCACGTCTGCACGTGCTGCCAAGGGACAGATAGTAGAACTGTCTGCTTGCAAATTGTGTTTTACATTGCGGAACCTCTGCAATAATATATTTTCTCCTTTTAAGTTTTTTATTATAATATGGTAGAGTTTTATGTTTTTTTAGAACCGTTTGGGTTATGTACAGTTTTCTGACCGAGAGTAAATTACTGATTTCGTATAGGTTTTTAGTAGAGAACCTTTTATTTTTAAAATACATAATTTTTATGAGTGCTCTTTGTGCACGTTCCACGTCCATAAATCTAGTCTTAGCTGCGCCACCCCAAATGAGGATACAATATAGAAGGACAGACTGAGCTAGAGCAATATAAATTTCGTTCAGGAGGTGTCTAGGTCGTTTATCACTCCTCAACATTTTAGCCGGGGCCACGTGTCTTAGTGACTTAAAGATCCAAGAAAGCTTTCTGACCCTGCCAATCACCTGCTCAAGGTGAGGGTACCAGGATAGAAACTGGTCAACCATCACGCCTAAGTATTTCATTTTAGAGACTCTGTTTAGGCACGGACAGTTACAACATATGCTTTTTGTATCTCCACATGTGTGTACTTTCAATTGCAGGTCTTCATTGGGCTGTGTCCGGTAGTATGCGTTACGTGACCATATATTCTGTTCTAGATTTAATTTTATAGAAATTGTAACACAAACTCGTTGGTAATCCAAAATAAATAAATACGATTAAATTGCCGAAGCGCACACATTTTGTTGGTAATCTGTACCTTTTTAAAAATCATCGCCGTTATTGCATTGTTTGGCGCCAAGTTTTTCCTCTAACTCATTCATGTAATAAGTCATCAAGTATCCAAGAAATGAACCTGTGTTACATAGTACAGTTATACAATGACGCAGGTGGCGTCAATTTATCTGTTTACACAACAATAAATGTATTGAAATGTCACTTGCTTGCGTCTCATCTCACTGTATTGTCATTCAACCCGGATAAAACAATGTACTGTATCTTTTTTATTTGGTAAACATACACCGGATGAAATAGCAAGTTTCCGCGTCAATCATGTCGACACTTGTCTAATAAAACGACCGAGTTGTGATTCAAAGAGAACAGAACTTCGTTTTATGACATGATACAGATAATCTAGCAAAAAGTTTACAAACTATGACAACAGAGGTCACTAATTTGTTTATGAATTATTATTTTAGATACATTTTAACACCCCCACTATCTGAAATAATCATTTAAATATTGAATTCGATCTTTGTCGGGACTCAGGAACTAAATAACTAAGGAAATATGACTGTACTAAAATATACACCTCTGCCAAACCCTTCGGGGATTACAGTCGTGATGTATGTATTAATGTTATTTGTGTTATGTTGAGAGCAGCGGTGGCCCAATGGTGGCAGCCCCGACTTACGAGCAGTAAGCTGTGGGTTCGAACCCAGGCAGGCAGTCTGGGCCACAGACCTCCTCTCAATGAGAGGGAGTGGGATATAATCCACCACTCAGGCCCAGTGCGGGTTGGTAGATGTTACATGTCTTCGAATTTTTAGTTCTAGGACATGCCGGTTTCCTCATGATGTTTTCCTACACCGTTTTGAAAGCATCAGCGGTGATGAAACAAATTACCTACACAAAGTCATGCGCCCGCCTGGGTTCGAACCTACAACTTACTGTTCGTAAGTCTGGGCTGCCACCACTGGGCCAGCGCTGTTCTCTTGCCCTGCAGATGTCAGGTATTCCAGCGTTACGCCTTATTTGTTTATGAAAGACAAGTAGTAAAACATTTTGTGTTATAAAATAATAATAATGTTTTTATTTGTTTTTATTATTGATAACAACAACAGTAACGGAGATTATTGTTTTGTTACCATGTTGACAGATGTTATAATACAATACCTGAACCTATAGTCATCATATTCTTACCCTTCTCCGAGGTTGAAGGGATATCGACGACAAAAAATCTACTGTTCCCATACATTTTGACCGTGTATTTGCACTTTAGTAGGAAACAGCGGTTTCTTTTTTTTTAATTTCATTATCATCATTTCAGCCGAAAGAAATCCACTGCTGGACATAGGCCTCCCCCAAGAAGGGGGGTATTGCCATAATCGCCACGCTTGGCAGGCGGGTTGGCGATCGCACTACGGTTGTTACAAAAGCACAGAGAACGCTGCTGCCCATTGTCTGGCAAGTCCCTTAGTCGGCTCTTACGACACCCACGGGAAGAAATGGGATGGTGCTATTCTTCCGACACCATACAGAACATTAATATTTTTTAATTTACTATTACAAATTTCGATGTGCGAGGGTACAGAATTATTTACTGAGTTCGTGGTAACTGTTTTTACGTCAATGTCCCTTCTTCACTATGCAGTATGTAGGTAAATCTACCATAGACCCGGCACTTTCTGTCACATAAATTGTTAATTCATCCGAACAGATATACGTGATAGAAATCTTTCGCTTTTTGATAAACACTGAAAATTACCCCATTGAAATTAAGAATGAAAATACAGCGATCTTAACCATTTCCTTCCAGTCTGTCTGGGACTTACTCTACACAATCACAACTCAGCCCACCCTTCTAGTTATAACAGGCGTTATGTTATATTACGTCTGTAAGTCACTGGCCATTAAGTCGTCTATTAATTGTCCAGTCGCACAATTGTCTGTTGCGATATTACTATATATATCTGACGCACAAATGTCTTTTTGCGCACATTATGTCCATTTGCGCAAGTGTCCAAATATCTTTTCGCGCAATTGGGTAAGCACAAGTGGATTCACGCAAGTGTCTTTTGAGCAAATGTCCCTGTCCCTGATACCTTAGTGAAGAGAGCTTATCCCAACAAAAAATCTTCATCTTGAGTATTTTGTGTGTGTATTCTATACCTAATATCGGTGAATGAACAATGTAATGTGAGTAATTTTAAAGTGGGACGTAACTTGCGTCGATACTTTCGCGCCATCACATCTTCCAAGCTCATCGTGCTGCGCTGGCAATGCCGCTGCGGCTGCCTAACCTCAAGCGGCGTAAACATAGTAACCTTTCTGGTAACTATTTTCTCAAGCCGTTTGGGGTTGAAACTCTGGGGACATGGGGCCCGAGTGCTCAGTACCTTTTTAAGGAAATTTAGAAACGCCTAGTTGACGCTTCCCGTGACCCAAGGGCTGGCTTTTACTTTGGCTAGAGACTAAGTATTTGCATTCAACGTGACAATGCTGCCAGTCTCTTGGGCAGGTCTATTACCAGCTGACAGCGATGAGGAGGAGTTTTTTGACGCCCTTTTATATTTTATTATTACTTTATTTATTTAATTTACTAGTTTGTTAATCATTGTAATGTAGGTATTTAATTAGTTCCCAGTAAATGGTTGCAAAATAAATAAATTTCAAAGTGAATCTCGGACCAGACAAGGTTACGGTTTCAATCTACTACATCTTAAAAAACCTAGATTAAGTGGTCAATTAGTACCTATATAAGCGTTGATGATCAATGTTCGTTCATAATAATTCTGAGTATTCGATGAGGTTTTTTCCTGCATTGGGGACAGTTACATGACAGGCTGAATGAAATGGCTTCATAGCTTCATATTATTGATGGGACTGGCCTTATCCGATGGTAAATACTAGTAATTACTAGGAATGCTGCTCGCAAAAACGCTGCTCTCAAAAACGGTGAAGGAAAACATCGTGAGGAAACCGGCATGTCCTAGAACTAAAAATTCGAAGACATGTGAGATCTATCAAACCGCACTGGGCCCGCGTGGTGGATTACAGGCCACTCTCTCTCATAGAGAGGAGGCTTGTGTCCCAGCAGTGGGAACATTATAGGCTGAAAATGACTATGATGACTATTAGGATTTTAAATACCCAATTGACAAATTAGAGCGATTTTTAATGTCATTGTAAAATGTATTTTGCAAATAGGGCTGACTTGAGCGTGAGGTCTTTTTATTAATTTCTGGTGGGGCAAAGTATTCTTGAGGTTTTCCATCAGGGATTTGATAGCATTAGCCTTATGTGCATTACCTACATTGAACTTAATATTAAAAGTCAAGGAATTCAAGTACCTAAGTATCTAGATCTGGCTCGTACGTGAGTACAGCAGTCATTGTGCCGATAGTCGTGTCGGTCTGTGACTTAATAGCCAAAAGCTTCGACCAAAATCTCAAGAGTCTTTCGCTTGGCAGCTGGATCAAGGGCTTGATTCAGAAAGCAGTACTTCTGGACACGGCACGTATTGTTAGGAGGTTCCTCTCTCAAGAGCCCTGACCACCGGTAGCCCGAACCTTGTTCCCGATGCCAGTGGGCTACTATTTTTAATATTTTGAAATGTTCCTCTTCATATTTTTAAAAATGTTAAGAATATTATGCATATAGATAAATAAACGATATTTAATTTATTATTTATAATTATTATGTATTTATAAAAATATTATTTTATATATACAGGATGTAACGGAAAGGGTATACCTACATCCTTAGGAGTGTGCTACAGACCATCAAACTGAACATTTTTCTCCACAAACAAACATCGCTGTAACGAAAAAATTATCTGCTGCCCCATAGAAAATTTCAATACCTATTCGACCAAATGTATTGGACAGCTGATATTTTTTTCGCTATGACGATGTTGGTCCGATGGAGAAACATGTTCAGTTTGATGGTCTGTAGCACACCGTTAAGTATGTATATACCCTTTCCGTTACACCCTGTATAATGATTATTTATATAATTATAATAATTTCCGTATTCCTGTTTTGGATATGAATGTGGACAGGTTTAAGAGTAAAGGAATACCAAAGAAATGATGGACGAACTGTGTGAAGGATGCCTAAAAGGAGGTGATTGCTGAGATTCCGAATAATAGAGAAACTATGGAAGAACAAGACATGCTGCGCAGACCCCAAATAAATTGGGATAAGGGTCAGGGTAAGGAGAATAATGATAACCAGTGTCTAAAACGGAGAATAAAAGCGTGTGATCATGCAAATTAGAAAACGGTATCTCATGTTGATTCTGCAAAAAGTGGTAAAAATCTTCAAAGCAAAAGTCGTAAAGATAGCCATTCTAAGGCCGGTACAGGATAAAGTTAGTTAACAATAAAATAACGCTTTGTTTAATCTTTATTGACGCGCGAAATCAACTAACTCTATAAACAAATGGAAAACGTTTCTCCGACTCGTTGGAAAATATAAGACAGTGCGCCTGAGCGGTTGGCGCGAAACGGACGCGTCCGCCATCTTTACCATAGAGTTGACGTGTGTTAAATACTTTTTAAATTAAAGTGCGGCAAGAAATTATTGTTATTTACATTGTTTTTTTTAAAGGTGCTTTCAGTTTTGTTTTCTTTTGTTAAAATCTTTTTTGTTTATGTTATAGTGTAGTTTGAGTGTTTCTGTTATGTATTAAAGGTAAGGAAGGATTTATTCACAGTAAAATGTTAGATAATTTTAATTACTATAGCTATTTCGTACTTTTGAAATGTATTCAATTTGCGAGATCATACACGTGACAAACTTGCAAAATCTGTGTCGTTTCGTCTTGAATATTTTAAGATGTTTTAAATACTCTAGGTACCTACTTGTTTAATTTGAATTTACTTTATTAATTTGGTAAACAATATTTAATAAAAAAGATATGAGGACGACATACACGTCACGAGATTTGTTCCAAACTCCGAACCTCAGATAGTTGCAGACAAAAAAAAAAAAATAGTTTTAGTTAATAATATTTTTTTTTAAGTCAATTTTTTTTAACCCTTATGCTTGGTCATTAATAATAAGTAATAGCATCTCGCTTCACGAAAAAGCTTTTCCCTCTTCTCCATGGAGTTTAAACATATCTGGCGGTCAAGGTCAAGCTACCCGAACCAGTCAAATTTTCCTAATCAACCTTAAACCAGAGAACGCTGCTGCCCATTCTCTGGCAAGTCCCTTAGTCGGCTCTTACGACACTCACGGGAAGATATGGGATGGTGTTATTCTTTACGTATAACACCATACAGAAGATTTTATATTTATGTTATTTTAACAAATCAAAGAAACAATGCCTTCTTATAAACAGTTCCAACCGGGGCCAAAAACAAGAGCCATTTTTCAAGGAAAATTATTGACAAAAAATATTCTGAAGGATTCTATGAAAAGATAAAGTTTTATTACATTTTCATATCTTGTAAGCATGGATTTAAAAATTACTAATTTATTCAAGTCGCAAAAATTTTAAGATTACGATTGTCAAATAATCTGCATAGGTACCTAAGTAATTAGGATTGGAGTCAAAAAAATAATCTACTTATGTGCTTGTTATTAGGTCAATAAAATAAGTATATGATAACGATAAATGGCTTTATTCGCCATAAAAAGAGCCAATACGACGTTGACCCCGGCTGTCATTTGTAGATCGTTGACAGTCGTTACAGTAACCCCAAAGTCTGACCAGTCTTACCGAGGTGTATCATATTACCCAGTACCTACCTACTAGGTTGTAGAAGTCAGAGAGGCAGCCGTTCTTTGTAAAATACTGGTATTCAGCTGCATTTGGTAAGACTTTAAGCCGACCCCAATCAAGTAGGGAAAAGACTAGGCAGATGATTCGCCATAAAATAAGTAGGATCATCCGACCAGACGGGTGATATGTCCGACAGTTGTTGTCTGGTTTCTCTATAAGTATAGTCTAAGTCAGGGATAACTTTAATAATGCGATTCGGAATTTTGGTGTTAGTTCGTCATTGGTGTCATAGATGGCGTTGTAGTCAATTTGGTACTATTTTGCTGTAGTACGTTTTGTAGTGCCGCTAGTCCCATATGGAGGAATTGTTCGTTTTGAAGGTCTGAACCACACCCTGAATTATGACCACTGCACCTTTCTGGTACACGCAGTCAAGGTGGAAGACACACCAATGCTAAAACGGTTACTTACGGAAAAAAATGTAAAAAAACAGCTGTTCTATACATTTGCCTTTCCTATCTGCTTTTCGTTTTGTGTTGCATTTTTTTCTCGATTTATAATTGTACATCAATTTATTTTATGTTTAAGTACCTATTCATACACTACACCACACTACATAATTATTACCACAATTTACAAAACTGATTTACGTCCCTCACATCACTATCTCGGGTCCACCTGAAAAGCAGCGTCGGGCACTAGCTGAACTGGGCCTAGGTAACTTGGCGCAGCCGTGAGAAACACATTTAGATCTTTATTATTTTTCTATTTCGTTTTTTATTTGTGTTGTGTGTAGGTACCTACTTGTGGCATGTGCGATATAAATATATTTTCTTTCTTATTCTCTTTCTTACTTATTCTTATTCTTTATTGGACATTAAATTAAAAGATATACACACAAATAATATATAGCTTATGTACAACGGCCAGTTAAACCCAGAATTGGGTTTAATAACAGCAAACCTTATTTTAACGAAAATATTTACCAAAGAGGCTCTGTGCATGCAAGAAACCATTCTTGCCATAGACAAACCTCTTTATCACAGCTATTAAAATGCACACAAACTTTCCGTCTGTCACCAGGCTGTATCTCATGAACCGTGATAGTTAGCCAGTTGAAATTTCTACAAATTATGTATTTCTGTTGCCGCTAAAACAACAAATACAGAATAAAATATAAGTATATTTAAGGGGGCTCCCATACAAAAAAGTGATTATTTTGCTCGTTTTATAGATAAGGATACTTACGGAACCCTTCGTGCGCGAGTCCGACTCGGACTTGGCCGGTTTTTTATGTAGGTATTATAAGACTTTGTGATTTCAAACACTTGTATGTTAGGTATCTATCAACTTTCCTAATAGCGTATCTAATTGATTATGGACGATTGCGTAAGTAGGCACTTGTAATCTATGATTATGGGACGGAAACACTCTTGTAAATGCCTAGTTAATTACATGTTATGTATCATTAGTTGATGAGAGCAGCGTTGGCCCAGTGGTGGCAGCCCCGACATACGATCAGTAAGCCGTGAGTTCTAACCAAGGCAGGCGCATTACTTTGTGTTATTTATTTCATCACCGCTGCCCTCAAAAACGGAGAAGGAAAACATCTTGAGGAAACCGGCATGTCCTAGAACTAAAAATTCGAAGACATGTGACATCTACCAACCCGTATTGGTCCCGCGTGGTGGAGTTATTATTATTTATTTATATATTTACTAAACAAGTTGAATACAAACTTTCATTTAAAAACTATGCTCCACAAAACCGTTTTCA
Source organism: Cerastis rubricosa (assembly GCA_949152445.1). Lineage (NCBI taxonomy): Eukaryota > Metazoa > Arthropoda > Insecta > Lepidoptera > Noctuidae > Cerastis > Cerastis rubricosa. The sequence goes on along the minus strand of OX424550.1, from coordinate 3,562,319 downwards.
CGGTTTGTCTGTGGGAACGGAACAATATTTTTAAAGATAATGTTAATATAAATCTAATAATATCTAATCTCATTATGTAATCTAATAATATTAATATAATCTTATATAAATCTCCCCCAACAATATGCAAACCACCTTCCTAAAAAATATGGTTTACAGACTCCTGAGAAAGAATGGTTCGAGCGATTTCGCAAACATACTTTTCATTTTCTAACTTCTTATATCAGCAGGCAATCGGTTGAGAAGGTATGGTACTCTTTTATCAAGCGTTCGGTCGCCAAAATAATTACTGATTTTAGGTACATCAAACTTGCCTACTGATATTGACCTAGTAGCATGGTTATGGGTAACAAGCGAGTTACAGCCCACTCCCTCTCGTAGAGAGGAGGCCTGTGTCTCGGCAGTGGGAACATTATAGGCTGATTTTTATTTTATTTTAAATATGTTTTTGATACCGGAGTTTTTAGGTTTGCATACGAGGTGTAAACAGAACCTTCACGAAGCAGACAACAAAGCATTCTACAACGTGTAACGTTAAATGCGCAAAACCTCAGACACCACAAATGATTTTTAATTCAAATAAGCTAATTCTGAGAGAAAAAATATCATTGAAAAAAACGTAAAGGTTTTATGTGCTGTTTTAGTTTTACTGGAAATTCTGATTGTTTGTTTGTTGTCTTTCTTTCTTTATTTTTTTCCCGCGTATGAGAAAATTTAAATTGGACGACAAACATTTGTGTTTGTTTACCTATTTTGGCGGGTTTGCGCACGTTATGGCTTGACCTATGAACAAATAGACAGGGCAACATTTTTAATAAAGAGTTTTTGAAAAAATGCAATTGATTCTGCTCGTTATTCTGATCAAACTATTTTCAGGTTTTGCGCATTTAACGTTAAACGTTGTACCTATACATCAAATTAAGTAACTCTACGCCACCACCACGGTTCATGACATACAGCCTGGTGACGGACAGACGGACGGACCGACAGCGAAGTATCAGTAATAGGGTCCCGTTTGACCCTTTGGGTACACAACCCTAAAAAACTAATTAACTCTACGCAAAAAAATTGCTGGAAAACCACTTTTTTATCGGAGTGGAACGTCACGTTTTACGGTAGGACTCAATGTATCGCACTCAAAACATTGTGCTGACGGATGCTTTAAATAGAACAGGGGTCAAGGACGTTTTTAAAGTAAAGTAAAATAAAAAACAATTAAAAAGAGTACTTATAAAAAAAAAGTAACTCTACGCAAAAAAAAATTGCTGGAAAACTACCACGGTTCATGAGATACAGCCTGGTGACGGACAGACGGACGGACCGACAGCGAAGTCTCATTAATAGGGTCCCGTTTGACCCTTTGGGTACACAACCCTAAAAAACTAATTAACTCTACGCAAAAATATTGCTGGAAAACTACACTTTTTTATTGAGGTGGAACGTCACGTTTTACGGTTGTTTCGCACAAAACATTGTGCTAACGGATGCTTTAAATAGAACAGGGGTCAAGGACGTATTTAAAGTAAAGTAAAATAAAAAATATTTATAACGAGTACTTATTAAAAAAAAAACTAAGGAACTCTACGCAAAAAAAATTGCTGGAAAACTACTTTTTTATCGAAGTGGTGCGTCACGTTTTACGGTAGGACTATGTATCGCTTTCAAAACATTATGCGGATGGATGCTTTAAATAGAACAGGGGTCAAGGACGTATTTAAAGTAATATCTGAATTAATATCTTAAAGAGGAAAGATTTGATTGTTTGCATTGAATAGGCTCCGAAACTACTGGTCCGATTAAAAAAAATCTTTTAGTGTTACATAGCCCATTTATCGAGGAAGGCTATAGGCTATATATCATCACGCTACCACTAATAGGAAGGACAGCTAGTAGATGTACAGATCATAGATAATGCGGTCCACAGAGAGAAAACAACAAAGAGTAACATTGCAGTCGTCTTTTAGATATTGGCTTCCTTTAAAATTGGGTTAGTAGATTATTGGCAAAAACATTTTGCAAATTATAACATTGTTTAAAAAAGGGGAAAATAATTATTTTGGTCTGTTCATTAAGACCTAGTAAAAGAGGCAATATAGTTAGGTACAGAAGCGATAAGGAAAAAATAACTTGAAGAAACACTGACTTTTCTGAGGTCACATTGTTAAAATGTCAATTATAAATCACCTTCAAACCGGTGAGTCAAATCTGATACAAGCTGGCAGTTTTCGTCAGAATCATTTATTTATTTACTAGTTGTAGGTACCGCGCAATTTCGTTTGCGTCATATTTTCCCCATTTTCGCAACATTTTTCATTGCTGCTCCGCTCCTATTGGTCGTAGCGTGATGATATATGGTCTATAGACTTCCTCGATAAATGGGCTATCTATCAATGAAATATTTTTTTTTAATCGGCACAGTAGTTCCTGAGATTACCGCGTTCAAGCAAACAAACAAACTCTTCAACTCCATAATATTAATTAATAATTAATGGTATAGATATATATAGATTTTACTATTTATGTACACGCAGTAGACTACACAGGACAAAACATAAAATATTTGAGTACAAAGGTACTGCTTATTTCATACGAAATTTCTGCCAGCAAACCTGCGAAAGGAGAAATGAAAAAGAAATGTAGACGATAGTGTTTGAGAGAAGGAAGAGAAAAATGTGTTATTGTGCTTTACCTAACTTAACCTATACTATTACCTAAATATAAATACACATATAAATAAATATAAATACGTAATACTAAGATATTTATCAAATAAAAATATATTTACATAAATATAAATCACAATTATTGAGAGCTGTCAATCATCTTTCATGGCTCCGTTCTCAACCTCGGATCATGCGATTTGCAACAAGCCACTCTATGCAATGCCACGACCTGTATGCTAAGGTGACTTGTAAGACTATGGGTCTAACAGTAAGACCAAATATTTTAATAAAAGACATGCCCTGCCCGTACTTAGACCCTGTTCACGCGGCGTATTTTTTCGGCGCAGAAAACGCTCCTTTAACGTGCTTTAATTAAACGAGATTCAGATTCTACCGGTAAGTACAGCAACTAAAGAAGCAAAAAAAAACTGTTGAGATTTTTTTGCAAATTGTTTTTAATTCAGAGTGCACACAATGACCCAAATATGCTCTTGAAGCGATGACGGGTCGACGGAACTGGTCCTGCAATAACCGCTTTTAAAGGAGTTTGACCACTTTTTTGGGACAAAATGACTTCGGAAACGTTTGCATGAGTAGGTAGGTACTCTAATTAAGCCACGGGGGAGTAACCAAAAACTTTAGGTTAAGAACCTCAACTTTATAAAACAACTTTGCAACCGGCACCGACATTTTTGGACTGCTCCTGAAGTTCCTAATGAAAAACTTACTTAATACTTATTATATAATTATATTTCAAGTTAAGCTAATCCACAGCTTACGTTTACTTAGTTTCACGAATAAAAATATAGGAGGATCGTACAATGCATATCTAACGCAAGGCAAACCAAATTTTCAAGGAGATGTCAGCAAATTAGAAGGGGCCCGAGCCTATGCCTGACAGGGCTGCGGGACTGTTCGAAAGTAATACCGTGGCCCTGGAACACAAAGGGCTAAGAAGGAACATGGATGGGTTTTAGTCAGTACAAGTCTGACACTCCCTTCCGCTCCGCCCAGAGCGGGGGGGGTCATTTCATCATCATCATCATCATTTCAGCCCAAAAGACGTCCACTGCTGGACATAGCCCCCCCCACCAAGTGTCGCCAAATTGACATTTTGGGGAGTTCTGCCATAATCGCCACGCTTGGCAGGCGGGTTGGCGATCGCAGTACAGTTGTTACAAAAGCACAGAAACGCTGCTGCCCATTCTCTGGCAAGTCCCTTAATCGTGTCACTGACTCTGGCAGGGCCTTATTTGATGATTTCCCATCTGTAAAAAAGGCAAACAAAATTAATCAGGCAAACCTCTGCGTGCCTCTTAGCAGTCGCCCGTCGACTTTAGATATGCCATCATCATCACGCTCTTGCCCTTATTCCAATTCATTTGGAGTTAGCACAATACGTCTTCTTCTTCCATACTTCTCTATTACTCGTCATGTCATTAGACACCTCCTTTCTTGCCATACCATCCTTCACACAGTCCATCCATCCTTTCTTTGATCTTCCTCTACTCTTATACCCATCAAAACTCGTACTCTTAAGATTCCTCATTACATTTTTGCTCATTCACACGTACACAATAACATCTACTAAATATAAACCTATAATTCAATGTCATAAAACGCTGATCCTAAACCGTTGAGTCTAGAAGCACAAGAGGTCCGCAAATAACGAAAGTTAACACTGACGAAGGATTCTTGAAAATTGTTTCCAATGAGTTAAATTGATGATGAAAGTTTTTAGGAAGTTCGTCTTTTTGCAGATCAAAAATCCGATCGATTTGTTTGAATGTGGGGGAATCCCCGACAAAGATAGCTGTGCTAGCCAATCATTTTTTTCTTAATATTTGTATTTTAGTCTTGACGTTGTCACCGGGCCGGACGGTGCGGACCCCCCCCCCCCCCCCCGTTGCTACGCCACTGCTGCCTATCTAACCTTCACAACCCAGTTACTGGGAAACACTTTACAACAAGCTATGATGCTTAGGGGGCGTTCATTAATTACGTGAAGCATTTAGGGGGGAGGCTGTCGAGCTGAATCTCACCCAGTCTCACGAGGGAGAGAGGGGGGAAAATATCACGTATTTTTTTCCCACAAGAAACAGTGTAGATTGCATGAAAACTAGATTTAAGTAAACATATTACTCCACTAAAATATGACTAAATCCTGCACGATTAAATTTAATAAAAATGAATCAAGCAGATTATGTTTTTACAGTTCCACGAATTTTGATAAATCCCACGTCAGTTAAGGGGAGGGAGAGGATGGATGGTGGATGTCAAATTTCACGATATCTCACCAGGTGGAGAGGATTATTGCCAAAATTGGGTCACGTAATTAATGAACGTCCCCATACTGGACACATGAAATGTAAGGTGTACTGGGGGTCACCGATAAAAAAAACCGGCTACTCCATACATTTTATTAAAGGCAAACTAGATGACCCCGAAGGGGAGCCTTCAGGTTTTTCAATTAGGTACGGCTTGTAGAAAAACTAAAATGTCTAGATTCTTCGTAGATTAAGGTTAAGAAGTAATCGTGAGTTGTGTTTGTCGTCGGATTACTGGCTCGTATTTATTACAAAATCATTGATATTTTCCCTATCACACAATCCTCATCACACTAGTACGTAAGTAGGTCTTAACAATCGATTTGCGCCCGCATCACGATCACGGCGCGACGCAATAAAATATGTATAGTTTCACTCACTAGTTATTAGGGACGCTACACACTAAACAACACTAAAGTTCGGGTCGGCACATCCGGCCGAGTTCGGCAAAAAAATGTAGACTTCGGGAAAACGCATCTCGGCTTATCTCGATTTTTTTTTCGCTTTTTAAAACGTTGCTCTCACTAAGAATTTCTCCTGTATCGTGGGTGTGTTTACAAACATCTAAACTCTCACACACAAACAGCCAGACCCGGAACAACTACTTATAAGCCCTATACTTAAATATTTGTACCGTTCGGAGACCGAACTTACGACACGCAGCACAGCAGCCAATCGCTCAGCCACTGCGCCCACCGTGCCATTTACGCCGAAATGACCCGAACATTGATTCGCTGATGGATGATAGAATAATGCCGAACAGAATTTACCCGAACCGAATTAAAGCCGAGTATAATGTAGTAGCTCTGTATGGTGTCGGACCGAAAGAATAGCATCATCCCATATCTTCCCGTGGGTGTCGTAAGAGGCGACTAAGGGACTTGCCAGAGAATGGTCAGCAGCGTTCTCAGAGCTTTTGTAACAACCGTACTGCGATCGCCAACCCGCCAAGCGTGGCGATTATGGCTAAACCAACCATGTTGTGTCAATGTGGCGAAACATGGGGGAGGCCTATGTCCAGCAGTGGACGTCTTTCGGCTTAAATGATGATGATGATTATGATAATGTAGTAGTTTTGGGAAACTTTTTGTTCAACATAAAATACTACCATAAAAAACAAGTGAATTGTGCGCCTAGCATAATCATGCGAAGGTAATTGTATGTATGTGATTCATACATACATAAATGCTTCTGTGTGATTATGATTACGCTGGCGTGTGGTCGCGGCCGCGTGTGTTGTAGCACGTGGGCAGTTTGTCTGTTATCTTCTCTATTATATGTTTACGTACCTAACAGGGGAGCCCAGAGAGAATTTAACATAGTACCAAAATCAAAATATTTTTATTTTACATAGGCCGACAGGCACTTATAAAACGTCGGCAAAAAGGTGCTCGGTTCGGGTTGGTCGTTTCCTATGGAGAAGAACCAGCAAGAAACTCCATGGTTACTCTTTTAAAATCATTTCGTTTTACAATATTTCTGTTACAGCATTAGTACTAAAGTATGGGAGGACATCGTAGGCCTGACAATAAGTCCTTGCTTCTACAAAACGTAGAACGAAATAAAAAGTAAAGAGCAGAAAAATCCCGTGATTTATAAAATAAAAAAAGTTATTTACTAGTACACAATTTAAACCATCCGACATCGGATGTCCGAAGTTGCAAAATTCCAATGCGTTTTATTATATGTTTCAATACTTACGTTCGTAAACTTCTTAGAAGTTTTATTAATGATTATTTACAAGTTTCATTTTTGGTCTGCAACCTTGTCTGCTACATGTGTGCATTTAAATTACCTGCTTAGCAATTTGTTTATGCACCAACGTACCTAAAAAACTGCAAAAACAGGTAATTTATTATAAGGAAATAACAAAACAAAATTCAAATCCATATTACAATTTAATCTTACATTTAAAATATTCGATAAAACTTCGATCGATTCACATTTTTCTGATTGGTTATCAATTTAATATTCGTGTTCGCATCTCGAACAGGAGCTAAACAATAACTTGTGTGTTCAGACACAAGGCATAATAACTTGTGAAAGTACTGTAGTTGCCCATTCCAAAGCGTAGGTCTCTATGGAGAAGAATGGGCAAGACACTCCATATATCCAAACTAATATTATAAATGCGAAAGTCACTCTATTTGTTTGTTTGTTACCTTTTCACGACTAAACGGCTGATCGGATCTTAATGAAATTTGGCAAGAAGATTTAGAACCTGGGAAGGGGTATAGGGTGATTGGTAATTAGTGACCTATAATTTAATACGTGATTGTGCTCATGATAACAAACAACTTTCCCAAATAAACTTATAATAATAACAGCCGCACAGGGCCTCAAGTCTGCTATTACAATAGTGTCAGAATGGCCTATCATTGATTTCATAATTGTTGAATTTGATAAGTTTGGTAATCTACTAATATAATGGCGTCATTATGACTTCACAATGATTAACCACTGACACTCCATTGAAAGAAATGGCATAGAATTTGACAGACCATTATGAATTTAGCAGATTACGAACTTTTAGCAAAATGACAATGGGATCGCGTTGGAATGACATCTTATCTATATATATAAAAGAAAGTCGTTTTAGTTACTTCGCTTATAACTCAAGAACGGCTGAACCGATTTGGGTGAAAATTGGCAGGGAGGTAGTTTAGAGCCAGGAGAAGGACATAGGATACTTTTTATCCCGTTCGACATCATTCCCGTGTGACTTGACATGTAACGTCAGTCACTATAAAACGTGGTATAACAAAAAAGAATCAGACTTGGAATAAGGTGCCAACGAAGTACTAGGAGATCAGAAAAATGAATGGATTGGGGTGGGGTAGGGTAGGTAGGGTAGAGTAGGGTAGAGTAGGGTCGAGTAGGGTAGAGTAGGGTAGAGTAGGGTAGAGTAGGGTAGAGTAGGGTAGAGTAGGGTAGAGTAGGGTAGAGTAGGGTAGAGTAGGGTAGAGTAGGGTAGAGTAGGGTAGAGTAGGGTAGAGTAGGGTAGAGTAGGGTAGAGTAGGGTAGAGTAGGGTAGAGTAGGGTAGAGTAGGGTAGAGTAGGGTAGAGTAGGGTAGAGTAGGGTAGAGTAGGGTAGAGTAGGGTAGAGTAGGGTAGAGTAGGGTAGAGTAGGGTAGAGTAGGGTAGAGTAGGGTAGAGTAGAGTAGGGTAGAGTAGGTAGTAGGTAGGTAGAGTAGGGTAGAGTAGGGTAGAGTAGGGTAGAGTAGGGTAGAGTAGGGTAGAGTAGGGTAGAGTAGGGTAGAGTAGGTAGGTAGAGTAGGGTAGGTAGGGTTGGGTAGGGTAGGTGGGTAGGGTTGGGTAGGGTAGGGTAGGGTAGGTAGGTAGGAAAAGTGCATTGCTTTAACTTTTGACAGAACGAAGTCTGTCCGGGCAGCTAGTCTATATATATAAAAGAAAGTCGTTTTAGTTACTTCGCTTATAACTCAAGAACGGCTGAACCGATTTAGCTGAAAATTGGCAGGGAGGTAGTTTAGAGCCAGGAGAAGGACATAGGATACTTTTTATCCCCCCGGTCTGCGCGGGTGAAACCGCAGGGCGCAGTTTGTTATCATGTTCTTGGCGAGCGCCACGCGCTTCAGGGGAGGCGTGGTCGGGAGTGAGGTACTAGGAGCACATAGCTTACCCGGAGATAGTTGAGCGTGGAGTTGATGATTCTATATATATAAAAGAAAGTCGTTTTAGTTACTTCGCTTATAACTCAAGAACGGCTGAACCGATTTGGGTGAAAATTGGCAGGGAGGTAGTTTAGAGCCAGGAGAAGGACATAGGATACTTTTTATCCCGTTCGACATCATTCCCGTGTGACTTGACATGTAACGTCAGTCACTATAAAACGTGGTATAACAAAAAAGAATCAGACTTGGAATAAGGTGCCAACGAAGTACTAGGAGATCAGAAAAATGAATGGATTGGGGTGGGGTAGGGTAGGTAGGGTAGAGTAGGGTAGAGTAGGGTCGAGTAGGGTAGAGTAGGGTAGAGTAGGGTAGAGTAGGGTAGAGTAGGGTAGAGTAGGGTAGAGTAGGGTAGAGTAGGGTAGAGTAGGGTAGAGTAGGGTAGAGTAGGGTAGAGTAGGGTAGAGTAGGGTAGAGTAGGGTAGAGTAGGGTAGAGTAGGGTAGAGTAGGGTAGAGTAGGGTAGAGTAGGGTAGAGTAGGGTAGAGTAGGGTAGAGTAGGGTAGAGTAGAGTAGGGTAGAGTAGGTAGTAGGTAGGTAGAGTAGGGTAGGTAGGGTTGGGTAGGGTAGGTGGGTAGGGTTGGGTAGGGTAGGGTAGGGTAGGTAGGTAGGAAAAGTGCATTGCTTTAACTTTTGACAGAACGAAGTCTGTCCGGGCAGCTAGTTATTTATAAAAATAGCAGACTTGAGGCCCAGGTCGATCCTCAAGGTTAAGCCGTGTTTGCCGAGGTTGGTCCATGGATGGGTGACCATCTTTACATACCGAGTTTCCTCCGTGCCTCGGAAAGCGTTAAGCCGTTGCCCCCGCCGTCATTTGTAGATCTTTGGCAATCGTTACGAGTAGCCAGAATCCCAAATTCTGACATACAGTCATACCAAGAGGTATCGTATTACCCAGTTACTGGGTTGTGGAGGTCAGATAGGCAGTCACTTCATGTAAAATACTGGTACTCAGCTGCATCCGGTTAGTCTGGAAGCCGACCCCAAGATAGTTTGGGAAAAGGCAGATGATATTATAGTATAAAAAAAATCGGCCAAGTGCGAGTCGGACTCGCGCACGAAGGGTTCCGTATCATTATTTTTTTAAAACGAGCAATAAAATAACTTTTTTTGTATGGGAGCCCCCCTTAAATATTTATTTTATTCTATTTTTAGTATTTGCTGTTATAGCATCAACAGAAATACATAATCTGTGAAAATTTCAACTGGGTAACTATCACGGTTCGTGAGATACAGCCTTGTGACAGACGGACGGATGGACGGACGGACGGACGGACAGTCTCAGTAATAGGGTCCCGTTTGACCCTTTGGGTACGGAACCCTAAAAAGACAAGTTGCCTTTTTCACACTACGATGACTAATCAAGGAACCAAAGTCAAGTTTCTATTGATGTACAGTCTGCAAAGGAGATAAGTAACCAAGTTCGCATACTACTAGTCTGAGAACTTGGTTACTTATCTCCTTTGCAGACTGTACAAAAGCAAAGATGTTGAAGTCATGTTATGAATATTTTTAATATTAAGTAGTTGATAATATTCATATCTATTATTTATCAATTTAGTATTTAACTCAAGGTTTTATAGATATAATTACGGATTTTTCCTTTTTTGGTATCTACTTATAAAAACCGGCCAAGTGCGAGTCGAACTCGCGCACCGAGGGTTCCGTAGAGTATTTTTAATATATGATGTAACTAAAAATTTACGGTTTTCGCAATTTTTCCTTTATCTGTGCTATAAGACGTTGCTAAGTTCCTACCAAATTTCAAGATTCTGAGTTCATGGGAAGTACCCTGTAGGGTTTTATTACCTTAATTGCGAGTGTCGAAAATTTGCGAATATTTGTGGCAAAAACAGCTGTATCTTTTGTTTGCGTTGGTTTGGAAGTTTGATTTTGTCACACTCCAAGGGATAGGTATCAAGCTGGAATTTATATCAAATACCCTGAGTATTTGATATAAATTCCAGCTCCACGCGTTCCTGAGTAAAAGGGCCTTGACAGACAGACGGACGGACGACCAACAAAGTGATCCTATAACGGTTCCGTTTTTCCTTTCGAGGTACGGATCCCTAAACAGGTGAGAGCAGCTGTGGCCCAGTGGTGTCAGCCTTGACTTACGAGCAGTAAGTAAGCCGTGGGTTCGAACCCAGGCAGGTGCATTACTTTTTGTAATTTATTTCATCACCTTCATCACCCTGCAAAAACGGTGAAGGAAAACATCGTGAGGAAACCGTCATGTCCAACAAAAAAATCGAAGACATGTGACAGCTCTCCTAACCAGCACTGGTCCCGCGTGGTGGATTACAGCCCACTTCCTCTTATAGAGAGGAAGCCTGTGTCCCAGCAGTGGGAACATTCTAGGCTGAACATGATTATTAAAAAAATAAATCTCATGGAGCAACCTCTTTTGTGGCGATCAGATAGGCAGTCGCTCGATGTAAAATACTGGTATTCAGCTGCATCCGGTTAGACTGGAAGCCGACCCCAACATATGTAGTTGGGAAAAGGCTAGGTAGATGCCGAAACTCATGCAAATTAATACTTACGATAACGTTTTCCGGTATGCAAATCTTATCTGCAACAATAAAACCTACAAATTAACATACTTACGTATATATTTACAATCTACTTGACTCGTCATGTAGGTACACAGCACGTTATCTTATTTGAATTTCAGTGATATCTCGAGATTCTTTAGTGATATCACAATTTTCACAAACAGATGCAGTGTGTGTCCAGATAGCATACGGTATGGTACCTATCTCATTCGAACAGTCCCGCAGCCCTGGCAGGCATCGGCCCTCTCGGACCCCTTCCGATTTGCTGACATCTTGAGGCGCGCGTGGAACACGAACGCGCCGTCGGCACGGCCTGTCGTTATAAGACGGACGGACAGAGAGCTAGATATGGTATATACCTATCACTAACACTCCTGTCTTAATTATTTGCTTCTGAGGCACTAGCACGACCGCTCAGGCTTTCTTTTAGGCTTCGGTTCCACTGAAGCGGAGCAGAGCAGAGCGGAGACGAGCTGTGCCGCGATTCACCAATCACATGGCGGAGTGGAGAAGGGATGTGAATCGTGAGACTGGTGAATCGTGACACAGCTCGTCTGCGCCCAGGACCGCTCCGCCTCAGTGGAACCGCAGCCTTATTGTGTGGTTAGTGCCTAACTTGGTGTCAGAGTTTTTAATACCATGCCACCCATGGGCCACTGACTTGGCTTTACATGCCGTCGAGAAATATCTCTCAGGCATGCTGGTTTCCTCACGATGTTTTCCTTCACCGAAGCAAGTGACAATTATACAGTACGCACATGAATCCGAAAAAAAATAGAGGCTCGAGACCGACGATTTGGCACTCCGACCGTCACACAACTAGTTTATTATCATTTATCAGTAGTTTGTTTTTTTTTTATACAGCTACGGTTATTTTTTTTCCTACAACCTACTATTTTTTTTTTTTATGTCAAGAACTTGGTGCGACCTAGGGCGAGTAGGGTGAGTTTTTGTATCATGTATGTATGTAGCTAATTCTTCTTCTTAGATTAGCGTTATCAATAACATTTTTAAAGGGATATTTATCATGTTTTTTATTTGTTTTGAGTTCCCGATATTTCGGTGCTGTTACAAACGCCATGATTACGGATAAACTGAAGGTATTGCGGGTGGGTGTTTATGAGCAGACAAATCGAACTACCCTTTTTCTTTTTCGTTTTTTGTGCTCCGTACCACTACCACTGTCACTCACAACTCGATTTTGTTCCCGACACACGAAACCCACGTGTTCACTCGCTAACTTTTTACGGCACATTTTTCGGTTTTTACACAGTTGAACCATTGGATTCCAGGCTCTTGACAGTTGAAACCTATCCTCCCGGTTGAAGTTCTTATATTTAGTCATTTCAATAGCTTCTCTTACCAGTCTGGGTATATTGTGGCGTTCTGTCGAGATGACCCCGACCTGATGACCTCAGGCCATCTCGACAGAACTCAAAACAAATAATAAACATGGTAAATATCCCGTTAAAAGTGTTATTGATAGTGTAAATGACCATGTCAGTTTAAAAACTTATAATATCTTCTTAGCGTGTCGATGGCAAAATTTAGTTGAGAAGAAATTTGCTGCCGCCGACTGCAAGTTTGTCAAAGTCAGTGAACTTATATTCGTATCAGTAAGGTTGATGTTCGTTAGCTGCTGTCAGAGGTATAATTATGTGAAATAACTGTAGCTACCTATCGTTTGAATAATATTTAGCTAAAGACAATTGTTTTATAAACAAAACAAGGTGTAGCGTGAGTACAGCGTTTGTGAAACTGCATTGTTTGATAATAGTATGCTGGAATAGAACTACCTGAGGTTTTCAGTGACATAATTGAGTAGTGATAGACTAGGTGTGGCCCTAAAAAACCAATACATTCAAAATCAAAATCAAAATATTTTATTTTACATAGGCCTACATGGGCACTTATAAAACGTCAACAGAAGAGGCACGGTTCGGGTTGGTCGTTTCCTATGGAGAAGAACCAAAGACATTCTAACAGAAGTAGTAGGGGATCATAAACTTTAAGACTGGCTTTAATAGTGGCATACGAACCATGAATATCCTCTATGTTCAGAGGATATTCGTTTTTAAAGTGAAAACTTGTTTAGCGGCGTTGTGCACTTTTGTGATGGGTAAAAAATGTTAAACTCGCGTCAGGACACGTGGCCGAAAATTCGTAAGACGGATTGACATATGTTATGAAGGAATTTGAACTTTATGAAATCTGTCACTGAGTTTGGGTTTTCAAAACTGGATAACTATCTTATGCACAAACAAAACCTTCGGTTTCTCTAAAGAGGTAAAATTCGTAAGTTGGATTGTAATAGTTCTGAAGTGTTAAATTTTTATTTATATTTTTCATAAATTGTCATGTTTGAGTAGGTACGATAGCGCAATAAATGAATATTGTATTTTACCACATAAATTATAGAACTTTTATACTATTTTTATAGATAATTAAAGCAATTCGTGCAAAATTATTCCCTAACCATTCCAAAATATCAAAAATGCTCAAAGTTATCCAAGTTTTCACTTCTGCAGGGACTCCCGGAGTGAAACCCGTTTTTTTTTAAAAAAAAAACTTTACTCCACCCTAGGAATTTCTCCTGTATCGTGGGTGCGTTTACAAACATTTAAACTCACATACACAAACAGCCCGACCCGGAACAACTATCTGCAGGCCTTACCAATATTTGTTCCGTGCGGGGATCGAACCCGCGAGACGCAGCGCAGCAGTAGATTGCTCAACCACTGAGCCAACAGTGTCGTCTCGTGGTTCGGATGCCACAATGAATATTTAATAAATATATAAAAATATAATTAAAACGTGTAGATAATTTATTTTTTGGTCATGGTTTGTACACCGTACATAATATTTTCAAAGACAAGAATAAAATGAAGCTATGCTCCCAGTCCCAAGACACAATAATTTGTGAAAGTACTGTAACGTAGTTGCCCATTCCAAAGCGTAGATCTCTATGGAGAGGAATGGGCAAGAAACTCCATATAGAGTGACTGGTAATTAGTGATCGATAATTAAACACTTGATTGTGCTCATGATAACAAACAACTTTCCCAAATAAACATTTTTTATACTCATTCACTTTTATCACAAGCTGATAGGCCAGGCGCGCGCGCGTGAATATCATAACGCAGTTATAATTATTGTGCTAAAAGGGAAAGGATTCAAAAAATGTTTTTTTTTGGGAAAGTTGTTTGTTATCATGAGTATAACGTAGTATAAGTATCACGTGTTTAAGTATCGGTCACTAATTACCAGTCACCCTATATAGGTTAGTAAAATGTATGTGAGTTGAATGATGGCTGATACATGTATCAGCTATCATTCAACTCTCATACATTTCACGTGATGTTCGTGAACGGGCGCTGTCAGTTGTGCCTGGTCATCTCTTAGCTGCCACGGTTTATTTTAATTATTTTATTTTTAACTTTATTTTCGAATTATTGATTTCGTCTTTTACTCTGGACGCTCTTAACTTGCCCGTATTTCTTCATCGTTCTCACATATTTGTAATTTTCAACATGAATGATGTAACCAAGATATTGTAACAATATTTTTATTTAAAAGAGTGTCCATGAAGTTTCTTGTCCATTCTTCCCCATAGAGATCTACGCTTTGAAATAGGCAACTACAGTACTTTCACAAGTTATTATGTCTTGTGACTGGGACTGTAGCTTCGCGTTCTTTTTTTTGTGCTTTGACTTTCAAAAGTGCCTGTAATGGTCTAATTTAAATAAATGCTTTCAGTTTGAGTTTGAGTTTCTTGCCAATTCTTCTCCATATATGTAGATCTACGCTTTGGAATGGGCAACTACAGTACTTACACAAGTTATTATGTCTTGTGACTGAGACTGTAGCATCGCATTTTTTTTTGTTTTTTAACTTTCAAAAGTGCCTGTAATGTTCTAATTGAAATAAATGGTTTGAGTTTGAGTTTTGTATAAGGTACAATCAAAACCAAAGTTAATAACAACAACAAAAAGTAAAGTTCGGTAGCTCGGTAAACGTGGAAACAAAATCCGGTAAGCGACGTAGCAACACACTATTGTGTGCGATAGTGCCGACCGGTCACAATCACATAATGCTACACAGTTAACTGTTGTCCGTCACAAGTTTACTCATTAGCACGTGCATTGTTGATGTACAGTCAGGAAGTTAATTGTTTACCAAATTGGCTTCTGACTTAAGAGCGTTTACGCCGTCCGTGCGCTATTTGACTCAAAAACAGTACTTTTCAAACCTGTTAATACCATCAACCACTTGACTTATAAATATGGTAATTACTAGAAACTTTAGGAAATTTCGTCGTTTAAATAGTTACTAAAAAATATATTCAGATTATCAGAGTATTTGTACATTCTATCAAGGTAACTTAACAGAGGTTTTCTTAATTTCGCTATCAGCGTCCGTTTCGAAGCTGAAAATATATGAAACCACTGACAAATTTCATTAGCAAAAAAAATTAACCAATTGAAAAGACCTTGAAGCAAATAGTTACTAAAAAAAAAATTCGAATTTAGGCATCTTACTATAAGAAATTAAAATTCAAACAATGTGAAATATTAAGAATTTAAAATGAATTTTTCACCGATATAACTTTCTTACTTGAATATAATAATATTTTATTATTATAGAAGAACATCTTCTTTAAAACATGCAATTTAAAATTTCCATTTTTTTGCTGTAGTTATTTTTCTGTAAATATTTGAAAACTACTATAAATCACTGCGCGCGATCAAATTCAAATCAGTCCGCCGCGAGGCTTTCCAGAGTGAGGACACGTTGCTCGGCGCTCTGCCTGACCTGTGTTGACCTTTGCCGTGCGTACACGGATAGCGGACGTTTATAGTATGATTGAAAAATCTTGGTACTTTGGTAAGTAAAATATTTTATTGTTATATTTTGATGACTGACAATATTTTTAGAATTATATTTCAGACGTAATGGGAAATAAAACCAAGTTTGTAACGAAAAAACGAAAATTAGGCATTTAGAAAATTTGGAAAAGGCAAGAGCAAAAAGGTTGGTTTATCTATGTTATACTAGCTTCAACCCACGGCTTCGCCAACGCAAAACGCACTTTAGCGACCTTGACTATACTATAATTATATTATAGTATAGTCAATAGTATTATAGTATGGGGCCATCCGTAAATTACGTCATACGTTAAGAGCGGGGTGGAGAGGTCGACGAAGAATGACGAGAGTTGGTCTTAGTATTAAAATACGATATTTCAAACTATCTGAATGGACATGTAAAATTGTGACACCACCCTATGGAGGGGGATTCTCCCAATTGTGACCAGCTGCGACAAGGACGGGAGTCCCCCCCCCCTTTCGTCCTTGTTGGTTGGTGGTAAAAATTGTGGTGGTTGGTAAAAATTATGAAATTCGTGTGACGTCATTTAAGGATGTAGTTATTTTTTACTATTAGACCACTTGAGTAATGTTTGTTTTGTAAAGCCCTGTCAATCGTTGCTATTTCAACTTTATTCAAATTTCATAAATATCACACAACGAGCCTTCGTGAGATAAATGTACGATGTATATACGATTTTATTTAATCATAAGCTTATGTTATTTTATAAATTTCCTAAGCTTTTTTCGTTTATATTCATATTATTATTGCATAATACTTACGCTTGCTTTCAAATAACAAGGTTTTTTGTGCTTACTGGTTTATGGTTTAACTTCAGGCTATGTAAAAAAACCCCAAGTGATGAAGTAATAACGGAAAGAGGTTTCTGTGAAAACCAAAATGAAGAAGAGGTACTTAATTTTATTTAAAAAACAGTTTTTCCTTGCACGTCTTGATGTGCCAGCAAACACTATGTCAAATAACTGTTTTTTTTTAGAATCCTACATTGGCCACATACTACATTGTCAAAAGTATAAAGCACGGAAAGGCCAATGAGGCAATTGCAATCCGGCAACTTGAAGAACAAGTGAATATAAGTATAAATAAATGTGGCCTGTTCATTGATGAAGATTTCTTTTTTCTGGGAGCTTCACCCGATGGCATTTTTGAGGAAGGAATTATCGAAATAAAATGTCCGTTTTCTGCGTTCGGAATGTCTCCTGAAGATGCCATTGAACAAAAGAAAATTAAATTTTGGACTACTAACGGAACTGTCAACCGTCGTCACGAGTGGTTTTATCAAGTTCAAGGGCAATTACATATTACGAGGAAGGATTTATGTTTATTTGCAGTTTGGACAGGTAAAGAATTTCCCTTGAAAATTGAAAAAATCACTCGAGACGACGACTTTTGGCAAAACGAAATGCAAAACAGATTAATCAGGTATTATGATGAGTGTCTGCCACCAGAAATTGTAGATCCACGTAAGTCCAGGTCGATGCCACTGAGAAGCACGACCTTCTAATTTGATATATTTAAACTTTTTATACTTGCTTTTAATTATTTTTTTTTTATTTACTTTTGCAAACAACTTTCATTGTTTACCAATAGGAACAATAAATACAATAATATCAGACTAGAGACTTCAAGTGGTCTTTCTAAGCTCTAAAAACGAAGTAGCTCAAGAATTTATAGATTTCTTTACCAGCATCCCACTTTTAAAACTACTGAAACCTTAAATGCCTCACCCTTGCTTTCTATTGATTTATCAAGAGCTAGGTGGCGGGTGTGTTGGGTCATTTAGTTCCCTTCAATATGGTTGACTTGAATGGGGCTGATACAAACGTCATGTTCGCCAACGGCCGCTGTCAGATGTGACTGGTCATTTCTTAGCTGCCACGGTTTACTTTAATTATTTTATTTTTGATTTTTGACATTTCTAAAATTTCAATATGAAGGATGTAACCAAGATTTTGTAACAATATTTTGATTTAAAAGAGTGTTCATGGAGTTTCTTGCCCATTCTTCTCCATAACGATCTACGCTTTGGAATGGGCAACTACACTTTCACAAGTTATTATGCCTTGTGACTGGGATTGTAGCTTGGCGTTTTCTTAATTGTTTTTTTTTAATTTCAAAGGTGCCTGTACCATTACAGGCACCTTTGAAATAAAAAAAATAACTAATTAACTAATAATTTATTTCAGTTGGACCATTCCAACTGAAATAAATTCTTTGAGTATGAGTTTGTCAGGTGTCACTAAGAAGATTGTGACGTCTGGTTAAAATACAAGGTGTTATTTTGCAACCTCGTCAAATTCTAGGAGGTAACTATGCTAATGATTCTCGACCCGAATCAATAATAAAATGAGTAGGTATTTTCTCTTTTTATTTACATTTTTTTTGAAATCGGTAACTGTGAACCACCCGTGTTTAAAACACGGGCCGTCTGATCCCCGCCTTATAACGTCGCTTACACACAAACAAAAAACCTCATACGTTTTTTCGATAATTTTATAATCCCTAAACCACGTTAAGGGGGTTATTCTGAAATATTGACAAATTTAAACAACAAAAAAACGTAGTGTTTTTTAATAATTTACTAGGTACCGTAATTTATATTGATTATTTATGTCTTTTGTGACAACATCCTGAATTTTGACGAGGATACAAATACTCCTGTTAAATAAGGTTTGCTGTAAGAAAACCCATTTCTAGGTTAAGCTCGCCGTTGTACATAAGCTATATATTATTTGTGTGTATATCTTTTAATTTTATGTGCAATAAAGAATAAAGAAGAAAGAATAAAGGATGCAAAACAACACCTTGTATAATGTAAAATAAACGTTAGTAAATCCGTGTCAAGTGTTTTATTTGATTAGAATAAAAAAAACATAAATCGAGAAGCATTACCATTACATACAATAAATAATTGTTGAAGTTCGTTATCTTTCTTAATTTTAGATCAATATTAATCATCACCATACTTAAATTACTTCGCAAAATATAAATACTTATTTTGTGTACTCTTATTTTAGTCATCCTTGTACGCTATAATAAAAAACAATTATACTGATCAAAATGGGTTAGTTTGACTATAGCGCAAGAGAACGCGTTATCGCTACGCACACAGTTACGCGCGCTTCTGTGTGCGTAAAACTCGCATTGAATTACCTAAACTTGACGACCTGCGCTAGGCGTAAACGCTCTTAATTGTCTCCGCTTAAATGAAAAACGTCTTTCTTTGGCAGTTGTATGAAATGCCTGTTTGTAAATAAGGCAACGACACGGTTTGACGACTGTATCTATTTTATAAACAAGTAGCAGTTGCCCGTGAAGTACATCCGCGTAAAATTAATCTCTACGTGGTCCTAGACTAACCTAATCGAGTGACCTCTTGTTTCTTGTTTTTTTACTATCATCTTTTTCTACCTTTTGTAGTAAGCGATGACTTATTGTCGGGCCTACGCTGTCCTCTCATACTTAGGTACTAACGCTGTAACATCCAAATATTGTAGAACCAAATGATTTTAAAAGAGTAACCATGGAGTTTCTTGCCGGTTCTTCTCCATAGGAAACGACCAACCCGAACCGTGCCTCTTCTGTCGACGTTTTATAAGTGCCCATGTAGGCCTATGTAAAATAAAACATTTTCATTTTGATTTTATCGAGTTTGTGAGCAATGTATAAAATTATGGAAAGAATGCTTTGATGAGAGGTCGCTAAATAAGGGAATTTGGTATAGAACTATTCAACACCACCTTTGCCGCCTTCCTTGGTTTGTGGGTACAGTTAAGCAACGAGGAGACATCGAGAAATGGAGAATGCCCCTATGGGGGTGGCATGGTCATGCTGATCAAACCCTCTATAAACTAATAAAAAAATAATCTTCTTCTTCCTTCGGGAATTATCGGCGTGTTGTTACGTTTGTATTTATCATGTTTAGATTTCGATACATATAATATTATGTCTGTAGTATTTCACTCGCTGACTCTAATTCACGCTGTATTTTTATCTGTCCCTATTAAGAGCGTTTACGACATTTCATACAAACTTTCAAGTCCTTATTTTCCGAAATGACTGAACCGATTTTAATGAAACTTCATACGGATGAGCAGATAGATGCATAGGTGTAAAAAAGTACTAGAAAACGTTTATTAACAATATAATTGATCTAAAAATTCAATAGAGAACACAGCAATTCCTTTGTTTTGAGGTTTCACTCTTTCCGGCAGTCAGTCACATAATAAAAAAACCGGCCAAGTGCGAGTCGGACTTGCGCACGAAGGGTTCCTTACCATTATTTATAAAAACGAGAAAAAAAATCACTTCTATGTATGGTAGGCCCCCTTAAATATTTATTTTATTCTGTTTTTAGTATTTGTTGTTATAGCAGCAACAGTAATACCTACATAATCTGTAGAAATTTCAACTGCCTAGCTATCACGGTTCATGAGATACAGCAGATTCATGGTGACAGACGGACGGACGGACGGACGGACGGACGGACAGCGAAGTCTCAGTAATAGGGTCCCGTTCGACCATTTCGGTACGGAACCCTAAAACCAGAGTCAGTTATAAGATACCTCACTGACTCTGTTTTTTGTTTGATTGCCTACCTACCTAGTTATTTTATAGCAACTTCTCCTAACTCTATTTCTCTCTCTTTACAGATAAAATGGTGCATACCAAGTTAAAATACTTCTCCGCGACACACAGAGACTTCGTGCACTTATGAACAGACATTTTAACAATTTATATTAATTTATAAAAACAGTGCAGTGATATTAGTTCTAGTCAATATTTATTAAAAACTATTTTAAAATGGATAACTCCGATCCTGAAGCTAAGCTGAACTCGGTAAGTGTAAAAAATCATATTTTTTTTTTGTTAAGGTGGAATGAGGGCAGGCCACGAAACTCAAATTATTTTATGTTTTTTTTTTGCAATTTGCAGGTCAGTGTCAATGTAAGTTAATTGACAAAATGAACTGCGATGGTTGGTTTGATGTTTTTAATGATTATAACCAGAGGTCGGAATTTGGTAGATTTACTTTTTCATTCTACGCGTGTAGGTCCTCATACCGCCAAATGGGTGACATTGTGGCAAAGTCAGACAGGCAATCCAGTGGTTAGCTGCCTCTGCTAACGCTCTCGGGGAATGCGGGCGTCTAGTTATGAGCAGAGGTCGGAATTAGGTAGATTTATTTTTGTACTGGCATCGAAATGTTGATATTAATATGGATCTTCCCTTGCATGTGCTCATTAGAATCTTGCAACTTCAACATCCGATGTCGGATGGTTTAAATTGTGTAAAAGTAAATAACTTTTTTATTTAAAAAACACGGGATTTTTCTGCTTTTTAGGTTTTCTTTTCAACAAGGAACCCTTATAGTTTCGCCATGTCCGTCTGTCTGTCTGTCTGTCCGCTGTTTAGCTAAAAAACCATTGGTACTAGAAAGTTGTAATTTGGCATGAGTATACACGTTAATGACGCCGAAAAAGTGGTCAAATAAAATTATGAAAAAAACAATTATTTAGGGTACCTCCCCTGCATGTAAAGTGGGGATGATATTTTTTTTTCGTCCTTCCCATAGTGTGGCATATCGTTGGATAGGTCTTTCAAAAATATTAGGGATTTGGCAAGACTGTTTTTTGATTAAGTAAACCGTTCGTGACTTATCAAGCTTTAAAGTACCAATTTTCGTTAGGGTCAAGTGTCCCCCCCCCCCTCTACAGACTAAACGGTTGTAGTTAGAAATACAAATGTCACGGCAGCAGTATCTATATATAACGAAATTTAAAGGAAAACTATCACACTTAAGTGGGCTTTACAAGTTTACGAGTAATAGTCGACCAATTGTGTTTGACTCGAAAGTTTCGAATAACTAGACTAACTAACTAGACTAACATAGAAATGTCGATCGATGGCGCTAAGCGTCAGTTGTATCGCGCTGTTTCATTCCTAAATAAGTTTAATAAAAAAAAACAGTTGTTGTTGTTGTTTGTATAGGAAGTCAAATTAGGTAGGTAGTCATGTTTGGCTTTTAGTTAGAGCATGGTACGAAACTATCAGTCAGCGAATACGACCCGCACTTGGCTGTTATAAAAACTACGGAACCCTACACTGCGCGTGGCCCGACACGCAATTGACCGGTTTTTTTAAATTACTTTCGGGATTTGAGGCATATCCACTTTATTCTTTCGCTGTATGAAATCAATGTAAGTGCACAAATAACTCTACCTAATTCCGACATCTCTATAACTCAGTAAAGTCATATTTGGTATGGTCGCGAATCATTATGTTAATTTAATCAACATACAACCTTCCAGTGACCTACAAATTGTAATAAAACTTAAGAAAATTTGCATTTCGCGGGGTACAAAAAAAAAGTAAACAAAATTTTCTTAAGGTTCAAGAACCTTAAGCATATTCATAGATTCATTGAGATGGTTGATTTACGTGCTTTATTCGTGGTTATCCCCGGCACATTTTTCCTGATAATAACAGGTAAAATAAAAGGACACATGCCCAAAATATGCACGATCAGCTGATTTTAGCCTATAAATAATAAAATAGGTATGCAAAATCTTTAAAAACAGCCTTAAAAATGCATATACAAATATATTATGCATTTGCATATAATCCGTTCTCTTTTAAAAATCATAACAAAAGTCCCCCAATTATAATGTTATTTAAAAAGATGACACTAATACCCTTCAGATTATAATACATATTCGATTAGGTAATTTACGTTTCATCTATACAAGGTGTTGTTTTTCATCCTCGTCAAACTCAAGGAGGTTACCAAGCTAATGTTTCTCGTCCCGAATCAATAATAAAATGGATAGGTATTTTTTTTCTTATTTACGGAAATCGGTAAATGTGAACCGCCCGTGTTTTAAACGCGGGCCGTCTGATCTCCGCCCTATAACCGCGCTTTCACACATACAAACAATCTCAAACGTTTATTCGATAATTTCTTATTCCCTCAACCACGTTAAGGGGGTTATTCTGAAATACTGACCAAATAAATGCAACAAAAAAAGCAGCGTTTGTTAATAATTAACTAGGTGCCGTTATTTAAATTGATTATTTATGTCTTTTGTGACAAACGCCTGAATTTTGACGAGGATGCAAAACAACACCTTGTATAAGGAATAAAATCACTTTTACAATCAAAATAGAGTCCTTCTGAAAGTAATTAGCATACTTAAAAAGATAAGATATTAAATATTATCTAGATTTTAAGTTCAATGATTAAATTATTTTTATAATATATCAACAACAAAAAAAGTGATAAGAAATGTTTTTTTTTCGCTTCCCGGGATGGACCTTACGTTGACGTATGGCCTAATTTAAATTTAATATCGTGATGTATTTCCGTTACTTTTTACGGATTATGATAACAGAGCTTGTCTGCAATGGATTAAAGTTACTAAATATTTAAAGGCTACACAAAACTAAGTAAAGTAATAACCAGAGGTCGGAATTAGGTAGAGTTATTTTTGTACTTGCATCGAAATGTTGATATTAATATGGATCTTCACTTGCGTGTGCGCATTGGAATTTTGCAACTCCGGACTAGATTACGTTGGATGGTTTAAATTGTGTAAAAGTAAATATTTTTTTTTATTAAATAAATTACGGGATATTTCTGCTCTTTAAAATTAATCGCGGGATTTGAGGCATATCCACTTTATTCTGAAACGCTGTATGAAATCAGTGTAAGTACACAAATTACTCTATATAATGCCAACCTCCAGTAATAACAGTTATACTAAACTGTTCATAGCAAAAACAAAAAAAAAAATATGAGTCGCGACCTATTAAATCTGGCATAGCAGGGTTATAATTAACCTTGCTAGCAACCTTGTAACCGTATACCCGGATATTCGGCCGCTGTATATTCGGCGGAACATCGCTGGTGCATAGAAGCACGCTTGCGTAGGCGGCGCTATGCTAAACAATACCCAAACTTAACAAAGTTTGGCAAAATCTATCTTACAGCACTTTGCAGTAGTCTGTGCAGCGAAACGCTTTTTTCTGAAGGTGTCCTTATTTACGAAGACAAGCGGAACCGCTTGCTAGCTCCCAATGCAGAGAAATTAGTATTCGCTCACCATAGTTTGCCCTTAATGCAGTATTCTGAGTACTAATTAATTTTCTAAGTTGTATAATTATATTTTGATTACTGATTTCATTTCTTAAGTGATACTAACTAAATAAAGCAAATAATTAACAAAAAAATTAATCCGGTATACGGCCGGATAGAAGCTAGTTATCCGGTATTCGGCCGGATAGTTTTTAGGCCGCCGGATAGGCCAGATACCGGATGGTTACCGGATATCCGTTTCATCTCTAGTTATAATCATTAAAATCATTAATACAATCGTCTAAGTTCATTCAATGTCATTGAATGAATTTTTCATCTGACACTGACCTACAAATTGCAAATAAAGTACAAATAAAAATCAATTTCACGGGCCACCCTCTCGCGTCCCCCTTAAGTGATTGATAAGAATGAAACGATATTGATTTGCGGCGCAAGTAGCCTTTATAATTTTTATTAAAAATGAAACTAGAAAAAACAATTGTACTCATTATGAAAGTAAGCTAATATCGAATTCAATAACGACTGAACCAATTTATTATTATTTTTACGACAAAAGGTCGTTTTTAACAAGTCCAATTAGATTCGTTGGTTCATTAATTTTTACCGAATAACAATGAACTGGCTCGTTGAAAGAGCAGCGGTGGCCTAGTGGTGGCAGCCCCGGCTTACGAGGAATAAGCCGTGGTTTCGAACCCAGGCAGGTGCATTACTTTGTGTAATTTATTTCACCTACGCTGCCCTCAAAAACGGTGAAGGAAAACATCGTGGGGAAACAGGCATGTCCAACTAAAAATTAAATTAAAAATTTAAAAAACCCCCTGCACTATAAACGTCTAAAAAGACAAAAATAAACGTCGGGGGTCCACTTTGTTCTGCGCTTGTACTAAGCGGTCTTCTTAGCGGTCCCCCGACGCTACGACGCTTGGATTAATTTATTTTTGTCTTTTTTAGAGGTTTTTAGTGTCGGGGGTTTTCAAATATTTTAATTATTTTTTCATGCTTTTTAAACTTGCATTTAGCCTTACTTAGCCTTAGCCTTGACTGTCCCACTCCTGGGCATAGGCCTCGCCCATTCCTCCAATTTTCTCAGGGTTGCGCTTCTTCTCGCTACTTAAAATTTTGGGAGGCGCAGCAACCCCACTCCCCCTCGACAGTGCTCATGGTGACAAGTGACAAGATTTTAAATTTCAAATCGACTAGATCTGTGAAAGTTGTTTATATCCCTTCATCAACTAGAAAAGAGGTGATAACCTTCAAACGGCTAAGCAGACTAAAAATTCGAAGACATGTGACATCTACCAACCCGCACTGGGCTGGTGGTGGATTACAGCCCACTCCCTTTCATAAAGAGGAGGCTTGCGTCCCAGCGGTGGGAACATTATAGGCTGATGATGATGATGACTCGTTGGTCTAGTGGTCGTAAAAGCGACTGTTAAGCATGAGGTCCTCGGTTCGCAGGTCGGGCAAGATGTTATTGGGTTTTTCCATCAGGATTTTCTCAGTAGCTGCCACGGAGTCTGGATCTGTGCCCGGTTGATGGAAATAGACTCGCCCGGCTTTTTGGACCCCCGGGCCCAGTTTGAACTTTCTACGGCCACCGACCAAGATGTGTCAATTAACTTTTTTTGCAAATGGCCAGCTCGTTGTCAGAGTTGTTGATAAATGATGTCTTATTTTGCAAATACATTTTTAGGGTTTCGTAGTCAACAAGGAACCCTTATAATTTCGCCATGTCCGTCTGTCTGCCTGTCCACGGTTTAGCTGAAAAACTATTGGTACTAGAAAGTTGTAATTTGGCATGACTATACACGTTAATAACGCCAAAAAACGGTTAAATAAAATTAAAAAAAAAAAAAAAAAAATATTTAGGGTACCTCCCCTACATGTAAAGTGGAGATGATATTTTTATTTTCGTCCTTCCCATAGTGTGGGATATCGTTGGATAGGTTTTTCAAAAATATTTGTAGTTTTGGGAGACCTTTTTTTTGATTAAGTAAACAATTCGTGACTTAACAGGCTTAAAAGTGCCAATTTTCGTTAGAGTCAAGTGTCCCCCCCCGCGACCAACTAAACGATTGTAGTTAGAAATACAAATGTCACGGCAGTTAGTGCCTATATATAACGAAATTTAAAGGAAAACTATCACACTTAAGTGGGCTTTACAAGTTTACGAGTAATAGTCGACCAATTGTATTTTACTTGAAAATTTCGAACAACTCCATAGAAATGTCGATAGATGGCTCTAAGCATCAATTGTTTCGCGTTATGTTTCATTCCTAAATAAGTTACATAAAAAAAAACTGTTGTTGTTGTTTGTATAGGAAGTCAGATTAGGTAGGTAGTCATGTTTGGCTTTTAGTTAGAGCATGGTACGAAACTATCAGTCAGCGAATACGACCCGCACTTGGCTGTTATAAAAACTGCGGAACCCTATACTGCGCGTAGCCCGACACGCACTTGAATGGTTTTTTTTTAAACACTTTTACACGACGCCTTTAAAAAAAAAAAACTAGATGAGGCTGGTTTCCGTACTCTGAGAAGAAACAGCCGAGGTCTAGTCTCTTCTAAGGTAGTCTGTCTATAATCTCTTTTAAGGTCCATACATCATCTTGGCCAACTCACATGAGGACTATGCAGATAAGTGTCTCATATGGTCTTTAGAAGGAAGATGCACACAGATTTGAGTGGACCTGTCCAGCCAGTGCAAGCATTTGTCAGTTATCGTGTAGCTCGACTCATAACCAGTGATCAGAGTAGGTAGATTGAATTGGGGTCATTGATCCGAAACGTATATATTAATATGGACATTCCTCCGGAATTGGTTGATTCAAGTGCAACAATCTATAAAAAGTTGTGGCCATAAAAAGGATAAAAAAATAATTCATCATTCATCATTACAGCCCAAAAGACGTCCACTGCTGGACATAGGCCTCCCCCAAGTGTCGCCTTATTGACGTTTTGGGGGGTTTTGCCATAAACGCCACGCTTGGCAGGCGGGTTGGCGATCGCAGTACGGTTGTCACAAAAGCACAGAGAACGCTGCTGCCCATTCTCTGGCAAGTCCTTTAGTCGCCTCTTACGACACCCACGGGAAGATATGGGATGGTGCTATTCTTTACGTCCGACACCATACAGAATAAAAAAATAATTAATGCGTAATGTGGAATTAGATTGTTTTTACTATTCAACAGATAAATAATAAATTAATTTAGTTTTGATACCTTCCTATAAATTTTGAATTTTAATTGAATCCGGAAATACCGGAATTACTTTCCGGAAAATAGCTTATCCATGTTCTTTTTTCTATGTGCATTTATGATACAGTACCAAAAAATCAATCTACTTACTCCGACCTCTGCTCATAACTCAAGGAGCTCAACGACACGACGAACAATACCTACCTAAGAAAAAAGTTGAGATCGAGGTTACCGATAATACTTGCAGATTAACGATGAGTCGTTAATGGCTGTGTTTACCTTATTTGTTCAAAGAGATACAACATTAGCTACTGTGATCTGAGGGCAACATTCATTGTAATATAATAGCTTGCAAACGTCTGCTAAGAACAAGTAATTTGATAAGCCATGACAGCATGGGTAATTATCAGAGGTCGGAAGGTGAGTTATTTTTAGACTTGCATCGAAATGTTGATATTAATATGGATCTTCCCTTGCGTGTGCGCATTGGAATTTTGCAACTTCGGACATCCGATGTCGGATGGTTTAAATTGTGTAAAAGTAAATAACTTTTTTATTTAAATCACGGGTTTTTTCTGCTCGTTAAAATTTATCTCGGGATTTAAGGCTTATCCACTTTATTCTTTCGCTGTTTGAAATCGGTGTAAGTACATAAATAACTCTACCTAATTCCGACCTTTGCTCATAACTCAAGGAGCTCAACGACACGACGAACAATACCTACTTAAGAAAAAAGTTGAGATCGAGGTTGTCGATAATACTTGCAGATTAACGATGAGTCGTTAATGGCTGTGTTTACCTTATTTGTTTAAAGAGATACAACATTAGCTATGGTGATCTGAGGGCAACATTCATTGTAATAGTATAATAGCTTGCAAACGTCTGCTAAGAACAAGTAATTTGCTAAGCCATGACAGCTTGGGTAATTATCCAAGGCGAATTGTTCATATTGTCTCTCTGAATAATATTATTCCATTAAATCCTCTGAAGTATAGGAGCTCGTGGGTAATAACAGCCGCTCGGATTAATTAAGTTAATGTTATAAAAAACTGGCCAAGTGCGAGTCGGACTCGCGCACGTAGGGTTCCGTGGCATTATTTATAATAACGAGCAAAAAAATCGCTTTTTTGGATGGGATCCCTCTTAAATATTGATTTTATTCTGTTTTTAGTATTTGTTGATAAAGTGGCAACAGAAATACATAATCTGTAGAAATTTCAACTGGCTAACTAACACGGTTCATGAAATACAGCCTGGTGACAGACGGACGGACGGACAGCGAAGTCTCAGTAATAGGGTCCCGTTTGACCCTTTGGGTACGGAACCATAGAAACTAACTTTATTTGAATTTAAAAGGGCGCTAACTGACATTTTAATTATAAAAAACTATTAAGTACTATTGACGACTTTCTTAATGATGATTCATTGGTTGATTTATAATATACCTACTGTTACTCTAATTGACATACTGTTATTCTAGTTGGCATCATTTTATTCCGTCTGACATTATTTATTGACAATGACATTTTAATTTAATTGTAATTTCAATGACATTTTTATTGTTATTAGGCAAAATAACATTTTTATTGTTATTCAATTCAAACGATATTTTTATTGTTATTCAAATGACATTTTTATTTTTATTGTAATTTATTGACTTGCCACTTATTTTTAAATTTAAATTGCTTAATTTATATTTGCATGCCAATGTGACGGTAAAATACGGAGAACCTTATTATAATCGAACATATATGTACATAGTACGGATGTTTGCAAAGAAATAAATGTTTTAAATTTTTATTTGATTTGATTTAATCTTCATGTTAACCCGCGCTTGCCTAGATTGGTCTGTGGTTGGGTGACCACCCATTACGTACCGAGTTTCCTCCGTGCCTCGGGCACGCTAAGCCTGTCATTTGTAGATCTTTGACAGTCGTTACAGGTATTCAGTGGCCCGCAATGTTTGACAACCAGTCTTGCCGAGGGATATCGTATTACCCAGTACTAACAAATATGAAAGCTACGGATAGTTGCGTTCCAGTGTTTAAATCCCTCATACTTTTAACTATTCCGGGTATGTTTATTTTAGATGTCGGATTTTTTGTTAAACGTAACATGAATCTTTTCACTACAATGTCCGAAAACTAGGAAGATACCTCTATAAAGTCAGTAGCACTTACTAAATGTTGAAACTTATAATACTGCGTTGCTAAAAAAAGTGTTATTAGCCCAATAAGTTTCAATAAAGTACATATAGAATATCATAAAAAAAAACCGGCCAAGTGCGAGTCGAACTCGCGCATAAAGGTTTCCGAAAAATCACTTTTTTGCATGGGAGCTTAAATATTTATTTTAATCTGTTTTTAGTATTTGTTGTTATACTCGTAGCATCAACAGAAATACATAATCTGTAGAAATTTCCAACTGGCTATCTATCACGGTTCATGAGATACAGCCTGGTAACAGACGGACGGACGGATGGACGGACGGACGGGCGGACGGACAGCGAAGTCTCAGTAATAGGGTCCCGTTTGACCCTTTGGGTACGGAACCCTAAAAATTACACATTTATTCTGTTAATGACTTTTTAAATGACACTAATTTATGTATTGAATAATTTATTGCGTAATAATATAGTAATTAATACCTGATGATCTCACTGTTTTACGAGTACGTACCTGATGTCTCTCTGTTTTAATTTTTTTATTGTATAAAGTAGACTTTAAAGTTATGGTTTATGTTATGAATGTACCTACTATTGCCAACTATAGTTTGTTACGGTAAAAAATATTTAATTTAATTTTCATTTTCATTAATGTTTGCATGCCTAAATACAAGGTAGATTTTACAATGCTCACCCATTTTTATTTCACATCTTATTCTATGTACATACCTATTATCTAGACCTATGTATTCTACTTATGCGTATGATGAGTTTAATTAAAATCGGTACAGGCATTTCGGACAATAAGGACTTGAAAGTTTGTATGAAATGTCGTAAGGCGTAAACGCTCTGAACGATTAATATAATTATGTATCCTAATCATTTGCAATACACTTCTTCGAAACCAGGCTCTTATCGCACTACAATTAGGTGCAACATGCAATGTATCTAACTCTCGTGAGTTTTTTATTTTATTTGTACTAGTGCGGGAATAAAAAAAATCACAGATAAAATAATTATACTAAGTCCAAATTGGTTCTATTCCTAATAGTCGAGTGCAATTAGACAATAAGGTAGGACGAACTTTATAGTGTTCGGATTTTCATGGGACTTTTTTTATTGAGCTCCTAGAGATGTGGAGAACAAAGTTAAAAAATAAAATGCGAACATTCCACGATACGAGGAACCTAAAAACAATAAGTTATACATGTGGACAAACGTATAACGTTGGATGTATATAACAATCAAAAATAAGAATTGAATCAATAATATAAACGTATTTCATTCGAGTGTGAACTGTGCTATGCCATAGTTGTAACTCGTAACAGTTTTATTTATTATTGCAGTAGTGTAGTGATAAAACCGAACAAATTGAAAGAAAATAAACCATTCTTAATGGAGGCTTCCGTTGTTCCAATGTTTTAGAATTGTAAATTGTTGAGATAAGTGTGTTTACATCGCAATTTGGCACGAAGAGGAACTGCGATACAGTGTCAATTTCAAGGTACGAGATGCCCAGCCTTTTCCCAAACTAACTTGGGATCGGCTTCCAGTCTAACCGGATGCAGCTGAGTACCAGTATTTTACATGAAGCGACTGCCTATCTGGCCTCCGCAATCCAGTAACTGGGTAATACAATACCCCTTAGTAAGACTGGATGTCAGACTTTTGGCTTCTGACTACTCGTAACGACTGTCAAAGATCTACAAATGACAGCCGGGACCAACGGCTTAACGTGCTTTCCGAGGCACGGAGGAAACTCGGTATGTATTTATGGTCACCCATCCACGGACCAATGTCGGCAAGCACGGCTTAACCTTAAAGATGTTGATACCCGTGCGGCTGTTATGTATATAGCCACGTGCTCGTAGACATACATACATACAAATAAATGAAATGGAAGAGTCGTTTGGTAATTTCAAAATAATAGCTTGTTACTGAATACATATGATAATTTACGATACCCATAACATATCTTTTTGGCTGCGCCTGCAGGTCTGTCTTTGTGTCCCGCCTAATCTCCATAACGGCTTGACTAATCTTAACGGAACTTTTACTGGCCGAGAGCTGATGTCATAAGGAATAACTATGGCTACATTCATTTTTGAAAAAATATAAGGGGTTTGTGCAAAAAATTAGAACCCCTCGAAATTGTTAACAAAATCCGATTCAAATCAACAACAACAGCTATTATATCAATATGACAAATAGGTAGATGTATATTTTGTGAAAATAAATGTAATTCTAATGATAAATAGCCTATTGTGCATAATGTATGCATAATTATTCCGCCTTTTATGGTGCATATTTTGGTATTTTTGATAGTGCATGATATTTTACATGGAACGACTGCCTATCTGACTTTCACAACACAGTAGACTGGGTAACACGGTACCCCTTAACACTGGTTGTATAATCCCATGTCTTGTCATCATCTTCGAAAACGTTTTCCAGAACGCGTAGCATGACCGCAGTAGAAACGGGCTATGTCGACGACGAAAGAATTGCCAAACTGACACGTTGTCATTGTCTATCTGCTATAATGTCGATTCTTCCGTAGACAAAATTCGTTTTTACAGTGGTCATGCTACGGGTGCAGACTTGTCGCATCGGTTTTTCAATGCAATTGAGCTTATTTTGATTGCGGTGACCTTCGAAATGCATACGTAAACCTCACAACGTATTTATCGTTACTTTAACGAACACGTTTGGCTTGACCAACTAGAAAATAAATTACAGGTACGAGTATGTCGCGGAATCAAAAAGTCATTAAAATGTAACAGTGCAATTTGTTAAATTATAATTACATTTACAGATTTATGATTATTTCCAAAGATTTGTTTTTAATTGCATTTGGTTGGCGATTTGGTGTGGTAACCATTTGAGCGTCGATGTAAGTGTGTTGATATTGTAAGCCTTACAGATTCCTAGATCCTTGGTAACTTTTTATCTTGTTCTACGTTTTGTAGTAAGCAACGACTTATTGTCGGGCCGACGATATCCTCCCATACTTAAGTACTAATAACGCTGTAACATAGAAGTATTGTGAAACCAAATGATTTTAACAGAGTAACCATGAAGTTTCGCGCCGGTTCTTCTACATAGGAAATGACCAACCCGAACCGTGCACCTTTTTGTCGACGTTTTATAAGTGCCCATGTAGGCCTATCTAAACTAATATTAGGTCTTTACCTATGAAATTGCCGTTTTGTTTGAAAAAAGTTAAAGTATTTTTTTTTTCGAACTTATTTATTTCTTTTATTCAAAGTAATCACCCCTGCAATCAATGCATCTTTGCCAACGCTGTGGCAGTTCATGGATGCCCTTCTTGAAAAAATCAGCTGGACGGGAGACAACAAACTCTTCAAAGGCGTTTTGTACTGCCTCTCGGGAATTGAATTTTTTTCCCGCTTAAAAGTTGTCCAAATTTTGGAAAAAGTAATAGTCGGAAGGCGCAAGATCTGGTGAGTATGGCGGATGAGGGAGAGCTTCCAAACCCAACTCATGCAGCTTAGAGACGGTCTGTTGTGCAGTATGGGGCCGCGCGTTGTCGTGAAGTAGCAGTGGAGACGACCGATTGACCAAAGCTGGTTGCAGACGTGCGAGTTTCGCCATCATTGTGGTCAGTTCTTCAATGTACACATCTGCAGTAATGCTCTCGCCGTTTTGTAAAAAGCTATGATGAATCACACCAGCACTAGACCACCAAACTGTGACCATCACCTTTCTAGGGGTCATTTTTCGTTTTGCACATTGCTTTGGTACCGAACCAGGATCTAACCAACTTGCTGAGCGCTTTCGATTGTCAAAATGAATCCATTTTTCGTCGCACGTAACAATTCGGTTCAAAATTCCTTCATTTCTGTGCCTGTTAAGCAGCGCAAGGCAAGTCTCGACGCGTACGTTGCGCTGGCGATCGTTAAGTTCGTGGGGCACCCATCTATCAAGCTTTTTTATCTTGCCAATCTGTCGCAAATGGACCAATATTGTTTTAATGCTAACATCAAAAGCTGCTGCCAGCTCAGCTGTAGATTGAGTTTCATCAGCTTCAACAATCACCTTTGATTCATCATTGTTGACCAAAGTTTCCGGACGACCACGAGGTTCATTTTTCAAGGCAAAATTCCCAGAACGGAACCGAGCAAACCAATAACGGGTTGTGCGTTCGTTTGTACAGTTCTCTCCGTAAACGTCGTTGATGTTACGGGTCGTTTGTGCCGCGTTGGTGCCACGACGGAACTCATATTCCATAATTACACGAAATTTCAAAGTATCCATTATGAGGGAAAATGTTGAAATGTAATGAAAATACAACGCTAATCAATAAACAAAAGACTGATTTTGTAAATAGAATGTCATATTTTTAAAACAAAATTAATTTGAATTTAGAACTCATAGCCAATCAAAACTTTTTTTTGTTTGAAAAAGTCTGTACTGCAATACGGCAATTTCATAGGTAAAGACCTATTATTATAAAGAGGAAAGATTTGATTGTTTGTTTGCATTGAATAGGCTCCGAAACTACTACTCCGATTTGATAAATTATTTCAGTGGTATATAGCCCATTTATTGAGGAAAGCTATAGGCTATATATCATCACGCTACGACCAATTGGAGTGGAGCAGCAATGAAAAATGTTGCGAAAACGGGGAAAATGTGACGCAAACGAAGTTGCGCCGGACAGCTAGTGTGATATAAAAATATTTTGATCTTGAGGTCACTTCCACTCTGTATACTTTTGTTGCCAAGCAGTGTTGCTATCTTTATCTATAACGACCTATGGGGGTTCATTGCCAGTAGCCATGAACCATCATAGGTCATTTTAAACTTTTCTTTGGTATGGCAAACAGCTCTGTGATTTGACATCTGTGTTCATTTTTTGAGTATTTTTTTAACTAAGTGTATTTCTTTTTCTTTTTCCAGCGACCAGAGTCCAATGAAGTCGAAATGGATGATGTCCCGAAAAATGGGAAGAATGGGAACGTAAGTTAATCCATGTTTTATTAATAGAAGGATCATCATCAGCCTATAATGTTCCCACTGCTGGGACACAGGCCTCCTCTCTATGAGAGGGAGCGGGCTGTAATCTATCACGCAGGCTCAGTGCGGGTTGGTAGGTCACATGTCTTCGAATTTTTAGTTATAGGACATGCCGGTTTCCTCACGATGTTTTCCTTCATCGTTTTTGAGGGCAGCGGTGATGAAATAAATTTCGGTGTCGATTTAGATATTTAGGTGCCATCCATAAATAACGTCAGACGTTATGGGGTGGGGGGGAGTTGTTCGACGAAGTGTGACATTGTGAGACAAGAGGTGTGCGGGGTCTTAAATTTTGTGACGTTACATTTCAAAATCTGATATATCTCCTAGTATTAAAATACGAAATTAGAAATATTGACGACAAACTTCAAAAATAATTCCAACTCTATTTGTATCATCATCATCATTTCAGCCGAAAGACATCCACTGCTGGACATAGGCCTCCCCCAAAAGGGGAGTTTTGCCATAATCGCCACGCTTGGTAGGCGGGTTGGCGATTGCAGTACGGTTGTTACAAAAGCACAGAGAACGCTGCTGCCCATTCTCTGGCAAGTCCTTTAGGACGATTTCGCCTCTTACGGCACCCACGGGAAGATATGGGATGGTGCTATTCTTTACGTCCGACACCATACAGAGGCCAATTTGTATGAACATGTGAAATTGCAAAATATATGGACATAATATATGACGTCACACTAAGGATGGGGGAGATCAGCTGTGACAAGGATGGGGGTGGGGGTGTCATAAGGCGGTAATGTATGGATGGCTCCGGAACACGCTGAATTAAAACGGATTTTCTCAACTATGGTCATTGACTTCAAGAATTTTATCAATGACCTTGTAGTTCAAATTAAATGAAATTGCAAAACACCGCACACACGATGGTTCGATAACCAAACACGTTACAAAAGAGATAGAATACATTCAGTTTACCAACGTGCAACGGAGCGTAGCATTCTATGCATCAAACTAACATATAAAATAAAAAATACTGACGTTGCTCAAAAAGCCGATAATAAACTGAAAGGATTGGTATATCCAAGTCTGCCGCATGCTCAAAATGAGCTGTGGATCAAAATAACCACGATGTGGAGCCCTGACACAGCCAGAATGCGACGCGGTAGACCTCGCCGAAGATGGCCGGACGAGCTGGACAGAACGAACGACCAGTGTTCCACATCAGCGCTGGATCGATGAATCTGGCAGTCATTGGGAGAGGCCTTTGTCCTGATGGCGTAGGCTAGCAGTATCTGAATCAGATGAATTGACTGTCTCGTTTAACCGGCACCTCATGCTTAGCAGTCGCACTTGCAGACCTGCAAGTGCGACAAGTGCTAAGCATGAGGTGCCGGTTTCGAATCCCGGATTGTATAAAGTGTTATTTAGGGTTTTTCCACCAGGAATTTCTCAGTAGCAGCCATGGAGTCTGGATTTGTGTGCAGTTGATGGGTATAGGCTCGCCCCCTATGACATGGGACTTAAACATAACTGGGGAAATGTGGGTGCACTATTAGGTACACATCTGCCAAACACTTCGGGGATTAATTTCGTTACGGGATCCAAGACAGTAAAAAAATTGATTCTCTGGGACTCGGTTGAGCTTGTTTGTCTCTGCGCTCTTCTGGTGGGTGCCACTTTTGGTTGGTTCTGGCGCACAGGAGTTGCTGGGGAGTTTGTTCCGCCAGTTCTTCTTCCCAGCTAAAACACTAGGAAGTGGCGAAAGGGGACTGTCTCTTGTAATTTTGACGTTCAAATAGTGCTGATTATCAGCTTAATTTGAATAAATTACTTTTGATTTTGATAATGGTTTGGGAATAGTGTGGCGGGCTTGTCCCTTTAAAAAAAACCCTTCGTGGCTCACATGCGTAATGTTATAACATAGCATTTACACATACACACAGACATACATGACAATCATCTTTTTTTTTATTTATCTTCATCATTTATCATGTTTATTATGTCTTACTTTTTTTTTGTTATGTTATGCATTACCCCGGAGCCAATCCTATTCTTTATTTTAGGTCATAACCCACGAGTACCTAGACTACGAGCCCACCAGTTGGCTGGAGACGACCCTGATGCGTGTGGGCAGCTCAACGGACGATTTCATGAAAGAAAACCGATCCGTCATGAAGACTGTCTCTGTGTTCGTGTTTAACGGACTCGTGTTGGGATTCTTCTTCGGTTGCCTGTATTATTGGCTAACTTATAGTGAGTATTTTTTTTTGGATTCGATGGTGGTTTGGTACTAAGTAATAGAGATAAATCATCTGCCTAGCCTTTTCCCAAACTATCTTGGGGTTGCTTCCATTCTAACCGGATGCAGCTGAATACCAGTATTTTACATGAAGCGACTGCCTATCTGACCTCTACAACCCAGTAAATGGGTAATACCACAACTTTCTGGTATATGCTGTATATTTATTTTACTTCGTCTACGTTCGTACATCTGGTGATACAGGCACGCCGGTTGCGAGTATACGCTGACCTTTCTGAAGAACATCACCAATATGTTCAAAGGGATCGTCCATTAATCACGTGAGGCTTGAAAGGGGGGGGTGTGGACAGGGTTTAGAAAATATCACAAAATATCACAAGGGGGTATTAGGTGTAGTAAGATATCACGAGTATTATTTACTCATCAAACTCGCGATTTCTAAACCGAAAAGCGGCGTGTAGTGTGATCTTGACTCGCCTTTGTCAGGCAACGAACGAAGTACCTGTATTTCAAGAAAAAATATATAAAATTCTTTGTAGGTAGAAAATACACGTGATTTTGGGTGGGGGCGGGGGGGTTAGTCTTAAACCTCACCAAGTATCACCAAGGGGGAGAAAAACTGCTAACAAGTGCTAAAAAACATCACGTGATAAATGAACGGCCCCAAAGGCCCGGAGTTACCACTCGCATCAGTCCTGCTTTGTTAATACCTACCTTTTGCAAGTCCACCATTTCTAAACCATGTTTTTCTCCGCAGGTACTGAACCTTTAGAGCTATGTCATGGCTTCGGCAGCCTGATAGCTTTCTTTAGCATCATATACTTCTTCATCATATACTTTATGGTGGTGAAGAGGTACTGTGGCTCCTGGTTCCAGAGGGTGGTCTGGAGTAAGGTGGAAACCTTCTGCGGGAAGATGTGGACAATGACGTGAGTAGACTGTTGAAATAACATATGTGAGTGTAAATGTGGTGCTGTTCCACAAACGATGCGGCACTTAATATCGTGTCCTGCGTGTCCTGCTGTTTGTTCATTACAAGAACTGATGGACGCTACAGAGGGCGCCAAATAAGTGGCTCAGTTCTGGGCCGATACAATTTAGATTGCCATCGACACGCTAAGGAGAAGATTATTCATTTTTTGCACTCTCCTGTAAAGTTATATTTTTGACTAAAGTACGTGGTGTTAGAAGTTCTGCGATGATATTTGAGTTTCATTCGGCTCCTGCCGGTCAACGAAGTCCGTTTGGTATGTCGACCAACTCTGGCTGAATCATTGACGGGTCGGCTTAGCACAATCGAGGTGAACGAACGGTATTTTCCTTGTGATTATAAAGGGTGTAAAAACTCTTTTACCGAAACCGAAGGTACTTGTTCTTTCCGTCACTGCTTTTTTTTCATACCTGGAGGCTTTGAGGTATGGAGATATTGAAGGTCAAACTTCTAACTTCTGCACACGATTTTTTACAAGTTTTTTACAAGTTAAATATAGAATAAGAATAAAGAGAAAACCGGCCAAGTACGAGTCCGCCTCGCGCACGATGGGTTCCGTACCAATACTCATAAAAACGAGCGAAAAAATCACTTTTTAATTGTATCCCACTTAAATATTTATTTTATTGTTTTTAGTATTTGTTGTTAAAGCGGCAACAGAAATACATAATCTGTAGAAATTTCAACTGGAGAATTATCACGGTTCATGAGATACAGCCTGGTGACAGACGGACGAACGGTCAGCGAAGTCTCAGTAATAGGGTCCCGTTTGACACTTTGGGTACTGAACCCTAAAAAAGAGCGTGAGACACGCAAATGAATGCTGCAGTTAATATGTCCCTTTTTATAAATTATAGAAAGTGAGCATTATTTAAAACGGAGGTAATTGACTATTTAAATAAACAACCAGGCCGAGCAAATTGACCATTTAGAGAAAATCGACGACCTGTTACAAAAATACTAGGCACATTAAATAATTACGTCACGAGAACAAGTAATCAGTAATTATGTCCTCAAACGAAATCGTTAACAAGAATCGTTGACCGAATGATTAACTCAAGTAATTATTGTACTCAAACAAGAACAAATTGATCCAATAAATGTTTTTAGGGTTCCGTACCTCAAAAGGAAAAAACGGAACCCATAAGGGATTACATTTTTGTCCAACTGTCTGTCTGTCAAGACCCATTATCTCGGGAATGCGTGAAGACATCAGGTAGAAAATAAAACCATTTATGTAGATTTACAGTCCGTTCAAGCTGTGAAAAATCAAGCAAGGGATTCAAAATATATAGGGTACTTCTCGTTGACCTAGAACTATGAAATGTGCCAAGTAATATCCTCTTATACTACAAGTACAGGGTAAAATCTGAAAACTATACATTTGTAATTAAATCAATTAAAAAAATATTTTTGCATGTTTAATTTTTTATGATTTAATTAACGCGCTTATCAAAAGTGAATTTGTACGGAACCCTTGGTGGACGAGTCCGACTCGCTCTTCTCCGGTTTTTTGAAGTTCGCCGACAATCTCTACCGTTGAGACTTCATTAATTTGTTCATTTGATGTATTGCGAACAATTGACGATCGTAGGATGAAGTGGATTTATCTGGTGTATTAATGTATAGCAATAAAAAAAGAAATATGTTGGTAGTTTCAACATTTTGTTACGGTATTGTTAAACTATCTGTACCTACCACTCAAACACATATTAGGGGTCGTCCATAGAGTACGTCACACTAATTTCGTGATTTTTTTACCCCTCCCCCCGTCCTTGTCACTGTTGGTCAAATTTATGAGACCCTCCCTAGTGCGACGTCACATATCTTGCAATAATACACCTAGAAATTATTAAATTAAAACTGCACTTCCAAAATTAGTTTTATTTCCATTTAATGTAACTACTAGAGCGAGTGCCAAAAAACAATTTAAACCTTACAGATAGAGATAGAGTTGGAAATATTTTAAGTTTTTTGTTAATATTTTATGCTCTGTATGGTGTCGGACGTAAAGAATAGCGCCATCCCATATCTTCCCGTGTGTGTCGTAAAAGGCGACTAAGGGATTAGCCAGAGAATGGGCAGCAGCGTTCTCTGTGCTTTTGTAACAACCGTACTGCGATCACCAACCCGCCTGCCAAGCGTGGCGATTATGGCAAAACCCCCCATGTTACGTCAATGTGGCGAAACTTGGAGGAGGCCTATATCCAGCAGTGGATGTCTTTCGGCTGAAATGATGATGATGATGATGTTAATATTTTAAATGTTAATGGCATTTTAACACTTGGATGTATAAGATTTGTCGAACGAAGAAATGTGATGTCACGAAACTTAGGACTCCTCCCACTGCTTGTCACACAATTTTACACTTCGTCGACCCCCATTCTCCCCCTTAACGTGTGACGTACTTTATGGATGATCCCTTACCCAACAAAAGCTTTTAAACTGACATGGTCACTAACACTATCAATAACTCTGGAGACGAGATATTTACCATGTTTAGTATTTGTTTTGTTTTTTTTTTTTTATTGGGGATGGGTTTGCTCTTGACTCTAGTCTAGGTCAGAGATGACAGAGACAAAGTCGACGATACACGAGCTTACCCAGAAGAAGCCTGTTCAGTCTAACTTAGAACGAAGAACGAACTTTCTAACGAGATTAGAGTTGTAAGCGTTCGCAAACACAGACGCAGGCAGAGTTCCACTTCTTTGCTGTGCGCATTATGAAAGACGTTTGAAAACGCTAAGTTCCCGATATTTCGGCGCTGTTGCAAACGCCATGAATAAATATAAATATATAGCCATCATCATCATCATCATCATTTCAGCCGAAAGACGTCCACTGCTGGCCATAGGCCTCCCCCAAATGTCCCTACATTGACATTTTGGGGGGTTTTGCCATAATCGCCACGCTTGGCAGGCGGGTTGGCGATCGCAGTACCGTTGTCACAAAAGCACAGAGAACGCTGCTGCCCATTCTCTGGCAAGTCACTTAGTCGCCTCTTACGACACCCACGGGAAGAGACCTTCTTATATAGCCATGAATAGATGAAAATGTTGTTGAAATGATGAATCATCGTGATGATGGTGGGTAAATCCAGTTCCTAGTGTTATTGATATTGTTACATAATTACCCGATTACGGCAAAGTCAAAATCATGGGAAAATTTAGTTTATATGCATTTTTTAACAGGTGGTTCCGGGTAGTCGTCTGCCTAGTTATCCTGGGTGCGATAGCACTCTACCTATTCCTGGATGCAAGGCATGACCCTGAGAGGCTCATCTCTTTGCTTGGGCTCTGTATCATTCTACTTTTAGGTGAGTGGAAGCATCTCTTTTCTACCTTTCGTAGCTAGCAACGATTTACCGTCGGGCCTACGCTGTCCGTCCACCCATACTTAAGTACTAACGCTAAAAACTTCAAATATTGTATAACCAAATGATTTTAAAAGAGTAACCATGGAGTTTTTACTTCTCCATAGGAAACGACTAACCCGAACCGTGCACCTTTTGTCGACGTTTTATGGCCCATGTAGGCCTATGTAAAAAAATATATTTTGATTTGATTTGAATCCGTATAATTCTTAATCAAACATATGGGTTATAGAACTTACCGGTTAACCTTATCACCCGGTTAATTTTTACCGGTTTGACAGACAACAGTAATTATACCACCAAACATTCCCAGTGCGGGTTGGTCTTCGGATGTCACATATCTTCTAACCTTCTAGCACCATGAAAGGGGTCATCCATGAAGTACGTCACACTAATTTCGTGATTATTTTACCCCTCTTCCGTCCTTGTCGCAGTTGTTCACATTTATGAGACCCTCCCCTCCCTATAGTGACGTCACATATCTTGCAATTTTACGTCTAGAAATTATTAAATTAAAAAATCACTTCATAAATTAGTTTTATTTACATTTAATGTAATTAGTAGAGCGAGAGTGAACCTGCCAAAAAACAATTTAAAGCTTACAGATACAGATAGAGTTGGAAATATTTTAAGTTTTTCGTTAATAGTTCAAATGTTAATGGCACTTAGATGTATAAGATTTGTTGAACGAAGAAATGTGACGTCATGCAACTTAGGACCCCTCCCATCCCTTGTCACACAATGTTACACTTCGATGACCCCCTCCCTCGCCTTCGTGCTTCCAAATCGTTACAATGTTTTCCTTCGCCGTTTGAGAACGACCCATGATTTTTTATGATGGGTCCAAGGAAATTAGCACGTCCCAGCAAAACCTTGTGACATCTACTAATCCTCACTGGGCCCATGAGATGGATTACGAACACTCGTTCATGCAGAAACCATCCTCCATGATAGAACGAGTGTGTGCCAGTAATGCGAACATTAAGAGCTGATCCTCTTGTCCCCAGGTTTCGTGTTCTCCGCCCACCCTGGCCGAGTGAACTGGCGGACAGTGTCTACAGGTCTGCTGATCCAGTTTGTGTTCGGAGTCTTATTTATCAGATGGACACCGGGCAGGGTTGCGTTGCAGTGCTTCTCTGATAAGGTAATTATCTCAAAACCATTGCAACCGACTTTCTAATACTTGTCATTGAAGTACAAGTCTTTCACCGTTTGGAGGGGTACAAAGGGGGAGGGGGGATAAAAAAAGACTCGGACAGTGGATGAAGTCAGGCTGTGGATAATGAAAAGTCATACAAAACTCTATAGACAGTCGTCTAAATCATCATCATCATTTCAGCCGAAATACGTCCACTGCTGGACATAGGCCTCCCCCAAGTTTCGCCACATTGACATTACATGAGGGGTTTTGCCATACTTTGCCACGCTTGGCAGGCGGGTTGGCGATCGCAGAACTGTTGTCACAAAAGCACAGAGAACGCTGCTGCCCATTCTCTGGCAAGTCCCTTAGTCGCCTCTTACGACACCCACGGGAAGATATGGGATGGTGCTATTCTTTACGTCCGACACCATACAGAGCGAGTCTTCTAAATGCGTCTTCACAACGTCAAGAAGCGCCATTCTGGGTAAACGTTATCTGTAAAACTTCGCAGCATATCATGGACTGCTGACCACAGGCTCCCATCCTCAATTTCGCAGACCTACAGATTCACGTGGTTGCCTTGCCATTAGTTAGGATTGTCTTCTTTTTTTGCTTTAAGTTCAGATTCTATTTAATTCCTCAGGTGGCGACCTTCCTGTCTTATGGTGTGGAAGGCGCAGCCTTCGCTTTTGGAGACCTGCTTGTGAGGACTGAAGGAGTGTTCGCGTTCAGTGTGAGTTGAGTTTAACTAGTTCATTGTTATAGAAAACAGGCTTATCCTGTATTACTTAGAATTCATTACATTACGTAACTGGTATTTTTTATGCCAGTTCTTCTTACCGTTTTATGAAATGCAGGCGTTATTTTGTAAGTTATGCTAAGCGTAGCGTAGCTGGAGGATGGCCGACTTGGCTGTGGGCCCACAGCTCACAATATTTCTATACTATGACTATACATATATTTCTACTGAACTCGCGAGCAGTATTGCAAACAATGTATACATACAAGGTGTTGTTTTGCAACCTCGTCAAAATTCAGGAGGTAGTCACAAAAGACATAAATAATCAATTTCAATGGGGATGGAAACTGCGGAACTAATGGCGCTAGCATAGCTGGTTCCATGCATCGTCATTTGTTGAAAATCCGGTAATGTCATTTTATATTTCAAATTAGCTCGACCTCATTGGTCAGATTGAGACCCAGCTATAGTCGTGCCATCTACTATTCGCTTTTAACGGTCTTCCCCTTTACGAGATTTAGTTAAATATTAATTAACGCTGTTTTTTTTTGTTGTTTAAATTTGTCAGTATTTCAGAATAACCCCTTAACTTGGTTCAGGTAATAAGAAATTATCTAATAAACGTTTGAGATTGTTTTATATGTCAAAGCGAGGTCATAAGGCAAGGATCAGGCGAGCGGCGTTCAAAACACGGGTGGTTCACCGATTTCAATACATATACCTATAAGAAAAAAAAAACTATCCATTTTATTATTGATTCGGGTCGAGAATTATAAGCACAGTTACCTTCTTGACGAGGATGACATTTCACGAGGATGCAAAACAACACCTTAT
The DNA here is from genome assembly GCA_949152445.1 of Cerastis rubricosa. Lineage (NCBI taxonomy): Eukaryota > Metazoa > Arthropoda > Insecta > Lepidoptera > Noctuidae > Cerastis > Cerastis rubricosa. Next base: position 3,518,404 of record OX424550.1, on the reverse strand, counting down.
ATTCTGCTTGTTTTGTAATAATAAGGCTGCAAAGTTCCTGTTTCCCAGTTTCGTACATTTTTCTTCTAAGTGTTTCGATGGCAATCTAAATTGAGTTGCCCCAGAACTGAGCTACGAGATTGGTGCCTTCAGCAGCGTAGCAGTTCCTGTAGTGAACAAAAACAGGACACGATTTCAAATAGCCCTTCGCTTGTGGAACAGCCACACATTTACACTCCAGGGCACACAGTCATCCAGGGCTGCGGGCTGTTCGAAAGAGATACCGTGGCCCTGGAACACAAAGGGCTAAAAAGGAACATGGATGAGTTTTATTCAGTACAAGTCTGACACTCCCTTCCGCTCCGCCCAGAGCGGGTCATTTGATGATTTCCCATCCGAAAAAAAAGGGAAAAAAAATGCACGCAGACATCAATAAATCGCAATCTGAGCGGGTTCCGTTCTTGCCTTTACTGTCAGAAACTCGACATCTTCATCCTCTTACAAAAAGTTCTCAAATAACAAAAAAATCGAATCCATCTCCTTCTCTTTCAGACCCTTCCAGTGATATTCTTCTTCAGCATGCTGGTAGAGATTCTATTCTTTTGGGGGGCGCTGCAGTGGTTCTGCCTGAAGTTGGGGCTTGTCCTCAGGTCAGCCACCGGCACCACCGTGTGCGAGAGTGTCATCGCTGTTGGTAACGTGTTTTTGGGGATGGTGAGTTTAAGATAAGACCTAAAAAAAACCCACGACATCTATGTTAAGTTGTGAAAATAGGTGGTAGTGGTATCTACGGGGTGTAAATCACCTCATCACGAAGCCGTCAACCAAGCATTCTGTACATGAAACTAAGTAACTTTACGCAAAAGTTGTTACTGGGAAACGACTTTTTTTGGGATGTGTAATAGTACATTGTTACCCCAGGGGTGAAAGTAACCTAATTAGTCCCGAGACGGGGTTTGGCGCCCGAATGAAGTAAGGGCGCCAATAGTTTGAGGGACTAAATAAGTCTTTAACTCGAGGTAATCACTGTGTTTTTCATTACGAATACAAAGAAAGTATTAATTAAAAACATGAATTAGTTCGAAGTTAGTTAAAGAAAAAATTAGTACATTTTATTTCGGTTTGGCGCTTTCCCACCTATTTTTTCTTCTGTGTACAGCCAGCTATTCAGCCATTATTTTTCATTTTCAATATTGATAAAATGGTAAATATTTTGCCCAACTCTATGTTATTTTAAAGAAATTGTTGAAACTAAATTATAATAAAGTTATTTAAGAAATATGTATTCTTTAATCAATGTTTAACTTTAAGTTATTTAAATTTTACATCGTGGCTGCATAGAAAGTTGGAACATGGTTCAATAAAAATGTCAAAATAGAACTAGTTTATTTTTTATAATTTGACATCTGTCAGTTGAAAGTGATTCTCCCTAGGGATGAAAAGTATTATTTTCATCCCACTCCTCAGGCAACTTCAGACCTACTTTCAGAGTATGAGTAATGAAAATTCATGTTTTGTGGTAGAACTCAATGTATTATGTAACGCACTCAAAACATTGTGCTGATGGACGGATTGAATAGTACGGGGGTCGTGGAGGTGTTTAAAGTAAAAATCTTCCATTAAAAACTTGTATTTAAAAAAATACTTAATATACCCTAATATCTCCGTAACTAGAAGGTTCCCAGGTATGGTGTAGAACAAAAATTATCGCAATGACAGGGAGAACCAGTAAGGCACTGGTTCTCCCTGTTATTGCGATATTTTTTTTCCTTTCGTCTTCGATATGAGGTGTTTTACACCCTTTATACTAATATTATAAATCTGAAGAGTTTGTTTGTTTGATTGAACGCGCTTTACTGGTCCGATGGCAGCTAGTAATTTATAATCGTCTTTGTCGTTCCAGACGGAGTCAGTGCTGCTAGTGAAGCCGTACCTCGCTCTGCAGACACCTTCGGAGTTGCATGTCGTCATGTCTTCTGGGTTCGCTACTGTGTCGGGTAAGAAATAAAGAAAAAACGTTTATTGGTACATGCTACAAGTACACACAATATAAAAAACCGACCAAGTGCGAGTCGGAGTCGCGTCGGAGTTTGGATACGGAACCCTAAAAACGGGCATACAATAAAAAAACTTAAAACTAATCAATAAATATTGTGTGATTCAAATAAGCCCGGTTCAGCAAAATCAAGACAATACCTAGCTACCATATTTTTAGATAAATAGGTCAAACCTATTAGGAACGAAAGTACGTGAAGTCTTCAGGTGTGTACCTCTTTTTCAGGGAAAATTTTCAATGACCCCAATTTGACTTTACCTCGCTTTGTCTCATATGAACTTCAAACATATGAGTATATGTACCTATACAGGGTGTAACGGAAAGGGTATATACATACTTAAGGGTGTGCTACAGACCATCAAACTGAACATGTTTCTCTACCGGACAAACATCGTAATAGCGAAAAATTATCTGCTGCCCCATACAAAATTTCAATACCTATTCGATCCAAATGTATGGAGCAGCTGGTATTTTTCGCTATTACAATGTTGGTCCGATGGAGAAACATGTTCAGTTTGATGGTCTGTAGCACACCCTTAAGTATGTATATACCCTTAAAGTTACACCCTGTATAAATAGAACATAGCATAACATCACGCCTATATAATCCCCGAGGGGTTAGGCAGAGAAGTACCTAATAGTACACCCACATTTCGCCAGTTATGTTTAAGTCCCATGTATGTATATGCGAGCCTATTGTCATCAACCGCGTACAGATCCAGACTCCGTACTTTGTCCGACCCGGAAATCGAATCCAGGACCTCAACCTCTGCAGCGGAGATTGCGGACACTAGACGTACGAGATAGATACCTGTATCAAAGTTCAGATTGGTATAGGACACTTGCTCTCATAACAAATTCGCATACATGTACAGTGTCGGAGAGCAGCGGTGGCCCAGTGGTGGCAGCCCCGACTTACGAGCAGTAAGCCGTGGGTTCGAACCCAGGCAAGCGTACTTTGTGTAATTTATTTCATCATCGCTGCTCTCAAAAACGGTGGAGGAAAACATCGTGAGGAAACCGGCATGTCCTAGAACTAAAAATTCGAAGACATGTGACATCTACCAACTCATACTGGCCTTGCGTCGTGGATTACAGCCCACTCCCTCTCATAGAGAGGAGGCGTGTGCCCCAGCAGTGGGAACATTATAGGCTGATGATGATGATGATGTACAGTGTGTAAATAATCTTAATCAGTAGTGCTTGGAATTCTTCAATTGTTTTTAGGGTTCCGTACCTCGAAAGGAAAAAACGGAACCCTTATAGGATCACTTTGCTGTCCGTCCGTCTGTCGGTCTGTCTGTCTGTCAAGACCCTTTTTCTCAGGAACGCGTGGAGGTATCAAGCTGGAATTTATATCAACTACTCTGGTCTACTGTCTGGCCTACTGAAAAAATCAAACTTCTAAGCCAACGCAATCAAAAGATACAGCCGTTTATGCCGCAAATTTCCGCAAATTTTCGACAATCGCAAGGGAATCAAAACTTTTAGATTACCTATTTCCCGTGAACTCAGAATCTTGAAATGTGGTACGAAGCAACGTCTTATAGCACAGATAAAGCAAATTTGCGAAAGCCGTAAATTTTTTGTTACATCATATAATAAAAATATTTTTAATAATTTTTGTACGGAACCCTCGGTGCGCGAGCCCGACTCGCACTTGGCCGGTATTTTTAAAGTCTGGTCTGTGAATTTTGCCCCGCAAATTGATCAATTATCATTGGGCCCAATCTACTGCCGCATATTACAGAATCTTTCCTACGTCTTTGCGAATATCGTCTTAAACGATAACACAGGTATTTTTCACAATAATAACTAAACGTTTGAAGGCAAACCGGATTATGGTGTCAACCGGTTTTAACTGGGTCAGACGTCTAGCCATCAGTTCAGAAAAATCAGCAGTTGAAAAAGTAACAGTGTGAATAGATTTTTTTTGGTAGCCGTAGTTACCTATACCGAGAAAAAAAAACTTTTTCGCAAAAAAATTTAACCGACATCAAAAACAGAAAAGTGAAAAATAACTTTAGGCTCAGAAGTCGGTGACAAAAAAACTGAATCAAATCTGAAACTAAAGTACCTAATTTTTCACTTTTCTGTGTTTTTGAAGTAGGTTTAATTTTTTTTTGCAAAAAAGTCGTTCTATTTTTCCATTTCATCTCATAGCGTGTCAAATTCAACAGTGCTAGGCTCAATGCCAACTACTCCGCACGCTCGCTCCGCTTCAATGGCCAGTAGCCCAAGACCCACTTATCGAAAGACACGGGTTAATAATCTAAACTAATATTATAAAGAGGAAAGATTGGAATGTTTGTTTGTTTGTTTGCATTGTATAGGCTCCGAAACTACTGGTCCGATTTGAAAATTCTTTCAGTGGTATATAGCCCATTTAGCGAGGAAGGCTATAGGCTATATTTCATCACGCTACGACCAATAAGAGTGAAGCAGCAATGAAAAATGTTGCGAAAACGGGGAAAATGTGACGCAAACGAAGTTACGCCGGACAGCTAGTGATATATAATCATCAATTATATATTACTAGCTGCCTAAATGATAATTCCTAATAATCGACCTAAATGAAAACTCCTAAAAAATCCGTACACAAACTAAAATAACATCGTCCATGTTAACAAAAATGTAAATAAAAGAAAAAAAAGTCATAAAATGAAAACAAGCCAAACTATGTCAAATTTTTATGGGAACAAATGGTAACAATTCCGCATAGAGTACATCGGATCGTAATCGGTGTACTTACCTACATAAACAAAAATACGAATAGAATTGAGAACCTCCTCCTTTTTTAAGTCGGTTAAAAAGATTAAAAACTGGTTATCTACACACAAATAACACTAATTTATCATTCTGCTATCAAATAATAAAATACTTTACATATCTCTGTATATCTCTTAAATAATTTAGATAACAGTTGCAATAATAATAAAAGTATGCATAGATTGACCTCGTTTTTATCTATAATTGAATCTAAAAATGTGTTATTCTTTTCAAGGTAACATATTGTTTTCATTGACTTTGACAGTTGACAGATGTCAAATGAAAACATGATTAGTAAATTATGAATGAAAACAATGGACTAGGTATTGTTTATAATTTACAAAAAAAAAAAACCTTAGAGTTCCGATGGTTTTAACACGATTTTTTATTAGCTTCACCTGTAACAATATAAAAAAATATTAAAAGTTCAATTTGACCCCCCTCCCGGTTTTGATTGACCTGAAAGAACATCCGACCTCGTTGGCCCACCTGTCACCATCATCAGCCTATAATGTTCCCACTGCTGGGACACAGGCCTCCTCTCTATAAGAGGGAGTGGGCTGTAATCCACCACGCTGGCCCAGTGCGGATTGGTAGAAGTCACATGTCTTCGAATTTTTAGTTCTAGGACATGCCGGTTTCCTCACGATGTTTTCCTTCACCGTTTTTGAGAGCAGCGATGATGAAATAAATTACATAAAGTAATGCGCCTGCCTGAGTTCGAACCCACGGCATACTGCTCGTAAGTCGGGGCTGTCACCACTGGGCTACCGCTGCTGTCAGCGCTGTCACACCTATACCGTCCGCTATTTTGAAAATAACCGGCCGCAAATTAAATTTTGTTCAAAGTACAACCAGACAATGAACGGCAAATTGCAAAAAAAAAATCGCGGCTTACCCTGGCGTTTGCACCATCAGTACCAACGTTTCTGGAACAATCTCACCTAGTACGAGAGGGCAGAGCCATCTATGCATCTCCAATACCAATCTTGATTCATTTTAAATCCTTGTACCCCTCTCATCATGAACAGGTACAATCCTGGCTTCCTACATCGGCTTCGGTGCAGAACCAGCTCACCTGGTGACAGCCAGTGTCATGTCGGCCCCGGCGGCTATCTGCTACTCCAAGCTCTTGATGCCAGAGACGAAGAGGTCCCTGACTACGGTGGATAATATCCAGCCAGTGGTGTGGTAAGTCGACAGCAATTTGTACTTTGAGATGTCAAAAGCCAAAACAAATTATAGAAGGGAAAAGGAACGTCTGTGTATTACTAAATGTATGAATGGACGAAGAAAAGACAGTATGGAAGGTTCCTAGCAGATGGCGTTCAGCTGATTCTGCCTTCCGTTGTAGAAAAAAGGCGTATTCTTTGTGTATGAGCATAATCAGCCTATAATTTTCCTACTGCTGGGACACAGGCCTCCTCTTTATGGATTACGACCCACTCCCTAGTGGGTCGTAATCCACCACGCGGGCCCAGTGCGGGTTGGTAGATGTAACATGTCTTCGAATTTTTAGTTCTAGGACATGCCGGTTTCCTAACGATGTTTTCCTTCACCGTTTTGAGAGCAGAGGTGATGAAATAAATTACACAAATTAATGCGCCTGTCTGGGTTCGAACCCATGTCTTGCTCCCATAAGTCGGGGTGGCCACCAGTGGCCACCGGCCCACCGCTGCTCTCATGTGTTTATCAGTTCAAAAAAATCATACGTTAGCACTTGGGCAGGCACCAACCCCACCCGATACCCCAGCTGATAATGTTCACCCTGCCATGTTGGAACAAGTGTTCCAACATGGCAGGGTGAACATTATCAGCTGATAGTAATGAAGATAAGTTAACACGCTCACTGCGTAACAGGCACATTTCGGCCTGCCGCGGTGCTTCAGCTGGTGCGGACGAAGAAAACTATGTTCCTCTCGCCTGTGCGGAACGATTATCTCAGGTGTTTGTAGGAGTTCGACAGAGACAAATATATATTTCAGCTTGTGGTCAAAACTGTAGGTGTTCTCCATCAAACATTACGGCAGGCCTTTATCGGCCTACCACGCACTGGCGATGAAAAACTTTCGCTGAGTGCGGCAGTGGGCCTATTTCGGCCCGCCGTCCCAACAGGCAGCCAGCGACCCGATACCGCACAGAGCGCGCACCCCGCTAGCTAGTGTTGTGCTGTCTAGCTGATCTGACGTAGCGTTCGTTCGACATAATCAACAATGGCTAGCAACAACAGAAAAATTCAAATTATGGAAAATAGAGTTATTCGCCCTGCAGTTATAGATAGTGATAGTGACAGCAGTGAAGATATATTTCCCACGAAACAAAATAAAAAGAATTGGCAAACAAAAAGAAAGTGAAAAAAATATTGCAGGAAGTGCAACCAAAACTTTTGTGTGACATGTTTTAAAGACAGGCATAAGAAAATAAATAACATTTTTCAGTTTTTTTTCGATAATTCTGTTTTATTTTCGATATCCCCTAATTTTTCTCTGTCCCATCACTACTAAAAATACTTTCTAGTGCGGTTCAGGTCGATATTGGCCTGCCACTTTCCTTCATTTATTTCTCATTTCCTGTTTGGCAGATCCCGGGGCGAATCAAACCTAAGGAAGTTGGGTTCAAGGTCATTCTAACAGTACAAAAAAAATTGTATACATTATGTTTTTGCAAATTTTTAGCAATTTAATCTATCCTAGTACTGGTGGGTCGAGAAAGACCTACCACGCACTGGCGGCAAATCATTGGGGGCGCATTTTGACCCGCCGCCGCACCAGATGATATGATTTTACTTGCCGCAGTAAACGTGTTAACCTATCAATAAAACTTTGTAACGGGATATTGACCATGTTTATTATTTGTAAAAAAAAAACAAACAAAAAACTCAAATAAAAAAACAAAACAAACAAACACAAAACAGAATAAACAACAAAATACGTAGACAACGAATTACGTTAGCTGCAAGCGGAGGATTTACAAGAAACCAAAGATGATTTTACAAATAATAAACATGGTAAATATCCCGTTACAAGTGTTATTGATGTTAGTGACCATGTAAGTTTAAAAACTTACAAGTTATCCTGCCCAATGTTACCATAACAAATGATGTTTCAATGTCTAATCACCGTATTTACATTTTCATCCACAGCGAAGACCAGTCAGTTCTCTCAGCGGCCACCAGAGGCGCCACCAACGGCATAGCCTTGATCCTGAATATCGTAGCCAACATTATAGCCTTCGTGGCTTTCATAGCCTTTATCAACGGAGCGCTGGGCTATTTCGGAGGAATGCTGGGCGATCCTACTATCAATCTGGAATGGATTCTTGGAAAGGTGTTCATTCCCTTGTCTTGGGTTATGGGTGAGTACAAGTTATCTGAAAATTTTAATAAACAGAAGTGACTCAAAGAGATAAATGGATGTACACGTGGATTGCTCTGTATGGTGTCGGACGTAAAGAATAGCACCATCCCATATCTTCCCGTGGGTGTCGTAAGAGGCGACTAAGGGAATTGCCAGAGAATGGGCAGCAGCGTTCTCTGTGCTTTTGTAACAACCGTACTGCGATCGCCAACCCGCCTGCTAAGCGTGGCGATTATGGCAAAACCCCCCAAAATGCCAATGTGGCGACACTTGGGGGAGGCCTATGTCCAGTAGTGGACGTCTTTTGGGCTGAAATGATGATGATGATGACACGTGGATTGTAATTAAGTCATGTGATTAGGGGCCAGCCGATTGCTATCAACCGGGTAAATATCCAGACTCAGTGGCTCCTATTTCCTGATGGAAAACCCAATAAAACTTTACCCGACCCGGGCATCGAACCGACTTGACCAACGAGGCAGTTCAACGTCAACGAGGCAGGGAGAGAAAATACAAAGAAAAGATGGATGGATTGTGTGGGAAAGAAAAGGAATGTGATAGCGTGATGGTTCGCAGTTCGGGTCGGAGAGCAGCGGTGGCCCAGTGGTGGCAGCCCCGACTTACGAGCAGTAAGCCGTGGGTTCGAACTCAGTCAGGCGCATTACTTTGTGTAATTTATTTCATCACTGCTACTCTCAAAAGGGTGAAAGAAAACATCGTGAGGAAACCGACATGCTCTAGAACTAAAATTTCGAAGACATGTGTACCAACCCGCAATGGTCCTGCAAGGTGGATTACATTATAATATTAAGTATAGATGATAATTCGCGTAACACATGAAACTATTACAATTTGACACGTCGTCTTTTAAATAGAGGAAAAAGCTAACATAATTATAACGGTTTATTTGTTTTAAGTTCTTAAGTTAAAACAGTCCTATGTATTTTTATTACCAAGAAAAGTTGCATTTATTCCATTGTTAGTGCATGAACGTCACACTAAATTATCTGTAATATTAACACCGTGACATTCTCACGAACAATACGATTTTATTGTTTTGCTGAGGCGCAGCGAATCTCCTTGTTAATCCATTGTATTGTTTTTCACTGCAAACGGTATTTAAGTAGGTGTTGTATTCGAGGTTATTTTAAAGTTAAGGTCGGATTTGTTACGTCAAAGAATAGGTAATTAACTATCTCTCCACAGAGGGGGGGGGGCTACCATGACGTCTTAAAGAGTCAGAGCTATTGAGGACATCTAGCGCTAGTGGCGATAAGTCCCCTCTTTGAGGAGTGGCTAGAGAGGCGCCACGGCGCCCTCACCTTCCGCCTGACGCAGGTCCTCACCGGACACGGTTGTTTCGGGAGGTTCCTGCACCGAATCGGGCGGGAGGAAACGCCCGGGTGTCACCACTGCGAGGATCGGCCGGAGGACACGGTGGAGCACACTGTGGAGCTATGCCCCGCTTGGGCTGAGCACCGCCGTGTCCTCGTAGCGGCGATTGGCGGCGGCGACCTCTCGCGTCCGGCCCTGGTTCAATCCATGGTCCGGAGCGAGAGGGAATGGGAAGCCGTCGCCTCCTTCTGCGAAGCAGTCATGCTAGCGAAGGAGGTGGCGGAACGTGAGAGGGAGAGAACCTCACGTCCCAGCCGCCGCGGGAGACGCCCCGGGCGTCGGGGGGCAACCAGTGGCCCCCGGCCACCGTAGGCGCGGGCCTGTGGACGGTGAGTAATGGGCTAGCTCACCGTCCGTCCGTCTTATGACGACAGACCGTGCCGACGGCGCGTTCGTGTTCCACGCGCGCCTCAAGGAGATGTCAGCAAATCGGAAGGGGTCCGAGAGGGCCGATGCCTGCCAGGGCTGCGGGTTGTTCGAAAGAGATACCGTGCCCCTGGAACGCAAAGGGCTAAGAAGGAACATGGATGGGTTTTAGTCAGTACAAGTCTGACACTCCCTTCCGCTCCGCCCAGAGCGGAAGAAGTCATTTGATGATTTCCCATCCGAAAAAAAAAAAAAAAAAAAAAAAAAAAAGGACATCTAGCGCCATCTCTTTGCCACTCTGGAAACAAATTAATAAAAAATATACTGCTGTAAGACGTCATTTTTGGCCACCTGATGTCTTCGAAGGCCAAATGTTAGATATTCGTGTTTTGGAGTGCAGTGTGGTGTTGCTCTATGGTCAGTATGGTTTTGACGCCGAGATTGCTGCGTTCCATTGCACGTTGGAAAACTTTGAGTTGGGACTTATGGCTATTCGTCAAAGACCAAGATTGGGATCCATAGGTCAAAGCGGGAAGAATGCACGTTGTCCGTAATTTTTCACTTGCGTGACGAAGGAAGAATTCCTTTCGTAAGGTCCTTCATGGGCCCGGGCATTTTCGGTTCGTCTTGTGACTTCCAAATATTAATAACTGTTTTATTTTCAGGAGTGCCATGGGAAGAGTGCGAGCTCGTAGGCTCCCTGATAGGCCTGAAGACAGTCGTCAACGAGTTCGTGGCTTATCAGAGAATGGGTGAAATGAAAAGGGAAGGACTGTTATCGGTAAATATTGCCATTCATTTTTCATTTCGACATTACGTTGATAGCGTTTCAAACGCCTATGTTTTCTTGGCGAAGTAAAGTCAAATCTTGGTCTGTGAATTTAGTCTTAGAGCTCCTTTAACAAGTTTTGTGTGTTTTGTTATAGTTATTATAGTTGCCATCTGCTGGCCTACCATGACGCCTTAAAGCAGTATTGTTTTACTATTATTCCAGTGTGGGAAAGAGACGGAGCTATACAGGCCTATCTCTTTCCGACACTGGAAAAGAAATAAAACAATAATGTTTTAAGACGTCATGGTAGGCCACCTGATCTGAAAATAAGAGCTATTGTTTGACCAATCTAAAGGTAAATGCCCGAATCCTCTAATATTGGGCTATACTTACACAAATGCAAAAAAATGCATTGTTGCATTTTCAAGGCTCGGATCAACGACGAGAGTGCCATGCAAACAGCCATTCAAACAGCGGTGCCATAACATTTTAGTAATAAAATTTCAACGATCGATAAATCACTCATCGAATATTCGGAAATATCCAGTAAACTTATCACGTTTTTCCTGTTTTTAGCCTAGATCCGAGCTGATAGCGACGTACTCTCTGTGCGGGTTCACGAACCCTGCTTCAGCCGGCATCATGATAGGAGCCATCGCGGCCATGGCGCCTAACCAGAGAGAAGTTCTGTCCAGTGTAAGTATGGCTCATAACTAGACGCCCCCATTCCTCGAGAGCGTTAGCAGAGGCAGTTTACCAATGGATTGCCTACCTGACTCTGCCACAATGTCACCAGGAGGTATGAGCATCTGCACGAGAAGCATGACCTCTGTAGAAACGAGTTATGTCTACGCTACGGAAGAATCGACATAATGACAATGTGTCAGTTTGTCGTTACTTCCGTCGGCATAGCCTGTTTCGACGGCGGTCATGCTTAGGGTTGCAAACTTGTTATACAAGAAATAAAGTATATTTAGGGCTGAGAATAATATTAAACAGGATTTTAGAAAAATTAACAGTAATTTATTTATTTAACGTTTTAAATACATATTTTTAGAGCTTCTCGCACAACTTATTAAATTACAGTCTTTTTTAAAAACTTCACACGCCTCACCACAGTTATAAATTAAAATAAATGAGGAGCTCATTTTTCATTAACTTAATAGTTGCTCTAGTTCTATCTTCCCGCTACTTTGCATTCATTACTGAAAAAACTCTTTCTTATTGAAAGAGTTTTTCTCTCTGTATGCTGAGGTGGCGGGAACAGAAAGTAGATATCAGACAATTATAGTAATAATTTTAAATTCTGAGATGTTTACTAATAAATGGCTCCACTTTTGGCCAGTACTCATTTCAAGAAAATCTTTGTCTTCTGATACTTTTTCATTAATTACTTTGAAATTTGTTAATTCTGAATATAAATCATCCACACTTATATTCAGTCTATTCAAATTTAGATTATCTATAATTTTCTCAAAATGATCAATTTATTAAAGTGACCAAAGACTTTAATGACAAACACAAAAAAAACTAACTTAAAGTGTTAAGCATTTGGATTCTGAAAACAGTATTTTGTATACTTTATTTTTGTTCAATAGTAAAAAGTATAATGTAGTGAAAAACAGTATAATACTGTTTTTAACAGTATAGTTGGCAACCCTAGACATGCTACGCGTGCAGGAGATTACCTTGACGTTTTAAAGCAGTATTGTTTTAATGTCAGTAAAGTGTGGGAAAGATACGCAGCTATTGAGGAAATCTCGCGCCATCTATTTCCTACTCTAGAATAAGATTAAAACATTACTGTTTTAAGACATTGTGGTAGACCACTAGGGTGGAAAGTTACCCTACATAGAAATGGAGGATCCCCCGAGCAGACGGAAGTTTTGTCAGATGGCCCACTGTCCATTGGTTGTTGCTAACTTTCAATCAAAATGGCTGAATTGATTTGTCACCTAACGGCCATAAGCTGGGTAGGGCTTCGGGTTGTTCAAAAGAGATACCGTGACCCTGGAACACAAAGGGCCCGTGGAACCCATATGGGTTAGTTACATCATCCGCCGTTAAGACCCCGAGGAACCCAAATGGGTTACACTCATACCGGCAAACTTTAAACTCTAATCGTACGTGAAGTAGGGATCAATGTCGTCAGCGATCACGTAGTGCGCGATGCCCAAAAGGGGCCCTCAAACGGGACCAAAGGATTCGGATGGGGTTAATAAGATGTGACGTTATTATTGCCCGTCGCTCTATATAGTATTTTACATACTGGTACTTAGTAGGGAAAAGGCAAGACAAACGATGAATAGATGGTGTGCTAGTCATGGTTACAGGCCTCAAAAGGATGCCCAAAGTGACCAGTTCGTATATAACATTCCAAGTTATAGGGGCGTATTACGTGGAATTTATGCGACTTCTGCCCATTGGCGTACCCAGCTTATGGCCTTTTTTTTTTAGGATGGGGAATCATCAATTGACTTCTCCCGCTCTGGGCGGAGCGGAAGGGAGTGTCAGACTTGACTGACTAAAACCCATCCATGTTCCTTCTTAGGTTATCTGAAATTTAGGAGCATTTCCCAAATATTTTTAGTAACTTTTTAGACCTATGTATTCTGCTTTTATGTAAGTGTAAGAGGAGCTCGTGGCTAAATTATAAGAGCCGCATGGGTCGATCTTTAAGGTTAAGCCGTGCTTGCCCAGGTTGATCCGTGGATGGTTGACCATAACTACATACTGAGTTTCCTCCGTGCTTCGGAAAGCACGTTAAGCCGTTGGTCCCGGCTCGTATTTGTAGATCTTTGACAGTCGTTACGAGTAGTCAGAAGCCAAAAGTCTGACATCCAGTCTTACCAAGGGGTATCGTATTACCTATTTATTTACTGGGTTGTGGAGGTCAGATAGGCAGTCGCTTCATGATACTGATACGGTTGGACTGGAAGCCGACCCCAAGATAGCTTAGGAAAAGGCTAGGCAGATGATGATGTATTCTGCTTTTAAGTACGAAGTTTCATTGAAATCCATTCAGTCATTTCGGAAAATAATGACTTAAAAGTTTGTATGAAATGCCGTAAGGTGTAAACGCTCTTAAGCGGACTGCACGAATTTCGGTAAAAATTAGCAAGAAGATAAGTAGATTGCATCCTGGTGCAAGACATAGGCTATATTAACACACTTATGACTAATGGGGATGCGCAATATGGACAATGTCGATACTCTTCAACTGTTTGACGTCCCAGTGATCAGTTCATGTACTTATCTGTAGTTCATGTGTTTGTATTATAACGGCTACTCTAATCCCCATTCTATTTATTTAAGAAATTACATTAGATCTCACAACATCTTAGGGTAGAAGAATAAATTGCTTTGCGAGACTTTGCTTTTTATACATGTTATGTTTTTGATGGGATGGTATTTATTGGAAAAATCTTATATTTACAGATAGCCGTGAGAGCATTCTTCGCGGGATGCGGAATATGTTTCATGACGGCGTGCATAGCAGGTAGGTTCGATAAAACCGTCTCTTAATCCACGATTGCGTAGCTAAAAGTGAAAGGCTACACGCAGGTGACCTACCATGACGTCTTAAAACGTTATTGCTTTACTCCTTTTCCAGTGTGGGAAAGACATGGCGCTAGACATCCTGTATTATTATTATTATTTATTTATTTATTAAACAAGTTTATTACAAACTTTCATTTGAAAACTATGCCCCACAAAACCGTTTTCACGGTTTGTCTGTGGGAACGGAACAATATTTTAAAGATAATGTTAATTTAAATCTAAAAATAACTAATCTCTTAATCTAATCTAATAATATTAATATAATCTTATATAAATTTCCCCCAACAATCTGCAAACCACCTTCTTAAAAAATATTGGTTTACAGACTCCTGAGAAATAATAGTTTAAACGATTTCGCAAACATACTTTTCATTTTCTGACTTCTTATGTCAGCAAGCAATCGGTTGAGAAGGTATGGTACTCTTTTATCAAGCGTTCGGTCGCCAAAATAATTACTGATTTTAGGTACATCAAACTTGCCTGCTGATATTGACCTACTAGCATGGTTATGGGTAACAAGCGTCTGTCTCTGTCTCTTTCCCACACTGGAATAAGAGTAAAACAATACTGCTTTAAGAGGTCATGGTAGGCCAGCAGGTTTAAACTATTACGATACCTGGCTGTTACCGAGAAGTTACAAAGTTAAGTTGTTACTAATGGAAAACCAAGAATGAGGTAACTGTTTGCTTGATCTAGGATGTGAAGTTTTGAACCCGACCCCATGCCAAGCGGTTGAACTTGCGACTATACAGGGTGTAACGGAAAGGGTATATACATATTAAGGGTGTGCCACTGACCATCAAACACAAAAAAATATCTGCTGCCCCATACAAAATTTCAATACCTATTCGACCCAAATGTAGCACACCTATAAGTCACCATCATTCTCTTGCCCTTATCCCAATTCATTTGGGGTCGGCGCAGTACGTCTTCTTCTTCCATACCTCTCTATTACTTGTCATCTCATGAGATACCTCCGAGCACACCTATAAGTATGATACCCTTTTCGTTACAGTCTGTATTCATACTTAAGGGTGTGCTAGACCATCAAACTGAACATGTTTTTCCATCGGACAAACATAGTAATAGCGAAAAAATTATCTGCTACCCCATACAAAATTACAATACCTATTCGACCCAAATGTATGGGGCAGCCCGGGCAGCTGCAATTTTTTTCGCTTTCAGTTTGATGGTCTGTAGCACACCCTTATGTATGTATATGTTACCGGCCAAACCCGATTTCAGGCCAAACTAGTTTGTACTAGGCCAAACTGTATTACTGGTTTATCGCGTCAGGATATACTATCCCAAACAAAACATTTACAATGCACCCAACTTGGATGTAGCATCGCCCGCTACGCTCGCTCAGCTCGCGTGTTTATGGTCACTGTTCTAACCTAACCTAACCCATTTAGATGGGGTGCGGAGTCCTTTTGATTGAGTTTGGCGTAGGACAAACTAGTTTAGCCGGAAATCGGATTTGGCCGGTAACATATTATATACCCTTTCCGTTACAGCCTGTATATCCTCTCCGGACTACGGACCGACTACTCACTCCGTATAAATGGTCGACCGTTAGTGAGGGTGGTAGAACCATGAGCCACGGTACCTACTTTGTAGCTAGAAACCACTCAAAATTTTCAACGTTTCATTGCTCGTCTTGTTTATCGTAATTGCTAACCAACTTTATTTTTGTTCGTAGGTCTGCTGATGCCTGATGGCGCGTTCGTATAATAAAAGTGATATTTATTATTATTTTGACTTAAAATAGGCCTACTTAACTTTATACAATTGTTATAATTTATTAAATAAAAGATTTTCGTAAAAAGAATGGGTTTTATTTTGTTGTGCAAATCCCAACTCTATTGCTGTGTAGCAAGAAAACAACTACATACCGTATCCGCTGTAGGTATGTGGTGAATGGTGATATATACATCTTACATACAAAATACGTATCACCCCTGACTTCACAAAAATATCAGCGAGATTAGAATTTAGATATAAAACTCGTAACTCGACAACCTCCGGATAGCTGCAACCCACCAGATACCTACAACATTGGTCTGTACGGAGGACTTTTCAACACGAAGACCCCAGCCTGTGTGTGACACCTTTTGGCACAGAATCGATAGCTTAACGGGCTCCCAGAACCATTGATTTTCCTAGTAATGGCCACGGTCTGAGATTCGTAAATTACAAAGAAAGTGCAATGAATCCACACAGGCTACACAGTCCAACCTCTTTTGAAAACCTGGCTGAACAGAGAGCATTTTTCTTCTATTTTCCTAGAAATAAAAGAAAAAATTTTTTTCAACTGCTTTTTCGTTTTCGAACACGACGGCATCATCAACATGTCACTACACTATGCACATGACAGAAACAAGACATTATTTGCAAAATATATTTCTATTAACTGTAAATCGGTACAGTTATGATACCACATCGAAATTGCGAAGTTTTCGCTAGTGTTATTTTCTTTCTCGTAATCAAAATTTTCTGTAGTTTGACCAGCTGGTACCGCGGTATGTATAAGAAGCAACCGACCCTAACGAGTATACCGGAACGTAATGAAACAGAGGACGAACAGGCCGCTAATAAATGGGTGCCGAAGAAAAAACACGAGGTGCTCAAAGCTAAGTATAAATGTTTGAAAAAACTATTCCAAATCTATGATGCAAGCGTCATTGGAATTCTGCCAGAAACCTACGGCCCAGAAGGCTGCATAGAAGACGACGGGAAGTCCACTAGCAAGAGGAAAAAACGCTCGCATCGCACGAAGACGGATGCGTGCGCCGGGACGACGGAACCGTCAAGCGGAGACGTTTCCATTCACTCAGATGAGGACAAGGACTCCATAGCAACAGCTGTTATCAGAGACCTGAAGATCAAGACGTGTCTGTCAACATCCACGCAGATGGAGTCCCAAGCATCGAAAGAATACAAGTATGCCGCTACACAGGACTCTAGAGACAATTTGAACATAGAACGAAACATTGCGGCAGAAGGTGATCGTCAAGAATGCGAGTTCACCCAGACAAGCGACACTCACCCGCTGCCCTACCTTCTGGTAAACGAGAAGAGACCACGGCTGAAGCCGACAAGGTTCCAATGCTTCCTCCAACGAATCTTCGGGATCCGTCGGGAGAGACCGTACAAGAATTACGTCCTGCCGAATACCCATATTTACGCTGCCAGTGACAATAATATCTCAGATAGTTATTGTGAGAAGCATCGGCGAAGAGGGCTGAGGTTTCGGAGACTGCGGCGTCCGAAGAAGATCCAATCGGAGATAGCGCTGAGGGAACTCAATAGTCCTGTGATCTTGACCTACGTGCAGTCAGTGCAGAGGAGCTGTTTGGCGGACACCACACCCCGCCACTGTCCTATTTTGGGATGCCTTATGATTTCCTATGGTAAGTAATACTTTTGACAAATCAATAGATCACAAAGACTGCTCGGCGACTGCTGCTGCAGGTGTTATTGTGATTGTAAACATTTTCCATTCATCCCAAGCGTGTCACCGTTTATTTGCACTATCAAAACTGACTGACTGCTTTGTATACCGGCCCGTGATAATAGTTATGCGTTCAAAGCATTTGTTGCACCACGGGTTTTATTAATACTGCCGTTTCGAGACAGCTGGCGCGGATTTTTCGGGCTCTGAAAGCAAGGCGTACTTACTAATACTAGATTGTGGCTTATGGAAGCATTATTAATTCCAACAGTCTTTCTAACGAGAGTGCTATCAGTTCCACAGTACGTTTGCAGATTCTTATCCGATTTCCTTTACCGTTTCAGGAATAATCAACTACAACGACCATCTGAACCTTTGCCACTTCCCCGACAGGAAGTTTGTCTGTCACTACTGCCACGAAGGTTTCGAGAGCCAATACGACAAATTTGTCCACGAAAACGAACACATTGGCATTTCTAAGCTCGAAGCAAACAACATATCCGTCCCTTCAACAACAAGAAGAACAGCTTGTAACACTCAGACAGAGCCAGAAATATCGAAATGCGATGTCCCAGAAGACAAACTAAAGAAAATAGTGTCCTTTTTCGATAAGATACAGGATCCGGAGCAAATATTTTCGGAAATTGAGAAGAATAGATATTCGGAATGTAACTTGCAGCGTTCTAAGACTGAGATTGAAACGGTGACTGAGTCGTCAGATTCTTCGGACAAGAGGACTGTCAGCTGCGTGAACCTACCGCGGAAGATTGACAAGAAAGGAGGAGGGTCCTCGTCTGCTGATTCGGAGACAGTTACGAGAGTCACTCAGTATGGGCCGCCTGTCATTTGTCATATTTGTGGAGAAAACTTCAATTACAGGTAAGATTCGTGTTTTCGGCCAGCAAAGTAAGAATATTCTTGCTTTTAGTGAATACCACCCACTCACTTGCAGGAAAAAGAATTCAGTGCAGTTTTGTAGTCCACGATATTCCTATAGTGATATCCAGTAGATTTTAATGGATTGTGAAGGTGGAATAGACAGTCACATCATGTTAAATGCTGGTTGGTACTTAGTTACATATGTACAGTGAGACTTAAAGCCGACCACAGGACAAAATAGGGGATAGGTTAGGCAGGTATTTTCGATGAAATAGCTTCATTGAACTCTCATTTTCGACAAACAGTTATAATCTCGTCTTGCTCTTTTTCAGACGCCAGTTAAGTCTCCACATTGACCTAGAGCATCGTGTCCACGACAAGTTCTCGAAATTCCACAGCTGTGCTGGAATCCTCAACAACAGGTCCCAAAACCGTATCGACCTGGTCTCCGAAGATGGGAAGATCAACGTTCAAAGCGTTGACAGGTCCCGATCAGGAATAAGAAGGTCCACCTCATCGTTGGAAACTTATTCTGATCTTTCTCGAAGGCGGTCCGAGGAGAGTTTAAGTTGTGATCCCTCTACGAATATTGTCTATTATACGTCTATGGAAACTGTGAAAAAACCTTCGAAGGTAAGCAATATCGTTCAGAAGGTCAGGAGCGGCCTCACCTATAAATGGGAGCCGGGAACAAAAATCATTCGTGTGTAGTCAGTGTTATGTGAAGTGGCATTGTGTTTTGTCAATATAGTGAAAAGTTCAGTTTTTTGGTTTTATTTTGCAGTTACTCTTTTCGCACACTTTTTAAGGTATAGCTTATAGATACTACTGCACTCATCATCTGCCTAGCCTTTTCCCAAACTATCTTTGGGGTCGGCTTCCAGTCTAACCGGATGCAGCTGAGTACCAGTATTTTATATGAAGCGACTGCCTATCTGACCTCCACAACCCAGTAACTGGGTAATACGATACCCCTTGGTAAGACTGGATGTCAGAATTATAGCTTCTGACTACTCGTAACGACTGTCAAAGATCTACAAATGACAGCCGGGACCAACGGCTTTACGTGCTTTCCGAGGCACGGAGGAAACTCGATATGAAATTATGGTCACCCATTCACAGACCAACCGGCAAGCACGGCTTAACCTTAAAGATCGACCTGGGCGGCTGTTATTATTTAGGCACGAGCTCCTCCCTCCTATAGATGCACTACACTATAGTAATCACCAGATACCCGATACACTCCCATACCATTGCACACACGAACGGGATATGTACAAAAGAGCTTTTCTGCCAGTCCCTCCGCCGCCGATGAGAAAGCTATTTAAAGGTAAACGCACACTTATCAGAGCCGAAAGAGACGTACAGCTTGGCAAAAAAGGGTCTGACGCGATGACAGTTGGAACTAAAAATCGTACTGGACATTGAAGCCTTCCATGATGTTTGCGTAGCGTCCGAGGGACTGAACCACCCACTTCGAATTGGGATCATATCCCTAAAAATAACAAGTATCAAAATCTGTTGAGTTGTAGTATTACGGGTTACCACAGTTGCGATACTGGCGACCTCATTTATTCCACTCTTTTTTGCCAAGCTGTAAGAATCGAATTTTAGAATTAATTATGAAATCCTTTATAGGATTTCATACAAGTAATTCTAAAATTCGATTCTAACAGCTTATATTCGGATAAGTGTGCGAGATTATAAAATCTCGCACACTTATCCGCGCCGAATCGGACACACGAATAGGGTCTTGACGAAAGAACGTCACTTTAGCAAAAGGTCTTCGTGAAAAATTTGGTCAATTTCGCAAAACGCCATTTTAGCAGAATGCTGTATTATTTACTTTTTTGTACATTATTTACAAACTACAAATATATCTATATATATATAATAAATCTGTTGAAAAATCGTTTTTGTACATCGAAAATATTTCCAAAAAAATAATCAGGGTGTTAAAGGACAACCAACAGAACCCATTTCCAGCATTTTTCGATTTTTTGTCTGTTTGTCTGTTTATCTGTTTGTCTGTTTATTTGTTCGGGCATCACGTAAAATGTACGAAAGCAATATAGACAACTTTTGTACAGAACAATTGTGCGTAACTTTAAGTAACATTTAATTTTTGTTTCATTGCAATCTGTGCTCTCTATCAAAAGATATATGAATTTAAAGTGTTCGCGAAGAACTTTTCATCATTACGTACGGTAAGATACATTCAACGACATCTATTGGACTAAAATGGTACCAATGAATAAAATGTGCTCACAAGATTACTTTTAAATCGACTGACCGGGATTTTCAAAAAGTTATGATAGGAAAAGGTACTCTTAATGGCGCTGCTTTGAAGGTCTACGTAGCAGTGTTTGTTCGATATTGCTTTCCATACATTAAATTTTGTCAGTTTAACTCCATGCTCAATAGATGGCGTTGTGCATTTGTCGCCATTTTCTGAATCGCGATGTTAAGATTTTCCGTGAAAGAATGACCATCCGCCGAGTTACATCGTACAGTTTTTGAACAAAAATAGTAGCTCACACTCACTCTAGATCTAGATAATAATCTGCACTTTTAAACTTCCCATTTTAATTATATATCTGTTGATACATGCGGTATAACTGCCGCAAATTCTAGAGTTCCTGGATTTATTTTGGAATTTTATTTTATTACATGCACAACACAAATAAAAGATTGCGAATGGGTTGCCTGATTAAAATAAGTCAATGCTAACTTTTTGTTAAAACTTTATGTTTTTAGGGATCCGTACCCAAAGGGTCAAACGGGACCCTATTACTGAGACTTCGCTGTCCGTCCGTCCGTCTGTCACCAGGCTTTATCTCATGAACCGTGATAGCTAGCCAGTTGAAATTTCAACAGATTATGTATTACTGTTGCTGCTATAACAACAAATACTAAAAACAGAATAAAATAAATATTTAAGGGGGGCTCCCATACAACGAAGTGATTTTTTTTCTCGTTTATATAAATAATGGTACGGAACCCTTCGTGCGCGAGTCCGACTCGCACTTGGCCGGTTTTTTTCTCATACCAAACGGAAATCATTATTGAATGAAAGTACAAAACATATGGGCCAAGAATTGGTTGTGTCTATATTTTTGTCCTTATTACAGGGCTGTAAGGTATAAATAGATGTGTTGATACTATATGTAAACTATGTGTTTTCTTATTAAAATATGCATTTAAAAAACTAGGTAATTTTATTACAAACACTATTAAACATATGGTCAAATTAAACTAGGTTAAAAAAGTAAGTACATGTTTTTTCATGGCACGTCTTTAACGTTTAAATGTGACTGCACCTGCATTTGAACTTCGGAGCAAAATATTAATAATAGTCAACATAATTTTATTATGGTGAATAGATGAAGGGCTTGCTTCGTCAGTATTTGTTACATACAGATCTGCGTGATGCCTACGTCAACGCTTCAACTTATTTTCGTCCGTCCACCAGAGTCCTTGGAAAAGTATCCGCTTTTCCAATCATGGTCTATCATCGGAAATACAAGATCTAACATTATTGCTCTGTTCTTCTTCTTCTTTCGCATCGATGGTACGTCATATCAGATTAGTAACACCCAGGTGGCTACGTTATTTGCGATCTCAGTACCACATTTGACAGAAGGTCCTATAAAACGCAAGGACATTTTGGACACAAGTCAGCCATGGTCTGGTCGGGAGCCCCGTATTCACTTTGAGCTGCTATAACACGTACAACCATAGAAGTACATGTCTATTAAGTATCACTATGGTCTATGTTTAGAATATTACGGATTTACGACTAAACTCTTTTGAAAACTTGAGTAACATAAATAGGGTGAGTGCGACCAAAATGGATAGATTTCATAAGTGCGCAATGAATGCACAAAAAAGCGTTGAAAAACCAAACTTGGAAGTTCTGCATCTGTGCCGGTCACATTTACATTGCTAAGACTTCCTTTAAAACTTAAAACAAAGATAGTATAGTGTAGTAGTAGTATAGTACACACGGCGACACATCAAGTTATACATCTGCAGTATAACCTATAGTCCGGGGCTTTTAGATTTGAACCCTGCATTAAATATAAACAGCGATTTTTTTCTTGAATCGTGTACTTGACCTTAGCTCTACATATAATAAAAAAAAATTAAACATTTTCCGAGACCGGATCAAGCTGAAAAAGACGAAAACACGTTTTTGTGAATAAAAACATGGGAAAAAAAGTTAACAGGACAAATTTAGTTACTTTAGGTAAAGAATTGGTGACAGTAATATATTTTTTCAGAATTAAACATTTTCGTCCACGGAAATTACGGTAAAAAAATATTTACGAAATTTTTGGATTGTACTGGCAAAAATATAAACAGCGGTTTTTTTACATAAAATAACTTAAATTAATATATTACACCGCCAATAAACAAAATTAAACAAATTGTACTACCGGAAGTTATTATTACCAGTTTTTTTACAATAGCGGTTGAGGCAAAAAGGTAACAGGGTTTAATTTAGTTTAACTTTCATCTAAAGGCTATTTCTAACCTATTTACACGAAAATTAAACACTTTAAAGCAAATCGTGAAAAAAAAACAATTAATCTTTACGTAAAATACGTCTGCAAGCTTTATTCTTGTATTTGGCGCAGCACTTTCATAGGAATTTGATCTTTCCGTAATATATATAAGGTGTACAATCGCGTAACTCAATAAAACACCGACTCAAACAACAACACAGTCATACTCACACAATGAACGCAGCGCTTATCTTGTTTACGCACACTAGCACACGCCGTACGCCGCACGCTGCTTAACGCTAACACCGTGCATCGTAATTTAATTTTTACTTTGACAATATTAATTATCGCTCTAATTTGTTTAATTTTGGGGGATTAAGGTTTGGATTTATATATTTCTCATTATTAAATGAATTTAAATCCTGTTACATTTTTGCCGTAAGTAGTATTTAAGATTTTTTGATTTTCTTGATTTTCTGTGAAATCCGGAGCAGAATTTGTTTAATTTTCATAATAATAGTTAGAGATGGTGATATAAATCATTTTAGCGCTATTTTTGTATTGTTAATATTTTTGCCTAAAGTACGAAGTCAAATTATAAGATTTTTTTTAAAAAACGAGTGTTCCGTGCACGAAAATGTTTAATTTTCTGACCTACTTGTAGTACTCAATCTGTTCTACAAATACTCCAAATAAACATACCTGTTTATATTTTTTTCCACCAAGTTATATACATATTAGACGTTTTCTTAAAAAAAACATACACGCGGAGGTGAACTTTTTGCGGGATACAGCCTAATATACTCTCCTGTCCATACCCTACACATTCAATGAAAAAAATCGCTGTTTTTAATTAATGCAAAGTTAGCCTAATATTCGGCGTAAATTCCCCGGACTACTAACCTCGCTTTGTTACTAATGAGAGTTCAGCTTTATTTTGTTTTGCACAGCTTGATTGGTCGCCGTGCGTGCCAACGGGTTTAAGTTTAAACTAACAGTAAGTCAGTTTATTAGTATATTATATGTAGAGTATGTTAGGAATATACTACGATTTTACGTTACCATGTTTTCCCTGACAATGCTAAACGAATAAGGGGTCACGTGAGCGAAGCCGCGGGCACAGCTAGTATAAAATATGTACAAGTATCAAAATTACAGGGTGTCAAAAGAAAAAGTGCCCAGAAGGCTGGACGCATTGCCACGTTGGATGTCAATGCTGATTCTGTGGGCAAAAAATGAGGTCAGCTCTCTGGTCTGGTTATGTGAAGCGTCGACCAACCGCTTGGCGATATCGAGAAACACAAGGTGGGCACTTGGGCCCCATGGCCCTAGTGTTTCAACCCCAAACGGCTCAAATACATAATTACCAATTAAATTATTGTATTTGGGCCGTTTAAGGTTTTCAGCACCTGTAGCAGCCGCCCCAGCGCAGCTCACCGTGCTAGGAAGATGGGATGGCGCAAGGGTGTCGACGCAAGTCGCATCCCACACCAAAGGCCAGCTTCCATGACATTATGGTTTATGTGGAAACACATAAATAGGTCTTTACTAGTTAGTCTGTAGAATGCTGTACCTTAATGCTTTGCTGATGTCGATTTGTTGGTTGTTAACATAGTTCACACTTCAGTTGGAAATCGCGCGTGATTGGGCCAATATCCTTAGAAAACCCGCCGCACGCGCCTGCGGCTTTCAGCGCTGCTCATACTATTTATCAACACACGACACGCGAGCGTGTACTCACGCCTGCACCCGCGTTTTTAGCGGACGCCTTCATGCTGGTTTCTAACGAGGGCAGTACAGTGGGGCAGAACACTTTGGAAGCACAGTGGCGTTTAAATATAGGACAGTCCGCGAGTGCCAGCAATGGAGCACGCCACAAGCAAAACATGTCGGGACGCGCAAGCGCACAGTGCGCACACTGTCCTGCTCTTGTTTAAACTACTCACTATATCTAATCTACTTCTCTAAACACTTGACCAATACAATCTGGCATTACACTCGTTGTTCGCCTACTCGTTTTTAGTTGTTAGCCCTACTCGCCTTTCGCGATACCCATTTCGAAAAAAAATGTTATAACGCAAGCAAGTTTACTTGCACATAAGTTTGCAGTGTTTGGCAAATTTGCAGCAACGGGGAAGAAATCTGACAACTTATGTGACAGGTCCACATTGTCACTAGTAAACTTTGACGCAAGGTGGCTAAGAGCTCTGCCTCATTAAGACGCCATGGCGACGTCGCCGGCTACGTATCCAAGCAGTTAATATTGAAATGTATGGTACCTAACTCACTTGGCGACGGTTTGGCAACGTCGCCAAATTGGAAGCGTGGCCACGAGCTACAGTTCTCTACGTAGCCACGTTGAGAACTGTAGCTGGATACTCTCTTGGCGACGTTGCCACTATAATGTACACGGTAAACTGCACCTCGCTCACTCAGTCGCCAGTCAGCCGCCATTTTGGACGATCACTCGAAATATACCTGTATTCCCGTTACCTAGTTGATGTTGTAAATAATGAATTTCGGTACTGAAAAATTGACAAATTGAAAAGATGCTATTGACATTCTCGTGTAATTGAAAAAAAATCAGGATATTTTAGTAAATCTACAAACAGTTTAAAAAAAAATACCACTTCGGCTTCGATCTGATATAAAAGGATGAACCCATAGTTTTTTTTTCTATTTTTCTATGCGGTAGATAACAAAGAAGTGCGATTTCTTCTAAATCCAGTCCTGACGACGTAAACGAACTGACTTTCGAGACGCCATGGCCACTCGACTTGGCGACCTTCGGATGTCAGAAGTAGCCAGGCCTGCGCCGCTGGCGACGTCGCCATGGCGTGTTAATGAGGCAGAGCTCTAACTTTGGCGTAAACAACTAACCAATGCATATAACGGCAGGGTATGCAGAGAAGTCTCTACACGTAGATTTCGTCAGCTACACAGAGAGCAAGTTTTAATAAAGTAAAACAATTTTGTATAAAAAACCACACATGTTTATTGTAGTTATTTTTATATAATAATATTTCTAACACATCCCACGCAGTGAGATCGCCGCAAAGAAACTTCTGGAAGCCAGAGAATAGTGTTACAGAAAACATATAAATATGTTACAACTTACACTATTAATAAAATAAACTTATAACTAAAATATATACCATGTCCCGTTGTCACTGCACACAGCGCTGAGCCGAATGTTGGAATTCCAATAGAGCGCTTTTATTTAGGCATTCGTTTAGATGTCGCGTATTGTTAGTGAAAACAGGCATATGTGTTGGTTCACTATTACATAATACAACAAAAAACTGTAACCATGGCTATATCCTCTTTAAATTCCATTCCATTCTTAACAAGTAAATGATGAAGGTGCAGAGAAAAATATACTGAAGGCAACAACGTGAGAATGTTGCCATTGTGTACAAGATATGTTTACAAAGGGCAACATTTCAAGTTAAAACAGTGTTCAGATTTACTCACAACGTGAAAAAATTGCGAATTTTCCACCCTGCGATGAAAGTTGTGCTGTCCTGTTCGCTTTTATCATGATAAAACATATAAGTAAATAATTTGAAACAAAATTGAAAATGAGCAGAATATAATGTTTTTTTCTGCTATTATGCAATAAAAAACCAAACATTGTAACTACAATAAAAAGAGCCAGAATTTATAGATATTTCAACGATGCATACATAGCAACAATATTTTGCAGTTACTTATAAAAATCACAATAGCCCAAATGTTATAGTCGGTCTGGCAAACCATGTGATGCGAGTTCTAAAAAGCACCGGTAACATATTATATAAAGCTTATTCAGGGCCTGTTTCACAACCCTTAGATAACTTCAATATACAAATAACCGGTACGTAGTGACTGCTAAAAACTGCCCGCAATTTGAAAGTCACTTCTAGTAACTTATACTAACTGCAAAATATCGTTACAATGCATAATTTAATATTATTATGTAACAAAAAAAAAATAACAAGAACATTCGTTGAAAAACAACAGTTGTGTCACTTATCAAATCACGTTTTTTATTAAAAAAAAAAACGCATACAGTACGCTTGAAGATGTCAGAAATAATAGAAATATACTTTAAAAAATAACACGTTACTTTATTCGTTTATTATACTTTAAAATTAAACAAAATAATTATGATTGTATTTTTTATAACAATAGGTTTTCAACCACTGGCGGTAGAGATATTCAACCTTTTTTTCAAAGTTTACAGACGACAACATAGGCAATCAAATTGCCCGTTTTTCATACATTTTCAAAATGGTCGCTTTTTTAACATTTTTCATACAAAATTATTTATTTTTTCTAGGTTGAATACCACAGGTTTTCCTAACAAATCCGAAATTTATTGTAATATACAAAACTGAGCTTACTATAAAATGTAAGTCTGTAGGTCACAGGAAGCGATCTCACTTCTATTCACGTCTAACCGACCAACTAGCACCGTACCACGATATTTACCCTTACTTTGAGAATGTATTTATTTTATTTAAAACAATAATTTGATACATGGCAAAAGGTTTCTTTTTTGGTACATTATGTACAATGATTGAGAAAAGTATTGCATCACAGGATATCAACCTAACATAACATGGAGTCTTTAATCCCCAAAGGGCAAAGCAGAGCTGTCCTTAATAGTACACCCACATGGGGGCAGTCCTATCACCATCAACCGGGCAAGTTCGACTGTGCAAAACCTTTTTCTTGCCACTAAATGACACTAGTAACGGGATATTTACCATGTTTATTATTTCTTACATGGTAAATGTCCCGTTACTAGTGTTATTGATAGTGTTAGAGACCATGTCAGTTTAAAAAGAGATACTCGAAAACGCTGATACATGCATGTAAAAATGGTTTCACTCTAAATCACTTTAACGATTATTCACAAATCACACTGCCTGAAGGCCCCTTTTTCCTTTTTTACAGTCCCAAGTAATGCAATACTATTTTCGTCACTTTTATGGAAGACACGATAAATAACAATAAATTCATAAAATCATATTTAATTACATGATTTCGATGTAACTGATTAAAAAAAAACAATAATTAGGTATAATAATATTATAAAATTCTTAAGATATACATTCTCACTATACTTTTTTAATGAAATGACGGTGGTTTTGGAGATTTTATCAATGTTCAATATTGGAGACTAGTCTCTCAAGCGTTGCATTTCTGCCTTACCTTTTGAGGACCATAAGCATGATGATAAATTTAAATTTTCAAAGCCACCGTCTTTCATAGTCAATCCACAAATCTACATTAAATTCCATTAATTTTGGTACACGCGGCAAAATTGATAAGTATGGAGGGAGCTAAAGATTCAATTCACTGGAATCACTAAGATTTTTATTCACTGTCCTGGTGCTGTTTTTATAAGCAAAAATCTGACTATTACATTTTGTCTATACTATAATATTATAGTTTTTTTTTGTAAGTTTGTATTTAGGGGGTAATCTTCGGAACTTCTGATCCGATTCCGAAAATTCTGCATTATCCCAGTATCATTGTCTACATTAAAACGTTCCCGTGGGTTAATTTCTGTACCTAACGAGAGCGAAGCCTCGAGAAAAAGCTAGTGTCAGCTGCAGCCGTTTTCATATAAATATTTCAGCACTTTGTGACGCTCGCGTCTGACCAATAGAGGTTTTTCATTGAATTATAGTCTCCACGAGTAACAATACTTTATAGATACGTCCAGCGTACCCCAGGTAGTCTGCCCGCTACCACCTTGTTCATTGGCTAACATGTCCAAAAGAAGAACTTGTATATTTACATGTTTGTACCACGAATCTTCGCCAGACACCTGCACACTAACCAATTTTGCCGCGAGTACATATTAAAACATGTCGAAAATAACCTCTCTTTTAGCTTTTAAAGTAAATATTAAATATATTATGTGCCATTACTTTCTACGTGCCAGGGCAAGTGTTCTGCGAATCCCTGTCGCGTACCTCTTAGAAATAAATTGTGGACAGATTTGACGATCCTGACGCGATCAAGCTTCTTTATCGTGTGGTTAGTGCGTAACCTGCCCCCGTATTCACAAACGCTCGGATTCGATTTCGATTCGGAAAGTCGTATGTCTATCTCGCTCGCTTTCGTAATGCTAAAACAAGGTAGACATACATCTTATCGAATCGAAATCGAATCCGAGTGTTTGTGAATAGGGGGCCTGGTGTCAGAGTTTTTATGTCGCCCATGGACCTCTGACTTCGCTTTACATGTCGTCGAGAAATATCTCTCAGGCATGCTGGTCGTATCATTTATATTACAGTATTTATAATTTCTTGTGAGTGAGTTCTTGATGGTGTTATTATTGTATAAAACACCTCCATATCACAAAATAGTGTTTATTTGTTGTTGTAAAATGTTACCAATCCCGAAATCGTGAGTAAGAACACTGCTGATCCATAGATTTTGAAGTTTTATTCGGACAAGTGACTATTCTTTCGATTTTAGAGTTGATCCAAATTTCCATAGAGGGAATAGGTGCTGAAAATTATGAACAGAATAATAATAAATGTACGAGGTTTAGAGTAAACAAAAACTAGTCTGTACTCACCATTCTACATTGTATTTACATAAATGTAAAATTTTGAATAATTCAAAAGTGCCAGTAAATAATTGAATTGAAATAAACGGTTTGATAGGTACATTTATACAATTGAAAGAAACGCTTTGATTTCTTCACTTGCTTTCAACATTTTTAATCAGAAATCTATATCTTTTAAAATCGTCAAATCTGTCCTTAATACACCAAAACGATTGTACAAATCTGTAGATAAATAACTTGTGATATAGACTACGATTACATAATATTTTATAGAAAAAAAGGAATAAAAAAGAAAACATTAAACCAAAACGTATTTACATTATTTTTTTAACTTGTTCTCTTATGTTTTGTGAGATTTTCAGTTAACTTTTTCATATTAGTCATAAAGAACATTGAAATACAGGTAAGTACTTATTTAATCGAAAAACAGAATTTTAATAATACGATAATGTACCGATTTAATATGTACATACCCCAGCACATCAGCTACAACAGTCAAATTTCTTTAATAGATTTTCAACTTTATCGTTAAAGGATTAGGTTAAAGGTTGATTGGGAAAGTTTCGGGTAGCTTGACCTGCTGGCGTTCTGTATCGTAGACAAAAACGTGACTCTGCCCTGGAGTGTAATGTGGTGCCGTTCCACAAACGATGCGGCACTTAATATCGTGTCCTGCGAGTCCTGCTGTTTGTTCATTACAGGAACTGATGGACGCTACAGAGGGCGCCAAACTGGTGGCTCAGTTCTGCTTATAGATACTACTGCACTCATCATCTGCCTAGCCTTTTCCCAAACTATCTTTGGGGTCGGCTTTCAGTCTAACCGGATGCAGCTGAGTACCAGTATTTTACATGAAGCGACTATCTGACCTCCACAACCCAGTAACTGGGTAATACGATACCCCTTGGTAAGACTGGATGTCAGACTTTTAGCTTCTGACTACTCGTAACGACTGTCAAAGATCTACAAATGACAGACGGGACCAACGGTTTACGTGCTTTCCGAGGCACGGAGGAAACTCGATATGAAATTATGGTCACCCATTCACAGACCAACCGGCAAGCACGGCTTAACCTTAAAGATCGACCTGGGCGGCTGTTATTATTTAGGCACGAGCTCCTCCCTCCTATACATGCACTACACCATAGTAATCACCCCATACCAGATACACTCCCATACCATTGCACACAGGAACGGGATATGTACAAAAGAGCTTTTCTGCCAGTCCCTCCGCCGCCGATGAGAAAGCTATTTAAAGGTAAACGCACACTTATCAGAGCCGAAAGAGACGTACAGCTTGGCAAAAAAGGGTCTGACGCGGTGACAGTTGGAACTAAAAATCGTACTGGACATTAAAGCCTTCCATGATGTTTGCGTAGCGTCCGAGGGACTGAACCACCCACTTAGAATTGGGATCATATCCCTAAAAATAACAAGTATCAAAATCTGTTGAGTTGTAGTATTACGGGTTACCACAGTTGCGATACTGGCGACCTCATTTATTCTACTCGTTTTGCCAAGCTGTTAGAAACGAATTTTAGAATTACTTGTATGAAATCCTATAAAATCTCGCACACTTATCCGCGCCGAATCGGACACACGAATAGGGTCTTGACGAAAGAACGTCACTTTAGCAAAAGGTCTTCGTGAAAAATTTGGTCAATTTCGCAAAACGCCATTTTAGCAGAATGCTGTATTATTTACTTTTTTGTACATTATTAACAAACTACAAATAGATATAAAATATGTACAAGTATCAAAATTACAGGGTGTCAAAAGAAAAAGTGCCCAGAAGGCTGGACGCATTGCCACGTTGGATGTCAATGCTGATTCTGTGGGCAAAAAAAGAGGTCAGCTCTCTGGTCTGGTTATGTGAAGCGTCGACCAACCGCTTGGCGATATCGAGAAACACAAGGTGGGCACTTGGGCCCCATGGCCCTAGTGTTTCAACCCCAAACGGCTCAAATACATAATTACCAATTAAATTATTATATTTGCGCCGTTTAAGGTTTTCAGCACCTGCAGCAGCCGCCCCAGCGCAGCTCACCGTACTAGGAAGATGGGATGGCGTAACGGTGTCGACGCAAGTCGCATCCCACACCAAAGGCCAGCTTCCATGGCATTATGGTTTATGTGTAAACACATAAATAGGTCTTTATTAGTTGGTCTGTAGAAGGCTGTACCTTAATGCTTTGCTGATGTTGATTTGTTGGTTGTTAACATTGTTCACACTTCAGTTGGAATCGCGCGTGATTGGGCCAACATCCTTAGAAAACCCGCCGCACGCGCCTGCTGCTTTCAGCGCTGCTCATACTATTTATCAACACACGACACGCGAGCGTGTACTCATGCCTGCACCCGCGTTTTTAGCGGACGCCTTCATGCTGGTTTCAAACGAGGGCAGTACAGTGGGACAGAACAGTTTGGAAGCACAGTGGCGTTTCAATATAGGACAGCCGCGAGTGCCAGCAATGGAGCACGCCACAAGCAAAAATGTCGGGACGCGCAAGCGCACACTGTCCTGCTCTTGTTTAAACTACTCACTATATCTAATCTACTTCTCTAAACACTTGACCAATACAATCTGGCATTACACTCGTTGCTCGCCTACTCGTTTTTAGTGCTCAGGCGCAAAATGTCGCTTTCGCAAAATGTCTCTTTCGCAAAATGTCTACTTTTAGTAAAATATCTCTTTCTCATAATGTCGCTTTCGCAGAATGACTCTTTCTCAAAATGTCGCTTTCGCAAAATGCCTCTTTCGCAAAATGTCGCTTTCTCAAAATGCCTCTTTCGCAAAATGTCGCTTTCGCAAAATGTCGCGATCGTAACTTAGACAAAAATTTGTAAAAAAATTAAAAAGCTCTTAACTCGGAATCGGTGCGTCTTGGGTCCATGCTTCTCAGAACCTAAATGGTTTCTATGGACAAGGGTAATTAGGTTCTGCAAGAAAAACGGCCGAAATGTGACAGAAACAAAATCTTCGAAAAGGAGATGTTTGATTTTGGGCTACCACTATGTACACTACATAGATAAATAGGAAAAAAATAGAGGAATATCATAAAAATGCTAAAAAATAATTTTAAGAAAGGTATAGTCGTACAATAATTATCATTTGAAAAGTTTTTTACTACGATAACCCTATTTTTAGAGCAGCCATGACAGTTGTTTGACGTTTGACGACTTGTGACAGTTTTAAGAAGTGCCGTCTTTGAGTCTTTCTTTGCATTGAGTTTGAATTGAACTTGTTGTTTTGTTCAACCAAACCAAAGCAAAACCCGAGATTATCGAAATTCCAGTTGTTTTGTTTACTAAAGCAGTTATGACAATTACATTTGATTGTCGTGTATCGTAATACACGTCAATCAAATGTCATTGTCAAAATGACATTTTTCGCCTGCTGATCACGTGCTGATCTGATCCACCATGTTGTGTTGCTCTTTTTGACCAAGTTAATTTGAATATACATGAAAACGAAGTAAAATTGAAGAAAATTGATAATAAAAAACGGTTACTGTATTATTTAGCAATATTTACATATAGTGTACATAGTGCTAGCCCAGGCTCCATACATTTCTGGAACATCTCCTTTGGCTGTCTTTGGCCCTTACGATACGCAAGCTGAAAGATCGGCCGACACTTAGAATATTTTTTCAATTTTTTTCTTTTTTCTTAATATTTCTCATTTTCTTTTACACCACCTCATGGTTTTCTACTAGAGCAACAGTCTTTCCAGAAAAAAAAATCATCTGACCTACCATTTTGGAAATATAGATCGTTTTATAAAAATTAAATAAAATTCGGAGGCCTATAATTTGGAAACGGTGCGTCTTGGGTCCATACTTCTCAGAACCTAAATGGTTTCTATGGTCAAGGTTAACCCGAAACTGATATTTTTTTCAAATTTCTGTTTGCCCCTAAGACGACCAACTAACCGCAAAATTTTTGTCTAAGTTACAATCGCGACATTTTGCGAAAGCGACATTTTGCGAAAGAGACATTTTGAGAAAGCGACATTTTGCGAAAGAGGCATTTTGCGAAAGCGACATTTTGAGAAAGAGTCATTCTGCGAAAGCGACATTATGAGAAAGAGATATTTTACAAAAAGTAGACATTTTGCGAAAGAGACATTTTGCGAAAGCGACATTTTGCGCCTGAGCCGTTTTTAGTTGTTAGCCCTGCTCGCCTTTCGCGATACCCATTTCTAAAAAAAAAATGTTATAACGCAAGCAAGTTTACTTGCACATAAGTTTGCAGTGTTTGGCAAATTTGCAGCAACGGGGAGAAGAAATCTGACAATTTATGTGCCAGGTCCACATTGTCACTAGTAAACTTTTGACGCAGGGTGGCTAAGAGCGATGAGCCATGGCGACGTCGCCGGCTACGTATCCAAGCAGTTAATATTGAAATGTATGGTACCTAACTCACTTGGCGACGGTTTGGCAACGTCGCCAAATTGGAAGCGTGGCCACGAGCTACAGTTCTCTACGTGGCTTCTGGATACTCTCTTGGCGACGTTGCCACTATAATGTACACAGTAAACTGCACCTCGCTCACTCAGTCGCCAGTCAGCCGCCATTTTGGACGCTCACTCGAAATATACCTGTATTCCCGTTACCTAGTTGATGTTGTAAATAATGAATTTCGATACTGAAAAATTTACAAATTGAAAAGATGCTATTGACATTCTCGTGTAATTGAAAAAAAAACAGGATATTATAGTAAATCTCCAGTTTAAAAAAAAATACCACTTCGGCTTCGATCTGATATAAAAGGATGAACCCATAGTTTTTTTTTTCTATTTTTCTACGCGGTAGATAACAAAGAAGTGCGATTTCTTCTGAATCCATTCCTGACGACGTAAACGAACTGACTTTCGAGACGCCATGGCCACTCGACTTGGCGACCTTCGGATGCCAGAAGTAGCCAGGCCTGCGCCGCTGGCGACGTCGCCATGGCGTGTTAATGAGGCAGAGCTCTAACTTTGGCGTAAACAACTAACCAACGCATATAACAGCAGGGTATGCAGAAAAGTCTCTACACGTAGATTTCGTCAGCTACACAGAGAGCAAGTTTAATAAAATAAAACAATTTTGTATAAAAAACCACACATGTTTATTGTAGTTATTTTTTATATAATAATATTTCTAACACATCCCACGCAGTGAGATCGCCGCAAAGAAACTTCTGGAAGCCAGAGAATAGTGT
Organism: Cerastis rubricosa; assembly: GCA_949152445.1. Classification (NCBI taxonomy): domain Eukaryota; kingdom Metazoa; phylum Arthropoda; class Insecta; order Lepidoptera; family Noctuidae; genus Cerastis; species Cerastis rubricosa. Next base: position 3,483,533 of record OX424550.1, on the reverse strand, counting down.
TACAGAAAACATATAAATATGTTACAACTTACACTATTAATAACATAAACTTATAACTAAAATATATACCATGTCCCGTTGTCACTGAATGCCTGATCTGAAATTACAACTTTCAGCGCTGAGCCGACTGTTGGAATTCCAATAGAGCGCTTTTATTTAGGCATTCGTTTAGATGTCGCGTATTGTTAGTGAAAACAGGCATATGTGTTGGTTCACTATTACATAATATAACAAAAAACTATCCTTACTATCCTTTTTATATAAACCTTCCTTAACAAGTAAATGATGAAGGTGCAGAGAAAAATATACAGAAGGCAACAACGTGAGAATGTTGCCATTGTGTACAAGATATGTTTACAAAGGGCAACATTTCAAGTTAAAACAGTGTTCAGATTTACTCACAACGTGAAAAAATTGCGAATTTTCCACCCTGCGATGAAAGTTGTGCTGTCCTGTTCGCTTTTATCATAATAAAACATATAAGTAAATAATTTGAAACAAAATTGAAAATGAGCAGAATATAATGTTTTTTTCTGCTATTATGCAATAGAAAACCAAACATTGTAACTACAATAAAAAGAGCCAGTATTTATAAATATTTCAACGATGTATACATAGCAACAATATTTTGCAGTTATTTATATAAATCACAACAGCCCAAATGTTATAGTCGGGCTGGGTAACCCATGTGATGTGAGTTCGATCATTTAACAAAACACTAGTAACGTCTTTAATAAAGTTTAATCAGGGCCTGTTTCACAACCCCTAGATAACTTCTGGAAAATTTACCTGGAAGTTTTTTTACCAGGAAATAATATCATATTTTTCTGGAGTATGATGCTATACGGAAGAAAACAAATAATCCGTACGAAGAGACTGCTAAAAACTGCCCGCAATTTCGAAGTCACTTTTAGCAACTTATACTAACTGCAAAATATCGTTACAATGCATAATTTAATATTATTATGTAACTCAGAAAAATTACAAGCACATTCGTTGAAAAACAACAGTTGTGTCACTTATCAAATCCCGTTTTTTATTTAAAAAAAAACGCATACAGTACGCTTGAAGAAGTTAGAAATAATAGAAATATACTTTAAAAAATAACACGTTACTTAATTTCTTCGTTTATTATACTTTAAAATTAAACAAAATAATTATGATTGTATTTTTTATAACAATAGGTTTTCAACCACTGGCGGTAGAGATATTCAACCTTTTTTCAAAGTTTACAGACGACAACATAGGCAATCAAATTGCGGGTTTTTCATACATTTTCAAAATGGTCGCTTTTTTAACATTTTTCATACAAAATTATTTATTTTTTCTAGGTTGAATACCACAGGTTTTCCTAACAAATCCGAAATTTAATTAATTGTAATATACAAAACTGAGCTTACCATAATAATGTAAGTCTGTAGGTCACAGGAAGCGATCTCACTTCTATTCGCGTCTAACCGACCAACTAGCACCGTACCACGATATTTACCCTTACTTTGAGAATGTATTTTTTTTATTTAAAACAATAATTTGATACATGGCAAAAGTATTTTTTTTTTGTACAAGATTTTCTTACAATGACTGCGAAAAGTATTGCATCACAGGATATCGACCTAATATAACATCAAGCCATTAATCCCCAAAGGGCAAAGCAGAGGAGTCCTTAACCTTTTTAACGCCAGAACATAAAGACACAAGTGCCCTCCACGCCAAACCACAAATTCGCCGCAAATACTTATAAATAAAAAAAGGTATTTCAAAAGTATTGTTAACTTATTTTTGATAAAAAATGTACTATTTAAGATATATAGATCAGATTTGAAAGATTATATAAATAAACACACACAAAAGTAATGATTTAAATTGCTTATTTCGTGTTATAGTACGCCACATTTTTTGTCACATATTTGTGTCGTTGGCGTCCAGGGCACGCGCTTGCTTGTCACGTATTTGTGACAATGGTGTTGAAAAGGTTAATATTACACCCACATGATGGCAGGCTTATAAACGTCAACCGGGCACAATATTTTCAAAAAGTTCGACTGTGTAGAACCGTTTTCCTTGCCACTAAATAACGCATTTACGTGACAGAAAAAGATACTATCAATAACGGGATATTTACCGTGTTTATTATTTGTTACATAGTAAATATCCCGTTACTACGTTTTTATTGTTGTGACCATGTCAGTTTAAAAAGAGATAGAAATACTTGAAAAAACTGATACATGCATGTAAAAATGGTTTCACTCTAAATCACTTTAACGATTATTCACAAATCACACTGCCTGAAGGCCCCTTTTCCCTTTTTTACAGTCGCAAGTAATGCAATAGTATTTTCGTCACTTTTATGGAAGACACGATAAATAACAATAAATTCATAAAATCATATTAAAATTACATGATTTCGATGTAACTGATTAACAAAAAGAAACAATAATTAGGTATAATAATATTATAAAATTCTTAAGATATACATTCTCACTATACTTTTTTAATGAAATGACGGTGGTTTTGGAGATTTTATCAATGTTCAATATTGGAGACTAGTCTCTCAAGCGTTGCATTTCTGCCTTACCTTTTGAGGACCATAAGCATGATGATAAATTTAAATTTTCAAAGCCACCGTCTTTCATAGTCAATCCACAAATCTACATTAAATTCCATTAATTTTAGTACACGCGACAAAATTGATAAGTATGGAGGGAGCTAACGATTAAAATCACTTGAATCACTAAGATTTTCATTCACTGTCCTGGTGCTGTTTTTATAAGCAAAAATCAGACCATTATATTTTATCAATACTATAATATTATAGTTTCTTTTTTTGTATATTTGTATTTAAGGGATAATCTTCGGAACTACTGACCCGATTCCGAAAAAATACTTTATTAACGAGAAGCTGCTTTATCCCAGTGTCATTGTCTACATTAAAAACGTTCCCGTGGGTTAATTTATGTACATAACGAGGGCAACGCCTCCAACAAAAGCTAGTTTTTTGCTGCAGCTGTTTTCAAATAATTATTCCAGGACTTTGTGACGCTCGCGTCTGACTAAAAGACGTTATTCATTGAATTATAGTCTCTACGAGTAACAATACTTTATGGATACGTCCAGCGTACCCCAGGCAGTCTGCCCCGCTACCATCTTGTTGATTGGCTAACATGTTCAAAAGAAGAACTTGTATATTTACCTGTTTGTACTACGAATTTTCTCCAGACACCTGCACACCAACCAATTTTGCCACATGTACATCTTAAAACATGTCGAAAATAACCTCTCTTTTAGCTTTTAAAGTCAATATTAAATATATTATGTGCCATTACTTTCTACGTGCCAGGGCAAGTGTTCTGCGAATCCCTGTCGCGTACCTCTTAGAAATAAATTGTGGACAGATTTGACGATCCTGACGCGATCATTCTTCTTTATCGTGTGGTTAGTGCGTAACCAGCCCCCGTATTCGCAAACGCTCGGATTCGATTTCGATTCGGAAAGTCGTATGTCTATCTCGCTCGCTTTAGTAATGCTAAAACAAGATAGACATACGTCTTATCGAATCGAAATCGAATCCGAGTGTTTGTGAATAGGGGGCCTGGTGTCAGAGTTTTTATGTCGCCCATGGACCTCTGACTTCGCTTTACATGTCGTCGAGAAATATCTCTCAGGCATGCTGGTCGTATCATTTATATTACAGTATTTATAATTTCTTGTGAGCGAGTTCTTGTTGGTGTTATTATTGTTTAAAACATGTCCATATCACAAAATGGTGTTTATTTGTTGTTGTAAATTGTTAGCAATCCCGAAATCGTGAGTAAGAACACAGCTGATCCATAGACTTTGTAGATTTATGGGGACAAGTGACTATTCTTTCGCGATTTTAGGGTTGATTCAAATTTCCATAGGTGCTCAAAATTATGAACAGAATAATAATAAATGTACGAGGTTTAGAGTAAACAAAAACTAGTCTGTACTCACCATTCTACATTGTTTTTACATAAATGTAAAATTTTGAATAATTCAAAAGTGCCAGTAAATAATTGAAGTGAAATAAACGGTTTGATAGGTATACTTATACAATTGAAAGAAACGCTTTGATTTCTTCACTTGCTTTCAACATTTTTAATCAGAAATCTATATCTTTTAAAATCGTCAAATCTGTCCTTAATACACCAAAACGATTGTACAAATCTGTAGATAAATAACTTGCGATATAGACTACGATTACACAATATTTTATAGAAAAAAAAAGAATTAAAAAAAACATTAAACCAAAACGTATTTACATTATTTTTTTAACTTGTTCTCGTATGTTTTGTGAGATTTTCTGTTAACTTTTTCATATTATTCATAAATATAGGTTTATGAACATTGAAATATTATAGGTACTTATTTAGTCGAAAAACCGAATTTTTATTATACGATAATTTACCGGATTTTAATATACGTCGTCAGCATATGCAGCAACCGCAATCTGTCAAGTTTCTTTCATAGATTTTCAACTTTATCGTTGAAGAATTAGGTTCAATGTCGGTTGGGAAAATTTGATAGTTTCGGGTAGCTTGACCTGCTGGCGTTCCATCGTAGGCAAAACGTGACTCTGCCCTGGAGTGTAAATGTGGTGCTGTTCCACAAACGATGCGGCACTTAATATCGTGTCCTGCGTGTCCTGCTGTTTGCTCATTACAGGAACTGATGGACGCTACGGAGGGCGCCAAACTATTGGCTCAGTTCTGGGCCGACACAATCTAGATTGCCATCGACACGCTAAGAAGAAGAAGTAGACAAAAGAAGTCTTTCAATACCCTAAAACTAGAGCTCATAACTAGTGATCGGATATTCGGATGCATATTTACCTAAAGTACGTTTTTTCCTGGTAAAGGTACAAAAGTATGGAAGCGGCTATATAAATAAATTTCGCAATCCCGCGACAAAAATTGTCATTTAAATGACAATTTTTGTCGCGGGATTGCGAAATTTCATAATTCTTTGGTAAGAATAAAATGTAGTACTCAAAATAACGTAACGAATATTTTAAATTTATTTAAAACCTGACAAGTTTGTTGAAAATAACAAGGAAAAAAATACAACAAACTATTTGAATTTGTATTTTTGTGCTGAAATATCGAATGCTAAAACAAAATGGTAAATATGTCTGGGCATAATTCATTTGGAGCTGAACAAAAAAGTAACTAGACTAGTTTTTTTAAACAAACTAATTTTTCCATACTGACGCGCGCTCCATACTAGTCAACACTCAAATTTTAGGTAAATATGCATCCGAATATCCGATCTCTAATCATAACTCAAAAATGTATATCCCAATATTCACCACCCGGCCCTCGAACCCTCATTCTCACAAAACATACAAGTACACATTAACCACACAACTATAGTTGATGAATAATAATAAAAAAACGACTATGTATACAATACATCGGTTTTCATAACAAAATAAACTTGATAAATGCACAATGCGATGGCGAAACTATTTAATTAGTTAATATTTCTTGTTATTGAGTTAACATTTCGTTTTGCTGATAATTCACTTGACGTATTTGAAAAAATATTGGCGTTTTTGCGGTAATACAAAATATACCTTACACACGTTCCAATAAAGTTATATTTGTGTTGGCAAAATAACGAACAAATTTGCGTACCAATGCGGCGTTATTTTTCAAATACAAAGTATACCCTATGCTCAATTAGTTAAAGGTAATTTTAGGTTAGCAAAATAACCCATATATTTTTTGTTCAAATATACCAAGTTTATTGCATAATATAGAACATACGAATGATATTTAAAATCGTTTAAAACACTCGAAAAAACTGTTGGCAGCTGTGGTCATAAAAAGTGCGAGTAGGACAGTGAATATGTGATCATGCTATCTCACTCCCACGTTTTATGACCGCGCCTGCCTCGAGGTTTGGCGGTTATTATATTTTTTTTAAACATTCGTACATTCCATAATAAGGTCAAGCAATTTTGTAGACAGGTTTTTATTTATTAAAAAAACGTGTTCTTAACGTATATAAGGGAACTGTTATTATTTTCATAAAATTCATATTATTGACGACTTTCGCGAGCCAATATTACGAAGGAGTATCGTGTTATCGAGTAACTGGGTTGTGTAGATATGCAGTTGCATCCGGTTAGACTGGAAGCCGACCGCAACATTGTTGGGAAAAGACTATCTAGCCTAGTCTTTTCCCAACAATGTTGCGGTCGGCTTCCAGAAATAAATGAGAAATGCCGTCAATAATATGCAAAATGAAAACAGACTAGGTTTTCATTATTTTTCATATTTATTTCGTGCAAAAAGTATACAATGCTTAATGTGTATGTAGAGCTACCTTCTTTTCTACCCGACTGCGGCGAAGCCCAAAAGGAGGGTCATGGTCAATGCAGTAATTATGAAAAAAGATAACTCTTCTAGGGAAAAGAGTACTCGTTACACAAATAAACTCTAATTTATTAAAACATTTATATGTATCGTTTTATTATCAAATATCAAACATGACGACAGTACCGGTGTTCATAGATTTTGTTTTATTATAAATCTTAAAAATACAAATATGCTGGCTTACTTTATTTATATAATTATAGGTATTTTGATTCGTTTTTTTTTTAGTTATTTGCTTTTATTTTATATACTTTTCTTTCTTCTAATGTTTGGTCGACACAACAATGTACAGTCGCGGAATGAATGAGTTAAACATTTTTCCAAAGGGTCAAACAGGACCCTATTACTGAGACTTCGCTGTCCGTCCGTCTGTCAGGCAGTATCTCATGAACCATGAAAGTTAGCCAGTTGAAATTTCTACAGATTATGTATTTTTGATGCTGCTAAACAAAAATACTAAAAACAGAATAACATGAATATTTAAGGGGGCTCCCATACAAAAAAGTGTTTTTTTTTTTTATAAATAATAAATAAATTAAATGAAAAATAAATTAAAGTTTATTTCAGACTAATCTGCTGCCTGGAATCTAAGGCAGGGCATACAACTTAGGTACAACTCGCGAGCTCCTCTTGTGAGGAAGACGGCAAGGGACAAACTAGATCAGAACAATAACTGCTCCTTGTTACCCCCTGCCCCACTTTGGCTGTTCTAATATCAATCAGCCAACAAAAATAGACCTTAAAAAAAACTCACCAATTTCCTCCCGCGACTGCACAAAACTCTACAGCAATAAGGTTCACATTCCTACGTCGTGTAAAATCTACTAATAACAAGACTTATGAACTCCGGTACAACGTCACTATAATCCTTTTAATGTCATTTTACCTCAAATTTCGCAGTAAAATAACCTTTATTTTCATCGTGTTAAGGTTTATTTTAGAGGTAGAATAACAGTGAAGGGATAAGAGTAAGCCTACGACTCAAAAATGGAGGTATTCATTGTTTTGAGCTAACTCTGTACATTTGTGTTGTGTGAGTATAACTTCTTTTGCTTTCTGCTTTTTCTTTGCAAGGGAATCTGAAAGAGACAGAAGATCATGTTTTAGCGATGTTGAATTGAAACTGTGTGATAGACATCGATGGAAAAAAACATGAAAAACCTGGACTTATAATAATAAGTGAGTACAGTGCATAGTCGAGACGGCCAATGGCTTAATATGCCAAGAGCCTCGACCAACATCTGAGGAGTCTTTCGCTTGGCAGCTGGATCAAGGGCTTGATTCAGAAAGCGGTACTTCTGGACACGGCACGTATTGTTAGGAGGTTCCTCTCTCAAGAGCCCTGACCACCGGTAGCCCGGACCCTGTTCCCAATGTCGGTGGGCTACTATTGTATAATGAATAAAAGAAAAAAAACGAAAAACACAGTTCATGTTTTTAATAATTAAACTTCTAACTAATATTATAATTATTGTGAATGTAAGTTTGTTCCTTTTTTTTCGTTACAATTTTGTATATACGTTGTCAGGTGCTCAGAAACCCAGGGTACATCATCCCGAAAATAGAACTGTTCCCGAGGAAGACAACATTAACGTTCTTGTCATAATAGATGGCGCTACGTGTCCGAGACGGTTATTGCCAAATACTAAATGTATGCGAGCGTAGCAGCGGGCATAATTTACTTATGTTTAATAAGTCTGAAATCACCAATTCGTCTTGAAAAACCGTGGTGATCAACATAGATTCCGATCTATGTTGATCACCACGGCTTTTCAAGACGAAAGAAAGAAAAAAAAAAATTAAGAAAAGAAGAGAATGAAGATGAATTGGAGTCACCTTCCTCCGGAATTGGTTGATTTGATTGAAATTTAAGTGCAACAATTTTTAAGAAATTGTGGACAAAAAAAGACTAAAAAAAATAAAAATGCTTCTATCGGAATTCGATTGTTTTTATCATTCAACAGTTAAATAATACATTAATTTAATTTTGACGCCTTCCTTGAAATTCTTGAATTGAGTAGTAATAATATGACTACCAAAATTAACAATATTTAATTGAATCCGGAAATACCGGAATTACTTTCCGGAAAAATGGCTTATCCATGTTATTCTTTCTGTGTGCATTTATGATACAAGAACCAAAAATCAATCTACCTACTCCGATCTATGGTGATCAATGCTCGTGCCTTCTCCATATGAGAAGTGCCTTTAGCCCAGCAGTGGGACAGTAATATGTATTATAGTTAGTGATCGGATATTCGGATGCATATTTACCTAAAGTACGTTCTTTCCTGGCAAAAGGTACAAAAGTATGGAAGCGACTATTTAAATGCCAATTTTTGTCTCGGGATTGCGAAATTTCATAATATTCTTTAGTAAGTATAAAATGTAGTACTCAAAATATCGTAGCGAATATTTTAAATTTATTTAAAACCTGGCAAGTTTGTTGAAAATAACAAGGAAAAAAATACAACAACTATTTGAATTCGTATTTTTGTGCTGAAATGTCGAATGCTAAAACAAAATGGTAAATATGTCTGGGCATAGTTCATTTGGAGCTACACGAAAAATTAACTAGACTAGTTTTTATTTTTTAAATAAACTTCTTTTCCCATACTGACGCGCGCTCCATACTAGTCAACACTCAAACTTTAGGTAAATATGCATCCGAATATCCGATCTGTAGTTATAGTTACCTATAAGATTACGACATAGAGGAGCAGGGCAGTCGCGGCGAGCCCATCTGTGTGAGCACTCGGTCCAGCCACTGCAGCGGACCGTTCAGGTGCAGCTCGATCCAACATGGCGTCGACGTTACTGTTTGACGTCTGTAAAACATGAAGAGAATATTAAACATCGTAGATGTTGTAGCCACTAAGAACAAGCCTAGAACCGGAAACCATTTTTCTAGTTTATACCTATAACAGTTTTGGCCATTTTCGGTCACGACAGCCAATTTCAATAGTTGTCTGTCGTAGTAATATAAAAGTACGCAAGTGAACTTCCTTCACTCTCATAGTCCGATAGGACGACATTCTACCAGTCGCGGGGATAGATCAGGAGCAACACTGACGGCTTAACGTGTGCAACTCGGCACGTGGTTGGCACACCACCTTCCGAACTAGGAGCAGCTACCGAAACTATACTAAACGAAAAATACAATAACAATGCCCGACCTGGAAATCGAGCCCAGGACTACACTTCCTGCGGCTGCGCTAGCTAACAAGACAATTTTGCCTTCAATTTGGCAATATTATTCGTCAAAAGGTACACACAACACTGCCCGACGTACAGTCAACAAAATGGTTAAGAAACTAAAGAAACTTAAGACTAGCACACCCTAATCTTATGTTTTAAATGTTCATCATCATCATCATTTCAGCCCAAAAGACGTCCACTGCTGGACATAGGCCTCCCTCAAGTGTCGCCACATTGACATTCTGAGGGGTTTAGCCATAATCGCCACGCTTGGCAGGCGGGTTGGCGATTGTAGTACGGTTGTTACAAAAGCACAGAGAACGCTGCTGCCCATTCTCTGACAAGTCCCTTAGTCGCCTCTTACGACACCCACGGCCACGGGAAGATACGGGATGGAGCTATTCTTTACGTCCGACACCATACAGAGCTTAACAGAGTAGAGTTTTAAATGTTACTTAAGATTATTAGTAATAGTAGTGGATGGATGTTTTTGCCTGTATAGCTATTTTGTTGACTGTACATATAACAATATAACCCATAACTTGGCAACGGCCGTAGGAAATATTGAGGTAAATAAAAACTACAGAACGCCACTTGCTCCGATACTTTCGCCTCAACACGAACGTCGGTTGCGAGTACTACGCGCCTGACCTTTCTAAAGAACAAAACCCAGGGGGGAGACAGTTTGAACAAGCTCAACTTCAGTAAAGAAAGGGTCGCCATCTACTTTACTTAACCGAGAAACTATTACTATATTAGTTTCACAATTATCGGTAGATGTCTCTGTAATCCGAACTTTAATTCAAAAAAAGAAAATCAAATAATTATCTAATTTAGTTAATAATTTTGATATTTTTAACAAAATAGTTATATTATTTAAAACGTACGTTTCGTACCACTATCAATTATGGCAACCTTATCACCGTAACCCTTGTATTTTAATACTGACAACATCACATCTCACAATATGGTCGCCCGTCACCGCAACTTGCGTTTGCCCTTGTTTGTATGACGAGTGTTCATTTTGTGTTTAAATATTGGTTTTTGAGCGTTTTACCTACATCAGACGTCGAGTTGAGTTTCTCCTCCGTACTGTTGTTGGATTACTACCCGGAAACTAATAATTTTGAGTCGCTACGTTGTGGCTAGCAATTTGAATGATTAAGTATCATACCTATGCAAAGAGTATAACAGTAGCTATACTAGGTATAGCTACCTATTAAGCCTTAGTTCCCGTTAAGGGTACACAAGTCGGCCATTCTTCCATACAAACGTGGTATGGTGATAACTCGTCTGTTTGACGGTGTAGGTTCAAAACTAAAAATTCTATCAACTGGTCTTGTCATTATCTAGCCCTGTATGGAAGCAGAATTGGAAAAAAATATTGGTTTCGAAGTTATGAGCGTCGAAACTTCCGTATTTCAACACTAATTTTAACTCATCTTTGGGCGTAAATAAATCACTTATGTAGTATGAAAATGGAAAAAGTGAAACCGTACAGGGATAGATAGAATAGGATAGAGGGATAGATAGGATAGAATTTATTCAAAAGTTCAAATAATTTATTTTGAGCCAAAACTCAATTTATGAAATTTGACGCGCTCATTTTCGCTATAAATCGTCGTATGTTTCACTAAAGAAATAAATATATAAATAAGTAAACAAAAACTAGATAAATTAATACTAAATACATTAAACTTTGTAAATTAAAAACTTACTAATAGGATGCATATTACCCTCGCCCGCCAACAAGTTCGTGCCGTCGACTTGTGCAACCTTAAGATTTGTAGATGGCGCTTTGAATCAGTATGCTTCGAAATGGCACAAGAGGGCTCTCTTCTCCCGTATTATTATTATACTCTTTGACATCACCACTAAGGTCAGTGTAAGTCCTTCTAGGGCGTCCCATCACACGTGCATTGTTGTCAAAAGGTAATGTCGTCAGATTATCGATGACTCACCTGTACTCTGCTCCCCATCCCTTGACGAAGCTCATGCGTATGGTGCACATCCGCGTGAGCTGGAACACGGCTTCGAACCCTTGCGATACGGACTGCGACAGTAGCGCTGCAAACTCTTGGTTGTTGAAGATTTTTAGGTTGCAGCCTGGAAAAAATATTTCATTATTAAAGGTATTTGAGGCGTGGCTAAATAATAACAGCCACACGGGTCGATCTTGTAAGGTTAAGCCGTGCTTGCCGAGGTTGGTCCGTGGATGGGTGACCATAATTACATACCGAGTTTCCTCCGTGCCTCGGAAAGCACGTTAAGCCGTTGGTCCCGGCTGTCATTTATAGATCTTTGACAGTCGTTACGAGTAGTCAGAAGCCAAAAGTCTGACATCCAGTCTTACCAAGAGGTATCGTATTACCCAGTTACTGGGTTGTGGGGGTTAGATAGGCAGTCGCTTCATGTAAAATACTGGTACTCAGCTGCATCCGGTTAGACTGGAAGCCGACCCCAAGATAGTTTGGAAAAGGCTAGGCAGATGATGATGATGAGAGATGAGGTATGTGAGCTCTCGATAAGAAACGCACCTCTAGAGGCTTCTTCAAAAGCAGGCGTAATAAGCATGAGCTGTCTCATTTCACCGAGTATTCGCAATCGCGACTGCATGCATGAAATCCTAGGTTCGATTCCCGGACCTTGCAAAGTGTTATTGGGGTTTTCCAGTAGGAATTTTTCAGAAGCAGCCACGCGGAGTCTGGATTTGTACCCGGTTGATAGCAATAGGCTGGCCCATTATTATATGGGACTTACAACATAACTGCCCAACGTGAACGTGGCCATATTTCTACTACTAGGTGTTCTAATGTTATGGAGCTCCGTAACCGTAACCGAAACTATCGGATATCCGAAATAAAAATATATCCGTAACCGTATCCGTTTCACAAGTTTCGGATAGTTTCGTATAAAAGCGGAGTCTAAATAAAACGACATCTTTCGACAGGTTTAGGTTTCACCGTTTTTTTTTTGGCGTTGCACTATTCGTGCTTATTGCCATTGACAATATTTTATTTGAAAACAAAACGTAAGAATCAAGTACTCGTAAAATGATAAAATATTTATACAGGGTGTAACGGAAAGGGTATAGCTATCCTTAAGCACTAAATATAACAGCTGGTATAGAATCACTATACAAAGTTTCAACTCAAAATAAAAAAAAAATAGAATTGGTACCAAATTTTCGGTTTCATATGTTTCTTAAATTGAAATCATAACAAACGTGTCGCCGCACTACGTAGGTCAATAACTTTCCACTTATTTGCCAATATCACGTTAAATCTCCGTAATTCTGCGCGCCTAGTACCGTACGGTAGGTATTGTAGGTCTACCGTAGGCGGTGTTCTTTGTCGGCGCAAACCGACGAAATAAAACATAGCGCTGTCGCGCCGCCCGCGCCGCTGCCAATGCGATTGCGCGCGTGCGGCATCCATACCTACTTTACCGTGATGAGAACTTACGTAAAAAATCGAAACGAAGTTTAGTTATTTTAACTAGTTTCATCCCTTAGTAGGTATTGACTTATTACCGAGTTATCAGTAAAATCTTAAAGCTTTGCTTAATTTAGTAAATTGACTTACTGTTTTAAAGATGGGGTTCGATGGGTGACCTTGGTATTGTATGCACAAAGCTGCTCGCTTGTTCATGGACACCTGGACATTGCGTAGCATGTCTCCTGAAAGCGGCCTCAATCCGCACTTTCATTAGGTCCATTGTATCACACTGCACTGCGTACACTACATTTTTAATGGACGCACCCCCACGAAATCGCATCTAAATAATGGCGCACATCTCGAGCAAAGTGTGCCGGTGCACCGTCGTCGTCGTGTTGAAAAATTTAATTATATCACAAGATTGACCTAGCACTGGTAGCACTGTGGACACCAGGACACCATTACCATATTCTGTTCCGCCATACACACATCATCATTTCGTAATATTCGCTATTATGTAACGAGATTTTGCAAACATAACAAAAAAAAATCACTTAGGTGTAGCCGTACTGAACTGATGCGCGTATCACGGATAGAAACGAGTGCAGTGCAGTGCACTAGACGCGGAACCGAAGACGACTGACCAGCAATAACAATAATGCTAAAAAAGCTCCTATTCCCTGCTATCCTGGTACCTAAATTATTATTTCGTTAAATTTAGATACCTATAGTAATAGGGTAGCTGTCCTAATAATGTCCAAAGAATATTGTTCAAGAATGCAAGATTATTTTACATCCTAATAATAATTTCAACTAATCTCCGTTAAACTTTTAAGTAAATCTAACTCACCAGAACAAACTAATTACGTAATTAAAACTAAAAATTGAAAAATCATTTAATTTTTTTTTGGGTGGGAAAATCATCAAAGACTCGGCTCCCGCCCTGGGTGGGGCGGAAGGAAGTGTTAGACTCTTACAGACTAAAAACCCCCTTTCCCTTCAGTTGCCCTTGCATTCCGGGGCCGCATTATCTCGTTAGAACATTCCCGCAACCCCGGGAAATCATTAATTTCAATTAATTAAAGATCATATTATTATGTGGTACATTTGATCATTTTACAACAAATGATCAAATGTACCACATAATCATTTGTTGTACGTTTGTAATACGTCTGAATTTGAATCCGTGAGCTTTTATTTGAATTACAAGTTGTATGTACCAGGAGTATTTGAAACTACACTGACTGCAATTGGTTCACCTACCCTAAAACCCTAACTCACCCATTAGGTTTAGACACACTATGATGCTGCATTGTGTGTGTAACGACGTAATCAGGGTTCTGTTAGCAAACGATTTTCAATTCGGCAATAACAATTCCTGTTACTCATGCGGTCTTAGTACTTTTATTAATTTCTTTCCAGAGTTAGATGCAGTTTTGCAACATTTTTTATTGACTTCATTATTGATAAAGACTAAACGTGCTCAAACCAATAAAACCCATGTACCACACCACTCAAACAGCACCGACAGACCGTGAACTTCCGATAGTTCTTTCGGTTAGTCCTACAGACAGAAATTTTATTATGAGTACGTGCTATTTTTGTAATAAATAAAACTATTAATTTCTTGTTAATAATTTTGGTCATAAATAGTAAGAAAAAAACTCATTTTTAAAAATTATGAACGGAACCCACTGTGATTTTATTTGTACTAGGAGTCGAATAAGTTGCGAAGAGGTGAATTGAAATGATGTTTTGGGTTCAGTAATTCAATTTGGACACAAATAAATCCTTTTTCTTTTCTGAGTTCTAATGGCAAATAATAATGTTTATTTAAGCAATTCATTCCTGCTGGATGCATGTAAGGATTCGATTTTAAGATTAATTCAATGGTACCAGCTGACAATTTTTCGAAACAATTCGTTGTAATGCGATCTTCAAGCAAATCAATTCAATATTAAGGTGAATCGAATCTCCTGGATCTTATGTGTTAAAAATATTCAAACAAGATCAATTACATACATATGCCGGACACTTTTTAACTCGTCCGCATTGTTTATGTTCGTACTTTAGCGTATGTACTGCCGAAGCAATTACGTACACTAATGTTCATGCGGTGTAAGCAGACAATAAGAGATATAAAAGAATAATTTAAATACGAAGAGCTTTTCTAAGTTGAATATATTTTTCTTAACTGACAAAACGTGTTATTTTTTATCTTCTGTTGCTAGGCAACTACTTTAAGCAAAGAGTAAATATTTACATTATAAACTTAAGTTATTAACCTACACCACATCACCCCCCTCCAGAGACCGTCACTACGGGCGATAATAGTCTGGAAAATGCACTTTACGACCAGATTTTGTCGTTCTGACATTAGTTCCTGTGTTTCCAGGTAATTCGGTGGTTGGTGCTGTTTTATGTAGTGTGGGTGATGGTGTGTTTGGGTGTATTTTTGTGTTGTCGTTTGTGTGAGTGTTTGGATCGTGTAGTATATAGGCCGGTTTAAGCCTGTCGATAGTAACTGTAACTGGTTTGCCATTGACGAGGAGCTTGAAGGTCTTGTCCCCGTGTTGCAGGACTTTATGCGGTCCTGTGTATGGTGATTTTAGGGAGCCTGATGTTTCGTCTCTGAGGAAAACGTGACTGGATGTACCTAAATCTTTGAACACGAATGTTGATCTACTACCGTGTCGGGATGCTGGTGACGGTTGCAATTTTCTTGCGAATGCCCTTAACCGTGCCACATAGTCTGACATATCAATTGTGTCATCTACCTGTGGCTGAAATAATTCCCCTGGCAGCCTGAGTGTTTCACCATACAAAAGTTCTGCTGATGTAGAACCTAGGTCTTCTTTGTACGCGTTCCTAATACCTAGTAGAACTAGTGGCAAAGACTCGACCCAGTTTTCTGCGGAGTGGCAGGTTATAGCAGCTTTCAATTGCCTGTGGAATCTCTCTATGAGGCCGTTACAGGCAGGATGATAAGCCGTGGTACGCTTATGGTGAAATCCAGTCATCTTCGATAGTTGCCTGAAGAGTGCAGACTCGAATTGTCGACCGCGGTCCGTTACGATATCGACGGGGCAGCCAAATCGAGAAATCCAGCCAGTTACTAGGGCCTTTGCTACTGTCTCTGCAGTTATGTCGGGTGTAGGTATCACCTCAGGCCAACGCGTGAAACGATCGATGGCTGTGAGGCAATAACGATAACCTTGTGATAGCAGCAGTGGGCCTATGAGGTCGATGTGGATGTAGTTGAATCTAGCCCTCGGCAGCTTGAAGGTTCCCATTGGTGATGAGACGTGACGGGTTACCTTAGATCGCTGGCATGCTAGGCATGAACGGCTCCATTCTCTGCAGTCTTTTTTAACTGCTGGCCAAACGTACCGTTCAGTAACCATTTTGGTTGTTGCGTTTGCACCTGGGTGGCTCCACGAGTGTACGCTCTCGAAAACTCTGCGACGGTGTTCTTTTGTGACATAAGGTCGAGGGATCTTGCTTCTCTCATCGCAGTACAGTTCGGTCTCTGATCCTGGCAGTTTTACTTTAGTGAGGCATAAGGACGTGCTGCTGTTGAGCAGTTGTTCCAGTTCAGTGTCGTGCTTCTGTGATTCAGCTAGTTTGTAAAGGTCTACCGGCTGAGTTATCTCCTCGATTCTTGAGAGACTGTCAGCAACGACGTTGTTCTTGCCTGATATATGTCTTATATCTGTCGTAAACTGTGAGATGTAATCCAGGTGCCTGAACTGTCTTGGTGAGCAATTTTCCTTCCGCGAGTGGAACGCGAAACATATGGGCTTGTGATCTGTGTAGATGACAAAGTTTCGTGCTTCGACCATATGCCTGAAGTACTTTATCGCTTCGTAGATTGCTAGCAATTCCCTGTCGTATGGTGAGTATTTCTTCTGTGCCGGACTTAGCTTGCGGGAGAAGAATGCTAGCGGTTGCCATGGTTCTCCGTCCTTGCACTGCTGTAACACTGCACCTATTGCTATGTCTGAGGCGTCCGTCACCATTGCCAATTTGGCTTCGCAGTCGGGATGGGCGAGCAACGCTGCTTTGCATAGGCCTTCCTTGCAGGCATTGAAGGCTTCCGTTTCCGGAGTGGTGAAATGCACAGGGTGAGAGCCTTTTACTGACCCTACCAATAGAGCATTTAAGGGGGCCTGGTGTTGAGCTGCGTCGGGTATGAATCGTCTGTAGAAATTAAGCATCCCTAAAAATCTGCGAAGTTCCCGGACAGTTTTGGGTGCCGGGTATTTTGTGATGGCTTCTACCTTCTCGGGTAGCGGGCTGGTGCCATCGGCCGAGATCCTATAACCCAAGAAAGTCACTTCCTTTACTCCGAATACGCACTTAGCAGTATTGATCACCATACCATACTCCTGTAGGCGGGTGAAAAGTTGATGCAGGTGGTCTTCGTGAGTCTTCTGGTCTTTGGAGAAGATCAGGAAATCGTCAAGGTAAGGGTAGCAGAAGTCGAGTCCTCGTAGCATCTCATCGACGAAACGCTGAAAAGTCTGTCCAGCATTGCGAAGGCCGAAAGTCATGAAAGGAAATTCATAAAGTCCGAACGGCGTAGTGATAGCGGTCTTGGGAATATCCTCTGGGCTTACGGGTATCTGATTATATGCTTTGACAAGATCAATTGTGCTGAAAATTGTACATCCTGACAGACTATGTGTAAAATCTTGAATATGAGGAATTGGAGAATTGTCAGGTACCGTCCTGGAATTTAGCGCGCGGTAGTCACCACAGGGTCGCCATCCACTGTTCTTCTTAGGAGCCAGGTGTAATGGTGATGACCATGGTGAACTTGAGGGTCTGGCGGTGCCGTCTTTCAGCATCGCTTCAAACTCGTCTTTGGCTATTTTTAATTTGTCGGGGGCAAGGCGTCGTGGTGTACATGAAACTGGTGGTCCAGGTGTAGTCTGTATGTGGTGGACTGTATTGTGTGTTGATGTACGGTGTATGCCATGTGGCCGGGTAATATTAGGATATTTCCGTAGTATGTTGTGGTATGTGGTGTCACCAATAATTACCTTAACCGAGGAAATAATGTCTGACGAACGGGTAAGTGAAGCCGGGGTCGCAAGCATTGTATAGTTGTCTAAAAGACGCTGGTTCCTGCAATCAACAATTAAATTGTAAAATGACAAAAAATCCACTCCTATTATTGCTTTCGTAACGTTGGCTACAATAAATGACCAAGCAAAGTCACGGCGCAACCCCAAGTTTAAACTTAATTTAATATACCCGTATGTTTTGATGGGTGTACCGTTAGCTGCACACAGTTGATAATCTGTAGATTCACGTCGCCCCGGTAATAGCGATCGTGGGTAAACACAAAGGTCGCTACCGGTGTCAACCAAAAATTGTGTTTTTGATCGTCGATCGGTGACAAATAAGCGACCGGTGTTTAGACAATCGTCGGCCGCCATTACAGATTGCCCTTCGAGTTTTCCGCCGCTTTATAGTCGCACGGTTTCTGACATTTCTTCGCACGTTCTCTAAACCGTTGGTGGTACCAGCATTGTGGGAACTTGCTGTAACTCGACTGTGATCTCGACGAACTGGAACGATGACTTGAACGGCTGGTAGAACGTTGCCGCGGTCGTGAGTGTCGTGACACACGGTCGAACTTTGCGGTCAGCTTTTCCACTTGCCTGGCCAGTGCGGCTATCTCAGGATTCACACTGCTCGTAGGTGTTGTCTTGGTGATGGCGGATGTAGATGATACCTGGAGTCCGACGACGTCGTTGATTCGGTCCGCTAGCTCTGCCAATTCCTCCATCTCAGCCTTGGACTGCGAGGCGATGATGGCCTGCGTCCCGCTTGGTAGATGGCTCGTCCAAATGGTGCGGAGAAATTCCTCGGGGACAACCGGTCCCGCAAGGTTTAATAAGTGGCGGTAGAATTGCGATGGTTTACGATCGCCAAGTTCTTCGTGCATGAGCAGCTGTTTAACTTTCTTTTCGCGTGAAGCTGACATTCTTTTAATCAATTCTGCCTTGAGCTTCTCGTATTTGTTGGTGGCTGGAGGGTTTTCAATAATTTCTTGAACCTCGGAGGAGTATTGTGGGTCCAAGTGGCCTGTGACGTAATAAAACTTCGTTTCATCTGCTTTTATGTTCGAAAGCGCAAATTGTGCTTCCATTTGCGAAAACCAAAGTGATGGTTTTTCCGGATAAAACGGTGGTACCCTCACGCCCACGCGGAATGATTCTAGGTGTTTCGCACCATCTTGGCCTGCTGCGATCACATTTTGCTCACTTTTGTCTGTCAGTTTGTTTGAGTGTTCTTACTCGGGGTCACCAATTTAGCGTATGTACTGCCGAAGCAATTACGTACACTAATGTTCATGCGGTGTAAGCAGACAATAAGAGATATAAAAGAATAATTTAAATACGAAGAGCTTTTCTAAGTTGAATATATTTTTCTTAACTGACAAAACGTGTTATTTTTTATCTTCTGTTGCTAGGCAACTACTTGAAGCATAGAGTAAATATTTACATTATAAACTTAAGTTATTAACCTACACCACAGTACTAAGCAAAGATTGAAATATTTGTTGTATTTAAATTAATCGCTTGGCGTCGTATTTTGTTTTTGTAATGAGTTTCTAACCGACTACGACTGTACCATCTGAATGAAATTACGCCGGAAAGGTTATCAATTTAAAGCAAAACATCGTTCATCCTTATGGCCACCAAAATACAAGGTTAGGAATAACGTTAGGAAATTACAGGAATATTGTTTTTGAATTAGGTATTAACCGTGTTGAAGGTACGATGGTAAGGTCTCTTCCACCCACCGCCCGGTGGGTGGAAGATTACTATTTAGATAATAATTATCTACAAAGTAATCTTCTACAAAAGGACGACTACGTAAAAACCAACAAGTGTGTAAATGATACGTGACAATGCAAGCAGGTATCTAAATATTATTTCGTTAAATTTTGATACCTAGAACAATTAATTGTATTGTAGCTAGTTCACAAACATAATCAAAGTTTTGGAAAAGTCAGTAATAATATTTTGTAAACAAAAAATAAACATGCGGAACCTTTTATTCAGAAATACCAGGAGTAAGAGGTTTATTTTTACTTACAAATAGTTCACTGACACCGATCAGCTGACTTACTGCTAGTGATGTGCTTATTTCAATTTGAAAAGTTTGGTTTCTGGTATCAATGTACAAAAAATTTCACAACTTCCGAACATGTGGAAGATATGATTAAAAAAACCCTTGCCATATCGTTTATTATCATCCAAAGAAGCCGTGCCCTTGGTATGTATATACCCTTTCCGTTACACCCTGTATAAAACACAACAGACATAACATGGCGTTCCACGTTAGTTATGTCTAATCATAACGTTACCTCTTGCATAACATCTCAAAATAATGACTTACCTATATGACTGATTATGGAATATGATTATTATGGATTTTTATGGATTATGTTATTTCAAACATTATGGCCCAATGTCTAAAATAAAAAGATTTTATTTTTTGTAATACCAAATGTTAACCTAGACTAGATAAAACCAAATTATTACATACTATTTGTATTTTTATTTTACTTCAATCTAATATCCGTAAGCGAAACTATCCGAAACTAACGGATCCGAAATAATTACATACCCTTAACCGTATCCGAAACCGATATAATTTTATTCCTATATCCATATCCGTATCCAGATCCGAAATATCATATCCATAACATCTCTATCTAATAGCGTACCCACATTTCGCCAGTTTAAAAAAAAACGATGTATCTTTCGACACATACGTAAACATATACAACGTGTAACGTTAAATGCGCAAAACCTCAGACACCCCAAATGATTTTTAATTCAATTGACCTAATTCCGAGAGAAAAAAATCATTAAAAAAAAACTTAAACCTTTTCTGTGCTGTTTTAGTTTTACTGGAAATTCTGATCGTTTCTTTCTTTTTTTCCCGCGTATGAGAAAATTAAAAATTGGACGACAAACATTTGTGTTTGTTTACCTATTTTGGCGGGTTTGTGCACGTTATGGCTTGACCTATGAACAAATAGACAGGGCAACATTTCTAATGAAGATTTTTTGAAATAATGTGACCTATATTAAAAAGTGGTTTAATTGATTCTGCTCGTTATTCTGATTTTCAGGTTTTGCGCATTTAACGTTACACGTTGTATAATAATGTTTGAGTACAACTCACCCGGCGGTATCTTGCAGACGGTGGCGGGATGCCAGCCGTAGCGCTGGTTGCAGTTGGGACTCTGCACGAATATCGACGAGTCGCTCAGGCACTCCGCGAACACCTCGCCTGCAATACATTACGACTTGGATTGAGCAAACTGACACTGCCTACACATTTACTAAATACTAGCTGTCCCGCGCAACTTCGTCTGCGTCACATTTTCCCCGTTTACGAAACATTTTTCATTGCTGCTCCGCTCCTATTGATCGTAGCGTGATGATATATAGCCTACAGCCTTCCTCGATAAATGGGCTATCTAACACTGAAATTTTTTTTCAAATCGGCCAATAGTTTCTGAGATTAGCGCGTTCAAGCAAACAAACAAACTCTTTAGCTTATTATTTAAGATTTTAGAAAATTAGATTAGATTTCTGGCTCTGTATGGTGTCGGACGTAAAGAATAGCACCATTCCATATTTTCCCGTGGGTGTCGTAAAAGACGACAAAGGGACTTGCCAGTGAATGGGCAGCAGCGTTCTCTGTGCTTTTGTAACAACCGTACTGCAATCGCCAACCCGCCTGCCAAGCGTGGCGATTATGGCAAAACCCCCCAAAATGTCAATGTGGCGACACTTGGGGGAGGCCTATGTCTAGCAGTGGACGTCTTTTGGGCTGAAATGATGAATGATGATGATAAGATTAGATTTTATCTGGTGAGATGAAGATTTCAAGTAAAACAAGAAAGAAATAGATAATTTTAACTTGTTTTATGTGAATTTGACTGCTTCATTGATATTTTTGTCGCTAGTGCCATCCATGGCATCCTGCCATATCTCCGCGGTCTGCCGCGACCACGTCTAGTTGTCTCTGGCAGTCTTGCGATATACACACCTACAGCTGTACAGATTTGGCGTGCCCAGTACCAATTTTATGAGCTACGTCGGCAGTTTGCCTGCTGGAGCGCAGAGTAGTGTTATTGGGTCAGTTATTTTATTTTTCAGTCCGATATAACACTTACCACCAATATAATACAGTCTAACTCCCTTTCCGATGTGCCGACGCGTTTGTTCGACCACCTCGTTTCTATTCACGTTTGATAGTAGACCCAGGCAAAACCTGTGAAATAAACAAATTGTGATTAAATCTCTGAACATTCATTGTGTGTGGATTGGCAAACTAACGTACAGGTTAACGGACGTAAAGGCTCTGTATGGTGTCGGACGTAAAGAATAGCACCATCCCATATCTTCCCGTGGGTGTCGTAAGAGGCGACTAAGGGAATTAGCAGAGAATGGGCAGCAGCGTTCTCTATGCTTTTGTAACAACCGTACTGCGATCGCCAACCCGCCTGCCAAGCGTGGCGGTTATGGCAAAACCCCCATGTTATGTCGATGTGGCTACACTTGGGGGAGGCCTATGTTCAGCAGTGGACGTCTTTCGGCTGAAATAATAATAATAATAGCAAACTAGCAGACAGCTAAGAAGATCTGCAACACTGGAAGCATAGCAGGTACATCACTCATTTGCTGGGGAGTTAGTTCCGCCACTTCTTCTTCCCAGCTAAAACACTAGGAAGTGGCGAAGGGCGGGCGTTTTGGGGGACTGTCTCTTGTAATTTTGACGTTCAAAAAGTGCTGACTATCACTCTAATTTGAATAAATGACATTTGATTTGATTTTAGAGACTACATATTTGACTTTGGTAAAATGACGTTCTGGTTGGCATTATCACTACGAAGAGGGCTAAATAATAACTGCCTCACGATGAAGAAACCTCCACATCGCGCGGCACATGGAGTGACTGCCTATCTGACCTCCACAACCCAGTAACTGGGCAATACGATACCCCTTAGGAAGACAGAATTTCAGACTTTTGGCTTATGACTTCTCGTAACGACTGTCTAAGATATACAAATGACAGCCGGGACCAACGGCTTAACATGCTTTCCGAGGCACGGAGGAAACTCGGCATGTAATTATGGTCACCCATCCACGAACCAACCTCGGCAAGCACGGCTTAACCTTAAAGATCGAACCGTGCAGCTGTTATTATTTAGCCACGAGCTCCTTTAGTACATCAACGACAATTTGGCAGGTAATTTACCTCTCACTGTTGCTGGGGTCAGTGAACCCGTCCACGGTGATGGAAGGCTGCGACGCGTGGAAGGTCTCTCCCACGCGCGTGTTGAGCTCGTAGTAGCTGATGCTGCACCAGAAGGCAGGCTCGTGGTACAGCACCGGGGCGGCCTCCGTCGTCAGCCCTGGGGGGGATGGGGTTAGGCGGGTTAGGTCTGCAACAAACGTTACCAGGCAATGAATACATAATAACTCTCTGTATGATGTCGGACGTAAAGAATAGCACCATCCCATATCTTCCCGTGGGTATCGTAAGAGGCGACTAAGGGACTTGCCAGAGAATGGGCAGCAGCGTTCTCTGTGCTTTTGTAACAACCGTACTGCGATCGCCAACCCGCCTGCCAAGCGTGGCGATTATGGCAAAACCCCGCTTATGTCTATGTGGCGATACTTGGGGGAGGCCTATGTCCAGCAGTGGACGTCTTTTGGGCTGAAATGGTGTCTCGTATTACTGAATACATTTTTGAATATTTAATTTCACTAGATGTTTTCAGTCATCATCATCATCAGCCTATAATGTTTCCACTACTGGGACACAGGCCTCTTCTCTATGAGAGGGAGTCGGCTGTAATCCAACACGCGGGCCCAGTGCAGATTGGTAGATCACATGTCTTCGAATTTTTAGTTCTAGGACATGCCGGTTTCCTCACGATGATTTCCTTCACCGTTTTTGAGCGCAGCGGTCAGGCGCAAAGTAATGAGCATTCCTGAGTTCGAACCCATGAGTTACTGCTCGTAAGTCAGGGCTGCCCCCACTGGGCCACCGCGGCTCTCCGAAACCTATTCCGATCCTATTCCAAATGTTCCACGATTTAAAATGATGAATTGATGACGTAACCCTAGCATCATCATCATCTTCATCATCTTCCTGCCCTTGTCCCATTTTATTTGGGGTCGGCGCAACACGTCTTTTTCCTCCATTCTCCGTCATGCTATCATTTACTCCTTTTTCCTTCATATCATTTTTCACACAATCCATCCATCTTTTCTTTGGTCTTCCTCTCCCTCTCCATCCATCCACATTTATATTGATCACTCTTTTAGTCACATGTGTTCCATCCCTCCTCATCACATGTCCATACCAAGACAGACGACTCCCTTTCATCTTTTCTGTAACAGGCGCCACTTTCAAACTTCCTCTTATATATGATGACGTAACCCTAGCAATTCAACAAAATCAATAAAAAATTAAATTAAATTCTGCTCAGACTAAAATAATCAAAATAAAAACTCCTTATACGTGATATTTATTTCATGTTCGTAGATAAAAATACTAGGTTCATAGAATTTGTGGGTTTTTAAGTATTTTGAGTTGATAAAACTGATTTGGCAACTACTTTAAAAACAAAAAGTAAAAAAAAAATTGTCAACAAACTCACTCATGTTGTCGTTATGGTCCATCGGGTCGCCGTCCTCGCTGATGTAGCCGGGTGGCGGCGTCTCCACTGTAGATGAGCTCCTGAGGACACAGCATGGATGGGTTTATTGTAGCTGCCTTGTAAGACGTCAACTGAAAAGCCTGTGACTAAAAGAGTGATGGACAGGATGATGAGGTTGGAAAGACCATCTCAGACGCTAATCTGCTTGGTCCTCATGTGACTTGAACAATGTCTGGACTTTGGGAGCGTTTACGCCTTACGACATTTAATACAAACTTTCAAGTCGGTGTCCTGCCTTTTTGACGAAAATTATTTGGCAAATTATCACATGGCAATCATTTTAACGTCTAGATCGCACGCTCCGCTCGCTCACTAGACCCCGCCATCCCCTTCGAACCTAACCTGTCCGAGTCAGGGTGCCCCGAGTCCAGAGCTCGCTTCGCTCGCTCTTGCATCCAAATTCTCCTAGTGGCAAAAGTAACATTGCCTATTGTACACACATACAGTCAGTGGGGATTTTTAGGTTGTAATAAAACGGTATGTTTGACAAATGATAAATGTACCAAACGTTTTTTGTCATTATAATAATCAACTTAACAATCATTCTACCAAATGAAACGTTGTCATACAAAAATTTGCTAATCGTTACTTGACAACTAACGATTAGCAAATTTTGAAAGAAGTGAAACAACGGCGAAACGTTGGTTGGCAAGTGATAATCTACCAAACAATTTTCGGCGAAAAGGCAGGACACCCAGGGACACCTTCTATTTACGGAGATATTTGAGGTCAAAGTTCCAACTTTTAACACTTTCTGTTTGTACCCATCATATGGGTCGGACGATATTTCGTTCGTGTGCGCAAAACCCGCCTCCAGTCTTCGTTACACTTAGCTAGAATGACTCACTTAGCAGCGAAAAAGTTAAACATATTTGTTTATAATAAATATTTCAGCCCTCCACGAACCCTATACTATTCAACGCATCCACCAGCACAATATTTTGAGTGCGTTGCTTTCGGCGAACATCTTTCGGTAAGAGTATTTGGGTACAGTGTCCTTCACCATTACCTGACCCATCTCACAAAGCAAAAAAGAGGAAAATGGGTCAGGTAATGCTGGCGACTGACTGTACAATCAATGTTGAACATAGTTTACTTACACATGCACAGTGGTGTTGCCTGGCACCTGCTGGGCCAGCGTGGCCTCCAGGTACATGGCGCTGTGTGCGCCCACGCCCACTCCGACCACGCCTCCAGTCTGCATCACACTACAACAATATATTGAAAACTTTATTAATATTTATTAATCCGTCAGCAACATAAACAGGTATAATAAATAAATGTACTATCGCCAAAAAAATATTATGCCCACTGTAAGGACTATTCTTGCTTCCAGCGCCCGGCCGCTATAGCGCTTATAAACAAATGACAGTCTTCGTGTGCACGGGATTATGTTTTAAAAATGACCAATTTATTTTTTGGCAATGGGCCTACATAATTATAATATTAAGTCTGCTAGATGGACTGATTAAATTATTATTGCTGATTGTTTTTCCGTGTTACACGCTAATCTAGTTTAATCAGTGATGAGTAATAGTTTTGCAATACTCTTGCTTGAAACACAAAGGAAACATAACAAAAATAGAACGCCATAATACATGACCGAATCAACTCACGCGTCCGAATGATCGTGGTGCGTCTGATGCGTCTGGTGCGTTTGTTGCGGGTGGTGGGGCTGGTGCGTTTGGTGCGGCGCGTGCGTCTGGTGCGGCGCGTGGTAGTCGGTGTAGGGCGGCGGCGCGCGCACTTCCGTGTCGCCACACCGCGGGACTAGGATTGGTGGGAGCGCTGAAACACACAAGCGACGGTTAATAGATAAATAATTAATTTTCATACAGTGACAACATTGTAACAGACATCTTAAAAGTACAGACGCCAGTACATCATCATTCATCATTTCAGCCCAAAAGACAACCACTGCTGGACTGCCTTCCCCAAGTGTCGCCACATTGACATTTTGGGGGATTTTGCCATAATCGCCACGCTTGGCAGGCGGGTTGGCGATCGCAGTGCGATTGTTACAAAAGAACAGAGAACGCTGCTGCCCATTCTCTGGCAAGTCCCTTAGTCGGTTCTTACGACACCCACGGGAAGATATGGGATGATGCTATTCTTTACGTCCGACACCATACAGAACCCCGACAACCATACAGAACAGTACATCAAGCTAATCTACTGTCAAATTTTCCCAACCAACATTGAACGTTTAGAGGTAAGAGGAACAGGGTGTAAAGTTCCTCGATACTCCATAGAAAAGGGAGGATCCTCCGACCAGACAGGTGTTATGCCCGGTAGGCAACTGCCAAACAGTTGTTGTCGGGTTTCTTTAAACAGGGTGTAACGGAAAGGGTATATACATACTTAAGGGTGTGCTACAGACCATCACTCTGAAGATGTTTCTCCATCGAACAAACATCGTAATAGCGAAAAAAATATCAGCTGCCCCATACATTTGGGTCGAATTGGTATTGAAATTTTGTATGGGGAGCAGATAATTTTTTCGCTATGACGATGTTTGTTCGATGGAGAAACATGTTCAGAGTGATGGTCTGTAATGAGTGATGGTTTGTTAAGTTTTATCATAGATGGTGCTGCAGTACTTTTTTGTTAAGATTTGCTTTTTTTCGGTCGCTACAAACCTATTTCTTTAACGATAAAGTTGAAAATCGATTAAAGAAATTTGACAGATTGTTGTAGGTTGATTTGCTGGCATCAGTACAACATACAACATTATGTCCCCCAGATAGGTCCCTTGGCTTCCAAACTAGGTGTTCACCTGTCTCTTAGTCCATCATTTCAGCCGAAAGACGTCCACTACTGGACATAGACCTCTCCCAAGTGTCGCCACATTGATATAAGGGGGGTTTTACCATAATGGCAGGCGGGTTGGCGATCGCAGTACAGTTGTTACAAAAGCACAGAGAACGCTGCTGCCCATTCGCCGGAAGGTCCTTTAGTCGCCTATTACGACACCCACGGGAAGATATGGGATGGTGCTATTCTTTACGTCCGACACCATACAGAACTTTTCTACAGAACTCTCTTAGTCCAGCGTATCGGAATATACTTGCAGTGAAACAAAATTGTCCTCGAATAATCTTGCGCCAAATTCTTCTAGGTTCCTTCGATGCTAAACTAACTAAATGAGCTTGTAGCGGCACTACAAAAAGTACTACAGCAACACAGAACAAAAAGTACTACAGTAACATAGAACAAAAAGTACTACAGCGCCATCTATGACACACTTGAAGAACTAACATCGAATACCTAAATCGCTGAGTTAAAGTTATTCGCGACTAGACGACGAAGAAGATACAATGAAGATATAGCCTACAGAGTTGTTACGGGTTGGCTGTTTGTGTATCCTTCTTAGTCTAAGATTATCAGAGTGGTCGTGGTTGCGCAGACGAGGTACACGGTGAGATGTTCTGTGAGTCGTTGACTTCCCCATATTGGGAAGGCCTTTGCCCAGAAGAAGGACATACAATGCTACTAAAAAAAATACCCTTGAGACAATTTTGTACATAAAATAAACTAAACTCACCAGGTGAGTCGATTTTATTGTAATGGTAAGGGTTGATGCACACTTCGTCCTTTTTCAACTGGTAAGAGTATTCACAGTGATCCACCGGCTTTAGTTCATGCTGGCTCTGCAATAAAAAGAGATATTCATTTACACTAGAACAAGTGATTATTTTGCTTATATCATCTACTTTTTCTTAATATCATATACGTTATTAGGCTTGGGATTAGTTATGTTTGGTTTAGGGGCGATTCGGAAAATCGTTTATTTATCTCGCTCGCTTTCGTAGTGTCAAAACAAGATAGACATACGACTTGTCGAATCGAAATCGAATCAAAGGATTTGTGAATACGGGGGCTGGGATTCGAACTCCGACCTCATGCTCAGCGGTCGAACTTGCGAGCACTAGACCAATCGGGCAGCAACACAACGAAGCTTCATATTAAATGAGCTTTGATCCAGAAATTCCCCATATCAATAGTATTAGCGGTGTCTTCAGACTAGTTCCTTAACCACAACAGTTATATGTAACTGATTTGCGGATGCAAATTGCAAAAAAAAAAGTTTAATATGATAAAGTTTTTTTTTTTTCAATTTGCATCCGCAAATCTGATAGGAAGATATAATGTTTTCCTACATCATCAGCCTATAATGTTCACTGCTGGGACACAGGCTTCCTCTCTATGAGAGGGAAGGCTGTAATCCACCACGCAGGCCCAGTGTGGTAGATGTCACATGTCTTCGAATTTTTAGTTCAACGACATGCCGGTTTCCTCACGACGTTTTCCTTCACCGTTTTGGAGGGCAGCAGTGATGAAATAAATTACACAAAGTAATGCGCCTGGCTGAGTTCGAACCCACGGCTTCCTGCTCGTAAGTCGGGGCTGCCACCACTGAGCCACTGCTGCTCTCAATATCATTGTTTTCTTACATCAGCCTTTAATTAAAAACAAAAGCAAAAGAGATGGTCCAAAAAAACCCAGAATAAATTGGGACTAAATAGATATCAGTAGGTTCATTATAATACACAATTTACTCCACCGTAAGTGCAATGCCGAAATCAATGGGGTACCTATATGAGCTATAGGCTGACAAAGTATGTATGAAAAAAACATTTCTTTCATCATCATCATCATTGATTCTGGGTTTTTGGTCCATACATTATGGACCATCTCCTTTGAAACAAAGGATTTTACTAGGTGTAGTGCTATCATACCTGTAGCTGCGGCCAGCGCCACAGCCTGCAGTAGACAACATGCGGCAATCCCTTGCGGTATTGACCATTTATCACGTTCTCGTTAGGTTTCACCCTGTAGGACAACAATTTGGCGGTGATTCTTCATTTCATAACGTACATCAATACAGACGGGTCGGACCTGAATTTAATTTGGTTAAGTGTTTCTACAGTCTGTACGATATGTTTGCTTGATGACATATAAAAATCAATCTCGTTTTTTAGGGTTCCGTACCCACAGGGTCAAACGGGACCCTATTACTGAGACTTTGCTGTCCGTCCGTCCATCCGTCAGTCACCAGGCTGTATCTCATGAACCGTGATAGCTAGCCAGTTGAAACTTCTACATATTATGTATTTCTGTTGATTCAATAACAACAAATACTAAAAACACAATAAATATTTAAAGGGGGCTCCCATACAAAAAAGTGATTTTTTTGTTCGTTTTTATAAATAATGGTACGGAACCCTTCGTGCGCGAGTCCGACTCGCACTTGCCCGGTTTTTTTGTATTCGTCGGGAGAAAACCACCAGCGACGGTGGGATTTTTTGTGGAAAAAAACTGTTTCTCACACTGATTCTGACCAAAAGCAAATCTAAGCTATCCTATTGGTGTAGCCGATAAATTTCATTGTTATTTTACCGGCATTTAGAAACTAGGAAACGGACCCCATGATTCGTATTGGTATCCCCATTGTAATAAAATATATTGTTACTGTGCTCTATTGTATTTTGGCCTTCTCGTCTTACTTCTGCAAGGCCTATGATGTCCCAATTGAAATGTTCTAGAGCATTTTCTAATTCTAAGAAGAGACATTCCTCAGTGCATAGAGTTTGTGATTTTGTGACTATTTGACTAATATTAACATAATGCATATTATTTTCCTATTATGATTGCTATTGATGCTAAATAGGCCATTTTAGGCTCCCAGATCTTTTACAATATTGGTATTGTATGGGTACAATGCTGCCCTCTAAGGCAAATGCAAAGATCAACATTTTTATAAATTTCTGTATCAAAAATTATATCAACAAAAGAGTTGACAGATAGAGGATTACTAGGAACTAGTAGCCTTCTAACTTCATTGCATATGTTGATATGTATGTGACAAAAAAAAGTACATGTTATTCCAGACTATAACCTATCTCTTTGTCAAATTTCATCAAGATCTGTTCAGCCTTTCTGGCATAATTGAGTAGCAAACATTAATTCATCGACACTTTGGCATTTATAATAGTATCAAGACTCGAGACCAGCCGACTGCAAAGCTACTGATCACTTGATTAATGAGACAGTCAGCCAAGAAAACCAATAATATATGAGGTTGAATTAATTGAAACAATCGGATTGTCTGACTTTTATTAAAAAGTAACTAGCCCTAATTGTGACTGAAACTGAACATGGTTTCTTTCCGGACTGACTTATTATCAAGATTTTATTCTGAAACTACTTAGAAAAACTTGTTTTGATATAACTTAGGCCCTTAGACTACATAAGCAATGCGAAAGGCAAGTCTAGGCACCAAAACGGTTATTTACTCTTTGGTATCCAGATAATCATGAAGTGAATTGTCATCATAACCGAAAAACTAATGCATTTATCAGAAAAATAAAAGACCTATAGAATACTACACTGTTTGGTAGTTTATTATTCATAACAAATCTATGTTAGGTTGTAGAGAAAAGTCTATGAGTATCAATTTGGCGGCAATGGAGTTCCAGATGATTGTCATCAGGCATTCTAGGTCTAATTTAATAATAATAACATTTGGCAAGAAACTAATGAGTATTTAATCAAAAATAATGTTGGCTAAATACGCAAAATATCTGCACACTCACAAAATAACCACACTAAACGAGTATTTACACCCAAAAACCGTAATGTTCGCATAAATTAGTAATGTTTTAACTCATTCATAAACAAAGAGGAAATATGTGTGACGTATTTACCTTCAAGGACGAAAGGATACACGGATGTCCTTCAAAACGGGCACTGAACACAGAAATAACAAAACAAACACACGTTATGTCTATAGCCGAGAATTCTAGCAATTAAAAAATTGCAAGGTTCAAAACATGTCCGCCATATTGACATGAGGATTCGATTTGTTTTGACGGTGTCTTGACCTTTCGAATTTTGCGTCCTGTATGCTATTAGGCAACCAAAATGCGGTGGTCATTCCGTACTATCGCATCGATGACAATGAACGACCATCGAACTTAACTGGGTAATAGGACCCACAGAAATAACCCGACCACGAAAAAAGTATTTTTTCGTAAATTAATATATCGGATTTTTACTAATAAATTGCAGTGATGACTTATTAGATTCTTATTTGATAGGTTAGTAAAATTCGAGATACACAATTTGGCAGCAATTTCTGTACGAGATTTACGAACGTTTCTTTGATCATCTCAACAATTTCTGCAATAAATATGTTTGGCGAAAACCACTTCTATTCCTTTCAGCTTAAAGTCCTAAAACATCGCAAGGATAATTAGCCACCGGAAACGTCATATTCCCAAATGATTGTTATCACGAAAAAAATAAATCAATAATGAACTGACCTGGGAATTGTTACGCATTTAGTATGACTATTCTGGCTTGATATCGCCTTTTCTAATTCTTCAAGAGCTCCGCTTTTCTTTAATTTCTTAACTAAACTCTTTACTGCCTTCTCGGACCATTTATCTTCGGCTGCAGACGAACCCTCAGGGCCCTTTTTCCACCCTAACAGCCGTTTCACCACTGGTGGAGTTAGGGGAAACATGCCGCGTCACTACACTCACTAAGTCATCAATATAAACAAATTATCATTGGAATAGCAAATTATATATTCGCGCACTAATAATATGTTCCGTATTTAGATAAACTATCGGCCATATTGCGAATGAATGACAGTTCACTTGTCAATCATCAAATCAAGATATTTCTATCTCTCTCACACCCCGGTCTATTTGAATTAATAAATATTGATAGGCATAAACATATTACACCACAATCACAATCATTTTTAAGTAGATTATCATACAGTAAAGTATATTTCAAAGTGCAAAATAAAGTTAAAGTTAACCACTAAACATTAAGGGATATAAATATACATGTATCTGTCCTTTTCTTGCAAATTACTTCTTTTGCACAGTGCAACACAAAGGGCATTTCCATAAACAAAAAAAAACTGCCTAATCTAATAATAGCTGCATTCAACCTTATTTATAAAATTATTTGAAATAAACGCAATAGGTATGCGAGTTAATAGTCTGTTTTTAAAAGAGATTAGGCTAGAAATTTAATACTATTCGTAGTAAAGGTGGGTTTTTTTTCGACAGACCAGTGGTATTTAGTCCTATGCAGAATATTTTTCATCGTTTTCGATCTAAAATAGTAAGGGGTCAAGTAAAACGTGCGCAAAGAAAGCCTATTTATCATTTCTCATTGATTTGATAGACTACATTCAAAGAAAAGATAGTATTTTGACTTTGCATACATTGCGGTCTCATAAACATTTTGTGTTAATCAGTAATATAATGTAAAATGTCAAATTATTAAAAAAATTGAAATAACGTCTATGGTGTATTAGAATGTTTTGGTGTTTTTGTTTTGAAATTTGACACAAATGGCGATAAAAATATTGTTTCAATTGTTTTTTTTCTAAAGTAGTGCCAGTTGTTCTAAGAAAGCGGCGATATTTGTGTGGAAAAACAAGATCTGGTAAGATATTCCTCGTTTGCTGTGTATTTGTTCAATTTTATCACGTTTTTGTGGTCCCAATGGCCAAAAAAATGTGCCGGTAATAAATTGTCACTGGCCGTTTAAATTTATTTTATTTGGTGGCCAGTGTCAGTTTTCATAATCCCGCTTTGGTTTTCTAATGGCTAGGCTGGAAATGATTATTTAGAGTAAAGATAAATAAATAAACTACTTTACAAAACTTTTATTTTTTTCGAATTTCCCATTTTCATTTCCTGCCTGAAACTTTCAATTTCTTTAGTTGCGAATTTTGTAGTTTATTGAAGTATATGTACTTGTATTGGCTTATTATAGCCTTTTATTAAACTACATTACACCATTTTCTTAACACTTGAAATTGGTTTTAGTGTAACATTTATCATAAAATAATTGGTTTTAATAAAACATTTACCTTAAAATAATTGGTACTTTGGTACCTACCTGTTTACCATCATCCTAATCTATTTGGGCGCATTCCAGAGATTTTACACCAGGTCCATACAAACAAAACTCCTAAACTTAGAGGAGTTTTAAGTATTGAATACTCTTATAAGTTTAGGAACACTTATGATAATACTGGAAACTTAATTTTCAATTATTTTATAACCTGGTCCATGCCTTTGCAGCCCCCTTATACCTTTAACCTAAACAAAACCATATCCAACTTTAGCCCAAGCCTAAATTGAGAAGAAAGTTTTTTAGTTTTAACTTTTATTGCAATTAGGTTGACTTTATGCAAAACTTAAATTAATACCAGAGTTAGTGGTGAGTTTTGTAAAAAGAACTAAGTTGATCACTGTTCCGACCTCGTGCCTCAAAGCATGTTTACCAATTGGTCCTGTGCCCTGATGTCTCCCTGGTAGTGTCAGATAGCTTTTCAATGAAGCTGTAAAGGAAAAGAATGTGCATTTGTGTTTGCACACACACTTGTGCATTATAAAATTGTTTGCGTGCTTGGCTAATCTCTTAATGAAAACTTATGTGGTCATCAGTTGTCGTGGTACAGGCATGTGATGCGGAGGAATGAGGAAAATGTCATGAGTTAAGTTTTGAGTATGAATATGGATGGGTATAAGAATGGAGGAAGACCAAAGAAGCGGTGCAGGGACTGTGTTAAGGATGATATGGCTAAAAAGGAG
This sequence comes from Cerastis rubricosa, assembly GCA_949152445.1. Lineage (NCBI taxonomy): Eukaryota > Metazoa > Arthropoda > Insecta > Lepidoptera > Noctuidae > Cerastis > Cerastis rubricosa. The sequence goes on along the minus strand of OX424550.1, from coordinate 3,449,107 downwards.
GTGTCTGATGAGATGACAAGTAATAGAGAAAGTATGGAAGATGAAGACATGCTGCGCCCACCCCAAATAGATTGGTATAAGGGCTGGAGACTGATTACTTGGCTAATCTCCGTTGAGGTTGGCTGCTGTAACCCATATTCGCCCAGCTTCGTCCACGTTCATACATCTCATAATTTCAGCCAAAAGACGTCCACTGCTGAAGATAGGCCTCCCCCAAGTTTCGCCGCATTGACATAACATGGGGGGTTTTGCCATAATCGCCACGCTTGGCAGGCGGATTGGCGATCGCAGTACGGTTGTCACAAAAGCACAGAGAACGCTGCTGCCCATTCTCTGGCAAGTCCATTAGTCGCCTCTTACGACACCCATTGGGAAGATCTGGGATGGTGCTATTCTTTACGTCCGACTCCATACAGAGCATACATGTTAAGTACTACTATTATAAATGCGAAAGTATGAATGGAGGGATATTTGTTCCCCAGTCACGCCAGAACGAATCTGGATGATAGGGACAGAGATTATAGTCGGGAATAGCACATTTTATCCCGGAAGTTCGATTTTGTGGACAATTCCCAAACCCTACGCAGGCGAAGCTTATGCTCACGGCGGACATAAGCTAGTCTGGTTATACGCGCACGCCGGTTAGGATAACCAGGCACCAGTCGTGTCTGAAGAACGGCCAGTGCTAAGTGCATGTCCCTCCAAGACGTCCTCTTCCCGGTTACTGGTTTTCCACTCACCTCTGCCTTGTATATCTACTCGACCATATCAGCCTAATTTGAATAAAGAACTGTTACATTGGAACTGCTCTGTATGGTGTCGGACGTAAAGAATAGCACCATCCCATTTCTTCCCGTGGGCGTCGTAAGAGGCAACTAAGGGATTTGCCAGAGAATGGGCAGCACCGTTCTCTGTGTTTTTGTAAAAACGGTACTGCGATCGCCAACCCGCCTGCCAAGCGTGGCAATTATGGCAAAACCCTCCAAAACGTCAATGTGGCGACACTTGGGGGAGGCCTATGTCCAGCAGTTGACGTCTTTTGGGCTGAAATGGTGATGATGATGACATTGGGACTGCTAAGCATGACCTCCTGGGTACGATTCCCGGGTCGGGCTAAGTGCTGCTAGGGTTTTCCTTCAGGAATTTCTCAGTAGCAGCCCTCCCCTGTAACATGGGTCTTAAACACAACTGGCGAAATGTGGCTGCACTATCAGGTACACCTCTGCCGAACCCCTCGGGGATTACAGGCGTGATGTTATGCTATAACAGTTACATTGTTTTGCTTGTTGTTTGCTTGTGCTGTTGAGATCAGCGGTGGCCCAGTGGTGGCAGCCCCGACTTACGAGCACTAAGTCGTAGGTTCGAACCCAGGCAGGCGTATTATACAACGTGTAACGTTAAATGCGCAAAACCTGAAAATAGTTTGATGAGAATAACGAGCAGAATCAATTGAACCACTTTTTAATATAGGTCACATTTTTTCAAAAAATCTTCTTTAATAATGTTGCCCTGTCTATTTGTTCATAGATCAAGCCATAACGTGCGCAAACCCGCCAAAACAGGTAAACAAACACAAATGTTTGTCGTCTAATTTAAATTTTCTCATACGCGGGAAAAAAAGAAAGAAACAATCAGAATTTCCAGTAAAACTAAAAAAGCACATAAAACCTTTACGTTTTTTTTTAATGATTTTTTTTTTCTCTCAGAATTAGGTTAATAGAATTAAAAATCATTTGGGGTGTCTGAGGTTTTGTGCATTTAACATTACACGTTGTATACTTTGTGTAATTTATTTCATCGCCGCTACTCTCAAAACGGTGAAGGAAAACATCGTGAGGAAACCGGCATGTCCTAGTACTAAAAAATCGAAGACACGGGACATCTACCAACCCGCTCTGGGTCCGCGTGGTGGATTACAGCCCACTCCTACTCATAGAGAGGAGGCTTGTGTCCCAGCAGTGGGAACATTATAGGCTGATGATGATGATGATGCTTGTTCTAGTTAAGTCAATAATGACGGAAGCGCAAGCACCTTTGATCCTCTGCATGGAGAACGCGACAGGCGAAGAGGTGGCGCTCAAAATAGAACCGGATGATAACTTCCAGATGTTCCTGGATAAAGCCAGGTAAGTTCTTTGGCTAGCAAGGATGGATTCACGTGTTGGGCTTAAATTTCGGTAAAGCAAGTCAGCTAGGTGCGTATCTATTTCTCAGACTCATCATTTCCAAGGAATATGTATCCAAAATTCCAAATCCAAAAGAAAATATCTATCATAATTATAGTTCCACAGACTTGCTCGTTGGTCTAGTGATCATCTCAATCGCGACTGCTGAGCTTCGGTCCCGGGTTTGATTCCCGGGTCGGGCAACGTGTTATTGGGTTTTGCGTCTGAAATTTCTCAGTAGCGGCCACGGAGTCTGATTTGTGCCCGGTTGATGGCAATAGGCTCGCCAACTAATACATGGGACTAGACATAACTGGCGAAATGTGACTGAATTATTAGGCACACCTCTGCTTAATCCTTCGGGGATTACAGGCATGATTTTATGTTATGTAATTCGGACATAAGGAGTGCCCAGACTGGTCGAAGTGAAAACGGCGTTCGGCTCGTTTCAGTTCGGTTTTTGCGTCGACACGGCGTCTGCATACTCGCTTTTTATGCCCTTTCTGACCAGCTCAAGCTGAATTTGAGTAAAAAGAATATTATTTACAAATAACATTTTACCATTCCAGAACCCTCCTAGGTTACGACGTAGACATAAATTCTGTAACCAGAAACCAACCCGTCTCACTATCCGAAAACGTCTACCAATATCTCCTCAACGCCGAACAGAACCTACAAGCAGACGACCCCACACAAAACTTTGATCCAATGTTGGACACCAATGATGGAGCCAACGACTTGGTCTATATACTGGATGATGGCACACAAATCCGTGCGTCTCAAATACATTTTGACAATGATGATCCTTTAGTAGATCTAACAGCTGAAAAAATACCTTTTGTTAAATACGCCGATGACGTCAACGATGTAGAGATTGACGACATCAGTGTACAAACAACTGAAAAGATTAATATATGTGATAGTCCTGTGTCTCGATGGTCGAGCAAAAACTCTAGTCCAAAATGCAGCTTCGTCAATTCCTTACCGTTCAAATTAGTGTGCAATAACACGTCCGGCTTCGAAGCTCAATTCACTAAATATTTAGAAGCTAATAATACGAAAACTTACGCGACTTTAAATCCTGTTACAACCAGAAATAAATCTCCAAAAAGTTTGATAAAAGACAATTTTAAGAACTATGATGATAATTATCAAAGGAACGACAACTTGTCTTACACTCGAGAGGAGATCTTAAACATGTTTAAAGACTCCCCGATGACGTCATTGCCTTATGATCAGGGTTACAGCGAGAGGAGACATGTACGGAAAACTGACCCTTCAAGACTTGTTCATAAGAACTGGAGCAAGCCACTTTCCTATGTCGATATTGACGGTGTTTTGATAGGAGAAAGTGAGAGCCAAATCTGTTTTATTTGCGGCAAACATGTGGATAACAACGTGGATAAATTGTACCTTTTTGATAATGAAGACCAAAGGGTACATAGATGTTCTCCGCAAAAGAAAATGTCGACGCAATTAAAAATTATCTGCGAATGTTGCCTCAACGAAAACTTTACTCCCTGTCGAATGAAAAGCGCCAACCAATTCTTAAATCCAGATGAATTTCTTGTTATTAGAAATAATCAGCAATACATCTTCCAGAAGATTAAAAACTTCAATTTCGCGCATTTAGGGAAACCTAAAGAGACCATGACCAAGATAGAGAAGAAAATAGACAAGGAAGAGTTTGTTAAAGTCGAAATAGGTTCTGATGGAGAAATTATCACCAAACCAATAGAGAATAGATCTGATGACGTCATAATAGTGAAAGATGAGAATAAGGAGGGTAGTTCGAGTGACGTAGAGATTGTAGAGCCGGAACCAGAAATAGATAATTTCATAGACAATTTGGAGGAGGCTGATGAAGAGGTGAAAGAGTTTCTGGGGAAATATCAAGTTGATGACAGTGAAGTTACTGAATTGAAATGCAGGTAAATCCTACTTCCTACTATTCTTCTAGTATTGTCAATGCGCAAGTTTGTGAAAGTGTATGGATGTTTGTTAGTCATTCACGCAAAAACAACTGCATGGATCTTGATGAAACTTGGCACAGGGATATAAAATAGTCTGGAATAGCAGATAGGATACCATTCTTATCCCGGTAGTTATCCCGTGAGACAATTACCGAACAAAACTTAATGAATGGTAATTAGTGACCGATACCTAAACACGTGATTATAATCATTATAACTAAGCAACTTACCCAAAGAATCATTTTTTAGGGTTCCGTAGCCGAATGGCAAAAAACGGAACCCTTGTAGATTCGTCATGTCTGTCTGTCTGTCTGTCTGTCCGTCCGTCCGTATGTCACAGCCACTTTTCTCCGAAACTATAAGAACTATACTGTTGAAAGTTGATAAGTAGATGTATTCTGTGAACCGCATTAAGATTTTCACACAAAAATAGAAAAAGGACAATAAATTTTGGGGTTTCCCATACATAGAACTGTAAACAAAATTTTTTTTTCATCAAACCTGTACTTATGGGGTATCTATGGATAGGTCCTCAAAAATGATATTGAGGTTTCTAATATCATATTTTTCTAAACTGAATAGTTTGCGCTATAGCCACTTCCAAAGTGGTAAAATGTGTGTGCCCCCCTCTAATTTCTAAAGTAAGAGGTGGAAAATCCTGAAAATATTTATAATTGTAGAAAGTAAAAAAAACTATTAACGAAAATTGGTTTCAATAAGATATGATGTTTAGTTTTTGAGATATGAGACTTTTTCATCAAACTGCAGCAGTAACTTTGTTTTTCATTAACATACTATGAAAAACCAATTTAGTTTTGCGGTTGAGTGGAAGTTTACTAACTAATACTACTAACTAATGAGTGACAGTTCAAAATATTGTTTGGGTCTATGGAACCCTGTGTGCGAGTAAGACTAGCACTTGGCCGGTTTTTTTTATACTCATTCACTTTTATCACAATAATACAACAGCGGTATGAAATTCGCGCGCGCGCGCCTCTTGCCTATCAGTTTGTGATAAAAGTGAATGAGAACAAAATAAAAAAATCTTTGAGAAAGTTGTTTTTTATCATTAGTATAACCACGTGTTATACCGATACTTATATCGGTCACTAATAGTAACCCTATATATTTGGGTTTGGGAAAAAAATTACATATTTTTTCAACGAGAAAAGCTGGCGCAGATTTTACGCAAAAGCCGGACGGTGAGGTTGATAGCGGGTTGATAGAAAGGAAAGTGACCTAAGGGGAGAAGTGCCAGGGTATCCCGCGATGTCCTAATTTTCTTACGTTTGCATGTCAGTTTCAGGTTGTATATTGATTAAAATATGATTCGCGGCCGTAACGAATGCATGTATAATTTTAAGTTCAAAAGTTTAAGTTCATTTAATCGCATTAAATTACTATTTCATGAAAATTCTTTCATTGCGATTAAATGAAATGTGTTGTATTGATGATTTTAATTATTCTAATACTGCAAATACATGCGTATGACGGCCGCAAATCATAATTTGTTCAGTATACAGCGTGACACTGACCAGAAAATTGCAAAAAACGTAATAAAATTTTAATTTCACGTATCCCGCATCCGCAAGAGAACCAAGATTACCGACGTACTCCTAAGAGTTGCCAAACTTAAGTGGCAGTGGGCAGGGCAAATTGCTCGCAGAGAGGATGGCATATGGGGCCGAAAAGTTCTGGAATGGCGACCGCGAACCGAAAGACGATGCGTTGGAAGGCCTCCCACCAGGTGGACCGATGACCTGGTGAAGGTTGCGGGGATACGCTGGATGCGATTCGCACGGGACTGGTCAATGTGGCGACGTCTTTCGGCTGATATGATGATGACGATAATCTCGTGAAATTCTAATTTTCTTACGTTTGTTAGCAATTAGCAGATCAGTGTCAGGTTGTGTGAATTTCGCGGGTGTTCCTGGTGATTTGTATTAGAGCCTTCTTGAAAAACTTTGACACACTATTCTTTACCAGGTTCTGTGAGCGAATATTTCAAGATCTGACGACAGTGGCAGATCACTGTGAAACGCACAAACATGACTTGGAGGATGGCGAAGTGTTTCCTTGTCCTCTGTGTAATTATGGTACGTGCTTTCTATCGTTGTCCCTCTCGGCTATCCGAACGAATCATAGTAAAATAGTAGTATACAAGCTGTTGTTTTGCATCCTCGTCAAATTCAAGGAGGTAACTATGCTAATGATTCTCGACCCGAATCAATAACAAAATGGGTAGGTTTTTTTTCTTATTTTGTGAAATCGATAAGTGTGAATCCGTGTTCCAAACGCGGCTCGTCCGATCCTCGCCCTATTACCTTTCACACATACAAACAATCACCATCGTTTATTCGATCATTTCTTATTCCTAAAACGTTAAGCGGGTTATTCTGAAATACTGCCAAATTTTATCAACAAAAATAAACAACGTGTCTTAATAATTAACTACCACCGTTATTTATGTCTTTTCTGACAACCTCCTGAATTTTGACGAAGATGCAAAACAACACCTTCGTAGTTGCCCCACAAACGATGGCACACTTGATATTGTATTCTACCTGTCCTGTTGCTTGCACATCACAGCCACAGGAGCTGATGGACTCAACTGACAGTGCCAAACTCGTCGCCAAATTTTGGGCTGACTCAATTTAAATTGCAATTGACACCTTAAGAAGATAGTAGAATAGGTCATACTGTGGTTTAATTAGCCAATCCCGACGTACCCATTGTGTCTTAATGTTTCGCCAGTAAACCATAATTTCTAAATTGATTTAAATAAAAAAATATAAATTTAAATAATACTGGCGTCACCGGCGCGGCGCACAAACGATTAGTACATGATTCTGAACCCCCATAGAACATTTTAATCGATCATTAAAAAAAAACAGCTGTTCCGTACAATTTGACCGTGTAGGTATTGCACTTTTGTAAGACAGGCAGTTTTTTTTTTTAAATTACCGGTGAGAATGATGTGGGCAAGAATGACTGTATTGTATAGCGGGCTGGTTACCGCAACTCCACGTCTAAAGCGCGTATTTTGCGTACGGGTGGCAACATTACTATATCCACCCTAGTTCCCCAAAAAGGCCAACAGCTCCTTGGTGTTGCTGACAATCTCTGCGGAGAGTACCTGGGTTACTGAAGTACTTTGCCCTGTATGGTGCAACCTCTGGGCAGTGTAGAAGCACGTGGGCTGCTGTCTCTATTGGTTTACACTTTAATACGAGCAGCAGTGATCTGATAGTTATATTTTAATCATTCGTGGTCCATATTTTACAGGCAAGTGACAAGTAACATTATAGAACATAAACAAGCCGTAACTATGCTTATTTGAAATCGGTGACAGGCTTGTGTAAATATGATTATTCACACAGGTAGTGCATGCATATGCGATCTCAATAGTCTCGTCTTCCTCCATGCAGGCTCAGCACAGTGGGCTATCAGTGACTCTTAGGACAAAGAGGGAGGACAGTATGCTATACTAGATATATCCTAGATACTAGCTGTCCCGCGCAACTTCGTATGCGCCACATTTTCAACGATTTTGAAACATTATTAATTGTTCCTCCGCTCCTATTTGTCGTACCGTAATGATATATAGCCTATTATAGCCTTCCTCGATAAATGGGCTATCTAACACTGAAATAATTTCAAATCGGATCAGTAGTTCCTGGGATTAGCGCGTTAAAGCAAACAAATAACAAACTCTTCACCTTTATAATATTAGTTCAGATTAGGGATGTATACAGGATATATACTAAATATTTTATCATGAGGTAACCATTTTCGCGACAGTGTCCCTACCACCTTGTATATGGAAATACTTAGCTTCACTTCGTACCCCAGTTCAGAATGATGTACTTACTGAATGCGAGGTAACCATAGTGCGTTGATGGTTGGAGTAACAAAAGGATTTTCATACATACAATGGCCCAATAAAGAGATTAAGTGCGGAAACGGCCCGGCTAACCTTTTATTAAGTGGTGAAAAATGCCTAACGCATTCCGCGCCGTCCGGGGTCACGGTTTGGTTATGTAGGGCTTGCACCCACTAAAAAACACCACCGTGAGCCTACTGTCACCTTGGTGGATGGGCCACGAGAACTGCTATGCATAACGTTCGCGAGCCATCCAGCGCAGCCCGCCTCCGGGCACCAACTCTTTTGGCGATGTCCGGGCTCACCGGAGACATCGTCACCGCTCGCGAGGGCCGTGCAATGCGACAGTGATAGACTCCCCGATCTATCGCCCGCTGGCACCTCCTAGGGCGGCATCAAGTCGCCATCGCGCCTCCTCCGCCGCCCTGTCCTCCTGCGACGAATCGCGTCAGCGAGGGCGTCTTCCTCCCTGACGTGCTCCGCCGCTTCCTTCTGCCAGATGACGTCCTCCCAGAACGATGCTACTGCCTCCCAAGCTCCCCCGCTGTCGACCATGGCCTTGGCTACAGCCGGCAAGCCCGGCTAAGCCAACCTAACCTAGTGCGTCGATGTCCCACTTCCCGGTAAAGTCGTCTTACTTTTGTAATTGTAAAATTGTTTCAGGTTATGCAAATTTAAAATGGCTGAAAGCCCATGTGAAGGCGGCCCATGAGAAGACAGAAGCCCTAAAAGAATTAAAAGAAGAAAATGAAGTACTGAAAGAGGAGAATAAAGGTAAATAACGTTGCCCCTAACTAGGAATTCCGCCTGTATCATAGGTGCGTATACAAACATTTATTCGATAAACACAAACAGCCAGACCCGGAACACCTATCTGTAGGCATAACAAATATTTGTTCCGTGCGGGGATCGAACCCTCGAAACACGCAGCTCAGCAGTCAATCGCTCAACCACTGCGCTAACCGTGCCGTCAAAACCGTTGTTGGTAATTTATTATTGTTATATGTGTTCAGATGGTGAAGGAACAACCACTAAAGCATCATCACCTATCGCCACTCGCACTAGAAGTTCTAGTAAAAAAGAGGACGGTGATAGAAAAGGTAATTATGCTCGGTATTTTTGTCAAGGAACACTAAGTTTTTTATAGCATGCGACCTGCATTCGAAATACACTCCTCGAGATCCCACAAGATTAAGAATACCTGCACATCAAAGCACATTATGCCAAAAAAATAGTTTAATCACTGCAATAAAAATCTTTAATAACATACCAAAAGAATTAAGAGAGCTCCCTTTAAAATATTTTAAATCCAAATTGTATAAATGGCTCATTGATAATTGTTTTTATAGTGTAAAATAATTTCTAGAAAAAAAGTAGCTCATAGATATGGTTACTGAGCTCTACAAAATATTTCATGTTGCTGCGTTTTTTAGTTTTTTATTCTTTATTTTTAAGTTTATATTAATTGTTTAAAGATTTCGAATGGATACGAAGCCTTAAATTGTAAGTGCAATAGTATTAATATTTTAACAAATTTATGTTTCGTATTAAAATTCACGTTTAACATTTTCAAATATTTGTATGCCATTCTATGGCAAAACATGTAAGTTTTCAACCCTATTTATAAGACCTAAATGTACCATGTTTTTACGCAAATAAAAATTATCTATTCTATTCTCGCTGGCACTCTCTCTCTCTCTCTCTGGGGTCGGTCCCTCATGTCTGAGGATCGTGGTCAGCTTGAAGGTTGCATCGGCAGCGGATGATATGCCTCCATCGGTTTCTGTCCATCGCGTCTCTTACAACCGCGTAGAATTTGGAGGACGACGAGTCCTTGACTTGATCGGTCCATCTTGTTGGTGAGCGACCGCGCGATCTCTTGCCTTCTGTGTTTCCAACAACTATCAATTTCTCCAGACTTTCGTCGCCTCTACGCACAGTGTGGCCGAAATATGATAGGATGCGTTGTTGGCATATGGTGGACAAGCGAGTTTTAATTTGGAGCTGGGCTAAGATGGATGCATTGGTGCGTTTAGCTGTCCAGGGTACTCTCAGCATTCGTCTCCAGCACCACATCTCGAAAGCATCAATCCTATGCCTTTCTCGGGCCAGGATTGTCCACGTCTCTACTCCATACAAGAAGATAGGAAATACCAGCGCTCGTATCAATCTGATCTTGGTTTTGATACCAATTCCTCTTTTCTTCCAGATGTTGCTTAAACGGGTCATAGCATCTTTTGCCATACCGATTCTCCTTTTAATCTCGGGGATACAGCTGCCGTCATTGCAGATTTGGGAACCCAAGTATATGTAGCGGTCGACGGTATTAATGCCGAGAATGTTGCTGGTGCTGTCTGTTAGTTTGCCGGCTCGATCCACTATCATTACTTTAGTTTTCGTCCTGTTCACTGCGAGACCTATGTTGGCGCTTTCTAACTCGAGTCTTCGAAACAGTTCCCTCATATCTGCCATGGATGTTGCCAAAAGAACGGTGTCATCGGCATATCGGAGGTTGGATAATCTCTTTCCACCTATGGGAAAACCGTTCTCCCAATTTTCGATGGTCTTCCGAATAATGTACTCTCCATATATGTTAAAGAGTGCAGGGGATAAGATGCAGCCCTGTCTCACTCCTTGTTTGGTTCGAAACATATGGGAATATTCAGTACCTACCCTGATGAAAGAACGGTTCTCAGCATACAGACTCTGGATCAAAGCAACGAGGTGTTCAGGAACACCCATCACTAGTAGCACTTTCCAAAGTTTTTCCCATTTCACGCAGTCAAAGGCTTTTGTGTAGTCAATAAAGCATAAGACCACGGGGCTGTTGAATTCCCTGCTCTTCTCGATGATTTGGCGAACGTTCAGTATTTGTTCCCGTGTTCCTTTGCCCTTGACGAAGCCTGCTTGCTCTTCGGGTATCTGTCGGCTCAGAAAGTAGTTCAGACGTCGATTAATTACATGGAGGAGGATCTTACTCGCATGGGATATTAACGCTATAGTCCTGTAATTTCCACAGTCTTTAGAAGAGCCTTTCTTATGCAAGGGAATAAACACCGATTCTGTCCAGTCTTTTGGCCATAGTCCAGTCCTCCAGATGGTATTACAGATTTCACTGATAGCCTTTGTGCCTACCTGATCTAGGTTTTTCAGTACTTCCGCTGTGATACCATCCTTACCCGGTGATTTCTTGCACTTAAGAGCTTTGATGGCATGCTCAATTTCTGATGGTAGGATATCAGGTTCTTCTATCGCCCATGTAGTACTAGCGTTGTTAGGCTCTCTCGTGTCATATAACTCCGCGCAGTAATTTTTCCAGCGTTCCACGACTTCAGCCACATTTGTAAGTAGACGTCCGTTTTTATCTGAAAACGAGAAAAAAGACTAAAGACTTACTAAAACCCATCCATGTTCCTTCTTAGCCCTTTGTGTTCCAGGGCCACGGTATCTCTTTCGAACAACCCGCAGCATTAGGTACACGTCTGACTGGGTCAGTCGGGGACTAGAGACGTGATGTTTTGTTATCTTTATTAATTACTTTTTTCGATTATTATTTTAGAGAATGAAAAGTCGGACGAAATAAACCCTGATTCTAATGCCGAGACGGTTCGTTAAATTCTTCAAATTATTTGTCTTTTATTAATAGATATTGGAATCACAGATTTAGTTTTCCTTTATTTCTTGAAATATTGAGTCTGAAAGTTTCATTTAGTTACTGTAAAATAGATATTTATGATCATGTAATTTCATCATCATTTGAATATTATTTCATTACTATTGATATCACTTGTTACGGGATATTTACCATATTATTAGTTTTTGGTAAATATCCCGTTACTAGTGTTACTGATAGTGTTAGTGTCCATGTCAGTTTAAAAACTTATATTTCATTACTGTACTCATTGTTTTAATTTTTTATAATCATTTACTATTTTTACTTCTGAATAAAATATTATTTTTTAATTTATCACTTTTGTCATCAAAATTCATTTGTAGATCCTAACTAATATTATAAATTCGAAAATAAGTTTGTTTGTTATCTCTTCACGCCCAAACCACTGAACCGATTATCCTGAAATTGTTCATATACGTTGTCAGGTGTTCAGAAACAGACATACGGTATCTTTCTTTCGAAAAAAAAACACTGTACGAGTTGTAGTAGTTAAATATTCCCATTAGAAAGAAAAAGGTCTGGCTGGGGTAACGTTACCCCAGCAGGAAATGTTTTTGTGAAATCATTAAAAAACTATAAGCGCAACAAATTTAAAAATGTGCGCAACAATTACAGAAGCCGCAAAACTAATTATCTATAAGATTCAAATGACCATTTTCGACAACATCTGGCCTGGGTAACGCACACAAGTTACAGTACTAGAGTGGAAAGATGCAATTTCTCTCAGTTGTTGATAGCTACCCAGTTAAAACTCACTATATTTAAATTCGTTAGTCATGTTGTTTTATTATGATGAATTAAGACGCGCATCGTCGGCCTAAAGTAGGATACCGAGTAAGCAGAAAAATGTACGGCGATGAGACCGTACAAGTATTGGTCCCGAAGAAAACAACAATAACGTTCTTATGATACTAGATGGCGCCACGTGTCCCAGCCGGTTACTGTCAGATTCTAAATTGTCGCGAGTGAAGTCGCTGGCAAAAGCTAGTATTGAATAAATCTATACAATATAAGTGTATTAGACATGTAGTTAACTTCATCAAGTCACAAGTTCTTAGTCAAGACTTTAAGGCGATTAACACACTGCCACGCACCACGCAGCAACGTTAAAACACGCATTCACGAGCTACGGCTCGTAAATGCGTGTTTTAACGTTGCTTGTAAGTATCTTCGTTTGTATAGAGAACACGCACAGTCCAACACGCAGAAAATGCACCCACGCACGTTCATTCAGATCACGCGCCTACCAGCGGAGAAACATACGCACATGCGCGTGTGTGCGGGGCGAGACGCAAGGTATGGCACACCGAGTCTCGCAGTGCCGTGCGTGTTTTTGAATGGACTTAGTCAGAGCCGCCGAGAATCCACAAAACACAACAATGCGCGTGAGTGCGTAAAAAACCCGCACGATGATGCAGATCTGCACTCCCGCAAGTACACGCGTAGGTGCGTTGACACGCAACATGCAGCGTGATACGTCGCAGTCTGATAATCGCCTAAGGTCTTTTTTTAATACAATGAACCAACCAAACCCTTAATCAATACTTCCCTTCCACATAGACGGAGCCACCCATCATAAAAACAGAGGTAAAGCAAGAATGCGTGGACAGCAGTGAGGATGAAATCTGGATCGTTCAGACTGGCGATGTTGGAGACACTCAAGAGCTGCAGAACCTACTGTGTAGTGCCAAGGTAACCATCATCAGCCAATTTTGATATTTATGACTTTGAGTGTAAGGGTCAATATTACAAGAATGCCTGGACGACAGTGAGGATCAACCCATTTTAATACCTATGCCTATGAGTGGAAGGGTGAGTATTGCAAGAATGCGTGGACAGCATTAAGGATGAGATCTGGATCGTGAAGACTGCTGATGTTGAAGCCACTCAGGAGCTGCAGAACCTAGTGTATAGTGCAAAGGTAAGAAACGATGTGCTAAGGCGAAAGCGCCAGGGTTCCGAGCAATTTAAATTTTCTTACGTTTTTTGTCGTTCTGTATAGTGTCGGACCGAAAGAATAGCACCATCCCATACCTTCCCGTGGGTGTCGTAAGAGCCGACTAAGGGACTTGCCAGAAAATGGGCAGCAGCGTTCTCTGTGCTTTTGTAACAACCGTACTGCGATCGCCAACCCGCCTGCCAAGCGTGGCGATTATGGCAAAACCCCCCAAAATGTCAATGTGGCGACACTTGGGGGAGGCCTATGTCCAGCAGTGGACGTCTTTTGGGCTGAAATGATGATGATGATGACGGTGTCAGCCTGGATAATGATAAAAGTATGATTTGTGACCGTAATACGAATGTATCTCCAGAATTATAATCATTAAAATCATCAATACAACCCTCTAAGTTCATTTAATCCCATTAAATGTTTTTTCCATGAACTTTGAACTTTGATTTCAGGTCAAAGAAGACGGGCAGGACGGTGAATCTGAGAAGACACCCAAATGTTTTAATTGCAGGTATTTTAACATTTTTAGATCCTTTTAGGAGAATACGGGTTAATTTTTACACGTACGAGTACTTTCATCCCCTGGAAGAATGCTCATTACTACAGGGCATTTTTTTTGTAAATTAATCAGTGTAACTTCACAGCTTTTTCAACTTCAACAAACTAACTAACTTCACAAATTTTCTAAAATCATGCAAAGTTTCTGACTTGTTTTTAGGGTTCCGTACCCAAAGGGTCAAACGGGACCCTATTACTGAGACTTCGCTGTTCGACCGTCCGTCTGTCACCAGGTTGTTGTGGTCTGTTCTCATGAACCGTGATAGTTGAAATTTCTACAAATCATGTATTTCTGTTGCCGCTATAACACCAAATACAAAAAACAGAATAAAATAAATATTTAGGGGGGCTCCCATACAAAAAAAAAAATGATTTTTTGCTCGGTTTTTTATAAATAAAGGTACGGAACCCTTCGTGCGCGAGTCCGACTCGCACTTGGTCGGTTTTCTTTGATTTTGCTTGTTGAATGTTATACCGCTACCCATCATGTCTATGTAGTTTCGCTAATCAATTTTGTGTGTAAACATTCTACTTCTGGCACACAGTCAAGTGTTCACGACCGCAGATGGCCTGTCGAACCACCGCTGTAGACGACGGAACCGGAAACGGAAGTCCAAAGACCTGGTCAACCTCATATGTATACCCACTGAGGAGGACTTTTTGAAGGTATCCTGTTTAAAAGTGACGCTTATTATTTTAATCGCAAAGGTGGTGATTGTACCCGTCATACTAAACATCTTTAGAAGCAGTTGTATAGTATAGACGTCTGTATGGTGTCGGACGTAAAGAATAGCACCATCCCATATCTTCCCGTGGGTGTCGTAAGAGACGACTAAGGGACTTGCCAGAGAATGGGCAGCAGCGTTCTCTGTGCTTTTGGAACAACCAGTATTTTACATGAAGCGACTGCCTATCTGATCTCCACAACACAGTAACTGGGTAATACGATATCCCTTAGTAAGACTGGTCAGACTTTTGGCTTCAGACAACTCGGGACGACTGTCAAAGATCTACAAATGACAGCCGGGACCAACGGCTTGACGTAATTTCCGAGGCACGGAGGAAACTCGGTATGTAATTATGGTCAACCATCCACGTACCAACCTCGGCAAGCACGGCTTAACCTAATAAATCGACCTGTGCGGCTGTTATTATTAACAGTCGCAGCAAGCTAATTCGTCTAAAACAACAGGCTCGGCAGATGCTGATGAGATGATTATAATCTATGTTCTTTGATGCTTAACAGTATTATTTTGTGATAGAGAGCTCAGGGGCGCCCTCGGCCTCCCGATACAACGATAGACAACGATCTCCTTGTTATGGTAAGTACCTACACGTCGCATCATCATCATCATCATTTCAGCCCAAAATGCGTCCACTGCTGGACACAGGCCTCCCCCAAGTGTCGCCACATTGACATTTTGGGGGGTTTTGCCATGATCGCCACGCTTGGCAGGCGGGTTGGCGATCGCAGTACGGTTGTTACAAAAGCACAGAGAACGCTGCTGCCCATTCTTTGGCAAGTCCCTTAGTCGCCTCTTGCGACACCCACGGGAGGATATGGGATGGTGCTATTCTTTACGTCCGACACCATACAGAATACACATACATACACATAATAACACGTCGCATAGTATACCTAATAATACCATGTCTGTATTTCCAGAAGAGGTTAGGTAGGGAGAGAATATGTTGTAAATAAACCGTTTTAAACCAAAATCTGTGTTTTAAAACCCGTTTTAAATTTTGTTTAAAACGATTTGAAACTACGACCACGTGGGCCGTACATTGATTTTGTAATACTTTAAAAATTAAATTTAAAAGGCTAATTTAAATTATTTACCATTTTCATTAATACATGTGATTTAAGTGAAGACTCATACTTCATGCTTATACTACTTTTTATGATTAGACAGACTGAAAAGAATCATGAAATGCGTATTTATTAAAACACAACGGTATCGCCGCATTTTTATTTTGCACTGTACCGAAATCGCAATCGGTCTTGTTCATCACGTGTGAAGACCCAGTGCATTGTGCAAAAATAAATAAACCATTATTAAACCGCTAAGTGTGGTCTCTGCAACCCCGTCCGACCCCTTTGGGCCCGTTGCGAGACCCCTCGGGCCTCGCGCATTACGTGATCGCTGACGTCATTCCGCCAGCCTACACTTAAACCAAAAAAACGGATTAAAACAAAATGGTTTAAAACGTTTAAAATCCGTTTTGCATCTATAGGTGTAAGTCACATGTACCTAAATAGGGGCGGGCTGATTGCCAATAATACAACACAAATGCTGTCAACAAGAACACAGACTAATAAATACAGGCGTGCCATTGAGAATTTCCTAATACAAAAACCCAATAACCAAGTCTAGTTTGAGGTTGGTTAATGGCAAAAAAATAGGGAGCAGCAGTGGCCCAGTGGTGGCAGCCCCGACTTACGAGCAGTAAGCGGTTGGTTCGAACCCAGGCAGGTGCATTACTTTGTAATTTAATTCATCACCGCTACTGTCAAAGCGGTAAAGGAAGGCATCGTGAGGAAACCGGCATGTCCTAGAACTAAAAATTCGAAGACATGTGACATCTACCAATCCGCACTGGGCACGCGTGGTGGATTATAACCCATTCCTTCTTATAGAGAGGAGGCATGTGGCCCAGCAGTGGGAACATTATATACTGATGATGATGCGGAAAGACAAAAGGCTCGACCCATATTAAATGGGGCTAACTCACTGGGGGAATGTGGATGTTGTACTCTCTATACCTACACCTTTGGGGAACACACAGGCGTGCTTTTATGTTAAAATGTAATAATATTTCAGCTTCCCCGAAAACGTCGTAACCGGGAACCGACCTCCAACCCTCAGGTGGTGACCTGTCACAACTGTAACAAATCCTTCACGTCCAAAGTTAGACTCAAGTTTCATATGTAAGTAATCTGCATCCTTACTAATATTATATAGGCAAAGAAAATCTGTCGGTCTGCCTGTCATACTTTAGGAAACCGTAGATGTTTCGTATCGCGTAGAGATTTCGTAGCAGCGTAGCTACGGCGTAGCTCGTAGCAAAGTGTGTTGTGGTTAGGATCTTGCTTGCGGCTGAAAACATTTCGATGAAATTTCGCACCCAAGTAGCACCTTTTATCTAGTTTTAATTGTTTTATGTTTAGTGATTAATTTAGATTTAGAAATAAAGATTAATTTTAGTTATTTAATTTATTAGTTTGTTAATCGTTGTAATGCATTTTATCAGTAGCACCTGGATTACTACAGACAGCGTCATTAAGTAGTTACCCCCCTGGCGTACTCGGCCGGACTGTAGAGGGGTTAGCAGATACTGACGCTGTCTGTACATAGGATCCTTTTTTTTATTCCGGTAGAAAGTTCCCGTGAGATAGTTTCCGACTGGCAAGACATGTTGCAGAATCATCGGGTGTTCTTTTCACGCTATTAATTGGTCGTATACATCATCTGATCTTCCTCCCCTTGTCCCATGTTACTTGGGGCTGGACCAACACGTTTTTATCTTCGATTCTCCTCAGTCATTCGTCACAATCTCATTTACTCCTTTTTAGGGTTCAACTCAAAGGATCAAACGGGACCCTATTACTGAGACTTCGCTGTCCGTCTGTCGCCAGGCTGTATCTCTTGAACCGTGATAGTTAGCCAGTTGAAATTTCTACAGATTCTGTATTTCTGTTGCCGCTTAAACAACAGAATAAAATAAATATTTAAGCGGGCTCCCATACAAAAAAGTGATGTTTAAAGTGAAGTTTTTATAAATAATGGTACGGAACCCTTCGTGCGCGAGTCCGACTCGCACTTGTCCGGTTTTTTCTTCTTATGTCTTCCTCTCCATGCGACATTTGTATACATCTCTCTTTTAGTCACATGTGTTCCATCCCTCCTCATCACATATCCATATCAAGACAGACGACTCCCTTTCATCTTTTCTGTAACAGGCGCCACTTTCAACTTCCTCTTATATGCTCAATCCCAACTTTATCCATTTTAGTCACTCCACACAAACCCGCTCAACATTCTCATCTTTGCTGTGATGAACATGGATGAAAAAAGATTGCATGTATGCAATCTTTTTTCATCCATGTTCATCACTGCCCAAAAAACAAAGACCTACTAAACTGATAATTATTAATAGCAATCTATGTCCCACTGCAGAACAAAGGCCACACTTTCTTCTGGCCGGCGCTTAAGATAAAAGTCACGTTCCTCCTGATGATGATTGCAATTTCTTTTCTTTTCACTTCCCAGGCAGTTCCACGAAACATCAAACCCACCCCGAGCAGACGGACGCTACTCCTGCTCCGAGTGTGACGACGCCACCTTCGCTACGGAGACGGAACTCTTCGACCACGTGCACTTCCAGCATGACAAGCAGAAGAGGTGGCAGTGTCCTGTCGAGGGCTGCGGGAAGACTTTCTTCCTGAGGTAAGACGACATTTTTCTTTGGGTAAGAAGGTCTGTTCAGTAGTTGTACAGTCAGCCCCAAAAAGATGTAAACACGGACAAGGTACCACTTCATTGTCTACAACCATTATTCCATAATTGTGGGTACAGTGTTAAGCTGCTAAACACAGCAAAACAATACATTTCACCAAAACCCAGCAAACAATTAATTTCACCAAAACCCAGCAAACAATTAATTTCACCAAAACCCAGCAAACAATTAATTTCACCAAAACCTAGCAAACATTAATTTCACCAAAACCCAGCAAACATTAATTTCACCAAAAGCCAGCAAACATTAATTTCACCAAAACCCAGCAATCATTAATTTCACCAAAACCCAGCAAACATTAATTTCACCAAAACCCAGCAAACAATTAATTTCGCCAAAACCCAGACACAGGCCAGAGCCGGCCGGATACTAAACACTATGTCCACAATAGGGTAATCTTGATGAACCTAATCCATCACCCATACTCAAAACATTGTCTCGTAACGTAAACCTAATGTTTTGAGTATGGACGATAAATTAGGTTTTTCCATCAGGATTTTTTCAGTTGCAGCCAAGTAGTCTGGATTTGTGCCCGGTGGAAATAGCAGGGGCCCCTTTAACTGGCGAATTGTGGGAGTACTATTAGGTACACTCTGCCTAACCCTTCGGGGATTACAGGACTGATGTTATGTTTGGTTCATTGAGGGTTTTACATTAAATCAAATCAAATCAAAATCATTTATTTCAAGTAGGCCAGTGTAACTGGCCTACTTGAAATAAATGATTTTGAATAGTAGGCACTTTTGAATAGTCAAACAACAATAACATATTAAGCTACAGTCCCAGTCAGTCAAATTAGGAACGTTTGTTTGTGTGTGCAGGGCCACCCTTACGAAACACAGTCGCACGCACACGGACACGCGACGATACGTGTGCGTCACGTGCGACAAGCGGTTCTTAGACAAACAGACCTTGGATGAGCATGGAGTCACGCATTTACAGGTGAATTATATTTGCGTTTTATTGTAGTCATATTTTATAAGCTATTCTTGTTTAGTTCACAAGAGATGGATTGGCTACAGATATACAAGGTGTTGTTTTGTATCCTCGTCAAATTCAAGGAGGTAACTATGCTAATGATTCTCCTCCCGAATTAATAATAAAATGGGGTAGCTAATTTTATTTTCTTGAAAAACAAAATTGAAGTTTTAAAATTAAAATTGTAGTAATACAATTAGAGGGGATCGGCACTGTTACTTCTTATTTCATAACCTAGCAAGGAGAACAGCACGTCACCCATTTGATTGTCAAAGATTGAATACTACCTACTTTGTGAAATCTGTTACATGTACTACAATCTGTTTTTATGTAAATAAAGATATATTATTTCCTTTATTCATTTTATCACATATTATTTACATTTTTAAATATTTTTACAAAATTGTATAAAAAAAAAAAACATTTAAAAATATAAAAAATAGTAGCCCACCAGCATCGGGAACAGGGTCCGGGCTACCGGTGGTCAGGGCTCTTGAGAGAGGAACCTCCTGACAATACGTGCCGTGTCCAGAAGTACTGCTTTCTGAATCAAGCCCTTGATCCAGCTGCCAAGCGAAAGCCTACTAAGATGTTGGTCGAGGCTTTTGGCAATTAAGCCATTGGCCGACACGACTATCGGCACAATGACTTCTGTATTCACATCCCACATGTCGACAACCTCGCGAGCCAGATCTAGATATTTGAATTGCTTATCTTTCTCTGCTTTCACGAGGTTCTCGTCATGTGGAACCGTTATATCAACAATCATTGCGCGACGCTCCAATCGATCTATCACCACAATGTCAGGCTTATTGGCAACAATAGTCCTGTCAGTGATGATAGGTCGATCCCAATACAACGTGATATTACCATTATCGAGAACTGGATCGGGCGCATACTTATAGTATGGCACTTCTGATTCCACAAGCTTGTATTTCAAAGCAAGTTGCTGGTGGATAATCCTGGCAACGAGATTGTGTCTGTGCAAGTACTCTCCGTTAGCCAGACGAGAACAACCAGAAATAATATGTCGGATCGATTCTCCCGGACGGTGGCATGCCCGACACACGTCAACCGTCCCATCCTTCATAATATGTTTCCGGTAGTTGTTCGTCAACATGACTTCGTCCATAATCGCACAGACAAAACCTTCAGTTTCCCCAAAGAGGTTGCTGAATCGTAGCCAGGACACGGACGCTAGAAAATCTACATCGGGGCCATGAAGAGCCCGGTAGAAGCGCCCGTGAAGCTCCTTGCCCTGCCATACCTCCTTGCGATCATTAGTGTCTAATACTACAGGCTTGCGCCAGTTCTCGTTAGCCAAGAAGAGCGGGGTAAGGCCCTTGTCTACTGAGACCACATCTCGGTGCATCCCCACGTCGGCTTCTAGGAAGTATTCCCTGAGACTGCATACCTCACGGTTGTGCAGGGTCTTAGCATTTAAGAATCCACGACCCCCACACTTCCGCGGGATATACAGTCTCATCACCGACGACCGTGGGTGATGCATCCGATTTGCGGTCAGCAGTACGCGGACCCTCCTATCCAGGGCATCAAGTTCCGTCTGCGTCCATTTGAGTATGCCGAAAGAATACATCAAAACCGGCATGACCCAACCGTTGAAGGCGCGCACCTTGTTTCCACCTGACAAAAGACTGCTTAGCACCTTATTCAGGCGGCCAAAGAAACGTTCCTTCAACGATTGTTTCATGTCAGCAGTATTGATGCCTAATGCTTCCGACATACCCAAATACTTGTAGGTTTCTGTTGAAGAGAGGGATCTAAGGTGTACGGAATCCGAGAGTTGAGTTCCCACGGATTCCATAATCTTCCCTCGCTTCACATGCATGACTGCACATTTGTCCACACCAAATTCCATCCTGATGGCGCTACTGAAAGTTTCTGTTACCTTCAGTAGCTTCATCAGTTGCAAATTGTTGGGGGCAAAAAGTTTCAGATCATCCATGTAAAGAAGGTGAGATATGACCTGACCACCTCTCCTCAACCGATAGCCTAGACCTAAACCCTCCAGCAGTGTGCTAAGAGGGTTCAAGGCCAGACAAAACCACAATGGACTCAGACTATCACCCTGGAATATACCACGCTCGATCCTTATCGGTTCGCTGTTCCCCTGTATCTGTCGACATCCTGGATAGCGAAGGACTGTTCTCCAGCGCCCCATACATGACATCAGGAAGGTACGCAAAGTTGCATCTACTTTATACAACTCCAGCACCCTCATGAGCCACGTATGAGGCACTGAATCATAGGCCTTCTTATAGTCTATCCAACATGTAGACAGATCCTTTCGGAAGCGGCGAACCTGTTGGCTAATGGCCATATCAATGAGGAGCAGCTCCTTAGTACCGCGGGACCCGTTCCTACATCCATTCTGAGAGGGAGACATGATGGAATTACTCTCAATGTGTTGGTTAATTTTAGCTCTCAAAATGGATGTAAGAACTTTATAGACCGTTGGTAAACAAGTAATAGGTCTATAATTTTTGGGTTCCGCAGTACTACCTGATTTATGGAGCAAGTGGGTAATGCCTGTCGTCAAAAACTGAGGCAGCGACCCTGACTCTAAGGCTGATTGAAACTGGGACGCCAAGCGAGCGTGTGATCTTTGGAACCATTTGATCCAGAAGTTGTGCAGTCCGTCCGGCCCTGGAGATTTCCAGTTAGGTAACGGACGGACTGCACGAGCTACGTCTTGGGGGCTGATGATAATTGCCCCCATTTCTGATATTGGATCACACGCTTGTTCAACCTCCCGGGTCCAATCGCCCTCAGTGTGACTGACAGGCACCGACCAGATGCTGCGCCAGAACGAACACATGGCGTCATCATCTGGTAGACGCGTGTCAGTCACCCCTTGGTCTGGTCGTTCCCAAGCCCTATATACCCACCTTTCGTCGTTTTGGAAAGTACGATTCTGAGTGTATCGCTCCACACGCCGCTTGAACCTACGTATACGGCTTGCCCATGCACAGATCTTCTGCTTCAGGAAGTCGATACGCTCTGTGATGCAGGCCAAATAATCACGAGGATTAATTTCAGTTCCCGAGAACGCCCGCTTCACAAAGCGCATCACTCTAGGGCGAATATTGCCCTCCCTGAAACAGATTAACTTGCCGATGAGTACTCTAGCCTCACCGATACGCCGCTCAATCCTGCACTGCCAAGCTGGAATAGCTAATCTTGATCGTGTAGCTCGGTCATTGTTAGGAAATTTGACGTGAGCTACACAACATGCCGCTACAGCTGCGCAGTACAATATTGAGTGGGTATCAGCGAGGTCTTTGCTGTTGTCAAAACAGTTTGACAGCTGCGAATCTAGAGTACACACCAGCGCCTTGTTTTTCTTGTGCATAGGCAAACGAGGTAAACGCGGTCTAAGCTCAGGCGGTGTGGAACGGTACTCCCGGAACGCACTCTCCAAAGCGCTCCTCAATTCTGCGTTGCACTGGCTACTCACGGTTATAACTTCGTCATCATCCTCTTCACCACCGCGATCCGATCGCGGCGAAGCATTGGATACATTCGGCAGCTGCGCCGCGGTCATTGGCGAAGCAGGCGTAACGGGGTTACTCCGTGAGTCGAGGCGTAGTCGATCAAGTATATTGTCATCCAACATATGGTTACGCTGGATGACCCGCACCTGATCCGATAGTCGTTGCGCTGACACGCTGATAGCTGGCTCAAGCACCTGAAACAGAGAGAGCATCCGACCACGGTACGCAGTCAAGTTACTTCCCCCCTCAGTAGCCCCATAATATGCGCGCATGACGTTTTCATTAATGGACACAGTCCATCGCATGCGCGACACATTTCCACCGGCAGCGGGGATCCTGTTCGGGGCCTGTTGACCTCGAGGTCCCAAGCCCGCTGGTGGCCGTCCTCTTCCTCGTCGTCGTGGTGGTGATGGCGTCGACGGCGGGGAGAAAAACTCGTCGCTGGAGCTCGACGCAACTGCAGCGACCGGTGACACAGCGTACACGGATGTGGCGCGTCCCGGCGGCTGCGAGGCGGAGCTCAGCGACGAGCCCGGAGTTGGTTGGTGTGCCTTTTGTGTCTTGGCTCGGTTTCGGGTCAGCATCGGTGACAATATATTATTATTATTATTATGTGTTTTGTGAAAACCTCCTGGATTTGACAAGGATGCAAAACAACACCATGTGTTTATGCTCAAAATTCATACGTTTTGTTTGGTAATTGTCTAACGGGATAACTACCGGGATAGAAAGTATCCTTTATGCTATTCCAGACTTATCTATCCCTGTGCCAAATTTCATCCAGATCCATTCAGGAATTCTTTTTTTAAAGAGTAACAAACATCCAAACATCCTCACATACTTTCGCATTGACAATATTAGCAGGATAAAGAGTTTTCATAGAGGGTATCCCACTCCTGGGCAAAGGCCTCCCTCATTCCTTCCACTTTTGTGGATGTAGCGCCTAATTAACCGTAAATAATAATAAACAACGTGTTGCCCTCAGATCAAACCCTTCCAATGCCACATCTGCCTGAAGCAGCTGACGCGTCGCTCGCGCCTGCGCATGCACGTGCGCGCGCACGAGGAGGAGCTGGCGCCGCGCCTGGTGTTCGTGTGTGCCGTCTGCGCGAGGGCCTTCAGAGACCATCGCCATGCACAGGTCAGCTGTTACATTTACTTGTGTTTCCTGATCCAGATTTCGGTGCTATATCTTAGCTTAATATTAATGTATAAGGGTTACCCAATCACATTTTACACAATTACACCAATCGATCGATCGTCCATCGATGCCATCGATCAATCGTAGAATGGATGAGTCGACGTGGATCGATATTTTCTACTAGTTAAACCTATCGATCGATTAGAGAGACAAACCATTCTGAAGTTTTGGAGATCTAAGCTGACACACAGCCAGACACGAAAAGCAGATAAGAGGCCTAGTATTGTGTTTAGATATTTTAATGATAATAATACCAACCGGGCTCGCGGTCGTAAACGCAACTGCTGAGCATGTGGCCCTGACTACGATTCCCAGGTCATGCAGTGTTGTTCTCGTGTTGTTGGGTATTTCCATTACGAATTTCTCAGTAGCAACCACGTAGTATTGATATGTTGCTGGTTGCTGGCAATAGGCGCGCCCCTATTGCATGGAACTTAAACAGACTGGCGAAATGTGGGGTGTATATCTCTGCTTGACCCTCCGGGGATTACATGGGTGATGTTATACAATATTATTTTCACCCTTTATCGTCCCAGTACAGGGCAGGGGCTTTGCTTTCTCCTTTCCAATTTTTTTTCAGCTAGCAATAATATAGGGTTATTGGTAAAACACCAACAACCTCTTAAGAGGTCGTTGTACTCATCATTATGAACAACATTTACTATGGGACCAAAGCCGAAATCGTGAAAAAAAATCAGCTGTTCCGTACTTTATGTTCACATAACTCGTCAAAATGTAGGGAACAGCTCATATATTTTTCACAATTTCGGGTTTGGTCTCATAGTAAAAGTTGTTCATAATGATGAGTAGAATTACCTCTTAAGAAGTTGTTGGTGTTTTACCAATAACCCTGTATAACGATAAATATGTATTAAATAATCTTGTGTATAATATTATCTATGTATCTTAAATTTGTTAAATTTGTTCACAATAGGAGCACGCGAGCAAATCGACGGAATGCATCGAAGCATTTGCTAACGAGTTGAAAGAGGAGGCGGAAGAGGTATCCGTACAGTTGTCTCCCACCAGTGGCCTTGTGAGACACGCCGTACAAGTTGTCGGTGAGTTTAACCTATTATTACACAAGCTGAGCCGCGCAACTTCCTCTGCGTCACATTTTCCCCGTTTTTGCAACATTTTGCTCCGGTCCTATTTGTCGTAGCGTGATGTTTTATATCCTATAGCCTTCCTCGATAAGTGGGCTATCCCACACTAAAAGATTTGAAAGACTTTTCCATTCGAACCGGTAGTTCCCGAGATTAGCGCGTTCAGCCGAACAAACTCTTCAGCTTTAAAATATTAATAATCTCGATAACAACAATTGCAGCGTACATTTATTTATTTTACTATTTATGTATACACAGTATAAAACATAAAATATGTGAGTACAAAGGTAGGTACTGCTTATTTCGCAAGAAATTTCTGCCAGCAGACATGCGAAAGGAGAAATGAAAATAGTATATTTCATTACGAGTGCGGAAAGCCTGTCATTGCAAAGAGTTCCGACAAATGTCTACCCGAGCCGAGGCGCAGCCGAAGGTGAGGGTTGACAGTCGGAACAAGTTGCAATGACGGTCCCGCACGTGTACTGAACAACAATTTTTAATACAGTTGCGAAAAAATGAAGCAATTTAATAAAGAACATTTTTGGAAAATGGCGCCAACCGTTAAAGAATATAAGCAGAGTTTTTTTTTTTTTGTTTTCTTCACCCATTCTGGGTAGGCAAAGGGAACTATGCCCTACAGCCAAGTCTTCAGTAGAATTGTTTTATTGATATGAAATGAAAATTTAATGAGATGAAATGAAATGAAACCTAACCTTACTCATTGAATCAAATCATTAAATCTGATATTGAAACAAATTAGTAGCTTCTTTTTAGAAATATTTGCATGAATCATAAAAACTTCTACGATTTTTTTTGTGTAAAAACTTTGTGGTTGGTTTTTTCTTTTAGACATTATTTTGACAGTTGGGAAAGAGAACGCACGAGTTCGGAAAAGGTAAAGAAAAAGCTCGAGTGTGTAATAGCCCACATCCCGAACGCTATACGCCCCTGCAATACGCCACTTTTTGAGCAACTGTATTAAAAAGATATGTAGACGATAGTGTGTGAGAGAAGGAAGAGAAAAATGTGTCATTGTGCTTTACCTAACTTAACCTATACTATTATTTAATTACACATATAACTAAAAATATAAATATGTAATATATTAATGTTCGCTTAACTCGACAAAATGTTAGGAACCGTTGATTTTTGGCTATTTTGTGTTGGTGTATTAGTTAAAAAATTGCTCAAAATGATGTGATGTGATGTAAATTTTATGAATTTGTGTAGTTAGAAATAACATAATTATAATGTTGAGGAAGTTTCGTGTCCATTAGTCACTTTCCTGTATTTTTACAATGGATATGTATTATAGGATAAGAGTCCCTCCTAAAATCACATGAGGTTTTTAGGCCAGTTTTAAACCCCCTCCCCCTTGGTGATACGTCGTGAGCTTTTAGGCTACCCCTCCTAGCATCACATGTATTTTTGAAAACCGGCCAAGTGCGAGTCTTACAGGAACACAGGGTTCCATAGCCCCAAACAATATAATAACAATATTTTGAACTGTCATTCATTAGTTAGTAGTATTAGTTAGTAAACTTCCACTCAACCGCAAAACTAAATTTGTTTTTCATAGTATGTTAATGAAAAACAAAGTTACTGCTGCAGTTTGATGAAAAAGTCCCATATCTCGAAAACGAAACATCGTATCTTATTGAAACCAATTTTCGTTGATAGTTTTTTTTTACGTTCTACAATTCTAAATATTTTTAGAATTTTCGTCCTCTTACTTTAGAAATTAGAGGGGGGGACACACATTTTACCACTTTGGGAGTGGCTCTAGCGCAAACTAATCAGTTTAGAAAAAAAATATATTAGAAACCTCAATATCATTTTTGAGGACCTATCCATAGATAAATATAAAATAAATATAAAATATAAATATCCATAGATAGATAAAAAAAAATTTTTGGTTTTCAGTTCTAAGTATGGGGAACCCCCAAAACTTATCGTCTTTTTTTCTATTACTGTGTGAAAATCTTAATGCGATTCACAGAATACATCTATTTACCAAGTTTCAACAGTATAGTTCTTATAGTTTCGGAAAAAAGTGGCTGTGACATACGGACGGACAGACAGACATGACGAATCTATAAGGGTTCCGTTTTTTGCCATTCGGCTACGGAACCCTAAAAAGTAGATATATTGAGTGTCCACAGACATACAAAAATATATTTTCAGATTTTTAAACACAGATTCGCTCGTTCAGCTTATTTCATGATCCCGCATCCCCCCAATCTTAATAAATCGTTTTTTTTTTTCTGACCCCATCCCCCGTGATCGAACCTCAAGGCTGATTCCTAAGGCCTTATGATACTTGCCCTTACTGCGACGTCACTCAAACTCACCGTGACTATGTATATGTTTTTGTTCTCCAGAATCCCCAAAACTATCAAAGCCGATAAAACGGCAAGTATCAGCAGAGGTGGCCGCTCCATTGCTGTCTCAGTTGGCAGACGAAGCGCGCGCTCTCATCCGAGTGGTCGAGATTGAGAAGGCGTTCCGATGCGAGTATTGTGAAGTGTTAGTATTTATTACTGTACTAATTAAACTAGTTAGCAAAACTGTAGCATAAGCATCATCAGCCTGTAATGTTCCCACTGCTGGGACACAGGCCTGCTCTCCATAAGAGGGAGTGGGCTGTAATCCACCACGCGGGCCCAGTGCGGGTTGATAGATGTCACATGTCTTTGAATTTTGAGTTCTAGGACATGCCGGTTTCCTCACGATGTTTTCCTTCACCGTTATAAGAGCAGCGGTGATGAAATAAATTCGATAAATTCGATTCGATTAAATGAATCCGCCTGCCTGGGTCAGAACTCAAGGCTTACTGCTCGTAAGTCGGGGCTGCCACCACGGGGCCTCTGCAGCTCTAAACTGAAGACGTGATGATAAAACAAAAAGAAAAGCTCATACTTCAAGTACCCAGCCACACTAAATACTCAATCTTCTTCTTAGCGTGTCTATGAAAATTCTAATCAAGTTAGCCCAAAATTTTGCGACATTAAATGTATTAAACATTAAATAAAAAAAAAACTTTAAATATATTATATAAACATTAAATGTCCATTTTACATTCATCTATGAATCTCGACCTGAACATGTTTTCCTTGCTTCGGTCAACTTGTGTCCTTTCCTTGCTTCGTCAACTTGTGTCCGGAGTCTTTTTCGAAAAGAGAAACGAGTTTTGTCCACGGAAGAATCGACATATCGACAGATAGACAATGACAATGTGTCAGTTGGTCGATTCTTCCGTCGACGTAGCCCGTTTCTACAGTGGTCATGCTACGCGTGCTGGCATTAAGTCCGCCTATGTATCACACTTATAAATGAAGTTTAAATTAATAAGACGTTTCCATTTCGTTTTGTTCCAGTGTGTTCTACCTGGAAGGCCGTCTGAACGCTCACCGCGCGATACACAAGGGCGTCAAGAATCCCTTCACCTGCCACATCTGTAAAGTTAGCTTCGCTACTTATTCCAGGTATGTATGGTATGTATGTATGGTATGTATGCTAGGTATGTATGGTAATGACATTTCACATGATTCTTATATTCATTACCCGACTGCGGTGAATCCCAATAAGAGGGTTATGTGTTTGACTTGTATGTATGTGTGTCCATTTGATTCTCGTAACTCCTAACCGGATGAACGGACTTCGTTCGATTCGTCTTGGTGGCACAAGTGTCACTAGCTTTATTAAAATTAAACAGCATGCCATTCCATTTTAATAATTTATTGGGGTCGGTTTCCAGTCTTACCGGATGTAGCTGAATCCTAGTATTTTACATGGTACGACTGCCTATCTGACCTCCACATCCTAGTTAGTACTGGGTAATGCAGTACCCCTTGGTAAGACCAGTTGTCAGACATTCGGGCCACTGACTACATGTAACGACTGTCAAAGATCTACAAATGACAGCCGGGACCAACGGCTTAACGTGCTTTCTTTCTTTTTCGGTAAGGTGCTTTTAAGGTTCAATCTCTGCTTTAGTCCAGATTTTCGACCTAACTCATTTTGTTAGCATAAAGAAGCCTCTCGTATCTCCTCCTGCAGATGCACAACCCACAAAACGACCCACGGCTTCTACAAGCGCTCGCTAGCCGACGCGAAGAAGCAAGCTGACGGGCACGCACAGTCCGACGCCGACTCGGCTCGCTCCGCGACCGGCATACTGGGATACGGCGACTTTCCTGTCGTCAAGCACTTCCTGTGCGAGGTAACATTAGCTTTAGAAGATACCTCAGACCTGACATCAGTCCTGTAATCCCCGAAGAGTTAGGCAGAAGTGTACCTTATAGTACACACACATTTCGACAGTTATGTTAAATCCAATGTAGTAGAGAGCGAGCTCTGGCTCTGTATGGTGTCGGACGTAAAGAATAGCACCATCCCATATCTTTATTCTGCTCCTCCTTAAAGGACATTAAAAGTGATGTTAATATTTTATTACAAAACTAGCTGTCCGGCGCAACTTCATTTGCGTCACATTTTCCTCGTTTTCGCAACATTGTTCATTGCTGCTCCACTCCTATTGGTCGTACCGTGATGATATATAGCCTATAGCCTTCCTCGATAAATGGGCTATCTGTTAGATAGCCCATTTATCGAGGAAGGCTATAGGCTGAAACAATTTTTCAAATCGGACCAGTAGTTTCGGAGCCTATTCAATGCAAACAAACAATCAAATCTTTCCTCTTTATAATATTAGTTTAGATTTAGATAAATAATTTTGTGTTTGTACTCCAGGACTGCGGCCGCTCATACCTACACTGGACGTACCTACAAGTACACAGACGCATGAAACACGCGAATGAAAACTTTCTCTACAACTGTAACCAGTGCGAGCTTACCTTTCCCAACAGGTAAATTAACCTATTTAATTTTAATTAAAGTGAGACGTTGGATGGATGGATGGATCGTTTGATCGTTTGTATTGGACGTGCCTAAGCTTAGGCCGGACTCCACTAACTATTCCGCTTCGTGTGTCCACCGAAGCTGTGCAGATAATTGCAAAGCGGAGAGAAGAAGAGATGTGCAAAGTGGAGAGAGGAAGAGATGTGCAAAGCAGAGAGAAGAGATGTGCAAAGCGGAGAGAAGAAGAGATGTGCAAAGCTCAAACAACCACACGTCGCTTACAGCACGCCGCTCACGTCTCTTCTTGTCTCTGCTTTGCGTTTTGCCTGCTTAGCCGCCGACTGCGGAGGCTGGCCGAAACAATTACGAGACATCTCCGCTCCTTTCTGTTCAACCGTTACCACTAAAGTTAAGCGGTGACGGGAAGTGTTAATAACGAAATTCTATTGGCGGTTTGCAACACATCTCCTCTGCTCTCGTCTCGTCTCCACTTCGGTAGAGTCCGGGCTTTAGTATTTTTAGGTTAAGAAAAAAAATGACATTATAGAGTATCAAAATAAAAAAAAACACGTCACTGATTCAAATTAAGCTGATAATCAGCACTTTTTGAACGTCAAAATTACAAGAGACAGTCCCTCAAAACGCCCGTTTTAGCTGGGAAGAAGAAGTGGCGGAACAAACTCCCCTAGCAACACATCTGTCTGTTAGGTTAGAAGAACCAGATTCTATACAATTTTATTCAAGTTTATATAAACAAAGAATCCATTACATCAAATTAATGTCACATGTAAGCTAGCACACACTAATAAAATAAAATATTAAAAAATATACTCAAAAATCAATAAAGCCTCCAGACACAAAGGGCGTGCCCGCTTACACGTGCATACAGACGAAAAAAATAAAAATAAATTAAAAACGCTTGAACGTCCATACATACTATATATTTGTATGAGTGGAGGTTCAACTACATAAAGAAAAGGAAAGTAAAAAAATAAAGTAAAAAATATGTATGCATGAAGTTGTATAACATATCAGTAAGCTATTTTGGAGAAAGAACATAAACATTGTCTTGACCAACTATTCTTATCGTCGTCTTCGGCTCTGCAATCTCTTTATGAATGTGAAACATTTACAAATGATCTTGTAAAAAATGGCTTTTTATGTGAAAACAGTTGGAGCCTGGCGTATCATCGTAAGAAGGTTCACGGGAAGACAGGTGCCGACGACCCTGGAACCGCCAACAAGAATAACAGGGATGATTATAGGTATACTCCATATTTTATTACTCTACCGTAGTAAACTTCATAACCCAACCCTCCAAATCGAGGCTAACCTAGCCTACTGTAAGTTAGGTTAGCCTCGATTATGTGTAGTTCTATATGGTGTCGGACGTAAAGAATAGCACCATCCCATATCTTCCCGTGGGTGTCGTAAGAGCTGACTAAGGGACTTGCCAGAGAATGGGCAGCAGCGTTCTCTGTGCTTTTGTAACAACCGTACTGCGATCGCCAACCCGCCTGCCAAGCGTGGCGATTATGGCAAAACCCCCCAAAACGTCAATGAGTCGACACTTGGGGGAGGCCTATGTCCAGCAGTGGATGTCTTTTGGGCTGAAATGATGAATGAATGATGATGTGTGTTTCATTAGATGAACCATTCCTTTTCAATCTTGAACGTTACCCTGATTTAAATCATGAGTGAAACATATTAGCTACACACTGAATACTATAGTCGTGAAATACGGAATCAGTAATAACTGTAGTAAATTTATTGAAAAGGAACGGTTCATCTACTGTCACACGCGCCATCCTACGGCGAAACGACTCTAAAAGGATATTGACGGCACGGTCGGCGCAGTGGTTGAGCGATCGACTGCTGCGCTGCGTGTCGCGGGTTCGATCCCCGCACGGAACAGTTATTTGCTTGGCCTGCAGATAGTTGTTCTGGGTCTGACTGTTTGTGTATGTGAGTTTAAATGTTTGTAAACGCACCCATGATGCAGGAGAAATTCCTAGTGTGGAGTATAGTTAAAAAAAAAGAGAAATACCTCTCAGGCATGCTGGTTTTCTCACGATGTTTTCCTTCACCGAAGCCAGTGATAATTATACAATACGCACATGAATCCTAAAAATCGGAGGTGCGTGTCTTGGGTTCGAACTCGAGGCTGATAAATAAGAAGTATTGAAGGCATTATATATACAAAGTGTAACGTTAAATGCGCAAAACCTCAGACACCCCAAATGATTTTTAATTCAATTAACCTAATTCTGAGGGATAAAAAATCATTAAAAAAAACGTAAAGGTTTTATGTGCTATTTTAGTTTTACTGAAAATTCTGATCGTTTCTTTCTTTCTTTATTTTTTTCCCGCGTGTGAGAAAATTTAAATTGGACGATAAACAGTTGTGTTTTTTTACCTATTTTGGCGGGTTTGCGCACGTTATGGCTTGACCTATGAACAAATAGTCAGGGCAACATTTTTAATGAAGATTTTTTGAAAAAAATGTGATCTATTTTAAAAAGTGATTCAATTGATTCTGCTCGTTATTTTGATCAAACTATTTTCAGGTTTTGCGCATTTAACGTTACACGTTGTATATACCTAGTTTTATTCAGGATACCATGTCGGGATTGTAGCGAGGTGCTGCCGAACAAAACAGCCTTGTACAAGCATCGGAAGAAAGAACACAGCGATGGGGCTACTCGGGGATATACCAAACCAGGTAGGAATATTCAATACACTTTCATAAATATTTAAAAAACACAGTACCTTAACACGGGATGAATGCGAGGGAGAATAGGGACTAAACTTTGAATCGGATTTCATCGTTGAATACAAATAATTCGTCACTAAAAAGCTATTGGGATCATTTCTGTTTAAATTTAATCAACAATAGAGCAGCGTTTCCCATTAGCCGGGTCGCGACCCGGTACCTGGCCATCAAAATAAAATACGGGGTCGCAACAGTCCCGCATTGTTATAGATATAATACCTGATATCGATCGATGTATTGTAAATTTTCGTAAGCGGTGAGCGTGCGGGCGCGTGCTTACCGCTGACTGACAAAAGAGCGCGACGGCGAGGTGCGTGCATCTCCACTAAAATGCCCGAAGTACAGTGCCCATATTGTATTGCCTCTTAGTGCTCCTGGGAACTACAGTTCCCACACACACTACTATGTGGGTCACGAAGGGACAGTGTGAAAATTACCGGGCCATGGCAGAATAATGTTTGGGAAACACTGCAATAGACTATTTTTAGGCTACCAATAATATTTAAATAACGTGAAAATCCCTTTCGAAGTTTCGTCCCGATTCATCCCAGTGTCCCCTATTCACCCTATTTTACGGTACTTTAACAAGTATAATATGGCTAGAAAAAAGGTGGCAGATGAGATGACGAGTAATAAAGAGGTATCGAAGCGGCATCGCTCCCGTTTTGTATAGGTACAGTAGTGAATCCACGGGAACGCTTTAAATACAGCCAATAACACTCGGGAATAATGCAGCTTTTCGTTAGTGAAAGACTTTTCGGAATCGGAAGTTCTAAGGATGACCTCCATACATCCAAATTTAAAAACCTACAAACTTTACCACTTTATTATTGGTATAGAAGAAGACATGAAGACATTCATTTAATTGTGCTTCTGTGTGTTGTGCTAGGTCTTTTGTGTGCACTGAAGAAATGATTTATCTGTCTATATCTACATGCTACATCATCTTACTGCCTTTGTCCCATGTTATTTGGGGTCGGCGTTAAGTTTTTAGGGTTCCGTAACCAATGGGTCAAACGGGACCCTATTACTGAGACTTCGCTGTCCATCCGTCCGTCTGTCACCAGGCTGTATCTCATGAACCGTGATAGTTAGCCAGTTGAAATTTCTACAGATTATATATTTCGGTTGATGCTATAACAACAAATACTAAAAACAGAATAAAATAAATATTTAAGGGGGGCTCCCATATAAAAAAGTGATTTTTAGGGTTCCGTACCCAAAGGGTCAAACGGGACCCTATTACTGAGACTTCGCTGTCCGTCCGTCCGTCCGTCCGTCTGTCACCGGGCTGTATCTCATGAACCGTGATAGTTAGCCAGTTGAAATTTCTACAGATTATCTATTTCTATTGACGCTATAACAACAAATAATAAAAACAGAATAAAATAAATATGTAAGGGGTGCTCCCATATAAAAAAGTGATTTTTTTTGCTCGTTTTTATAAATAATGGTACGGAACCCTTCATGCGCGAGTACGACTCTCACTTGGCCGGTTTTTTTTATTCCAATTTACCCTGTCATTCGTCCGCTATCCTTTTAGTACTTTTTCCTCCTCATCGTTTCTCACACAATACATCCATATTTTCTTTGGTCTTCCTCTCCCTCTCCGTCCATCCACATTTATATTCAGTCACAAGACAGGTGTTCCATCCCTCCTCATCACATGCCCCATACTAAGATAGACGATTGCTTTTCATGTTTTCTGTAACAGGCGCCACTTTTAAAAAATTCAGTAGATGTTAACAGAGTATTCATTGCACAAAAAAAATGTGTCAGAGCTGTGTATGGAGCAGAATATTTAAAGCATTGTAAGCCATTATTTAAAGCGCTAAAAATTCTTCCACTTCCTTGCCTATATATTTTCGAGATTTGTATGTTTATAAAAAGGTATTCGCACATGTTCCCATTGTATGAACACATTTCTAAAAGAGTGAAAAGCAGAAGCCCAAATAAATTACTTGTACCTAGCCAGAGACTACATTTGTATAGCAGGAATTCCAATTGAATGGCAATCAAAATATTTAACCATTTACACCCACGCATCAGAGTGTTGCCCATTAACAAATTCAGGAAAACACTATTTGAATGGCTTTTAGACAACTGTTTCTATTCAATAAATGATTTTTTAAATTTTAAATTTTGACATTTTATACATTTTTTTTAAAAATTCTTTGTTTGTATGTATACCTATTGACATGTATTATCATTTTTTTTTTATCCTTGACATTATATAATTAGTAAAATTTGACTTTTCACTCTACTTTCCAACTTGACATTGTATTAAAATCATATTATAATTACATTAATGGGGATATATCTTAATTTTGCGTTTTTGATGACATAATAACTATTATAAATATATTGTTGCGGCCTAAAACTTGGCCACTTTGGCTTTTTATGCAAATTTTAATATTTCTATACCGGCAACGGTAGTGTATGTGATACTGTTTAATATTAAGATCCTAATGTACCATTCACTCAGAAATCAATATTATTATATTCTAAACTTGCTCATTTCTAACTAGAAAAAGATATGCTACGCTGACCCCAAATAAATTGGGATAAATAATAATAATAATAATAAATATAATATATAATATATATATTAATTCAATATCTCGTTGAGACGCACTCGATACTGTATTGTGGGGCTGTAGCGGCTTGTCGTTTAGCTAACGTCAAATTCCCAAAATTTGACGTAGCTACTCGACCAAAACCAGCCGTACCAGCCTGGCAACGCAGGATCGAGTGCCGTATTGACGGGGCCAGGGTACTCATCGGCAAACTATACTGCTTCAGGGAGGGGAATACACGCCCACGTGTGATGCGCTTTGTGAGGCGGGCATTCTTGGGGACTGGAATCAGCCCTCAAGAATACATGTCACAAGTCACAGAGCGCATCGACTTCCTGAAGCAGAAAGTTTATGCATGGGCGAACCGTATTCGGCGGTATAAGAAGCGTGTTGATCGGTATTCGCAGAATCGCATGTTCCAGAGTGATGAGAGGTGGGTATACAGAGCTTGGGAGCGAACCGAACTAAATGTGACGGACGTGTGCCGCCCAGATGGTGCTGCTACGAGTTCATTCTGGCGCAGCATCTGGTCGGTGCCCGTCAGTCATACGGAGGCTGATTGGATGCGAGATGTTGAGCGAGTGTGTGAGTCTTTCCCACAAATGGAAGAAATTTCAATAACACCGTTAGATGTTGCCAGGGCAGTTCGTCCGTTACCGAACTGGAAATCTCCGGGACCGGACGGACTGCACAACTTCTGGCTCAAATGGTTTAGTAGTTCACACACTCGCCTGGCATCTCAATTCCAGTCATGCTTAGAGTCTGGGTCGCTACCAGAGTTTCTAACAACGGGTGTTACCCACCTGCTCCATAAGTCAGGTAGTCCTGCGGAACCCAAGAATTATAGACCGATCACGTGTTTGTCGACGGTCTATAAACTTCTTACATCCATTTTGAGAGAGAAAATTAACAAACACATCGATAGTAATTCTATTATGTCGGCCTCTCAGAATGGATGTAAGAACGGGTCCCGTGGAACTAAGGAGCTACTCCTCATTGACATGGCCATTAGCCAACAGGTTCGTCGATCCCACAAGGATCTGTCGACATGTTGGATAGATTACAAGAAGGCCTACGACTCTGTGCCACATACATGGCTCATGAGGGTGCTGGAGTTGTACAAGATTGATGCAACTCTACGCGCCTTTCTTGAGTCGTGTATAGGGCAATGGAAGACGGTCCTTCGATATCCAGGATGTCGACAGATCCAGGGGAACGATGAGCCTGTATGGATTAAACGGGGAATATTTCAGGGCGACAGTTTGAGTCCTCTTTGGTTCTGTCTAGCCCTGAATCCTCTAAGCACATTGCTGGAGGATTCAGGTCTAGGCTACCGGTTGAGGAGAGGTGGTCAGGTCATATCTCACCTTCTTTACATGGATGATCTGAAACTCTTTGCCCCTAACAAATTGCAACTGATGAAGCTACTGAAAGTAACTGAAACTTTTAGTAACGCCATCAGAATGGAATTTGGTGTGGACAAATGTGCAGTCATGTATGTAAAGCGAGGAGAGATTATGGAATCCGAGGGAATCCAACTCTCGGATTCCATACACCTCAGATCTCTCTCCTCATCCGAAAGTTATAAGTATTTGGGTATGTCGGAAGCGTTAGGCATTAACGTAGCTGACATGAAGCAATCGTTGAGGGAGCGCTTCTTTGGTCGCCTGAAGAAGGTACTAAATAGCCTTCTTTCAGGCGGGAACAAGGTGCGCGCCTTCAACGGTTGGGTCATGCCGGTTTTAATGTACTCTTTCGGCATACTCAAATGGACTCAGACCGAACTGGACGCCCTGGATAGGAGAGTTCGTACACTGCTGACCGCAAACCGGATGCATCACCCACGATCATCGGTGATGAGACTGTACATCCCGCGGAAGTGCGGGGGTCGAGGCTTTTTAAACGCTAAGACCCTCCACAACCGCGAGGTGTGCAGCCTCAGAGAATATTTTTTGAAAGCCGAGGTGGGTATGCACCGAGATGTGGTCGCAGTGGATAAGGTACTCACCCCGCTGTCCATGGCTAAAGAGAACTGGCGCAAACCTGTAGTACTTACTACCGATGACCGCAAGGAAGTATGGCAAGGCAAGGTGCTTCACGGGCGCTTCTACCAGGCTCTTCATGGGCCTGATGTAGATTTTCTAGCATCCGTATCCTGGCTACGATTCGGTGACCTCTTTGGGGAAACTGAAGGTTTTGTCTGTGCGATTATGGACGAAGTTATGCTGACGAACAACTACCGGAAACATATTATGAGGGACGGGACGGTGGATGTGTGTCGGGCATGCCACCGTCCGGGTGAGTCCATCAGACATATTATTTCTGGTTGTTCTCGTCTGGCTAACGGCGAGTACTTGCACAGGCATAACCAAGTAGCCAGGATTATTCACCAGCAACTTGCCTTGAAATATGAACTTGTGGAATCTGAGGTACCGTACTACAAGTATGTGCCCGACCCAGTTCTCGAGAAAGACCATGTCACGCTGTACTGGGATCGGCCTATCATTACTGACAGGACTATTGTCGCCAATAAGCCTGACATAGTGGTGATAGACCGATCAGCGCGCCGCGTAATGATAGTCGATGTTACCATCCCGCATGACGAAAACCTCGTGAAAGCTGAGAAAGAGAAACAAATAAAATATCTCGACTTAGCTCACGAGGTTGTCGATATGTGGAATGTGGACTCAGCTATCATTGTGCCGATTGTCGTAACGGCCAATGGCCTTATGGCCAAGAGCCTCGACGACCATCTGTCGAAGCTTTCACTTGGGGGTTGGATCAAGAGCCAGATTCAGAAGGCAGTACTCCTCGATACGGCCCGCATTGTGAGGAGGTTCCTGTCTCTGCAGCCCTAACCACCGGTAGCTTGGACCCTGCTCCCGACACCGGCGGAAACCTGTTTTTTATATTTTTAAATGTTTTTTTTACCTTTTTTGTTTTTTAAGAAATATTTAAAAATATATAAAATAAGAAGTTAAATGAATAAAGGAAATAATAATAATATAGCTTTATTTCAGACATACGTCCATTAATTTCTACAAAGAAAGCGTTAGTATGGTTGTTAGTAGAACACACACAAAAGAAAATAACAAGGTGTTAGTAATTTGTTAGTACTTAAACAAAAACAAGTTTATAATAATAATTAAAACCTATTTCCTATTTCTGTGCAGGTGTACACTTGCCCAGTACACAGTAAAAGGACTATCTATTTTATACGCTAACGTGCTGAGGACAGCGTTGGTGCTACCACGGACCCTGCTCATCATCGACGCAGTTCTTTTCCTGATGATGGAGAAGAAGTCATCGATGTAAGCATCCGCAAACATTGCGGAAGCACTGCAGTACCGGGGTTTCCTCAACACTGCCCTCAGCGCGTCATTGTACTGAACACGCAGGGCGTTGTAAGCCCGCCGCGTAAAGTTGATCCACAGACTGCACGTGTAAAATGACTGACAGAAGGCTCTGAAAAGTAACAGTTTTACATCTGTGGTACATCGTGCGAATCTGCGGGCCAACATATTGCAGCGGACTGCCAACGCCCTCCTTTCCCTCTCTAAGTCTTCATCGTCCTGTAGCCTATCTGTCAGTATGTGACCCAAGTATCTTATTTTAGACACCCTCTCGAGTACCGACCCACCGATCTTAATTGGCGGCACATTTAAAGGAGCCTTGTTACCTGATTTGCATAGCATGAAAACACTCTTACTCGCATTATACTTGAGTCCATGTGACAGGGCATACGATTCACAAATGAACAGAAGTCTCCTGAGCGCACTTACTGACGGGCTCAGCAGAACCATGTCGTCCGCATAACTAATATTGTTGATCATTTTTCCGTCTATTGAGCATCCGACCCTGGTTCCGCTGAGCCTGCCAATCAGCTGATTAACAAACAGGTTAAACAAACTCGGGGAGGTCAATCCGCCCTGCCTAACCCCGCACTTCAAGTAATATTCCTGACTCTGTGTATTGGCCCATCTGACAGCATTCTTTTGATTACTGTACCAATATTTGAGAAGAGATACAAGCTCCCTCGGCACAGTGGTCTCTTCAAGCAGTTTATGCCAAAGAATATCATACGACACCAGGTCGAAGGCCCTTGAGAGATCAAGGAAACACGCATATACTGGTGTCTTCCTGTCGGTATAATACCTTACAGTTTGTTTCAGACACATAATTGCCATTTCCGTTGACATTTTGGGTCTGAACCCAAACTGCAAGTCATGTATCTGAAGGTGTTCGCTCAGCTGCGCGTTCATGAGACTGTCAAGGACCTTCGCCATAGTTGTGGCCAATGATATAGGGCGGTAATTATGCTTGTCAGATGGATCCCCGGTTTTGTTTTTTATTATTGGAACCACTACTGTTTTCATCATATCATCCGGAATAAACGAATGTCCGACACAAAAGTTAAACAATAGACTCAGGACTCTGGGCAAATGTACACCTGCATATCGCAAATGCTCTATACTAATACCGTCATGACCTGGTGACTTTCCCCGCTTCATCTTTCTTATAACATTTTTCACATCTGATGACTTAATTCGACCGTACCTCTCACCAGGTCTGACGTCTGGTCCACTTAAATTATTAAAATCACACGGCAACGGTTCTACAGTAAACAGATCTTTAAAAACATTTGCAATATTTTGATCCCCTACGGCACCGTCGACGCTCACAGGAACGCTCGACTTAGGATTCAACTGCCCCGTTTTTTTCCAAAAACTACTAAAATCTTTAGCCTGATGTTTGGCCGCCAGTATGTCCATTTTTATTTGATCGGTATTATCCTGGCACCATTTCAAATTCTTTTTAAACTGTTTTCGGGTTTCACACATACTCAAATACAAGGGCCCTGCGCGCGGCTTCCCCTGGATAACCCAGTTACTAAAACTAAGCCGAGCCTTCCTGTGTGATTCTCCTACGTGCTTGTTCCACCCTACAATACATTTCTTTTTATTTATTTTACTAACAATTCGAGTTTTCTCCGAGGCACCACTCAAGATAGACTTAATCTTAGCGTACATTGTGTTGATTATGCGCCTATGATCTACATTGTCACATGTATAGTCACAGCAGTCCTGCAATTCCACTGGAAAGTCTATGTCACGCAGTGCCCCGTTGCACAGCTCCCTATATTTACAAATTTACTCATCATTTCTTATCCCCCATAAGGTTCTGTTATCTATGTCTCTATTTACAGCAGTTTTACTTGGTATACACTTAATATTACATGTTATTTCTAACGGAAAGTGGTCAGACCATGACACTTCATACAATACCTTAATATTTTCAATTGTTTGAAATGCCATTGACGTAACCAGGCAATGATCTATATAGGCGATAAAGGCAGGAGAATGGTGGTGATGACAGTAGTTAAACAAGTTTAAATGACGTCATACGAGTTCACATAGCTTGAAACACGTTGATATTTTCGTTACAGCAATCGCCAACGTCCATACTACGTTGAATACACCGGTTCTCGTCCGATCACCGAAGTTAAGCAAC
Organism: Cerastis rubricosa; assembly: GCA_949152445.1. Lineage (NCBI taxonomy): Eukaryota > Metazoa > Arthropoda > Insecta > Lepidoptera > Noctuidae > Cerastis > Cerastis rubricosa. The sequence goes on along the minus strand of OX424550.1, from coordinate 3,407,863 downwards.
ATCGGGCGCGGTCAGTACTTGGATGGGTGACCGCCTGGGAACACCGCGTGACGTTGGCTTTTTGCTTTTTGACTTACTTTTTGGAATTTGGGAGTATTACACAACTATCGAGGAAGATTGGGCATTATAATGTTTTTAAAAAAAAAATACTGGTTATCTACTCTAAAATGGTCACCGTCGAAAACATCACGCCTGTGCATATCCCCTGAAGATGTATGCAGAGTTGGATTTAAACAAATACTCCCACATTGTTGGCCGTTTGCTTTTCGACATTCTTTTTGGAATTATCATAATCTTCCTGACCTTGTCCCACGTTTCCTTTTTAGGGTTCCGTAGCCAAATGGCAAAAAACGGAACCCTTATGGATTCGTCATGTTGTCTGTCTGTCTGTCCGTCCGTATGTCACAGCCACTTTTTTCCGAAACTATAAGAACTAAAATGTTGAAACTTGGTAAGTAGGGTAGTAGGTATTCTGTGAACCGCATTAAGATTTTCACACAAAAATTGAAAAATACAATAAATTTTGGGGGTTCCACATACATGGAAATGAAACTCAAAAAAAAAAATCATCAAACCTATTCGTGTTGGGTATCTATGGATAGGTCTTCAAAAATGATATTGAGGTTTCTAATACCTCTTTTTTAAACTGAATAGTTTGCGCGAGAGACACTTCCAAAGTGGTAAAATGTGTCCCCCCACCTAATTTCTAATTTCTAAAGTAAGGGGAGGAAAATTCTGAATAAAAATAGTTTTGTAGAACGTAAAAAAAACTTTCAACGAAAATTAGTTTGAATAGGTTTTGATATTTAGTTTATGAGTTATGGGACTTTTTGACCAAACTGCAGCCGTAACTTTGTTTTTCATTAACATGCTATGAAACACAAATTTCGTTTTGCTGTTAAGTGTAAATTTGGTTATGAATGACCGTTCAAAATATTGTTATTACATTGTTTGGGGTACGGAACCCTGTGTGCGAGTAAGACTCGCACTTGGCTGATTTTTACAATCTCTCCTATCAGACGTCATGCTATTATTTACTACTTTCTATAATCTATTACATATATCATTACTCACACCATCCATTCATCTTTTCTTGGGCCTTCCTTCAACTTTTTGGAATGTGGAAGTATTTATTTAAACGACTATGCAAAACATCTTTAACAATCATAAAAAATAACATCTTCAAGGCTTCAAGGGATTATAGGCACAGAAGTGATGTTTTTCGACGATGACAACAATACAATTTTTTTTTTTAAAACATACATAAAATCTTAATTTCTCGAAACTGCATGCTGAGTTGTATAAAAATAATGCTCCCAAATTACAAAAAAAATGTACTGAAAAGCAAAAAGCCAACGTCACGCGGTGTTCCCAGGCGGTCACCCATCCAAGTACTGACCGCGCCCGATGTTGCTTAACTTCGGTGATCGGACGAGAACCGGTGTATTCAACGTAGTATGGACGTTGGCGACAACTGTGTCAAAATTCGCCTTCACAAAGAGCTTTCAGTACTACTCGTAACATCAAATTTTATCATCATATCTGCCTAGCTTATCCCTAGCTATTTTGGGGTCGGCTTCCTGTCTAAACAGATGCAGCTGCTCGATTTATAGTCCGGGGAATTTACGCCGAATATTAGGCTAACTTTGCATTAATTAAAAACAGCGATTTTTTTCATTGAATGTGTAGGGTATGGACAAGAGAGTATAATAAGCGGTATCCCGCGAAAAGTTCACCTCCGCGTATGTGTTTTTTTTAAGAAAACGTCTAATATGTATGTAACTTGGTGGAAAAAAATATAAACAGGTATGTTTATTTGGAGTATTTGTAGAACAGATTGAGTACTACAAGTAGGTCAGAAAATTTAACATTTTCGTCCACGGAACATTCGTTTTTTTTTTAAATCTTATAACTTGACTTCGTACATAAGGCAAAAATATTAACAGGACAAAAATAGTGCTAAAACGATTTATATCACCATGTCTAACTATTATTATGAAAATTAAACAAATTCTGCTCCGGACTTCACAGAAAATCAAGAAAATCAAAAAATCTTAAATATATATATACGGCAAAAATGTAACAGGATTTAAATTCATTTAATAATGAGAAATATATAAATCCAAACCTTAATCCCCCAAAATTAAACAAATTAGAGCGATAATTAATATTGTCAAAGTAAAAATTAAATTACGATGCACGGTGTCAGCGCTAAGCAGCGTGCGGCGTACGGCGTGTGCTAGTGTGCGTAAACAAGATAAGCGCTGCGTTCATTGTGTGCGTATGACTGTGTTGTTGTTTGAGAGTCGGTGTTTTATTGAGTTACGCGATTGTACACCTTATTCCTATTTCGGAAAGATCAAATTCCTATGAAAGTGCTGCGCCAAATACGAGAATAAAGCTTGCAGGCGTATTTTACGTAAACATTAATTGTTTTTTTTTCACGATTTGCTTTAAAGTGTTTAATTTTCGTGTAAATCGGTTAGAAATAGCCTTTAGATGAAAGTTAAACTAAATTAAACCCTGTTACCTTTTTGCCTCAACCGCTATTGTAAAAAAACTGGTAATAATAACTTCCGGTAGTACAATTTGTTTAATTTTGTTTATTGGCGGTGTAATATATTAATTTAAGTTATTTTATGTAAAAATACCGCTGTTTATATTTTTGCCTTAAGTACAATCCAAAAATTTCGTAAATATTTTTTTACCGTAATTTCCGTGGACGAAAATGTTTAATTCTGAAAAAATATATTACTGTCACCAATTCTTTACCTAAAGTAACTAAATTTGTCCTGTTAACTTTTTTTCCCATGTTTTTATTCACAAAAACGCGTTTTCGTCTTTTTCAGCTTGATCCGGTCTCGGAAAATGTTTTTTTTTTTTTATTATTTGAAGAGCTAAGGTCAAGTACACGATTCAAGAAAAAAATCGCTGTTTATATTTAATGCAGGGTTCAAATCTAAAAGCCCCGGACTATTATATTATACAACTAGCTGTGCACGCGACTACGTTCGCGCGGAATTTAACAAAAAAGTTATTTAGGTTTTTTTTATAATAATTTTAGATATTTTCTAAAATAGAAGTAGCCTATGTTACTCCTTATTACATCATCTATCTGCCACTGAAAGTTCCGTTAAAATCGGCCCAGCCGTTCCAGAGATTAGTCGGAACAAACAGACAGACGGACAGTCAAAAATTGTAAAAAATGTTATTTTGGTATATGTACCGTCTAGACATTCTTATGCATGTAGTAAAAAGCGGGTATTTTAATATAACAAACAGACACTTCAATTTTATTTATTTGTATAGATATTCATGGAGCGGCCAGTAATTGGATGGGTGACGACTGAAAAATTAGCATGCACTTAATTTAAATCAATACTAGCAATCCATTCCATTCATTTATACAATATAAGTATACATTGTCAAAATGAATAGAACGGCAGTTTTTTAGGGTTCCGTACCCAAAGGGTCAAACGGGACCCTATTACTGAGACTTCGCTGTCCGTCCGTCCGTCTGTCACCAGGCTGTATCTCATGAACCGTGATAGTTAGCCGGTTGAAATTTTCACAGATTATGTATTTCTGTTGATGCTATAACAGCAAATACTAAAAACAGAATAAAATAAATATTTAAGGGGGCTCCCATACAAGAAAGTGATTTTTCTGCTCGTTTTTTATAAAAAATGGTACGAAACCCTTCGTGCGCGAGTCCGACTCGCACTTGGTCGTTTTTTTTTTAAATACTTTTGAAAAATTTCTACGTGGAGGCTTCTGAATGTTGTACTGAATACATGGTAAACGTTTAAGCGTCGGTGTCCCTTCCACCCTGTAAAACGAGCGGCTGTTATTACTATGTGACTAACATCATCATCATCTGCCTAGCCTTTTCCCAAACTATCTTGGGGTCGGCTTCCAGTCTAACCGGATGCAGCTGAGTACCAGTATTTTACATGAAGCGACTGCCTATCTGACCTCCACAATCCAGTAACTGGGTAATACGATACCACTTGGTAAGACTGGATGTTAGACTTGGCTTCTGACTACTCTTAATGACTGTCAAATATCTACAAATGATAGCCGGGACCAACGGTTTAACGTGCTTTCCGAGGCACGGAGGAAACTCGATATGTAATTATGGTCACCCATCCACGGACCAACCTCGGCAAGCACAGCTTTTCTTTAAGAACATCATGGCTTAGGGTCCCCGTACACGGGCCACCGGCCACAACCACAAAACGACGCAACCGGCATATTTTCTGTAGTTTTCATACATTGCAGCGACGATTTGTACCATGTGGAGGCCACCGGCGTCAACCGTGTACGGCGAATCCATATAAAATGTATGAAAACTATAGGAAATATGGTGGCGGCGTTTTGTGGCTGTGGCTGGTAGCCCGTGTGCGGCGACACTTACATATGAACGTCTGTCGAAAACAGGCATGTATACGAGCGCAGAGTCGGAGTCTACAGCTACAGGCGGGGCGTGTGCACATTGTCATGCTACGTTCACGCACGCCACAGACCTGCACAAACATGTCAAGTAAGTGCCCGTAATGTAGAATTCGTCGGTTGGCGCAGTGGCAGAGCGATCGACTGCTGCGCTGCGTGTCGCGGGTTAGATCCTCGCACGGAACAAATATTTGTGTGATCCACTGATAATTGTTTGGATCTGACTGTTTGAGTATGTGAGTTTAAATGTTTGTAAACTCACCCACGACACAGGAGAAATTCCAACAGTGGCGAACGTTTTTTAGGGTTCCGTAATCAACACGGAACCCTTATAGTTTCGCTATGTCCGTCTGTCTGTCTGTCCGCGGTTTAGCTCAAAAACTGTTGGTACTAGAAAGTTGTAATTAAGCATGAGTATACACGTTAATGACGCCGAAAAAGTGGTAAAATAAAATTTCGAAAAAAAAAAAAATTTTGGTTACCTCCCCTAAATGTAAAGTGGGGATGATTATTATTTTTTTCGGCCTTCCCATAGTGTGGGATATCGTTGGATAGGTCTTTCAAAAATATTATGGGTTTGGGAAGACCGTTTTTAGGGTTCCGTAGTCAACAAGGAACCCTTATAGTTTCGCCATGTCCGTCTGTCTGTCTGTCTGTCTATCCGCGGTTTAGCTCAAAAACTATTGGTTCTAGAAAGTTTTAATTTGGTATGAGTATACTCGTTAATGACGCCGAAAAAGTGGTAAAATAAAATTTTGAAAAAAACAATTATTTAGGGGTTTTTTGATTAAGTAAACCGTTCGTGACTTATTAAGCTTTAAAGTACCAATTTTCGTTGGAGTCAAGTGTCCCCCCCCCTCTACAGACTAAAGGGTTGTACTTAGAAATACAATGTCACGGCAGCATAACGAAGTTTAAAGGAAAACTATCATAGTTAAATGGGATTTACAAGTTTACGAGTAATAGTCGACCAATTGTATTTGACTCGAAAATTTCGAACAACTCCATAGAAATGTCGATAGATGGCGCTAAGCGTCAGTTGTATCACACTGTTTCATTCATAAGTATTATAAAAAAAACAGTTGTTGTTGTTGTTTGCATAGGAAGTCAAATTAGGTAGGTAGTCATTTTTGGCTTTTAGTTAGATCATGGTACGAAACTATCAGTCAGCGAACACGACCCGCACTTGGCTGTTATAAAAACTACGGAATCCTTCACTGCGCGTGGCCCGACACGCTCTTGACCGGTTTTTTTTAAATGTCAATAAAAGACCATTTTTTTATCCTTTTTCTCTTTATCTTAAAAATTGTGAGAGTCAGCTTCGTTGAAGACCGATGCTTACTGTTCGATTTTAAACTTTCGGCGCTTACCCGAACTTTACAAATCCAACAGCATACTCAAAATCTCTTACAATAGAAATCATGATGATCAAGCTTTTAATCCCCATCCTAGAGACGTCCACGGCAAAGAGGATGACTCCTGCCAATCTTGCAACAAGACAACGACCGGCGAAGGGACATGTCCGCGCCGTCCGCACGCCTGTCCGGTCTGCGGACACGCCTTCCGGACACTGTCCATGCGGAACGAACATCTGAGAGTGCACACTGGGGAGAGACCCTTTCCTTGTGATGTCTGTGGAGTCGCTTTTAGGAGGTGAGTGTGAGTAGGTGTTTTTGGAAAGGAAGCGTAATGGGAAATATGGGAAATAGCTTTATATAGCTTCTGCCTAGCTCCGTGGGAATGAGGTGTGAGTTTATTAATGTATCAATATTCAATACCAATTATAAAGCTGAAGTCTTTGTTTGTTTGCTTGAACGCGCTAAGCTCAGGAACTACTGATCCTATTTGAAAAATTATTTCAGTGTTAGATAGCCCATTTATCGAGGAAGGCTATATATCATCACGCTACGACCAATAGGAGCAGCAATGAAAAATGTTGCGAAAACGGGGAAAATGTGACGCAGACGAAGTTGCATGGGACTGCTAGTTTAAAATAAAATGACTATAAATAACACCCGTATCTATAGTCAAGTTAAAGTTATTATTTCAATTTAAATGATTACTTATGCAACTTATGTGGCCAATGATCGTCACTCACTGGACGACTGAACTGACGGAAGAAATCACCGTCGAGGTAGACCGCGGCGAAGGTGGTGTGACGATCTAATCTTGTTTGCCGGCCGATCATGGCCAGATATCACACAGGAGGGAGAGGTTTGGAAGGAGAAAGGGGAGAACTTTGCCCAGCAGTGGGACACATGATAGGCAAACAAAAAAAAAACTTATGCAACCATTTTTATGAAATAAACAAGAATTTAAACGAAGTAAGGACCGGATTAGAAAGCAAATCTAAGAATTCTAACTTTGTCAGTTCTAGCTTCAAGTTATACTAAATTACTGAATTAAAATTCGTATCTCAAATAATTACTCTTATTCAAGTAATCACTGATTTGTTTTTTTTTTATTAACCTGTACTGTCCCACTATTGGGCAAAAGCCTCCCCCAGTTCCTCCCACGAGCCCTTTTCCCTTGCCTCCTCGAACCAGGCCTCGCGGTACGCGTCCAGATCGTCTCGCCACCTCTTTCTGGGCTGGCCTCGGCGGAGCCATCCGTCTTCCAGCAACCATCAGACTTGACTTGTTTATAGCAATAAGATCTGGTTTAGGCATTTCATCGCCATTTTGTTTATGCAATGATTTGGGCAGACAGGTAAAGGATAGAAATAAAATAAAATACAAAAAACTTAATGCCCAATAATGATCATAATGCACAAACGTTATATTTCTGCACAGATCGACTTAAAGAAATCGGGTGTCTGTAAAGTCGGTTTACGGACGATAATTTAACGTGGCAACGTCATAACAAAACATTGATGAAATGATTGCATACTTTTATGAATAGCAAGCCGAACGCTCAAGCCGATCGCTCGTTAACGTTACAAAGAGTCATCCTTTTTTGTGCGTGCAGCCGGCTTCATCGATTTATTAGACGCTGTCACGTCAAAAATAAATCTAGCGTTACCGAGTTATTTCGGGTCTTTGTCTATTAAAGGTATCTTTGTGAGTAATTCCCTCACTACGGCAGGTCCACAGCCATGCGGAACCACCGTCTGATCCACACGGGTGTCCGAGCGTGGGCGTGCGGCCGCTGTCCCAAGCGCTTCCGCATCCGCTCCGACCTGCGCACGCATCTGCGGCTCAAGCATCCCGCTACTATCGTAGTTGTTGAGGTAAGTGTCTGTTCTTCTTTCTTACTCTTAGTTTTTCCCTGTTTCTTAGCGTTTCCATCGCAAAACGTTAAATTCAGCTATGCGAACTCCGCTCGCTGATGCAGTCACAAGATCGTCAAGTGCGCAGGTGATAGGGCATGCAGCCCATGCAGGGCATGATGGAAGGTGGGCCATTGTCTATTTTTCTCTTTAAATTGGATTGTCACTTCGACCGCCAATCAGTCAACTCAGCCTATCCACTGATCAGTACTGGTAGGCAACCATTCTTTTTTTCTCGTTGTAGAAATCCTCAATGGATATCGTCCTCCCAGGGGAGGGCGGAGGGGTTTGTCAGACTCGTACTGTCTTAAAACACACCGGTGTTCCCGCGCACACTTGCTTCGGGGGGCAACGGGATCTATGATATGAGAAACTTAAACATGATTTTCAAACATCTATTCAACGATAACATATTTCGTCGACTTTTTTATTTTTTGCAATAATAATATAGTGTTTGGATATTTAATTTAAAATACTTTCGTGTCTATAGTGACAGTCGGCATAGGCAGATACACACATTACCCTCCTCATCATCATCATCATTTCAGCCCAAAAGACGTCCACTGCTGGACAAAGGCCTCCCCCAAGTGTCGCCACATTGACATTTTGGGGGGTTTTGCCATAATCGCTACGCTTGGCAGGCGGGTTGGCGATCGCAGTACGGTTGTCACAAAAGCACAGAGAACGCTGCAGCCCATTCTCTGGCAAGTCCCTTAGTCGCCTCTTACGACACCCACGGGATGATGTGGGATGGTGCTATTCTTTACGTCCGACACCATACAGGTTAGGCACATACCACACGATAAAGATGAAGACTGCAAGCGTGTTACCTACGTTACTGAAAAGTGCTGGAACTCTAGTACAATGAGTTACTTATTCGGTGTATTATGATTTCCAGATGGAAGGGCTAAACCCGACGTCTGAGGAGGTACTGAAGGTGCTCGCAGTGCAAAACGTTCCACACGACAAACTTATAGACATCACTAAGATGTCCTTCACCAAGGTAGGTCCATTTTATAGTAGTGTAGGGATCCCTTTGCCTTTGGGTGAAGCCATAATGGCTAGAAAGGATGACTATTGAGCCATGCTACAGCGACCCCATGCAAGTAGCATGGTCAAGGACAGGAAGTTTATTTGTAGAACCATAATATACCGTATTTCATACATAAAGAGTCTTGAATCTTGAAGAGCTGTGGTGGCCCAGTAGTAGCAGCCCCCACTTACGAACAGTAAGCTGAGGGTTCGAACCCAGGCAGGCGCATTACTTTGTGTAATTTATTTCATCACCGCTGCTCTCAAAAACAGTGAAGGAAAACAGGCATGCCCTGGAACTAAAAATTCGAAGACATGTGACATCTACCAACCCGCACTGGGCCCGCGTGGTGGATTACAGCCTACTCCCTCTTAGAGAGGAGGCCAAGGAGTGGGAACATTATCTATAGGCTGATGATGGTGATATTTTTATTATTATCTATATGGTCGCACTTGACCACTATCTTACTTGATGGTAAGCGATGATGTGGTCGACGGTGAAGCACGCTTGCCTAGAAGAAACCTATTCTCTATACTCTTGACTTAAAGACCCCTAGATTGTAGCTATCGGGAAACACAAATGATGATGATTCTTGAAGATAATGACGATGTTTGTGTAAAATTGCAGGGCTCGACTAGCGTGATCCCGACTTCGGCGCGCGCACTGACAGCTCTGAACAACGTACCGCGCACGCACGTCGCGTGCATCAAGCCTGAGCCCACACGTATGTGTATGTATTCTATTTCACATATCTTTTAGGATGAGGAGGAGCTCATGGCTAAATAATAACAGCCGCACGGGTCGATCTTTAAGGTTAAGCCGTGCTTGCATAATTACATACCGAGTTTCCTCTGTGCCTCGGAAAGCACGTTAAGCCGTTGGTCCCGGCTGTCATTTGTAGAACTTTGACCGTCGTTACGAATAATCAGAAGCCATAAGTCGGACATCCAGTCTTACCAAGCGGTATCATAGTACCCAGTTCCTGGGTTGTGGAGGTCAGATAGGCAGTCGCTTCATGTAAAATACTGGTACTCAGCTGCATCCGGTTAGACTGGAAGCCGACCCCAAGATAGTTTGGGAAAAGGCTAGGCAGATGATATCTTTTTAGGATACCTATTATTGGGAATACGAGATCCAATTGTCAAAGAGTGTCCATAACATCTAAGATTTTGGAATAAGCAAGTACGGTCCATTCACAGTTATTGTGGCTGGACTGTTGGTACCTTATTTTTGACTTTGCAAAATTGCCTTTCACGGGTCTTTTTAAAATAAATACTATGAGTTTGCAAACGTTCAGGGGAGATCCTTCGACCAGACGGGTGAGAACTTTTGGGGTTTTTATTTAAGAGCGTTTACATCTTACGACATTTCATACAACTTTCAACTCCTTACTGAACCGCTTTTAATGAAACTTCATACGCTTAAGCTGAATACATGGGTCTAAATAGTTACTATAAAACATTTTCGAAAAATAGTGTTACAGTTCAATTAGACCGATTATATATTATTTATAAAAACAGAAATTTCCAATTATCTTTTTTTTTAAAAGACACCTCGAAAAGTTTGTATGAAATGTCGTAAGGCGTAAACGGTCTTAACTTCTTATTTTGCATCATAGATGTCGCTGGTGTTCTTTTTGTCGACTTGATTATGTCTACACACGTGATAGGCCTTTTCTCTAAGAGAGCAACTCAAATAGTGCCAAGCCGACTCAGTCAAGATTCCACGGTGATAGATGTCGAACGGAGATTGCCGATTGGCACAAGCCGTATGTATAAATATGTTTAGTAATTGCTTCAGGTAGGCTTTGTTGTTCTAAATAAAAACCGGCCAAGTGTGAGTCGGACTCGCGCAAGGGCTCCGTACAAAAATAAAGAGCAAAACAATCACTTTTATGCATGCAGGGGAGCCCCGTCAAATATTTTTTATTCTGTTTTTATTATTTTTTGTTATAGCGGCAACAGAAATACATAATCTGTAGAAATTTCAACTGGTCTGACTATCACGGTTCATTAGATACAGCCTGGTGACGGACGGACGGACAGCGCAGTCTCAGTAATAGAGTCCCTTTTGACCCTTTGGGTACGGAACCCTAAAAACAGTGTGTCTGTCCAGCATTCCTGATAATCATTTTTCAATTCCAGTGGAAGATTTCCAACCTGCCCGGCGAGGGCGCGGCATCGCTAAGAACCCACGAAGACCCAAGATACTACAGCGAGGGGAGGACGACTCACAAGACAACTCTGCCTACCCCATCGTTGGAGGAGAGGTAACAATATTTTGTAATAAAATAAAAAAAAAGTAATCTCTGTAATATAAAAATGAATCGCTGAACGTGTTGCTAAGCGCAAATCTGAGGAGCTGAACCGATTTCGCTAATTCTTTTTTTATAATATTCCTTGAAGTACGAGGATGGTTCCTACGGTGAGAAAAATTTAAAAAAATGCCTGATAAAGTCTAAAAACAACGCTTTTCCATATTCCCATAAAAAAGATTCGTAATAATACTTAAAAGTCAATTTGAACTTTAATACCATACCATAAAGTTTAAGAGTTAGTGGAGGGGAAAATGTGACGCAGACGAAGTTGCGCGGGACAGCTAGTTAAGTATTAAAAACTAAAAATTCCAAATGAAAAGCAAATAACAAGGGCATTTGGAAGCAAAACAAAATGTATTTATTTTGTCTTGCACAGGACCAAACAAAATGATTAAACTAAAAATTATCACCTTCTTCTCCAATTACCATCATCTTCTACAATTACCATAGTCTTCTCCAATTACGATCAAATTCTCCAATTACGTTGAGGTCAGCTGGCATCGGGTAAGACTGGAAACTGATCCCACAATACCAGTATTTTACATGAAGTGACTGCCTATCTGACCTCTACAACCCAGCTAGTACTGGGTAATACGATATCCCTTGGTAAGACCGGTTGTCCAACTTTCGGGCCACTGACTATATGCAACGACTGTCAAAGATCTACATATGACAGCCGGGACCAACGGCTTAACGTGCTTTCCGAGGCACGGAGGTAAGCCACGAGCTACATTAAATAAAATGCTGTTATTTGTAGATCTTTAACAGTCGTTAAGAGTAGTCAGAAGCCAAAAGTCTGACATCCAGTCTTACCAAAGGGTATCGTATTACCCAGTTACTAGGTTGTGGAGGTCAGATAGGCAGTCGCTTCGTGTAAAATACTGGCACTCAGCATCCAGTTAGACTGGAAGCCGACCCCAAGATAGTTTGGGAAAAGGCTACAGATGATATCTTTTTAGGATACCTATTATTGGGAATACGAGATCCAATTGAAAGAACCAGAAACAGACACTATTTTGTTTAATGTATTAAACAAAATAGTGTCTGTACGAGGCCAATAGGCCGCTATCTCAGCATGTTGCTGTACAATTTAAAAAAACGTGTGAGGAACCAACACGCAACGTGCCACGGCGTCTATAAAGTGGCTAGTTTTCGACCATTTCCTCGCTCAAGAAACATACAAATAATGGTAGAGACCTTGTCAAAGAAACAAATACATAGATTAACTTAAAGAAGGAGAATTTTATTTAATATTGCATTTGTTTGCAGCATTTGGCAAACTGCCTCTCACTATGTTATTCTTATTTGAGACCTATAATATATTTTGTTGTGAATGTTGGCATGCACCTCTGCCAGCCCCTTCGGGAAAGTCAGGACTCGGTTGTTAAATTGTTTTTTTTAATGACGTCACTTTTTAACAAATGTCGCAACTGTATACATATTGATGATTTCGTTGTTGCTGTCGCCAACGTCCATACTACGTTGAATACACCGGTTCTCGTCCTATCACCGAAGTTAAGCAACATCGGGCGCGGTCAGTACTTGGATGGGTGACCGCCTGGGAACACCGCGTGACGTTGGCTTTTTGCATTCAGGACTAACTTTTCAGAACTGGACAGGCGTCTTAATTTTTATTCTAGTCAGATATATAAAATTATTAAAAAAATATTTAACCTAAACAACTAGACGCGTTTAGCGCTAGCTTCTGTATACCTTATACCTGTTAATTGTTTGAAAATGACAGAATTGCCAAGACAAAATAATGTTTTATAAACATATGTTAGCGCTATTCGCATTTAATTTTATGTGGTATAAGGGGGCCAAAGGGTACTCGACAAGTACCCCTGAAAATGACGTTAGATAATTTTAACTAGATAATCTTCAAAGCTGGGTCAAACCTAATGAAACGTCGGAGTAGGTTAGGAGTACCACATCTAGGATATTTATTATACCCTACATGTGGTATAATACATCTAAAAAAATGCACTGAAAAGTAAAAAGCCAACGTCAGGCGGTCACCCATCCAAGTACTGACCGCGCCCGATGTTGCTTAACTTCGGTGATCGGACGAGAACCGGTGTATTCAACGTAGTATGGACGTTGGCGACAGCAGTAACGAAATTATCGAGCTGTATCTATATCAATCTTTGAACAAGGACTGGGAACAGCTGGCGTTTTGTTTTTTCTGCCTACCTCGTAGCAAGCGTAAAGGAGATGTTCCAGAAATGTATGGAGCCTGGGCTAGCACTAAAAATAAAAAATAATAAATAAATATAAATCAAACATCTCCTTTTTGTATGTATACTGACTTTTTTGAATGTGGGAGTAATTGTTTAAAAACACTCTGCATACATCTTCGAGGGATAGGCACAGGCGTGATGTTTTTCGACGGTGACCATTTTAGAGTAGATAGATAACCATATAAAATTATTATAAAAAAAAAACATTATAATGCCTATCTTCCTCGATAGTTGGTTACAAGGTGTTGTTTTGCATCCTCATCAAATTCAAGGAAGTAACTATGCTAATGATTCTCGACCCGAATCTTATTGATTCGGGTCGAGAAACATTAGTTTAAAAAATTGGTTGGTTTTTCTTTTTCTTATTTACCCAAATCGGTAAGTGTGAACCACCCTTGTTTTAAACGCGGCACGTCTGATCCTCGCCCTATAACCGCGCTTTCACACATACAAACAATCTCAAACGTTTGTTCGATAATTTCTTATTCCCTAAACCACGCTAAGGGGTTTATTCTGATATACTGACAAATTTAAACAACAAAAAAAGCAGTACCCAGGTACCGTAATTAAAATTAAAAATTTAAAAAACCCCCGACGCAAAAAACGTCTAAAAAGCCAAAAATAAATTAATCTAAGCGTCGTAGCGTCGGGGGTCCACTTTGTTCTGTGCTTGTACTAAGCGGTCTTCTTAGCGGTCCCCCGACGCTACGACGCTTGGATTAATTTATTTTTGGCTTTTTAGACGTTTTTTGCGTCGGGGGTTTTTTAAATTTTTAATTTAATTTTTTTTATGCTTTTTAAACTTATTTTATTTTTTCCTAGCCTTGACTGTCCTACTCCTAGTTAACGAAACCAAGGAAAGATATAAATTAAACAAAATAAAAATTTTGGGGGGAGGGGTTGCACCCCCCCCCCCTCAGCAATACCCATGGTGACAAGCGACAACATTTCAAATTTCAAATAGACTACCTGTGAAAGTTTTTAAATCCCTACATCAACTAGAAAAGAGGTGATGATCTTCAAACGGCTGAGCAGATTTTCATGAAACATAGCTAAGAACACTCTCGATTAAAATACCTTTCAAACGACACCACTTTTATCCAAATCGGTTCATCCGTTTGGGAGCTACGATGCCACAGACAGACACACAGATACACATATACACAGATACACACGTCAAACTTATAACGCCCCTCTTTTTTGGTCGGGGGTTAAAAATTGATTATTTACGTCTTTTGTGACAACCTCCTGAATTTAACGAGGATGCGAAACCACCATTGTATAATATTCCCAAATTCCAAAACGTGTGTCAAAAAGCAAAAAGCCAACGTCACGCGGTGTTCCCAGGCGGTCACCCATCCAAGTACTGACCGCGCCCGATGTTGCTTAACTTCGGTGATCGGACGAGAACCGGTGTATTCAACGTAGTATGGACGTTGGCGATAGCAACAACGAAATTATCAATGTATCACTGCTACAAATAATGGAGATCTTGAAGTTTACTCGCCCAAAAAAGATTATGTATTGTCGTCCAAATGTTTTGTCTGTGATCCACCCAAGCAATGGTGAATGTTACGACAAACTCGATATTTTTTATCGGTACTTACTAATATTATAAAGAGCTAAAATTTGTTTGTAAGTAGGGGGTAATATTCGGAAATACTGAGCCTATTCCATGTTTTCACTAACGGAAAGCTACATTAACCCCGAGTGTTGTAAGCATTTAAAAACGTTCTCGTGGCCTAATTTCAGTACAAATAACGCGAATAAAATCTAGTCTACAATAATTTAATTTCCTATTTCAACTGAAATATGGGTTTTCACGCCAGGGAAATCTAAGTATAGGGTCACAGTTTGAATTACCAGAAGGCGCGCAGCTAGTTACATCGGATCTTAATCATCGTTCTCTTGCCCTTATCCCAATTTATTTGGGGTCGGCACAGAATGTCTTCTTCTTCCATATTTCTCTATTACGTCGTCATCTCATCAGACACCTCCATTCTTGCCATATCATCCTTCACACAGTCCAACCACCGTTTCTTTGGTCTTCCACATTCACATTCAAAATATTCCTTATGATATTTTCCTCATTCCTCCGCGTCACATGCCCATGCCACGACCATCGATGGACAACCGATTACCACATAACTTTTCAGTCACCGGTGCCACTTGCAAATTTTAATATAAGTTTAAAAGATGTTGATTTACCATACAACTCTACCTGTCCCATCTTAAAATGCAAGCTTGTTTTGTTATTAAACATGACATTACTGTTCTTAACTCATACAGCTTAAAAATTTTGCTGTTGCTGTCGCTAACGTCCATACTACGTTGAATACACCGGTTCTCGTCCGATCACCGGAGTTAAGCAACATCGGGCGCGGTCAGTACTTGGATGGGTGACCGCCTGGGAACACCGCGTGACGTTGGCTTTTTGTTTAAAAACTCATTTTTCATTAATGTTTTTTTTTATTCCACATATTTATGATGTTTTTTTTTCAACTTTCAGGATTTATCAGAGCTGAACGTGCAGCTGTTACTCCGGGACGGCGTGCTAGTCAACGGCAACCAAATGGTACAGTTGCAGCTAGATGACCCCATACTGATGGAGTAACCACTGACTAAGAGCTGGCTGTATAGCGAAGATTTTTATGTAATGCTTGTTATATGACGTCATTGTTAGTTTGTACTTATCAATAAGGTCCTATAATTTTCGGCTTCAGCTTTAAAATTAAGGATTAATATCCAAACAAAAATATCTATAAATCTATACAAATAAATAAAATTGAAGTGTCTGTTTGTGATATTTAAAATAACCGCTTTTTACTACATGCATATGATTTTTTTACAAGTTTGTCTGTCTGTTTGTTCCGGCTAATATCTGGAACGACTGGACCGATTTTGGACGGAACTTTCACTGGCAGATAGCTGATGTAATAAAAGATAGAAGACTAAGTTAGGCTAAAATTATTTTATTAAAACGAAATAACTTTTTTATTAAATTCCAAGCAGACGAAGTTGCGGGCACAGCTAGTATTGAAATAAAAACTATATTGAACTATAAACTATATTGAACAAAAATATTACTTTTCTACTGCGGGTAACGAGAGAAAACTTCAGTAATGAAATGACATGATAGGTTTGGCTCTCTGATTAACCTAATCCCTTTTGTGTAGGTCGGAGACTTTTGAACCTTACCATGTATGAATGGCTAAAACCAATGCTCTCTAGCTTAGAACTGACGATATCGCTGTGAAAAAGTAAAAAAAAAACCGGCCAAGTGTGAGTCGGACTCGCGCACGAAGGGTTCCGTACCATTATTTATCGTGCAAAATATCACTTTTTTTGTATGGGAGCCCCCCCTAAAATATTTATTTTATTCTGGTTTTAGTATTTGTTGTTATAGCGGCAACAGAAATACATAATCTGTAGAAATTTCAACTAGCTAACAATCACGGTTCATGAGATACAGCCTGGTGACATACGGACGGACGGACAGCGAAGTCTCAGTAATTAGGGTCCCGTTTGACCCTTTGGGTACGGAACCCTAAAAAACTGTCAATTTGTGTTATTGAAAGCGCAGCCGTCGTTGACCAAATAGAATTGTGGTTTATAGTGTTTCATGATTATTTTGACGCTTGACGACATTTATGAAATTATTTGTGGAAATTGTATTGTCAAAAACCAAGATTAAGGCGTTCGGATTGTGGCCACACGCCAAACGAAGCATGCCGTTGTCGGCTTCGTGAAAGGTTCGTTTACAAACTGTATTGTCTAAAAAAGGCTAGTAATGTATTTTTATTACACAGACTTATTTTTTGCGTATTCGATGTTCCAAAAAATTTATTATTGGTTCTATTACAAAATCTAAACAGCGTGTAACGGAAAGGGTATATACATACAGGTTGTGCTATACACCATTAAACTGAACATGTTTCTTTATCGGACAAACATCGTAATAGCGAAAAATTCTCTGCTGCTCCAAACTAAATTTCATAAAAAAAGACCTATTTGTATAGGGTAGCTGATATTTTTCTCTGTTAATACGATGTTTGTTCGATAGAGAAACATGTTCAGTTTGATGGTCTGTAGCACACCCTTAAGTATGTATATACCCTTTCCGTTACACCCTGTATAATGTAGATAGGTTTCATATATTTCTTTTTAAATGATCCAAAACATATGGCGGGTTCTGTTACCAAATTTTTAAAATAGTATTCTCTGATGACGTGTACGATTGTATTAAGTTTGGCTTCTCCCAAATGTAATTATTTTTAAGTGCAATCCTTTAGCTGTTAATTTTCGTATTTTATTTTTCTAATAAATGTTTTGATTTTAAAAAGTTTTTTTTTTATTTGGTTTCCGTTTTATTTTACGCTTTGATAGGCTTAAAGTTAGTAAGTATGCAGACATTTAAACCAGTAGGTAAATAAAATAAAAAAATGTTTAATTAACATAACATCACGCCTGTAATCCCCGAGGGGTTTGGCAGAGGTGGATCTAATAGTACACCCACATTTCGCCATTTTTGTTCAAGTCCCATGTAAAGGAGGCGAGCTTATTACCATCAATCGAGCACAAATCCAGGCTCCGTGGCTGCTACGCAGAAATTCCTGTAACTATAATCAATATTATAAAAAATAATCCCTATTTCGTTCGGTCTACTAGAGAACAACTAATTAACTGATTTACTTAATTCATCTAATACTTGGTAGAAGGTTTTTAGGTAAGTAGTGGGTAGGACTAGGAACAAGTGCATTGCAACGCATGCTGGGATCAGCTAGTTTGTCGTATAATATTTTATTTATGTTACAAGGACTCATTAAAATACACATATAGACTAATATTATAGAGAAAGAATTGATTGTTTGTTTGCATTGAATAGGCTCCGAAACTACTGGTCCGATTTGAAAAATTCTTTCAGTGTTATATACTCGTAGCCCATTTATCGAGGAAGGCTATAGGCTATACATCATCACGCTACGACCAATAGGAGTGGAGCAGCAATGAAAAATGTTGCGAAAACGGGGAAAATATGACGCAAACGAAGTTGCGCCAGACAGCTAGTAATTAAATAAATAACACAAATGTTCCATTAAACACATACAATACATGAAAGTAGGTACACACAAAGCGAGATACTCATTAGACCAGGCTTTCAAAAATTCAGGTTAATAAAAAAAATACTGTTTCCTACAAAAGTGCAATACCTACGGTCAAAATATACGGGACAGTATTTCTTTTTTTAATTACTGATTGATGATGATGATTTCTATGTGGGGCCAGATAAGACTCTGTATGATGTCGTACGTAAAGAATAGCACCATCCCATATCTTCCCGTGGGTGTCGTAAGTGGCGACTAAGGGATTTGCCAGCGAATGGGCAGCAGCGTTCTCTGTGCTTTTGTAACAACCGTACTGCGATCGCCAACCCGCCTGCCAAGCGTGGCGATTATGGCAAAACCCCCCATGTTATGTCAATGTGGCGAAATTTGGGGGAGGCCTATGTCCAGCAGTGGACGTCTTTCTGAAATGATGATGATGATGGGGCCAGAATGACGTAGTGAGAACGTGGTAAGCGTGCGTGACGTAGCGAGATAGATAGATAATAAAAACACCGCGTAATGTTGGCTTTTAGCTTTGTAATGTGAGAGTATTATTTTTGTAATGTTGGTTGTTCTTTTACAAGCGTCTAATACCTCTTCCTTTTCCAACACGTGTTTCTATCAAATTCTTATTAATTATTGGATAAAATTATTCTAAATGTGTAATATCTTCGAAAATATTCATTTAAATTACATGCTATAAAGGGCCATATGGATCAATTGGATAAGGATTAATGCTGTATTGCTTAAAATCGCTTCGTAATAAGCCATTATTTCTCGTGAAAGGTAAAGGGTAAAAAATGGTTATTGTGGGTTATCCTTGAGATAGACATATACCATCGCGGACTTTTTTTATACTGTAGTACATTATTTTGATCTATCTCGTAGGGTTCAGCCAGCGTATGCAATGTAAGCGCAAAATAATGTGTTTATTTACGACGTCACATTAGAAACCTCTAAAATTATCGGTGTTTCTCTACTATATTATGCACGTATTATACATATAATACACCTTCCTCTTGAATCATCTATCTATTAAAAAAATCCGCATCAAAATCCGTTGCGAAGTTTTAAAGATCTAAGCATACATAGGGACAGACAGACAGACAGCGAAGCGATTTTGTTTTATACCATGTAGTGAGGATTTGCGTATTCATTTGATAATCATAAACAATGATAGTTTGATAATTTTTCCATTGTTTCTTTGATCTGACAACCTTTCAGTATCTTGTTCTTGAAGAACGAGACCAAGATTTATAACTAGGTACTTGAGAATTATAAATATCCTATAGATAATAGGAGAAGTCGCCACAAATAGACCAGTTGCCGTATATTTTTTTTTGGTAAAATTAATTTACACGTAACGTTAGATTTAACATTACAAATATACAAGTAATCTAATGACAGTGTTTTTTAGGAGTCCTACATACATTGTTCTTTTAAGATTCTAACTCAAAGTTCATATATACGCGGAACTGTTATTTAGAATTGCGCAGTTCAATGCATGACTTTGTAAACGATCATCCGTGTTATTATGAACAGGTATCAATATAAAATGTTTTTAGGATACCACCTATACCTACCTTCTTCGACTGATTTTTATCCATGAATCGACATCATATACGACAAAAATCAAAAATTTTAAATACGAAGTTACGTCACAAGAGGGAAATAATCTATTTCCACTAGATAATTTAGGTTTTCCAATTAGAATCTTACTTGAAAGCAAACAAGAACAAGGTGCTTTATCAATTTCTGTACACACGTGCCTTCCTATCATGGAAAAATAAGAAATATCTACATTTCAAGTGGTCGTATTTGTAGTGAATTCTAACATACCGTAGGGTGGGGAACACACCACTATAATATTATCGATAAAATGTGTACCTAGCGAAAATGAGTTCAGTAAGGAAAATAAAAAAAAACAATTAAGATTTTCGTGTTTTATTTTTCATATACCTAAACTCAAACTCAAAGCGTTTATTTCAATTAAACCATTACAGGCACTTTTGAAAGGCAAAAACAAAAAAAATGCGAAGCTACAGTCCCAGTCACAAGGCATAATAACTTATGAAAGTACTGTAGTTGCCCATTCCAAAGCGTAGATCTCTATGGAGAAGAATGGACAGGAAACTCCATTGACACTCTTTTAAATCAAAATATGTTACAAAATCTTGGTTACATCATTCATGTTAAGAATTACAAATATGTGAGAACGATGTAGAAATACGGGCAAGTTAAGAGCGTCCAGAGTAAAAAGATTAAATCAGTAATCCAAAAATAATTAAAATAAACCGTGGCAACTAAGAGATGACCAGTCACAACTGACAGCGCCCGTTCACAAACATGACGCATGTATCAGCCATCATTCAACTCAATCATATTGAAAGGAACTAAATGACCCGAAGTTATTCACATAAAAAAAGTATTTACTACTTTAACATAGAGAAAAAAATATAAGACGAAACATAATTCTTATACAAACAAAACACAAACACCTTTTATAGTAACAAAATAAAAGTGATTGGAATAATATGTGTGAGAAAAAAATATAAGAGAAAATATAATTCTTATACAAACAAAACACAAACACCTTTTATAGTAACAAAATAAAAGTGATTGGAATAATGTGTTAAAAAATAAGTATTTACAACTTTTACATAGAGAAAAAAATATTAGAGAAAACAATTGTTATACAAACAAAACACAAACACCTTATATAGTAAAGCGATTGGAATAATATGTGTTACGCAATAGGGAATATGCAAGAAATAAAAAAGAACATAGAATTAGAAAAAATACAAAAAAAAAAGATGTAAACTAAACAGATTGAGGTAAATGACGTCACATCATGGCCACGACAATAACATGACGTTTGAACAGCCGTAGAAAATTGCAGGAGTTCAATATTTTTTTTTGAGTGACAAGCAGTAGTTGAACATAACTTTTAATACTTTTCTTGGGTTGATAGTACTGTATTTTATTGATATAGTAAAGAAAAAAATAAAACATGCATATTCCCTATTATGGCATAAAATAAAATAAAAAAAATAAAATAAAATTAGGTGAGTCCCAATGGACACGCACGCACCCACACATACATACATAGCGTTTAGCCAATAAAGAGTGGTATGACCCAGAAAAGGAGTGACTCTACTGTCTGTCTGTGTCAGTCAGTTATGACTCTGTGGAAAGAACAAAAGGTATACTATTTTGGAAGTCAAGTCACGTAGGTCTGTCAGAAGTCATTCAATGTAAAAAAAAAACTGGAAAGAAAAAAATCTCATAATGGAGAAAGACTAGGGAGGATTGCTATGGTAAAGCGCGAAACAGGGCTCTAGACAAAGAGGAACACCACAAATATTGCACCAGTACGACGTGCGTTTACATCTCGCGCCGTTGAGTCCGCACAAGCGGCAACGACGACGGCTAATGACGCCTTTCGGGTTCAACTTTGGTATGCGGGCTGCGAAATGCCGCTCCGAAGTAACTTCGGGCTGGCCAAAACTGCTTGTGCTTGTGCCCGCTGTGGGTGCACCAACACGGTCGCCAAAGTCACTGGGTAGCTTTGGCAAATACTTGTGGTGTGTTTGGAGTATCTGGTCGACTAACTCCAATCGAAAAACTAAGTGTTCTTTAGAAGTAGCGGTCGAAGCCGCTAAATGAATTCGTGCATTTAAAATTGAGCAATTGAGAAGGCGTTTGAAGACCTTCATAATCCATTTATGGCACCTTTTTCTTTCCAGCAGGTATGGTTCCAGCATTTGATCTTTACGATCAACGCCTCCCATACCCTTATTATAATCTAAAATTACCTGGGGTTTAAATTGAGCTTCACGATATGGTCTTGGCTCCATCCGGTCTTGTTGAATGCCATGGTAGGATGAGATAGTGCAGATTTTGCGTTTCTTATCCTGATAGGCCATGACAACGATATCGCCGGCATGACGAGCTACGATCTGACCTTCTTTCAGCTTGCACAGCGATATGAGTGGAGGGACATTGCTATGGTTGGCGCGCAATGTACCTACACAATCGGTTTTATGTGCCTTCAGAAATCGGGCCAGTAAGGGGCTATTGAACCAATTGTCCATGAAAAGAGTATACCCTTTGTTGAGGAGAGGACGTATGAGTTTAAGGACAGTCGCCGTGCTTTTCAGCAGCGTCGACGGGTAAGCGGGATCGTAGGAAGTTCCAGTACCAAGGTCCACAAAAAAAGACCAAAGGTAGCCGGTGGAAGACTCCCACAGTTCGAAGGTTTTAACTCCGAATTTGGCTGCCTTGGTCTTGATGTACTGGCGGAATTTGAGGTTACCTTTCCACAGAGTGAGGGATTCGTCAATACAAATATTCTGGGATGGGATATAGGTTTCCATGAATCGTGAATTTAAATGATCTAAAATGGGGCCAAAAGCAAATAATTTGTCAGAGTCGTCCGTCGGTCTTTTGCTGTTGTCATTGAAGGCGAGAGCGCGGCAGAGATTGTAGTAGCGGGAACGGGAGAGCATCTTTCTAAAGATGTTTGTCTGAAGGAGTGGGTTTAGGGTAAAGCAGGACTTCGTGGAGGGCATCTTGATGATTCCGAGCATCATCCAGAAGGAAAATAGGACCAATATTTCATGAATATTTGTGTCATACCACTCCCGGGCAAAGACAGCGGATGAACTAGCTAGCCCCTGAGCATAACGGTTCGTCTCGGTCACTATATGTGACAAGATGCCGTCATCCCAGTACTGCCTAAACGCCCCATACACATTTTCAGATGCGATAACAGGCCCCGTGTGTTCAGGCAGAAATTGCTCCCTCTCACCTGAATAGTCGCGCATGGACGACCATTCAAATTGAGTTGGAATCTCTGTCCCAGCAAACAGAGCCTCGTCCTGACCAACATCAGCATCTAAAAACTCACCATCTGCATTTTGTTCATGCGCTTCATTTTCTGGCCTTTGCCTCCTCACTCTCGCAACTGCCCGCACTCTCGCTGCCTCCCTTGCATTCACCACTTTCATCACCATCGCTCGCAGCTCTTCTGGCACGTCCTCATCATTTACGTTCACTTCAACTAGTCTATCACCCTTTCTCCATTGGGACTCACCTTGGTCCCGTCCTGCCCGACCGGCTGCTCCTCTCGCCCGGCCGCCTCGGCGTGGTCCGCGCCCGCGTCCCCGTCCTCGGCCCCGCACTGGAGTATCCAGGCGCTCTACCACTTGCGGAGGGTATACTTGATGCTCGTCCGCAAGATGATAGGTATCGCCATCGTCTTCCGGGACGATGACAACATACCGAATCCTAAAAAAAATAATTTAATATAATTATATTTCGTGATGTAAATGTAAAACGAGAAAAAGTAAAAGTGTAACGTACTCATCATCACGAGCATCAGCCTCATCATCCGCAAGGGTAGGCGTAGGCGACCGCAGAGCACGTGACGGGCTAAATCTATCAAATGAAAGGTTTTCGTTATTATAAATAATTATTTAGACTGCAAAACATTTCGATGAAATGTGTTTTATTACTTACGATTGCACCGCACGCGGCGGGCTTGACGTTGCCAGAAGAGCAGCAGTCGCAGGAGGCGATGGACTGGCCGCAGGAGGTGAAGGACTGGGCCCATCGAATAAAAGGTTTTTGTTATTACAAATACTAGGACTATACAATATTTATTTCGGTGAAACTTACATATCCATCTGCGGCGCGCTCGGAGGACTGGAGGAGGGGCGTAGCGGGATCTCCTCTCCCTGGGCCGTGTACAGTCCGAGGATAGTCGGGGCCGAGCAGATATACTGAAAATTCAAAGCCATCTCAAACAAAATAACAGCAATAAAACAATCACCCTGCACAACACAAAACACGCAGACAAATTAAAACACATGCTACATACATACGTAAATTCAACAACAGAGACTGGTCTTCTGTAATTGCGAGTATATTTAATATCTGTGAATAAGGATGATAAGTTGCTGGAAGATAACAAAATCGAATTGTAATAATTGTCAAAATATCTATTTTGAATCAAAACTTTAATATATGCGACAGATCTGATTACAACAGATTCAGTTATTTAGTCCTGACGATGAAAAGGATTTACCTCACAAGCCGGTTCCCCATGAAGGAAATCTACGTCGACGAATTCCGGCTCGTCCAACTCATCCTCGGACATGTCCACTTCGAGGTACTCCCGTCTATCGCCCTCGTCCTCCAAGTCGCTCTCCCTCAATAGCTCTTCAAAATCCTCATCACGTCCAACGTTCCAAGACATTTCTAAAATAATAAATAATTTATTTGTTTTATTTTTTCTCGTGATTCCCGACCCGACATGGAACGGAGATTTTACTATGGCATAAAATAGTTATTTTAAGTGTGTTTTATTGTGCCACTTATCCCAGGAATTTGTGCCTTGTACTTTTTGAGTAATAAGAGAACGATTGGGCTGGGATCACGGTTCCTGACCCGACCACAACCAGATCTAATAAAATATCAATAGTGGGAAGTTACGGATTATGCCAAAAATATGTGTCAAATTGTGCCTATGGCACACGAAATTCTTTTACTATTCATATCACAGAATATATCTTGATTCGGATAAAATTGAAAAATCAAGAAATAAAGTGTGTCAATCACACAATACGCAATTTTAAATACGACTTTCCAAGCAGTTTTATTTTGTGAAATTATGCTATACATAAAGCACTTTATTATTTTATTTTACTGGATGTGTTCACGACTTCGTACGCGAATTTATAAAAAAATAATTACAACCACTAAGTTTTGTAGCATTATATCAGTGTGTTATGCTTGTATAAAAAACCGGTCAAATGCGAGTCGGGTTCGTATCCCGAGGGTTCCGTAACCCACATCACAACGATAAGTTGAATTTAAACATAAATTAACTTGTTTAAACAGTACCAGTACAAGCTGAGCCCTTGCTGCAAACTTTTACTATTTAATACAGGGGTCAAGAAGTTAATAGTTAAGAATTAACCTTTAAAATATAAAAAAACATAGTTTTCACTTTTTCCTTCACTTGTTATGTAAGATGTTGCATCTTGCCAAATTTCATGATTCTATGTCAACAGGAAGTAGGTACCCTATAGGTTCAATTAAAGTAGGTTCGTAAAAAGATAATAACTTAATGCAAAATATAGGTATCTAGCTGTTTTGGGATTACATGCTGTGTAAACTCTTTAGAATAATATATTATAATCAGGCCGTAATTGAAGGAAGTCTGACGGCAATCCGCGCGCTTAGCGTAACCAAGTTTAGACCTGCATGTGTGCGACGGAACGGAATCAAATGTACCGAATATTCGGCCGAATGTTCGTATTCGGTGAAACCCGTGTTCGGCCCATCTCTACTTTATGTATAGCATAATTTCACAAAATAAAACTGCTTGGAAAGTCGTATTTTAAAATTGCATAGCGTGTGATTGACGCACTTTATTTCTTGATTTTTCAATTTTATCCGAATCAAGATACCTATATTCTGTGATATGAATAGTAAAGAATTTCGTGTGCCATAGGCACAATTTGACACATCTTTTTGGCATAATCCGTAAATTCCCACTATTGATATTTTATTAGATCTGGTTGTGGTCGGGTCAGGAACCGTGATCTCCAGCCCGACCACAATCGTACTCTTATTACTCAAAAAGTATAAGGCATTCCTGGGATAAGTGGCACAATGAAACACAAATAAAATAACCATTTTGTGCCATAGTAAAATCTCCGTTCCATGTCGTGGTCGGGTCAGGAATCACAACACAACCTGTACAGTCCCACTGTTGGTACAGAGGTCTCCCAAAAATATTTTTACTTCATAAAAAAAACAAATAAAGTTATCGATACTTTCAATAACTTTTGTCGACATGACCAACGGCCTAGCGGTCGTTGTGCTCATGTTTGAATTTGACAGTTAAGTACGTGTTATAAGTAACACGTAACTGTCAAATAACAAGTAACAATACATGAGAAAGAAAACATCGAAATATGAATAGTAATAGAATAAATACGCCTCGAATACATGTAATTATGAATTATCATTAGTTTTTACGTTGCTAAATAACTTTACCAAGATAATACTTCATTGAGAATTATTAGAATTCATAACAAACAACGGCGACGCGGACGAACTATTTATTAGCTCAAAAGAGTAGTTTTATGGTATTGTTTCAAGCAAACAATTACAAACACACTTGCATTAGATACTTAGCACTTATAGTTCATTGACTTATTGTATGATTTTCACACCAAATCTAATTCTAAACCAAAAACAATTACGCCGACTTGGTCTGGCGGTTGACATTGACCTTCACTTCAAAATACTTGAAATATCAATAAATATGAATGGATATGCCTCGAATAAATGAAATAATGAATTATCACAATTTTTTACGTTGCTACTAATGTTTCCAACCTCATATTTCATTGTAAAAGTTTAAATTCATATTTTCATTTGTGTTCATTCAATGGCGACTGACAAAGTCGAAAATAAAAAACGATTGCTGGCTTAAAAAAAATATTTTTAGTTATTTTTCAAGCAAATGATTATCTACAAAGTTGCATTATACACTTATAACATACTATACATTTACTTACCAAGGTTTTACCACAAAAAACGCACAGAAACAAAATAATCACAAGCTAGTAACGTTCGACAGCGCGCGAATTTTCCCAACGAGTGCTGCTGCCATTCTGCCAACGACAATGACGCGATTTCTTATTTTTTTAATAATGATGTTCAGTTATTAGGTTGGTACCATTGGTTTTTTTTTAATCGACTACTAGTTGGCCATAGAGGTAATTTTTTACAAAACGATTTAGATCCTTACTTTACGTAACATTAGGGTTTTTTGCTGGTACGAGGGGTTCCTTAAGTGGAACACCGGGGTTCAACGGTAAGCATTGCGCGTTCCATCTATGGAACCCCTGTCCGTGTGGTCTAAGAATATGGCCACCCCATCTCATCCCGTGGATGTCGTAGGAGGCGACTAAGGGGGCCCACCTTGGGTTTCCGAATAGTGACGGATAAATCACCAACAACAGCATTCCCAACGAGGGTTAGTGTCACGTAGGCGGCGGACTGTAAAACCAAAGCCAAATCCTTTGCAACATACAAGACAAGTGAAAATGGAATAATGCGCGATAGGACTAGGGCGTACCCCACAGGCGACGTGCAGGGGCAGCACCCGGCCCCTGCGGGAAGTGGACAAGGGTTGTTTCACCATTCCGGGCGGATGCGACGTAAGAAGCGAGCTCGGGAAGTGAGATTGAGGTATGCTTGTTGTGACCATGTTGGGACCATAACTGGAAGAGCCAGAGAATTAGCGGATGTCTTTAAAAGATTGATTTGATTTTGAAATTTCTTTATTTACACATAAACAAAACAGATAAATGACAATTAGATCTTATTCTAAAAGCATTAAAAAACTAAGATTGGGTGTTTTGTGCAGACTATGGCGCCTATATAAAACATTTACGTATACATAAAACATGTAATGTATAAAATTATTAATTGTTATGAAACAGAAGTATCATCACTTACGTTAAACAAATATTCTACTGCACAGCGCGATGATTGGACACAAAACGCACTTTAACACACTTTTTAAACTACATACACATACAACTTAACTTAACTACATTTTATAAAAGACATTGATGAAATTAAATTCTACTTTGACAATAATAACATGCATCTTAGGTGCTAATGAGCTTCGTGTACTGAGTTTGATTCGTTGTAAATCTACCCTACATTCCGTGCGAACGAAATAAAAAGTCCGGTCATCGAGTCGCATCGCCTTTGTTACTCGTATAGCAGTAAGTGATGTGGGAGACGATATCGATTGTATTGTATTGTATTGTATAGCGGGCTGGTTTCCGCAACTCCACGTCTAAAGCGCGTATTTTGCGTACGGGTGGGAACATTACTCCAACCACCCCAGCTCCCCGAGAAAGGCCAGCAGCTCCTTGGTGTTGCTGACGATCTCGCGGAGAGTACCTGGGTTACCTAAGTACTTTGCCCTGTATGTTGCAACCTCTGGGCAGTGTAGAAGCACGTGGGCTGCTGTCTCGTCCTCCTCCATGCAGGCTCTGCACAGTGGGCTATCTGTGACTCCTAGGACAAAGAGGTGTTTATTAAAAGAGCCGTGACCAGTGATGGCGGCTGTGACTATGCGGAGCTGTAATTTGGTCAGCCGAAGCAAACGTTTGGTGAGGCGGCCATCTATAGTAGGAAGTGCCTCCTTGGCCTGCCTGCACTCACCATGGTCTAGCCACAGTTTGTGGTGTTGATCACTGGTGCGTTTCCTTACCAGAGTCCGTAGATACCCGAAGGGGAGTGGAACGATGGGTTCTGGTCCCACTGCTGTCATACTGGAACCCCTTCTAGCGAGTTCGTCCGCTGCATCGTTGCCCCGGGAATCGCTGTGGCCCTTAATCCATTGTATGGTTATGTTGTTGTGCTTACCGACCTGGTTGAGGCGCTGGTGACACTCGTGTATTAACCCGGAGTTGACCGTGTGGTTATCAAGTGCTAACAGTACAGCCCTGCTGTCTGAAAGTATACGGATAGAGTGATCCCTAGCCCTCCTGGCTAAGATGGCTGATGCGGCCAGGGAAATGCCCATGCATTCCGCCTGAAATACCGTGTTGTGGACCCCCAGTGGTACGGCAATGTGGATGTTGAGATCCTCTGAGAATACTCCAGCCCCAGTACCTGTACCTGTTTTAGATCCGTCCGTGAAGATCCGTAATTCTGCGGGATTTAACCCCTCGCAGCGGTGGTCCTCGTGGAGCTGGATCTTGTATTTTTTGTCGAATACAAATTGTTTTGGTACCCGATCGTTGATGGCTTTCGCCAGGGGGAACTCATTGTAGAGTCCCTCTAGTACCGCAGTGTGTTGCGTGTTTGACTTACTCCAGAGTTGAAGAGTTTTAAGGCGTGCTGCCGCCATTGTTGCCTCCTGTTGTATGTACAGATGGAGCGGCGGAAGCTCCAGCATGGCTTCGAGAGCCGCCGTCGGTGTGGTTCTCATGCAGCCTGTAATTGCCATGCAGGCAAGCCTTTGCATGCGTTGGAGTTTGTTCGAGGCTGTGACTAGTCTGGTACGTGGCCACCAGACCACCGCCCCGTACGAGATCATGGGACGGATCACCGCACAGTATAGCCAAAGTATTATTTTGGGAGATAGGCCCCACTTCTTACCTATCATCCTCCTGCACTGCCAGAAGGTGATGCACGCCCTGTTTATTTTGTTGTCTAAGTGACTGCTCCAGTTTAACTTACTGTCTAGGATGACTCCCAGGTACTTGACTTCGGTGGCTAACCGAAGTTCTGTATCAAATAGTTTAGGCAAGCGATAAGGTCCTAAAGTACGCTTTTGGGTAAACATGACTAGCTCAGTTTTCGTGGGATTG
This sequence comes from Cerastis rubricosa, assembly GCA_949152445.1. Classification (NCBI taxonomy): domain Eukaryota; kingdom Metazoa; phylum Arthropoda; class Insecta; order Lepidoptera; family Noctuidae; genus Cerastis; species Cerastis rubricosa. The sequence continues at coordinate 3,378,034 of OX424550.1, read as the reverse complement.
ACTGAAAGGTCATATTCCCTGCACCATCGTTCCACGATGCGTAGCGCCTGTTGGGTGAGGTTACAGATTGTTCCTGTCACTTTTCCCGAGATGAGAATAGCGAGGTCGTCTGCATACCCAATTGTGTAGAAATGACTGGCGTTGAGTTTGGTGATGAGATCATTTATCACCAGATTCCAGAGAAGGGGGGAAAGTACTCCACCTTGGGGGCATCCTCTGGCTATCAGAGCCATCTGCTGCTCTCCTTCCAAGCGAACCGCTCGTTTGCTCAGCATGTTAGTGATCCAGTCAATCAGCACCTGCTCCGCCCCATGACGAGAAAGGGCGGAACTGATGCTTGAGAAGTTGGTTTTATCGAAGGCTCCTTCGATGTCTATGAAGGTTCCAAGGCAGGTGCCCTTCTGATGTATAGCATCTTCAATCCGACTGACTACTAGGTGGAGTGCCGATTCAGTGGACTTACCCGAGCTGTATGCATGTTGGTTGTTGTGTAGTGGTATAGATTTCAACGCGCCCTCCCTCAGCTCTCTCTCGCAAATCCTTTCCATGGTTTTTAGAAGGAAGGAGGTTAGACTGATTGGTCGGTGGGATTTGGCATTGGTGTAGTCACTCTTACCTGGCTTTGGAATGAATATGACTTTCACTTCCCTCCATCCTTTCGGAACGTATCTAAAGGCCAGGCACGCTCTCATTAGGGACACCAGTCTACCGGCAACGGAGATACCCCCCCACTGTAGTAAGGCGGGCAATATCCCGTCCGGACCTGCCGCCTTAAAAGGATGGAAGCACTGGATCGCCCACTGGAGTTTTTCCAGCGTTACCACTTTGTGTGCGTAGCACCAGTCGTTCTCTGTTGGTGTTTGATTTGTCTCGGTCCACTCAATTACCTGAGCGAAAGCGCATCCTGGGAAGTGAGTTTCAATGAGGACGCGCATCGCTTCTTCTGTTGATGTGGTGAGTGTACTGTCTGGTTTTCGGAGAACAGCAGGCCCAGTCGTGTTTTGCTGTGCCAGTATTTTCCTTACCCTGTTAGCTTGTTGGCATGATTCGATGTTGCCACAGTATTTACGCCATCCGGTTTTGCTCCTGAACCTGATGCACTTTTTGTAGCAGGATTTGGCCGCTTTGTACGCGTCCCAGTCCTTATCAGCACAGCTGTTCATGGCTTTGTTCAGGGCTGTCCTTACCTTCCTGCGCTTGCGTTCCAGATCCGCTCCCCACCATGGTTGCTGCCCCGGTGTAGAGGACGGAGTGGTTTCTGGGCAGGCTGAGTGGTAGCTGTCTAACATTGATTCTGTGAGGTGATTGACTTGGTCGTCAATCTGCAAGATGTCCTCGAACGTCGACCGATACTCGGTCAGCGCAAGCTTGGACTCTAGGGTTCGTGTATAGGCAGCACGGTCTGTGTTGCGTGGGTTACGCCGTGGCAGTATTGGCGTGACACTAAGCTGGAAGTCGAAACGGATCCACCTATGGTCCGAGCAGGAGGCCTCCCTGGACACCTGCCACCCGGTGGCCATGGCCGCTGCACCTTCTGAAGCCATGGTTAGGTCTATGATTGTGCGACTGCGCCTGGTTACGAAGGTTGGTTCGGAGCCTGTGTTTAGTAGGGTTAAGTTCGTAGTGAATAAATAATCAACTAGAGCCTTACCCCGATCGTTTTGTGTGTCCATGCCCCACAGAGGGTGATGTGCATTTGCGTCAGCGCCTATGACAACCTCCAGCCCCAAGCTCTCGCAATGTCTCACGAGGCGGGCGAGGTCATGCGGCGGCGGCTCCTCAGCCTCAGGCATGTATACCGAGGCGAAGACGACTGCTACTTCTGTGTCGTCACGCTGTATGGCCAACCTTACTGCAGAGATATCCCTGCAACAGAAGTCTGTCAGTGGTTGTGCTTTGATGTTACCTGTTGTATATATGCACGATCTTGGGTGATCATGATCTGTACCAACGAGAAGCTTACCTCCCAGATTGGAGAGGCCTTGTATATGGCCAGCCCTGATCCACGGCTCCTGGATCAGAGCAATGGCCGTATGTTGAACCTCCAACCACTTGCGCACCTGAGCCGTTGCGGTTTGGCTGTGGTGGAGGTTAGCCTGCAGCACTCTACAGGTCGACGAAGGGGACGCCATCACTGGTCGTGCCTTCCTCGTCGCCCTCCAGACGCAGCCCGGCAAACAGGTCGCCCGCGTCGAAGCCATCCCCGTCCGAGCCCGAGACCGACGACAAGTTATTGCCATCGAGCTCGTCACCCGATGTGAGGACGGCGTCCACGCCGGCGGCGGCCGGGATGGCCGTAGATGCTTGCGCCACTGGCGCCGCAGGCGCTGCCGGCTCCGCTGGCGCTATTGGCGCCTCTGGCGCTGCTGGCACCGTTGGCGCCGGCGGCGCCGCTGCCGCAGGTGCAACCGCGGTTGCTACCGCGGTGTCGTGGTGGGGAGAAGCTGCCTTCTCCTCCTTCTTCACCTCCACGATCGTCTCCGTGGCCGGGTCCCATCCCTGAGGGACGTCGACAAATCTGCCGTTCGCACCCTGGAATTTTACGTACGCCGTCCCTACCCCGAAGGAGAGACGACGTTCGGCCTTCATCAGGGTGGGAATTTGGTCCTCAGGGATCCCGACCACCACGAACCACGCGTCGGCCTGTCTGCTAGAGTGCAGCAATACCCATCCCTTGATGTCGATCCAGGGATTTTGGTAGCACAGAGCGCGCCCAATGATGGACTGCTCTGCGAAAATCCCCTGTGCATCCGGGATGAGTATGCCGCATCTCACACGTCGTTTGATTTCCGCCTGCCTCCTGACCACTAGCGAGGTACTAGTGGAGGGAGGCATCTCGGATATCACGGTCCTCAGCCAAGCTAAGGTGTGGTCACTGCCAGGCCACAGTTTCAGGACCCCTCCGGTGAACATCGGCCTTGCTCTGAAGGCCGGTGCAGGTGAGTCGTGTTTGGTGGAGAGGCACTCGGTGACTATCCTCCTTTGGATGGCCGCGAGCACCTCTTCTGAGGTCTCCTTTGTGATGAACCCCGTGCGATCGCAGGTTACTGCTACGTCCAGCTCGGAGCCCACTGCTTGGGCGTAACTGCGGTTGGCGGCCCGTTTGGATTTATCAAGCCGCGGCCGCTTGTGCTCCCCTCGAGGTGACGAGGTCTCGTTGAGAGCTCGCTTGGCCGCAGCCTGATCCTTCCGATCGGGTCCCTGTGCTGTGCTTTGGGCTGGTCCCTTCGTGCTGGTCGACGGTTGGCTGGGTCCTGGGCGACTACAGTCGACCTTGGCCTGCTCCCGCCTGCCTGCGGAGAAGTTGACATTACCGTTGGTCGGTTTAGCCGAACCTGCGGCGTTTGCCTGTTGATTGAGTGGAGTCTTACCTTTCCACCGTTTCTGACGCCTTTCCTTTTTGGACGGTCTGTTCCTTCTCCAGCCGTTGCCCGCAGTAGGGGCCGGAGCTACTGGCGCTGAGGGTCCAGCACGTTGTGTAGCCGGAGTGTTCTTGGCCGTCCTCCGCCTATTACCCTGCACCTGCCAGGTAAACGCGGACGTGTCCCCAGCGGTGCTGATCTCCTCCGGTTGGTCAGTGACGGCCAGCGGGGGAGGGGTGGCTTGAGGAGCCATAGGTGGAGGTGTCTTCAGTAGGGGGGCCCTGCCACCGGTATTAACCGTCGTGGGGGGCTGTACACCTGCAACCAAAAGAGGATCGGTACTGGTCCCAGTCAGCGCCGATGTCCTCTGTATTTTCCGGGACTTTATTTTGGTCTTGGCCGCGGTTCTCGCCGCAGCCGGACCGACACCCGCGCTGGAGCCCGCTGTAGTGACAGCGGAACACCCAGGGGCGAGAGAGGTGCTGTATGCACCCCCCTTTGGAGTATCCTTGGCTTTCGCCTCCACTCCGATGTGTGGTTGTGTGGTGTGTGTGTATGTGTGTGTGGTGGGTGTGTTTGTTTGTGTAGCGTTTGTGTGTGTGTGTGTGTGTTTGGTGTCGTATGGGCTTTTGGTATCCATAGTTAGTTGTCGTTTTTGTTTCATCTCTTTGGCCTCCCACCCTCCACGGAGCCCGCACCTGGGAACGTCTCGCTACAAACTAGCTTACCGTTAGAAGTACCATCGAGATATAGGGGCGAGAGGCTGGCTTACAGTGCGACATCGGGTGCTTGATCGGGTTGGCGGTAGGGACGCCCGGTCCCTTCCCGAACTGATCAACCCTCACTTACACCGTCAGCATGACCTTAACCCACCGCTGTGGCAATCCGAGAACTGCCACAGTGGACCCCCCGCTCCTCGCCGTGCCCCTCTGACGGGACACTCTGGCCATTTCCCTACCCTTGGCTATTGGTTAGGGCCACCGTTTTGCTTGAAATCCGGACCAAAGAGGGCGTGTTGCCTTACGGACACATTACCGCCAGCGCCGTTCGACTCAGCCCCCCAGGATTCCTTCATCCCTGCATACGGCGCTCGACTGCGCAGGTCCTAGCGCAGGTGACTATATGTACCTACCCGTCGCCAGCTCAGTTTAGTGACGGCCGAGCCCACAACCACCCAGTCACAGAGGGTCATGGTTAGGAGAAAAGGCGCCCGGTGGTTTTTGTTACGTCTATTTCTTATGGAATTAGACCAAGAACAGGGAGGCAACCTCGTGAAGGTGAGTCCACCGGACTTGCCTTGAGGATCTTAACGACTGTTGCGCTCCCCCTCAAGACCCCGCCCCCTTATCGCCTCTGAGGGAAGCGATAAGGTAGGCTTGCATTTATACTACCAAGCAAAGCGTAGGCAAAGCAAGTCGTTGTGCAACCGCAAAAGCATAAATACAAACCCCCCCCCAGCGATATCGATGATATGTGTCGATATATTTTAGGTTTGTAGAACGTGTTTGGCCAATGGTGGAAATAAGTGGGTTATAATGTTTAGGGTTAGTTACCAGATAAAACTTTTTTGTGAGTTTTGTAATGAATTGTTTTAATGTTGGGAAATTTAATTGACTGTGTAAGGTATTAAGATTTGTCCGTAAGGGTGTATTAAATGAGGTTTTTATTGCTTTGTTCTGGACTACTTGTAGTTTAGTGTAATTACTTTCGCACGTGCTACTCCAGACTGGTGCTGCATACGTAATGCAGGGTCTTACAAGGGTTGTGTAGATTTTTAATTTGGTCTTTGAGCTGACTTTAGATCGCCGTTTTAAGATTGGATGCAGGCAGTTTAGAGCTTTTATTCCTTTAATGCGGAAGTACTCACTATTTTTGGTCCAGTTCATTTTATTGTCCAGCAATACTCCAAGGTACTTGGTCGATACACTCCATGGCAAAGTATAATCATCTACTTTAATCCGTTTTTTAGGTAATGATCGCTTACGTGTAAACATTATAACCTCGGTTTTTGCAGCATTTAATTTTAATTTCCATTGAGTAAAATATGACACTAACAGCTGTAATGATAACTGAAGCCGTTCAATTATCAAATCTATGTCTTTACTTGAAGTGAAAGATGTTGTGTCATCAGCAAAACACGCAAGATGAGTATGGGCCTGCTTGGGTATGTCGTTTATAAATAGTATGAATAAAAGTGGCCCGAGCAAGGAGCCCTGTGGCACCCCCGCAGGAATAGATCTTGGTTTGGACACACTATCACCAATATGTACACAGAACGACCTATCCGTCAAATACGCCTGGATGATTTTTATAAGTCCAATCGGTACATCACATTTATATAGCTTATGCAAAAGGCCAGCGTGCCAGACGGCATCAAAAGCCTTTTCTACGTCAAGCAACATCATGCCCGTAGATTCACCCAAGTTTAAGTGGTGCGTGACATGCTCTGCGACCCTGGCCAGTTGCTGGACTGTAGAATGAGCCTTTCGGAATCCGAACTGCTCAGGCAGTAACAGGTGGTTTGTGGTCTTTAAAAGAAGACGAATAAATGTGGCGTGTTTGCAAGAAACGAAATGGAAGGGAACTAAAGCGAGGGAAATTGGTGAGGGATACAAGTTTTTCTACTGTGGAAGTGACGGGAGATGGAACGGCGTGAGAATAGTGTTAGATAGTAACTTGAAAGAAAGTGGGATGGATGTTAAAAGGGTTAATAATCGATTGATAGTTGTAAAAGTTATGTTAAAAGATGTAATGCTGAATGTAATTAGTGTATATGCATCGCAAGAAGGATGTGATGAAAGAATAAAAGTTTTGGGAAGATTTAGACTCGTTTTTGATGAATATCCCGATGCATGAAGAGTTGATAGTTGAAGGGGATTTTAATGGGCATGTGGGAAGAAGAAGATGGAATTATGAGAGAGTGCATGGGGGGTGGGGATTTGGGAATCAAAATAACGAGGGGGAGACTCTGCTACAAGCCGCTACTGCATTCGATTTAGCAGTAGCCAACACTTGGTTCCAAAAGAACGACGGACACCTAGTTACATACAAAAGTGGCAACCACAAAACTCAAATAGATTACTTTTTAGTCCGACGAAATAAGTTAAAATACATAAAGGACTGCAAAGTCCTACCAGGAGAAGACCTAGTCTCACAGCATAGACTCCTGGTTTTGGAAGTAAACATACAAATTAAAGTCAAAAACTGCAAAGAGAGACCTCCCCCTAAAATAAAATGGCAAATGTTAGAGAAGGATGACTGTGCGAAAGAATTTAAAGAGCGAGAGTGGTAGATAAAATGATAGAGATGGGAGACATGAATAGTCGAAGTGTAAATGAATGTTGGAATGAAATGGCTGGATGTATTAGGAGTGTATTATAAAATATTTTAGGAGAGACGAAAGGAAGGGGCACGATAGTTAAGGATACCTGGTGGTGGTCGACAGAAATTCAGAATGTGTTGAAGGATAAAGGAGGAAATTTAAAGAATGGCAGAGTGTTGAAGTTGAAAATGTTAGTTTGAAAGCTGAAAAGAAGATTGAGTATGATGCGCTCAAGAAAAAAGCCAAGAAAGTTGCGGCCATAGCTAGAGCGAAGGCCCAAGACAAGCTTTATGACACTTTGGATGGTCCAGCAGGCCAAAAACAACTATATCGGCTTGCTAGAGCTAGAGAGAGAATGGCGAGGGATGTGTGTCAGATTAAATGCGTAAAAGATGAAGGAGGAATGGTTATTTCGGATGATGAGAAAATTAAGGAGAGGTGGAATACTTGGGTGGAATACTTGGGTGGAATACTTGGGTGGAATACTTGGGTGGAATACTTGGATGGGGATACTTCGAAAAACTGATGAATGAGGAGAATGACTGGAGTGGTATGTTGGACAATAAATCAGTGAATGAGGGGTTAGTGAGAATGGTTTGTATGGATGAAGTCAGAATAGCAGTGAATGGGATGAAGAATGGTAAAGCATTAGGACCAGATGGAATACCAGTTGAAGTGTGGAAGTTATTGCGGGCGGATGGGTGGGCGTGGTTAGCTTTATTCTTCAATAAGTGGTGGCTGGAGGAGGCCATACCTGACGAATGGTGTAACAGTTCGCTGGTGCCCATCTTCAAAAACAAAGGTGATGTGCTGGAGTGCAATAACTATAGAGGAATAAAGTTAATGTGGCATAGTATGAAAGCATGGGAGAAAGTTATTGAAAGGCGACTGAGAGAAGTGAGCGAGATTTCACGGAACCAATTCGGTTTTATGCCTCGTCGGGGGACGATGGATGCTATTTTTGTTATTCCCCAGTTATGCAAAAAATACAGAGGTGCGCATAAAAACTTGCACATGGTGTTCATCGACCTCGAAAAGGCATACGACCGGGTACCCCGTGAGGTTTTGTGGTGGGCTCTTAAGGAGAAAGGTGTGCCTGGGAAGTATGTGTAGTTGATCCGAGCGATGTACAGTCGATGTAGAACCCAAGTACGGTCTACAGCGGGCACTACCGGCAGCTTCGATGTGGCAGGTGGTTTGCACCAACGGTCGGCTTTATGCCCTTACCACTTCCTGGTGAAAATGGACGCTCTTACGTCGGACATTCAGGAAGAGGCTCCTTGGTGTATGCTGTTTGCCAACGACATTGTGCTAGTTGCCGAGAGTGGCTTAGAGGTCCAGAGCAGATTGGAGGTGTGGTGGCAAAGACTGGAGAATGTTGGCCTGAAATTAAGTAGAACAAAAACGGAATACTTGTTTTGTGATTTCGGTGGTCTCTCCAGTCCTGTGCCTATAGCCCTTGCCGGAACGCCCATACCGATCTGCTCCGATTTTCGGTACCTCGGGTCGCTTGTCCAAGGAGATGGCGATGAAGACCGGGACATAACGCACCGGATCAACTCAAGATGGATGAAATGGCGACAGGTCACTGGAACAACTTGCGACCCACGGATACCCCTCAAGTTAAAGGGGAAAATATACAAGTCCGTGATACGACCTGTCGTACTGTATGGATCGGAATGCTGGGCAGTGAAGAAGCAGGATGAAAAAAGATTGCATGCAGCGGAGATGAGAATGTTGAGATGGATGAGTGGAGTAGCTAAAATGGAAGTTTGAAAGTGGCGCCTGTTACAGAAAAGATGAAAGGGAATCGTCTGTCTTGGTATGGATATGTGATGAGGAGGAATGGAACACTTGTGACTAAAAGAGTGATGAATATAAATGTTGATGGATGAAGAGGGAGAGGAAGACCAAAGAAAAGATGGATGGACTGTGTGAGAAATGATATGAAGGAAAAATTAGTAAATGATAGCATGACGAATGACAGAGGAGAATGGAGGAAAGAGACGTGTTGCGCCGATCCTAAGTAAAATCGGACAAGGGCAGGAAGATGATGAGCCTGAGAGGTACAAGATATAAATATGACGTCACTTGTCATTCCTATATTGATACATCTCAATAATTTCGTTGTTGCTATCGCCAACGTCCATACTACGTTGAATACACCGGTTCTCGTCCGATCACCGAAGTTAACCTCACTGTCCTTTCGCGCGTAACAGTAAAACCCCGCGTGAAACCCTTCGGGGGCCCCTTGATTACGCCATTGCGTGAGTCATCCGATATCGTAAAGATAAACACTTATAACTCGAGTTATATTAGCTCTAATCTTAAACGGTAAACAGTGTCGGGTTCGTGATGAACGGGGCCATTTATTAATAATAACCAACTCTTTTAGAACTACTTGAGAATTATACATATCCCATAGATATGAGAGAGGTCGCAGCAAATACGTCTGTTTTCGTTGCTTATTTTTGTTTGGTAAAACTACTCATTCAATTTACACGAAAATTTATATCTAACATCACAAATATACAAGTAATCTAATGACAGTGTTTTTTAGGAGTCCTACATACATTATTCTTATAAGATCCTAACTCAAACTTCTTGTTAGAATCGGCCATTTTAGAATTCCGCTGTTCAAAGCATGAAAATACTTGAAATATCAATAAATATGAATAGATATGCCTCGAATACATGAAATAATGAATTATCACTATTTTTTCTTTGCTACTATTGTTTCCAAGACCATTTTACATGGTTCAAGAGTCAAATATTTTTTTTTTATTTCGACTAACAAACTTCACAACAAAGGATTTTTTGTTGGCTCAAATCATAATTTTTTTGTTATTTTTTCAAGCAAATGACTATCTAAAAAGTTGCATTATACACTTATAACATACTATACATTTACTTACCAAAGTTTTACAACGTATATCTCACAAAAACAACACTTTTCCGAACATAATAACACGGGTTGCCATTGCGTTTGACATTCGACATAGACGAGTTTCTATATTTTTTTTAATAATGTTGTGCCGTTAAACCAACCGTCGCCGTAATTGTTTTTGGATTAGAATTAGATTTGGTGGGAAAATCATACAAAAAGCGAATGAACTCTATGTGTTAGTATCTAATGCAAGTGTGTATATAATTGTTTGCTTGAAACAATACCATAAAACTACTATTTTGAGCAAATAAAAAGTTCGTCCGCGTCGCCGTTGTTTGTTAGGAATTCTAATAATTCTCAATGAATTAGTATCTTTGAAAGGTATATAACAACGTAAAAACTAATGATAATTCATAATTTCATGTATTCGAGGCGTATTTATTCTATTTCTATTCATATTTCGATGTTTTCTCATGTATTGTTTACGTAACACGTAACTGTCAAATTCAAACGTGACCACAAAGACCGCTAGGCCGTAGGTCATATCGACAAAAGTTATCGATAGTATCGATGACTTTATTTTAGTTTTTTTATGAAGTAAAAATATTTTTGGGAGATCTCTGCACCAACAGTGGGACTTTACAGGTTGAGAAAAAATTAAACAAATATATTATTTATTATTTTAGAAATGTCTTGGAACGTCGGACGAGATGTCGCCCCAGACGACTTCGAGGAGCTGTTGCGGGAGAGCGACTCGGACGAAGAGGGCGAAAACCTGGAGTTCCTCGAACCCGACATGTTCGAGGATGTGTTGGAGGAGCAGGTTTATGATGAGCCGGAATTCCTCGACGATGAATTCTTTGAGGAACCGGCTTGTGAGGTAAATCCTTTTCATTGTTTTGACTAAATTACTGCATCTGTTGTAATCAGATCTGTCATCCTTATTCATAGATATTATATATACTCGTATTACAGAAGTCCAGGCTCATAAATTATAACTAATATTTTTTTCTCTATGTAAAAGTAGTAAATACTTTTTTCATGTAAATAACTTAGGTATATGAAAAATGAAACAAGTAGATCTATTTTGTATTTTTTCTGAACTCATTAAAAGAATTATGTTTTCTCTAATATTTTTTCTCTATATAAAAGTAGTAAATACTTTTTTTATGTGAATAACTTAGGTATTAGAAAAATAAAACAAGGAGATCTAAATTGTATTTTTTTATCTTCCTTACTGAACTCATTATAAGAATTATGTTTTCTCTAATATTTTTTTCTCTATATAAAAGTAGTAAATACTTTTTTTATGTGAATAACTTAGGTATATGAAAAATGAAACAAGTAGATCTAAATTGTATTTTTTTTATCTTTCTTACTTACTGAACTCATTATAAGAATCATGTTTTCTCTAATTTTTTTTCCTCTATGTAAAAGTGGTAAATACTTTTTTTATGTGAATAACTTAGGTATATGAAAAATAAAAGAAGTAGATCTAAATTGTAATTTTTTATTTTCCTTGCTGAACTCATTTTCGCTAGGTACACATTTTATCGATAATGTAGTGGTGTGTTCCCCACCCTACGGCATGTTAGAATTCAATACAATTTTTTACGATCACTTGAAATATAGATAATTCTTATTTTTCCATGATAGGAAGGCATGTGTGTACAGAAATTGATAAAGCACCTTGTTCTTGTTTGCTTCCAAGTAAGATTCTAATTGGAAAGCCGAAATTATCGAGTGGAAATAGGTTATTTCCCTCTTGTAAGGTAATTTCTCATTTAAAAATTTTCGTCGTATATTTTGTCGATTCATGGTTAGAAATCAGTCGAAGAAGGTATAGGTAGTATCCTAAAAACATTGTATATTGATACCTGTTCATACTAACACGGATGATCGTTTACAAAGTCATGCATTGAACTGCGCAATTCTAAAATGACAGTTCCGCGCATGTGAACTTTGAGTTGGAATCTTATAAAAATAATGTATGTAGGACTCCTATTTTATGATCCAATTAGAATACTTGTATATTTGTTATGTTAGATCTAAAGTTTCGTGTAAATCGGTTCAGTAGATTTACCAAAAAAAAAAAATATACAGTGACATGTCAATTCGTGGCGACTCCTCTTATATATATAGGATATTTATAATTCTCAAGTGGTTATAAAAGAGTTGTTTATATAGTAATACATGGTCGCGTTCTTCAAGAACACGACACTGTTTACCGTTTTAGAAAAGAGTTACTACATCTCGAGCAATAACAGTTTTTGTAAACACCGTCCACTTCACGCGCTCGATGACGTAACTGTGCGGCCCGCTGGGGAGATTTACGTTAGCGATCTGAGGTCAGAGAGAGATCCATAAATTGTTAGTAACAGGTTTGCACTTAAACACTATTGTTAGTAACTTAACTAAAGACAAATTAATACAAATTATGACATACTAGGGTATAAGTCTTCTCACCCATTACTATGGTATCGAACTATGGTGGAGGAAGTATCGGCCGCCACAGCTTTGAGGATGCTATTGTGACTGCCTCTTATTTTACTCAGGAGCAAGGCTGTTTTCTTGCGGATGATGGCATGAAAACCATCAGTATTGGCTACCGCAAACATTTCTGAGGCACTGCAAAAACGAGGCAATCGCAACAGCATCTTAAAAACATTATTGTATTGGACGCGCAGAACATCCAGCGATCTCTTCTTCCAGGCGGAGGGACTCCACGCACTATTTTTTATTCGATTGGAATAATGTTAGTGTACCGACGTGATGGTATCAGCAACATAAAAGTCTATAGACTACTTACACTACTACCGATCTTTACTATCGATTATCTTTTTCTGTTTAGTTTTAGCTTTTATTTTTTGTTGTGTGCATTTGTGGCATGTGCCAAATAAATGTGTTTTCTTTCTTTCTTTCTTTCTTTATAGCAGCCCACGGCTAACCTACACACTACCTCATTTTTTTTTTATGGATGGTAATTCATGAATCCCCTTCCGCTCCGCCCAGACCAATTTCCTTCTTTTTTGTCGCACTACAAAATACACGTAATTGTCACTATCCACCTGCCCCATTGTGATTAATCGGGATTTTATTCTGCCCTTCCACCCTGTTTAAACCTTATATGAATAAAGGACGACCCCGTATGTCAGTAATACATATGCATTATTATGTAATGATGAACATAATTTTACTTACCATATTTGTACGCCGAAAACGGCAGAATATTATGAACGTAAGTAATACATATTCACAAAACAGCTTTTTACAATATTCTGAAAAATAAATGCATGCTATTCTATACAATTTTTCATAATTAATTAAAATTAATTAATTTCCGGTCTTATCTATGCAGTAGTCTAAAAAAAGTTTGGTAACTTTTGGCGGCTGGCACCGACCTACTGTAACATCGAATAATTTTTCTGTAGTCATGTGAAACTAAAAATTCGATATTTGCTAAAATTTTAGTCAGGAGCTCTGTATACAAACCCCAGTATCGAGTTGTGAGTGTCTAAATATGTACTTGTGTAGTGTTAGCAGCAATTACGCCACTGTTTCCAAGGCCTCCGTGGCGCAATTGGTTAGCGCGTTCGGCTGTTAACCGAAAGGTTGGTGGTTCAAGCCCACCCGGGGGCGATCTCTTTTCGTATTTTTATTTTTGTTTATCACTTTTTTATCAGTGGAAAAAGTATTATAAGCTTTAAAATGTTGTTAATCTTTTGATTAAGTATTTGTTTTCAAGAAAAATGGAGAAACCCAATGGAGATCAGTAAGAACCCATTCTCTTCAAACCTTATTTCGTAGTTCCATTCTACCATGGACTAAATACTTATATATGGTGATTTGCTAGCATCACTACGCTTGGTACACAGGCGACATATCAAGCTATGCAGAACCAGAATAAGCTGATCTCTAGTTATCCAGAAAGCTTTTACAAAGCGAGGTCAAGTTATACTGGTTTTCCATATGGACTAGACTGGCGTTCGCAGACAAGTAGAAGATTTTCTTGTATAATTGAGTACTTATAATTAACTCTTAATAAACCTAGCCAACTCAATATATTTGAGGAGGTTTTCAGTTTACCCTGGATTACCACTAGATGTCAGTATTTTACATTGGACTACTGCCTACCTCCACAGTCCAGTTCCTGGGTATCACCATACGAAAATTAAGTACTTACTTATCCTACTAATAAAAATGTTACGTTAGTAATTCAATCAAATATGATGATTAGCATTTAATATCTGATAACAAGTGCGATATCAATAAATTGATATATTTTGATAAAAACTCATTTAGTGACAGTGATTTCGTTGTGGTGACATTTTAATAATATTGTTAAGAGGTTTGTAATTTTTTAATTGCTTTTATAAACTGAAAAAAAAAAACTAAAAATATCTTTGGGATGGGCTGCAGGTTGGGAGGAATAAAAAGCATGTAGTTATGAGAGTGATGAATGTTGGTGGATCGAGAGGGATGTAGAGGGAGTGGAAGGTCAATGAAAACTTGAATGGATTGTATGAGAAGTGATACGAAAGAAGAGTGAGTGAATGATACCGTGAAAATTAAGAACTTAAAAGGGAAGAATGGAAGAAGAAAATGTGTTGCGCCGCCGCCAAGTAACTTGGACAAATGTAGGTAAGTACCTAAGTATGTTTGTTTGCCTAAAATGTGATAAATAATAAGAGCAAGAAGGTGATGAAATACTCAATCAATATAAGATCACTTTATCAATTAAATAGACCAATCAACCCTCATCATAAGAGGAGGTCTGTCTTCCAGCTGTGAGAACGCTGTGCTTATGTGTTGTATTGAAAAATATAATTGGAAATTATGTATGTAGTCTGTGAATGTTACAATCAATTAGAAATAAGTTGTAACCGCTAGTTATCTTGGAATTTAAGTATTCGATTTCTTATCAAGTTATAATAGTATTTCCTGTACTTACAACGAGTGACCTATAAAAAAACTTCTTTTTTATTCATAACGTTCTTACTTAAAATGTCCAAACAAATAACTATCACTGTTGTCATGAAAGAAGTAGGAAAGTAGTAAGAAAGTAGGTCCTCCCAACCGCGCGTTCACGATGACATTTAATGTTACTTTAGAAACGCCTTTATTCCATAACAGTAAAGATGGTATTTGCAACTCAGATGTTACTTGTGGCTCACTCATTCAATGTACGCAAATTAAGAGCGTTTATTACCCTACGGCATTTCATACAAATATTTTTTTAGTAACTATGAAAATATTTTTTAGTAACTATTTAGACCTATGTATACTGCTTATGCGTAGGAAGTTTCATCAAAATCTATTCAGTCATTTCGGAAAATAACGACTTGAAAGTTTGTATGAAATGCCGTAAGGTATAAACGCTCTTAGGCTGTTCTCTTATTGTACGGTAGACCTATAAAAAGCGAGGTCATGTTATACTGGAGGTATATAACTTGATATGTTCCCATGTGCACCTACTACAGGTAAAACAGAATTTCCAAGTAACTAGATTTAAAAAAAACCGGCCATGTGCGAGTGTTGCTCGTACACTTTCCGTAGCCCCAAACAATATAATAACAATACTAAGGACGGTCATAATCATAAGTAAATTTATGTCCAACAGCAAAACTTAATTTGTTTTTCATAGTATGCTAATGAAAAACAAAGTTATTACTACTAAAGCTGCAGTTTGGTGAAAAAGTCCCATAACTCAAAAACAAAGTATCAAATCGCACGTATAGGTTTCATGAATTCTTTTTTTTTAGCTTCACTTCCTTATGTGGGGACCCCTCCCCCCGTTTATCTTTTATTTTTTTTATTTCTCCATAAACATCGTAAAGCGGTTCACAGAATACATCTACCTACCTACCTAAGTTTCAGTTTCAACTCTGTAGTCCTAATAGTTTCGGAATAAAGTGGCTGTGACATACGGACGGACAGACACACGGACCTACCGACAGACAGACATGACGAATCTTTAAGGGTTACGTTTTTTGCCATTCGGCGACGGAACCCTGAAAACATGGTCCATTCACTTCCTTTGCAACACCGCTCCTAGGATTAGTGTTTATCTGCGTGGATAGAAAGATAATAAACAAAAACATTAAAAATGTTTTAGCAGTATCTGCTTAGCTCGCGGAATCAAGATATGCTGTATAGATTTCATAACTTTATAGGTATTCAACGAGAATGACCTCATGGAAAGAATTAAAAATAGTGCGCTGTCAGGCCAACTATTAACTGGTCCAGATAATATTTTTTAAGGAATCCTATCTAAGTATTAAATTAATTAGGTAAATACAGATTTAAACAGTAGTAGGTTCTAATTATTTTCAAAAGTTGGGGGGTGGGCCGGGGTGTACAAGCAGGGGTTGGACTTGCCCATATATACATATATTGTAGTCTTTGGGGTGGACACTACAGCGGTAATAATCGGTATGTCGTAAGGACAACAGATTAGAGTATATGCCTAGACCTAGATATTTATTTATTATAGTATTTAAATTATTATTGAACTAGCTGTCCGGCGCAACTTCGTTTGCGTCACATTTTCCCCGCTTTCGCAACATTTTTCATTGCTGCTCCACTCGTATTGGTCGTAGCGTGATGATATATAGCCTATAGCCTTCCTCGATAAGAGGGCTATCTAACACTGAAAGAATTTTTGAAATCGGACCAGTAGTTTCGGAGCCTATTCAATGCAAACAAACAATTACATCTTACCTCTTTATAATATTAGTTTAGATAATCCTATTTTTTGGCCAGATGGTCATGCTGAGCCGCGTTTAAAAAAATAGTATGTATTATAAGTTTTTAAACTGACATGGTCACTAACACTATCAACAACACTTGTAACGGGATATTTACCATGTTTATTATTTGTTATGAGTTCCCGATATTTCGGCGCTGTTGCAAACGCCATGATCACGGATAAACTGAAGTTATTGCGGGTGGATGTTTATGAGCAGACAAAACGGTCTACCCTCTTTCTTGTTCGTTTTTTGCGCGCCGTACCACTACCAAAAAACGAACAAGAAAGAGGGTAGACCGTTTTGTCTGCTCATAAACATCCACCCGCAATAACTTCAGTTTATCCGTAATCATGGCGTTTGCAACAGCGCCGAAATATCGGGAACTCATAACAAATAATAAACATGGTAAATATCCCGTTACAAGTGTTGTTGATAGTATGTATTAGTACATAGGTAAGTAGTATTGCTTATGTAACTATTAACTAACGTGTTCTCGGTCACCTATCCAGGTTCATTTCATGTACTTAAGCAACAATGGGTTGGATTCCTTGTTTGGGAGCTCAAGACGAGGTCGAGGAGCATTCGAAACAGATCGACAGAGAAATAAAACAGTGGATCAAGTCTTATAATGAAGTGAGTATAAATGAGAGTCGTTATGAAATCAAAAGTCATTTATTTACTTAAAATTAGGTTGATAATCACCACTTTTTGAATGACTTTACATGAGGAAAATTTAAATGCTTTGGCCAAATAATGATTAGATGATACATAATAATGAACTAATTTATATAAAAATGTTTTCAGGCTATAAAATTGTTACTATTGGGAACAGGGGAGAGTGGCAAAACCACAATTATAAAACAAATGAAGATATTACACGTTCAAGGTTTTTCTGCAAGGTAGATATAGGTCCACTATTTTCAATTTTTGACAGACTTAAACCAAATTAAAATATCTAATGATGTGCTTTTGCACTTTTTAGTGAACGAGCAGAGAAAGCGAATCACATTCGCCATAATATTCATGAATCTATCCACGATATTGTAGACAGCATGGAAATGTTAAAACTACCACTACAAAATCCAAAGAATAGTCAATCGAGAGAGTATATTCTGAAACTTGGTGATGACGGACCTAAGGAATATAATGAAGTGAGTGATTCAAAACACGCATTTAAATTATACTTGGCAGTAAAAGCTAGTTAAGGCAAGAATTGGTAAAATGTTTTATTTTCTTGTTTCCAGGAATATTTTGACCATGTAAGAGCATTATGGCGAGATGGCGGAGTCAGAGAAAGTTTTAAAAGATCTAATGAATATCAACTAATAGATAGTGCTGAATAGTGAGTAAAATATTTCGTAATTTAAGATAGCGCCATCTGCTGCACAGTAGCAGAACTACACAGGAATTCTAATAATGTCTGAATTTGAACTTTTACTGCAACATAGATTTCAATATTTAAAATACTGACATCTAGTGTCGAGTAGCATAAGCAAATACTGTGTCGAGTAGGATAACTAAAATAAGTCAAATTTCTGATAATAGATGGCGCTTTTATAAATAGTTATCATTTCAACCCTTTTTAAATAATAGTAAGTAATAGTAATCTGTGTCCCCGGAGTTACTTACTTTTAATATTTTATCAATAAAGTTATTGTTCCTTATCATTCATCTTTTCAGTTTTCTAGATAGAATAGATCTGATTGAAAAACCCGATTATATACCATCAGACGCGGACATATTGCGGTGTCGACAGAAAACCACAGGCATACAGAAAATTGAATTCAAAGTTAAGGTATTTTTTTTAAATCTACCTTGTAATAATAAGGTGTTTATTCATAAACGCCGCTTAAAGTTATGAGACGATTATACTTACTTACATTGTTTAAACAAAAAAAAATGGTCATCGTAATTTAACTTTCAGTGGCTTTTATAAATCTTCGTGATTGATAACTAGAATAAATTGTTTTATCGGTTACTATGTAAAACCCTGTAAAATAATCCTAAGTAACCCATTCCTCTTTAAATAAATTATGTGCCTACTGCTTACCAACTTAACTGCTCTTATTTCTAGGTTCCAAAATCAATGCACGGTGGTATTCAAGATTTTTGGATGTTTGACGTTGGCGGGCAAAGGGGGGAAAGAAAAAAATGGATACAGGTACACCCACGTCATTTTATTTATTTATTTATTAGGTACACCAACAGCAATACATACTATGAAATACAGAAAACAATAAAATTTAAATAAAAGCGCTAGTATGTACGCCTATTATAGGTTTACGCAGCATTCACCATAGTGACAACAACATAGAATTCTAGAATATTAATATAATCATAAAATATGAATATAATATAAATTTTACTTAAATTTAAAAAGGTAATATGGACTATAATGACAAATATTACAGATGTTACATTTTGTTAAGTAGTAGCGCAGTAGCACGTGAAGACACGAATTGAAAAAAAGAGTCAGTTTTTTAACGAAAAATTAGTGCACTCCCGTACCTCAGAAACTGATCTTCTAAACTTGTTGAGGGAAACACCAAATAAAAATAAATCGGTTTCCAAAGATGTGCAGGAACTATTGTAGTTTCTACATAATCGTAGCAAGGGAGTAGTAATTTTCTCAATAAGTAACTACTGAAATTATTTTAGTCTTGTTTGTGGGAATAATAGATGGGCACAGTGGTCACGTGCACACAGCGAGGGTCAGGGGAGACCTCGCTACAATCTCCCCTGGGATGTGTCCTAACAGGAGTTGCACAGACGGGCTCCAGACAAGTCTTTTAAGGTTAAACGGAGCCTTCTCCCATGTTACGGATAGTGGCCAGCGGATGGAGGTACAGTCCCCGGTCTTACCCCCAAAGGCCTTTTGAAGGTTTTCTGCAGAGAACACAAAAAATGGTATAAAAGTGACTATCGTAGTCCCTGCCTAGTGCTCTGTATTAAATTACCTGACACCGTTTCCGTTCCTAGTAAACGGGGTCAAGTAATAAGGGGCACATGTCCGTGTCCATCATATCCATAGATCGGAGTAGGTAGATAGATTGAATTGGGGTCATTGATCCGAAACGTACTTGTTAATATGGACATTCCTCCGGAATTGGTTGATTTAATTGAAATTAAAGTGCAACAATTTATAAAAAGTTGTGGTCATAAAATGTCTAAAAATAAAATTATTAATGCTTCGATCGGATTTCGATTGTTTTTATTATTCAACAGATAAATAATAAATTAATTTAGTGTTGATACTTTCCTTGAATTGAGTAGTAATAATATCACTGCCAACATAAACAATATTTAATTGAATCCAGAAATACCGGAATTACTTTCCGGTAAAATGGCTTATCCATGTTATTCTTTCTGTGTGCATTTATAATATGATACAAGTACCAAAAATCAATCTACCTACTCCGATCTATGGTAATAACGATTCCCAACCAAAGTTTACCTTTTTCTTAATTTGTTTGTATTTTGTCTGTAGGAGCTCGTGGCTAAAAAATAACAGCGGCTCAGGTCGAGCTTCTGGTTAAACCGTACTTGCTTGGGGTGGTCTGTGGATGGGTGACCCACACCACCCATTACATACCGAGTTTCCTCTTTGCCTCGGAAAGTATGTTAAGCCGTTCGTCACGGCTGTCATTTGTAGATCTTTGACAGTCGTTACGTTACACACAGTCAGTGGTTTAAAACCTGACAAACACACTTACAAAGAGGTATCGTATCGCCGACCCCGACAGTAAAAGCTAGGTAGATGATAATTTTTGTCTGTATTTCCGTGTAGGTCTTTGAAGGTATCCACGCCATATGGTTCCTGGTGGCTTGTAGTGACTTCGACCAGACCCTGAGAGAAGACAGCACTCAGAACAGACTCAAAGAAGCGCTCGTGCTGTTTGAAGATGTCTGGCAAAGCAGGTAACTAAATGTTGTTTGTCATGTTTTAACTATAAAAAATAACGTACCTAGCACAAAATATAGTATAGGTACTAAATCCAATTAGTAGTAGATTCATGAGGTGCAACTTTACGATACTCTTCTCGCTTTTTTCTATTCCATTAAAAAACTTACCATGCATTAGTTTCATAGCAGTTCAGCTCACGACTATGCCACACGGACGGAAAGTACCTTAAATATTGTATCCTATCCCGTCAAAATTGGCCTAGCCGTTTCGGAGCTTATTCAGAACAATCTGACAGATAACATCATGTCACGAACATCCATCATGTCATGTCATGTCATGAATCATGTCTAACAGCGCCTATTCTTTTCCTCACAGCAATCCTAAAACACATCTTATCTAACTATCATATTCCTACAGGTTCCTTCTCGAAGCAGGTCTTATACTGTTCCTGAACAAACAGGATATCTTAGAAACCAAGGTGTCTCAGGGTCGCAGCATCGCCCCCTACTTCCCTAAGTACAACGAGTTTGAAGCTTCAGGAGATGAGTACACCAGGACCAAGATGTTTATCAAAAGTTTGTTTGTGGTATGTATTTTCTCCGTCATAAAAAATGTAAACAGAACCTTCACGAAATCGTCAACCAAGTATTTTGAACTTCAAAATAATTATCTCAACACAATTAGTTTGATGTTCAATTCATATTCTCGGAACGAATTTTTTTTGGGGTACAAAATCTAGTTTCATGGTTCGACTCAATGTAATGTTACGATGGTCGTTTAAAGTAAAGTTATAACGTTAAATATAAAAATAAAAATAAAACTTGAGAAAATAGTTGGAGCTTTGACCCCCAATATCTCCGCTGTAACTAGGTTCTTAGATATGGTAAAGAAAAAAATCAATATCGCAATAACGACGGGGAGAACAAATGCCTATCGGCTTCGTTAATACTTTTACACCAATTATTTAAGGGATTACCATTTTTAATCAATGTCGCTCCATGTAAAATACTGGTATTCACCTGCATCGGGTTAGACTGAAAACCTTGAAAGCCCTGAAATGGTATGTTGAAAATTTCGCTATTTGATTTGATAAATAAGGATGCAACAAAGAACTCAAAATATAATAACATCAGCTTGGAATTTGCCCCACAGCCACTGCTACAGAAGCAACTTATCACTACAATGTCCCATTTCCAAGAAAACAATGAAAAATAAATCTACCGTATTTCTATGTCACTATTCCGATTTGACGATTTTTTTAGTTTCAAACTCGCTCACATGGCGCTGTCTGCGCGGCAAAATTTCTACACCGTATCAAGCACTACCTACCCTACTATTTTGCTTTTATGCGTGCTAAGGAAGGGTATCTAACACAAAAAAAACATTAAGTACTCTTTTCTCACACTGCCACAGATATCTTCCGTGATGATCAATTATTGTGAGCCCCCTGAAATTGATAATCACGGAAAATATCCTGTAGTTTAATTATAAACCATGAAACCATCGATTACTTTTGTCTATCCCCAGGAGCTAATAACAAAGAAACGCCACCGCCGCGCACTGAACACGTCTGCAGAGCGCTTCGTAGTCGCGGAGGCGCGGCGACCACGAGAATGTTACTTCCACTTCACGACCGCGACGGACACGGACAATGTGCGGACAGTGTTCAGAGATGTACACCAGATCATACTCACGCATATGTTGAGTAACTTAGGAGTCTATTAAAGTATGCAGGAAACTGAGAACGCTGTATTTCCACTGTCACTTACGGGATTATCGACCATGTCATTCCGCGATCATAGCGTTTGCCACAGCGTCGAAATATCGGGAGCTCAGAATATATAAGAAGCACGGAAAATATCCCATATGTGACAGTATAAGTTTAGGTATAAACCTTGCAAGCTTAAAACAGCTTGTATTTCGTCGAGTCCATCCATTTTTTTTTTTTTTTTTTTTCTATTTATTTAAAGGGGCTTTTTCAATATGAAGATGTCGCCCCTATAATACAAATGACAAAATCCAAACAACAAACATAAATTTCGAAATAGCAATTGCAATCATACAGCAGTTTACTTAAATAATTCTATTTTTGATGCCCATTTGAGCGAGTTTGTACAGCAATCTGGCTGCCCTTGACAAAGGGAAGGACAAAACGCTGTTACACCAGCCCACATCTGTGAGAATGACATTAATTTTAGTTTTTATAAAATCTCTAAGGATTTCGTTCCGGACACACTCCATCAGTATGTGGTAAACATCTTCCACTACATCACATTCAGCGCAGTTTGGTGTAGCAACTTTACCCATCATGAAAGCGAACTTATTTAATGGAATGTGTCCCGAGCGAAGTCTGAAACTCGTTACTATTTCATACCTTCCCATATCGGATTTTTCAAACCATAACTTGTCAGGTAATGTTGGTTGTAAAGTCCTGTACCAAATACCTTTCGTTAATGACCTTTTGTCAAAATACTCTGACCATAACTTATTACTGAAGTTCTTAATATCAGTCATATGGTTTGTGTAATAAGACTCGCAAGCAAAGTTAATACCGTCTATTGAGGCTTCCTTAGCAAGTCTATCTGCCATTTCATTTCCTACGATGCCGATATGGGAAGGTATCCACTGCAAAATAACATTTATATTTAATGAGTTAAGCTCATACAAACTTTTTAAAATATCATACGCCAATGGAATGCCCCTAACCATAGCTGAACATTTGTTCAAATGTTGTAATGCACTTTTGGAGTCGGTAAGGATAACAAACTTAGACCTATTCTCAATCGATCTTACGTAGGATAGCGCTTCTGCAATGGCAATTAGCTCCGCATACATAATCGATATATTCGAATTGTTGACTTTTAGTTTAATATAATCTTTTGTTTGTAAATCAATAAAGGCAACACCGATCCCCTCGTTGTCTTTGGAGGCATCTGTATAAATTTTGTGAAAACCCGAGTATTTATGTTGTAAATACTTGCCACATAGTAAAAGCAAATTAGGGTTAGAATATGACTTTTTAGGTTTGTCTAAGGTTGAGATGCTACTGTTGAGAAAACTAGATACGTTGAGGCTACTGATCCAGGTATCTAAACTAAACATTTCAAGTTGCGTACTCGAATTTATTGGAAGTGACTGAAATTTATTGTGAATTGTTACTAAAAGTGGTTTTTTCTTTCTACTCCAGTAAGCATTTTGACACAGAGCGGTAAGATCATGTAGAATATTTATTACTTTGCAATTAAGTGACTTTGACTTTAACCAAAACTTACCGGCTAAATATGCACGTCGGACAAATAAAGGTTGAAGTTGTAATTCTGATTCCATAACATGTATAGGAGTGCTTTTAATAAAACTACCTATGATACGCATGTATTGATTTTGAACTTTGTCTAATTTTGAAGAATTACTCATGGAACTAGTGTCATATAAAAAACTTGCGTAGTCTAGCCTACTTCTAACAATGGATATATATAACCTCCTTAAATGAATAGGGTGAACACCCCAACCAGGTCCCGTCAATATTTTAAATATATTTAAAAATTTAATAGCTTTTTCTCTGACTTCATTAATGTTTTTACCCCATCTCAAATGCCGATCAATCCATACACCTAAATATTTTACACATTCTGCATTTTCTAATTGTATTTCATTAATTGCTAAAATTATGTTTTGTCTAGTATAATTAGTTTTAAAAACACATACTTTGCTTTTATTTGGGGATATTTCTAATCCTAAATTTAATAAAAGTTCATTTAATACATTTAATGAATTTTGTAAAATCTGAGTACCTAAATTCAAAGACTGACAGGTGTAATATAAGACCAAATCATCAGCATATTGCGAAATATAGATTTCCTTCTCGATAGTTTTACACACATCAAGTGTGGCCACATTAAACAATAAAGGAGATATTGGATCCCCCTGTGCCAAGCCCCGGCTAGTAGTTCTAGATATAATAACTCCGTCATTAGTCTGTATCTTAAGATTTCTCAATTTCAGAAAGTTCCAGAGATATTGACATATTTTAGACCCCACCTTTAATCGATGTAAAATATTTAATAAGGTTGTTATATCAATGTTATTATATGCATTGTCTATATCAATAAAACAAGCAACAGTAGTTAACCTTTCAGAAAAACCTTTTTGAATGCGAGAAACTAAACAACTTAAGCTATCTAAACAACCTCTGGATTTTCTAAAGCCAACCATATTATCTGACAGCAGTTCGTGTCTCTCCAAAAACCACTCAATCCTCTTATTCAAAATGGAATGAAAAATTTTGCAAAGACAAGACATTAAGGAGATTGGTCTCAGGGACGAAGTCTGATTCGGATCCCGTCCAGGTTTAGGGATAGCAATTATATTTACATCACGCCATTGCATTGGGACAAAACCGGAATGTAAAAACTGATTGAATAAATTCAGTAAAATATATAAACCATTGTAAGGTAAGCTTTTAATCATAGAGTATGAGATACCATCGCACCCAGGAGATGTATCCTTTGATTTAATACATTTAATCAACTCCTGCATGGAGATTTCTTCTTCTAATTTCTTATTCGGGATCGAGAAAACTGGTTGATCTGGAGAAACATAATCAGGTGTCAAACTAACAAGCAAGTTATTGGCTTTCACCTTGTCTATGACAGTTCTTGGTGACCTGTGACCCTTTACCCACTTCATCCTATGCCAAACCTCGGAAGCCGAAGTTGAATGATCTACGGTTGTGCAATACTGTGTCCAGTCATCGTGTACAGCTTTCCGTATTAGATTTTGCGCTACGCTTATTTTATCCCGTAGAATACTTAAGTTTGATGGAGTTGGATTACCACGGAAATTTCCTAACGCTAGCCTCCTAACTGCCACAGCCTTTGATAACTCTGCATTCCAATAGGGTTTTGGCTTAAATTTTGACTGAGGGTTTTGTGATATTTTTATTACAGGTATATGAATATCTGCCGCCATACCAATATAGTCAACGAATATGTCATAAGCTCTTTGAAGATCATCAGGGAGCTCTTCAAGACTAGAAAACATGTCTTCGAGGCATATCTTAAAAGATGTCCAGTCTGCTTTTCTTAAATTTCTTCTAATCACAAAGTTCTTATCTAACTGACACTCATTATACATCTGAATTACGAGATGGTCACTACCTAGCGATTCATTTAACACGGACCAATCAAAGTGTAGTCCTATATCAGACGTCACCAAGGACAAATCAGGTGATGATTCCTGCAAAACACAGTTAACTAATTTAATTCTAGTGCTACTACCATTATTTAATATCACATAATTACTATCTATCAAAGCATCCAAAATTTGCACCCCTCTATAATCTGTCTTATTCGACCAGTTGGTGTGATGGGCGTTAAAGTCACCCATTATTATTGTTTTTCTGTTAAAAGTAGAAAATAATTTAAACCAATCCACGTGACTTGTCCGAACGGAGGGAGGACAATAAAGTGATATTATATTTTCTATTAGAGGGTAATTAAAAACTTTAACGTGAATCATTTCAATTCCCGAAGCAAACATATTAGAGTCCACAAGTTGCGCCTTGATAGATTGGTGAACAATAACCGCAACACCACCGTATGAGTCATCCCTATCTTGACGGAAAATATTATAATTACTAATTTTAACTGGCTTGTCAGATGATAACCACGTCTCTGAAATTGCAGCAATATGTATTTTGTTCTGTACTAATAATTGCGTAAAACTTAACAATTTAGGCTTGAGGCTCTGGGCATTCCATTGTAAAAATTTAAATTTGATATCGTCTGTCCTATCCATTAAAAATGTTCTTAATTAAACCTGCCATTGAAGAATCTGCAACACTATCAACTACTAAAAGTATAAACCACTCGATACATAATTTAAATACCTTTTTAAATTTAAATTTGATTGAACAATTCTTCATAAATATAACCTCTTGTAACCGTGAAAGCAATTCATTAAATGTTATCTTAGATTCCGATTTACCTTCTGTGTTTTTATCTGTAGTTATGTTACAATCGCCAATACTGGTGTCATTAAGCTGTGATGACTGTGATGAGTCACACTGTTCCTCGTTACATTTGTACCACTCCGATGTATTTACTTGTGTGTTTTGTTTAGAGAACCTTATCTTACTGTGTGATGTCAATTTAGACTTACGTACATTAGAAGAAGGTGGTTTTTGGTGTATATCTGCGGTAGTCTTAATTATCTCTGCGTACGAAGGTATATTATTGAGTTTCAACTCCGGTGTATTAAAAACAGGATTATCAACTTCCATCGATTTTTCTGGAACATATTCTGGGGTGTTCGGTAAAACGTACATAGTTATGGCCTTTTTGTATGTACAGTTGAATTCAGCCATAATTTCCCGCAATCGTTTTTCTTTTAAAAATGTCGGGCATGACTTAGATAAAGCCATATGTTTACCTGAACAGTTAATACACTTGTATTCTTTAGTCTCGCAGTTTTCGTGATTAGCTCCGCACTTAGGGCATACTATCTTATTGGATGGGCATGCCCTAATTTTATGTCCTAGCTTCCAACACCGTGAACACTGAGAAACTGGATAAATATATGGTTCAACCTTTAGCCTTAGACCATCTGTGGAAACGTAAGCCGGCAATGAATTACCTTTGAAACACAATCTAACCACCTCGCTAGGTATCCATCCACCCTTGTCCTGATCTCGTTTATTTAATCGCATCACTGAAACGAGTTCAATATTTCCAGGGCATGACACGTTATCCAGGATTTCTTTTTCTTCTAATTCTAGTTCAACATCCCTTATAACCCCGTATGAGTAACTTACTTCCATATCCTTATTAAATCTCCATCCCTTAGTAATTAATGCTTCACATGTGCATAGCTTATTTAAATTTATATCATCTCCAAATTGTACTCTAATTCTGAACGGGCTCAAATATTTGACACGAACTATATTGCTCATACCACAGGTTGTTAAAAGCTTAGCAAAAGCAAATGACTTCGGAAGTTTATCCATGCATGTTATAGTCACTTCTAACTTATGTATATCTTCATCAGAATTCAATCTCTTGAATCGCTTTTCTTTTGGCTTTGGTCCCACTAGCTTCCACTCTTCGTCTGATTCTTCTCCTCCTCGATTTCTTTTTGTCGCCTTGTTGGTAACCTCCTCATCTCCGCGCTCTTCTTGTTGTATGGCATCGCTCATCTCGTTGACCTCCTCTATAGATTGCGTCTCATCAAATAAATCATCAATGTTCGCCATAACTCAGGTAGTTTATGCACTCCGCCCGCGCCCCACCTCCGCTACCCGGCGGGTCGAGCGAGGGCTACAGCTACTTCGCGCGTAAACAACAGTTATCGAAAATTATGACTAATAGATTTAACAGAAAACACGTCTTGCTCGAACGCGTGTCGACACGAGCCTCTGGAGTCCATCCATATGTTGGCTAGAAGTCGAATCAAAGACCACCAATGTAGAAAGTCGTAGAATTATTAGCAATATTTAAATGAGCTGTGCAATATATCTAGGCTCATGTTTTTGTATGTTAACGCCATATCTGAGCTTAGTAAGTTCATCTACCCACTAAGATGTTTTTATTTTTTCGTACCAATAAATAAATTTGTAAGAATAACAACTTTGTTTTGTTTACCCTCCTTACTGAATAATCAAATTCAGAACAATCGTTATAGTTATAAAGAATAAATTATTCCTACCTACAGGCTGAATTAATAATAAATTGGTGCTAATGGGGATTTGCCGATACCCTGCGGTAACGACAACCTCAGCTTCCATAAAGTGTATTTTAGAGCTACCTACACACAGCGTCGAGTCTTCTTCTTAGCGTGTCGACGGCAAATCGCTAAATATATTAAGCCCAAAACTCAGCCCAGCGAACTCCGCTCGCTGATGCAGTCATAACATCCTCAAGTGCGCAGGTGACAGGGCATGCAGCGCAAGATGGAAGGTGGGCCATTGTCTGTGGAGACACGCCGCCTAAACACTCGAGATCTGAGCCGCATCGAGTAAAAGGCTTTGATGTACGAGAAAAAAACCAAATCCAATGGTACGGAGTTAACAATCTGTCATCCCGGTACGGATCGGTATTCTAGATTTAAGCATCTGACAGAATCCTGGTGGCCTACCATGACGTCTTATGGCAGTATTGTTTCAATCTAATTCCAGAGTAGGAAAGAGATAGTGCTAGACGTTCTCTATAGCTCCGTCTCTTTCCCACACTGGAATGACAGACAATACTGCTTTAAAACGTCATGGCAATCCCCCTGTTCACAGCCGGTTAGTACCACTTTGTCGAACCACCATGTAGATACGATTATACCCAACGTTTTTAAGACTTCCATAAAGAAATAGAAAAACTGCGGCCCTGAAAAGGGCCTTGTCAAAATAAATGTGCCAAATAAATTAAATCTTCAAATTCTTCTTTATAACCTCAAAAAATCACCCGCCAAAACCGTACAGCGTTCTTCCTTGTCTCTTCAAAGCATAGACAACGTCCATTGCTGTCACAGTTTTTCTTTTAGCGTGTTCAGTATACGTCACGGCATCGCGGATAACATTTTCTAGAAACACTTTGAGCACGCCACGAGTTTCTTCGTAAATTAATCCCGATATTCTCTTGACACCTCCTCTTCTTGCTAATCTTCTAATAGCAGGCTTCGTGATTCCCTGGATGTTGTCACGAAGAACTTTTCTGTGGCGTTTGGCGCCTCCTTTGCCTAATCCTTTCCCGCCTTTGCCACGACCTGTCATTTTGATGTTGACGTTTAAGTTTTTTTTTTATGTGTATATGACGATGGTAAGATGTGGAATGCGGTCTTGTGTGTGAGAGAGGGGTATTTATAGGCTAGGCGCTAGAATATTGTTTTAGTTGCGGGTAGTTGTACATTTACTATTTTAACAAACATTTTACTATAACCCACTATTCTTCAAAAGTAAATTATAGAAGAAGACAACGTTTTTACTTGCAAAAGCGCAATGTATTTACTAAATCACGTAGCTATTCTAATGGAATGATGTAATGCGTTCCCATATTCTTTAAATATTCAACATCTTGTCTGTTAGTTTAGCTTGTTAGTTATCAACAGAGTTACAAGTCATACCTATGCCTGATCTAATGCGAAACGTAACGTGTTGCAACGACCCCAAGGTACCTAGGAAACAAGCCATAAGGGTAAGAAGATTCACGATTGGCAAAAGATGACGGTTTATTGAATGTTTTAAAAAAACAACGTTACTGATACCCATGAGAACGTTTACCTACACCTTACGGCATTTCATACAAACTTTCAAGTCCTTATTTTCCGAAATGACTGAACCGTCTTTAATGAAACTTAATACGCATAAGCAGGATACTTAGGTCTGAAAAGTTAACTAAAAACATTTTCGAAAAATAGTGGTACAGCTAAATTAGATTAAAAATTATCTATCGAAACAGAAATTTCCAATTATAATTTTTTTTAAAGACATTTCGATGATATTTTTTAGTAACTTTTTAGACCTATGTATCCTGCTTATGCGTATAAAGTTTCATTAAAATCGGTTCATTTATTTCGAAAAATAAGGACTTGAAAGTTTCTATGAAATGTCGTAAGGCTTAAACGCTCTTAAATACTTAAATGGTCAGTAATGAGTACAGGTCATTTTCTCAGTAGAAGCCACGGAGTCTGTATTTGTGCCCGGTTGATGGCAAAAGGCTCGCCCCCTATTACATGGCATTTAAACGTGACTGGCGAAAGTTGGGGATCTATTAGGTACTCCTCTGGCGAGCCTTTCTGGGATTACAGGCTTGATGTTATGATATGTTGTAATGAGAACAGCTGAATACGAATGTTCAACAACCCAGAGTTATTATGTTTATTTGTGATTAGCGTTTTTATGAGCATAGAGGTAGGTACTTTTCAGATTTGATTTCCATATTGGCCAAAGTGATTGGGTTTTTCAATAGGAATTTCTCAGTAGTCTGGATGTAACGTGCCCCTTTGATGGCAATCGGCTCGCCCACCTTACACAGTTAGTTTTGCCAACAAATAATAAATGGAGTTAAACTTAACATCCCTAATATTCCTAGAAGGTATACCATTTCGCCAGTTAATTAAGTTTTATTCCCATAATTATAATGGGTGCCAGCTCATTGCCATCAACCGGCTTCAAGCTCAGTAATAGTGCTCTACGACCACTAGACACAGAGGACCTAACTAGACAGTCCATTAAATTAATCAAAATCACATAATAAAAGACATGAATAATTTAGCCAAATCAACGCCCATGATTGGTCACTGTCTTTATTTAGCTCGCACAATCACCCACAGTCACCCACTACTTGCAAATAACACAAATTCACTTAAACCGTACCACAAAACAACGTCGACCGAAAATAAAACGAAAATCTCAAAATGGCGCCCGTAAAAGTACCAAAGAAGGCTCTAAAACCAACTCCAACTAAGGACAGCGCCATCTCGCGACCAATCATGAAGTCAAAGAAATTAAAAAAGAAGAATTACCAGAGCTTCTCAATCTACCTCTACAAGTTACTAAGGATGGTGGCGCCGGAGAATTTGGGAATTTCAAGAAAATCTATGCTGATTATGAACAATTTTCTCAATGATATGTTGGAAAGGATTGCTGTAGAAGCTGGGAAGTTGGCGGTCCATAGCAAAAAGTCTACTTTGAGCAGCAGGGAGATTCAAGCCGCTGTCAAACTTGTCATCCCGGGAGAATTAGCCACGCACTCGAATATAGAAGCTGTCAAAGCTATCAATAACTTCCATAAAAGCCATGAACGTGACGCAGCCGCCAAGGTTTGAAGACCACGGTATAACAGATGACAGGGAAGAGTTAAAATGACAGGATAGTGTAGAATAGGAATAATTATAATAATGTGATTGTAAATTATTGATTGTTAAATAAATGATTGTAAAGATTGGTTGTTGTTTTCTTTTAAACATTGAATTATACTACTTATCATAACCCCTACATTCTATGAGATCCTGGGTTCGAATCCCAGGTCGAGCAAAGTGTCATTGGGTTTCTCCATCGTTGATGGCAAAAGGCTTGGCCCTATAATTAAATGGAACTTGAACATGTCATGTGTGACTTTGGGTACACCTCTCCATAACCGATAACCCTTCGGGAATTACATGCGTGATGATTTGTTAAGAAAACTGCCTCTGTCTTGAATGTCAAGCTAATAAGCTAGCAGCACATATTTTTCATATATTACTCGGGAAGGCAGATGATCAATTCAAGCGTAATAGAAATGTATCGATGAAGAAGACAGATGTTAAGAGGAGCTAAATAACAACAGCCGCACGGGTCGATCTTTAAGGCTTCCCGAGGTTGGTCCGTGGATGGGTGACTATAATTACTTACAGAGTTTCCTCCGTGCCTCAGAAAGCACGTTAAACCGCTGGTCCCGGCTGTCATATATATGTAGATCTTTGACAGTCGTTACGAGTAGTCAGAAGCCTAAAATCTGATATCCAGGCTTACCTAGGGGTATCGTATTACCCAGTTACTGGGTTGTGGAGGTCAGATAGGCAGTCGCTGCATGTAAAATACTGGTACTCAGCTGCATCCGGTTAGACTGGAAGCCGACCTCAAGATAGTTTGGGAAAAGGCTAGGCAGATGATGAAAGGCAGATGATCAATTAAAATTCGTATCTAATAAAGAAGTCTTACGAAGTATGAATATAATAAAGAAATTGGGATCGGAAATGGGCAAGAAAATGATAATGAATGGTCAACAAAAAACACTTTCTTTTTTTTGTATGTAACATGATAACTTTTGCTAGTTATGTTTAGAAAGAGGATAGTGATAATAGAAATGATATTAGAATATATCAAATACGAATAGTTTTATTGTATTATATAAAAACGTATATAAAAACGAAATTGAGAAAATGTTGTGGTATTGCAGTATGTACCTATTAATATTAATGTCCCTTAGGATTTTAATTTTTTTACTTCAATGACTAACAGTAATCTTCGATCATAATAATCTGTGAGCATAATAATACTATGTGGACTTTACTAGCCCCGATGTCGTTTTAGAAAATGACCTAGTGGACTCTTTCACCTTGTGCTATTGTGCATTACTGACGGCGCTCAGATGTACGGGAAAAAACCCAAATGTGAATGTAGGGAATGTATTTTCATTAAAATGTAAAATCCACACCCTTATAAGTAGATAAGAGCTATTCGAGAATTCGTTTGGTTGATTTCCGAGAAAAAATGATGTCACTTAAACACAAAAACTAGACATGATCAAATCAAAATAAATATAGTGTTGGTATGGTAGGTTATTCCAAATTAGTAACTCCTTTTCCTGTTACAAAATTTTGTTGACATGTTACCAAACCACATCAATACCCAAAAATGTTTTCAAGTTCCAGCGGAATATTCCTACAACTTAAAAGTTGACTCCTTTTTAGAACTGCGGGTAATTCTCAAAACAATATAGGACTACCCACAACTTCTCAAATCTACTGAGAGTGGGGTCCTAAATTACTATAAAAGGCATCGCCTCACTCGCTCGCTCAAACGATAGACTTGTACTGAAGACTCGCTCCTCGTCACATTACTGACACAGTCACCATCGTAGAAGAAAGTGTAAGAAAACAAGATGGCGCGTACAAAGCAGACAGCACGCAAGTCGACCGGAGGCAAGGCTCCTCGTAAGCAGCTGGCGACGAAGGCAGCTCGGAAGAGCGCGCCAGCCACGGGCGGCGTGAAGAAGCCGCACCGCTACCGTCCCGGTACTGTGGCGCTGCGAGAGATCCGCCGCTACCAGAAGAGCACGGAGCTGCTCATCCGCAAGCTGCCGTTCCAGCGGCTCGTGAGGGAGATCGCGCAGGACTTCAAGACTGATCTCCGGTTCCAGAGCTCCGCGGTCATGGCGCTGCAGGAAGCCAGCGAGGCGTACTTGGTGGGGCTGTTCGAGGACACGAACCTGTGCGCCATCCACGCCAAGCGCGTCACCATCATGCCCAAGGACATACAGCTGGCGAGGAGAGTGCGCGGAGAGCGTGCGTAGTGATGGGCAGTGGTGGTCTGTGAATAGTTCGCTGGTGTAGGTAGGTATTTATTGACAAAGCCCTTTTCAGGGCTGCAAGGGTTTCTTGTTTCTTTAATGGACGTCAAAACGTAAATATAAATGTGAGTTGTGGGTGGTATAATTTATTTTGGTAAAATGGTTGTAAAAGTAAAAATACCCTCAACGATGCCGAAAAGCTGCTCCCCCCGTGAATTTGGTGACCAGTTTCGCACTTTAAGTAGCGTCCATCGGCTCCTGTGATGTGCAAACAGGACGGGCAGGACACGATTTCAAAGTGTGTGCTATTTTATTTATTTTTGTTTCGAGATAAGAGGTCAATATTATAGACTGAGTTGCAGTGTGGTTTACTGGAAACGGAAAGTGCACTTTAAAGAATAATAGTCATGGACGGTACTTTTGAGACAGCTCAACTTTAGCAGGTAGGTAGCTCTATTTAATACTGACAAAACCCTTTGGCTTCAATGTTTTCTATTTCTAAATTATTATTGGATGTCTAAACACGTATACTATTAGAAGTTGAAAAACACACAACATAACGCCTGCAATCTCCGAAGGGTTAGGCAGAGGAGTTCCTAATAGTACAAGTACATCCACATTGGAACCATAGACTATTCTTATATATTGGAACCACGTCTTATACTCGTAGTTCCAATTCTATATTATTACGTGCACTCCCGATCGAATTCTTACTTCCCAATATTGACACTTGAATGTTTTATTTGATAACCAAACCGGAAACTTTAAAAGTTTACTAATCTTATCAATGCTTTTTTTAACAAAAAATACACGTAACATACATTTATTTTGGCTTACGTTATCTGCTGGGCAAAAAGTTGGAAAGAAAGAACGTGCAAATACAGATATTATTACTTAACATCACGCCAGTTTTGCTTAACGGAAAAGGCAGAGGTCCAGGCAGGGCTCAAAATCACTTCGGGCTGTCGGCCTGCTTATGAGAAATTCCTTTTTTACACGACTGAGAAGGATATAACTTTTATCAGCCGATTTACATACATATACAGTGTTATTGATAAAACACCAACAACCTCTAAAGAGGTCGTTGTACTCATCATTATGAACAACATTTACTATGAGACCAAACCTGAAATCGCGAAAAAAAATTAGCCGTTCCGTACTTTATGTTCACACTAGCTGCCCGGCGCAACTTCGTTTGCGTCACATTTTCCCCGTTTTCGCAACATTTTTCATTGCTGCTCCACTCCTATTGGTCGTAGCGTGATGATTTATAGCCAATAGCCTTTCTCGATAAATGAGCTATCTAACACTGAAATATTTTTTCAAATCGGACCAGTAGTTTCGGAGCCTATTCAATGCGAACAAACAAACAAACAATCAAATCTTTCCTCTTTATAATATTAGTTTAGATTAGATAACTCGTCAAAATGTTGGGAACAGCTGATTTTTTTGACGATTTCGCGTTTGGTCCCATAGTAAATGTTGTTCATAATGATGAGTACAACGACCTCTTTAGAGGTTGTTGGTGTTTTATGAATAACGCTGTGTAAGTATGTATGTTTGTTCCTTCGTGGCGCTTTAAAGACTAAAAACGTGTGGCCTGAGTTTGATGATTCTTACGTCAATCGATTTGTGTTAATCTTTCACACTTGCACTTTTTTTTTGCTTTACAGCCGGATTTTTTTTTTATTTTTATCATTACTTTTTTGGAAAAAACCTTTGGTCCCGGCTGTCATTTGTAGATCTTTGACAGTTGTTACGAGTAGTCAGAAGCCAAAAGTCTGACATCCAGTCTTACCAAGGGGTATCGTATTACCCAGTTACTGGGTTGTGGAGGTCAGATAGGCAGTCGCTTCATGTAACATACTGGTAAGTACTCGGCTGCATCCGGTTAGTCTGGAAGCTGACCCCAAGATAGTTTGGGAAAAGGCTAGGCAGATGATGACTTTTTTGGAAAAAACAAAACCGATCAACCTGGGGAATCAGACGCTGCCGTTCAACGACTGCTGTGTGCTTTATGTACAGCTGGACTAACGGAGCTGTCTACTTATTTATTTATTTATAACACCATAGACTATCCTTATAGGGTAGGGTTTACCCTAATTCGATAATTCGGAAAAACAAACTAAGCGACGGCGACGCCTAAATCCGAATCGGCTGGAGTGTTCCTGCAGTAAAAGAGAATAGTCCGACCTGATTTCAGAGAGAGAGAAGAGAGAGAAAGAGAGAGTTTTCAGAGAGTAGTCAGAAGCCAAGTCTGACATCCAGTCTTACCAAGGGGTCTCG
This sequence comes from Cerastis rubricosa, assembly GCA_949152445.1. NCBI lineage: Eukaryota > Metazoa > Arthropoda > Insecta > Lepidoptera > Noctuidae > Cerastis > Cerastis rubricosa. Next base: position 3,342,490 of record OX424550.1, on the reverse strand, counting down.
TATTACCCAGTTACTGGGTTGTGGAGGTCAGATAGGCAGTCGCTTCGTGTAAAATACTGGTACTCAGCTGCATCCGGTTGGACTGGAAGCCGACCCCAAGATAGTTTGGGAAAAGGCTAGGCAGATGATGATGAGTCCGACCCGATTTCAAGTCGCGTCTTATTTAACCAAAACGCTGTGAATGACGACTTTTTCGTTTATATTTCATGGAGACAAAGGTATTTTAAAACCGCTGATCTACGTACTTCCCTATTACACATTATGGTCCATCTCCAGATGCATGCATTTCATCGGTACTGTATAATAAATTACATAACGTCGTTTGAAGGTCAATATTATCGATTTTCGCGTGGATCACATTGTAATGTCAATACGATACGGGTGCAGGGAGGGGCGCGCACGCATCCAGGTGTTAGCAACATTTTGTTGAAATTACACACGCAAACAAACAAACTATAGGAATTACTTATATGTATTTGATAGATTGCGCCAATCGAAATAAGTAATAGGAATAGTAATGTACTACATCCGAATTTATTTTATTGTCATGTCGACATCACATCACATCATATCATCATCATCAGGATGTTACATTGATGTTTACATGGAACGACTGCTTATCCGACTTCCACAACCCAGTTAGTACTGGGTAATCCGATACCTACCCCTAGATAAGACTGCTTGTCAGACTACCTGTAACGACTGTCAATGATCTACTTACAAATTACATAAAACCAACGATCTAACGTGCTTTTCGAAGCACGGCAAGCGAACCGGTTGCTTGACCTTCGATCGACCCTAGCGGCTGTAATTATTCAGCCACGAGCTCCTGTATACCGACAAAATGTTGCGCGCCCCACCTCGCAGCTGTCTGTACCGACAGCTGCCATCGACCGTTACACTCGACGGCACGTGCTACCCCTGCATAATAACAATCATTATTATTATTAAATAGAAAGTGGGGTAGACAGAGAGGTAGGTAAGTACACATGTATGCGTCGGACTTTCCAATTACATCGAAGGGTGATTTTGGAGGTAACGAGTTCAGAAGCTGGTCGTTGACCACTGATATTTTTATGGAAATGATTTAGTCTGATTTTAAAATAGAACTGACATCTCATCATCAGCCTATACTGTTAACACTGCTGGGACACAGGCCTCCCCTCCATAAGAGGGAGTGAGCTGTAATCCACCACGCGGGCCCAGTGCGGGTTGGATGTCACATGTCTTCGAATTTTTAGTTCTAGGACCTGCCGGTTTCCTCACGATGTTTTCCTTCTCCGTTTTTGAGGACAGCGGTGATGAAAGAAATTACACAACGTAGTGCGCCTGCCTGGGTTCGCCCCCGGGTTTACTGCTCGTAAGTTGGGGCTGCCACCACTGGGCCACCGTTGCTCTCAAAATAATAATAACTGGCAATATTGGCTGGCTTCTTGGTTTTCAAAGAGGAGATAAAATCAAGAAATCAAACACTAAAGTTCGCGTACGCGGTTTATTTCGAAGACATGGGACATCTACCACCCACATTGGGTCCGCGTGGTGGATTACAGCCCACTCCCTCTCATAGAGAGGAGGGCTGTGTCCAAGTAGTGGGAACATTAACATTATAGGCTGATGATGATGATGATGAAACGCTAAAGTTCAGAAATTCTAACGTGTGGTCGAGTCATTTATGGTCTATATAACTTAACATCACACCTGTTATGTCCGAAGGATCAGGCAGACGTCTAGGTACCTAATATTAAGTACACCCACATTTCGCCAGTTATGTTTCAAGTCCCATGTAATAAGAGGCGAGCCTATTGCCATCAAGCGAACACAAATACAGGCTCCGTGGCTGCAACTGAGAAATCATCTGCCTAGACTTTTCCCAAACTATCTTGGGGCTTCCAGTCTAACCGGATGCAGCTGAGAAATACCTGATTAAAAAAACAAATAACACTTTGCCCGACCCGGGAATCGAACTCCAAGACGTCATGCTCATAAGTCGCGCAACCACAAGACTAACGAGGTAGCATAGTGGTTGATCTAAGACTTAGATCAATAACTATGGCACTCGTGGGCTGCAGCTGAAAATCAGCGTCAGGTGGTATACATACCTTGTGTTGCCATCTGGCATTATGCTGAGCTGAGGCCCTTTTGGCATTATTAGTCTTGTTTGTTTATTTATTTTGTATAATTTTTAAGGTGTTATTAATGCCAAATAAATCAATTTTCTTTCTTTCAGTCTAAGATTCTAAGACGATTGCAACCATTCGATCAGCTGTCGTAAATAAACAAGCAAGACAGGCGAAGAGGCTAATGTATACATGCTGCTTACAGTAAACTGCTTCTATAATGAAGATGATTTAAAAGACAAGTACGCAATGGAGCAGACACAACTTGGTTTAACGATATTTCATTACATAACGACCACATTCATCATCATCATCATCATTTCAGCCCAAAAGACGTCCATTGCTGGACATAGGCCTCCCCCAAGTGTCACATTGACATTTTGGAGGGGTTTTGCCATAATCGCCACGCTTGGTACGCGGGTTGGCGATCGCAATACGGTAGTTACAAAAGTACGGAGAACGCTGCTGCCCATTCCCTGGCAAGTCCCTTAGTCGCTTCTTACGACACCCACGGGAAGATATGGGATGGTGCTATTCTTTACGTCCGACACCACACAACCACATTACTTACATAATAATAATAACTGTCCAGGCAAGATATTTAGAGAACCAGCCAGTTTCACCTAGCTACTGCTCAAAACAGGGGGAGCCCTAACGCGACCCCCGCGGGCCTGACGCGAAGCGACCTTTTATGAAAGCTCATTCAATAATTGCACAAGGTAAAATACCAGTTTTACTATAAAAACGGATTTTTTTTTTAATTTACATCCCTGTTCCCTTTAAAATAAGGTAAAAATTGCAACAACTCACTCTTGTCTCTTGTTTAAATTCTATTTAAATTAGCACGCAATAGAAATTCAAATTTGTCGTAACAGAAATAAGGTTCCTATTTGATAAAGTGAACTTTTTCGAACTTGGAATTCAAACAGCGCGTGCCGTTTTGCAGGGGTGCGCAAACGCCGCCGTTTCCGACCCCGGTGTTTTTTTGAAAAAGGAATCGTTTTACAGTTGACGGTTAGACGTTGAACTGGATAGACGTGTGTGAACAATAGAATTAAAATAGCTTTTATTATTAAACTAAGTGTAAGTAGTTTCTAGTGTGGATAAGAGTGAAGTGTCTAAAAGTGAAAGAAAATAAAAAAAATACCAATGTTTAATGGTTTAAAAATGTAAATAAGAAATCACTTTGAAAACTAACATCGCTGAATATCATAATTTAAGTGTGTAAATCAAGATAATTTAGTAACTATTTAAGTGAATATAATTCAATAAGAAACCTAGAAGTTAAAACTAAGTAAGGTCAAAGAAAAGCACTGAACGGTAACGGTTCCAGTAACTGCCCACCCTTTTCTTATAACAAGGAATCATGCACTAACGATTGCACCGGGGAAAGAATACGCTTACAAAAATGGATTCACCAAAAATCGTGTACAAATATTATTCAAATCCAGCTTTCTGCTCACAAAGCGAAGTTGTTTTTGGTCAAAAAACATGTGTAACAAAACTTGTGTCGCCGGAGAGGCAACGAATGCCTCCGTTAGGCGCAAATTCGCCTAGAAAGATCGAAATAAGTAACAGAATTGTGAGAACGGATATATCTGATAATCCTTTGAGAATGTCCCCTGCCGGAGCCCCAAGATACAGAGAGGAACCTCCTGAATTACCACCGAAACCTCCTAAGTTTCAAAATCGAAGTTTCCAGAGACAATCCTCCTTAGTCTACAAACCTTCACGGTCAGTACGATGCAGGACAAGGAGTGAAGACTTGGAAATGGCACAGCTGAAGCAGCAAAGACAATCCCGGTATGACCGACGTGGAGATAGTGACGATGGTTTAGAAGACAGTAGGACAAAGCATAGATACGAAGTCATCCAAGACTTTGACGATTTTGCCGATTACTCACCTACAAAGAAGAGAATAGTACAAGCCAATGCTGATGAAATAGAAGAGTATAACGTTGACGGACCAGACGAGAATGAACTAAAGGAAATACCGACAGAAATAGTGAAAACGGTAAATGGAAGGACATTGAGATACGCTATAATTCCTACAGAAGATGACGAGCCCCGAAAATGCAATGTTACCTTCACATCTCCAGTTATGACTAAGAAAAATTTGATTGCCACGCAAAAGCTACACGAATTGCTATCAACACCTAGGAAATTAAAGAGCTATGCTAGCCAGCCTTCTGTTAGAATCACACCAAATAAATCTGTAGAGAACAAGTACTCAGAAACGCCAAGGAAATTTGTATCCAGCACACCCACTCATGGAATTACACCTTCAAAATCCTGTGCCAACCTGACATCAAGAACGAGCGCTCCTACTTCTCCTATTTCACCCAAAGCCCAGCAGAAGCTAAGCTACGGTCTACCTGAGATTGTACCTGAAAACTTGCCTGCATTTGATAGACATGATGTGTTTGTGACCAGCTTTAGAGAGAAGAGTAGGGACCGCAGTTTTGATCTTGAAAGGGAGATGAGTAGAGAGAGGCGCGAGTATGATCGCAGAAGAGAGAGTCAGAGGAAGGATAAGAATACTGCTGTTATTATACCGAGGTATGTGTAGTCTTTTAGATTTTGTCAAGTGCCTATGTGTGTATCAATTGGTTTTTTTTGGTGCTGCGCTAATACGTATGTTATATTAAAATAATAACTCTGATGTTTTGTCCAGTTAGGAAGTACCGTGAAAATTTACAGACAGAACTTTGACTTGAGTTTTCCGAGTACCTAGCGGTTTTATACGAATATCAACAGCTTATCAATATGTTTTCTTATCAATATGTGTTTTCTTTTTCTATTAGCATGAAACTTTTAGCTAAATTGGTTCATAGGGATTAAGACATGAACCGCATACTGAGCAAAGTTAAATCTAAGTACTAGTAATGATAGTAGGTACATTAAATGCCCTATTAGATGCGATTCCTGATCACATGATGTGAGTTTTAAATTAAGTCGGTTAAAAAAGGTACATATTATCAACTGTTGCGTTTAAAAAATTTCATGGTTTCGAGTGAGCAGCGTGCGACAGCTGTTCCGCACGTGTAAGGTTTATTTTTTCAATAAAATTTAACACCTTACGCCCGTCGCCCGCCAAAACGACGCATTCTTGCAGACAATATGGGTTTTTTTTATTAGGCGTTCCCCTGTTCTATTGCTGACGTATTTAAAACGCGTGACGATAGATTGGTGGGGCAATAAATAACAGTAACAAAGGGCAAACGTCACTTGATTCCAAGTTGTGGCTACGCTTCTCCATATCATTATTGTTTTACTTCGGAATAGCATGTTTTGGCGCCACAGAAATTGTCCAATTCAATCCGAACTTCCCGATAGCGACAGTGCACTTGTGGGTGTTTTTATTGAGTTAGGTCTAAGAGCATTTTAAAAGTTAGGTATACATATAGACATCATCATCATCTTCCTGCCTTTGTCCTATTCTTGGGGTTGGCGCAACACGTTTTTTTCTTCCATTCTTCCCTGTCAACAGACACGCAATCATTTACTGCTTTTTCTTTCGTATCATTCCTCAGCGCAGCGGTGGCCCAGTGGTGGCACCCCCGACTTACGAGCAGTAAGCCGTGGGTTAGAACACTGGCAGGCGCAATACTTTGTGTCATTTATTTCATCACCGCTGCCCTCAAAAACGGTGAAGGAAAACATCATAAGGAAACCGGCATGTCTTAGAACTAAAAATTCGAAGACATGTGACATCTACCAACCCGCCTGTTGGACTGTGCCCGCGTGGTGGATAACTGCCGACTCCTTCTTATAAAGAGGAGACCTGTGTCCCAGCAGTGGGAACATTATAGGCGGTGATGAATGCCTCACACAATCCGTCTATCGTTTCCTTGGTCTTCATCTCCTTCTCCATCCATCAACATTTATATAATATATTCATCACTCTTTTAGTCACATGCGATTGGTCCCTCCCCGTCACCTTTTCAACTTTTCTGTAACTGGCGCCACTTTCAAACTTCCTCTAAATACACTCATTTCCTTACTTCATTCAGTCTATATACCTATACATATGGGACAAAGTACAAAATTTCGCATAAGGAACAAACGAAGATTGTTACGCGAATGTTTACGAATGAATCGGTATCGAATGTCGCCATTCACAGTTCACACTACCGCACCGCTACAATTCCAAAGGCGCGCAATCGCACACCGCAACAGCACATAAATCAGCCTATAGGTACTGCTCCCACAAACGGGGAAAGAGATGCCTCTTCTCTGTGACCGGCAAAACCGGCCAACAGCATGACAGACTGCCGATATATTTACACGATTGGTTTCTATACTACTACAGGGTAGAAGGAACATCGACCCACAAACGGTTATCGCTGCTCATATTCAGTATAAAAAAATCTCATGCTCACCAATAGTGTTTGCGACCAGCAGATCAATGCCAGTATCATGTTAAAACACGCACAATGGTCTAATCAAAGGACTAAGTGCGGAAACCTAACCCAATGAAGAAGAAGATCACGTTAAAAGAAGTCATCATCAATTTAAACCCTTCCTCTCTTCCAGGGTAGCAGCCCCGCCATCAGTATACTCGGAGGAGACGTACAAGTCGTTTTCCAGCATCAAGACTTTATCAGGAGCCACAGCTTCCCTGCTGATAGCAGCTATCATGCTGACTATGTGTGGTGGCTTGACAGCTGGCCTGAGCTTCTATATGATGTATGCTGTAAGTGTTCTTGAATTGACTTATCTTTGTACAAAGTAACCGGTCAAACCCGATTTCGAGACACAGGTAATCTCCCCATATTTTTTACGAGCTAAGTTCTTACCTAGCTACATGTTGCTATTCCAGATTGGCAGGCGTTACTACTTGGACTTCGGTGTGCTTGCTGGATTCACCTGCTTTCTGCTAGGACTACTTGGTTTCAGGACGAGGAGGCAACAGTTGTTGCCTAATCGGAATTATATTTCTGGTAAGTCCTTTTAACTATATTGTCTATGCCCAACGCACAAATACCTACTTTTTTTGAGTGTTTTATTTTTTCATTGTGACGTATAATTTGTCGATATAGGTAAAGAAATATGTGCATAGATCATCATCATCATCAGCCTATAATGTTCCCACTGCTGGGACTCAGGCCTCCTCTCTATGAGAGGGAGTGGGCTGTAATCCACCACGCGGGCCCAGTGCGGGTTGGTAGATGTCACATGTCTTCGAATTTTTAGTTCTAGGACATGCCGGTTTCCTCGCGATGTTTTCCTTCACCGTTTTTGAGGGCAGCGGTGATGAAATAAATTACACAAAGTAATGCGCCTGCCTGGGTTTGAACCCACGGCTTACTGCTCGTAAGTCGGGGCTACCACCACTGGGCCACCGCTGCTCTCGTGCATAGATACTTACATATTAAAATTAAATCATTTTTTCAAAAACAATTTCTTTGCGGTAACCACTCATGCGGGTGATTTTATGGGTACTGGGCAGGTGTATTGGTGAATTACTTTAGGTCATTGGCGTTTGTAATATTGTTATGTCTTAATAGTTCTAGATTATTGTTAGGTGCAATAATTATACATACATTATTTCAATTTCATTCAGCTACATCAGGTTACACTGGAAGGTAACCCCTGGGAAAAGGCTAGATAGATGATGATGATTTCAATTTTATTTTTATTAATTTAATGAAAAAAATACGTACTTACTTAATGGCTAAGTAAGTACGTAACTGACTAAATACTAGATGATATTGATACTGCAATGAAGGTTTTATCTAAGAAGGTTTTCTTAACATTTTCCTTTGCCGGAAATAAAGGGTCACTTAATCGGGCCACCTATGCGCAGCGGACTCTGAAAGATACTTTAGTATAGCTATAGTATCAATCGGAGTCCGGAGCCGCAGTTTATCCGACCCTTTAAGGATGAACATCTACCAAAGACAATCGTCAACCGATATACAATTATCACAATTTTACGAAACAATGTCAACAGTTCCTAATGTCATTTCTTTTCTCTCACAGGTTACATCGTCCTCTCCTCCTTTTCCCTCCTAAGCGCCTTCGGCCTCCTCATCCTCCTGTCAGTGGAGCCGAAACCAGGAACACCACTCAACGACATCACTTCAGGAGCTGTCTGCGGTGTCAGCATCCTTTCATTATGTCTCGCGACAGTCGGAGTACTCGCGTCTTACTGCTGTGTCAAAGACCCGCCTGATAATAGGGTTGGGACTACGAGATGGTATTGAAATAGGGATGATAATGTAACTTGAGGTTTCAAAAGTAATCTATATAACATCAGAATAACATCTTAACAATTGTTTTCGATCTGTATTTAAATGTCGTCAAATCCTGGGCCGAAATTAATAGCACCAAACGTCGTAAAGCAGCATTGCTATGTTTCAGATTGTAGGCGCTTGCTTATTTTCTGAATTTCGTATTGATACTCGGACACAAGGGTTATTTACGTAGATTGAATTGGGGTCATTGATCCGAAACGTTTATATTAATATGGACATTCCTCCGAAATTGGTTGATTGAATTGAAATTTAAGTGCAAGAATTTATAAGAAGTTGCGGTCTTAGAGGCTAAAAATAATAAAAAACAGTTAAATAATAAATTAATTTAATTTTAATACCTTCCTTTAAATTCTTGAATTGAGTTGTAATAATATCACTACCAACATTAAGAATATTTAATTGAATCCGGAGATACCGGAATTACTTCCCGGAAAAATGGCTTATCCATGTTATTCTTACTGTGAGCATTTATGATACAAGTACCAAAAATCAATCTACCTATTCCGATCTATGGTTATTAACCACTCTTCGCCTGCTGGCGTCGTACCGTAGTCAATCAATGAGTTCCGTCGTCCGTTGTTTATAATATAAACAAAGGTCGTCAGTTATTTGTAAATCTACAAGTGTTTACAAGCTGGAGTGAAAAAGCTGCCAATGTGTAGAATATGTTTAGTGGAGAATATTCCATTTATTACTGATGACAGTAGACCGATTCTTGCTTGTTTATTCTGCTGCTCTTAACTAAAGCAATGCTCACGATTGCCGAGACAATCTTTGGCAGCCAAAGATCTGTTAGCTCATCGAATGAAGATTATGAACCAAAACGTTCAACAAGCCAAGACCACTTAGTTTTTCAATGGGTTAAGCCGAGCCGGGCCATGGCCCTTTTGGCCCTAGGGTAAATACGTCCCTGCATATAACCCGGTCTTTAAATTCATTAATGATATCATAAATTCAAAACATTAATTTTACCCTTGTGTCTGACCTTGGGAAATCAAGGCACGAAAGAAATAGGTAATTCTATTAATTAGTTGATATGTATGGATTTACTTGTATATGGTATAGTCGCAAAATGCATCTATATAATATGAAACTAGCTCATTTTAGGCCCCGTCACATCGGCATAGAATGAGCCAGTTTCCTAAATGGATAACTAATATAATTCCTTGAATGTTTTGTATACGAAATATACAATGGATGTCAAGATATAGCTGTCGAAATGTTGTAGTTTTTGAGAACTCATTTGAGTGTTTAAAAGTCCGGAGGACACGGCCCATATATTATTTTGTTCCGAGTTGAACGAATAACATAACATCACTATGTATTTATTATTTAAGGATTTATCATGTTTTCTTAAGGAACACTTCCGAAGGTGACTGCATCCGAAAGCCGTAGTAGCAAAACCTAACAAACTTAACCGGTGGCTGACACCTGTCATGGAAATACTTCCTTCCGAAAGTAAGGAGATGAAAAGCACCAGGTTAGCCCGCGAAATTCATATTTTCTTATGTTTGGTTTTCGCGGGAAACCCCTAAGCTGGCGCTTTCATAGAGTAAAATAAAAACCTGCTGTTTGTCGTTGGTCGTTGCGGTCATCTTCGAAATTTTAGTACCTTCAAAATAAGCGAAAGGTTTGATTCCATGAATGTTTTAAATATTAAGTTATTCATATTTTATTTATTTACTATTATTCATGGCAGTGGTATTCTGGAGTCGGCCTTTGTGCTTTGTTTTATTATAGTTTATAAATACCAAAGGCAGTCCAAATTTAAAATTGATTGTATTGTCGTGAAATTTTAATAAAATTGGATGAATATTACGTGTTGGCGTGCTTTCTTTTTAAAATAAACTCTTGCAAAACTGACCCCTGTTCAGTGCTAGAGCTTACCTAACCTTTTTTTTTGTCGTGTTGGAAATCCTCGATGGATGTGCTCCGCCCTGGTGAGAACGGAGGGGTCTGTCAGACTCGTACTGACCAAAACCACACCGTTGTTCCCTCGCACACTTGCTTCGGGGGGCAGCGGGATCTAATGCGACTTCCGCTGCCCCGGGCTAGTGCCGGCCGGCTGGACCTGTTCGGGCCTCGCCCCTGGGAGGAGTGAGGTGAACTCCCCCCGTCCCCTCATACGTAAGTATGAGACGCTATGAGAGGCGCGTGGAACACAACGCACCGCCGTCTCGGGTTCGTCCAGTATGATATGAGATATGACGGTTTCTCAGAAGGACACTACCAGGACTTTGTGCTGCCGACCATCGTGCGAACAACGGTCGGCAGTGACAGGTCTCCTCCTACGTCTGTAATGAGGGCACGGCGCGGCTCGTCTCATGCGGAATTGCTAACCTTACCCAGGCTAACCTACCCTGAACTTCTGTAGTCCTAAAAATGGCCTTGATAGATGAATAACCTAATGGGCTAAGTTCATTTAACATCTAGACCTACTATATACTCAAATACATAACATAACCTCACGCCTGTAATCCCCGAAGGGTTAGGGAGAGGTATAGGTACCTAAAAGTACACCCACATTTCGCCAGTTATGTTGACGTCCCATGTAATAGGCGGTGAGCCCGCTGTCATCAACCGGGCACAAATCCAGACTGACATTGCTTTGGATAGTAGGTATAGGTAGGTCTTTGGTCTTGTCAACGTAGTTACTAACGGGCAATGCTTGGATAAGACGTAGCATACAATAACCGCCCTTATTAGCACTCTAAAAGAGTACAGAACGATTTGTACAAGGTTATCAGCAAAGGAAAGGGGGGGGGGGGTTAGGTTAAGGTTTATTCTGTATTTGGTTGAGTAAGCAAACGGTCATGGTCATTATTGCACAACGGCAACATTGCTATGTGGATTGTGTAAACACGACGAGAGCCATCCGCGGATTCGTCTGGTTCTTTCTGTAAATGAGCATAGTACTGTGGCCATAGACGAGTTGATACTGATACTGTTAGGCTGCGTCATCCCATTGCTGGGCAAAGGCCACTCCCCATGAATTCCAATTGTCTCGTTCCAGGGCGAATGTGGACCAGTGGTCGCTGGTCTTGTCTAGCTCGTCCCGCCATCTTCTACGAGGTATGCCGCGACGCCTTCTGGCTGAATTATGACTTGAATGGCTAATAAATTCATCTTTCATGTGCCAGCAGGGGTTAAAATATTATAAAAATAAACAAGATCTCCTCGAGAAGTGGCACTGTGAAACATTCCGTTTAACGTGATTTCCGAGTAGTTAGTTTTATCAAATAAACATTCTCTTTTTTGGGTTTTTAGATCAATTAACTCACTTATCTTTTAAATTTAAAAAAAAACACAAAACAATTAAAGATAAATAAAATACTCGTTAACATAAAAAGGGATGTTTAATTTTTCAATAAAAGAGTAATTCACAGGAACTCTGTATAATGGAACGATAAAAGTGGTTGTCAAACTATGCGTCAACAAGCGAACGTTCCATTATATAAATAAGAGAAACAAAAGCATGATAGTATTCCTGGCTTTGTCTCACCTACGGAAAAGGACAATAAACTATCCTGCTGTCCAGGAACCGGGAACGAGTTTCACAATTGTTCACCTCTCGACTGAGATTTTATATTCAGCTTTTGTGCTAATTTGATAACAATTGAACTGTTTGATAACAATTCCTAATTAGTACTATAAAACGAGATGTAGCTTAGATTGTATCATCTTACCTGACAGCTGCATTTATGTCAACGCCCTGCGGCTGCGAGATATGCATTTCGTAATTTAAGTTGTTCGAGTGTTGTTGATAGTACAAAACAAGTAAGTCTTTGTGTTATTACTTTTTTTTTATTGGGATGAATAATGTATGTGTCACCACTGCCCCAACTTAAAAAAGTCTTTTTAAAAAATAGAGTGTTAACTAAGTTAGATTGTTCGACGAAGTCAATAATTTGAAGGTCGAAAAATAAATAAATAAATAGTTTCATTGTTATTCTATGAAGACCATCTGTTAGTAATGACGTATTCAAGTTTGTTATTATAACTAAATGCTTGTCCATATCAGAATAACATGGAAACATATCAAACATTGAGATAAACAATGACTGAAATTCTACAGGCCTATTTTGCTGGCCCCATTATGTTATCATTTAATAATATTAACAGTATTTCTGCTTAGTTACATTACCTACAGGCAATCAGTCATATCAAAGTGTATTTTACGTAGATGATGGCTTGCTTGTTGTAAGTTTATATTATTCCTTTGTTAAATTATTGATAGGACATTACTGCTTTAATTTATTAATTTCTAGTTTAATTTATTCATGTTTATTTAACTTGCGCTATGTTGCATTTTTATTCAGCCTACTTATGATACCCACTACAACATTTTGTTGTCAGTAAGTGACAAAGAAATAGTATTTTTTATTTATAAAGATGTACTACTATGAGACTTAAAATATTGTTATGGTTCTATTAATTTTGTCACCTAACCATGGTGAAGCAAAAGAAAGGTAATGAGTTTGTCAATATATGTATGTGTTCCATCATAGATTCATAGCTCAAAAAATGTTGATGCAATTTTAAAAACTTTTACCATATTAGATAATAAACTATATTCTTTTAATCTGAAGATACTCTGTGACCCAATCTAAATTAATTGAACATAAAAATTTAATTAAATAAGAATATTAATGCATCATAAACTATTTTTAGCAATAACAACATAACATAATATAAAACCCTTATCAATGTTATTGACAAACAGTGTTGTATCAGGCATTGCTTTCAGAGATAAGCATTGTATACATTGGATTGCAGTTGGATTAATTGATTTTTACAGCTCTAGGCTGACTAAATTGAATATAAACAAATGACACTATTTTAAGAGTGTTTATACCTTACGGCATTTCATACAAACTTTCAAGTCGATATTTTCCGAAATGACTGAACAGATTTTAATGTAACTTCCTACGCATAAGCAGTATACATAGGTCTAAAAAGTTACTAAAAAAATTTTCGAAAAATAATCTTACAGCTAAATTAAACCGATTTTTAATTATCTATTGAAACAGAAATTTCCGATTATCTTCATTTTTAAAAGACATTTCGAAAACGTTTTTTAGTAACTTTTTAGACCTATGTATACTGCTTATACGTAGGAAGTTTAATTAAATTCTGTTCAGTCATTTTGGAAAATAACGACTTGAAAGTTTAATATGAAATGGCGTAGGGTATAAACACTCGTTAAGTAGGTACAAAAAAAAAATTTTGCATGTGTAGGGCCACATTTTGTACACTTTAAACACCCACCAAAGATACACACATATTCATTTCATTCTCACAGGTTTTGAAATACACACATGTCTATCATTTATTACATAATATAATAAAAATAATAAATAAATAATGTTTAATTTTTAAAAGAAAACGTCTGTCTGTTTCGTTTCCTAAGTAACAAGGCAAATCAAACAAAAAAAAATACAGAAGTATCCAGAATCCAGTCCCATATACAGAAGTATATTTATAATAGTTTTTTTTTATATATTGTCTAACTACACTACTTCTCCAATTCTAAGTAATTTATTTCATAGCTGCTGCTCTCAAAACGAAGGAAAAACTTATGAGGAAATCAACAACCATAGAACATCCTCTGCAAATAATCATGATTTCCACGTAATATGACCTAATACTCCCATTCATGACCTATATTTCCTTATGATCATGTATGGAAAACTATTGTTTCATTCAGCACTAAAGATATACTTCTTGGAACAACCTGTATCTGTCTTTATGAACGGACGGTCGGTTTGGTCACCGAAGTTTGCTCGTTAGCATTAGACTTTTTTGACGAACACCCATTATAATTCTTTTTTTTTAAGTTGTTGTATCTTGTTGTTTTATATAAGTACCTACTTAGGTGGATCTAATTATTTAAATTATGTAGTCGATGATCTTGGTGCATGGTAAAACTCGAATGAGTTTATGTTGCCACCATCTCAAATGAAATAAATGTATGTGCACTACTGAATAAATAAATAAAAATTCAGCATAGAGGTTAATCCCAAAATATTTAATGTAAACATGCTGACAAACTTAATGTGTTATCCAGTAACTGGGTTTTGGATGTCAGATAGGTAGTTGTTGCATGTAAAATACTGGTAAGTAGCTGTTGGACAGCTGCATACCTGTATTTTAAGATTGCATGACGGTTTTTAATGACTGAATGATGACCTTAACATAGTTGGGAAAAGTCGAGGCAGATAAAGAGTGGCTTTCTAAGTATGGTTGATCTGACACGTATCTAAACTAATATTATAAAGAGGAAAGATTTGATTGTTTGTTTGTATGTTTGTTTGCATTGAATAGGCTCCGAAACTACTGGTCCGATTTGAAAAATTCTTTCAGTGTTAGATAGTCTATTTATCGAGGAAGGCTATAGGCTATATATCATCACTCTACGACCAATGGGAGTGGAACAGCAATGAAAAATGTTGCGAAATCGGGGAAAATGTGACGCGAACGAAGTTGCGCCGGTCAGCTATATGTTATACAATACATAAACAACTTCATGAAGTTGTTTTCAATTTATAACAACACATAGCTCCATATGTTTGACCTAGATGCTTCCTTAAATGACCCATAAATGTATTTAAGAGTATCTGGCTAAAATAAGAAATGTGTATATAAGAGCAAGTCTGGAAGCGGCGCCGGTGACTGAAAAGTTGCAGTAATTGTTTGTCTTGGTGGTCATGTGGTGCGGTATAATGAGGACAATGTGGTGAGGAAAGTTTTGAGTATGAATGTAGACGGTTGTAGAGTAGAGGCAGATTTAAGGAACGATGGATGGACTGTATGCAGCATGATATGGTGGGAAAACAGGTGACTGCTCTCTTTGACGAGTAATACAGAAGTATGGAAGAAGAGGACATGCTGCGCCTAGCACAAATAAATTGGGATAAGGGCCTGAGAATGATCATGATGTTTTTAAAAGTATTAGACATTTCTTTCTTTGTAGTGGTCATTTTATAAAGACCAATGCAATATTGAACATAAACACGGCAGACTTTCCAAAACTTCAATTTTTTTATGGTTTGTATAATACTTTTACAATGTTCTTTGAATCTCATTTATTTTATGAATTGATTAATATAAAATTACTTATTAATATGTGTAATGGACACTTGGTGCTTATCAAAATGTTTGTAGCATGTATTGACACATAATTGTGATTGTTATTGCTATGTAATTATCACATTACAATTGGAAATGAATATAAATTTTTTGTTTTTATCATCGAAAAATAAATAAATAATATTGATTAATAATTTATTGATAAAATTAATTTATTTGAAATGATTCTTTATCCATCAATTTCATTTGTAAAAATATTTTAGCAGACAACTTGAAAAAAAGAAATACCTAACAGAGTTTACTATTTTAAATTCGGATTGTTTTCACAAACACTAAGTCAATGCCCAAATTTTCCTGTTGGAATGTCAACAGAGTATTTTGATTTATGCGTTCGTTAACCTGTCGCCTAGTCTTTGTGAAAACAGGCATAAGACTTCTAGTTACACAATAGGTTGCTGTCACAAATCTGTGCTAAGGCAACGCATTATGTGGATATAAATGGATTATTGTGGATAAGAGCTAGCCTTATGTAAAAGTTAACGGTTTTAGACAGAGATTAAGCACGTATTCAGTCGCATTACATTCAAACAGGCAGATCTAAGTTGCTTTATTAGTTTTATAATTTAATATCCTAGTTTGCATAAATATGAATCACAATGTGACAGAGCCGATGCTAACTATACAAAACTGAACTTTTTCTTAAATTAAATGAGGAATTTTTACGCCCATGTATTTTACTTCATTTTTTGACTGAATACTCTTATTTTAATTAGAGGAGCACGTGGCAAAATAAAGCTGCTCGAGTCGATCTTTAGGTTAAACCGCGCTTGCCTAGGTTTTTCCGTGGATGGATGACCAGTAACGAGTTTCCTCCATGCCTCGGAAACCACGTTAAGCCGTTGCTCCCGGCTGTCATTTGTAGATCTTTCACAGTCTGTACAAGTAGTCAGGGCCGAAAGTCTGACAACCAGAGGGTACCGTATTACCCAGTACTAATTGGGTTGTGTAGGTCAGATAGGCAGTCGCTCCATGTAAAATACTGGTACCCAGCTGCATCCGGATAGACTGGAAGCCGACCCCAACACAGTTGACAAAGGCGACGCAGATGATGATGAGCTCATAATTGCTTTTTTATGTGTCAATTAAATAGTTTCCACCTTAGTGAAGTTAAAGGTTGGTGGGACACGTGGCGCCAGATACCTGACTCTGACATCTAAAATACTTAAGTACCTGTCACCTGTGCTGTCACTGTCCGGTGTCCGCAGCGGCGCAGCCAGTCTGCAATCTACCGTGACGGTTTCACTGAACGTTCGGTCAGTGGGTCGTCAGGGGCGAAAAGAAGTTATAATTTTATACTTCATAGAAATAAAGTTATATATTTAAAAAAATATAAAAAATATTTCAATTATAATTGTTAATAAAAAAATTATAGATGCAAAGGGGCCGTTCAAGAATTACGTAAGCAGATTTTTTGCAATTATTAACCCACACCTCCCCCTCGACAGCAAAAGTAAGCAAAGTTCCTATCCCTCTCCCCAATGCTTACGTAAACATTAGTACAATTGTGACAGACAAGTGAATAGCGCGCGGTAATTCCCCTACTCAGTTCTAAGCGAGTACCTAAACGTAATCATTATTTGTAGGAATCCCCGAAAATGCATTTCGTTTTCAAGCATAGATAATGTGTGGGTTGCCATATGTGTAAAAAAAATGTATAATTACTGCTGACGTAATCACCATCTAGATCCCCCCATCCCCCATGTCATCAAAAATAAGCAAAGCAAAGACCCCTCCGCCCCCCTATATGCTATGCTTACGTAATACTTGAACGTGCCCAAAGGATTGGGTATTTTTTATTTGCTTATGCAATTCTACGATCGATTCCAAACAAATTAGGAAAGGTAATTTAGGCTTTTAAAGTTTTTTTTTATTAAAAGTAAAGGTAAAAACCTTTACTTTTAATAAAAAAAAAACTTTAATGGGAATTCACTTCAACAGTGATAAAGCAATTAAGAAGTCGCTGTATACATTCACAAACAAAACATAGTAATTAGCATTAATGTGCTTGACTAAATATTGTAATTTAGTTAATGAGGCGTTAACTTATGGTTCCAGGGGACAGGATGTCAAACCCGCACTATAGGGAGGCGGCGGAGTCGCTTCTCAGCAGTATTAGCCCGCACCATCGGACCTTGAGTGAGTTTGTTTTGATTATTAACTTATTTACTGACAGAGGGGAGAGCAGCGGTGGCCCAGTGAGCCGTGGGTTCGAACCCAGGCAGGCGCATTACTTTGTGTAATTTATTTCATCACCGCAGCCCTCAAAAACGGTGAAGGAAAACATCGTGAGGAAAACGGCATGTCCTAGAAGTTAAAATTCGAAGACATGTGATATCTACCAACCCGCACTGGGCCCGCGTGGTGGATTACAGCCCACTCCCTCTCATAGAGAGGAGGCCTGTGTCCCAGGACATTATAGACTAATTATGCATGTTATGCAGAAAGAGAAAGAAAATTTATTAAATCCCAGATGCTTTATTACTGGCTCGGTTGGTCTAGTGGTCACATGTCTTCGAATTTTTAGTTCTAGGACATGCCGGTTTCCTCACGATGTTCTCCTTCACCGTTTCTGAGGGCTCCGGTGATGAAATAAATTACACAAAGTAATGCGCCTGCCTGGGTACGGACTCACGATTTACTGCTCGTAAGTCTGGGCTGCCACCACTGGGTCACCTCTACTCTCTTTCTGTTTGACATTTATGATAATCTTCTCTCTTTTTCTATTCCAGCACACTCCGCCTCTCTTAACTTGGTATCAGAAGACTTGGTGGCTGGGCACAGACCTCAGGGCAAGATGTCTACGGTCAGGCGGTTCTTCTGTCTGTTCGTCACGTTTGACCTGCTGTTCACAAGCCTCATGTGGCTTATATGTGTGATGGTAAGCAATTTGTGATATCTAAAAAACTATCTTCTTGTCTTCTCCAAATCTAGTTTAGGAACTACAAACTCAGCATCGTACATGATAAAGTTCATTTTTGTCGCAAACAACGTTTTCTGACATAATTTATATACAAGGTGGAACATAATAAACGCAAGACCTCCCGTGTGGTCTCTCGGAACATGAAACTGAACCACTTTTGTTCTACGAGTTCTTGAAATTCACAAAACAAAAATTGGACTTTCCATAGAAACTGGCGCGATCAGCTAATCAACATGTATGGTAAAACTAAAAATAAAGGTATGCATTTCCAAAAGTCATAGACCAAAAGTTGTTCAGTTTCATGGTCCGAGAGACCACACGGGAGGTCTTGCGTTTATTATGTTACACCTTGTATAAATATCCAAACGCGTAAGTAACCACTTACCATCCAGGACGCTAGATAATTTGCACTTTAGTACAGTCAACCACACCACGCGGTGACGCCTCAAGGTGATGTCAGCAAATCGGAAGGGTTCTGAAAGGGCCGATGCCTGCCAGGGCTGCGGGACTGTTCGAAAGAGATACCGTGGTCCTGGAACACAAAGGGCTAAGAAGGAACATGGATGGGTTTCAGTCAGCAAAAGTCTGACACTCCCTTCCGCTCCGCACAGAGCGGGAGGGGTTATTGGATGATTTACAATCCGAAAAAAAAAAGTACTGTCAACCACACATGAACAAGACAATTGCATCTCTAAAATCGTCCTTCCTGCTGTGACATAAAGGCAATGTTAATATAAAATTCTTACCTTGATAGGGGTTGTACTATACCATCAAAAATTTATGAAAACCATAATCCAATCATTTTCTTGCTACTCAGTTCTTTAATCCAACGAATACCAGCACTGTGACTTTTTTATGTCACAGCAACATACTGAGATACTATGACATACTTTTGGACTCGTACAGGATCTCGTAGAGAATTATTTAGTTTGTCTTATTTTTAATTTTTCCGTATGTTTAGGTACTTTTCTATACTTTAAACGTTTTAAATATTTAATCTTGAAACCGAATTTTTGACTAAAATGAAAAATATACCTAGGTAAGTAATAACAAACAAATAAAACTAAAACTAAATATTTACATAAACTAACTAACTAAATATAAACTAACTTAAAAACAACAGGACGTTTAGACGTCAAAATAGTTGTCCACATCGCTGTCATCCGGAAACGTGCCCAGGAGACTGGCAGCATTGCCACGTTGAATGGCAATGTTAATTCTTTGCCCAAAGAAATAGCCAGCCCTCTGGTCTCGCGAAACGTCAACCAGTCGAAGAGATATTTCCTTAAAAGGGAATGTGCACTTGGGCCCCATGACCCGAGCGTTTCGACCCAAAACTATAACTGCCATTTAGGTTACAGTTTTTATTTATAATTTCGTTTTATTGCTAATTTAACCATGCCATTTTGTCATAAATATTTTTTTTTTTCTTTGACGTACTAAGGCAAGATTTTATTTCGTTTTAGATGCGAGGCGAAACACTAGAACAAATAATGAACACAGAAATAATTCACTACAACGTAAAGACTTCTCTATTCGACATAGTAATGGTGGCTGTCTGTCGGTTCGTGGTACTGCTACTGTTCTACGCGGTCTTGTATATCAACAACTGGAGTATCATTGCAGTAAGTACTTGTAGTGGCATTAAAAAATTACTACATCAACATAGAACAAAATTTATTACAGCGCCATCTATGACACACGGGGAGAAATAACATCAAGTTCCTAAATCGAGCACTAAAACTTATCCGCGACTCAACAACAGCCCCCGTTTTTACAAACGCTCGGATTCGATTTCGATTCGATACATCGTATGTCTATCTTGTTTTGGCATTAAGAAAGCGAGCGAGATAGACATACCAAATCGAAATCGAATCCGAGCGTTTGTGAATACGGGGGCTGGAGTACCATCGCAGTAAGTTCTTGTAGCGACACTAGAAATAGTACTGCAACAACATAGAACAAAATTAATTACAGCGCCATCTATGACACACATGAAGAACTAACATCAAGTTTCTAAATGGCGCACTAAAACTTATCAGCGACTTAACAACTGGAGTATCATCGCAGTAAATACTACATACAATACAAGAACTAAACAAAGCCGTTGGTCCCGGCTGTCATTTGTAGACCTTGACAGTCGTCACAGGTAGTCAGTGGCCCGAAAGTCTGACAACCAGTGTTACTAAGGGGTAGCGTATTACCCAGTACTAACTGGGTTGTGGAGGTCAGATAGGCCGTCGCTTCATGTAAAATACTGGTATTCAGCTGCATCCAGTTAGACTGGAAGCCGACCCCAAGACAGTTAGGAAAAGGCTAGGCAGATGATAATACAGAACTCTACCAACAATGCCTAAATGTGTGTATTTTGTTTCAGCTATCAACGGGGTCTACCTGTGCACTGTTAATAGCAAAAGTTTTTGTGTTCGACGTAAGTATACACTTTTTATAAAAACCTCTTTTGATCACAGCTTGTTCGAAATTCGAGAGAGAGAGAGAGAGTATTGGTGGCACAGTGGTGGCAGCCCCGACTTATGTGCAGTAAGCCGTGGGATCGAACCCAGGCAGGCGCATTACTTTGTGTAATTTGGTTCATCACCGCTGCTCTCAAAAACGGTGACGGAAAACATCGTGAGGAAACCGGCATGTCCTAGAACTAACAATTCGAAGACATGTGACATCTACCAATCCGCACTAGGCCCGCGTGGTGGATGACAGCCCACTCCCTCTCATAGAGAGGAGGCCTATGTCCCAGCAGTGGGAACATTATAGACTGATGATGATGATGATGGGCTCAAATATAATATTATTCAGCTGCACCCGGTTAGACTAGAACCCGTTTCTCGAATTCATGTTTTTTAACTTTTCTCCACATTGGAAATAAATAGGGATTTCTCCTGTATCGTTGGTGCGTTTACAAACATTTAAACTCACATACACAAACAGGCAGACCTGGAACAACTATCTGTAGGCCAAACAAATATTTGCTCCGCGCGGGGATCCCGCGACACGCAGCGCAGCAGTCGATCGCTCAGTTACTGCGCCAACCGTGCTATCGAAAACGTGTTGTGCTATTTGTGACCAACTAACCCCACGTTTGCCCAACAGTGGCCCAACGCAGTCCAGCCAGTGTACGAAGTCTTCCTCATCCTGACCTCGTTCACCCTCGCCTGGAGCGAAGCCTGGTTCCTGGACTTCCGGGTCCTGCCGCAGGAGCTACAGGCTAAGTCGATATTGGAGTCTATAGGTATGTATATTTTCAAGATGACTAATATTATATACCAATACAATGTTATGTTACCAATTGTTTTTTAAGTAAATTTTTAGACCTATGTATCCTGCTTATACATATTAAGTTTGCATTAAAATCGGTTCAGTCATTTCGGAAAATAAGGACTTGAAATTTTGTATGAAATGTCGTAAGATGGCTGCATCTAAAATACGACCGTATTACCTCAATTTATTGCAATTTTTTTATCATTTTTTTTTTTTGATCTGTTATTTTAGGCTGATAAACCCTCTAATATGGGTTTAACTTTACTCTAGGGTTTTTCATGTTACCCTAAAACCTCTTTACGGTAACCTTTTCGGTAATTATTAATTAATAGCTGTGCCCGCGACTTCGTCCGCGTGGAAATTAACAAAATAGTTATTTGTTATACAAGAGTGCAAAGTTGCTTTTTAACCGCGTGTTCAATTTTGATGACCGAGCAAGCGAAGGATTCTAAAATTGAATCACGAGCGCAGCGAGTTATTCAAAATTAGAATCCTTAGCGTTAGCGAGGGAATCAAAAGAGCAGGAGGTGAAAAATCTTTGCACTCGAGTGCAACACGTAACTTTTCATTCCACCTCAGCGAGGAAATGACTAAATGCAAAAAAAAAAAACGTTTACAATCACAAGATAGGTACACTTTTATTTCAGTTTAGGTATTAATTACTACATTATGACAGGTAAGTATTACAGAATAATCTTTAAATTATAACAAAATAATATTACGGTATAATTAACAATGACGTGAAAAAATGCCGCGTAAAGAACCGCGTACAAAGCAAATTGAAAAAAGAACACCAAGAAGTTCCGAGTCTGAGTTTTTAACAAATTAAAAAAAAGTTGTATGATATATTCGGCACCATAGAGGTAGCAGTAAATAGGTTTAATGTTTTTTTTAATTCACAAA
This sequence comes from Cerastis rubricosa, assembly GCA_949152445.1. Taxonomy (NCBI): domain Eukaryota; kingdom Metazoa; phylum Arthropoda; class Insecta; order Lepidoptera; family Noctuidae; genus Cerastis; species Cerastis rubricosa. The sequence goes on along the minus strand of OX424550.1, from coordinate 3,319,865 downwards.
CTTAGTGCACACGATGTTCTAAATTCAATTTACTTTATCCTCTAGAGAATAAAAACGGCTTTTGCACTCAGATATCGAAGAGTAAAAATACTCTTTCCGAGATGGTGGGATGAAAAAGTAATTTCGTCTATGTTTAGCCTATGTTACTCCTTATTACATTAGCCAGTGAAAGTCCCGTCTAAATCGGTCCAGCCGTTCCAGAGATTAGCCGGAACAAACAGTCAGACAAAAATTGTAAAAAAAAATATTTTGGTATATGTACCGTATATACATACATTCATATGCATGTAGTAAAAAGCGGTTATTTTAATATTACAAACCGACACTTCAATTTTATTTATTTGTATAGATTTAATAAATTTTATAAACATAAAATATAAAGGGATAAATTACACAGGCAATAAAGCTTAGAAAAAAATAAAACGTAAATGTATTTTTTTTGTAACAGGATCTATTTGGCGCAGCCACAATATTATCTTTTTCTGTTTAGTTTTAAGTTTTTTTTTGTTGTGAGCACTTGTGGCATGTGCCAAGTAAATATGTTTTTAATACAGTTGCTCAAAAAGTGGCGTATTACAGGGACGTATAGCGTTCGGGATGTGGGCTATTACACACTAGAGCTTTTTCTTTACCTTTTCCGAACTCGTGCGTTCTCTTTCCCAACTGTCAAAATAACGTCTATTAAAAAGAAAAAAAACCAACCACGGAGTTTTTACTAAAAAAAAATCTTAGAAGTTTTAATGATTCATGCAAATATTTCTAAAAAGAAGCTACTAATTTGTTTCAATATCAGATTTAATGATTTGATTCAATGAGTTGGGTTAGGTTTCATTTCATTTTCATTTCATATCAATAAAAAAATTCTACTGATGACTTGGCTGTATATACCCATTCTGGGTAGGCATAGTTCCCTTTGCCTACCCAGAATGGGTGAAGAAAACAAAAAAAATCTCTGCGTATATTCTTTTACGGTTGGCACCATTTTCCAAAAATGTTCTTTATTAAATTGCTTCATTTTTTCACAACAGTATTAAAAATAGTTGTTCAGTACACGTGCGGAACCGTCATTGCAACTTGTTCCGACTGTCAACCCTCACCTTCGGCTGCGCCTCGGCTCGGGTAGACATTTGTCGGAACTCTTTGCAATGACAGGCTTTCCGCACTCGCAATGAAATATACTATTTCTTTCTTCTAAACTAATATTATAAAGAGTAAAGATTGATTGTTTGTTTGTTTGCATTGGCTCCGAAACTACTGGTCCGATTTGTAAAATTCTTCAGTGTTATATAGCCCATTTATCGTGGAAGGCTATAGGCTATTTATCATAACGCTACGACCAATAGGAGTGGAGCAGCAATGAAAAATCTTGCGAAAACGGGGAAAATGTGGCGCAAACGAAGTCGCGCCGGACAGCTAGTTCTAAATAAACAAGCCGTATTGTAATATGCATACAAGACAGTTGATCGAATCTTGATAACGTGCCCCACTTTTTACTATGATAAGGAGTCATTGACACTTACTGCTTCTCAATCTCCTGTCAAGATAATATAAGCTGATCTTATATCGGCAGATACCGTTGAGAAGTAGTTCAAGTTTAAAAATGTTTAGTTATTCAGCAAAATGATAGCGGGGCTGACTTCCGACTACTATAAACTTCGCTCCACCTTTTGAGTATTTTTTGTCGAATTGCATTAGGCTTTTTAAGATGTCGGAGGCGTCTCATGTCATGGCCAACGACAATTGGCATCAAAACAGTAAAAAAAAAAAACATTACTAGTAAATGACGTTTTTTTTGGGTTGGGTTTGCTCTTGACTCTAGTCTAGGTCAGAGATGACAGAGACAAAGTCGACGATGGTACGAGCTTACCCAGAAGAAGCCTGTTCACTCTAACTGAAGAGATTAGGACGTTATGCTCTTAGACGATTTTGTCGACATTGTCCAACTTTACCCGATTTCAGGCGACATCACAAGCAATACGTACATACACAATTACACATCTATACTACAAATAAATAAAATTGAAGTATCTGTTTGTAATATTACATTAAAATAACCGCTTTTTTCTACATGCATATGAATGTATATACGGTATATATACCAAAATAACATTTTTACGATTTTGGTCTGTCTGTGTATTTGCTCCGGCTAATCTCTGGAACGGCTGGACCGATGTCGACGGGACTTTCATAGGCAGAAAGCTGAAGTAATAAGGCGTAATTTAGGCTAAAGTATTCATTGGATTTGATTGTTTTTTTTTTTTGTATACGGGTAAAGAACATGTCACTCTCTCTGTGATTTAAAGGAATGTTAATCGTACCGATCCACCTTTTATATCGCAGAAAATTTAAATACGTGATTCAAAAACAGTTGGTAAGCTTATGAGATCATAGTAATAATTACTCAACCTATCAACACGAGAATAATTTACTACGGAATCGAAGAAGGGCGTTTATTTTGTGTTACCTACAAAAACACAAGCACCACTACCTACACCATCACTTCTACAGTCGTAATATTACAATTTCCATTTCCAATATCTCCACCAGTCCACCGCGGCGCTACATCAGAACGCACGCCTCTCCTGCAGCCACAAGCCAGCCAGTCCAACTATGCAGAGTCCACGGTCAGATGGTTCTCTCCGGTAGAGACGCCCGAGTCCAGTCCACGGCCTAGAAGGCCTGGGGAGCAGATCATACTGACGCAAGAGCAGGTAAGAGAAAATATTTCAATGCGTCTCGTGTCATCATCATTTCACCCCAAAAGACGTCCACTGCTGGACATAGGCCTCCCCCAAGTGTCGCCACATTGACATTTTGGGAGGTTTTGTCATAATCGCCACGCTTGGCAGGCGGGTTGGCGATCGCAGTACTGTTGTTACAAAAGCACAGAGAACGCTGCTGCCCATTCTCTGGCAAGTCCCTTAGTCGGCTCTTACGACACCCACGGGAAGATATGGGATGGTGCTATTCTTTACGTCCGACACCATACGGAATATGCGTCTCGTGTGCTGCTAAAGTACTACTAGTACTTTAGGGTTTACGTAGCGATGCTCTGTTACCGTCGTGGTACGCACGACGACCAAGATATAAAAAACCAGTTTATGCTGATCTCTCATTGTGCGGGAAATCTATACAAAGCGAGGCCATGTTATACTGGAAAGGCTTGATGTTGTGCTATTGTTGCTAATTTACCGTCGTGCAAACAAACCAAACATGCTTGAGAGATATTTCTCGACGGCATGTTAAACTAAGCCAGAGGCCATAGGCGCCCATCAGTAGTATAAACAACAGATTAGGCACTAACCACAATAAAAAACCATATCTTACCGTGGGTGTCGTAAGAGGCGACTAAGGGACTTGCCAGAGAATGGGCAGCAGCGTTCTCTGTGCTTTTGTAACAACCGTACTGCGATCGCCAACCCGCCTGCCAAGCGTGGCGATTATAGCAAAACCCCCCCTTAGGGGCGGCCTATGTCCAGCAGTGGACGTCTTTCGGCTGAAATGATGATGATGATGACACGAAAAAGGAAGACCGTCGTGGTACAACTACGCCGAATCCACTGTGAGATGGTTCTCGAGGGTGGAGACTGCTAAATCCAGTCCATGACCTAGAAGGTCTGGGTAATAGATCATTCTGACGCAGAAACAGCTGGCCTACCATGACGTCTTATAGCATTGTTCATCATCTGCCTAGCCTTTTCCCAAACTATCTTGGGGTCGGCTTCCAGTCGAACCGGATGCAGCTAAGTACCAGTATTTTACATGAAGCGACTGCCTATCTGACCGCCACAACCCAGTACCTGGGTAATACGATACCCCTTGGTAACACTGGATGTCAGACTTTTAGCTTCTGACTACTCGTAGCGATCGTCAAAGATCTAAAAATGACAGCCGAGACCAACGGCTTAACATGCTTTCAGAGGCACGGAAAGCATTATAGCATTTTTATATTGTTTAAATCTTATTCCAGTGTGGGAAAGAAACGGAACTATAGAGGATGTGTAGCGCTTTCTCTTTCTCACACTAGAGTAAGATTAAAACAATCCTGCTATAAGACGTCATGGTGGGTCACCTGGTATATAAATGTGTTACTGTCGCACTACGGACGTATGACTGTAGTGCCAATATACAGTGTGTAGCGGAAAGGCTATATACATACTTAAGGGGAGGCTAAAGGCTATATACATACTTGAGTAGAATGACCTCTTAAGAGGTTGTTGGTGTTTTACCAATAACCCTGTAGATTGGCACTTTTCTTGCACATTTCGAGCATTTACGGTGAAAATTCGTACACCTACACGTTACGTAGATTTAGGTTTCATATAATCCGCCGAATTGCCGATATTGTCAAAAGCTAATCAAGATAACTAGAATCCAAATGAACTACCATATAGACTAATCTGCATTAATTAGATCTTGATTAGAACAAAGTCGCCGCTGATCACATTCAATTGACGTTAATATCATGTAAATGAATTGTCCTTGAGTTTGTTTGAACTGCACTATTTATTGGCAAACGATTCTGAAAATAATGAGAGGAGCTCGTGGCTAAATAATAACAGCCGTTCGAGATTTTCAAGTTATTTATTTATTTGTAGTTAACTAAAACGGTATAACACCAATTACAGTAATTAACATAGAAACTTATAAAGATAAAAACTAAAATTGACGACATTCAAGTTAAACTAAAACTAACACGGAACAGTCGACACTCTTGCATACTGTTTCTCACAGAACACCAGACATATAAGCATTACTTTATTCCATTCATCCGCAAACACATCACATTCAGGGATGGCAGTCAGAAGGGCGTTGAGCATCTCGAGAATACGACACACCGGCGAATTTGTTCTGGCGACAGTTTTGGAGAAAGGTTGGGCAAACAGATTGTGCCGGCGGCTCAGACGGTGTCCGATGTATTTGTCGGGCACAAATAGCCGGCAGAGAAGACTATGGAGTTCTGGGCAGTCGTTAAGCCGTGCTTGCCTAGGTTGGTCCATGGAAGGGTGACCCCTCCGAGATTCCTCCGTGCCTCGGAAAGCACGCTACGCTGTTGGTCCCGGCTGTCAATTGTTGATCTTTTTCAGTCGTTACAGGTAGTTAGTGGCAGTCTGACAACCAGTCTTACTAAGGTGTATCGTATTATACAGTACTAACTGGGTTGTGGAGGTCAGATAGAAAGTCGCTCCATGTAAAATACTGGTATTCAGCTGCATCCGGTTAGGCTGGAAGCCGACCCCGAGATAGTTTGGGAAAATGCTAGGCAGATGATGATGATGATGACAGGTAGTTAGTGGCCCGAAAGTCTGACAACCAGTCTTACTAAGGGGTATCGTATTACCCAGTTACTGGGTTGTGGAGGTCGGTTAGAAAGTCGCTCCATGTAAACTACTGATACTCAGCTGCATCCGGTTAGACTGTAAACCGACCCCAAGATAGTTTGGGAAAAGGCTAGGCAGATGATGATGATGACAGGTAGTTAGTGGCCCGAAAGTCTGACAAACAGTCTTACTTAGGGGTATAGTATTATACAGTAATAACTGGGTTGTGGAGGTCAGATAGAAAGTCGCTCCATGTAAAATAACAGTAGTGTAGTTAGTAGGTTAGATTGGAAGCCGACCCCAACATAATTGACAAAAATTAAATTAAAAATTTTAAAAACCCCTGACACAAAAAACCTCTAAAAACTCAAAAATAAATTAATCCTAGCGTCGTAGCGTCGGGGGTCCGCTTTGTTCTGTGCTTGCACTAAGCGGTCTTCTTAGCGGTCCCCCGACGCTACGACGCTAGGATTAATTTTTGTGTCCGGGGTTTTTAAAATTGTTAATTTTTTTTTCATGCTGTTTAAACTTATATTATTTTTTCTTAGCCTTGACTGTCCCACACCTGGGCATAGGCCTCCCCCCTTTCCTTCCAATTTTCTCGGTGTTGCATCTCTTCTCGCTAATTAACGAAACCAAGGAAAGATATAAATTTAAAAAAGGGGGAGGGTGTTCGCGCCCCCCCTCCTCAGCAATGCCCATGGTGACAAGCGACAATATTTCAAATCGACTACTTGTGAAATTTTTTAAATCCCTTCATCAACTAGAAAAGTGTGTGTGTAAACGGCTGAGCAGATTTTCTCGAAACATAGCTAAGAACACTCGATTAACAAAATCGGTTCATCCGTTTATGAGCTACGATGCCACAGACAGACACACAGATACACATGTCAAACTTATAACACCTCTCTTTTTGGTCGGGGGTTAAAAAGCAGACAGATGATGAATCTGAAAATAAAGCTCATACTTATTAGTCAGTTTCTTAAGAATGATTTTCTAAAGTCCATTTATAATTCGATTTTTGTAACAAGGTAAAGTTAAACCAGAAACGGTATGAGTTTCAGCAGTCTTCGTTTTTCTGAAGTAGCACGAACGTCACCCGACAGCGTAACCCTTGAAGCCTTTAAGTGTTCTATTGCTGCACTTGGCAGTAGTGGAGTAGTTACCTAACTTTAACTTATTTATCTGTGCTGGCAGGAAACACAGAACTGAATTTGGACATGTCGATGCATTTTTCTTGACAAGCAACGCCATCTTGAACAGCAAATTTAAAGTGGTCATACTTACTCCGGTAGTATCTTGTCATCTGCCACTTGAAAAGTTTTTTTTTTTTAAATTGCATACAGTTGCAAGTTGGTAAAATAGGCAAGTATTTACTGCCATGATGGAAACAGTCCTATATTAGATCACATCATCGCGCGTTCGAATTTCCGAAGATACACGATGATTGCCGAAGCGTATACTTTTACTGGGAGATCTGTAACTATTTCAAATGTTTTCAATTATCTTAAAACTGAAATAAATTAGTTTTCACCAAATGTCTCCCTACCTCATTGGATTTCTACCGCTAACCAAAAAAAACATACGGTACTGCGGTTATATACAAGGTGTTGTTTTGCATCCTCGTCAAAATTCAGGATGTTGTCACAAAAGACATAAATAATCAATATAAATTACGGTACCTAGTAAATTATTAAAAAACACTGCGTTTTTTTGTTTTTTAAATTTGTCAATATTTCAGAATAACCCCTTTAACGTGGTTTAGCGATTATAAAATTATCGAAAAAACGTTTGAGGTTTTTTAGGGTTCCGTAGCCGAATGGCAAAAAACGGAACCCTTATAGATTCGTCATGTCTGTCTGTCTGTCTGTCTGTCTGTCTGTCTGTCTGTCCGTCTGTATGTCACAGCCACTTTTTTCCGAAACTATAAGAACTATACTGTTAAAACTTGGTAAGTAGATGTATTCTGTGAACCGCATTCAGATTTTCACACAAAAATAGAAAAAAAAACATAAATTTTGGGGTTCCCCATACATAGAACTGAAAACCAAAATTTTTTTTTTCATCGTACTCATACGTGTGGGGTATCTATGGATAGGTCTTCAAAAATGATATTTAGGTTTCTAATATAATTTTTTTCTAAACTGAATAGTTTGCGCAAGAGCCACTTCCAAAGTGGTAAAATGTGTGTCCCCCCCCCTCTAATTTCTAAAGTAAGAGGAGGAAAATTCTGAAAATATTCAGAATTGTAGAACGTAAAAAAAACTATCAACGAAAATTGGTTTCAATAAGATATGATGTTTAGTTTTTGAGATATGGGACTTTTTCATCAAACTGCAGCAGTAACTATGTTTTTGATTAACATACTATGAAAAACCAATTTAGTTTTGCGGTTGACTTGAAGTTTACTAACTAATACTACTAACTAATGAATGACAGTTCAAAATATTGTTTGGGGCTATGGAACCCTGTGTGTGAGTAAGACTCGCACTTGGCCGGTTTTTTGTTTGTGTGTAAGCGACGTTATAAGGCGGGGATCAGGCGGCCCGTGTTTAAAACACTGTGTCTTAAACAACTGGTTCACAGTTACCGATTTCAGCAAATAAATAAAAATAATTACCTACTCATTTTATTATTGATTCGGGTCGAGAATCATTAGCATAGTTACCTCCTAGAATTTGACGAGGTTGCAAAACAACACCTTGTATAAGCCAATTAAACAATTTGTAAGAAATTCGATATCTTGAAAAGTACTTATCTGGCAACTGTCTCACATAAGTAGATTATAAGTGTAGGGTGAGTTTGACCGAGTTACATTTTGTAAAAAATGGTTTTGTTTTTGTTTATGCGATGGATGGCTTGTGTGAGGAATGTTGTTAAATGTCCACTCATACTATATTTGTATGAGTGGACATGCAACTGTATATTAAAGAGACAGGAGTAAATTCGAGTCGTCTGATAGAGGAGAATGGAAGAAGAAAACGTGGTGCGACGACCCCAAGAAGAAAGGGAGAAGGGCAGAACGATGATCGTATGTAGGGTGTAAAATGAACCTTAAAAAGGTCGAAAGGCACTGTTTCTTCCCATCGTCTATGCGATTCTTTTTTTTTGTTGTGGACCTTACCTAGGAACCTTCTAGCTACGGAGATATTAGGGGTCAAGGATCCCACTTTTTTCACAAGTTTTTAATGTTAAGTATAACTTTAAATACCGAGAACAAGTGCCTTACGACTTTGTGAAGTGTCATATGTCTGTCGAATATGCAGCAACCGAAACCTACAAGTATTTGGGTATGTCGGAAGCGCTGGGCATCAATGCTGTTGACATGAAGCAATCGTTGAAGGAGCGTTTCTTTGGCCGCCTGAGAAAAGTATTTAATAGTCTTTTATCAGGCGGAAATAAGGTGCGTGCCTTCAATGGTTGGGTCATGCCGGTTTTGATGTACTCTTTCGGCGTACTCAAACGGACTCAAACAGAACTAGACGCCCTGGATAGGAAGGTCCGTACATTGTTGACGGCATATCGAAAGCATCACCCACGTTCTTCGGTTATGAGACTGTATATCCTGCGGAGTTGTGGAGGTCGAGGCTTTTTAAACGCCAAGACTCTCCACAATCGCGAGATATACAGTCTCAGGGAATATTTCCTAGAAGCCGACGTGGGGATGCATCGAGATGTGCTCGCAATGGACAAGGCCCTCACCCCGCTCTCCTTGGCTAAAGAGAACTGGCGCAAACCTGCAGTGCTTGACACTTATGACAAGCTAACTAATGATAAGTCATACATTTTGAAAAGATTTTAAATGGAATCCTATCAATTTAAACCATTTGCATAGTAGAAGAAGTGCCTCGGGAAGCACGTTAAGCCGTTGGTCTCGGCTGTCATTTGTAGATCTTTGACATTCGTTACGAGTAGTCGGAAGCCGAAAGTCTGACATCCAGTCTTACCAAGGGGTATCGTATTACCCAGTTACTGGGTTGTGGAGGTCAGATAGTCAGTCGCTTCATGGTACTGGTAAAATACTGGTACTCAGCTGCATCTGGTTATACTGGAAGCCGGCCCCAAGATAGTTTGGGAAAAGGCTTGGCAGATGATGATGCATAGTAGAAAAAGTAAGTTTTAAGCGTGGCAAAAAACGGAATAAATGTCGCTCTTGTTTTTCAATACATTTTTACAAATATTTTCCAACACCGCCTCTCTGTAAACGTCATACGAACGCCAAAATATCCATGTGTTACTACAATTACAACTATTAAGTACTTTAGTTTTTGTACGTATGCCAATATAATGTTTTCGATTGCTCATTGTGAAGGTCAAAACAGCTCACAAACAATATACACTGCCGTGCAAAATTATTTGGCGCTCATTATAAATTAAGAGTTGAGTTTTATATTTTGTTCGTAGTTTGAAACTAAGTAGGTTTAAGACACTATAGTATGTTATAATATTATTGTAGGATTCCTTGAAAGGCAGAAGAGAAACTTCTTTCAACACACATTCCAAGTGCATTGATCTAGATAACCACGAATACAGATAGCACTTAAATGATAAGATATTCCTATTCGTGCGTGTCTCTGATGTGAGACGTGAATACGCACAATTTTTGACTGTAACCTTGCTTTTTCAGCTGTTGGATAGGCAAATTAAGCACAGTTGTTAATCCTATTTAATTTCTGACGTTATTTTAAATTTCTTGCGTAAAAGCTTATATTCATTATATTACACAACAGTCTAATATTAGGAATATAAGCTTTTAATAATAAGTAGCTACATTAAATAATGAAAATTTTAACTGAAGAAAGAAATTTTAAGTCATATTGCCCGTTTGGTGGTATTAGGCTCGCCCCCTTATAAATGGGAGACTAGAACGACTTTAAGTTGATTGGCCAGCGTGGCCTTTTTAGACCAAACACCTTCTTTCAATATTGAACACTGCTAAAGTTTATGGCACAATAAATCATATTTTATCTATCTATCAGACAAAAAGAAATAACAATAAGCCCAAATAGTGATTGTAATATTGATTTTATGATTTTCCCCAATCAGAGTTTTGTTTATTTTGCTCACGTGTCAATTTAGGGACTACGAATAATAATTTAGGGCAGGTAAAACCGTAACCAAACCCTTTTTCATGTCCAACACAAAGCTGTTCCATTGATTTTACACTCCAGTGCATAACAATTAACTTATAATTCGAACAAACACAGTCGCTTCGCAGTCGCGGACTTTACTTCGACCGAATCGGTGTCGTTTTAGTTATTATAAAGGCAAAACGAGTCAAAAAACACGTGAAAAATCTGTACATTGTACAGTAAATTAATAATCAATTTGATAATCTTGAGATTTTTGTGTTTATCGGTACAGTTGTGGATAAAAGTGTTTTTGTAGTAAAAATAATTGTGGTAGGCTATTTTTTTCGGCCAAATGTGACTGGAATTTGAATAGTTTTTTTTTGTTATTAATCAAGTTTCCTTGCTATATGAATTATTAATTTTGTTGATCCATTCATTCATTACATAATTTAATACGGATTGATATTCAACGATATGATATCGAGGGCAGGAAATATAATGTTTTCTTGAAGTTTCCACTTTGATAAAACCAGATAAACAAACCATAGTATTGATAAAATAGTATTTTTTGCGATCAACACGTGCCAATTTGTGATATAAAATTACCCATAGGTTTTTTTTTTATTATCTGTAGGTCCGCGCTTGACCACTATCTCACCTGATGGTAAGCGATGATGTGGTCGACGGTGAAGCACGCTGGCCTAGAAGAAACCTATTCGCTCTTGACTTAAAGACCCCTAGATTGTAGCTATCGGGAAACACAGACTCCGGCAGGGAATTCCACTCCTTAGCGGTACGCATTATAAAAGTATTCCCAAAACGCTTAGTGCGTATGTGTGGGATGTCCACCAATTTCCAGGTTCAATATTCAAGAGACCCCTGTTTAATGGACAAATACACTTTTTTCATGCAAATATATTTCAATAAGTAACCTTTATAATACATACATTTAAATAATAAACATCGTTTACACATTCATTCTAACATAAGTAGTAGTATTTAATTTAAATAATCACACGCTTAAACACAAGAGTTTTTAAACGGAATGTGTGTGCCCCTTTTCCAATAATCTAAAATTAACAAATTATATATAGAACTAGTTTTTGGCCGCGACTTCGCTCGCGTAAATTTTGAATTTGACAATAACCGTCTAAGACTCGTAGCGCTATCTATTATGATAAGAATTTTATTGTTGTTTCCCTCGGGATCGCAAGGTCTGGCTACTAGAATATACTGACGCAGGAACAGAGGTGGCCTGCCATGACGTTTTATAGCAGGATTGTTTTAATATTATTCCAGAGTGGGAAAGAGATGGAGCTAGACGAACTGTATAGCTCCGTTTCTTTACCACTCTGGAATAAGAATAAAACAATAAGACTTCAGGGTAGGCCAGCAGTACTTTTTTCCGGATTAAAGGTACCCTATGTCCGTTTATGTACACTTCACAACGTATATGCAAAATTTCGGGATGATCGGTTCAGTGGTTTAGGCGTGAAGAGGTGACAAACAAACAAACTTACTTTCGCATTTATAATATAATATTATGTTAAGTATATTATGTATATATTATATAATATTACATTATATTATATATTTAGGAAGTTAGGATGTATATCATACAATGTCATGGATATTCTAATCTTTTTTGCTTTTCGAATTCAAATCCCGACTTTGAAATTTGAAACCCTGTGGTTTCAAATTTCAAAGTCGGGATTTGATCCAGGAAAACTTTGACTGTGCAAACATAAAGAAACCTAGAAACCAAGCCTTCAAGGTCTAAAAGCGCTAAAACACAGCCAACCATATTCGCCCCATCACTTGATGCTAAGAGGGCTTTGCCCTGCAAGATCTACCTGTATGCAAATTACGTACATAAATGCCACGAGGTGCACTTTAAGCTCGCGACGGTCATTGATCAGGGGGGTTAACATGACGTCTTAAATCAGTATTCACCATCATCATCATCAGCCTATAATGTTCCCACGGCTGGGACACAGGCCTCCTCTCTATGAGAGGGATTGGGCTGTAATCCACCACGCGGGCCCGGTGCGGGTTGTTAGATATCACACGTCTTCAAATTTTTAGTCCTAGGACATGCCGGTTTCCTCACGATGTTTGCCTTCACCGTTTTTGAGGGCAGCGGTGATGAAATAAGTTACACAAAGTAATGCGCCTGCCTGGGTTCGAACCCACGGCTTAATGCTCGTAAATTGGGGCTCCCACCACTGGGCCACCGCTGCCAAAGCCGTATTGTTTTATTCGTATTCCAGTGTGGGAAAGAGACGGAGCTATAGCTCCCTATAGAGCTATTATCGAAAAAATGTTTGAGGTTTTTTGTTTGTGTGTAAGCGACGTTTTAAGGCGGGAATCAGACGGCCCGTGTTCAAAACACAGGTGGTTCACAGTTACCGATTTCAGTAAATAAATAAAAAAAATAAAATTACCTACTCATTTCATTATTGATTCGGGTCGAGAATCATTAGCATAGTTACCTCCTAGAATTTGACGAGGTTGCAAAACAACACCTTGTATATAGCCTATAGCTTTCCTCGATAAATGGGCTATCTAAAACTGAAAGCTTTTTTCAAATCGGACCAGTAGTTTCGGAGCCTATTCAATAAATTAATAAGAGCGTAGAAGCAATGAAAAATGTTGCGAAATCGGGGAAAATGTGACGCAGACGAAGTTGCGCGGGACAGCTACTGTAAACAATATATATCTAAACCACTTGCCCTCCCGAGCGTACATAGAGTAGTACATAATAAACTAACGCCTACTCATAGAGATAATACATAAAACATACACATACAGTACACTGAAAGATTATTTGTGCCAGTTTATCGTGGTATTTGACGCAGCGATCACGCTTCGTACGGCCGTTTGTGTAAAAACACGTGATAATTGTTTATTTTTTTTTATTTTTTTTTATTGTTTAATTGTTTAAAATAATAAAAGCGATCATTTTAGTGATGTGATGTGGTTTAATAATATATAAAAGAAATATACATCATTTTATGAAGATTTATTTGAGATTTGTTAGAATAATATTAATTTTCGTAAATGCCAATGTTTTCAATAAGTCAGGGAATTAAACGGAAGTGTAAACCGGGATAATATATACTTAATGCAGTAGGATATAAAAGTGCTTTTACATTGATATAATATCATTTTGGAAATTCAGGAAGTATCCGAGACGTTTATCTTTGATAGTTATTTTTGGCTTAAAGTGGCATCTAATATAAAGTGCGATATTTCTTTTTATTGATTAAATTATTATTTTTATCGATGGCTTTGTGTCTTGAATGATCATCTAAACTAATATTATAAAGAGGAAAGATTTGATTGTTTGTTTGTTTGTTTGCATTGAATAGGCTCCGAAACTACTGGTCCGATTTGAAAAAAATATTTCAGTGTTAGATAGCCCATTTATCGAGGAAGGCTATAGGCTATATATCATCACGCTACGACCAATAGGAGTAGAGCAGCAATGAAAAATGTTGCGAAAACGTGCAAAATGTGACGCAAACGAAGTTGCGCCGGACAGCTTGTCGTAATTAAAAACAAATAAACAGTGCTTCTGAAATTATCGATAAAAAAGCTTCCTTCTTTGAGAAGAAAGTAAAGTAAAATAATACAATGTATATTATTTTCTCAATTCCCCAAGTTTTTATTTTCAGTAGGTTAATTTGTTGTTATATACTTCTACTTACATAATAGTAAAAAAGACTTGCTATTAATAATGAGTCATTGTCAAGTCCAACCTTGATCCGCTTGCCAAGTGAACCAGGTTTTGTCTTTCAATAAACTGATGTCTGTTTTATTCGAAATACATAATAATTTATAATTGTTTAGGTTCATAGGTTGAAGTAATATAAATACGTTAATGGTTAATAGTTATTATGTTCTTTGACCCGTGTATAATGAATTGATGTTTTTGATGCATGTAATTATTTGGTTATCTTGTCTAGAAATATTCATTTTATTTGCGCTCCACTTTTTCAAAAAGGTGTTAGAAAAGGCTTAAATTATATATTTTTATTAAAATTAAATTTATGTATTTAATGATAAAAAACATATTTCTAATCATAAATTACATTTATAGTTATTGTAACAGTAAAATTATAGACATATAGTAGTAACATAAAGCAACACCAGTACCAGTATTTTCATGAAGCGACTGACTATCTCCATAACCCAGTAACTGGATAATACGATACCCCTTGGTAAGACTGGATGTCAGACTTTTAGCTTCTGACTACTCGTAACTCGTATCTTTAAATCAATATATTAATTAAAATATTATTCAATTATTTACATCAATATATCTTAATAATATCGACAATATTTGTATATCTGATGAAAAACCGTTTGAAAACCATCCAGGTGACCCCATACATACAAAAACATTAAAAAAACTGTCAAGCCGTTTTGAAGGGGAAGAATTATGAACACAGACGAACTGATGTTTTTTAGCTATAGTTATTATTATTAGCCTGTATACCTTCTATAAAAATATAAAAATTATGGCTAAAATAATCGGTTAAAAACTAACATAAGGAATTCCATCTAAATAAATCTTCATAAAAAATCTCTAGATCGTTTTTGAAACAATACCACGTATTTTTACTCTAACAGTTGTGCATCTAACAAAAAAAAAAACAATTCACAAGTCCAGCGCAAAAAAAAAACAAAAAAAAAGTGAAAGTTTCTTCAAAAAACAAAAAAACAAAGATGGCGGCGTCCCCTTCTGCCCTACCTCCGCTAAACGACCCTGAAATAGAGAAGCATGTTGAGGAACTGGAGAAAGCGAAGACTCAGGAGGAGTATGAGGGTAAATTGAGCAAGATTGGCTTCTCGGTTGCTAATTGGATGAAACTGCTGTTCAATAGTGCTCCCCCTGAAGAGTTTCATGCTGAGTGGTTGACTGTAAGTATTTTTTTTTTTTGGTTTAAGCGTCTAATGTCATAGACTAGATAAAGATGCTGCCTCACTTGGAGCGTTCGTCTGTAGTGTAACGTTGCTGAGTCGAACATTACATCAGTGAGAGAGGAGAACCAAGCATTACAGTGCGCAGCATGTAATGATACAATTTGTTTCTGTACAGAATAGTATCTTGGATTGTTACATGACAAACTAATCAACAAAATCAAAAGTCATTTATCCAAAATAGGCTGATAATCAGCAATTTTTGAACGTCAAAATTACAAGAGACAGTTCCCCAAAAGCCCAACGCCACTTCCTAGTGTTTCAGCTAGAAGAAGTGGCGGAACAAACTCCCCAGCAACACATCTGTCTACACACATACACATCACATACACATCTGTCTGTTAGGTTAGAATAACCAGATTCTATACAATAGTCTGTAAGTTTATATAAACAAAGATTCCATTTCATCAAATTTTAATGTCACATGTCAGCTAGCATACACCAATTATAAAACAAAATATAAAAAAATATACTCGAGAGTAAATAAAGCCTCCAAACATAAAGGGCGTGCCAGTTTACACGTGCATTTACACGAAAAAAAATGGAGTAAAAAATCTAATATGGTCGTCAAGTCGTAATGTAATACTCAAAAGCGAATCTGAAACGTTACATTACAGCCGAACGCTCCAGGTGAGGAGCCTTTACCATCCAACCAACTTATCTGTGCAGGCGGGAAAACACAACTAAAATAAATGTACTAAGTTTGACATATCGGCGAAAATTTTCTTGACAAGCAATACCACCTTGGACTGCATACTTAAAGTGGTTATGCTGTAGGTCACTTAATGCTCGAACATTTTTGTCTCTGTCATCTTCAAATGATTGACAGATAAAGAGCGATGTTTTAAATACCAATATCGTTACAGATTTGTGGTAAAAGCGGGCTTAGGAAGAGGTTAGCGAGGAACCAGATTAACTATCTAGATTAACGAGGGTCAATCTTGCTTGCTTGCTTCTTCGTCAATTTTGCTCGTTACCACCAACCAATATGTATTTCAGAAAACCGCATACGATTATTTCATTCAAATTCAAAATACACTTATAAAACGTCGACAAAAAGGTGCCCCATATAGTCATATTAACAAACCCCGCGTAACATTATACACGCTGTATGTCATTCTGGAATATTTTCCAGATAGTGTAATTTACTTCAAAAACATTTACATTTAAGTTACCAGGTATATAATAAGTATAATTTTCCTAACGATAAGCTAAGGATTATATTTACATAATCAAATCAATTAATTACTTTATCTACATCTTGTCAACATGTAAGATAAAACACAATCTATTCTTAAGATAGTTCCTATTTAAATAAATCTTATGTCACAATAATAACGACATATCTCACTCTAAATAAATATTATTGTCGAGTGTTTGGCCTTGAATCTAGGCTCGCTAGATAAGAAAAGGTATTTTAAAGATAAAGTAACAAAAGTAGGTCACAAGCACTTGGAACTGTTGTAGTGAGAAATTGGAAAGTAAAGCCAGAAATAGGTTACAATGGAAAAATATATTCGACCAAGCTGAGGCCCAGTCGCGGCTGTAAAGCATAAGATGATGATGAAAAAAAAATTCAATAATAGCTCTTCACTTCACCTCGAAGGGTTGAGTTGCACAAAGCTAAGTAATTAAGTCAGTACAAGTAAACCAGAAAACATATGCGCTTCGGTAATCTTCGAATTCCTGAATTAGCACCACAAAGTCCTGAATTAGCACCACAAGCGTCACAAAGTAGCTGGTAGCTAACAGAGTGGCACACAGGCAAAGCTGTGATGCACCTATAATTGACTCTGTCCGGTTATCTTATATGGTCGCACACTTGTCACACACAAAAGTTTTGAATGTTTTATATTAGAAATTGCTTAAAGTTGGTGATTTTTTATTTTGTAATCGTTGTATTACAAAATAGAAAAAAACCTTCCATGGCTGTAACAACTCTAAATTAGAATGCTCATCATCGATTCCTCGTATTTTCGTAGAGAGACGATGATTCCCGAAGCGCAAACTATTCCTTAGAATACTGTAAATTTATTAACAGACATTTACTATTGGCATGTATTTAATGCGGCAACTAAGTAAAATGAATATAGGTTAAAAAAAAAAAATAGAGTGGGTACCATATATAATGGGTTGGCAGCTAATAAGGAGTATCGTAATAAGTAATAGGTAGCATATTAATATATCAGTAATAAGCTCCGTTTTAATTTAAACTAGCATCAGGTTTTTCTTTTGGGAACTGAATTAATATCTAAGCGGAAACTTAATGGCGAAAATAAAATAGAAAATGGGCATTCATAAATAATATAAATCAGATTCTATTTAAAATTGTTTGTATGAAGAATAAATATAAACTAGCTTATATTATGCATATATTGTGTGACTTTTAATAGCTTTAAATAAACTCTAAAATGGCATGCAGATAAAATATTTTGCGGCCTTTATTTTCAAAATTATAGGTGAATAAATTAAAAAAATTAAAAGAGTAATTACTTTTATTTATTTTTAAATAATTAATCGGCATTCAGGCGAGCATGCAACATGCAGCAGGCAGGGTTTCTGTCACGGCTCCGGCGCTGCGGGACTCCGGCGGCCCCACACGTGCTAATCGTCGCAGACGACTTTCGCTCACCACCGCAGCTTCAGCTTGTTGGCCAGCTTCGCCAGCCAGCCTCAGCCGCGGCGGCTCGCTCGCAGCCGCCTGCTCCTCAACTCGCGGGCCGCCTCGCCCCTCCGCGCCTACGCGATTTTAAATTACATTCTAGGGGTAGGACAAACAAGACTACGTGGAGTCGGTTTTTAAAAAGTCGGTTGTCGAAAAATTTAAACGCACTGTGATCTGTCTGCTTTTTAATATTGATTTTGTGTAACGACACAGACTCGCGTGTTTTCGAGTGTATATATTTAATAATATCCCGCCACCCCGCACTACACTCGTATCCAACCATCGCACCTTCCGCCGTTTTCATGAAATTATGATCAAAAAATATTAATAATTAACTCTTATTCATTTTTATTGTACTCGTTTTAATATTTAGAGCTGCCCGCAAAGCGAAGCCTGAAAGTGGGTTTTTAGACGGCACGAAATAGTTGGTAATATATTATCTTTGCCACCCTACTAACATTATTAGTCGCCAAGTCATTATTTATAGCTCCTCGCCTAATATTTTATTTGACTGGTATAGTTTATTTGCTACCTAAACGCAGCTGCTAGTTTTTAGTTTTTATAACACCTTTAATTTTGAACCTTACATAATATAATAGTCGCGAAAATATTTAATCGCTGGTAAGTTATTTTATTTGTTGCAAACATTTAGTCGACTTTTAAGTTATTAGTCACTCGGAAAATAATAAGCTTTTACTATTCCTAACTTGAAAATCAAATCAAAAATCATCATCAGTGAAAAAACCCTGAATGCCGTAGCAACGTTTTATTAAGATAATTATCTATTGCTTATTATCATTGCTACTTAATTTTAATATTGAACACGTGTATAATGCAATAATTACGGATAATGACGTAATTCACTGTAATCAATCCAGGCTTTATAGTGAGGAAACTTTAATTTCTTATCAAACATCTGCAGATTTAGATAAGAAGTAAAATATATTAATTATGCTTTAATTGGTAACATGTCTGATATCCTTTTCATCATTATTGAGTCTAAACAAAGAAGGATTCATTAAAACAATTAAGCTATTTGGTTAACGCACTCCGGTATTGATTGGTATCATGCATTAAAAAGAACCGCAGACCAATATGTTTTGTAACATGTTATTTCACATCATGTCAGCCCGGATCACCCACTGGGTAGGCTTCCCCTTTTTTCTGTCACACTGCCCGGTTCTGTGCGTGTGTCCCTTATCGTTATCGTCCCAACAAGCTGCAGGACGGCCTTGGTTTATTATTTATCTGTCTTTCAAACGATGGGTCGTTACAAAAACACCTTAGGCAAATCTTTTAAATAAATAAATAATTTAAATATGTTATTCAAGCTTTAGGGAACATTGACCCACTTTTGTAGTGGGTCAATGTTTCCTAAAGCTTGATATAACAACTTTGTATTGGGAAAGAGGTGGTTCCCTGCATCCTTATTTTTTTGCCAACATTACCTCCTTACAATACGATAAAATGACTCTGTATTTCAAGTAAAAACATTTAAATTCTGCACATTTAGCTCACTAAACCAGTTTCGTAGATTCTAGTGGTTGCAAGCACGCGCTATGTTATTGGATTTTTCCAGATAAAGTTTGTCTGAATATGGCAAAATAGCTCTCCAGTAAGTATAACGGAAGAAGAAGACGGCAAAATTGTTGCTCTATTCATGTTTGCTCACTGTTTCAGAGAAAACTGTCCTTAACCTATATTAATTTTGTCTTTTCTTGTCCCCAGATAGACGAATACAAAGCGCAAGCGACGGAGAGCATGCATAACGCGTGGCGTATCGTCAACCTGCCGAACTGGAGCGTCGAGAAGAAAGGCTCCAAAGGCGACATCGTCGAGTCTAAGAAAACCGAACAGTTCGGGAAGGTGTATAGGTTTACTGTAAGTATAAAAATATGTTTCTCATCCGTATGACAATCGTGAGCAGTGATTACCTAGTGGTGTGTCCGTTAAAGTCAAGACACGCACCTCTGATTTTTCGGATTCATGTGCGTATTGTATAATTATATAACATCGTGAGGAAACCAGCATGCCTGAGAGCTATTTCTCGACGGCATGTAAAGCCAAGTCAGACGCCCATGGCGTAATAAATCCGACACCTGGATACGCACTAACCACACGATAAGGAGGAAGATGCCAATCGTGCTTAGTAGATAGTGTGTAATGGAACGCCTCATAGAAACTACAGTTAAACCAGAATAGTTACGCTCTTCGGTAATCTTCGTGTTTCCGAATCATCCCGAACGTTGTGCCACAGAGTACTCCCCAAAAAGGCCCGCTTTGTAGTAGTGCAACTATCATTGCACGTTTGTATGAAGTTTTCTTCATGTTGGTTTATTTATTAGCATCTTAAGAGCTTTTTGTAATTGTACTAATTGCCAAATAAGCCAATGCTTTCGTTAGTTGTAACAACTCTAAGTGTATAAGATCGCATCAACGTCTGTATCACCAAAGATAGAAGATGAACGCCGAAGAGCAAACTTTTTCTGGTAGATCTGTAAATGGTGATGTAAAACTCAGATTTATGAGCCAATCCTTTAAAATAATAAACTCAAACTTAAAATTCAAACCATTTATTTCAATTAGACCATAACAGGCACTTTTGAATGTGTGTGAGTGTGAAAAAAAACGAAACTACAGTCCCAGTCACAAGGCATACTAACTTGTGAAAGTACTGTAGTTGCCCATTCCAAAGCGTAGATCTCTATGGAGAAGAATGGGCAAGAAACTCCATGGACTCTTTTAAATCAAAATATTGTTACAAAATCTAGGAGACATCATTCATGTTGAGAATATATATACAAATATTTATGAGGACAATGTAGACTAGGAAGTATTTTTAATCATATAATTTACTAATTAGTGATATTGTATCTGGATTAATTCTTGAGCGTTCTGATTCTGATTATAGGTTATCTTGCAGTCGTATTTAAGCGGATTAGGAAAAGATTTATTCACTTAAGCGAATGTGTACATTTGTGCAATCAGCATGTTTATCCTAGTCAAATTAAATGAGTTTATTATTTCTACAAAGCTGTTGTTTTGCATCCTCGTCAAATTCGAGGAGGTAACTAATACGTATAATCAATAATAAAAAGGGGGGGATTTATTTTTATTTACGGATATTGGTAAGTGTGAACCACCCGTGTTTTAAAAGCGGCCCATCTGATCCTTGCCCTATAACCACGGTTTCACACATACAAACAATCGCAAACGTTTATTCGATAATTTCTTATTCCCTAAACCATGTTAAGGGGGTTATTCTGAAATACTGATAAAATTAACTGCTTACTGCTTGAACGTCCATACATATTATATATAGTATGTATAGACGTTCAAACAACAAAAAAAGCTGCGTTAATTAATAATTAACTAGGTACCGTAATTTAAATTGATTATTTGTGTTTTCTGTGTCAAACTCCACGACGAGGATGCAAAACAACGTCTTTTATGTGGACATATACATGTACATGTATATGTAGACTCCATTTTTAGGGTTCCGTAGCCGAATGGCAAAAAACGGAACCCTTATAGATTCGTCATGTCTGTCTGTCTGTCTGTCCGTCCGTATGTCACAGCCACTTTTTTCCGAAACTATAAGAACTATACTGTTGAAACTTGGCAAGTAGATGTATTCTATAAACCGCATTAAGATTTTCACACAAAAATAGAAAAAAAAACATAAATTTTGGGGTTCCCCATACATAGAACTGAAAACCAAAATTTTTTTTTTAATATACCAATACGTGTGGGGTATCTATGGATAGGTCTTCAAAAATGATATTGAGGTTTCTAACATCATTTTTTTCTAAACTGAATAGTTTGCGCTAGAGCCACTTCCAAAGTGGTAAAATGTGTGTCCCCCCCCTCTAATTTCTAAAGTAAGAGGAGGAAAATTCTGAAAATATTTAGGATTAGATAAAGCGTAAAAAAAACTATCAACGAAAATTGGTTTCAATAAGATATGATGTTTAGTTTTTGAGATATGGGACTTTTTCATCAAACTGCAGCAGTAACTTTGTTTTTCATTAAGATACTATGAAAAACCAATTTAGTTTTGCGGTTGAGTGGAAGTTTACTAACTAATACTACTAACTAATGAATGACAGTCAAAAATTTTGTTTGGGGCTATGGAACCCTGTGTGCGAGTAAGACTCGCACTTGGCCGGTTTTGGTATTGACATTAAGATACGAGGTCTGTATTATAGAACCTTTTACCGTACTCAAGACTTCTAGCATCATCATCTGCCTAGCCTTTTCCCAGGTATGGGTTGGCTTCCATTCTAACCGGATGAATGATATTTCTAATGGAGTAACGGCTCATTTGAAGTCCACAATCCAGTTAGTACTGGGTAATACGATACCTCTTCGTAAGACTGGATGTCAGACTTTTGGCTTCTGACTACTCGTAACGACTGTCAAAGATCATCAAATGACAGCCGGGACCAACGGCTTAACGTGCTTTCGGAGGAACGGAGGAAACTCGGTATGTAATGGGTGGTCACCCATCCATGGGCCAACCTAGGCAAGCACGGCTTAACTTGAAGATCTACCCGAGCGGCTGTTATTATTACACAGCTATTCAGCTGCATCCGGTTACACTGGACGCCAATTCCAACATAGTGGGGAAAAGGCTAAGCAGATCATGATGCTGCTTAAAGTTATACGCTTCGACCGTACACTTACTTTGTGTTACAATTCTACATTGTTTTTTTTTTATTTCCAGGGTATAGTAGAAGCCCCACCGAAGTTTTTATACGAAGAGTTTAAGGACAATATCACTAAGCTACCAGACTGGAACCCCACCATTTTGAAAAGTGAACTCATAAAGGTACCTACAGTTTTACCTATTAAATTACCTTTTTTACCCGACTGGAGAAGGGTAATGCGTTTTTTCGTGGTAGGAGTTTATTGATTGCGCACAAAATAAATTAAATAGGCCAAAGACTCCAGACTGGGACCTATTAAGGCCATATTGATACTACAAAAAGATGTTTAATAGTACATTGTGTTTTAAGGGCGGTAAGTAAGGAATTACGATCGAGGCTCTAGTAGAAGCCCGAAGTCGAAGACTAAGGGCTTTCTGACTCGAGGTTCGTAATTCCCGTACCGCCCGTAAAACAAACAATGGTTTTCATCACATTTGCGAGTAAATAATTATGAAAGTCAGCACAACTATTAGGTATTCATCATCATCATCATCATTTCAGCCGAAAGACGTCCACTGCTGGACATAGGCCTCCCCCAAGAAGGAGGGGTTTTGCCATAATCGCCACGCTTGGCAGGCGGGTTGGCGATCGCAGTACGGTTGTTACAAAAGCACAGAGAACGCTGCTGCCCATTCTCTGGCAAGTCCCTTAGTCGGCTCTTACGAACCCAAGGGAAGACATGGGATGGTGCTATTCTTTACGTCCGACACCATACAGAATAGGTATTACGGTATTAGGTATTACGCCAAGCCAAGTTAACCTGTATGTTTAGATACTGTTTACGTGCAGGTGTGATAAAAAGCATTATACAGGGTTTAACGGAAAGCGTATATACAAGGTGTTGTTTTGCAACCTCGTCAAATTCTAGGAGGTAACTATGCTAATGATTCTCGACCCGAATCAATAATAAAATGAGTAGGTAATTTTCTTTTTTTTATTTATTTACTGAAATCGGTAACTGTGAACCACCTGTGTTTTAAACACGGGCCGTCTGATCCCCGCCTTATAACGTCGCTTACACACAAACAAAAAACCTCATACGTTTTTTTCGAGAATTTTATAATCCCTAAACCACGTTAAGGGGGTTATTCTGAAATATTTACAAATTTAAACAACAAAAAAAACGCAGTGTTTTTTAATAATTTACTAGGTACCGTAATTTATATTGATTCCTGAATCCTGAATTTTGACGAGGATGCAAAACAACACCTTGTACATACATAAGGGTGTGCTACAGACCATCAAACTGAACATTTTTCTCCATCGGATAAACATCGTAAGAGCGAAAAAAATATCAGCTGCCCCATACATTTCGAGTCGAATAGGTATTGACATTTTGTATTGGGCAGCTGATATTTTTGAGTATGAAAATACCCTCAAAATATAACTTTCTGGTGATTAAATATTCGGAGTCTTTAAAAAACTGAGAACCAAAACCTAACATAAATTATTTATTCCTTTTCCAGGAAGTAGGTCCCGGCATAGACCTCTCCTACCAAGTGACAGCGGGAGGAGGCCGGGGCATCATAGCACCGCGCGACTTCGTCATCCTGCGCTGCACCGCCCCACTCTCCCGCGAGGGCCAGGTCGTGACGTCAGACCCGCACAGCTACATCAGCAGCGGGGTCAGCGTCACTGTGCCTGGGTACCCGCCGCATAGAGACCTAGTTAGGTAAGCCACCACCTCTCGTACAGACAGCGTCAGTATCTGCTAACCCCTCTACAGTCCGGCCGAGTACGCCAGGGGGGTAACTACTTAATAACGCTGTCTGTACAAGTGACGGACAGCTCGTCACGTCACGTCAGACCCGCATAGCTACATCAGCAGTGACGTCGGCGTAGGCTATATATATAGCTCATAAACATCACGCCGAAAGATTAGTCAGAACTGTACCCTACAGGACACCCTTATTTCACCAGTTAAGTGTTTATGACGGCACGGTTGGCTGAGTGGCTGAGAGATTGGCTGCTGCGCTGCGTGTCACGGGTTCGATCCCCGCACTATTTTGTATGGCTTGAAGGTAGTTGTTCTGGGCCTGAATGTTTGTGCATGTGATACAGGAGAATTGTTTGTGTGGGGCAACGTTTTAAAAAGAAGGAAAAAGAACTCTCAAGAAATGGGGCCCGATATTTTAGTCATCAAGGGGCCGCAAATCTAGACTCCGGGCATGAAAAATCCAATGCTTACTATTCGTGCTTGCGATCCCTAGACATAGGGATTATATTGTCTTCCTTTCAACGTATCTCTTTTGGTGTTACAGAGGTCAGAACAAGGTCGGTTGCTGGTTCCTGAAGCCGCGCACAGTACAGACTTCTGGTGGTAAGATAGAGACGCACACTACCTTCCAGTGGCTCATGTGCTGTGATCTTAAAGGTAAACCGTTTACAACGCAATATTCTTTTTTTTTTTGTTTTTTGGTTAACCCGTATTATCCCACTTTTGGGCGCCATCTCATCGTATTTGGGAGTCCCCCATATTGGTTTTAGAATGAAGTCACATAGATACCCATGCGTTGTCATCCAAACTAAACGTGTAAAATTTCAATCGGTTGGATCATTCATCATTTCAGCCCAAAAATAACTGTTTTAAAATTCAGTTGCAAGATTTGACTTAAACAAACATATAAACATCGCAACTTACCCTGTAAGGGTTGGCCCACCATTTAACGGGCAGCCTGACACAAACTTTAAGTTTTACAGATATAGCGGCCTTGACATGGCAATCCAAAAAAACTCAAGAATGTGACTTTTTGTCATTTTCTTGATTGAATTTATTTGCAGATGTCGCTGCTACCTTGATATAAATCTCAAAACATGGCCAACATTATAAATATTCTGTTGTTAAACTCAATTCCAGGTAAAATCCCCCAGTTCGTGCTGGACGCGGCATTCGCAACGGTCATGATGGACTACATAGTACACGTAAGGAAGTTCGCAGCCGAGGCCAAAGAACAGGGTCGGTTTTAAGCAACCAAACACTTCATAATCGTGAGAGGCAGCAACCGCTTGCTTCGAAACTGTAACAGCTACAGCGGTGATATGAGTAAGCAAACAGCATCGGTTCTAAACAACCATTAATTTTAAAATTATGAAGCAGTAACCATTCGTTTCAATGCTGTAGCGAGCCACTTCGCTGATAAGTTTGGCCAAGGAACCATTTACTTCATAATGCGAGGCAGCAACTATCCGCTTCTACGCTGTAACCAGCAACTCTGGAGATACGTGCGAGCTTAGAAGCCACATGTTAGGTTTCTATAGACCAACCAAATTTAAGTTAGCCTGCAACCGTATCCTGCGAGCAGTAACCTTGAACTTCAGTATTTCTTGTGGAAGGTTATTTAGAGCAATTAAGGTCGACAACTGCTGTATACAGATGAGGCTAAATAGCAGGAACACTTCCAAACAACCATTTACTTCGTTTTTGTAAGACAGCAACCATAATATCAATTTACGGACGTGATAATGATCTTAGGAATTGATTGGTTTGTATTCAGCAACGAATTTCTATTTATTTCTGAACTAGCAACCTTTCTCTTCGATATTGCATAATCGACTGAAGTGATCTACATACTGATATTGCTTCATATATTTTGTTAACCAGAAACTTCGGTTATTTTTGTGGTCTGAGGAACCGATTGCTATGATTTTCCAAAAAAAACTGACCCAAAATGCAAGACTGGTGCTACATAACAACTATAACTGCCAAAGATAAATGGTTGTCAATTTACTCTGGTTGCTGGTAACGCAAGTAGCAATAACGATGATTAACAACGTACCCGTAACAATAAGCAAAAATAGATACGTACTGAAATATTTTTATTGAAAATTAAAATGACGATACCAATCACTAAAATAATATTGTTTTTGGTAACATCTTTTTGTGTTTGTGTAAATATTTTGTAGGGATCACTAAATAAATAAATATTGTATTGTTATAAGCTTTAGAATCTAATAGACGCAGCAGTTTAGAATTTCAGTGCAAGTGATATTAAGCAACTAAGTAAAATGAGCAACCAGTTTCTTCGGATGTAAGTAACTAATAAAATAACACTGTGAATGACGAATCATGTATAAGATCACAAATTAAACTCGCTAGGTTTTTAATTTAATTTATCGTCATATATAAGGTCCAGGTCAAATAGATGGACAAACTTTTAGACCACCAAAATAAAGACAGTGGTAAAATATAAATTAAAAAAAACGCTTTAGATGCTTACAAGGAGGAGCTCGTGGCTAAATAATAACAGCCGCACGGGTCGATCTTTTAAGTTTAAGCCGTGCTTGCCGAGGTTGGTCCGTGGATGGGAGACCATCACTACCTACTAACTATCTCCTCCGTGCCTCGGAAAGCACGTTAAGACGTTGGTCCCGGCTGTCATTTGTAGATCTTTGACAGTCGTTACGGGTAGTCAGAAGCCAGGAGTATGACATCCAGTCTTACCAAGGGGTATCGTATTACTCAGTTACTGGGTTGTGGAGGTCAGATAGGCAGTCTCTTCAGGTAAAATACTGGTACTCAGCTGCATCCGGTTATACTGGAAGCCGACCCCAAGATAGTTTGGGAAAAAATCTGCTAGCGAAAATACACAAAAAATATTGTCAAAAAATAAAGTCAATTTAATCAGTGTTTATTTCTTTGGATAGCTTTGGTTAAATCGCTGTGTAAAAATTTGTCCATCGATTTTATTAATTTAGAAGACTTATGTTTCTAAAGTATAGTCAAAATTTTCTCAAAAACTAGATTGTTAGATTTCTCATAGAAAATGCTGCAATATAAATTAATAGAAGATTTATATATTAACGTGACCAATGTTTATTAATATGTAAATACAACTTACAAAACTGTAAATAAAATACAAATCATGCATTTAAATAAAAACCATAATGTAAAGCTTGTGAAACAGATGCCAGTAACTCGCACAAAAGCATGCAAGTAGCTTATACGCCATGGTGACATTGACCTGAACTTTTATTAATATAACCTCCTCCTTTTTTGAAGTCGGTTAAAAATTAAATTATATTTCGTTCTGTAATTATATCTTCTAAGACACTTGTATAAGACTATACGGTATTAGCACCACCAATCAATTGACACAAGTTTTTTGAGCTGTCAAAATCCGTTTCCTCATAGATTTTGCATTGAAATAGCAAGTTGTGACTTTATTAATTTGTCAATTCAATGTCTCGATTGTTTATTTTAAAGCTAATTCAAATCAAATTTTACATTATAGTGAAAATTAGTCGTAAGAGTTACATAAGTCTAAAAAGTTACTAAAAACATTTAAAAAAATGTTTTTAGTTACTTTTAAGACCTATGTATCCTGCTTATGCGTATGAAGTTTCATTAAAATCGGTTCAGTCATTTCGGAAAATAAGGACTTGGAACTTTGTATGAAATGCCGTAAGGTGTAAACGCTCTTAAATAATTTTTTTTTAGACAAATTGTTTGTTGGAATTATTGGTTAATGGTGCAACTACTCAATTCAAGAGCTCGTGGCTACATAATAACAGCCGCATGGATCAATCTTCAGATTAATCCGGGCTATGTTGGCACAATGGCATGCAAGCTACTAGCTTACTTTTATGCAAGCAGGCATGTATATTCACGGCTTAAAATATTTAGTTAAGTCAAGCCTACATCGCAAGTTTTTAAAAGCAAAGTTTATATATTAAAAAAAAAAACCTTCAAGCCTGTTATTCCCAAAAAGTTAGGCAGAAGGCGTACCTAATAGTTCAGACACATTTCGAAAGTTTCATTTAAAAGTATCCATATAACATAAAATAATAAATCTGTATGAGAAGAGGTTTTTGTCTTGAAATGGAACTATCAACAATCAACTAAGCTTTAAAAACTCGCCTTGTAACCACATTCGACTGACATACACGTTCGATTCCTGAGTCGAACAACGTAAAATAGCTTCCAATATCATTCAATAAATCACATGACAAAATGAATGTCATCCATTGAATGAATGAATGAGTGAGTGAACGAAATCCTTCATTCTTGGTATTATTAGCTAATCGCCAATTAGTAGGGTGAAAAGCCAAGTTATTTAAGGTATTTATAATTGTTTGTATGTATTGACAAAGGCTGTATGTAAGTATATGTATATAAAAATCTAAAATAAAGTGTGATATATTCTGAAAGTGGACTGTAACTGGTAACCTCACCCTAATTGTTAGTATTTGTTGATAAAAGGCCTTTGAGTAAATGATAATCATAATGACGAATTAATGAATGAACTATAGTATAATCATAAGACCGAATGAATGATAAAGAACTAGTTAATGAATGATAAAGACGGAGTGAATGATTGAGCCTTTTTAACCGTGTAAAAATAACTTTTTTATATTAAATAAATTCAGGGATTTAATAACAATGCAATCGCGTAAAACCACACCCTGTATATTTGATAAATTTCTGCTACATGTTTTAACCCACTTTCCTTTATTGATACGACGATATTTATCCTCGCATTGAAATTTAAGCGCTCTGCAAAGCCGTTAGGGTTTAAAATCAAACTTTGTTAACGCGCTAGTATGCATCCAGTTAGATTTTCAACAATCTGCCAAACGCAAAAAGTTTAAAATCCATTGCAGGATAAAAAACGTGGGTTTATTCAAAATAGGATAATTGTACAAATAATTCGGCCAGCATAGTATTTATTTAGATGAAGTATATTAAAAGAAAAAGCAGTGAATTGTAAAAAAAATGATTGTAAAAGTAATATTGTTGGATATACAGGTATTTGTACGAGGAAAGATAAACAAATATTTCTGTTTTAGCGGTAAAGGTGTACTCAGGTGACAATGATTGACATTTAAAGTGATACCGAAAAAAATAAAATAAAACGGATTGCACTCCGGGAGTGCAAGAAGAAGTGAAAACTTGAATATTAACGGTGTGCATTTTTGATATTTTAGAATGGTTAGGGAATAATTTTGCAAGAATTGCTTTAATTATCAGTATAAAAGTACTATCATTTATGTGGTAAAATACAATATTCATTTATTGCGCTATCGTAGGCAAACATGACAATTTATATCACATTACAAATTTAACACTTCATAACTATTACAATCCGTCTTACGAAATTTACCTCTTTGGAGTAACCGAAGGTTTTGTTTGTGTGACAGATGTCATAAAGTTCAAATTCCTTCCTTCGTAACTTAATATCAATCCGTCTTACGAATTTTCCAAAAATTGTGTTACAACTAAATTAGACCGATTTTTTAAGACCTTTCGAAAATGTTTTTAGTAACTTTTTTAGACTTAGGTATCCTGCTTATGCGTAATAAGTTTAATTAAAATCGGTTCAGTCATTTCGGAATATAAGGACTTGAAAGTATGTATGAAATGCCGTAAGGTGTAAACGCTCTTAAATGAACTTACAATATGGTTGTATTGATGATTATAAATCTGTAATACCATGTTTGTTCCGATCGCGAATCATATTTTTTTAATACAGTTGCTCAAAAAGTGGCGTATTGCAGGGACGTATAGCGTTCGGGATGTGGGCTATTACACACTCGAGCTTTTTCTTTACCTTTTCCGAACTCGTGCGTTCTCTTTCCCAACTGTCAAAATAATGTCTATTAAAAAGAAAAAAATACCAACCACGGAGTTTTGACAAAAAAAAATCAAAGAAGATTTTATGATTCAAGCAAATGTTTCTAAAAAGAAGCTACTAATTTGTTTCAATATCAGATTTAATGATTTGATTCAATGAGTTAGGTTAGGTTTCATTTCATTTTCATTTCAAATCAATAAAAAAATTCTACTGAAGACTTGGCTGTATGGGCATAGTTCCCTTTGCCTACCCAGAATGGGTGAAGAAAACAAAAATAAAACTCTGCCTATATTCTTTTACGGTTGGCGCCATTTTTCAAAAATGTTCTTTATTAAATTTCTTCATTTTTTCGCAACTGTATTAAAAATTGTTGTTCAGTACACGTGCGGAACCGTCATTGCAACTTGTTCCGACTGTCAACCCTCACCTTCGGCTGCGCCTCGGCTCGGGTAGACATTTGTCGGAACTCTTTGCAATGACAGGCTTTCCGCACTCGTAATGAAATATACTATTAATCAACATGTAACCTGAACTGCAAACGTAAGAAAAATTGAATTTATAATTCTACCCTGGCGCTTTCATTTTAAATATTTAGTTATTTGGTGGTTCAAGCTGACCTTAAATATTAAGCTCTCAGAAATTGTGAGGTTAGTTGCAAGGAAAGACCAATTTTAATAAATATGTCAACTTTTGAACGAAATGAAAATTTTGTGATTTAATTATGGCCACTATAAAACTAAGCCGCGAAGGGAAATTGAACTATGTAACATTAGGATTAAGGTTTCTAATCGAAAAATTACGTGATTGTATTATATATATATATATATATATTATATATAAAGAGTAATATATAAAAATAGAAGGCGTGAGTTTTTGTATGTAATATATAATATTAAGTATATATTTATTAAAAGTGGTCAGCTAATGCAATACAGTACATAGTTGTTGTAAGATAATGTAACTTAGATTTAAGGTAAATAAACGATTTTTATACTGTATCAATGAATTTTATTTTTGACATAGACCTCTTCATCCATTTTACCAAATTTTATAAAAATCTGCTCATTCAGGTACCGATAAAAATATAAGAAATAGATGGACAACGAATTTTTTAAAGATATCAGTGTTACATAAGCAAAACGATATTGGAAATGGCTAATCGCGTTGTTGTATCTTCCTCCCTTCAAAATATTGTCAGCTAGCGAGGTATTTTGTATATAATTAGAACTGCATCCCGTGGAAAGGGAACAGAATAAAAAAATTGGTTGTTTGTAAAGTCGGTTTACGGACGATAGTTTCACGTGACAACGTCATAACAAAACATTGATGAAATGATTGCATACTTTTATGAATAGCAAGCCGAACGCTCAAGCCGAGCTTTTCGCTCGCTCGTGCAGCGCTCGCCGTCCGGTCGTAACGTTACAATGAGTCATCATTTTTCGTGCGTGCAGCCGGCGTTCATCGATTTATTAGACGTTGTCACGTCAAAAAAAAGTCAACTCATTGCAAAACTTAAAAATAAATATATTAGGTAAATCTATAAAACCCGACTGAAAAGCAAATAACAAAGGCATTTGGAAGCAGGGAGGGACATACTGGTACTTGCACCTACTGTTAGCCTGCGCTATCCCACTGCTGGGCAAACGCGTCTCCCCATGAATTCCAATAGTCTCGTTCCAGGGCCAATGTGGACCACTGGTCGCTGATCTTGTCTAGCTCGTCCCGCCATCTTCTACGAGGTCTGCAGCGACGAATTGAACACATTGAAAAATAAAATAATTAAAACATGGAATGGGTCCCGCCCACTTTCAAATGCCCTTACTTGGTTATCAGTCGGGTGTTTTAGTTTTTATGTATTACTTTTTCTTATTTCCAGCTTTTCTGTTTACCCAGTAGTTTGACGATAGAAACGTGACTTGTGAACTTGCTGCAGCAATGAGGAAATTAAAGTAAGTTGTTGGAGAAATGATTTACATTTTCCAAAGTACGGGGGCATAGTTGACAAAAATCTCGATAACGCAACTTCTAACATGGGCGATTTCTTTTTTATTAAACTTTACTCCTCACTAGGAATTTCTCCTGTATCATAGGTGCGTTTACAGACATTTAAACTCACATACACAAACAGCCAGACCCGGAACAACTATCTGTAGGCCATACAAATATTTGTTCCGTGCGGAGATCGAACCCGCGACACGTAGCGCGGCAGTCGATCGCTCAACCACTGCGCCATCCGTGCCGTCAAACGCGATTTGGACGCAAAAATAGTGGATATCCTACACTTTTCTTTTGACATTGACAGTTTATTTTCGCGCCAAACCACGCCGCTTTGCGTTCGTGTCAAGATTACCCACGTAAGACACTGCGTTCATTTCACATTTCATCACAAAACATCATCTTCCTGCCCTTGTCCCATTTTATTTGGGGTCGGCGCAACACGTTTTCTTTCTCCATTCTCGTCTGTCAAACGGCAGAGAACATTTTGATTTACAAAATTTTGATATACTGTGGTAGGGTGCATGAGATAAAAGCCACCCGACCCTGGTATGACAAAACACTGCAACCCGGGTTACATTGTTTTATGGTAATACACAATAAAATAATTGTTGGAGCTCGTGGCTGAATAATAACAGCCCCACGGGTCGATCTTTAAGGCTAAGCCGTGCTAGCCGAGGTTGGTCCGTGGATTGGTAACTAAAATTACATATCGAGTTTCCTCCGTGCCTCGGAAAGCACGTTCAGCCGATGGTCTTGGCTATCATTTATAGATCTTTGACAGTCGTTACGAGTAGTCAGAAGCAAAAAGTCTGACATCCAGTCTTACCAAGAGGTATCATAATATCCAGTTACTGGGTTGTGGAGGTCAGATAGGCAGTCGCTTCATGTAAAATACTGGTACTGAGCTGCATCTGGTTAGACTGGAAGCCGACTCCAAGATATTTTGGGGAAAGGCTAGACAGATAAATACACAATAAAATATCTACGCGATGTTTGCTTGGTACGGGTTCGATCTACAGTTCAATAATGATTTCCATTAACAAAAATACTCGATGTTAGTAACCTAAACTTCGAATGAAATGTTAATTAAAAACCCGGAAACTTTAAACCCGTTTATCTCAAATTGAAGTTTTACAAATTGCAGCGTTTTGTCATAACAGCGTCGCGCCGTTTCATCATCATCATCAGCTTATAATGTTCCCACTGCTGGGACACAGGCCTCGTCTCTATGAGAGGGAGTGGACTGTAAACCACCACGTGGGCCCAGTGCGGGTTGGTAGATGTCATATGTCTTCGAATTTTTGTTCTAGGATATGCCGGGTTCCTCACGATGTTTTCCTTCACCGTTTTAGAGGGCAGCGGTGATGAAATAAATTACACAAAGTAATGCGCCTGTCTGTTTTCGACCCCACGGCTTACTGCTCGTAAGTCGGGGCTGCCACCACTGGGCCACCGCTGCTCTGCTCGCGCCGTACCTATGACATTCATTCATTTAATAAGTGTACCTTTGAAGTTTTTAAGACAGTTCAATGAGCAAGTCTGAGCGTGCTGAACCTACCGGTCAGACTATTGTTCCCGACATTTTGATTATTGGTATTGTAATATTGCAAGCGCAGGGTTCCAACAAAGCAGAGGCTGGCGAAAGAGACGTTTGTGCAAATACTGTGTCATGTCTCCAGTTTTAATAGTACTTATTAATCTGATTATGTACTTATCCGTAGGCCTTATAATTTCCTACCTTTATCTGTAAATTGTAACAAAAAATCCCACCTTTTCATTTAGGTACTTACTTAATAAAATAAACTTTACTGCATTTACCCGCTACAAAGGTTTGTACTACGTCCACCAAAGAAAAAAGATAACCGGTCGGTATACTTAATAATAATTATTTAGTCGCTGGAATTTCCATACCTACACGCGGGGTTTATTTAGTCAAGGTTTGTAAAAGCTTCCTTCCTACCTCCAATCTGTGAATCATACCAAACAAATTCAGATCAGTCTTACTACTAAATCACATGACACAGAGCAGCGGTGGCCCAGTGGTGGCAGCCCCGAATTACGAGCAGTAAGCCGTGGGTTAGAACCCAGGCAGGCGCATTACTTTGTGTAATTTATTTCATCACCGCTGCCCTCAAGAACGGTGAAGGAAAACATCGTGAGGAAACCGACATGTCATAGAACTAAAAATTCGAAGACATGTGACATCTACTAACCCGCACTGGGCCCGCGTGGTTGATTACAGCCCACTCCCTCTCATAGAGAGGAGGCCTGTGTCCCAGCAGTGGGATCATTATAGGCTGATGATGATGACATGACAGTGCAGGCTATCCTCTACACTTTTTATTAACGTTTTGACGTCCATTAAAGAAACAAGAAACCCTTGCAGCCCTGAAAAGGGCTTTGTCAATAAATACCTACCTACACCAGCGAACTATTCTCTTCTCTGTTCAATTTTCAAGTACAGGTATACGTTTTGACGTCCAGTAAAGAAATAAGAAATACTTGCGGCC
Organism: Cerastis rubricosa; assembly: GCA_949152445.1. Taxonomy (NCBI): domain Eukaryota; kingdom Metazoa; phylum Arthropoda; class Insecta; order Lepidoptera; family Noctuidae; genus Cerastis; species Cerastis rubricosa. The sequence continues at coordinate 3,285,033 of OX424550.1, read as the reverse complement.
CTGAAAAGGGCCTTTTTTTGGGTGTAAAATTACTGTTTACGGTAGGAATCAATGTAACACACTCAAAACACTGTGCCGATGGATGCATTAAATAGTACAGAGGTCATGGAGGTATACCTATAACATTAATGAAAAAAAACTTGTGGAAAAGTTGGTACCTACCTTCACCCCGACATCTCCGTAAATAGAAGGTTCCCACTTTCCCAGATATGATCCAGAACAATAAAAATCATCGCAATGTTGCGGAGTACAGGGCCTTTTTACATCCATTTTACCAAAATAAACTTTACTGCACGGTAGGTGCAGTAAAGTTGCACAACTCATGTCCTACTCGTATTTACGTTTTGAAGTCCATTAAAGAAACAAGAAACCCTTGCAGCCCTGAAAAGGGCTTTGTCAATAAATACCTCCCTACACCAGCGCACTATTCACAGACCAGCACTGCCCATCACTACGCACGCTCTCCGCGCACTCTCCTCGCCAGCTGTATGTCCTTGGGCATGATGGTGACGCGCTTGGCGTGGATGGCGCACAGGTTCGTGTCCTCGAACAGCCCCACCAAGTACGCCTCGCTGGCTTCCTGCAGCGCCATGACCGCGGAGCTCTGGAACCGAAGATCAGTCTTGAAGTCCTGCGCGATCTCCCTCACGAGCCGCTGGAACGGCAGCTTGCGGATGAGCAGCTCCGTGCTCTTCTGGTAGCGGCGGATCTCTCGCAGCGCCACAGTACCGGGACGGTAGCGGTGCGGCTTCTTCACGCCGCCCGTGGCTGGCGCGCTCTTCCGAGCTGCCTTCGTCGCCAGCTGCTTCCGAGGAGCCTTACCTCCGGTCGACTTGCGTGCTGTCTGCTTTGTACGCGCCATCTTGTTTTCTTACACTTTCTTCTACGATGGTGACTGTGTCAGTAATGTGACGAGGAGCGACTCTTTAGTACAAGTAGTCTATCGTTTGAGCGACTCGAGACATTGAAGCGATGCCTTTTATAGTTTTTTAGTAGTAGATTTGAGAGTTTGTAGGTAGTCTGCGATTGTTTTAAGTAAGAATTACCCGCGGTATGTAAATGTGAAAACTTGTAGGAATATTCCGGTTGTGATATGTTCACCATATGATTATGTTGAATTGAAAATGTTGTAGGAGTCTGATTTTGTTGAATGTCTTTCTATTTTTTAACGACGCATATAATGTTGCACCTACCGTAACTGTGCGAAGTCAGACAAATCACGCATCAAAATTTGAATTGGGATTTTAATGAAAATCAACCGTTCAAAGGCAAAAGTTGGAAGCAATGACCTGGATAAGAGGTACGCGGAAGGCATTTGTAAGTACCTAGCAGTGGGCGATTTTGGAATGAAATGACGATTATTACTTGTAATGACAAATCAGATATAGGGGACGCGATCGGAGTCTCATAAGCGGCAGAATGGGTCGTGAAATTTGTAACGCATAATGTGAAATCCACGATTATGACTTTGTGAAAACCTAAGTTTCAAATGTGAATGGCAGGTAACGTTCCATCAGAAAATGGCCTTCCAAAACGAGTGACCAATCATCGCCATAATCATTATTATGTGCCCAACTATCTTGAAATCTACATAGCAACATGGAGGTGCTTAGATTATGTAGGTACTACGAAGCTAAACGATAAACTACCTAGGTAACGTGCCTAACTATTCTTTTTTATATTTTACATCCAGAATACTGCGCTGCACCATTGCTCTTTGACACACTCCGAGGCATAACCATAAAAATACATAAAATAATTGAATTACCTATAGTCCTTTCGCCGTAGGATGGCGTGGATTTATTACAGTTATTACCATAGACTATCGGAGTAGGTAGATTGAATTGGGGTCATGGATCCGAAACGTTTATATTAATACTAGCTTTCCCACGCAACTTCGTCTGCGTCACATTTTCCCCGTTTACGCAACATTTTTCATTGCTGCTCCGCTGGTATTTGTTGTAGCGCGATAATATATAGCCTATAGCCTTCCTCGAAAAATGGGCTATCTAATACTGAAAGAATTTTTCAAATCGGATCAGTAGTTTCTGAGATTAGCGCGTTCAAGCAAACAAACAAACTCTTCAGCTGTATAATATTAGTATAGAAGTATAGATGGACATTCCTCCGGATTTGGTAGATTTGATTGAAATTTAACTGCAACAATTTATAAGAAGTTGTGGCCAAAGTTCTGGAATGGCGACCGCGAACCGGAAGACGATGCGTTAGAAGGTTGCGGGGATACGATAGGTGCGAGGCGCACGGGACTGGTCAATGTGGCGTCACTTGGGGGAGACCTATGTCCAGCAGTGGACGTCTTTCGGCTGAATTGATGATGAATGATGATGATGTGGCCATAAAAAGGCAAAAAAAAAACTAAATTAATGCTTCGATCGGAATTCGATGGTTTTTATTTTCAACAGTTAAATAAAAAAAAATATAGTTTTATACCTTCCTTTAAATTCTTGAATTGAGTAGTAAATATCACTACCAAGATTAACAATATTTAATTGAATCCGGAAATACCGGAATAACTTTTCGGAAAAATGGCTTATCCATGTTATTCTTTCTATGTGCATTTGTGATACAAGTAGTAATTGTAGTACCAAAAATCAATCTACCTACTCGATCACTGGTCATAATTGTAAATCAGGGTAACGTTCAAGATTGAAAAGGAACGTTTCATCTAAAGTCATGCCATCTGCACCATCCTACAGCGAAAGGCCTGTTTGTACCCATCATCATCATCATCATCATTTCAGCCGAAAGACGTACACTGCTGGACATAGGCCTCCCCCAAGAAGGGGGTGTTTTGTCATAATCGCCACGCTTGGCAGGCGGGTTGGCGATCGCAGTACGGTTGTTACAAAAGCACAGAGAACGCTGCTGCCCATTCTCTGCTAAGTCCCTTAGTCGCCTCTTACGACACCCACGGGAAGACATGGGATGGTGCTATTCTTTACGTCCGACACCATACAGAACCTTTACGTCCGACACCATACAGAACCTTTACGTCCGACACCATACAGAACGTTTGTACCCAATCCTGCACAAATTCTGGCTACCTACGTAGGTACTGCATGACTAACCCACCGCAAAGCGAGAGATCGCGTGTGGCTTACAATCACCTAGGTGGTCTGTAACGCCTAATTACCCAGTAATTAGCCAACTGCGGGCACCTGTTGGCTTGTACTCGCTTCCCGGAGGGTGGTCAGTCGTGTAGGTGCTTATAACTGGTTGGAATGATGGCATGCAACCTTTTTTGTAAAGGTTTTTGTTTTTAATTTGTGTGGAGTTGCAAAAAAAGTTAGGTTTTTTTTTTGTTTTGTGAGTTGTTAATTTTAATTCATGCTATTGTATGGATGTTCATTATATACGTTTTATGTGGTTTTTAAATTACCAGAGATTGATAAGACCAAGTAGGTACTTTGTGCGTTTGTCTATTTAGTTATTTTTGAATCGATGGTTAACTTCTACTTATCGTATCGATGGCAATCTAAATTGTGTCGGCCCAGAACTGAGCCACTTATTTGGCGCCCTCTGTAGCGTCCATCAGTTCCTGTAATGAACAAACAGCAGCACACGCAGGACACGATATTAAATGCCGCATCGTTTGTGGAACAACACCACATTTACACTCCAGGGCAGAGTCATTAAGCTCACCGTCCGTACGTCTTATGACGACAGGCCGTGTCGACGGCGCGTTCGTGTTTCACGCGCGCCTCAAGGAGATGTCAGTAAATCGGAAGGGGTCCGAGAGGGCCGATGCCTGCCAGGGCTGCGGTTTGTTCGAAAGAGATACCGTGGCCCTAGAACATGAAGGGCTAAGAAGGAACATGGTTGGGTTTTAGTCAGTCAAGTCTGACACTCCCTTCCGCTCCGCCCAGAGCGGGAGAAGTCATTTGATGATTTCCCATCCTAAAAAAAAAGGTCAGAGTCATTCATGAATCTCCACCTGAACAGGTTTGAGATGGTTACCTAACTCATACAACTTATAATATATCTCGACCGCTGTGGATGTGTTACACAGAGGTGTACCTACTTTTAAATAGTGCACGCATATTTTGCCAGATATGTTTAAGTCCCTATAACACGGGGCGCGCCAAAGCCATCAACCGGTTAGAAATTCAGACACCGTGGTTGCTACAGAGAAATTCCGTATGGAAAAGCCAACAACACTTTGTCCGACTTGTCAGGACCTTGCTCAGTAGGTAGTCGCACTTGGGACCACTAGTTGCTATATTGTATGGAAGTTAATGATTATAGTCATTTACGTACATACGTAGTATAATTTTTCATCATTTCAGCCTAAAGATGTCCACTGCTGGACATATTCCTCCCCCAACGCCACATTGACATAAGGGGGGGTTTGCCATAATTGCCACGCTTGGCAGGCGGGTTGGCGATCGCAGTACGGTTGTTACAAAAGCACAGAGAACGCTGCTGCCCATTCTCTGTTAAGTCCTTTAGTCGGCTCTTACGACACCCACGGGGAGATATGGGATGGTGCTATTCTTTACGTCCGACACCATACAGAACGTAGGAATCTTGTTGTTAAATTATCATCGTGAGGGTTTAAGAGTATCGTGAGAGTCCATCCATCTTAGGACGAAAAGCCGTTTCGACGGCGCGTTCGTATTCCACGCGCGCCTCTATGAAATGTCAGCAAATCGGAAGGGGTCCGCGAGGGCCGATGCCTGCCAGGGCTGCGGGACTGTTCGAAAGAGATACCGTGGCCCAGGAACACAAAGGGCTAAGAAGGAACATGGATGAGTTTTAGTCAGTACAAGTCTGACACTTCCTTCCGCTCCGCCCAGTGCGGGAGGGGTCATTAGATGATTTGAAACAATACCCCTTGTATTAGAGCAGAGGAAGAACAAAGAAACGTTGGATGCCATGGATGGTCTCAGGAGTGTGTAATATGGCTGGGAAGGAGGTGACTGCTTAGACGAATTATAGAGAAGTATGGAAGAAGAAGACATGCTGCGCCGACCCCAAATAAATTGGGATAAGGGCAAGAGAATGATGACGATGGGTGTTAAATTACCAGAAATCAATGAGCGCTAATTACTATGGGCTATGGGCTTGCAGCACGCGCACCATGACCGCCGTAGAAACGGGCTATGACGACGACGGAAGAATTGACAAACTGACACATTGTCATTGTCTATCTGTCATTATGTCGATTCTTCCGCGGACAAAACTCCTTTCTACAGTGGTCACATGCTACGCGTGCTGGGGGCCTAAAACGTCGCTTTAGCAGAATCATATGAGGATAATAATATGAATTAGGTTACAATTCGTAACCTAATTTAATTTGAATGGTTAGAAAATGTTAATTCATAATATTGACTGCGTCTGCGACTAAGTATTTTACGATTTGTTACGTAATTCATGTCATTTATCATGATTTAAAGGCGACCATTTTAAATTGACATTTGACAATTCATCGCAATATCAAAGTTGTAGACGAAGTTTTACAAACATCCAAGAATTCACAAATTACGAATTTCCTTTCAATAATCAAGTAAACTATCACAGTCCCTGATTTAGCACTGAAATGGCATTTTCAGGAACTAGCCTATAGGGGAAGGTTGCGATCATTGGACTAGTGCTTTCATTGGACCACCAAGGTATTTCCAAAACTGTGCAAGCTAGCAACACCCAAACTAGTCGAAACGAGTCCCTGGCGACACAGTTGCACCCCCCTCTTATCCCAGTGACGCTGCGGCACATAGCGAGGAGTGACGCGTGTGGTTGTGATTGCGACGGTCAAAATCTTATAATTTCGCTCAGAACAATTTGACGTAAGTATCATTGTATTCATATTTGTCTGCGTGCACTGTTATGAAATATCGGACAGTTTATTTGAGATTCCATGAGTATTATTACTTTTTGGCTAATCATGACTATGTGTATTTTAGTTTAGTTTTTCTTAACCAGTACCTGGTTGCCATCAATGGACCTCAAGACAGTTCCACCGTTGGACCGGTCCAATCATAGTACCTAACTTTTGATCGTTTTTTTGGTAATGATAATTATATAAATTTAAAATTCCAGAATGTCGCCAAATAAAAGAAAGTACTTTGCATGGAATGAAACAAACGGTAAGGAAACAAAGAGTTGGTTTAAATGAAGCAAGAAGAATATATGGAGTGCCGAAAGAAACGAAGGTTGATGGATTTAACCAGAAAGCTAAAGAACACGTCCAAATACGGAGTTCCGAAAGTGACCTCCCTTCAGAATTAGAGCAGGAGCTTTTATTTATTTTAGGAAATAAATTGATAATAATAATTGGTTGCCTCGAATGGACCTCTAGAACAAATTTCTCGAAGTCCATTGATGGCAACTTGGTGGTTCAATGAAGGTGCTCATGGTCCAAAGAAGGCAACAGCCCAAGATTCAGTTTTCTTCGTTTATATAAAAAAGTGTTAGCCCGAATTGTTTGAGAGTTTGATTATTACAAATAAAGATCTTACGAAATAAAAATAATAAACTGCTTTCATTTTAACACTTAAAATTTTTGAGATTTGAGGTCATAAAGTTAAGTGGTCCATTCATAGCAACCTTCCCCTAACTGTTCTTCAATGAAGCTCCAAGCAATTGTTTTCCAATCGATCCTAATTGAAGTTGCTGTCATCAAGGTGCTTATAAAATGTTGTGTGGCAATTAGTGGATCATGCAGAAGCTAGTATAAAAACCCCCGACACAAAAAAACCTATAAAAACAAAAATCCAAGCGTCGTAGCGTCGGGGGTTCGCTTTGTTTTGTGCTTGTGCTAAGCGTCCCCTACACTTTAAAAAAAAGTCCGGGGCCTTTAGGGGGAGGCGGGGTGCAGCCACCCCTCTTGGAGATGCCCATGGTGACAAGTGACAAGATTTCAAATTTGGATTCGAGCAGACCTGTGAAAGTTGTTTATTTCCCTCTTAATCAGTTAGAAAAGAGGTAATGATCTTCAAACGGCTGAGCAGATTTTCTTGAAACGTTGCTAAGAACACTCTGGATTAACACACCTTTCAAACGAAACCAACCCTATCAAAATCAGTTCATCCATTCAAGAGCTATGATGCCACAGACAGACAGATACACAGATCGACATATACTTACGCACGTCAAAATTATAACACCCCTCTTTTTTGGTCGGGGGTTAAGAATTACAGTTCGATGTATCAAGACGTGTAGCCACTTTCATTTAAGTATGGCATCATTTCAAGTCAATATTTTGTAGGTACCTACCTACTCGTGAATCATTCGCTTCAAACTCAATGAATGCCAATTGTAGATACCTACTTAACCCGAGAAATGTATGAACCGACAATATTACCTAAGAAAAATGAAATCTAAACGACAATGAATATAATCGTTTAAACTGAAATACGAGGCAATCGCTTGACGGGTTAACAAATTACGTTTTTTTTTCATTCGATTTTGATGTTTACTGTTTGATATTAGGACGTTACGGACATTCATAATTTTGCAGCTACGTTCCGTAACACTGGAAGTTGAACTTAACTTCTATACTTAAATAGAAATACAAGGAAGATGACAAACTCTGCTGGCCGCAAACCAACCACTCATAAGCTAGTTCATTGGCAACTAAACAAACTACAAAGCGAAAACGCCTTTTATAACATGCACACATAAGAACATTTACGAATACCCACAATTTTTAACAATCGTCCCAAGTCGTCGTTAAGGTAAAGTTCTTGTTCACTTAACCTCACAGAAAATTAACGGAAATGTTTTTAAAATTCGAATTTTTGTCTACAACACCCACAATGCCTTCTGACGGATCAGATTCAGATGGCTCAGACATCAATATACAATCAGCATTACCTAAAATGGCGAATAAGAAAATGCCGAATAGCCCCACAGAAGATTTACTCAAGAAAAAATCGGATAAAAAGCAGACTACGAAGACAATGATTGTTCAAGCCCTCATTGACCTGAAATCGCGAAAAGGCGTATCTCTTTATGCGATAAAGAAATATATAGCGGACAGATATAGCGTGGATACAGAGAAACTCAACTATCACATCAAGAAATCCATAAAATCAGCCGTTGAAGATGGAATTATTATACAAACAAAGGGTATAGGAGCCTCAGGATCGTTCAAAGTTGCCCCTGTTAAAGAAAAGAAGCCAAAAGCGAAGAAACCTAAGAAACCGAAAACAGAGAAGACAGAGAAGACCAAGGATCCTGAGAAGAAGAAAAAGAACTTGAAAGAAAAATCGACGAAAACCGAAATAAAAACATTAAAACCGAAAACGAAATTAAAGGAAAGCAAAGAAGATTCTAAAAAGCCTGTGAAGCCAAAGAAAAAGATGGACAAAGAAAAGTCAGTGAAAGAAAAAAAAGATGGCGTCGAAAAAGCTAAGAAAGTAAGGATTGTTAAGGACATGCAGACTCCTTCGAAAAAGAAGGCTATGATGAAAAGAAAAAGCGTTGGGTCGATAATAAAGCCACCGAAAATGAAGCCCAGAGCAAAAGCATGAACGGATCAACCAATCATTGGAATATAAATGTTGATTATTATATTTTTTTAAGTAAATACTGTGATTTTTTAAATAATAAAGGATTTTTAATTAATAACTTTTTTTTTCATACAAATAAACTAACTTTCGTGATTTAACATCACGCCTGGTGGCCTCGAAGGGTTAGGCAGAGGAGCACCTAATAGTACCAACACCCACATTTAGTCAGTAATGTTGTTATTTAAACTAATATTATAAAGAGGAAAGATTTGATTGTTTGTTTGCATTGAATAGGCTCCGAAACTACAGGTCCAAAATGAAAAAATCTTTCAGTGTTAGATAGCCCATTTATCGAGGAAGGCTATAGGCTATATATCATCACGCTACGACCAATAGGAGTGGAGCAGCAATGAAAAATGTTGCGAAAACGGGGAAAATGTGACGCAAACGAAGTTGCGGACAGCTAGTGTGTTACTATCTTGCTCGTGTCGTCACATCTGAATAAGAAATGGGTACGTACGAGTATTTGTTGATCAGCAAAACTGACCCGAAGCATTAACAGCACAATATAGCCGAAAGGCAAAAAGCGCACTATGCGTTATTGGGAATACTTTTATAATGCGTGCCGCTAAGGAATGGAATTCCCTGCCGGAGTCTGTGTTTCCCGATAGCTACAATCTAGGGGTCTTTAAGTCAAGAGTGAATAGGTTTCTTCTAGGCAAGCGTGCTGTGACCATATCATCGCTTACCATGAAGTGAGACAGTGGTCAAGGGCGAGCCTACCTATAGATAGTAAAAAACCGGCCAAGTGCGAGCCGGACTCGCGCACGAAGGGTTCCGTACCATTATTTATAAAAACGAAAAAAAAACTTTTTTGTATGGGAGCCCCAGCGAGTTTTTTTTTTTTTTTAGGATGGGAAATCATCAAATGACTTCTTCCGCTCTGGGCGGAGCGGAAGGGAGTGTCAGACTTGACTGACTAAAACCCATCCATGTTCCTTCTTAGCCCTTTGCGTTCCAGGGGCACGGTATCTCTTTCGAACAACCCGCAGCCCTGGCAGGCATCGGCCCTCTCGGACCCCTTCCGATTTGCTGACATCTCTTTGAGGCGCGCGTGGAACACGAACGCGCCGTCGGCACGGTCTGTCGTCATAAGACGGACGGACGGTGAGCTAGCCCATTACTCACCGTCCACAGGCCCGCGCCTACGGTGGCCGGGGGCCACTGGTTGCCCCCCGACGCCCGGGGCGTCTCCCGCGGCGGCTGGGACGTGAGGTTCTCTCCCTCTCACGTTCCGCCACCTCCTTCGCTAGCATGACTGCTTCGCAGAAGGAGGCGACGGCTTCCCATTCCCTCTCGCTCCGGACCATGGATTGAACCAGGGCCGGACGCGAGAGGTCGCCGCCGCCAATCGCCGCTACGAGGACACGGCGGTGCTCAGCCCAAGCAGGGCACAGCTCCACAGTGTGCTCCACCGCGTCCTCCGGCCGATCCTCGCAGTGGTAACACCCGGGCGTTTCCTCCCGCCCGATTCGGTGCAGGAACCTCCCGAAACAACCGTGTCCGGTGAGGACCTGCGTCAGGCGGAAGGTGAGGGCGCCGTGGCGCCTCTCCAGCCACTCCTCAAAGAGGGGACTTATCGCCACTATTGTGGCGTGCCCTGCACGGGGTTGCGACAGTCGCTCTCTCCATGTCGCCATGACATCGCGCCGGAGGTCTGTCCGCTGAGCGACAATTTGCCGCGGCAGCGGAGTTTCCCCCCGGCGTAGTGCCTCCGCGCGCCATTCGTGCAGGCACGCGAGGACTATCGCCTCCAGATCCCATGGCGGCAATCCGGCCAAGAGGCTCGCCGCCTCGCCGGAGATCGTGCGGTACCCCCGGATCAGCCTTACGGCTACCACCTTCTGGGGCGCGTTCAGGTAGTGGGCGGCTCGCCGGCTCAAAGAACGCGCCCACAACGGGGCCCCGTAAAGGGCCATGGACCGCACGACCCCCGCGTAGAGCCTGCGGCAGGAGGCGTTTGGACCCCCCAGGTTGGGCAAGAGCCGCTTGAACGCAGCCCCTGCCCGTTCCAGTTTGGGGGCCAAACGTCGGAAATGCTCCACGAAGTTCCACCGGCTGTCGAGGACAAGCCCTAGGTACCTCAGCGTTGACTCGACGCCGATGGGAACCCCTCCTACCGTCAGTATATGGATCCCGTGGATGGTGGCGCATTCCGAGGCCCATGAAAGCACATGGCCTCGGACTTGTGCAATGCCACCTCGAGACCCAGTTGCCGGATTCTCTCCACGACTATCGCAACCCCGCGTGTCATAAGTTCGGCCGCCGCCTCGTGCGACCTCCCTTGTGCCAGCACCAGCGTGTCGTCAGCGTAGCAAACTACGCTGACACCGCTAGGGAGGTCATGGGAGCCCCCCTTAAATAATTATTTTTTTCTATTTTTATTATTTGTTGTTATAGCGTCAACAGAAATACATAATCTGTAGAAATTTGCACTGGCTAACTATCACGGTTCATGAGATACAGCCTGGTGACAGACAGACGGACGGACGGACGGAAGGACGGACGGACGAACGGACGGACGGACAGCGATGTCTCAGTAATAGGGTCCCGTTTGACCCTTGGGGTACGGAACCCTAAAAAACAAACTCCGGTCGTATCGCTGAATCATGTTCGGATCAACAGATCAATCGAGCACACAACCTAAATCCGACCTACTACTCAGAAATTCATGATGAAAAATCCCGTTAAAAGTTTGCCAGACCTAAATCAAACCTTATAGCTATGCCCATAACGTAAACTTTACCTTGACGTGACTTTGCAGATTGTTCAAAAATGTGGGTAGTTCGTAAATACACTTAGAAGTTCTAGTTAACTATGTATACCTCCAAATCCCTGCTAAATCCTATTTGTCCAAATCTAACGGCATTTTGTCTAACCAACTGAAGAGCATTTGGTCATCATCTGCCTAGCCTTTTCCCAAACTATCTTGGGGTTGGCTTCCAGTCTAACCGGATGCAGCTGAGTACCAGTATTTTACATGAAGCGACTGCCTATCTGACCTCCATAACCCAGTAACTAGGTAATACGATACTCCGATACTTTTTGGCTTCTGACTACTCATAACGACTGTCACTACAAATGACAGCCGGGACCAACGGCTTAACGTGCCGTCCGAGGCACGGAGGAAACTCGGTATGTAATTATGGTCACCCATCCACGGACCAACCTCGGCAAGCACGGCTTAACCTTAAGGATCGAGCCGTGCGGCTGTTATTATTTAGCCACGAGCTCAAGCTCGAGCTGCCTTTGGCACTGCCGCAAAACTCAAAAATAAACATGAAATATATAACATAATAACTAATAATAAAATAATAACTACTTAAACAAACTTAAGAATTATTTCATTATACATATTTTATTTTGAATACAATTAAGGACTATTCGTACTGTTTGTCCATTTCAGGCATTTTGTGGGCATTGATTGATTGTTTGACATTCGACATTCATGGGCCCAGTTTTCAGCTCGGCAGCTTTTTATATGCCATCTACGACAAGGAACGCAGTATTGTATTTCTTAGCCGGTCCGAAAGTTTCGACTCCCAAAATACTGGCGTTGCAAACCGCGAGGGTGGACTTCAAATGTTTTGTTAAAGACCGTGATGGTGCACCACAGCCGCGAGGATCGGAATGAAAGGTCCGTAAGCTTTCGCTTCAATGATAAAGGAAGTTCTCCTTCAAGTTTTTCATGAATAAATAGTTTTCCAAGCGTTTTCCATACGATGTAAATTTATTTGTCTTGTTGCCCCTGGAATAAGACTATTTGGTCCAAGTAAGTATATCGTATTCGTAGACATTTGCCACTCTAAGGTCCCGTTCCCACTTTTGGACGGTGAGTAATGGGCTCGCTCACCGTCTGTCCGTCTAGATTATGACGACAGGACATGTCGACGGCGCGTTCGTGTTCCACGAGCTCCCCAAGGAGATGGTATCAAAAGGTCAGCTAATCGGAAGGGGTCCGAGAGGGCCCATGCCTGCCAGGGCTGCGGGACTGTTGGAAAGAGATACCGTGGCCCTGGAACACAAAGGGCTAAGAAGGAAAATGGATGGGTTTTAGTCAGTACAAGTCGGATTAACATTGCCATTCAACGTGGCAAAGCTGCCAGTCTTCTGGGCACGTTTCCGGATGACAGCGAAGTGGACGAGTATTTTGTTGCCTAAGCGTCCTGTTGTTTTTAAGTTAGTTTATATTTAGTTAGATAATTTATGCAAATATTTAGTTTTAGAAAATAATGAATACGTATGAAAGTTTGTAAATAAAATTAACTCGATATGAAAAAAAGGAATCTAAACGAAGATGGTATTCGTGATATTTGTACTTCGAAACAAAATCTCGTGAAAATCAAGAAAGACTGCACCTAGCACCTTTATCTGAATCAGTACGGAATCAGTGAACTTAGGTGCATCTTAATTATTGATCGAAGATCTTAATCGTGCAATTTATCTGGAACTAGCACTTCGCCCGCGACTTCGTCCGCGAAAATTGTGATTCTTATAATTTAGCCTATGTTACTTGTTAAACATGTAGCTTTCTAATGGTGAAAGAATTTTTATTTAATCGGTCGAGTAGTTTTTGAGTTTTAATTCGTAACAAACAATCAAATCTTTCCTCTTTATAATATTAGTTTAGATAGGTGATATCACCTATCTAAACTAATATTCCATTTCCTTTATTCCTAAATTCAATTACCTATTCTTTCATTATTTTTATTCTATCAATCAATCAATCAATCAATCAATCAATTTATTTGTGAAACATAGGTGTTTACATAGGTGTTTACATAAATGAATAGAGGGTGCGCTATGTTTTGTCATAATTAAGACATACAAATTTATAAGTGACCCATTAGGTGTCATGTCATTACATTATATCATTAAAAAAATATTAAATATTTATTTTAAATTAATTAATACATGACAAGAAAAGGATAAAAAAGAAACATCAAATACAATAAAATTAAAAAATAGTCATACCTAGTACTTGTTTTACAAAGGTAAAAAATAAATAAAAATGCATTATTCTAATAATTGGTCGTTCAAAAATTCGTCTACATCATAATAACATTTGTCAATTAATAATTTGATTAGAGCTTTTTTGAACTTATTTAATGTCATGTTTTTTATGTCATTCGGAATTTTATTAAACACTTTAGGTGCCATACCAAAAAAACTTTTTCGCATCAATGCGGTCTTACATTTTAGATGACATAGTTTATTAACGTATTGGGCACGCAATGGAGTTTTTTTAGTAGAAGAAATTTTTTCAAATAATTGCGTGTTTCTTTTCACAAACAACGCAGTTTCCAGTATGTATAATGCTGGAAGGGTAAGTATTTTTAAAGACTTAAAATAGGGTCTACAGCTATCCGTTGTTTTTAAATTACACATTGCTCTGACACATCTTTTTTGCATCCTAAATACAAGCAAACGGTCAGTCGACTGCCCCCAAAAAATTACGCCATATCGCAGCACAGAAGCCACAAGACCATGGTATGCTACCAGTAACGTATCTTTATTCACCTTTTTTGATAACTGAGAGAGTGCATAAGCAGATTTACTCAGGCGTTTACACAGTTCCTCTATCATGGGTTTCCAAGTAAGCTTACTGTCGATGGTAATACCTAAAAACTTTGCATTATTAACTTCTTCTATTTTGTGGTTATTATAAGTTACATCAATGTTTGGATGTGGTTGCCGTTGATGAAAGTGCATCACCTTAGTTTTATTTAAATTAATTACGAGATTATTATTATTTAACCAACGGATGATATTGAGAAGGGATTTATTAATATCATTTTCATAAGTTGTCACATTATTACATTTTATAACAGCTGTGCTATCATCGGCAAATAGGATTATTTTGTGTCGTATTATTTTTGGGAGGTCATTAATGTATATCAGAAATAATAACGGCCCTAGCACGCTACCTTGGGGCACGCCATATCTTACGTGTCTTGGTTTTGATTTATATGTGATCTGCGTTTTAGTCTTATGACATATTCTAGATATTTCCGTGTATTGATATCTGTCACTGAGGTATGATTCAATGAGTTTCAGAACATTGCCCCTTATGCCATATCCATGTAATTTTTGGAGTAGTATCTTGTGATCTACATAATCAAATGCCTTAGTCATATCAGTAAAGATTGCACATACTGGATTATTTTTATCTACTGATGACATAGTGTGAGATAATAAATCGTACAGTGCCATATTAATAGTATGATTTTTACGAAATCCTTTTTGTTCCTTGCAGAATAGGTTGAACTTTTCAAAGTACATATAAATTGAATTATAAATCACTTTTTCAAATATTTTTGAAAGTACTGGGAGTTTTGCTATTGGCCTATAGTTTTTTATATCTGTTTTGTCGTTTCTTTTAAATAGAGGTTTAATTATGGCTTTCTTTAGACCTTTTGGAAATATGCCATCAGTGATGCATAAATTGATGATGTGTGCGAGAGGTGGCGCTATAACTTCTTTAACATATTTAATAACTCTAGTAGATACACCATCATAACCAATTGTGTTTGTATTTTTTAGATTGTCAATTATTTTAATAATATCGGTCGTCGAAATAGGTAACATAAATAGGGATTGCCCAGTCAAATTTCCAATATTATTTTGCTTAGTTAACTTCATGTCATTTTGTATATTATTTTCAATTTCGTCAACAAAGTAGTTATTGAATTCATTAGATATGTCAATAGGATTCGTTATAGAAAGTTGATCTTTTTGTATGGCAGTTATTGTATCATGTGGCAAACTTGATTTAGATTTATTTATTATTTTCCAAACTGCCTTCGATCTATTTTGAGAGTTTTTTATAAAATGGTTATTTTGCGATTTCTGAGTTAAACGTATTATTTTTTTAAATAATACAGAATATTTTTTAAAAGTTTGTTTATTGTTTATGTCGGGATTGCACCTATATTTCCAAAGTAGTTGTCTTTGTTTTCTACTGCAAATTTTTATCCCACGTGATATCCATTTAGTTTTCCTATTAGTCTTTATGGTGACTGTTTTTTCCGGAAAGCAAAGTCTATAGAGCATTAGGAAATCATCCATGAACTTATCATAGGACTCCTGGGCCTCTTTTGCATTATATACTTCCGAGAAAGATAAACATTCAAGGTGAGCTTTAAATGTCATTAGGTTGTCCGTAGAGATATGTTGCTTTTTAAATTTCCAATGGGTTAATTTACATGTTTTTTCAATAGGCACAGTAAGAATTTGAGACGTGTGATCAGAGAGACCGAAATCAGCAATTTTTGTCTTGCATTCTTTTTGATAATTGTGAGCAAAGTTATCGATACAACTGTTACTACTCAGTCTAGTGGGGTTGTAAAGTGCTAGTTTAAGATTGAATTGCAGAAGAAAATGTTCAAATTCTAAAGTAGTTTTATTTCTCTTAAGGACATCAATGTTAAAATCACCAGTTAATATAATTTTTTTATTTTGGTTTAGACTACGTTTTCGTAGTATATTATCTAATTTTTCGTAAAAAACTGATAAGTTATGTTTGGGTATCCTATAAATGCAAATTATTATGATATTATACGATAATAGCTCCACAGCACAACATTCAAATATCCCCGAAACTGATTGTTTAGCAATATCCGGTAATTCTTTATACTGTAGACCATTTCTGATAAAGATACACGTTCCTCCTCTTTTTGTATTTCGGGAAAAAATAGCCGCTCAAGAACTCTCTCTAGAACAGAGAAGAGCTCGCTCTAGAACATGAACTTTCATTTCATATCATATTTTATTAGAGAAGCTCGTAGCTAAATATTTACAGCAGCTCGACCCGAGCTGCTGTAAATATGCTGCGCATGCCTAGGTTGATCAGTGGTTGGGTGACCACCCATTGCACATGCCTCTTGTTTCCCCCGTGCCACGGAAAGCACGTTAAGCCGTTGGTCCCGGCTGTCATTTGTAGATCTTTGACAGTCGTTAAGTAGTCAGTGGCCCGAAATTCTGACAACCAGTCTGACCAAGGGGTATCGTATTACCTAGTTACTGCGTTGTAGGTAGGTCAGATAGGCAGTCGTTCCATGTAAAATACTGGTATTCAGCTGCATCCGGTTAGACTGGAAGCCGACCTCGACATAATTGGGAAAAAGGCTAGACAGATGATGAGGTAATATTCCTTTCATTGTGTTTACCAAAGATTCTAGAACATGAATTTCGACAGCTCACTTCTGCTACATATTTTTTTTTAAAACGCGCGTCGTGTTTTTCGATCACTGTTTTTGAAGATGGCCCTTCAATTTTTTACTATTTATTTACCCGATACACTATTTATTAGAACCCCTCTATTGTTAATGGGCGTTCGTACACAATACGTAAGCATTTTAATGTCACCGCTTTACTTGAGGGGAGATTGGGGCGAAATGGACACTTTTATTAAAAATGATTTATTGGATACACAAATACCTATACAAGTATCGTGTGTAATAGATGGGTCGATTTTGAAGTAAAAACTGTTTGTCAAAAAGATGCACTTTTTATTTAATTTTGTGACAACCGCTTTGTTAAAAATGGAAAAAAATAGCTGATATGTATTTATTTTCTTTTAGGTTTATTTTAAGAATGTAGGAGTTATTTTACGCAAACGGTTTTAGGACATGACGCTATTCAAGAAACGATTAGGAAAAGAAAAATAAACAAGAATAGATACGTATTTCTCAAATTTTCCACAAATCCATTAGCTTCCTGTTTCATCACAACAAAAAACAAAAAATTATCAATTTACAATGAATATTCTTTTTTTTGCAAGATTCTTCGCCACGGCCTTTCCGACGGGAAACTTCAGTTGACGGACTCTGGTTGTTTAAACACTTGAATAGCTAATAAATAAAAGGCATAGTTTCTATTATAGAATATTTATTTAAACAACATATCTCCGACGTTTTATAAATAATACTTTGTCAATGTAACATGAGCCATAAACTCAGCAAATAGGCCCAAATCGTGTGAATAATTCATTATATCGGCCATTCTACTTGAATGACATCACTACGCTGAGAGCTCAATCCTACTACATGACAACCAACCTTATTCACTTATAATAAAGCTGATTATAAATCGATTATTTCTCAAAAGTAATTTCTTAAGTCGCCTTTCCGTTTAAATCCGAAAAAAATGCATCCTTTTTCTCACTCTAACATGTGTCTAATCCCCGTAAGTAGAAAAGAGACACATATATATTTGTTGAGCTTACTCGTCTTGTAGAGAGGATATTGGGGTCATGGAACGTGTTTGAATTTCGAAACACGTTCCGTCCAATACCGTGCGTTGTTATTCACTGTTTTATCATTGGTTAGGCGACCCCCGTACCAAAATGTTCAGCGTTTAATAAAATCGATACGGAATGTACGGAGGTGTCGTTTCTCTGTCGTTTAACGGTGTCGCTTCGAGTTTCGTGGTAGATTAGCTGTACACTGTGTCCGTATCTTTTATGTTATTCGTGCAGCCATTTCGTTTCGAAAGATGTCCGGAGTGACTTTAATCGTGACGTTTTGATACGTTTTCTATAGTTTTTTGACGTTTAAGAAGACACCATTGCTGTGGATCTGTGACGGTTAGTGGTTTGCACCTTATTTCATAAAGATATTAGTGTAAAATTGTGTTTAAGCCTAGTTATTGGAGTGAAAACGTCAAAAATTCCCATTTTTGTACCAGAACTGTGTTGTAACACTGAAATAACTTCGAAATTCGTGCGTGACGTCACGGTGATTTGGAATTGGTGTTCTATTACTGATTCCGTTAGTCTTTTTATCGATTCTGTGTTAAAAAATGGTGTTTTTTTTCTATAAAAAATGGTTAATATGGAGTTTTGTATGAGAAATCGATTTTGACGTTTAGTTTTGGTTTGTTTACATAAATTTGTGTTCAAAAATAGTGAAAAACATGTAATTTTAGTATGTAAGATGGCTTCAAATGACAATTTGTGCTGAGATATCAATAACATGGTTTCTTATTACTTCACAGTAAAGACTAAAATGCTTTTACTGCATATTTTGATTGGATATTCTGTTCTGTCTCTTTCTAGCAGTGTTTGTTGTTGTGTTTGCGTCTCTTTCTAGCTTATGCGACTTATTTATAGAGAACGCAGCGTGTATGCCGTTCCCCTGTGGCGCCCTACATTTGCGATAGTGTTGTAATTTTGACGTTTCGTTTTATCGACATAATATACTGTTATCGATAAATCTGAGGTTTTTGTATCGATAGTGCGGTGTTTTGTTGTTGTTTGTTTGCGTCTGGTTTCTTCTTAAGTTTTAATAATAAATGTATATTACTACTACTAAATAAGAAGGTAGGTAGGTAATCACCAACACAGGTGAGATATATCAGTTAGGCTTTCTTTATTTATATTTTATACCTCGCGGCTATTGGACTAAGTGAACTTATAGAACGTAAATTCGTTAATTTCAGATAACTATAAAGGCTCAGGGTGTTTAAATGGTGAGTGAATGAGACTGTTACTGCTAAAATTATAAATATTACAAGTTTAATACTCCATTTTGTCATTCCTTAGCCTGTTTTGCTAGAAATAAACCTCCTCTTCGTTTCTTTCTCCAAATTTTTCTGTCGAAAAGCCTCATTTTGTGCGTTTAGTAGCATCATCCTGCGTAAATCTTCCTCTAACTAAAAAAGGGCCTTTTTAATTGGTAGTGTGTTAAAAGTAGACTAAGAATGACATAGGGTTTGATCATAAACTTTCAAAACTTTGTTTCTTCTAGAACATTAATTATATCTCCCTTCATCGTTCTTCATCATCTTATATTGTAAACTATACTTAAGCTACTTGCTGAGGTATTGTTTCATCCTCACTACTCATTTCTCGGAGTCTAGGCGCGTCCTGGATTTATTTATGTTCGTTACGTCTTTTTCCCTCGTCACATTTTTGAATGCTCATCAAAACTATTCAAAAAATAACAAAATCATATTTTCCAAACAGGCAACAAAAAATACAAAAAATATTCTTAAAATGACTGGCTAATATTTATAACTCTCAACTTTCGTTCATCATTCTTCTGCCCTTACCCCAAATTATTTGTGGTCGACGCAGCATGCCTTCTTCTTCCATATTTCTCTATTACTTGATCCCTACCTCTTTTCTAGCTATATCATTCTTCACATATGAAATTCATGTCGATTTTCGTAAATAACAATAATCATATCTATCGACATTCACCGCAACACTATCCGAGATAAAAAAAATAAAATGTCTGCCGCCATCCGCTGCGTAGGGATTATTATTACTCCCATCCCTTATATACATAATAAACCTTATTTACTAAGGACTAAAGTCCATATTCTATTGGTGTACATGAGTACCTTTGGCAATGAAGGGATTTTGGTAAGACATTGGAAATTTGGACTTTGTGTGCATTGTGTAAGGTTTGAAATGTGTAGAAGGGTGTAATAATAAAAGCAAATAATACGGTTGTATTGAAATATCTCTGTTGATTTACGAGGGGCTAAAGATGGTGGTTGGTAAGAAAGCTTATTTCGATGTTTTTATTCACCTTTGGTGTGTTTGTGTGTGCCTTTCTCCGAAATAGCTGGACTGATTTTGGTGATGTCGTTAACTACGTCATTGTGTGTTTATTACTTCGTCTTAACAGCTTTTTGTTTTGTGTTTCGAATGATGTCTCTATAGAGAGGTGACTGTTGTTTTTTTTTTGTCATAGCTGCCATACGTGAGGACTGAGGTTATGGGTTCTATGTCCACGTCAAAAATGGTTTGGCAGGAGTGTCTGTGAGCAAATTATCTGTCAGTTTGGTATTTTGCCCGATAATTGGCATTTTGGTTTGTGTTCCATCTGTGAAATAGGGATGGTCACCACGTTTTCTCCTTTGACAATGGAAGAATGAACGTGTTTTTTTTGTTATTAAAAAAAAAGGACTACGTTTTTTGCAAACTTGCAAACAAGAATAGAGATAATGTGTTGTCTGTCAGTAATGATAAAGTACTGGCACAAGCAGGTACCATTCTCAATCAGAAATGTATAATAAGCATAACTATGATGCAAAACCGCCAATCAGCCAATAATACTGAGATTTTATTAAGGCGAAAGCAACCGGGGTAGCGCGCGCAATTCAAATTTGCCAACGTTTTTTTTTTGCAATTTGCAACTTAGAATTAGGTTGTATCTAAAATTTGATTTGCGACCGTAAGGTATGCACTTAGGTATAGAATTACAATCACTTTAGCCATCAATACACTACCTAAACAATTTTTTTTTTTTTTTTTTACTTACAAACAGGAAAAATTTGATTGTTTGTTTGTTACGATTTATTTCAAAAACTACTAGGCTGATTTTTTGAATTCGTTCACTATTAGTAAGCTACATCTTTACCGAGTAACATAGGCTATAATTGTATCACAATTTTCGCGGACGAAGTCTCGGGCGAAGTGTTAGTAATTCATAAAACATTAACGAATTACTTTTTCATGAAATCATTTAGTTTGAGGCCAACACTACCTGGGTATATTGTCAGTGAATATTTATACTTACATTATCATTATGTCACAATTTGATTAATATAAAACTAATGATCTGTTAATTAAAAAGAAACTACTCCATAAGGCGCTTTTCCGTTAACTATGATAAAATTAGATAAAAGTTTCAAAATCTTACAAAAATACACCGTCATCTATTTACAACCAACTAGTTAACTGACGTTTCACTTAGGTACAAAAAAAAAGATTATAGTGCACCATCCAAAACGGCACCCTAGTCGCCCCTACTTTTTAGATTTGCCCTCGACTCACTTCGTCCCCGCCGGCTCTCATCTCATTGATTCAGTTTTTTTTTATTATTAAAAAAACGGCCATCTCTGGCCACCTGCCCTTAACTCTGAATTAAACATCAGGATCAATATTCTGGATATTTTATTTGCTGTGAAGACCATCGTCAACTGTCCAGTCTTTTCCATTTTAATTATGTTGGAGTCAGCTTCCAGTCCAGTATACATGGAGCGACTGCCTATCTGAACTTCCTAACAGGGTCTCACGAAGTCACGATACCCCCTTGGTAAGACTGGTTGCCACACATTCGGGCTTCTGACTACCTGTAACGACTGTCAAAGATTCATAAATGACAGCCGGAACTAATGGCTTAATTAACGTGATTTTAGAAGCACGGAAGGGTCGAATGGTCACCAATTCACAGATCGACTCCGTAAAGCGTTGCCTAACTTAAAATATCGACCCGTGCGGCTGTTATGATTTAGTTACGGGAGCCTCCTTCATACCAAAACTTGCATTCCCTTCTGTCCGTCGTTGAATCCGTAGGGAATAATCGCCATGCTCTGCAGACAGATTAACTGCGAAAATCGCCCTTAAGGCAACGATACGCTGTCAATGTCAAATAGTTACGAAAAACGTGCGGTTGCCTGTACGATACAAAGTTGTTACTAATATTGGGAATGCAAGGGTTGTGGTCTGTAATTGGCAGGAAGCCATAGGTACGTTGTATTCTGCACGTGATTTTTTTTTATTTTTTAATATTGTAAATCATTCATCAATATTTTTGAACTCCTTCCGATAAGCTTATGGCTTGGTTAGGGTTAACTGGTGTACGGTATTATTTTGTAAACCTATTGGTAGTTTTTTTTTGTTGTAAAAAATGAGTGTGTCGTTTTGTCCCCAATCTCCC
This sequence comes from Cerastis rubricosa, assembly GCA_949152445.1. Classification (NCBI taxonomy): domain Eukaryota; kingdom Metazoa; phylum Arthropoda; class Insecta; order Lepidoptera; family Noctuidae; genus Cerastis; species Cerastis rubricosa. The sequence continues at coordinate 3,262,826 of OX424550.1, read as the reverse complement.
CTATCGATTTTTTTTTATTTCTTTATTGCGAAAGGGTTAGAACGGATAAGGGAGGGGCGAGGGGGCTTCTATTATGTCGTTTTTGAGAGCTAATTTCTAATTATTAGCCCATAAAAAATTTTGAAGCCAGTATACAAATTAAAAAAAATCTAATCGTCGTCAAATTATTGACGACTCGGTTAGCGCAGTGGCTGAGCGATCGACTGCTGCGCTGCGTGTCGCGAGTTCGATCCCCGCACAGAAAAAATATTTGTACCTACTTATGGCCTTCAGATAGGTATAGTCGTTCCGCGTCTGGCTGTTTGTGTATGTGAGTTTAAATGTTTGTAACCGCACCCACGATACAGGAGAAACTCCTAAAGTGGAGAAAAGTTTTTTTTTTTTTTTTAAAAAACAAAAGGCAACGAGCATAATACTTATTCCATATTTTTTTTGGAAAATAATGTTTTTTTTCCTCAAAACACTTTTAGCGTTGCCCACTTCAAAAGGTCGGGAATTTTAATTTAGCGAAACGTGACGAACGCTCATATAATAGTCACGTTGGCTATATTTCTTCCTTTGGAAAGTTCTTTAATCGAATTAGACTTTTTTTCCTGTGAGCAAAATATAATTTTCGAACAAGCATTGAGATGTGTGTGTGTGTGCTCTGTATGGTGTCGGACGTAAAGAATAGCACCATCCCGTGGGTGTCGTAAGATGCGACTAAGGGACTTGCCAGAGAATGGGCAGCAGCGTTCTCTGTGCTTTTGTAACAACCGTACTGCGTTCGTCAACCCGCCTGCCAAGTGTGGTGATTATGGCAAAACCCCCCAAAATGTCAACACTTGGCGACACTTGGGGTAGGCCTATGTCCAGCAGTGGACGTCTTTTGGGCTGAAACGAAATGATGAAGCATTGAGAAAGGACCATTCATTTTATACAGAACTAGTTTATGAGGATCGTAAGTATGAGTAAGGTTGTAAGTGAAATCTAGGTACCTACACAAAGCCGGGCCTTGAGATACTGGAAACGTATTGCATCAGTCTTCTTGTTTCGCTGTGTGTCTAGCCACGCACGTGTGTTTGTAAAAGGAGTGAAATGTTAGAATCGTCGCAGTTATAACCTAGTAGCCTTAATGTTCCCACTACTGGGACACAGGCCTCTCTATGAGAGGGAGTGGGCTGTAATCCACCACGCGGGCCTAGTGCGGGTTGGTAGATGTCACATGTCTTCGAAGTTTTAGTTCTAGGACATGCCGGTTTCCTCACGATGTTTTCCTTCACCGTTTTTGAGGACAGCGGTGATGAAATAATTTAGTAATGGGCCAGACAGGATAATCAAATCAAATACTAGCCCCACGTCACGCCCAGGCAGTCGCTTCATGTAATATACTGGTACTCAGCTGAAGCTGACCTCAAGATAGTTTGGGAAAAGGCTAGGCAGATGATGAATCAGTCAGCAGATACAACTGTGTTTGTTGTTTGTTTCCCCTTTGTCAACTAACGGGAATCGTATCAATGCTATAACATAGCTGTTGTATTCCATAGTATGACCACTTTAAGTGTGCTGTTCAAGGTGGCGCTGCTTGTCAAGAAAATTTGCATCGATATGTCAAACTTGGTACATTTATTTTAGTTCCGTGTTTTCCCGCCTGCACAGTTAACCTGGTTGAATTGAAAGCTCGTTTTTCATTGACACGTAAATTAATGCCATAATGAAGACCCACTGTTGGAATTTGAACTCTTGGCACTGATCTGAGCGTTGAAATCAACAATACTCGGTAATTGTCACAAGATATCACTTTGTTTTCCGAGTTCAACTACCAAATAAGAAAATTACGGCGACACATCAAGCCATACATGTCCAGCATAACATGGCCTAGCTTTGTATAGATTTCCCATACAGTGAGAGATCCGCATAAAGAGGTTTTGGATAGCTTAATTGCTCGCCGTGCGTCCATAAACATTAATTAATACTGTCCCAACTGTAACAAAGTGTTTGTTTGTCCACAGATGCAGCAGCCAATGAATCAGCCAGAACCTATAGGGTAAGTTTTTTTTTTCTTCTGGTTTTGCCTCACCTGATGTTGGAGACTTTTAAGCCGCCCACGGGCCTCTGACTTGGCTTAATACGCCGTCGAGAGCAGTATTATTTAAATGTCACTACAGTGTGGGAAAGAGACGGAGCTGCAGAAGACGTCTAGCGCCATCTCTTTGTCACTCTGGAATAAAATTAAAACAATATTGTTTTAAGACGTCAAGGTAGGCCACCAGCGTCCGTACCATGACGTCAGAGGGAAAAAGAGACGGAGCTATACAGGTCGTCTAGCTCCATCTCTTTCCCACTCTGGAATAGGAATGGAACAATAATGTTTTAAGCGTCATGATACGGACACAGCTCTGGTTATTTTTTTGTCTTAACAAAACGCATGATGATATTTTTGTCTGCAGGGGTCAGCAAGCGGTGCAACAGCAGATGGTACTCTGTCCAGTTCGGTTTGTGTACGAGACGCAGGTGTTGGTACAGCCTGGTGAGTGTTGTTTACACAATGGCCGACCATTGTCTGCCAATCCTAGAATAGCCTATTCACATTCATGTTGTTTGAAAGATGGATTAGTGATAACAATAGTATCTGTTTAAATTTTATCTTGTTGTTATGGTTTGTATCAGTATTTCAAGTTAAATGTTATCAGACTAACGTAAATACCCACAATAAAGTGTTTAGGGAATCTTATATCCTACTATAGACCAGCATTAGCTGTCACACCGTACAGTTAGTTGATCTGACATATTCAGAAGGAATATAAAAATTATAAATGTACCGTAAGTAATAGTAATAAATTGTTCCAGGAGACCAAATCCAGCCCAACCAGACATTCTTCATAAACCCTCAAAATCCACCACCATGGATGCAGAACCGGCCAGCACCCAACCCAGTGGTCTACGTCCAGCAGCTGCCCAACAACATGCTCCAACCTGTTCAGCAACCAATGGATCAGAACCAACTGTACTTGCAACAGAACTTCGCAAACTTCCAACTCCAACAACATATGTTGGCCCAAAACCACCAAGAAATGAGACCAATGCAATTAGCCAACATTGTGCCAAACATGGTCCAAAATGTACAGCAAAGCATACAGAGCAACGAAAGAAACATAAATCAGAATCCGAATACAGGACAGATGCAAGCAAACACGCAGAATATGATACAAAATCAAATGACTGTCACGAGACAGGTCCCGAATCAGGGAAACCAAACAGTTGAAGTACAAAGACAAGTCCAATTCATGAATGTGAGGCCACAGATGAGCCAACAAATGAACATATCGAGGCCTATGATGTCTCTGAATCAACTCCAGAACATGCAAGCTATGGCCAACATGCAAAACCTACAAATACAACAAGCAAATGCTGGACAAACATTTGTGCAGAGTCTAGGCCAGCGTATGCCTCAAAACGTGAATGCCGTACGTCCTCAAATTATGCCCAACAACGCAATCAACGTACAAAACGCTAATAACAGCAAACCACCTCCCCAAGAAGCCAACAAAGCTGCTATGACAAATGTAGGAACTCCTGCGGTGCCAAATGTAAGAAACTTTGCACAAAATTATAACTGTAGACCCATACAACCGAGGCGTAGATTCAATGAAAACAATGCTAACGCACCAAAAATACAACAGCAGAATATGCCTGTGCAACAGCCAAAAATGCAACAGCAGCAACAAAACATGCAGCAGCAACAACAACAACAGCAACATCAGCAGCAACAACAGCAGCAACAACAGCAGCAACAACAGCAGCAACAACAGCAGCAACAACAGCAGCAACAACAGCAGCAACAACAGCAGCAACAACAGCAGCAGCAACAGCATATAGCGGTGCAACAAAACATGCAACAGCCCCAGCAACCGCATATACCAGTGCCACAGATCATTCAACAGAACCAGCAACAGCATATACCAGTTCAACATCTACCCACGCAGCAGCAACCCCAATATAACCAGGATAAACTGAACAGTCACCAAATGGTAGCAAACATAGCTGCGAATACAGCCTACTTAAATAACCAGAATATTAGTCGAAAACGGAAGAGTGAATCTCCGGATGAAGTACAAAACAAAATTGCTGTACCTCCGGCGGCACAACCTATTTACAAAAATCATAATCAGGGTATTATTGTCACTAAACTATGTGAAATGGGGACGAACACAGGTCCTGTACATAAATCTAAATTAAACGTTAGTAATACAAACAATCAAGCACTTCAAATAAATCAGAGCACACCAATGGTTATAGTAGAAAACACAGAGCAAATGAATCAAGATGGGAACCAAATAAAAAATGAAACAAGAACTATGATAGTGCCTGCACCAAGTGAAAACGATAAGCTGATTAGGAACACAGTATTCACTCAAGCTAGAGGCAGACTATTACAGGATAAAATTAGTGAAAACTTACCACAAGTTAAAGAAAATAAACCAACTGAAAGTGTTCAAAATACGACTGACAATAAGACTAATCCTGAGGCTGAGACTGATAAAGATTCTGTCATGACTGAAGTACCCACTGATAAACTTATAACAGTGACTATTCAATCGGAAGGAGCAACTGTCACTAAACCTCAGGCAGATACAATAGAAAGCAGAATAATACAAATACTTGAGAGTATACCCAAAAACAAAAACACACAAACTATAGAAGAAAAACCTGCAAAAATTAAGAAAGAAGAAGTTAATAAAGAAATTAAAGTAGAAAATGTGAAAAGGACTGAAAATAATGTTAGCAATGAAAATAATGCTAGTCAAACAATAACAATAGAAGTTGCAGCACCTAAAAAGGAACCACAAGAGAAAATAGAAGTTAAGGATCAAAGCAGTGAAGTCAAAGATGAAAAAGTAGAAGTTACGGAGAAAGTTGTTACAAAACAGGACATTTTGACTCATGTAGTGGATGGATATGTTATTCAAGAATCCAATTTTGCTTTCCCGGTAAGTTTGAGCACATTTTTGTATCTAGGCATTTGGAAAGCAGTTTAAGTCACGGTTGTTATATCTAGCTTTCTTTGCCCTTTAGGTCTGATTCAGCGAGTACACAGGGTGTAACGGAAGGGTTTATACATGCTTAAGAATGTGCTACAGACCATCAAACCAAACATGTTTCTCCATCGGACATCGTAATAACGAAAAAGTTCTTAATTTATTTATTTATACAAATACTGGCTGCACTTACAGTTTGCACCAAAGCGTGCAGCAAGCCAACAACCTAACTTTAACTGAAAAAACTTACGCAATAATTAAGCAGCGCAGTGATCTGCTGCCCCATACAAAATTTCAATACTTATTCGACCCAAATGTATCGGGCAGCTGATAATTTTTTCGCTATTACGATGTTTGTCCGATGGAGAAACATGTTCAGTTTGATGGTCTGTAGCACAACCTTAAGTATGTATATACCCTTTCCGTTACACGCTGTATAGACGGGAGCATTAAAAGTTTACTAATCAAATATTCTGATATTCACAATCCTGACTGCATCGTTGATCTAGCGATCACAAGCGCGACTGCTGAGCGTGAGGTCCCAGGTTCGATTCCCGGACAGGGCAAAGTGTTATTGGGTTTTTCCATCAGGAATTTCTCAGTAGCAGCCACGGAGTCTGGATTTTATGCCCGGTTGAAGGCAATTGGCTCGCCCCTATCATCATCATCATCATTTCAGCCGAAATACGTCCACTGCTGGACATAGGCCTCCCCCAACTTTCACCACATTGACATAACATGGGGGGTCTTGCCATAATCGCTACGCTTGGCAGGCGGGTTGGCGATCGCAGTACGGTTGTTACAAAAGCACAGAGTACGCTGCTGCCCATTCTCTGGCAAGTCATTTTGTCGCCTCTTACGACACCCACGGGAAGATATGGGATGGTGCTATTCTTTACGTCCGACACCATACAGAGCACCCCCTCACCTATCACATGGGACTAAAACATAACTGGCGAAATATGGGTGTACTATTTGGTACACCTCTGCCTGACCCTTCGGAGATTACAGGTTAATGTTATATTCTGATTCATTGTCAACTAATGCACATCATAAATTTTATTACAGATCAGAAAACCTCTAATAGAAAAAACGCTACAAGCAAATCCCAAAGCAGAATCCGAATCAGTAGACGCTCTAAAAGAGTGCATGAAAGAAGAAATGAAGAACACAGGAGTAGATGTACAGTTGCTGCCATTCCATTATCTTCTACTGCATTGTGAGAAAAAGAAAGAAGAAGAAGAAATGGAGAATAGTAAAAAGCAGGATCCGTTTACTGAATTACTGCAAAGTACAGTGAAGTCTTGGACGGTAAGTCAATTTTTCAAAATCTAAATATTTTACATAGGCCTTCATGGGCACTTATAAAATGTCAACAAAAATGTGCTTCGTTCGGGATGGTCGTTTGCTATGGAGAAGAACCGGCAAGACACTTCATGGTTACTCTTTTAAAATCATTTGGGTTTTACAATATCTGACCGTTACAGCGTTATTACTTAAGTATGGGAGGACAGCGTAGGCCCTACAATAAGTCGTTTAACACTCATCATCTGCCTAGCCTTTTCCCAACTATCTTGGGGTCGACTTCCAGACTAACCGGATTCAGCCTGCTCAATACCAGTATTTTACATCATGATTTCAGCTACAAGACGTTCACTGCTGGACCGAGAGTCCAAAAATGTTTTTTTTTGACTTCTCAGATTTTATCACTTCAAAATTGGTTTTGAAGTGATAAAATGTGAGAGTTATTCTCTATAATTACTGATCTGCCTCTGTATTCACAAACGCTTCGATTCAATTTCGATACGGGAAGTTGTATCTTCTTCGTCTGTCTTTTTTTGGCATGACGAAAGTGAGCGAGATAGACATACTGACTGCGACTTTCGGAATCGAGGCGTTTGTGAATACGGTGGTTACAAAAAAATATTACTTTCGAGTCTCTTGACATATTCTTTAAATACCTCCGTGATCCGTTTACTATTTATTCAATGCAGCCATCAGCACAATGTTTTGAGTGCGTTACATTGATTTTTCACCCAAAAAAAGTGTCGTTTCCCAGCAATAATTTCTGCGCAGAGTTACTTAATTGTATGAAGTGCCTGTTTTACGAATTTCTAAACCGTTTTTTCCCAAATCCACAGGTCGAAGATCTATCAAACCACCTCCTCAAATACGATTGGAACGAAACAGTATCAGTCTTCCAAGATCATGAAATTGACGGAGAATCCCTATTCTTAGTCTCAAAACCTCAATTAGTTAGTATAGGAGTCAACGAGGAAAATGCTGAAGCCATCTGTGCATTTGTTCGGAGCTGATCGGAAGATGGACGGCAGGACCCGATTTATATAGACTATGATAGTGAAATACATTCGAATGTCATCAAAGTATCCAGAAATCGGGCCTCCAACCATCGATTATGCAATAATCGGTCTTATTATAACCGGTATTCCAGAACGTCCGGGCATTCGTATTTAAGTTTATGCAACAGTGGGTTTTCTGCTAGGAGGTCATACTATAATCGCTACACCATCAATCGAAATCGTAAAAGGCAGCAAAGAGGCAAGCGTCCTATAAGGCGTTCAGGAGCCCCAATGACTAATGCTCCACATAGAATAACCAATGACATAATTAATATAGAGCTTGAAAGCACTGACACTGGTGTTAACAATATTATCCGCTTTACAACAAAATGTAAACTCAGAAAAAACCAACTACTAAGACACAAAAACTGCAGTTATAAAAATACTGCACAAGAAATAGATTTACGAAATCATCCTGTCTATGAAACTGGAAATTATGAAGAGGAATATGAATTACCCGAAACGAATCTAGGTAAACTAGAAATGAAAATGAAAAACCTCGAAATCGATTCAGGAAATGTTGCACCGGAATTTGACCCTGAAAACTACTCTAAGTTTGATGAAAACAAGGCTGAATTCAATGAAAAGACTGAACAAGCTTTGCAAGGTAATGAAGAATTGAATGTAGTTTACTACAGTAATGATTATGACTATATCATTGAACCTACTTATATATTAGACAAAAATGAAGAAACTGCTGAACCAAACACGAACGAAAAATACAAAATTGCAATTATAGAAAACATAATTATCAAACCTGCAACGAGTGATAGTAATGATGACTTGTTGCAAACAAGTGATACAGAAATTTTAAATACAACAAATGATAGTTCAATACCTGAAGAAATTGAAGTTCAAACTGTTATTGCTCACGAAACGCATATTGCAAAACAAAGTGATGATTATGAACCAATCAGTATTGGAAAAGGTGAAACGTCTGAATCAAATGAAGAAATAGTTTCTAAACAAACAAATAACAACGCTAAGGTTGACGAAATAGAACCTATTGCTTCGACGAGCAAAGAATTTACTATTCGGAAAACACGAAATAAAACTAAAGACACTGAAAAAGGTAACTTGGCCGACAAATGTGATTCTAAGAATGTAAAAAAGGCAGGAAAATTTGATAATTTCAAAGTACCAAAGAAAGTAAATTCAAAGAAGATTTTAGTCAAGAAACAGCAACCAAGATTCATCTTAACTCATGTTGTCGAAGGGTATATCATTCAAGAATCTAATTTCGCTTTTCCGGTGAGTACAAAACAGTATTTTTTTTTATTCCAAGTCAAAGGCAGTCTTTATTTTCATAAAGACTGCCTCATTGACTCAGTGGTCGCCATCAGCTGGTCGGCCACCAGGACAGCTAAGCACGAGGTCTTGGGATTGATTCCCGGGTCGGGCAAAGTGTTATTAGGTTTTTCCATCAAGAATTTCCCAGTAGCAGCCACGGAGTCTAGATTTGAGCCCGGGTGATGGCAATAGGTTTGTCCTCTATTACATGGTATGGTCAGTGACCTGCATGACTTTAACCATCTTCGTCTATTTAGCTTTGAAAGACAGGTCAGGTAATACAGGGCACTAATTGTCATCATCAGCCTATAATGTTTCCACTGCTGGAACACAGGCCTCCTCTCTATGAGAGGGAGTGGGCTGTAATTCACCACGCGGGCCCAGTACGGGTTGGTAGATGTCACATGTCTTCGAATTTTTAGTTCTAGGACATGCCGGTTTCCTCACGATGTTTTTCTTCACCGTTTTTAAAGCAGCGGTGATCAAATAAATTACACAAAGTCATGCGCCTAGGTTTGAACCCACGGCTTTCTGCTCGTAAGTTGGGGCTGCCACCACTCGGCCACCGTTGCTCTTGCACTAACCGTGCTTAAACATAAATGTGGGTGTACTGTTAGGTACACCTCTGCCTACCTTTCGGGGATGACAGCCGTGATGTTGAAAATAAATACTATAAGGTCCACGGCTTCATTTTCGGACATACCAGCACTTGTCATGCTGACCGCCGTAGAAACGGGCTATAGCGACGGAAGAATCGTCAAACTCACACATTCTCATTGTCTATCTGTCATTATGTCGGTCCTTCCGTAGGCAAAATTCGTTTCTACAGTGGTCATGCTACGCGGTTTTAGGTTTAGAACTCAACCGGAGCCACACACGGGTCACAAATATGGCCCCCAACGGCCCCAGTTATCTCCATCTTTGCTTTGTTAGTATAACTTCGACAGGCCTAAGTACCCAAAGATTCTTTACATCTAGTCAGAAACAAAAACTTGGTACCCCTTGTTGGGCCTCTAATGACCAGACGTCGGAATTAGGTAGAGTTATTTTTGTACATACACTGATTTCATACAGCGAAAGAATAAAGTGGATATGCCTCAAATCCCGAGATTAATTTGAAAGAGCAGAAAAATCCCGTGATGTATTAAATAAAAAAGTTATTAACTTTTACACAATTTAAACCTTCCGACATGGGATGTTCGAAGTTGCAAAATACCAATGCGCTCATGCAAGGGAAGATCCATATTAATATCAACATTTCGATGCAAGTACAAAAATAACTCTACCTAATTCCGACCTTTGCTAATGACTGACACACACTCTATTTAACTTCAAAGCCTAAATAATTCGATTTCATTATTACAGATCAGAAAACTTCAAAGTCTCAAAAAGAAACCACAGATCACAAAAGAATCTGCTCCAACAGAAATTAAAGTCGATCAAGAAGAAACTAGAACAAAAGAACCAGAGCCTGCGCCAGAAGTTAAAGAAGAGGACCTTAACCAAGAAGAAAATAGACCTATAGAACCGGCTTCTGACACAGAAGTAAAAGATGAAATAGTTGATCAAGAAGAAAGTGCCACAGTGGAAACGGTTCCTCTAACCGAACATCTGGAAGAAGTAAAAGAAGAAGAAACAGATTTAAAAGAAGAACATATGATAGAAGAACCGGTTCCTCCCTCAGAATTGAAACAAGAGACGGTTAATCAAAGAGATAATATAACAATAGAACCTGTTTCTCCCATACACACGAAAGACGATGCTGAATTTAAAGAAGAGAATATAATACAGGAACCGGTTCCTCCAACAGAGGTAAAAGAAGAAGTGGATGATGAAGTACCAAATGGAGAGAGTAATCCTTTCACACGGTTACAGCAGGCTACTGTCAAATCTTGGACGGTAAGAGTCTTTTTTTATAACGTTACTAGCTTTTGCGGCTTCGCTCGCATTAATTTAGAATTTGACAATACTCCGGCCGGCTTGTCGGCTCGAACACGTGGCTACTATCATAAGAACGTTTTTGTTGTTTTCCTCGGGAACAGTACTTTTTCTCGGGATGAAAGGCACCCTATGTCCGTTTCTGTACACCTGACAACGTATATGCAAATATTATTATATTCTTCATTCATCCACAGGTTGAAATCCTATCAAATCATCTCCAAAACTTCAACTGGGAGGATACAGCATCACATCTAGAAGACAACGAGATCGATGGAGAGGCGCTGTTCATGGTCAACAAGAGTCAGCTGATGATCATAGGAGTCAATGAGGAACAGGCTGAGGTCATCTGTGAATTTATTCAGAGTGGGTCTCTTAGAGGAAATTGAGGAAGATGTACCAAGGGAGATTCTTAGCGACTGTTCTACCCAGGCGAGCGTCGTTAAGCGACTGTCTTCTTCGATAGCTCTTGTCGCTCCAACAAACTAGGGGAGACTATGGAGAGAGAGTTCTGCCACCGTATTCACAAACCCTTCGATTCGAATCGATTCGATTTCGATTCGACGCGTTTGTGAATAAGGGGCCTGATCAGCATTGTAAAGAGTCAGATGTTGACTACAGGAGTAGATCTTTATCGTGTGTTTAATGCCTAACATGGTCTCAGAATTTTTAAGGGCGTCAAACTTGCCTTTACATGCCATTCAGAAATATCTCTCAGGCATGCTGGTTTCCTCACAATGTTTTCCTTCACCAAAGCAAGTGATAATTATACAATACGCACATGAATCTGAAAAATCAGAGGTGCGTGTTTTGGGTTCGAACTTGAGTCCTATGACTTGGAAGTTTGACGGATGACGGTCACACCACTAAGAAGAAAGAAAGAAAGAAAAATATCACTGCTTATTGGAGTAGATGAGGAGCTGGCTCGTGTGATCTGAGAGTCTGTTCAGTGTGGGACTTCTAAAGGATATAGAGGTAGTCTTAGACCACCTGGAGGCATCAAGACCTCATAAAGCAGAATTGCTTACTTGTGCGCGAAAGAGATAGAGCTATACGTCTAGCGCCATCTCTTTCCCGCAATAAAGTAGTACAAGAGTTGGCTGTAATGGCCAATGAATAGCCAAAGAGCTAGATACAAGAACTTGGCGATTGACGAGTGTACAATACCGATAGTTTTGTCGCTGAGCAATGAGCAAGAGAGAGCGGCGACCGTAAGGACTATTCTTGCTTGCAGCGTCCTGCCGCTATAGAAGCGTTTATAAACAGATGACGGTCTTCCTGTGCACGGGATTTTGTTTTTAATAGGATCAGATTCGATTTTACCAAACGAGAATCTCTAAGCGACTGCTCTGCCGAAGGGAACTAGTTTTTTCTTTGATGAGCTCTAATCGCTGCGACAGAACTAGGGGGGACTGTGGAGAATGAGTTCTTCTCGGCAGTGAGAAGAGTCAGATGAAGATTATTGGAGAAGATGACTAGCAGGATGATGTGATCTGTGAACTTATTCAAAGTGGACCTTTAAAAGGAAATTGAGGAAGCCAAATGACGAAGTTTTGAAGGATAAAACGGGTGAGGAAATACTAATTCAATTCCTACACGACATTCTTTGTGTCGACAATTTCGAATCGTTGTTAAACGTTTCTAATGATAATAATAGAATGTACACCTTGCATTGAACGGGATTTGGTTATTAGATACTTACCATAGACAAAATTTTCATTGGGTACTTTGTGGAGTTCGACAAAAAGGGTTCAAATAAATTAACTTGCGAAACCAGGTTCAGATGCCCTACCATGACGTCATAATCCAGTATTGTTATAATCTTATTCCAGTGCGAGAAAGAGATGGCACTAGATGTCCTCTATAGCTCCGTCTCGTTCTCACACTGGAATTACAACTGCTGACATCATAGTAACCCGCTAGCTAGTTATTAAATATGAATTGTCTATCGCAAATAAACAAATACGAGTATATACTTAGTTAGGAATTGATTTCTGGGGCTACCAGATAGGGAAATTCTATTGTAAATATTCTAGGCCCTTAGTGCCTACTTTTCAAACTAAGAGCTCATCAGCTCAGTATGACCTGAGTGTTCGAGACCAGCACATTGCACGTCTCGCTCTATAATAGGCCTTAGAGTTAAAATAGAAACTTATATTGTCTGTCGCTGCGGTCTTTTATGGCGTTTGGTCGATTTGCCGTTGCGGTCGTTTTTTTACAAGGGACATTTAAAAAAAAATATTGTATAGATGTAATGGTATAAAACCTTTAAATATGACTATCTTACTTTTAAAATACGTGTATATGATAAGAATATCTCCTGGTTTCAGATATCTTGTTAGTCTGTGGTCAAAATTTATGTTCAATGTTATTCAATGTAGTCGCGAAATTCTAAATTTGAATTTCGCGGCATTGTCTCGCAGGCTACATATGACCGTTCATAACCGCTGTGATTGGTTGAGCAAAATAATCTAGCAACCAATCATGGAGTTGATATAAAATTTGACCACAGATTATAGAATAGAATATAATAATTTTATTTGTGTAAAAATTGTTAAAATATTGATTAGTATTTTTACAGAAATCGGTAAATGTGTGATATGTGATAAGTTTGTACAGAATTTGCAAATTCTGTGCGCGAACACTGAGTATCGGTATTGTATTGGTTTTTACAATTATTTTCGTGCATCAACAGTACCAAGCACGAGCAAAGCGTAAGCGTTATTCCTGTCACTACAAAAGTATGTGCAACGTAATGTTTATAGATTTTAGCAGTAATGTCTGCAGTTGCAAAACTAATTATTTTTAGAAATGATTGACGTGTTTTGTTCTCCTTGACAGTCAAGGTACCTGTTAGCGTTACCTTTCTTTGAAAATAATTAAGTTGAAGAATGGTTTCACTTGAAATATTTTTTTTTAAATAATGCTACACTGCCTCCAATAGTGTGGGGACACTTTTAGTGGATACAAACAACGGTTTTCTTGTTTGAAACCGCACCTATGTGCTTAACGATATTTTATCTAATTGACTGCAATTTTTATTAAACGTATTTTTTAAATTGATTTTTCGTTACTAATTTTCTAATATGAGTCGATTTGATCGTCTAAATCTCAATATTCTTTTTTTCGTAAGATAAGAATAATTGTACAGTAAATAAGTTCATAATTTTAAGTGATTTAATTATTTATATTTCATGATTTTAACCTCATTGTATTTTTGTATCAACTGTAAATATTAAACGAAAATAAAACAAAATAAATATTATTTCCAAACTTTTATTTTTAAACACTGTTACAAAAGACAATATCTTGTTACAGAAGCGGTTGTTTCTAATATTACAAATTAACCTTGATGTCTCATTATTTCATAAAGACGACAGTTTAAATATAATAATATACTTCCTTGTAAAAATAAATTAATAAGATAAAATCGAAACTTTCAAGCTTGTTACCGCAAATCAATACTTCAAAAAGGACACCAATATTAATGCTATCGCACAGAAACAACCCCATTCGAAGTAAAGTATTGAAATATGAACTTTATTTTCGTGTTACGTAGGTACAAAATTAAGACAACACGTGGACGACACTTGGGCAACACAATAGACGAAGCAAAACTCTACGTTGTACGATATAAAACCCATATTTCAATGTTTAACTTCAAGTACAGTTCGTGTACGACGACCATTACATAGACAAACAAAAACAAACATACATAAAAAATAATTTAGAGCGAATTTCACCACCGAAAGTGAACGCGATGAGCACATTTAAACTGCTGTCAATGGCATAATTGAAATGTAATTTGACACTGACAGCTGACAGTGACAGCGGCTTAGATGTGCTTCTTACCGCGTTCATTTTATTTGGTGATATTCGCTCTTCAGTATCTACCAGAAGAAAAACATCTGATCATCGTGGCACAGCACTAATTTCTCCTGGTCGTCTTCCCCATAAAATTCACAACTTGTTGAAATGGTGCGAACTTACCCCGCCTCCCCCTTTTTTTAATGCCTAGTCCCTGCATAACATCGTCAGATTCTACGACAGAAGATTCCATATTTAATTTCGAACCCATATCTTCCGAATAATCTTCGCTATCATTCTTTTCAGTGTCCGATACTTCTCCTCTAAACTTTCTATATTCTAATTTATTTCTAGCTAAACTCCCGTCTCGTCTTTTCATGGATTCTGGTGATCCGAATTTCTGATGTTCAGGTGGCTGGCACATTAGAGTTTCGTAAAAGTATCTGTCTGCTCGGCCGTCGGCTTTCTGTCGGGGCTTCTCTTGCTCCTCTTCAGAACTTTCATTCGAGGAGTGCAGCTGCGGAGAACCAGGTGCTGACTTTTTATGTATTTGTCTTTGGCTGTAAAGGTATAAACAATTTACAACAGAAGTTGTACTAAGAAATATTAGTTGCAGTTAGTCAAAGGACACACTACGATTTTTGCCAAGCCAAACCGCTTTTGGATGGGTGGATATTTATTTCTCAATCACGCCAGATCGACTGAACGAATCTGAGTCTGGATTTGGAACAGAGGTAATTATAGTCTGTAATAACACACAGGCTCATCATACAAAAATCTAAAGAGGCAGTTTTAGTTTTTTATTTTCAAAATTGGGACTCCTTTTAGTATTTTTCGCTATTCCTCATTCATAGTTTCGGATTTGGCCATCCACCTCCAGTTGAAAAAATCACCCTTTTTATTGGTTGGAAAGGACACGAACGCACAAACGGATGTTTTCAGGATGTACTGAAAACGTGAAATGATGAAAAATTTCTATGCGGCGGGTGGGGGCGTTCAAAATGATGTGCTGAATACATGGTAACCGTTTTCGCATCGGTGTGTATGAACACACCTTTCTGACACAAATACAAATACCTGTACGAGTATATCAAGGCAAACAATCTGCAACTTATACAAATGTACGACTCGAGATAGCTGACGTGGTTCAGTGATTATACATCTGGCATGTCACCTTTTTGGTAAAGGCTAAAGAAGAATGTCAATGTTTCTCACCAACGTTTGATGTCCACGCCGGCAACCATCGTGGCCCGTGGGGATGGTGGCTGGTAGTTGGTCGGTGAACCAGCTTCATCTCCTCCATTCATCGGCTAATATTATAAAAGGGATATTAGAACAGTTCGTAACTTTGTGTATTTTAGAGGCCAAGGGGCGCTATATTCTGGCCCCCGTATTCACAAACGCTCGGTTTCGATTTCGATTCGATAAGTCGTATGTCCATCTTGTTTTGTCATTACGAAAGCGAGCGAGATAGACATACGACTTCCCGAATCGAAATCGAAACCGAACGTTTGTGAATACGGGGGCTGATCTCAATCTATACTAAAACTAGCTTGGAGCTGGCTGAGCGAGCTGCGTTTATAAGACCAACCTTTGAAAGGTGTGAATTCATCCAGCTGCATCGGTTAGACTGGGAGCCACCGGCTTCCAGTTTAACCAGATGCAGCTGAATACAATGTATTTCCCATGGCTATCTAGACCATCATTGATCCAATGTGAAGCGTATAAATTGGGGTTAATATACCAGCAGGCACCGGCTCCTGCAACGAAACCACCTGGCAGCAAAGTAAATTTTCAAAAGATGTTTCATAGCGCAGCTTCCCATTTGCCACCTACAGCAGCGGTTTTTATAGTTACGATTTGCTACAAGATTTGCATGACTATGATATTTATAACCATGATCCGATCTAGCCTGTTTTCCCCTATTGGCTCTGAAGCGTCGTATCCAATAGGAGGTGCCCTGACTCTGTGTCGCTTATTTTTTCAGATATAAGAGGCCTAACACTCAAGACACAGGATAGCTATTATTCATAGCATACAACCTTCTTGGTTGACCTGAGAGATGAAGAAAAATAAACTATCTTTGTTGAACTACTGAAATTTTGGCATCATGTTTTTTAACAAATTGCTTACCTTTGCAAAATGGAAGTAGCAATGCGTGATCCGGTCGATGTCAGCCCATGCGACGATAAATTTGGCCATCGTCAGCGGTATCTTCGGCAAGAAGTTTGAGTGGAACTTGCCCTGGCAGTAGATCGTGATCACGTCCGTGTCCTTAATCTCGAATATTATCCGAAATATTGTGCCTGGGGATACGAAAATGGATGTAATAAGAAATGTAAATATCGCCTTATACCGGAAGGCCCATCGGTAGACCTCCAAACAAGTAGATCGACCTCGTGACAGTCGTAGAAATCCATTAGGAAAAGTACCGGTCGATGTGGTGACGCTTTGTGAAAGATAGTGATTACGATGATTTGAGTGTGTGACGTTTTCTTTAGAAGAGTCTGTAAATCCACAAAATGCATCCTATTATTTTATTATAATTCAAATTTTAAAATTCTTTTCCAAATGGCAATAAGCCCCCATTTGGAACGGAATTTTAAAATTTGAATTTCACTCGTCCTGGCGCTTCTCCTTTATGGAATATAACTAGAAAGCACGATTACTAAAATTACGGTTAATGAAAATATATGGATGACTCTGAATCTTGTGGCAGCGGCTGCCGAGACGTCTCCGAACTCTATAATTAAAGACATACTGCGCAGACTACACATAAATTGAGATAAGGGATGGAGGTGAAAGTCTTTCCAATGTATCTATGTATAACCTTTACGAACCTGGCACAAACATATTATAGTTGGTATCATAGTTCCCACTGCCGATCCAGATGCCGTTCTTCCGCGATAGGGAGATGATGTTGTCTCGGTGAAACCTGACGTCGAAATGCAGGACCACATCGCGGGGTTCCTCTCCTTCTTGAGCGCATAGATTCACAGACATCCTGGGAGAAAAGGCGTAAGATTATCCGTGGGTATACCTAGGAGGGGCAGCATTCTCGCTGATACCCCTGCTACTTGTGTCTAAGAATTGTAGGGAATTCTTGGTTTGTTCCCTTTAGATCAAAAACTAAGGGTATTGTCATAGGTACACAGCCTAATGGGAGGCTGGTGTCGTGGTAAACTTGCGTCATACGTACACGGATACGTCAGATCCAACAGGTGTTTTTAAACATGAGCATTATTTTATTAGCCTAAAAGGTTCTTATTGCTGGGACACAGGACTCTTCTCTATGTGAAGGAATGGGCCATAATCACCCCCCCGAACACCCCGGTGTACATCTCTCGTCTGCACTACACCACTGAGGCAGAGGACATCGAGGAGTACGTGCGCCAGAGATTGAAGTACACGCCAAGAGTGCAGCTGCTGGAGTCGCGCCGCAACGTCAATTTCAAGGCGTTTGTGGTGCGCATACCAACATGTTATCTGTATTTGGTGTTGGAAGAAAGTTTTTGGCCGCAGGATGTGGTGTTCCGTCGCTTCCGCGGACTAATTCCACACGAACGCACACAACATCGTGCAAGTGAAGTGTTACTAACATAATTTTAAGTTTTATGTACTAACACAATTGTTATAGTATGTATATTTAGGTTAAGGTCTATGAGTCGTTGTAACCTGAAAATAAATTGATTATTATTATAATCCACCACGTGGGCCCAGGGGTGAATGTCTTCGAATTTTTGATTTTAGTTTGGTGATGAAATAAATAACATACAGTAATTCGCGGGATTCGATATAACATGTGACTTGGAATGGTTTTCACTACCTGACGGCCACTACGACACCAAATATCTACAATTAAGAAAATCTCCTACAATTATGGTTCATAGAATGGCGTCCTGCGTGCCATCAATGCACACGGAAATACCTGATGTACACTCACTAGTGACATTGGCAATCTTGAAGTAAAGTTCGGGGCCGCTCAACACTAATTGCCTTCGACACGCTAAGAAGAAGAATAGGTAACTAACTTAAAACAAAGCTAGGCCTTACTTGCGAGCGCTCTCTTTAATTTTACCCCCGATTTCAATTCTATCACCAACTTTGAGGGTTCCAGGGATGTTAGCAGTGAAAACAGGCATTTTCTTCGATTATACTTTAATATTTATATCCATATACGAGTATATGCCAGCCCCAGTGATCACTAAGTCAGGGCCAGGAGTGTATATGGACATTTTGAACGACAAATTTATACATTACACAATAGTGTTTATTGAGAATGTTTTTGAAGGCTCAGACAATTTTTGTTGTTAGATATTGACGTCTGCCAGCGTGACGCAAGTCTGATTTCTTTAATTTCTTTCTTTGTTAATTGGTTTTAATCGTTGTTTGGTATTTCAAGGAGTTTTTAGGCAGAGTAATTCTATTTCTTTCTTGTGTTTCAGACGTTTTCCTCTTTTGCATTGAAACCAATTATTGGGTATTTCAAATTGCAGTAACATATTCCCTGTTTATGTAGCAATAGTGTCCTATTGCCCCTTATCATCACAGACACGAAGTCAAGCACACTTAAATATCGACTCATTTGTATGCTGTTCATCTACAGAGTTGCGGGTCTTCGATGGTAAATAGATACTAAGTACACATTACTATATTATATATCCTCATCAAATCATTTTAGCATTTTTGCTGATCCCATCTCAAATACTAATATGAAAACATTTGCTAAAATACTGTGGCAGATTCAAAATGATATGGAACAGTCCTGCCATCTGAATTACTCCTTCCCTCTGACGATTAGAAGTTTTGTTATTATTTATCAATGAGAGCGATTTCTTTCTAATAAAATTCTTACCAGTACTACGATTACTCAGATTATTATATTACATTTGAGTTTGTTCTTTGTCGTAGGCTACAGTCTGGAACTCCTTTTTCATTTTTTGTGGAGCAAAATAAAACGATTTAAACTTGGTTTTTGAAGGGTTTCTGTCAAAAGAAGGAAAAAACTGAAGTTAAATTGAGATAGAATATAATAAGAGTAATAGAGTAAGAATTTGAGGAGTTCGTGGCTAAATAATAACAGCCGCTCGGGTCGATCTTTAAGGTTAAGCCGTGCTTTCTGAGGTTGGTTCGTAGATGGGTGACCATAATTACATACCGAATTTCCGCCGTGCCTCGGAAAGCACGTGAAGCCGTTAGTCCCGGCTGTCATTTGTGGATCTTTGACAGTCGTTATCGTTACGCGTAGTCAGAAACCAAAAGTCTGACTTCCAGTCTTACCAAGGGGTATCGTATTACCCAGTTACTGGGTGATGGATGGAAGTCAAATAGGCAGTCGCTTCATGTAAAATACTGGTACTGAGCTGCATCGGGTTAGACTGGAAGCCGACCCCAAGATGGTTTGGGAAAAGGCTCGGGAGATAATGAATAGAGTAAGAATTTTGTGTTACAACACTAAATTCTGCCACCGAGTAAATGTCATTTTAATGTCATTAGAGTGTGACATTTCTGACTGCAGCTAAGCTAACCTATTCAGTGTATTTTTGCCAAGATATCACGTTTTTTTGTATTTATTCAGTAAGTGTTTTGTGTAAATAGCAAATAAGAAGTGTTGAGTTACTATTTAACCACAGTTAACGGTGAGTTAGTGTTTAATTAACATACTTTTCACGAAGTGCATGATGCAAGTTTTCTGTCAAGAAATTGTAATCTTCTATCAACAATGTTATTAGCTTTTCACTATATTGACTTGCACCTGAAGATAATTTATTTATTTCCGAAGATACATCGCTTAAAATTTCATTCTTAATGTAGAAATTACCTTTAAAATCTAACTTGAAAACGATCGTGAAGATCGAGAATATTTTCAAAACAGCTGAAATAATATTCAAAACTTTTTTATAGTGAATTCTATAAAACCTCTGTGCATCCGTTTCATTGCGGTTTTTGTGCTAATATTGTATTTACATGTATTATTTTATTTCATTGAACTTTACAAAATTGCATCAATACAGAATGATGTCATAAATACCTCCCTGTTATTGACTGAGACAAGTGCGTGTGTTCTTAATTAGCACTTTATCAATAAAGTCTCGTTTTACATATGGAATGCAATTTGTGTTATCAAGTAAGCACTAGTAGCTGCTTGAAACAATCAGCTCAATTTTATTAGCAGAAAAATCTTGCTCTGAGGGTCATCTCGTCAACTCTATGATATCCACAACTCAAATGATTAAATTATTAATTATAACTCAAATTATTTTTTCAAAGAATGAACATTCTTTGAAAAAATAAGATTCCAAAAAATATTAATTTTTACCTGTTGTTATACACAACAAACATTGATTTATCAGTTATATTAAGAGATCAGATATTCGGATGCATATTTATCTAAAGTTTGTGTGTTGACTAAAATGGAGCGCGCGTCAGTATGGGCAAAAGAGTTTATTTAAAAAATAAAAACTAGTCTAGTTACTTTTTCGTTTAGCTCCAAATGAGTTATGCCCTGACATATTTACCATTTTGTTTTAGCATTCAACATTTTAGCACAAAAATATGAATTCAAATAGTTGTTGTATTTTTTCCTTGTTATTTTCAACAAACTTGCCAGGTTTTAAATAAATTTTAAATATTCATTACAATATTTTGAGTACTACATTTTATAATTACTAAAGAATTATGAAATTTCGCAATCCCACGACAAAAATTGCCATTTAAATAACCGCTTCCATACTTTTGTACCTTTTTCCAGGAAAGAACGTACTTTAGGTAACTAGGTATCCGAAAGTCCGATCACTATTTATCAGTTTTCTGATAAATAGCACCTGACTATGGCACTTATACTGGTATAAAAATCAAATTTATATAAATTGAGATATAAAAAAATTTGATCCAGAAATATACAATTTATATTTTTTATTTCAGCCATAAAATCCTGATCCTGGTATTCCTAACTTTTTATAATCTCCGTTAATGCCATTTTTCAATCAATTCATTTCATATTACACGGTTGATTAGAAATGGCTGTTTGTTAACTAATCAATTTGTGATGGATTTTGCTAAGATGGAAAAAGTAAACAATACCTGACTGACTATTACCACTACTTACTACTTTGGGGGTGTTCAAGTATTACTTAACGCAATTTTTGGAGATTTTTTACCCCCCATGTAACGCGCCGAAAGTTTTTCTGTACCCCCCTCCCCCCTAGTTAAAGTTTACGTAGCCACCAACACGTAACCATTTTTACCAGAAAGTCACAAGTATGTGTCGTAAAGTACCGGAAAGTCGTTTATATATGAATTTAAAAATTATTCACTGTTCAATGATGCAGGAAAACATGTTTCCTACCTATTCAGTCCCTGCACAAAATGCCTGATATACTTGAGAGTATAGCTCAGAATATTGTTGTGACTTCTCCGCACTCTACTTTAGGGAAGTAGTTTTTTTGCCTATTATGGCTTGAAAGCTATCTGTGTGGGCCTTGGCAAACATTTCTGAGGCGCTACAGAAACGGGGCAGACGCAACAACATCCTGAGAGCATTATTATTGATAAGATAAGATAATATTTATTTGCATAAACATGTGTCATACATACAAGAAAATACATGCATGCAAGATAGTAGAAACATATTATAAATAGGTAAAGTTCGTAAGTTTGTATGTAGCAGGAAATCCAAAACACTATTACCGAGGACTACAGGAAATGTTTCTTAGATAAGGCCGAAGGCACAGATAGAAGCTAGTAATTTTACCATTTCTTTCTTCGATTTCAGTAGCCATCACAAAATGGTAGTGTCAGAAGAACAGCCCCCAGTGGAAGGCGACGCAGCTGCCAGTAAGAAGGCAGCCAAGAAAGCTGCCAAAGCTGCGGAGAAGCAGCAGAAGAAGGCTGAACACAAGGTAGGAATGTTTTGGAAGTTGTTGAACTACTTTTTACATTACGCATATTTATATATTTTTTTTAAAAATAAAAACCGCTCCCCGCTCTAGGAATTTCTCCTGTATCGTGGATGCGTTTACAAACATTTAAACTCACATACACAAACAGCCAGAACCGGAACAACTATCTGTAGGCCATACAAATATTTGTTTGATGCGGAGATTGAACCCGTGACACATAGCACAGCAGTCAATCGCTCAACCAATGCGCCAACCGGGCCGTCAAAATAGATGAATGAATTTGAATGTTACAGCGTTAGTACTTACTTATGGGAGGACAGCGTATGCCCGACAATAAGTCGTTGCTTACAACAAAAAGTAGAACGCGAAAGCAAAAAAAAAAGAGAAATTAATTCTCTAGTCGAAAACCATGAGATGATGTAAAGAAACCTCGAGGACCGCGGGTTTTCTTTTCTAGCCTCATAACTATGGCACTCTGATGAACCATGGCCCTACGACGCACCGTGGGTCGTAGGGCCATGGTTCTCAGATGCTTAATGGTTTGTATGGTCAAGGTCAAAGCCGTTTTCATTTTTTAGCTTCGTAACTCTGATGAACCATGGCCCTACGACGCACCGTGGGTCGTAGGGCCATGGTTGTCAGATGCTTAATGGTTTCTATGGTCAAGGTCAATCCCAGCAGGCAATAAAAAAAACTGAAGAAAAAAACGGACTATTTTTTTTTTCTATGCTCGTAATGCACCTAAGCGTATACTAAAACTCCGCCCCTAACACGGTTCACTGACCATATGACCGCCCAAGCATATGACATAGGCCGCCCCAAGCATCGTCACAAAATGTGCACAAAATGTGCGCATCATGCTGAGTGGGAACCTGTTTGTCGCAGTCACGATGTGCAAGCTGACGAATCTTTTACTTAAATTCTGTTTTATTTTGTTATTTTTAAAATCTTACTGTTGTATATTTTATGTTATTGTACTTACAAATGTTTTCATTTTATATGCACGTCATGTCCCTGCGACAGATAAATATTTTTCTTTCTTTTCTTTCAAACGGATAACAACACACACGTAACTTGCAGATTGTCTAGTTCACCCTGTACCATAGCCTAGATAATTTTGACCTATTTCTCAATCCACCAGGCTGCCTCAGGCCAGCCTCAAGGCGGGGGCGAGGCCCAGGAGGCTGACGTGTCAGAAGGCCGCTATGGAGCCCTGAAGATGATCCAGTCCACCGGGGAGAACCGCGACCGAATCTACACTGATGTTAAGGACTTGACTGTTAAACTTAACGGACAGACTGTTTGGGTTAGAGGTGAGAGACTAAAATACTATTGAACCAGTAATGGTGAGGACCATTACTGGTTCTATGGTCAAGGTAAGGCTTCGGTAGTTTTCGTTTTTAGGGTTCCGTACCTCGAAAGGAAAAAACGAAACCCTTATAGGATCACTTTGTTTTTCGCTCGTCCGTCCGTCTGTCTGTCTGTCAAGACCCTTATTAAGATGTTTTTGTTTTTGTAAAAATTAAGTTAGATTATAAGATACAGTCCTCATCTCCAAATATCTTTCTTTTGCTGTGCCCGACAGAGTCCACGATTGTTTCTTTTGTTAAATGTTGACCAAGTAAGCCTACATTGTGGAATGCAATAAAGAATTGAGTACCCTTTTTCTCAGGAACGCGTGGATGTATCAAGCTGGAATTTATATCAAATACTCAAGTCTATTGTCCCTTGGAGATGTGAAAAAAACAAACTTCTAAACCAAATTTTCGACACTCGCAAGGGAATCAAAACCTACAGGGTACTTCCCATGAACTCAGAATCTTGAAATTTGGTACGAAGCAACGTCTTTTAGCACAAATAAAGGAAAAATTGCGAAAACCGTAAATTTTTAGTTACATCATATAATAAAAATATTTTTAATAATTTGTGTACGGAACCCTCGGTGCGCGAGTCCGACTCGCACTGCCGATTTTTTTTTCTTTCTATCTATACCTAAGCGCAAAACGTTACGATACCTCTAGTAAAAATCTATGAACAGGCGAGCCTACGTCCATCTCATTTATTTTTCTTCTTTTCTCCTTCCAGCGCGCCTCCAAACCTCCCGCGCTAAAGGGAAGCAGTGCTTCGCGGTGCTTCGACAAAGTAGCAGCACAGTACAGGTGCTGATCAGCGTGAGCGAGGAGCGAGCAGTCAGCAAGCAGATGGTCAAGTTTACTGGCAAGTATGTATTGTGCCAGTGCAGCCGTAGCCCAGTGGTGGCAACCCCGGCATGATGATTTTTGACCGCTCCCCCGCCATCCTTGTGCTCAGTGCTCACATTTGTGTGACTGCCCCTCCTCAGTGTGAAGTCACATAGTTTGCAATTTTACAGATATTTTAAAGTTTTTCGTTAAGAGATCAAATTTCCTGTTAACTTGTGAGTACGAAGGTATTAGATAGACTAGATTTTGAAATGTGATGTCACGAAATTTAGGACCACGTCACACTTTGTCGATATCCTTCGCCTCTTAACGTGTGACGTGTAGCGACCTACAAAAAGCAACTTACAACAAAACGTACTACAGCGCCATCTATGAGAAAACAGAAGAACTAATGTGGTCTGAATCTCGCAAGCAAAGTCTACATCGACTTAAGAATATGTAGAGAAACCCGACAACAACTGTCGGGCAGTTGCCTACCAGACATAACACCTGGCTGGTCGGAGGATCCTCCCTTTTCTAAGGAGTATCGAGGAACTTTACATCCTGTTCCTCCTCCTCCTAAAGACGTAATTTATTGATGGCCCTATACAAAATGGCACCGTCCATATTCATCATAATTTTGCCATATTTTCAATTGAAATTTGTCGCTTTCAATCAACTGTCTATCACCATACTTCCTCAGCATAACCAAAGAGTCGATCGTGGACGTGCAGGCGACGGTGGTGCAGACAGGCGCCCCCATAGAGTCGTGCACCGTGAGGGACGTGGAGCTGGTGGCGGGGCAGCTGTGGCTCGTGTCCGCGGCGCGCGCGCAGTTGCCGCTGCAGATCGAGGACGCTGCCAGGCCTGAGAAGACTGACGTGAGTACCGAAGTTTTACTACAAGCTGTTGTTTTGCATCCTCGTCAAATTCATGGAGGTAACTATGCTAATGATTCTCGTCCCGAATCTCTATATATATAATAAAAATCAATTGTGGTTCGAGGGTCTCGCTAAAACTCGAGAACGGCTGGGCCGATTTGGCTGATTTTGGTTTTGAAATGTTTGTAGTCCCGGGAAGGTTTAAAAGGTGAGAAAGGTAGGTTAGGGTAGGTAGGTAGGGTAGGGTAGGTAAGGTAGGTAGGTAGGTCGATAGGTAGGTAGGGTAGGTAGTAAAAAGGGCATTGCAACGCATAAAGCAACAGGTACAGCTAGTCAATAATAAAATGGGAAGGTATTTTTTTATTTTTTTTCTTATTTACGAAAATCGGTAAGTGTGAACCACCCGTGTTTTAAACGCAGGCCGTCTGATTCTCGCCCTATAACCGCGAACCACACATACAAATAATCTCAAAAGTATACACTTTTGAGATTATTTGATTATTCGATAATTTATTCCCTAAACCACGTTATGAGGACTGCAATACTGACACAATCATAAACAACGAAAAAATCAGCGTTTATTAATTATTAACAACTACTTAACTAGGTACCGTAATTTTAATTGATTATTTATGTCTTTTGTGACAACCGCCTGAATTTTGCCGAGGATGCAAAACAACACCTTGTATAACTTCATGCCACAAGAAGCTATAAATTTAGTAAACACATTGAGTAGCATTCACAACAAAATTCATTCGCAACATTTTTATTTCTAATTAATAAAAAAATATCAAAAAATCACAAATCTTGTTCGAATTGTCCGCAACTGTTGCGAATGATTTGTGAATTCTTGAAATGTTGGTACCCTGTGTAAGCAAGAGATAGGACACTACGTAATAGTGAGATAACAGTATCTATCTACTTGAGGCATGTTATTTATGCTAAAACGACTGTTCTTACTGTAATATCGAATATCAGATCGATTACACATTTTGTTAAAAATTTAAATGAATTAAACGTTTTTTTTTGGCATATTGCATACCGTTGGAAAGGGCTAGGCTAGAGAACTTTTGAAAATAATCCGAAGATCCCGATCGCTTTTAGTTTTATTTTTAATAGCAATTTTAAAATGAGTTTTAAATTTATTTTACAAACACTTTACGGGCTATTAAAAAAGAAAGTGGCTGTTACTAGCTAGTAATTTTGAATTTGATAGAATCATACAACAGTACATATCAAAATGAAATCGAAATTTTAAGACTAAACCAATTTTTTTTATCTAACCATTTTTTTATGCAGAATTTTGGAATTTTTCAAAATTTTAATTAAAAAGTTGTTAGAAAAACATCAGTGTGACAAGGAATGAGTAATAGGGCGTAAAGAGATAGCAAATGACCTCTCCTTTCGGCCTATTCGATTTGGCTAACGATGCACCAAACACCCTGTATAATTTAGTTTATCCCTGTGTAGTTAGTGAGACTTCGCAGACGTGACGGGTATCGATATCAAAGCATCATTATACAGGGTGCAATCGAAGTCAAGGGCATTAAATTTAACCCCCGACCAAAAATAGGGGTGTTATAAGTTTGACGTGTGAATCTGTGTGTCTGTTTGTGGCATCGTAGCTCCTGAACGGATGAACCGATTTTGATATAATTGGTTTCTTTTGAAAGGTGTCTTAATCGAGAGTGTTCTAAGCTATGTTTCGAGAAAATCTGCTCAGCCGTTTGAAGATCATCACCTCTTTTCTAGTTAATGAAGGGATATAAACAACTTCTACGGGTCTGGTCGATTCGAAATTTGAAATCTTGTCACTTGCCACCATGGGTATCGCCAGGTTGGGGCTGCACACTCCCCCTCCCCCTTAAATACGCGGCATTTTTTAAAATTTACATCTTTCTTTGTTTTTGTTAATTAGCTAGAAGAGGCGCAACACCGAGAAAAGTGGAAGGAATGGGAGGAGACCTTTGCCCAGTACTGGGACAGTCAAGGCTATGAAAAAATAATTTAAGTTTAAAAAGCATGAAATATATTAATTCAAGCGTCGTTGCGTCGGGGATCCGCTTTGATTTGGGCTTGTGCTTAAGGGTCCAACGTAACGACGTTTGGATTAATTTATTTTTGGTTTTTAGAGTTTTTTTCTGTCGGTGGTTTTTAAAATTTTCCATTTAATTTTAAACTAAGGCACTACACACGATACTGATTACTACTAATACGCAAATCAAAAATATTAATTGGAAGATTTGCGTAATAATAGCTCTAATGCCCTAATAGTAACGTACGTGAATAGTGGTTTAAAATAATGCCCATGACATCAATTGCACCCTGTATATTCCGAGGGGGCAACGACCGCAGTTAGTGATAGGGATTATGACTAATCTTTGGGTACATCTCTGCCTAACCCTTCCGGGCTTACTCGTGATGTTATGTCATATTGTAGCGATCTACAAAAAGCAACTTACTACAAATTGTACTACAGCGCCATCTATGACACGGCGGAAGAATTAACATCAATTTCCTACATCTCGCAAGCTAAGTTTACATCGACTTTAAGAGTATATACAGAAACCCGACAACAACTGTCGGGCAGTTGCCCACCAGACATAACACCTGTCTGGTCGGAGGATCTTCCCTTTTCTATGGAGTATCGAGGAACTTTACACCCTGTTCCTCATACTCCTAAAATATAAATATTTCTTTCTATTCATGTTCCCAGGACCCCGAAGCCCTACGTATCCGCGTGCACCAAGACACCCGCCTCGACAACCGCGTACTAGACCTGCGCACTCCGGCCAACCAGGCCATCTTCAGGTTGGAGGCCGGAGTGTGTCGCCTGTTCCGGGACATTCTCACACAGAGAGGTACGGTAACATACCTGGATACTCGTGTCCGAGCAGAGCTACGGCTTCAGCCTTCTTCGGCCAAACGGCACAGCTCCGGCATCTACATAAAACTTAATTGTACACCAAAAATGAAACATAACGGGCTTAGAAAACTGCTAAATTTATGGTTACAACGGCGGTCTTATCGCTGATAGCGATAAATTCCAGACAACCTTTGGATGGACATTATGGAATTAAAATAAAAAAGGGGGCGTCCACTAATTACGTGAGGCGTTTAGGGGGAGGAGGGTGTCGAGCTAAATCTCACCCAATCTCACGAGGGAGAGAGGGGAGGTCTCGGCAAATATCACGTAATTTTTTTGCTGTATGTAATATTGTAAATATGCTTACATGTTGTCACGAATAATAAATGTTCAATGAAAATTATTAAGCAAATTATGTTTTTTAAATCAATCCAACGCAATCAAGCACAGGTTAACGTATTTACACTTAACTACGAATTTTGATTCATCTCACGTGAGATTAGAGGGGGGGTGAGGGGGTCAAGTGAAGTCTCATGATATCTCACCAAAGGGGGAGAGGAGGTCGAAAAATCGCCGAAATTTCTTCACGTAATTAATGGACGCACCCAAAGGGGGTAGTCAGCGGTGTACCTACTGCATCAAAATTTTAAACAACAAAAGTAAAGTTATCTACTTCAATAGATAGATAGATAGTCCGGTTAAAACCGTTTACTCCTTACGACATTTCATACAAACTTTCAAGCCCTTATTTTCCGAAATGACTGAACCGATTTTAATAAAACTTCATACGCATAAGCAGGATACATAGGTCTAAAAAGTTACTTAAAAACATTTTCGAAAAATACTGTTACAGCTAATTTACACTCACATTTAGACAGTTGTGTTTAAGTCCCATGTAATAGGGGGCGAGCCTATTGCCGTCAACCGGGCACAAATCAAGAGACTCCGTGGCTACTATTGAGAAAATTCCTGATGGGAAAACCCAATAACCGACCCGGGAATCGAAACAGGACCTCGTGCTCAGCAGTCGCGATTGCAAACAACAACTCATCACATCATCATCATTTCAGCCGAAAAACGTCCACTGCTGGACATAGGCCTCCCCCAACGCGACGTTGACATAAGGGGTGTTTTGCCATAATCGCCACGCTTGGCAGGCGGGTTGGCGATCGCAGTACGGTTGTTACAAAAGCACAGAGAACGCTGCTGCCCATTCTCTGGCAAGTCCCTTAGTCGCCTCTTACGACACCCACGGGAAGATATTATGAGATGGTGCTATTTTTTACGTCCGACACCATACAGAATAAATCAACAACTAGTAACAAAATAATACCCAAAAACCTTAATCCCCAGGTTTCGTGGAGATCCACACCCCCAAGATAATCTCAGCGGCATCAGAAGGCGGCGCCAACGTGTTCACCGTGTCGTACTTCAAGTCGTCCGCGTACCTCGCGCAGAGCCCGCAGCTCTACAAGCAGATGGCCATCGCCGCTGACTTCGACAAGGTTGGTGATTAACGCGTCATGATCATCTGCCTGCCTAACCCAACTACATTGGGTTCAGCTTCCAGTCTAACCGGAAAGGCTGAACACGTGTATTTTACATGAAGCTACTGGCGTTTCCGGAAATAAAAATTCGAAGACATGTGACATCTACCAACCTGCACTGGGCCCGCGTGGTGGATTACAGCCCACTCCCTCTCATAGAGAGGAGGCCTGTGTCCCAGCAGTGGGAACATTATAGGCTGATGATGACTGCCTTTCCGACATTCAGGGGGGTTTACTATGACATCTTATAGCAGTTGTCATTCCTGTGTGAGAAAGAGACGGAGCTATAGGTGACGTCTAGCTCCGTCTCTTTCCCACACTTTGGAAGAAGAGTTAAACAAAACTGCTTTAAGAGGTTATGGTAGGCCAGCAGAAGTCACAACCCAGCACCCTGCTTAACTTATTACTCCTCTCGTCTTCCTCCTCTTGGAAAATGGCAGGGACAAAACAGCTTTTGCTGGGACGGCGCACCAGTGTCACCTGCGTTACTTAAATCGTATCTGAAGTATAACTGTCCATTTGGTATGACGTGACGTAGCGAAACTTCTTTCAAAAGCTTTTAATATTAAAATAGCAATATTTTTGTTGGATACGCAGGGTATGAAAATGATACTCGTGGTGAGGTTGAGTATGGAACGCTTTATTTCGAAAAGACGGTACCTTTTATACAATACTAGATGACCGGCGCAACTTCGTTTGCGTCACATTTTCCCCATTTTCGCAACATTTTTCATTGCTGTTCCACTCCCATTGGTCGTAGCGTGATGATATATAGCCTATAGCCTTCCTCGATAAATGGGCTATCTAACACTGAAAGAATTTTTCAAATCGGACCAGTATTTTCGGAGCCTATTCAATGCAAACAAACATACTAACAAACAATCAAATATTTCCTCTTTATAATATTAGTTTAGAAGTTTAGATTTAGATCAGTAACAAAAATCAATGCATAGTGGGTACATATAAAGAGTTAGTTTGGACACAATATTGTCAATATACCCTACGTACTGTATTATTTCTGTGAGGATGATATTCCGCTACATTTTCTTGTAACCTCCCTCAACCCCAACATTCCAGGTGTTCACAGTAGGCGCAGTATTCCGCGCAGAAGACTCGAACACACACCGGCACCTCACAGAGTTCGTGGGGCTGGACTTGGAGATGTCCTTCAAGCACCACTACCACGAGGTCGTCGACACCATCGCTGAGACCTTGACTGATATGTTCAAGGGATTGCGGGACCAGTAAGTACATTAATTTTAGAGACTGTGATATGTGTGATTTAAAATGCTTGAAATATGCAACAAAAACGCTTCTAGACTTGTTAAAACATGCAATTTAAAAATGTGAATTTTTGGTACACAAAAATAAGTTTGTATAAGTACATTAAAACTAAATATTGCTAAAATAATACATTTCTGTTCTTAAAAACTTTTTCCAAATTTTCAAAAACTAGTTCTATTTAGAGATCAATTAAAATATTATTATTATTTTTAAAAGGTCGTTCTGGTTTTGAATAGGGTCTTCATTTGCAAATAGCTTGATTTTATCTGTATTTTTCAAGTTAGAAGCTGAAAATAAGGTATGCACGGTCAGACGATTTTTGCAAGAATACGTAATATCTTGAAATAGTAGCCACAGAATACAAATGCATTTGCATATCATCGCCATCCTATAATTTTCCCACTGCTGGGACACAGTCCTCCTCTCTATGAGAGGGAGTGGGCTGTAATCCACCACGCGGGCCCAGTGCGGGTTGGTAGATATCACATGTCTTCGATTTTTTAGTTCTAGGACATGCCAGTTTCCTCACGATGTTTTCTTGCACCGTTTTTGAGAGCAGCGGTGATGAAATAAATTACACAAAGTAATGCGCCTGCCTGGGTTCGAACCTACGACTTACTGCTCGTAAGTCGGGGCTGCCACCACTGGGTCACCGCTGCTCCATTTGCATATAATGCGGTCTAACCCACCCTTCTCCCATCTATGTTAAGATCATCTTTCAGTCTGACCTGAATACCAGAATTTTACATAAAGCGACTGCTTATCTGACCTCCACAACCCAACCACTAAGTACTCCAACACCCCGTGCTAAGACTCAATTGTTAGCGCTTCGGATTTCGACAGTATGACAAACTGTAGAACTTTTTTTAAAGTGATAACTTCTTATGGGAGGGTAAACCGCTTCGTAACGTTACACGTTACGGCGCCACTCTGTCTGGTTTCCCTATCTCTCACGCATACGGCAGCAGTAGGCAGGCTCTTTCAATATTAAATAGTTCAACTTAGATTGGTTTAAGTTATCACTTCTGTCGAGCATCCCGAGGCGCACACGTATTTTTTTTTATAACATTGCTGCTCTTGTAATTTCTCCTGTATCGTGGGTTTACAAAAATTTAAACTCACATACACAAACAGCCAGACCTTGAACAACTACCTGTAGGTCATACAAATATTAGTTCAATGCGGGGATCGAACCTGCGACACGCAGCGCAGTGCTCAACTACTGCGCCAACCATGCCGTCAAACAAAAAGAACTACTACCATAAGTCATTCATCATCTTCCTACCCTTGTTCCATATCATTTGGGGTCGGCGCAACACGTTTTTTTCTTCCTATTTCCACTGTCATTCCTCACGCTATCATTAATACTCTTTTTAATACAGTTGCTCAAAAAGTGGCGTATTGCAGGGACGTATAGCGTTCGGGATGTGGGCTATTACACACTCGAGCTTTTTCTTTACCTTTTCCGAACTCGTGCGTTCTCTTTCCCAACTGTCAAAATAATGTCTATTAAAAAGAAAAAAACCAACCAAGGAGTTTTTACAAAAAAAAAAAAAACAGAAGTTTTTATGATTCATGCAAATATTTCTAAAAAGAAGCTACTAATTTGTTTCAATATTAGATTTAATGACTTGATTCAATGAGTTAGGTTAGGTTTCATTTCATGTCAATAAAAAAATCTACTGAAGACTTGGCTGTATGGGCATAGTTCCCTTTGCCTACCCAGAATGGGTCAAGAAAACAAAACAAAATCTCTGCTTATATTCTTTTACGGTTGGCGCCATTTTCCAAAAATGTTCTTTATTAAATTGCTTCATTTTTTCGCAACTGTAAAAATAGTTGTCAGTACACGTGCGGAACCGTCATTGCAACTTGTTCCAACTGTCAACCCTCACCTTCGGCTGCGCTCTGAACTCTTTCCAATGACAGGCTTTCCGAACTCGTAATGAAATATACAATTTTTACTTCATATTATTTCCCGCACACTCCATTTCTCACACACTTATTGACACAAGTCAGTGTTTCCCAAACATTATTCTGCCATGGCCCGGTAAATGTCACACTGGCCCTTAGTGACCCACTCAATACTTTAAAACATCTTCCCCCGCTGATTACATTAAGTACCTAAAATGGATCGATATCGCCTATTTTGTGGGAATGGAGCAATTTTTTTCTAAGGTGGACTAGTAGAAAATGCCCAAGGTATTAACCCCGCCTTTTTAAGTCTTTTAATTGTGCATTAAGTTTTAGTAAGTATTTTTTTTAAACTAGGCAGTGCTGCGACCCGGTATTTTATATTGATGGCCCGGTACCGGGTCGCGACCCACCAATAGGGGATAATACTGGGTAAAGAAAACGAAATTCTATTTTGTCCGTCAGACAGGTAATACAAAAATATTAGACACGTATTTTTTGTTTCATCAAAATATCAAAAAATTACTTAATTAAAACTCATTAAAGTTGGAGAGTGGGGGCTCACTACGTCACAAGTAGGTATAAAATTACCTACAAGAGACGTCATGCGCCATTTCAACTCAATTTATCTCCGTAATTTTGTGGCCACGTGAAAAAAGAAAATATACGTGTCCTCTCTTTTCAATAATCTACCCGACAGACAAAGAAAAAAAAATTGTGATCATCCCCTATTGGGAAACGCTGCCCTAAGTCATTAAGATTAAGGCCGCTTTCACATTAGGACGTTAGCAGCCTGACAGTAGCGCGGCAGAATTACATGCCTTCACATGAAAAAACAGTCTCGCGTTAGGAGCGCAGCTGCCGCGCCGCAGTTTAGATCAGTGTGGTGCACTTCATTTCAAAACTAACGGGAAACATTTTGTATCTCCTGAAGGCAAAGTAACGTGACAGAATAACATGATATAATTAGGTACCTAAATAAAATAATAAGAGATCCAGCTGCATTTTTTCGGACCCACTTTTATTTTCTAAATCAGGAATAAACAATGCACATAATTCTTGCCAGTTTTTCATCAATCATCAAATAAGGAGTAAACAATGCACATAATTCTTACTAGTTGTTCTACTATACGGTCCTGTTGTTGTAATCGTCGCTTCTTGAGTCCCAAACAAAAAACAGGACGCATTTGCTACACATTGTGCAGTCTATAATGATGTGCGCTTGCAACACTGGCTCATCGCCGACCGACAGCACGCGCCGGACGCGGCGGTAGCGCGCGACCTCCGCGCAAGAATAGAATAGAATAGAATAATTTTTATTTGCGTAAAAACATGGTACATTTAGGTCTTATAAATAGGGTTGTGAACTTACATGTTTTGCCAAAGAATGGCATACAAATATTTGAAAATGTTTAACGTGAATTTTAATACGAAACATAAATTTGTTAAAATATTAATACTACAACGCTAGTGCTATATTAAGCACTTACAATTTAAGGCTTCGTATCCATTCGAAATCTTTAAACAATTAATATAAACTTAAAAATAAAGAATAAAAAACTAAAAAACGCAGCAACATGAAATATTTTGTAGAGCTCAGTAACCATATCTATCAGCTATTTTTTTTTCTAGAAATTCTTTTACACTATAAAAACAATTATCAATGAGCCATTTATACAATTTGGATTTAAAATATTTTAAAGGGAGCTCTCTTAATTCTTTTGGTATGTTGTTAAAGATTTTTATTGCAGTGATTAAACAATTTTTTTGGCATAATGTGCTTTGATGTGCAGGTATTCTTAATCTTAGCAAGTGTTTTTAATATGAAATTCTGACAGAGCGACAGTCAAAACCCCCCAAAATGTCAATGTGGCGACAATTGGGGGAGGGCTATGTCCAGCAGTGGACGTCTTTTGGGCTGAAATGATGATGATGATGATGACGGTCTCGCGGGCGCTGCTGAAGTCGCCTAAATGTGAAACCGGTCTAAAAAAGTCAAAACCAACGGGTTTGACTTGTCAAAAATTGAGTTTTTAAGCGATGCGTTTGAAGTCATGAGAGCAATAAATATTACCGCTGTGTATTTGTACTATGATCACGGACTAGATCCCTATCAGCCTCGGTAACGAAACCATAGCGACTTCTAATTTTTCCCGTGACGCCATCTATCGAGCGGCGAGGCAAACTTTCGAAACATTCGTTTTAAAGTGAAAGCGCCAGGTTTGACCGCGAAATTCAAATTTTCTTACGGTTTTTGCAATTTGCAAGGTCCGTGTCGCGTTGTTTGTTGATTAAAATGTGACTTGCGGACGTAACAAATATGGCTTTCATCATCATCATTAGCCTATAATGTTCCCACTGCTGGGACACAGGCCTTCTCTCTATGAGAGGGAGTGGGCTGTAATCCACCACGCGGGCGGAACTCAGAGCGGGTTGGTAGATAAGTGACATCTACGTCTTAGGATTTTTAGTTCTGGAACATGCCGGTTTCCGCACGATGTTTTCCTTTACCGTTTTTGAGGGCAGCGGTCATGAAATAATGTGCCTGCCTGGGATCGAACCCACGGCTTGCTCGTAAGTCGAGGCTGCCACCACTGGGCCCCCGCTGCTCTAAAAAATATGGCCTTACAGAGTTGTATTCATTAATATCATCTATACAACCGTCTGTAATTTAATCCCATTGAACGACTTCTTTTTAGGGTTCCGTACCCAACGGGTCAAACGGGACCCTATTACTAGGACTAAGACTTCTCTGTCCGTCCGTCCGTCCGTCCGTCTGTCTGTATCTCATGAACCGAGATAGTTAGCCAGTTGAAATTTCTACAGATTATGTATTTCTGTTGCTGCTATAACAAAAAATACGATGAACAGAAAAAAAGAAATGTTTAAACACTCTCTTTTGTATTAGAGCCCTCTAATACAAAAAAAAATGTTTTTTTTTTGTTTTTATGAATAATGGTACGGAACCCTTCGTGCGCGAGTACGTCTCGCACTTGGCCAGTTTTTTTAAATATGCTCTTCCCGCTTAATGAAATAACCGATCTTTCTCTTCTTTGCGAGAGGAGACAGCTAATGAAAGGAACTGAATATACATGTCCATTCACGCTCATGGGTGCAGCAGAGTGATACTAGAACACACAGGGTTCCGTAGCTTTTTTAGGTTTCCGTACCCAAAGAGTCAAACGGGACCCTATTACTGAGACTTCACTGTCCGTCCGTCCGTCTGTCACCAGGCTGTATCTCATGAACCGTGACAGTTACCCAGTTGAAATTTCTACAGATCATGTATTAACAACAAATACTAAAAACAGAATAAAATAAACATTTAAGGGGGCTCCCATACGGTCTGCGGGTTGTTCGAAAGAGATACCGTGGCGCTGGAACGCAAAGGGCTAAGAAGGAACATGGATGGGTTTTAGTCAGTCAAGTCTGACACTCCCTTCCGCTCCGCCCAGAGCGGGAGAAGTCATTTGATGATTTCCCATCGGCTCCCATACAAAAAAGTAATTTTTTTGCTCGTTTTTATAAAGAACTAGCTGTGCCCGGCATGCGTTGCAATGCCCTTTTACTACCTACCCTACCTACCTACCGACCTACCTACCCTACCTTTCTCACCTTTTAAACCTTCCCGGGACTACGACAAACATTTCAAAACCAAAATCAGGCAAATCGGCCGAGCCGTTCTCGAGTTTTAGCGAGACCCACGAACCACAATTGATTTTTATATACGGTACGGAACCCTTCATGAGCGAGTCCGACTCGCACTTGCCCGGATTTTTCTTCTTTTTGTCTGTCTCTTGTGCGAGAATAATAAATAGTTTTACTTTCTTTCTAGCACCAAACAATATTAAAAGATGTGAGCAAAGAGAACTATTAAATCGTCTCTTTCGCGAAATAATAATACTGTATAATAAGAATAAGGCCTCCCACTAGGTGGACCGATGACCTGGTGAAGGTTGCGGGGATCCGCTGGATGCGATACGCACGGGACCGGTCAATGTGGCGACACTTGGTGGAGGCCTATGTCCAGCAGTGGACGTCTTTCGGCTGAAATGATGATGATATTTGCAGGTTCGCGTCGGAGATCGCGACAGTGGGCCAGCAGTACAGCGTGGAACCTTTCAAGTTCTTGGAGCCGCCGCTCCGGCTGGAGTTCCCACAGGCCATACAGATGCTGAAGGAAGCAGGTAACATATAGGGTTACTGGTAATTAGTGGCTTATTTTTTAATTAATTAGGGACTTAAACACGTGATTATACTCATGATAACTAAATAAATATACACATATTTTTTTTTGTGGTAGGTACACCACTGACTACCCCCTTTTTTATTTTAATCCCATAATTACCATCCGAAGGTTGTCCTGGAAGATATCGCTATCAGCGATAAGACCGCCGTTGTAACCATAATTTTTGCAGTTTTGTAAGCCCGTTATGTTTTATTTTTGGTGTACAATAAAGTTTTATTCTATTCTATAACAATCAGCTTTCCCAAAGAAACCTTTTTTTTATCTCATTCACTTTTCTAAACTAATATTATAAAGAGAAAAGATTTGATTGTTTGTTTGTTTGTTTGTATGTTTGTTTGTTTGCATTGAATAGGCTCCGAAACTACAGGTCCGATTTGAAAATTCTTTCAGTGTTAGATAGCCCATTAATCGAGGAAGGCTATAGGCTATATATTATCACGCTACGACTAATAGGAGTGGCTCCACTCCTATTAGTCGTAGCGTGATAATATTAGTCGTAGCAATGAAAAATGTTGCGAAAACGGGGAAAATGTGACGCAAACGAAGTGGCGCCGGACAGCTAGTATCACAATAAAACAACAGCTGTATGAAATTCGCGCGCGCGCGCCTTTGGCCTATCAGCTTGTGACAAAAGTGAATCAGTTTAAAAAAAAGTTTCTTTGGCCAAGTTGTTTGTTATCATGAGTATAATCCTGTGTTTAAGTATTGGTCACTAATTGGTTGGTCCGTGGATGGGTGACCATCTTTACACACCGAGTTTCCTCCGTGCCTCGGAAAGCACGTTAACCCGTTGGTCCCGGTTGTCAATTGTAGATGTTTGACAGTCGTTACGAGTAGTCAGAAGCCGAAAGTCTGACAACCAATCTTACCAAGGGGTATCGAATTATCCAGTACTAACTGGGTTAGGGAGATCAGCCCCCGTATTCACAAACGTTCAGAATCGATTTCGATTCGGAAAGTCGTGTCTATCTCGCTCGCTTTCGTAATGCAAAAACAAGATAGACACACGACTTTCCGAATCGAAATCGAATCCGAGCGTTTGTAAATACGAGGGCTGATAGGCAGTCGCTTCATGTAAGATACTGGTATTCAGCTGCATCCGGTTAGACTGAAAGCCGACCACAACAAAGTTTGGGAAAAGGCTTGGCAGATGATGCTTTGATTGTGTGCATCATATAA
Source organism: Cerastis rubricosa (assembly GCA_949152445.1). NCBI lineage: Eukaryota > Metazoa > Arthropoda > Insecta > Lepidoptera > Noctuidae > Cerastis > Cerastis rubricosa. The sequence continues at coordinate 3,224,412 of OX424550.1, read as the reverse complement.
GAATTGCCCAGCACCTCTACCTACCCCATTCGGAAACACAGTTACAAAGTAATCTAATTTTCCAGGAGTAACGGTAGGCGAAGAAGACGACCTCTCGACTCCTGACGAGAAGCTCCTGGGCAGATTGGTCAGAGCCAAGTACGACACTGACTTCTATATCCTGGACAAGTACCCTCTGGCTGTCAGGCCTTTTTATACCATGCCTGACCCTAACAACCCGGTGAGTAGCGTAATGCCGGCCACACACCTAACGATATACTGGTGCAAATCCAGACTTGCACCAGTATACAGTTACGTGTGTTGGAAGATAATTGCGCGAGTTTCTAGACTTGACCAATTTTCGATTCCGAACTTGTGCTAATTTGTGTTTGCGCAAGTTTACCGAAGCGTGTGTGGCATTTTCGCGTTTTTAGGGTTCCGTACCCAAAGGGTCACCCTATTACCCTATTACTGAGACTTCGCTGTCCGTCCGTCCGTCCGTCTGTCTGTCACCAGGCTGTGCCAGGCCATCTCATGAACCGTGATGGTTAGCCAGCTTAAATTTCTACAGATTATGTATTTCTATTGCTGCTATAACAACAAATACTAAAAACAGAATAAAATAAATAATTAAGGGGTCTCCCATACAAAAAAGTGATTTTTTTGCTCGTTTTTCTAAATAATGGTACGGAACCCTTTGTGCGCGAGTCCGACTCGCACTTGGTCGGTTTTTTTGTTTTATTTTTTAATTTTTTTTGGCAGTTTCATCCATACATCGATAGTTATGCCAGTCTTTGGATGCAAATTTTAATTCGTTTAATAAATTGATGTGTGAATAATGCTCTCTTTGCATTAACCACTCTTTACACCATATAGTCCGGTTTTTATTAAGCCAACTATTGCCAATAGCATCATCAAAGGATGCCATTACCGCGCAATACAACACAACACGCCTGGACGGTGCCTTTCACAGAAATGAAATCGTTCAAGTTTACTTGAGCCGTCTGTAGTCACTCTCAAATTTCTTATGTTTGCGCAAGTCTGGATTTGCACCAGCATATCGTTAGGTGTGTGGCCGGTATAAGATAACATTACGCTTGCAATCCCCGTAGGGATAAGCAGAAGTGTACCAGATAGTACACCCACATTTCGACCGTTTTGTTTAAGTCCCATGTAATAGCGAGCCTATTATTATTATAGCGCTAGCTCTCGGTATTAACCTTCGTATACTCGCGCCAATTTTTATAACACCTATACTCGCGGACGGTCTCACAGACCGAAATTTCAGACGTCGATTTCGGGATAATTTACCGAATATATACCGATCATTTACTGAGTAAATAGCCTTTTACTATAGTCTCTGGAAACTAGTTACATTTTTGTAAGAGGTTGTAAAATTTTTGGTAAGATACATTTTTTTCTTCTTAAAATTAGAGTTTCTAAGAGATACTTTATGAGCTATAATAAACATAAATAATTTTAGACAAAGTTTCATAATATAAATTTCAGTACAAAATCACTAAAGACAAATTTTGTAACACTTGTACTCGCGTCGGTCTCACAGACAGTTGTATGAATAATACGGCTATATGTGCTACTCCTACAAAGACTCTTTTAGTCCTGAAATGATTGTAGCAACTAAAAATGAAGCTAACAGGAAGAACAAAATGCTATCATTGATTATAAAAGATAAAATTAAGAAAGAGTGTTTTATCGGACTCACAGACCAACGTGCTAGTATAGGAAGGTTAAAAAAGCTGAAAACGAATTAATTTAAAAGAAAAGTTCGTAACCACTTTTTAAATCAGACGAAGTAGCTCGCAATTCTAGACATGGTAATTATTATTAGGTTTCTCGTTTTTTATTTTGGTATTTGTTAAAATATTTATTAGTCTATTTTATGTGTATTTGTGTATTAGTATCTATGTAGTTTGTAGACAATTTCGAAATTAAGTACATATTTTTAGATATTATTTTTGTTAAAAAGACAACATTGTGATAGGGTATGACAATGTTGTCTTTTTAACCCAATAGTTGACCGGAGAGAATGTCTTGTGGCGTTAAGTCCGCCTATGTACCACTATTGGTTCTCTGCCTTTTCGCCGAAAATTGTTTGCCAGATTTTCACTTGCCAACCAACGTTTCGCAGAATTTTATTTCGGCGAATAATCATTTGCCAACTTATCATATAATTTTGTTTTTTTTTCCAACCTCACAGTTACCAACTGTACGTTTGGTCTGCTTTTCATAATGACACTTTTTAAAATGCCATCTTTCTCCCCTGGCACCACTCCGATGAAAAGGTAATGCATCGTTCTTGAGAAAAACCAATTATTGTAACCCAACCTCAAAACATTGTAAATTCGCCTAAAAAGCATAGTCGACGTAGCCCCGCTACGCGGGGCTCCTATTTCTGTCTGCAGGGTTTACAGTAGCCTACCACTAAGGGGATGTCGGGGTCTTAGTTCGCTCGCTCCGCTCGCTCACTAGACCCGCTATCCCCTTCGAACCTAACCGGGGTGCCCCAAGTACAGAGCTTGCTTCGCTCGCTCTTGCATCAAAATTCTCCTGGGAGCAAAAGTAACATTGCCTATTGTACACACATACAATCAGTGGGGCTACATTGGGGATTTTTAGGTTGTTATAAAACGGTATGTTTGACAAATGATAAATGTCCCAAATGTTTTGTGTCATTATAATAATCAGCTTAACAATAATTCTACCAAATGCCAAATCGTTAGTTGTCAAAGTGAAACATCGGCGAAACCTTGGTTGGCAAGTGATAATCTGCCAAACAATTTTCGGCGAAAAAGCAGGACACCACCCATATTGTACATGAAGTTTAAATAAATAAATGAATCAGTATTGCAATTAGCCGGGCACAAGTCCCCGGGAACCGAACCCAGGACCTCATGCTTAGTAGTGGCGCGTGCGACCACTCGACCAACGAGGCAGTTATGTGCTACTCGTCACCAGTTATAACATTTTAATTTTTTTATAAGACGCTTATAGCCGTGCTTGCCGAGGTTGGTCCGTGGATGGATGACCATAATTACATACCGAGTTTCCTCCGTGCGTCGGAAAGCACGTTAAGCCGCTGGCCCGGCTGTTATTTGTAGCTCTTTGACAGTCGTTACGAGTAGTCAGAAGCCAAAAGTCTGACATCCAGTCTTACTAAGAGGTACCCAGTACTGGGTTGTGGAGGTCTGATGGGCAGTCGCTTCATGTAAAGTACTGGTACTCAGCTGCATCCGGTTAGACTGGAAGCCGACCCCAAGATAGTTTGGGAAAAGGCTAGGCAGATGATGATTTCATAACTAATTATTTTCCATTCATATTCACAAAACACAAAACCTCACAATAATATAAATTGTTGTAATTCCAGAGAGTGTCGAACTCGTACGACATGTTCATGCGCGGTGAGGAGATCCTCAGCGGCGCGCAGAGGATACACGACCCCGAGTTCTTGACTGAACGCGCTAAACATCACGGCATTGGTGAGTGAAGAAATAAAACATACATAACATAACATCACGCTTGTCGCCCGAAGGGATAGGCAGAGGTGGACCCAATTATAGTCATCATCATACACAGGGACAAAGGTCTCCTCTCTATGAGAGGGAGTGGGCTGTAATCCACCACGCGAGCCCAGTACGGGTTGGTAGATGTCACATGAATTTTTAGTTCTACGACATGCCGGTTTCCTCACGATGTTTTCCTTCACCGTTTTTGAGGCAGCGGTGATGAAATAAATTACACAAAGTAACAGATTGTTGGCGGAGATTTATATAAGATTATATTAATATTATTAGATTAGATTAGATATTTTTACATTTATATTAACATTATCTTTAAAATATTGTTCCGTTCCCACAGACAAACCGTGAAAACGGTTTTGTGGGGCATAGTTTTTAAATGAAAGTTTGTAATAAACTTGTTTAATAAATAAATAATAAATAATGCGCTTGCCTTGGTTCGAACCCACGGCTTACTGCTCGTAAGTCGGGGCTGCCACCACTGGGCCACCGCTGCTCTCAATTATAGTAGCTACACTCACATTTTGCCAGTCAAGTCCCATGTGGTGATGGCCAGCCTATTGCCATTAGCCGGGCACAAATCTAGGATCCGTGGCTGCTACTGACAAAATTCCTGATGGGAAACCAAATAACACTTTGCCCGATCCGAAATCGAACCCAGGACCACGAAGTCCACGATCAACGACCACTAGACCAATGGGCAGCAGAAAAAAACAGTCACTAAAATACTCCTCGAAGGTGAAGTAAGTCACGCGGGCCTGTGGACGGTGAGTAATGGGCTAGCTCACCGTCCGTCCGTCTTATGACGACAGACCGTGCCGACGGCGCGTTCGTGTTCCACGCGCGCCTCAAGGAGATGTCAGCAAATCGGAAGGGGTCCGAGAGGGCCGATGCCTGCCAGGGCTGCGGGTTGTTCGAAAGAGATTCCGGTCCCCCTGGAACACAAAGGGCTAAGAAGGAACACGGATGGGTTTTAGTCAGTCAAGTCTGACACTCCCTTCCGCTCCGCCCAGAGCGGAAGAAGTCATTTGATGATTTCCAATCCTAAAAAAAAAAAAGGTGAAGTAAGTCTGCGGATGGGTCCATCAGTCTTCTCAGATAAATTACAATGATTTTTAATGACACAACAAGGATACAGCTGCCGCTGTCAAAAGTAAAATAACTTTGAGAAGAATTTACTGACTGACAACCCCTTAATCCATACTAATATTATAAAAGTCACTCTGTTGTTTGTTTGTTACTTTTTCACGACTTACCGGCTGATCGGATCGTAATGAAATTTGGCAAGAAGATAGATTTCAACCTGAGGAAGGACATAGGCTATATATCATCACGCTACGACCAATAAGAGCTGAGCAGCAATGAAAAATGTTGCGAAAACGGGGAAAATGTGTCGCAGACGAAGTTGCGTGGGATAGCTAGTGTCTAATAAATAAATATTTATTAATTTTTCAGATATCACCAAGATTGCCGCATACATCGAGTCCTTCAGATTGGGATGTCCACCTCATGCAGGTAAAAACAACACACACTAATAAATAAATTTAATTTAAATCTACCAATGATTCCATCATCTGCCTAGCCTTTTCCCAACTTTGTTGAGGTCGGGTTCCAGTCTAACCGGATGCAGCTGAATACCAGTATTTTACATGGAGCGACTACCTATCTGACCTCCACAACCCAGTTAGTACTGGGTAATACGATACCGCTTGGTAAGACTGTCAAATATGACCAAAATTTGCAAATCCCAATGCCGCTCTTCTCCAGTAGCGACACGTTATCTATGAGAACAGAATCATGACGTGGTAAAACTATAAGCCAGTCAGTAATGTGTTATGAACTCATGAGTCACTTTGCTTTCGCCAATCCTGATGAATGAGTGTTATAATGCACACCGGTCATCGTTCGCTGTCTTTAGTTCTGTTCAAACTGAATGGCGGCTCGTAAGCTAGCTTCAAAGTTTATAGAAGCTCGGAACATCTAACGTAAAGCTAACGAAACTCAATTTTAGGTATGAGCAGGGCTCAGAGGACGCTTCGTCTTGACTGTGTAATGCGCAGACCGTCACTCGCAGCTAACTTCTGACCCGCCATAAAGTTTCAACAGAACTACACATCACCTGCCTAGCGTTTTCCCAACTTTGTTGGGGTCGGCTTCCAGTCTAACCGGATGCAGCTGAATACTAGTATTTTACATGGAGCGACTGCCCATCTGACCTCCAAAACCCAATTAGTACTGGGTAATAAGATAACTCTTGGTAAGACTGGTTGTCAGATTTGACCAAAATAAGCATCCCCTATTAAGTTTGAACAGAACTAAACAATGAGTTTAAGCGTAGTTGGGTTGGTAGTAAATTTTTTTCAAGTTTCCATATTCTGACACTTTGTGTTGTAACAGTCTCATGATACAAATTGTCTTAATTTTAGTCAACATATATTTATTTATTATAACTTTATGCACAAGTACAAATCATAGGTCTGCCAACGTGCAATGTAGCGCAGCATTCTAGGCGTCAAACTAACCGACCATGTACGCAACACCACACTGCGCTCCAAAACACAAATAACTGAACTGCTCAAAAAACCGCTAAGCTGAAGTGGGCTGGCCATGTCTGCCGTATGCCCGACGAGCTGTGGGCCAAAATAACCACGATGTGGAGCCCTGGCACAGCCAGAAGACGACGCGGTAGACCTCGCAGAAGATGGCCGGACGAGCTGGACAGAACCAACGACCAGTAGTACATTGGGCCCTGGATCGAAGGATATGGATATCATGGGGAGAGCCTTTGCCCAGCAGTGGGGTCATACAGGCTAACAGTAATAAAACAGTGTACGAAGCCGGATTTAATGCCTTATCCCTCTTTTGGAGGAGTTCTGGCGCTATGTTAATTCCATTTTCATCCTCCAGGCGGTGGTATCGGCATGGAGCGCGTGGTGATGCTGTACCTCGGGCTGGACAACATCCGCAAGACCTCCATGTTCCCGCGCGACCCCAAGCGAGTGACCCCCTGATGTGTTCATATGTGGATATTGTTGTTGTACTGACGACAGATTGCAATTATAAAATGTTTATTAAAAAGATTTCGTCTTTTTATTGACTTCGTTAACCTTTTGAACGCCAAAGCATAAACGTTCGCGCATGCTCTCCAATGCCAAGCCATAATTTCACCGCAAATACTTACAGTTAAAAAAAAGCGATTTCAAAAGTCATTATCTGCTTAGCCTTTTCCTAAACTATCTTGGGGTCGGCTTCCAATCTAACCGGATGCAGCTGAGTAGCAGTATTTTACACTGCGACTGCGACTGCCTATCTGACCTCCACAACCCAGTAACTGGGTATTACGATTCCTCTTGGTAAGACTGGATGTCAGACTTTTGGCTTCTGACTACTCGTAACGACTGTCAAAGATCCACAAACGACAGCCGGGACCAACGGCTTAGCGTACTTACTTTCCGAGGCATGGAGAAAACTCGGTATGTAATTATGGTCACCCATCCACGGACCAACCTCGGTAAACACGGCTTAACCTGAAAGATCGACCCGTGCGGCTGTTATCATTTAGCCACGAGCTCTTCAAAATCGATTTCAAAAGTATTGTCAACATATTTCTTGATAAGACATTTAATGTTTAAGATATAAAGATCACATTTTAAAGGTATAAAAATAAACACCCAAAATTAATGATTTAAATTGCTTATTTTGTGTTATAGTGCACCACATTTTTGTCACATATTCGTGTCGTTGGCGTACAGGGCACGGGCTTGCTTGTCATGTATATGTGACGTTGGCGTTTAAAAGGCTAAGAAAGCTAGTTAGTCAATGCGGGTAAAGCTATAAGCAGGCATCACACAATTCAATTATATAGAATTACTGTGCTGTTACCGGCTATTGATAAAACAGGATTAACCTAACAATCCTAGAAAGAATATTCGTGGTTGAATTGTTGACATCCTCACACTAGTGGGAACAATTTGCCAGTGACAAGGCTGTTTTGTCGTAGCAGTACGGGCGATATTCGAAGTGCAAGTTTATTAAAATTTGTACTTAAAAATAAATTGTAGTCTGCAAAGGAGATAAGTAACCAAGTTCTCACACTAGTAGTATGAGTGCCTGGTTGCTTATCTATTGCAGATTACATAAATTTATCACGATTTTGGGATGGGGCGAAGGTATAAAATAAAAACCGTTTAAAAATTATGAATTTGAATTATATTTTATTACAATATATAGCAAAGTATGTTCAATTTTCATTATTTATCACACTTCTCTCGCATAGCGATCACATTTTTACACATTTTCCTTAAATCTGCACAAACTGAAAACTGACAGTTTTTCCTGACAGTTACTCATCGGTCAGCACTTGACATTCACACCCAGCATCTTACATGATTTGCAAACACCAATAAAATCAAAAATCACTTAAAAATAACTTACATAATATACAATCTGCGTTTTCTTTTATTTTGTTTACATTTAACTTTTAAATATTTGTTCATAAACAGTAAAATTTAAAATATTGTATATTCAAATTGTAATTGATTTTTACCACCTTTTTTTCACTAGCAAACCATAGAACGACATTTGTTTATGTGATTTACAGTTTTTCTGATTTGAAAGAGTGTCCATGGAGTTTCTTGCCCATTCTTCTCCATTAAGATCTACGCTTTGGAATGGGAAACTACAGTACTTTCACAAGTTATTATGTCTTGTGACTGGGACTGCAGCTTCGACCTTTTGTTTTTGACTTTCAAAAGTGGCTGTAACAGTCTAATTGAAATAAATGCTTTGAGATTGACATTTTACTTGGACTTTTGTCAAAAGTGCTAAAGAAATTACATTTTTTAAAGAAAGTTCTATCTAACTTCTTTATACACCCTTGTAGATATTAATATCAGTTCTAGAATACACCCCTAATCATCATTCCCCGATTTATTTGGGGTCAGCGCAACAAGTCTTCTCCACATATATTTACCCTAAAATATAATTATGACAAAATAATTGTGACCATTTGAAGCATAGAAATAGGCCTTTACGCATAACAATTGATAATTTTCGAATAACTGTTTAATTTACACACAATATGTAATATTATACAATATTTAGTTCATGAACAAATATGTTACAAGAAAAAAAATACTCCACGCATTCAATGGTCCATAACATTTGTAATAAGTTAGCCTCAATGATTACATAACTACCGACATCGATAAATATAACTAGTGTTGTGCTCTAACAACATTTATCGATACGACATCACAATAATATATCAACAGCACAACATTTTATCGACAAAAGCAACCTATTTGAGTAAAATATCAAACTTATCCAATTTATTTAAGAAATGAAATGCATTTTAATATGTTTTATTTAATAAAGTACGCACCTTTAGTACAAAAATTTTTTCATGACCTTTTTTAGTTCGTTGTCCACTTTTGTATCCGATATTGAAAATGTATCAAAGCTGGTACAGATCTACCAGGGAAAGTGCGCGCTTCGGTAATCTTTGGAAATACGAATATGCAACGATGAGAGCCATGAAAGTACTTGGCTATTATTACCTACCAAGTTCAAAAAAAGAAGATTGACTATAATTATACCAAGACCTACCGCTTGAACCGGAAATAAATAATACTACAAAGGTTAGGTTGCAAATTTTCGAGTTTCAGTTGATGATGAGGTGCGACCAAAGTAGGTTTCTCGACTGAGAGAATACAAACGCGCAATGATAGGTGTATTAACAAAACGCAGTAGTACAACACTTAGAAGCTTTGCCTTTGTCGATGGTTACTCTGTGGCGTGGCGTTCGTGATAATTCGGAAACACGAAAACTTCCGAAACGCACACCTTTTCCGGTTTAACTGTAGTGTTTTTGTATAGCAACAAAAAAAGTTGAAAGAGAATATATTTACAAGACAGAATCATTTAAATATGACTTGCATCCGATATAAATGGTCGTTTATGTAGATATTAACACTTATTTACAATATTATAAGTACAAGTTTAGGAACAAAATACTAAGAGGAAATCGTCGCGTCAACATTTTTATTTTACTATTATTCCTGTCTTGAAAACCCAATTGAATTTCACTTGCATCCTAATTGTGTCACAAACTTGCGGGAGATACACAGTTAATTTTGTTATTTCCGTTATTTTTCAATGCTTTTTTGAAGCAATAGATTGTGAATTTCCTTCGAAATCCTTCGGATCGTAATAGTGTGTTAAGCAATTAGAATATAGATCTTAAATGCCACATAATCAATGTTCAAATGGCGGCATTGAAATGTCAATAATAAAAAAAAACTGTTACAATAACAACTATTTAAATTCCTAAGTATTAGTAAATTACCAAATCTGATATATTCTTTTCAGAATTTGTTGGACATTTCAAAACAAGAATAGTAAAGCTAGAAACACCTCAATCTCTACCAATACAATCTATAAATGTTACATAGAAAACGTTTTGATATTAAAAAATCTAGTTTCTTTGAAGTCATGTTACAACCATACTGAAATGAACATGCTCTTCGTTATTGTTTTCAAGCTTATTCTATAACAAGATGCCTTACTATTCGTCGTGTCGGGATGAACTATACAGGATTTAAATTAAAATAGCTAGCTTAACAAACACTCAACACATGAACAAAAAATCGTGCCAGTGAAGTATAACTAAATAATAATTTTATTTTAAGTTTCATAGACTAACAAAATTGTTATAGAACGTTTATTTAAGTTATCTATGGGTATTTGTAACCTGAAAAAAAAAAGGATTATAATTATGACTCCACAGATATGATGAGTATCAATGTCTTTACTATGTATGCTTCTGTTCGTTTATTTTTATTCATTCCTATTTTTCATTCTTTTTTTTTGTTATCTAAGTAGATGTTAGCTGTAGGCGCATAAAATAGTGCATGAAGTGCTCTTCTTTAAGTTATGGGGCACTTAGATTTAAGTTGATAATGTTTTTTTTCTAATATGTATAGTGTACTCATAGTATAAGACCCAAAAAAAGGTAGTGCAGTTTTACTTGAAGTATCGCTTAAAAAACAGTTTGTGAAAAAAATAAATTTAAACACAATAAAACACTACTTCTTGCGATCCCAAGACCCTGTTTGCTAGTTATTTAAGCCTGTATAAGAATCTCTCAAGTCGTCGTAAAAATCTATTAGGCATTCCACTAGATGGTATTGAGGCACACTGCCTAAAAAGGTGACCATTTAAGTATGGTTGCAACTCTGACAGCTAACTTTAATAGGAAGATTCAGTTATTTTTTATTTATTTATTTACATGGCTAGGTAATTAGCTTCTGGTAGGTCAACTGGTTTGTTAGTGGCGTAAGAATATTCGGGCTTACTGGCTCGGTTCAAGAATTGGATACCAAGTATGAATTTTCTTGACCTATTTATGCTTAAAGCATGCAATTCCATTTGGTGCCTTTTCAACAGGGACATTTTAGAGTTATTCTGTAGGTCCGTAGTCGTTCTGTGATCAAAGCAGCTCGTCAAGGCCATCACTACCCAAAGTAAATTCATTCGTAGCTACTCGAAACAAGATACAGATTGCAGTGCGCAATGCCCTGAAGGAAATCCGCTTTGATGCTTTGACGTTGATCTCTAAACATTGGAATTCGTATCTTGTTACGACTAGCTAAGTATGAATTTATTTTGCGTAAAGATAAAATCACTCCTTTCAATTTACCGAACAAATGAGTGATATATAAAAGTGATCGCTTTTTTAGGACTAATATCATAATTGCTCCTATGAGTCTGTTACCTTTTGACTCTTGAACGGCTGAACAGATTTCGATGACATTTGGCACACAGATGGACCATGACTTCTGTAAGGACAAAGAATACTCGGTATTGCGTTGCCGTGAGAGTAACGCAGGCTAAGACGCGGGCAAAAGCAAGCCGTTTGTTACGCTACTATCAAAACTAGTTAAAAGTTTGTGAGCATTTGTAAACTCGGAAGCGAAAAAAATATTTGTGAATAATTCCAGTCAATTTTTGTTTCATTACACCAAGATTTCTAGAGTAGCTTTGTTATTTATATTTTAGTATTTCTGATACACCAAGAATAAAGATTTTTTGAGCTATTTAAATACAAGCTCACATTTTTTTTAGTTTTACAAAAAACAGTAGTAGTAGTCGTTAGTTTTACAGAAAAATACGTTGACTTAGACAACTTTGTGTAAGTCAACGTATTTTTCATAATCTTGATATGAATGATATTTTTATTCGTCGTATTTCTAACAAATGTTTTTTTTTTAAACGTGTCATCTATTGAGAGGAACTTTCAAAGGCTACATGACTTTCAGTTAGCATCTACGTTTTATACTGCGATTAGTTTAAGACTGACTAACAAATAAAGAAATCTTATCTTAGCTTACTGGCTGGCTTAAGAGAGTTTAAGAATGGCTGGCTTAAGAGCGTTTACCTTACGATATTTCATACAGAAGTCCTATCTTCCGAAATGACTGAACCGATTTTAATGTAACTTCATACGCATTTAAGCAGGATACATAGGTATAAAAAGTTACTAAAAACATTTTCGAAAAATAGTGCCATAGCTAAATGACCGATTATAAATTATCAAACAGAAATTTCCAATTATCTTTTTTTTAAGTTTTTCGAAAATGTTTTTTTTAGTCTTTTCGAAAATGTTTTTTTTATTAAGTTTAATTAAAATCGGTTCAGTCATTTCGGTAAATTAGGACTTGAGAGTTTATATGAAATGCCGTAAGGTGTAAACGCTCTTAACACAAAAGGTCTGTGAAGAAATATCAAATAGTATACCTAATAGTACACTCACATTTCGCCACTTAATACCCACTTTTTAATTTTCATGTAAAAGGGGCAAGCCTATTGCGATCAACCGGGCACAAATCCAGACTCCGTGATTACTGAGAAATTCTTGATGAAAAAACCCAAAAGCACTGCCCGAACCGGGAATCAAAAACAGGACCTCATGGTCAGCTGTCATAATTGCGACTACTCGACCAACAGGCAGTCAATAAATCAGGCTGGTGCTCGATGTTGCCTAAACGACTTGACAAAATTAGATAATGTTTATAATTCCAGGATTCTATACAGGGTGTAACGGAAATGGTAATGGAATGGTTTACATACTTAAGGGTGTGCTACTGACCAGGGATGTTACGGAGCTTCGACTCCGACTCCGTTAAGTCGGAACTTCCGATTATTATTACACCTTCGGTTCCGAATCTTTTAAATCGGAGGTCTTAATCGGAGGTCGAAGCATAACTACGTGCACTCTAACGTCGATTTTTAGATTCGATTCATTTAATTTAATTTGTTGTTTATTTGGAAACATGTCATTTTTTACTTTTATTGTCTAAGTAAATTTATTATTTTATAATCAAAACGAAACAAGGTTGATTTTTTGTTTTATTTATCCTTTAATAAAAAATCTCTCTCCTGCCACCACTTTTGACCCTGCCTCCGCCTCCGACTCCGACTCCGGTTCCGAGTCCGATAAATCAAATTTAAAAACTCCGACTCCGACTTCGGTTCCGATAAAATTACCTCCGTTACATCCGTGCTACAGACCGTCAAACTGAACATGTTTCCATCAGACAAACATCGTTATAGTGAAAAAAAATATCTGCTGCCTTATACAAAATTTCAATACCTAATCGTCCCAAATGTATGGGGAAGCTGATATTTTTTTCGCTATTACGATGTTTGTCCGATGGAGAAACATGTTCAGTGTGATGGTCTGTAGCACACCCTTATGTATGTATATACCCTTTCCGTTACACCCTGTATACTAACCAAAGTTAATATTATTTTATCTCAGATTTTTTTTTAATTTTTTAATTAAATAGATAGATAGCCGCTAACTGAGAGTCATGTTTAACTAATATTTCGAAAAAGACATGTAATTTGAAAAAGCCATTTTAAAATATACATTTAATTTATTCTTATAAGTACATTTATTTATAGTTATCGTCGGTTTTACAGTAGTTTACAGTAAATTATAATATTCGAGTTTTTAAAAATAACACATTAAGTTTTCGTAGCAACATTATCACAATTTTTTTTTTAGTTTATTTTATTTACATTTTAAGTACCATTAAGTTCAAATTATATAGTTCTATAGGTAATTTACACCAAATAAAAATAATTGGTGTCTGAAGTCATAGAGAAATGACATTTTTTTCAAGTATACACATTTTCTATTATTGTACTAGAGGATATTTCAAAATTAAGTGTCTAACAAGTGTTTTGTAAATCAATCACGACAAAATGGTGTCACAAATAGCACCAAGAATGGTTCAAATAATTGAAGTATAGTTGTACAAGGATCTTTTGGCGTGTGGTCAAAATCTGAACTAACACCACAATCTTATATTCTTAATCTCTTAAACTTTAATTTCAATAGTGTCCACTGTCATTGTTACTCATACGCCAAAAGATCCTTGAAATAGTTTGAAGAAGTATTCGAGATCTAACCATAAAAGACATTTTCAAAAATTCACTATTACATTTTTTAATTCACTTTTTCTGTACACTATGGTCATATACCATAAACAAAGTTCTGCTTATAGCCACTAAACGCTTGTTTACGTCCAATTGGCACTCAACACTGGGTTCACCACAAATTCTCACGTTTTGCACAGGATTCCAATATTTTTGCACAGGTCTCGGCCATTTTGCACAGGTTTTGGCCAATTTGCACATTAACCGAATAAAGTCTTAAGGTCTTCCTCGTAGAGGGCAATGACAAGCATAATGCCAATGCCAGTGGCAAGACCCATCAGCTGTAGTATGCACTGGCAAAGAGTGCCTTCTTTGCTGTGTGATGTACTTAGCTCTGGCATCTGAAGAAAAAAAAAGCTATGTGAAAAAAGGTATTTTACGGTCTGTATGGTGTCGGACGTAAAGATTAGCACCATCCCGTATCTTCCCGTGGGTGTCGTAAGAGGCGACTAAGGGACTTGTCAGAGAATGGGCAGCAGCGTTCTCTGTGCTTTTGTAACAACCGTACTGCGATCGCCAACCCGCCTGCCAAGCGTGGCGATTATGGCAAAACCCCCCAAAATGTCAATGTGGCTTTGGGGAGGCCTATGTCCAGCAGTGGACGTCTTTTGGGCTGAAATGATGATGTGAAAAAAGTATAATTTAAATAATCCGAAAACGAGACGATGAAAGATTTAATAGTCTCTTGATGTCTATTTATCGAGGTATTCAAGCTCCAAAATATTAACATTCTGGAAAAAATGACAGTGTGCACAATCAATCATGTAATAAGTTGCACAATGTACCGCTATGCTGCTGTATTAAATGCTAAGTTGCACAGTTAGTTTGCACCATATGTTTATAAACAATGCACAATCCATAGCCAAACAGTCCAATCACGTGGCACAGCACATAGCTATATACTTACCATACTGACTGGGTTATGGAGGAGATAGGCAGTTACGTTTAGACTGGTAACCAACCCCAACTAAATTGGGAAAAGGCTAGACAGTTGATGACATAACATATGGACTACCACGATATACAGAGACCTGTCAGGTTTACTTTAAAATTACCTTGCACAATTAGCTGCCAGATTTCACTACTATCTGCCAGATATCACAACTAGCTGCCAGATTCCACACTTTGATGCCACATAGCACAATTAGCTACCATATTGCACAATTCACTCCCAGATTGCACAATCGCCACCCAAATCGCACAATTACCTGTCAAATTGCACAATCCCCAACCTCATTGCACAATCCACCCCCAGATAATACGTGGCCCTACAACCATCTCCCAACGTACCATATCAACGAGCGCGATGTACAGGAACATGCCCGCCGCGGCCGCGAACAGCCAGCGCGTGGCAGAGGGCGCGTGTCCCGCTAGCACGCCGCACACCATGCCCAGAAGGCACAGCCCTGAAGATAGGATGTTGTAGCACACCGCGCGCTTCACTGACATTCCCGCTTTTAGGAGGACTGCGAAGTCACCTGGAGGAGGGAGGGAAGATGGGAATTAGATTCGATAGAGAGTTATACTTAATCATTAAAATCATCAATACTACCCTCAAAGCTCAGTTAACCCCAGCATCAGCCTATAATGTTCCCACTGCTGGGACACAGGCCTCCTCTCTATGAAGAGGGAGTGGGCTGTAATCCAGCACGCAGGCCCAGTGCGGGTTGGTAGATGTCACATGTCTTCGAATTTTTAGTTCTAGGACATGTGGGTTTCCTCGGGTTGAATGAATGATTTTAATGATTATGACTCTCTGTCTCTGTACACCCATATTTGTTAGGATCGCGAAGCAAATTGCAAAAACCGTAAGAAAATTCGAATTTCGCGGGTTAAAGCCGGTTATTCACGAAAAACCGGTACTCCAGTTTGACATTGGCATTAAAAACTGGCACGTGACAAGTGTACCATTGATCTACATAGACAACAGAATTTATGGGACTAGACACAATAATAAAAATAAATTAAAGTACGGTTTTCATAATTTATAGTACTAGTTTTAGATAACACATTATGACGGTCGAAGAAAAATATATTTACAATTAATACCATAATGATAATGACTGAAGTCTGAAAATTAATGTAATTTATATTTATTAAGGAAATTTCCAAACGCCTAGTTGACGCTTCCCGTGGCCCAAGGGCTGGCTTTTACTTTGGCCAGAGGGTAAGTATTGCCATACAACGTGACAATGCTGCCAGTCTCTTGGGCACATTACCAGCTGACAGCGTTGAGGAGGAGTTTTTTGACGCCCGTTTATAGTTAACAATATAGTTTAAACTAATAAATTAAATAACTAAAATAACAATTTATTTTAGTTATTTAATTTATTAGTTTAATCCTTGTAAAGTATATAATTGTTATTTAAATTTATATTTTCCATCAATTCAAGGTCAAGTTAAAGTTTTTACTTGAGTTAAGTAAAGCAAACATTTTTATGAATTAGACAAGAATTTTAATGAACTAAGAACCATCAAAGAATGTTAAGGTAAGAATTCTAACTTTTGACAGTTCTTCGTCATCATCAGCCTATAATGTTTCCACTGCTGGGACACAGGCCTCCTCTCAATGAGAGGTATTGAGCTTTAATCCGCCACGCGGGCCCAGTGCGGGTTGGTAGATGTCACATGTCTTCGAATTTTTAGTTCTAGGACATGCCGGTTTTCTCATGGTGTTTTCCTTCACCGTTTTAGAGGGCAGCGGTGATGAAATAAATTGCACAAAGTAATACGCCTGCCTGGTTTCGAACCCACGGCTTATTGCTCGTAAGTCGGGGCTGCCACCACAGGGCCACCGCTGCTCTTCTTCTGACAGTTCTTACTTTAAGCAAATGCTAATCTACAGGATAATAATCATATCACAAATAATAACTTTAACTCAAGTACCTAATCACTTTGACTTTTTAATAGATAAATGTCAGAATGAATGAGTGCGTTTCTACTACAGCAGAGAGTGAAGTAGAGAGAGATTAGTCTATTCCCGCTCAGCAGTTTTTTTTATGTTTTTGACCTAACGATTTTTTTCTAATATCGACGTATCCTAGGTTTAATGGGAAAAATACCTTCGACGAAGCCGAAAGGCACTGTCTGGTTCTTCCCGTCATTGGGATCATATTTATGTTCTAGATGATACCTTTCCATTACGGAGATAATGATAATTGCCAATGCAATTGATTAATTAGTTCCAAGATTTTTAATAATTTTAATTTGATTTTTTCATTTAAAGTAAAGTTACTTTAAACACTTAACTGAACTTTACTTAACTTTAAATACCTCCATGGCCCCTGTACTATTCAAGATGACAATTTTGTAAAGGCTTTTGACATAAATTTAACACTCAATAACATACCTAATTCATGTGGCAGCTCATGGCACAACACTGCTATGGCTGTGGAGAATCCACCCGCTATGCTTGAAGCGAACGCGGCACCTGGAAACAGAAGATTAGCATGTCAGTACGTATAGTCGAAGAGCTGGTGGCTAAATGGATAACAGCCGCTCGGGACGATCTTTAGGTTAAGCGCTTGCCTAGGTTGGTCTGTGGAAGAGTGACCGCCCATTCCATACAGAGTATCCTCCGTGTCTCGGAAAGCACGCTAAGCCGTTGGTTCCGGCTATCATTTGTAGATCTTTGGCAGTCGTTACAGGTAGTCAGTGGCCCGAAAGTCTGACAACCAGTGTTAGCAAGGGGTATCGTAGTACCCAGTACTAGCTGGGTTGTGGAGATCAGATAGGCAGTCGCTCCATGAAAAATTCTGATATTCAGCTGTATCCGGTTAGACTGGAAGCCGACCCCAACACAGTTGAGAAAGGCAGATCATCATCGTCTGCCTAGCTTTTTCCCAAACAATCTTGAGCGACTGCCTATCTGATGAGATAGGCAGTCGCTCCATGTAAAATACTGACATTCAGCTGCATCCGGGTAGACTGGAAGCCGACCCCAACATAGTAGAGAAAAGGCTAGGCAGATGATGAGGGGCAGACTGGATACGTAGAACGAAGGTTTCGTGGCGCACCTTTGCAGAAGCCTATGTCCAGTAACTGGTAGGCTAGGTTTAATAGACTGAACAGCATATTGAAGCACTTACCTATAGCCATGCCGTCCGTGAAGTTGTGCAGGCCATCGCCCATGATGACCATCCACGCGACCGACGCTATAGAAGACGGCGGCGCGTGCACATGCCCGTGTGCATGCGAGTGGCCGTGATGTGCGCGCGAGTGCTCCCTGCAGAGTAACGGATTTAGTTAGGAAGATCAAGTTTTCATACTTGGCAGTAGGTCCGCAAGACTTACATGGTAAGATCCAGAAGTTTCCAGCTTCAATGATAAAATTGAGGATTAATATCCAAAGAAAAACGGAGTGAAATAAAGGAAGATTATCTATGATCTATATATAACTTTTTACTGTGAGTAACTAGAGTAAACTTCAGTGATTTAGCGGCACATGATAGTTTTTTTTAAATTCTGTATGGTGTCGGACGTAAAGAATAGCGCCATCCCATATCTTCCCGTGGGTGTCGTAAGAGGCGACTAAGGGACTTGCCAGAGAATGTGCAGCAGCGTTCTCTGTGCTTTTGCAACAACCGTACTGCGATCGCCAACCCGCCTGCCAAGCGTAGCGATTATGGCAAAACCCCACTTTTTGGAGGCCTATGGCCAACAGTGGACGTCTTTCGGCTGAAATGATGATGATGATGATAGTTTTGTATCTCTGATTTATCTAATGTCCGTGGGCCGAAAACTTTTGAACCTACGTGATAGGTTTAATGCTGTTAATGAGCTTTCTTCCTATGTCTTCTTGCAGTACTGTTTACAAGAATTTTGATAATAATTGCCTCCAGTATACAACCGAGATATTAAATCTATCAAACTAAAACAAATCCATCCACTTAATGATTTGATAGACTAGTGCTGTGACCGTCCCGTCGGACTGCCAAGTCGCTCTCAAGTTCGAACCCAAGACAAGCACCTCTAATCTTCCGGATTCATGTGCGTATTGTATAATCATCACTTGCTTCGGTGAAGGAAAACATCGTGAGGAAACCAGCATAACCGAGAGATATTTCGCGACGGCTTGTAAAGCCAAGTCAGAGGCCCATAGGCGAAATAAAAATTCTGGACACCAGGTTAAGCACTATCCACACGATAAAGGAAGAAGACCCTGATTTTGTCGAGATCAAGAAGCTCCGCGATACCACTCTATCTACTGTCAAAAATGTATTTGTTCAATGAGACATAGAAAACAATAGTAAACTCACCTTAGTATCACAGTATAACTGTCCCCATCCTTCAGATCCTTAACTCCATCTTCCTTATGTTTAATATTATTCATCTCCACAACCGCCGTCTGCGACTCAGCCTTCAGCAACCAATCCTTGGCTGTAGGCTCCTCCTTACCCTCAGCATTGAGGGCATTCGAAGACACCACACTCACAGAGTTATTGTGCTTCTTCCCATGCTTCGGACTTGATGGTATACCATCCCTTAAGTGATGGTCATCATGGGTGTCCGTATCAATTTCATCATAGCAGTAAGGGTATTCAGAATACTTGTGCTTGCACGTTTTCGTAGTAGGATCTCCTTTTTCGTCTCTTTTAAAGATTTTCATGAGAGTGTTTGAAGAGTTTTCAGCTTTTGAGCCTCCGGAACAGCCCATAACGGACTCGTCTTTGAGTACGCGGACTCTTGTGGGGAGTTTGTCTTCCTCAAGCTTCTGACGACGTTTCCTCCACTCGACGACTACCGTTAATCCCTTTTCAGTGAAGTAGAAGAACACTACTCCTAACATAGCTGCGAGTCCCTTCCACATCCCATCATCATGAGCCGCTCGTATTTCTACCTCAGTTTGTCCATGACTATGACCGTGGTCATGGTCTGGACTCATCGCATGAGGCATTAGATGCAGTAAAGCATCCCCACATAGCGTTCCAACTGCCAACGCTACTAAGAACTGCAGTAAATGA
This sequence comes from Cerastis rubricosa, assembly GCA_949152445.1. Taxonomy (NCBI): domain Eukaryota; kingdom Metazoa; phylum Arthropoda; class Insecta; order Lepidoptera; family Noctuidae; genus Cerastis; species Cerastis rubricosa. The sequence continues at coordinate 3,204,431 of OX424550.1, read as the reverse complement.
TTATAGTACGTTTTATGCATGATAGGAATGACTGCAACTCCTAGTAGACCACAAGCACTGATCGCAAATATACACAAAGACGAGTATAACCAAACAGCGTACATATTTTTCATGTACGCCATTTCTTGTGGGACATGTGCGGGTACATTCTGGGGTACTTCCGATCTTCTCCCTATACTTGTTTCTTTGACGCATCCAGTGCGTTCTATGGATGTGTTGGCTAGCATTTGGTATAGGAGTATAGGACATACTGATTGGAGTGTGGACTCTGTGATGACCATGTCTGATTCGTGATTGTGGCTGTGGTCCGTGTGTTCTGTGTGGTGGTCGTGGGCTGGTTTTAATCGTGTGTTCACTGTTGTGATTAGGTCTGAGCTGTTCATACACTGGAAAGAAGGTATAAAAGACATGAATTAATATTAAGATTTGGGAGACGAAAGGATTTAGGATCGTTTGCACCACAACTAACTAAATGCCGTGGTTTTGGCTGTTTCTGCCAATAGTGTGAAGATGACGAAGATATATTATTACGCGTTATGTGAGTTATGGTGCCAGTGAATCTTAGAACAACACTTTGGAGTTTAGCAAAACAGCTAGAAACAGCTATATTCAGATTCTGATAATGAAAAATGCACGATAGCCACAGTATCAGAGGAATCTACTGTCTTCATCAGTTTGGAAAAATGCTTCAACAATTTAAGCTTTCTTTCGCGGTCTACCAGCCGTCCCCGTTAAGGTTTCCAACATAACATCACGCCTGTTACTACCGAAAGGTCAGGCAGAGGAGTACCTAATAGTACACCCACATTTCAACAGTTATGTTAAAGCCCCATGTAATAGGAGGGCCACCCTAAAGCCATCTACCGAGGGTTTCCAAATGGGGAACACAAATAAAAAAAAAATAACAAAAGTACTCACATTAACAACTTCATCTTTAACATTCTTTCCATAGACATAGGTTCTGCTCTCACTATTCTCCCCCCCTTCCACCAGCTTATGAAGATCCAACTCCTCAAGCATCTTATTAAACCCCGTCAGATTCATCGTACTATTCGAATCGCCGTACAATTTAAAAATCTGCGTGACGTATGTATCAGGGTTGACCTTGACTTCCCTCTTCCCTTTTGCTTGCCTTATCTTGTGTAATTTTCTAATAGGACCTTTTCTCTCTTCATCTAAGTCTATATTTAAGTGGTCAACATCGTTTATATTTGCGTCGTAAGTTAAAACGCCGTCGGGCTGTGTCTCTAAGTGTGAGCCGCAGGAGTGAGCTGCACACAGCAGGCAGAACATGCACACTGTCACTATATGTCGTGCCATGGTTATGCTTAGACTAAATATGATTGGCTTATATTATAGTATAAGGCTAATCCATTTGTTGTGTAGCGGTGTTTGGTTGGCTGCTGCAGATCTGTGGAAAAAGAGAAAGAGGTTATTAGTTACGTCATTCTTATTTTCACCTGCCTAGCCTTTTCCCGACTATGTTTGTGTTGGTTTCCAGTCTTACCGGAAGCAGCCATCGACAAAGTGTTACGCAAGTTGGTGGGTTTATGAAATTTTACAAAATTTTTGGTCCAAAATAAATGATTTATTTATTTTATTTAGCTGAATACCAGTATTTTACATGGAGCGAGTGCTTATCTGACGTCCACAGCCCCGTTAGTATTGGGTAATATGATATCTCTTAAGAGGGGACTCTAGTCCCGAGGTATTTGAAGAATAGGTATTTGAAGAAACTATTGCCGTCGCGCTGCGCCCGACCAAGCCCCCGTGCGAAAGTGCGAAAGGTACAACTACAGCTCAGACTGATTTTACCTACAAAAATCTAGACCAAAAGACGTTTTGTATTAAGCTGTTTTCTTCTAAAAACTAAACTGAACTAAATAATTCTTATATCAAAATTTAGAGGAAAAGTATATCTATGCTTCTATTATTTTCTTTTTTATTAAAAACTTATCTAATTTGTCTGATAGTCGTCTGCACATGGCGGTAAAAACGGGCTTTTTTCGGGTTTTTGGATTGTCATAATTCTTTTAGTGATTATGTGTGAAAAAAGGAAATGACAGGGGCATGTATTAATAAGACCTAGATTTTTTTGAAAAAAATCATTGCTCTAGGCGCATTATCCACCAAGAAAACAGCGGAATACGTTTGTATGGCGAAAGGCCCACGAGAGATCCCTCTTAAGACTAGATGTCATAATTTCGGGCTACTGACGACGAAGGTACAGATGCAGTTGATGTTATTTATTGACCATTTTACGAAAGACTTTTAGTACTATTATGACTTTACCAATGTGGCCATTTCAGGCCCCATGATAAGCAAACGTTGCGTCTATCATATGGTTTAAACATTGAGCAAAAAATGTAAAACCAGTTAGTTGAAACCAGAACCTAGACACTAGAATATCAAAAGACCTATTCATTGACGTGTAAAAGTGTTTGTAAAAACCTACTTGCAAAATAAACATCATTTATCATTTTCCAGAATTTTTAATTAAAAAAGTAACACTTACAATTCAGTACCAAAATGACGAATAAATATAAAATATAGAAATTCCCACTGAGCACAATAAACAACTCTAACACTCACTAAAACAGATAATTTTATGAAAACGAATGTGAAAAAATTCCAAATATATACCGAAAACTATTATCCAAAACTTCAAGGGTAGAATTAACGACATGTTTATATTAAAGAAAAGTTAATTATGTTGATAAAAACTTGTGTTTTTTGGATACTTCAAATTTTTAACCATTAATTTGGGTGAGCCATGTTTTTGGTCTGTGTTATCTTTAGATTTATGTTGTAGTTTTTGGGTTATTAGGTCATAGAGGTGGGGATGCAGCAACCTAGGGCTAATTAGAAGTTATAAGACTCTGCTGCACCCGTGGCTTCAGTCACATAACCTAACGGCTGTTCAGTTATTGTATGGAAGAAGACATTTTTGGCTAAATGATTCGTTGATCTAAAGTTATGTTTATAATATTAAAATAACCGCTTTTTACTACATGCATATTGAATGGGTACATTTATCAACTTTTTTGTTTTTAATTTTTGTCTTTCTGTCTGTTTGTTTGTTCCGGTTAATCTCTTAAACCGCTGGACCGATTTAGACGAGAGTTTCACTGGCAGATAGCTGATGTAATAAGGAGTAACTAAGGCTAATACTTTTTAAGAAAAATTCTACAATTAAAATAAAACTGCAAATACGAAAAATAAACTAAATAACTTTTTTGTTAACAATCATAAAAAGAAAAACAAAGATACGAATTGAGAACCTCCTCCTTTTTTAGAAGTCGGTCAAAAACAGTTAAAGTCCTCTTTGGCCCGATGAATCAACCCAGTTGATACTGAATTGACGTAAAAACAAAATTTATGTCTATTGGATAGTTTTTTCGGCTTTGCGACTTAACCTTGTACTAGATAGTTATTGTGGGATGTTTGTTCCGTTTACGACTTGTTAATAGTTCCTTTTATTTGTTTATTTGTATCAGTTTCCGGTTTTTAGGGTTCCGTACCCAAAGGGTCAAACGGGACCCTATTACTGAGACTTCGCTGTCCGTCCGTCCGTCTGTCACCAGGCTGTATCTCATGAACCGTGATAGTTAGCCAGTAGAAATTTCTACAGATTATGTATTTCTGTTGCTGCTAAAAACAGAATAAAATAAATATTTAAGGGGGGTTCCCATACAAAAAAGTTATTTTTTTGCTCGTTTTTCTAAATAGTGGTACGGAACCCTTCGTGCGCGAGTCCGACTCGCACTTGGCCGGTTTTTTCAATCCCTTTTTCATCAGATTTTTTTTGGTTGTATGTTAAAAGAGTCACCTTCTCAGTCGGAGTTATGAAGGGCTAGAAGAGATAAGGCTAGGACCTTAGGAAGTCGTAAAATTAAACTAAGAGATTAAACGAAGACTAACACCAACTGATAACTTTGTTTATTTGTTGATTTTAAAACACTTCAAATTAATTTCATCTAATCCCACACGTTTTGTGAGTGTTTGCAATCGCAACTGCTGAGTTTGAGGTCCTTGGTTCGATTCCCGGATCGGCAAATTGTTATTGAGTTCTACCATCAGGATTTTCTCAGTACAGCCACGGAGTCTGGATTTGTTTTGAAGCAATGGGCTCGCCCCCTATTACATGGGATGTTAACATAACTAGAGAAATGTGGATTGTACAATGTGTGTGGAATGTGAAAAATATCGCAATGACGACGGGGAGAACAAGTGCTTTTTGACTTCGTTAAGGATCTATTAAACCCTATATAGATATTTTTTTTATACTCATTCAATTTTATCACAAGCTGATAGGGGGTCCATATTGGCTCACCTAAATTTCTTTACCCGAAATTTTTCTTCCTAACGATTTGTAATCCGAATGATCATTCTTCCTAAAATTTTTCATCCTAAAGTTTTCATTCATACTATTTGTAGTACTACCGGCGATGTTCATAACACTCATGTTTCCGAAAATTGTAATTAATAATATCATTAATCTAAATAATTTAAACTCCTACTGTTTTTTATCATAACGCTTTTATCCCTAAACATAATTACCATAATATTTTCACTGATACTCAGATAGAAACATTTACCAAGTGTAATAAAAATATATGTGGGTAGAATATATTTATAGTTTTAATTTGGGTGGGGATTAGGTCAGAGTGTCGTATTGGGGGCACTATTAAAAAAAAATTTTGCGACCAATTTCGAGGTAGCGCTCGCCGGCCGCTGCCGCGGCACCGCTCGCTTCGCTCGCTCGGCTCGCGCGTAGTTGGTCACAGTTCTAACCTAACCTAACCCATGGATATCTTTCCAGGTACACACCGCAATAAATAAAAAAGTAAAAGTTACGCATAATCAATGTATGTAATACTGATTATTATGAATAAAAAGAAATCTAAACAAAAAAGATATGACTTTGAATAATAGTGTAAAAGATGGTTATGTTGAGAAAATATAGGAAAACAAATAAAAGTGTAATAGATGTTTATTGCTACTGACATTATGAAGTTGAATGCTTCGGAATTATGAACATTAGAGACAGAGTAGTTAGGAATTGCGATTGTTAGGATAAAAAATGTTAGGAAGAACATTTTCGGATTTCCAATTATCGGAGTTGAAAATTTAGGTGAACTTTGGCGCACCCGCTGATAGGCCATAGGCGCGCGCGCACGAATTTCATACGGCTGCTGTTGTATTATTGTGATAAAAGTGAAAAGTAAGAAAACATTTTTCTTTGGGAAATTTTGTTATCATGAGTATAATCACGTGTTTATGTAGGTATCGGTTACTAATTACCAGTCACCCTATATACACAAACCAGGTTTAAGTTACACCATTTATTTATTTATTTATGTACACACAAAATTCTTAAAAGGACGGTACATTAAGACCATTACTCAAGTCTTAAAACTATTTTTACTTACAAAACAAATCTCTCAGCCAAAACTAAGTATTACAACATTTTGGCTTAAAACAACCATTATCTTATGCACAATGGTCTCAATTCGCATGCAGTTTAACTACGCTACAGTATCAAACTACACAAACATCTTATGGCAAGCTGCCAGCGAATTACGACGTTTTTGACAAAATTTTTACGTTGATAGCAAAGATTTTGCGGGAATCGAATATTGAAGAGAATTTGTGTCCGTTGATTTTTATTGATAAGTTTGTTTTTTATATTTGGCCAACTCTTGAAAGATAGAATTGAATTTCTATGGATTTATTGAATAATGAGTGAAAACGAACTTTATTTCAATGGCACTTGGGTTTGCTTATTCTTGTAAAGAATACTTAAATTAGTCACATATTTCAGTAAATTGCTGATGAAAAGATAACGCAACATATTTTTTTTTTTATCATAAGGCAAATAGTATTTTTTTTTTTAATAAACATGGTTTCTTAATTATGTGTCCCAATAGTGATGTATAGAATCATGGTGCAAGCATCATTCTGTCTTTGTCATATTCAAATGATTGACAAATAGAGAACGATGTTTTAAATTCGATCAACGGTACCTATAGTCCTTTCACAATTTATTTAACCTTTAGAACATTTGTTTTAATAAATAAACTTGGAAAGGACAATAAAGACATTTCGTGATTTGCACAACAACATCACACAACCCAGTACACCACACATCATCATACAATTTAAATAGGACCTATACGCTCGGTACAAAGTCGAACCTATCAAATTATCGCCATGGATACTTACCGAAGCAGAAGCGATTCGCCACAATTGTATGCAAAAACGTGTTTAACTTCAATGGCTGATGTTTTATTTAAAACTTATAAATTACTAGCTGTCCCGCGCAACTTCGTCTGCGTCACATTTTCCCCTGCGACTACAAATAATTGAGATGTAACTTACATCTCAATTATTTATAGTCGACGAAAGATAGGATAACTTACATCATGTAAGTTATCCTATCTTTCAAGTTGGATCAAACTGCACACGGTGTGCAAATTTGATTAAAATCGGTTAAGTAGTTTAGGAGTCCATCCCGGACAAACAATTTATATATATACAGGGTGTAACGGAAAGGGTATATACATACTTAAGGGTATGCTTCAGACCATCAAACTGAACACGTTTCTCAAAAAACAAGCATCGTAATAACGAAAAAATTATCGGCTGCCCCATACAAAATTTCTTTGTGGAGAAACATGTTCAGTTTGATGGTCTGTAGCACACCGTTAAGTATGTATATACCCTTTCCGTTACACCCTGTATAGATAGATAGATATTAACTCTTTTTGACAGACGGGATAATATTACTGATTACTGACTGGATGGGATTCTCTAGGAAAATATACTACGACTTTATTGGTGACTAGCTGTGGTCGTGGTTAAATATCTAATGAAATAAGAAACCGGCCCCTAATAACAAGTATTTGCTCGTAATATTGCAACATATCTTATCTAAAAACTAGCTTACTATAACACGACAACAATTATTCCAACCTCTCGAACATTCGCACAGTAACATGACAAGACACACTCTTACTGGCCGTCACAATATAGATTGAAAAATGCTTGTTAAATGATGCATTTTCCGGTTCAGCAGTTTTGAGCTCAGGAGTATTCGGGCAGTAGGTAATAAGACAACACGCACACTACGGACTGGCCGTCTAAATAATAAAGACATGTGCGCACGCGCAAGTTCAAGGCGAAGAAAGTGATCTACATTACGATTTTTATTACATTATACATGCGTAGACTTTACGTCACTTGTGAAAAAAAAAGTGACTATGCGATGCACGTCTCGAAAAAAATTTAGTTTTTTTTTATATAGATATTTTTTTTATACTCATTCAATTTTATCACAAGCTGATAGGGGGTCCATATTGGCTCACCTAAATTTCTTTACCCGAAATTTTTCTTCCTAACGATTTGTAATCCGAATGATCATTCTTCCTAAAATTTTTCATCCTAAAGTTTTCATTCATACTATTTGTAGTACTACCGGCGATGTTCATAACACTCATGTTTCCGAAAATTGTAATTAATAATATCATTAATCTAAATAATTTAAACTCCTACTGTTTTTTATCATAACGCTTTTATCCCTAAACATAATTACCATAATATTTTCACTGATACTCAGATAGAAACATTTACCAAGTGTAATAAAAATATATGTGGGTAGAATATATTTATAGTTTTAATTTGGGTGGGGATTAGGTCAGAGTGTCGTATTGGGGGCACTATTAAAAAAAAAATTTGCGACCAATTTCGAGGTAGAAATTTTAGTATTATTAGAGTAAAGATTTTGCGGGAATCGAATATTGAAGAGAATTTGTGTCCGTTGATTTTTATTGATAAGTTTGTTTTTTATATTTGGCCAACTCTTGAAAGATAGAATTGAATTTCTATGGATTTATTGAATAATGAGTGAAAACGAACTTTATTTCAATGGCACTTGGGTTTGCTTATTCTTGTAAAGAATACTTAAATTAGTCACATATTTCAGTAAATTGCTGATGAAAAGATAACGCAACATATTTTTTTTTTTATCATAAGGCAAATAGTATTTTTTTTTTTAATAAACATGGTTTCTTAATTATGTGTCCCAATAGTGATGTATAGAATCATGGTGCAAGCATCATTCTGTCTTTGTCATATTCAAATGATTGACAAATAGAGAACGATGTTTTAAATTCGATCAACGGTACCTATAGTCCTTTCACAATTTATTTAACCTTTAGAACATTTGTTTTAATAAATAAACTTGGAAAGGACAATAAAGACATTTCGTGATTTGCACAACAACATCACACAACCCAGTACACCACACATCATCATACAATTTAAATAGGACCTATACGCTCGGTACAAAGTCGAACCTATCAAATTATCGCCATGGATACTTACCGAAGCAGAAGCGATTCGCCACAATTGTATGCAAAAACGTGTTTAACTTCAATGGCTGATGTTTTATTTAAAACTTATAAATTACTAGCTGTCCCGCGCAACTTCGTCTGCGTCACATTTTCCCCTGCGACTACAAATAATTGAGATGTAACTTACATCTCAATTATTTATAGTCGACGAAAGATAGGATAACTTACATCATGTAAGTTATCCTATCTTTCAAGTTGGATCAAACTGCACACGGTGTGCAAATTTGATTAAAATCGGTTAAGTAGTTTAGGAGTCCATCCCGGACAAACAATTTATATATATACAGGGTGTAACGGAAAGGGTATATACATACTTAAGGGTATGCTTCAGACCATCAAACTGAACACGTTTCTCAAAAAACAAGCATCGTAATAACGAAAAAATTATCGGCTGCCACATACAAAATTTCTTTGTGGAGAAACATGTTCAGTTTGATGGTCTGTAGCACACCGTTAAGTATGTATATACCCTTTCCGTTACACCCTGTATAGATAGATAGATATTAACTCTTTTTGACAGACGGGATAATATTACTGATTACTGACTGGATGGGATTCTCTAGGAAAATATACTACGACTTTATTGGTGACTAGCTGTGGTCGTGGTTAAATATCTAATGAAATAAGAAACCGGCCCCTAATAACAAGTATTTGCTCGTAATATTGCAACATATCTTATCTAAAAACTAGCTTACTATAACACGACAACAATTATTCCAACCTCTCGAACATTCGCACAGTAACATGACAAGACACACTCTTACTGGCCGTCACAATATAGATTGAAAAATGCTTGTTAAATGATGCATTTTCCGGTTCAGCAGTTTTGAGCTCAGGAGTATTCGGGCAGTAGGTAATAAGACAACACGCACACTACGGACTGGCCGTCTAAATAATAAAGACATGTGCGCACGCGCAAGTTCAAGGCGAAGAAAGTGATCTACATTACGATTTTTATTACATTATACATGCGTAGACTTTACGTCACTTGTGAAAAAAAAACTGACTATGCGATGCACGTCTCGAAAAAAATTTAGTTTTCTTGTGTGTTTTCAGTATCAGTTTGTTGATAAAAATACAAATTGGGGCTGTACCGGTAACGAATATGTATAATCTTTGAAATAATAAAACTACTTCTTTTTTGGGACAAGCCCGCCATTCTATTCTGACACAATAGTGGCAAATCCGAGAAAAACACCAAGAAATGGAGCTCAAAGATTCAATAAAATTCTGCAACTCAACGAGGAGCTTGTAGCTAATAAGAGCCACTCGAATCAATTTCCAGGTTAAGCCGTGCTTGCCTAGCTTGGTGGATGGGTGACCACCCATTACACATCGAGTTTCGGAGAGCACGTTAAGCCGTTGGTCCCGACTGTCATTTGTAGATCTTTGATAGTCGTTACAGATAGTCAGTGGCCCGAAAGTCTGACAACCAGTATCACCAAGGGGTATCGTATTTCCTAATACTAACTGGGTTGTGGAGGATAGATAGGCATTCGCTCCATGTAAAATACTAGTATTCAGCTGCATACGATGAGACTGGAAGCCGACCCCAACATAGTTAGGAAAGGCTAGGCAGATAATAACAATACTACAAGTACACTAGATGGCAAGCTTTTAACGCACGCAACACCAGAAGCATCGCAGACTCGTTTTAGACTCCCGGAAGACCTCCTACACAAACAGCTCTGCTGCTTTCAAAATTATAGGTAGCTAGACTGATAATCGTTATGATGACGTCACTATTGCGGTCACCAATCAATTTCTAGGCCTTGTAGAACGTACGTGCAGTCACGTGAAAGTGTTCTACATACTGATTTGTTGGTAAATAAAGCATGATTCGGTTGGTAACGAATAAGAATATTATTATTTTCAGAGAGCAAACGGATGTGAGTTGTATCGTTTTGTTTTATAAGACTTATCATCATCATCATCATCAGCAGCCTGCAGGAGTCAGCTGTTGGACATAGGCAACTCCAAGTACACGTCAATCAGTTCGATTCTCGGCCACTTTCTCTCTAGTTCTATAGTAGTTCTTTCTATCTAGTTGCTACCAGCCAGCCTCCTCATTATTCTGGATTAAATGCAACTGATTTTATCGGGACTAAACGTACATTTTCGAGCTCAACCGAAATCATGAATTTCGAGCGTATGTAAGCGTTTGCATAGAGATAATTTATTTATTCACCAATAATTAAACATAACTTTATCCAAAACAAGGTAGGTTACGTTTAAATAAAATAAAAAATGTTTTTTAAACATAATTTATATTATAAGACATATCAATTACCCAAATAGAATAATCTGTCCCTATTAGGGACAGATTACAACGAGCGTTGACATAAAATATGTTCTTTTCTCTATCTACTTTTCTCTAACTAAAATAAAATAAAAATGTTACCAGCAGTTAAAAACAAAACACAATTTTAGCAAAGCTCCTAAAACAGATAACGAAAAATCAAGAATTTTACAGCAGTTTTTTTACCCTAATACGACGAAGCAAAAACGAGGGTTATGATTTTAGCTGGTATGTATTTTTTCAATCATAATAATCGAATTTTGACAGGTTGATTACCCTTTTTATCGAGAAAACAAACGTACCTACCGGCAAATTCAACAAAAAAGTAAAATAAACTGATCAGACAGCTATAAATTGAGGTTTTTACGGTCAAGGCCAAATTTTATTTATTCATTGCTACCACCCAAGGGTAGGGATGATACATGAGGGTATATTTAGGAGTTCAAAGTCATGGCAAATCGATTTTAAGCCACACGACACGGAATAAGGAAGTAATCTTTTTTTAGAAGTTTAAAAAGCAGACATCTAAGAACGTAGATACCGAAATAAGTAAGCAGGATATTCATTATTCACTGCCTGCCTTTTCCAAACTTTGTTGGGGTCGGCTTCCAGCCTAACCGGAAAAGGTCTGAATAGCAGTATTTAACAAGGAGTGACTGCCTATCTGACCTATACAACCCAGGGTATATTTGCTAGATGCTTATCCGAAACCAGTCTCAATATAACACACTTACATTAAGCCAGAAACATCATAGAATCACGTAGTTATTCCCTATTTGGGACAAGCCTTTTGCCATCAATCGGGCACAAATTCAGACACCGGGATATTATCAAGAAATTTCTGATGGAAAATAGGCAACAACTCCAGACGTTTACCTCAACAAGGATCCTCAATACGTCCTATATTACGAAGTCCAATTCCAACGGACATAAGTACACAGCCAGACATTTAACTTACATATTAATACAGACACTACGTACATATTAATATAAAATGAATTTCTACGGCCTTGGGCTGCCCCAAAAATAGTCCATACATAAATAACAGCTATCGATTGAGCGCTTCACTTCGAATTTTATGGCTAGACGAGGAAAAGTAATGGTGTGGTAATTGTGCATTAAATGCTACTACCGTGGCATTTGAAATGGAGATAGTTGGACTGGAATAAAATCCACAGCCCATTCCTTTTCATACAGAGGAGTCCCAAAAGTGGGAACGTTATAGTCTGGTTATAATTTGCCATGACACGGGAACGAATGTAGAATTCGGACTGCTATTGAGAGATTCTGGCAAGAGGTCGAGTCGATTTTCATCCTGGTGTTGCACAAGACTCATTTATAACAAAAAGCATATCTTGGCAAGATCCTACGCGAAATTTCTCCCAAAACACCTGAATTTCTACGAAGGAAAGAAAACCTAGTTTGTTCTTTTATTTATTTTTCACCAAGGGCTGTTGAGATTGAGATGGTGCGGGGAAAGAGTATCTGGAAGGATTCGAGGGACGGCCCAAGGCCCAAGCCAAAATTTTTACAGAAATTACTAGACTTAACAGAAAAAAACCACAGTTCATATATTACCTCAATTTCTTCCTACTCCATGCTTGGTATTTAAGTAAACCTTGAGGGTTTGGGGCGTTAGAAATAAACGCCGCGATATCTCCGACTAGAACTTGTGTTTCATTCGTATTATGTAGGTTTTGTATGGTCTAATAAATTTTATGCAGTTTGATAAATATGGCGATATGTCAATATGTTATAATCATTTATTGCTATGAAATTTTCCAGTGGGGAGTGTGACAGCACGGCATTTCCTTTGGATGCATAAGGTGAATTGTTATAGTATTAATGGAGGTGCGTATGTGCTAAACCGTTTTAGCTGATGGATGGGTAACCAATTGTCCTCGTGTCCTCCAAAGTGACCTCGGAAAACGCGTAAAGCCGTCGGTCACGGCTGTCGATTGCAGATCTTTGACAGTCGTTACAGGTAATGAGTAGCCCGAAAGTCTGACAACCAGTCTTACCAAGAGGTATACCCAGTATTACCCAGTACTAACTGGGCTCTGGAGGTCAGACAGGCAGTCAATATATGTTAGATACCGATATTCAACTGCATCCGGTTAGACTAGAAGTCGACCTCAATATATTTGGGAAAAGGCAGTCAGATGATGAAAACTTTGCCTTTCAGTGCCTGACAGATCTACCCAAACTCCTCCAAGCCATCATTTATTCAAAGAAACATTCTTATTTACACGTAACTAGAATACATAATAGCTTATACTGTGACGTAAACATTACGAATCTCTCGAGGCCTTGGACGATGTCGCGCTTGCCTAATTCGAGGCGCCTTGAACTCGGTCGGACTGTCCTGTACGGTCAATCGCATTTCAATGGTAAGTTTTGTGCCAAAACCAACCTTATGATCAAGAAGCAAATGGTGCTGTTTATTTCTAAATTAGATTTGAGATTCATTGCATAATTTTTATGAATGTTCTGGTAGACATCGATACAGGACTACTATATTTCATGCAGTCATCATCTGCGTCGCCTTTTCCCAAAGATGTTAGGGTCGGCTTCTAGTCTAACCGGATGCAGCTTAATACAAATATTTTAAATGGAGCGACTGCCTATCTGACCTCTACAACCCAGTTAGTATTGGATAATAGGATACCCCTTGGTAAGAATGGCTGTCAGACTTTCGGGCCACTGACTACCTGTACCCGCAGGCATATTGCTCGCAGAACGGATATACCATGGGTTCGTAAGGTTCTGAAGTAGCGACGAAGAGTAGGAAGGTACAGTGTTGGGACTTTGGAATTGGAAGGCTTACTACAAGTTGGACTGATGTCATGATGAAATCACAGAAATCCGCTGCATGCAAGAAGCGATCGATGTGGCTGCGTTTGCTGGCCTATGTCTAGCAGTAGTCATCTTTCGGCTGATATCATAATGACAATGGCGAGTGGCAGCAAAAACATTAAAACTAACGGAATAATGGGACATGGCTTTGAACTACTTTTTCCAACATCAGATACACCTAAAGATCACCAAAGCAGGAAGGTAAGACATTCATAAGCGAATTTCCTTAAAAAAACTTCAAAAGAAACCAAACAAATTCACTCAACAAAATCGGGAGCTAAAAACTTTTTTCTAAATGAAAAAAAAAAGTTTAGACTGAAAGCCGACACGCCCGAGCAAATAAACAAATTAAAAAAAAGTAAAGAATGTCAATACAAACTTCCTTTGCCTAAATAAAAAAAGTTGCGAAAAACATCGGAAGGAAACAAGATAAAATAAATTGATTTAACGTGTTGTTGTATCGATTAGGTTGTTTGCTTATTCGATTATGAGTGTAAATCGACAGGTTTGATTTGGGCGCTCGAGGTGTGTCCCCTTGATAAGGGGAAGGAAGACAACACTTGTTGAGCGTTGAACTTTTTGGCCAAATAAACATTAGGTTTTTCTTTTTAGGGAAAATCGAGTTATTTATAGCTCTTGAAATGAAAACATTTAATTAAAATACATAGCTTCATTTACAATCTTGACTGTGCAAAAGGTATTCTTGTATATCTTAGGCTTGAATGGGCATGAAAACTGTCAATTTAGTTCCGCATAGACGGCGTTAAGTGTTTGTTACTTTGATTCAACTGCTATGGATTCCTAACTGGAAACTGTGCAGTGAAATTGGGCTAAGGGTTTTGTCTTATTGCCGACTAACACACAAACAGAGTGGTCGACTTCCATTAAAGGTGAATTTCGACAAGTGACAAGCAGTCATCGCTCTTCGAAGCGGGAAGAGTTAAGTAACTAAAGAGTTAGAGCTAAGTATCTTGGGATCAGCTTCCAGTTTAACCAAACGCAGCTGGATTTTACACGAAGCGACTGGAACTGGACGTTAAATTCTTTTTCAGAATAATTAATTTATATATCCTACAAGGAAGATATGCTAATACTCAACCTTCTTCATTGATTCAAGTAGTCGAGTACAATGATAACTTCAATTCATTACATTCTAGAATCGTTACAATATCCGTTATCACAAGCATGTTATCAGTAACGGAATCAAAACAAGGTGATACCATAAATAATGGGCACACGTTTTTTCTCTTTGCATGTCCTAGATCAAGTCACGTTTATATTAAATCTATGTTTGGACATGACTTACTTTAAAACAACATATAAACGAATAATAACAAGAAAAACAAATAACAGCTCTGACTGTCTCTGACTAAAAACACATGCATCATGATACATGCAAACCCGAAATAAAAATACGAGTAAATAAAGTATGGCGTTTTGCGTGCACCATATTGAATTTCCTTAGACATCATTTAGCTAGCCTAAATGAAGTAACAAAAAATAAATCTAACGACATATATTTCTTGAAATTGGTGTCATCCGAAGACGATTAACAACGATATTTTTAAAACGTAGCTCATCCCATCCAGTCTTATCCGGTAAGTTCGGAACAAATTAATTTCCATCAAAATTACATTTATTCATTTAACACTTCAAGCACATAGTACAGAGGCGAACTTAATGCCATTTCTTGGAGGAGTGACAAAGAAAAATCACATAAATATTTTCGATATCATTTCTAACCTAATTTAATTTCACAACAAACTTCTAGCGTCACATATCATGTTGTTCACTTATAATTTACACTCCTTGTATTTTAATCGTTTAGTTTATCGAGAAAAACATCGATAAGTTTACGTTGACTGTTGGTTACATTATATTCGCGTTGTACGGCCTAATTGTTTGGGGTCAATGAACTTTTAATCAGGCGTGAATCACCGACATTTTTTATTAATCAACAATTGATTGGCGGTTTCTCAAAAACTTTAGTTTAGGATTCCTCAAACGTTACTTGGAGCTTAAATTTCGAATTTTGAGTAATTACCACACAGGGTGAAAGGGATAACGACGCTAAAATCTATATGCACTGATCAGCCCCCGTATTCATAAACACTCGGTTTCGATTTCGATTCGATAAGTCGTATGGCTATCTTGGCATTACGAAAGCAAGCGAGATAGATAGACTTTCCGAATCGGAATCGAAACCGAGTGTTTGTGAATAAAGGACCTGATGATTAAAACGGTTTCCACGTTTTCAGTACATAATTCTGAACTACAGACAGTTTTCATCGTCATCATCATCATCAGCCTATAATGTTCCCACTGCTGGGACACAGGCCTCCTCTCTATGAGAGGGATTGGGCTGTAATCCACCACGCAGGCCCAGTGCGGGTTGGTAGATGTCACATGTCTTCGAATTGTTAGTTCTAAGACATACCGGTTTCCTCACGATGCTTTAAAATATGTATCTACATATAGATAAAATAAATAAGTTACGTTTGTACTACATTTTATAACGAATTGATAGCAAGCGCTAATAAAATCGTTTTTAAAGCTGAAGGCTGAATTTCAAGAGGAAAAATAGCATTGATTTCCTTTTATGAGGAAAATACTTAGGTATGTGTGGATATTTAAATTAAATTAGGTATTATGTTTGCCCCTTAATATAAAATTGGATAAATAAAGAAAAATACAGTAAATAACATTACAAAAATGCATATAATTGGAAACAGTGCCTAACTAAACTAAATCAAATATTTAACAGGATGTTATCTATACTTATCTTAGTCAGTCATTTTTTTTTCGGTTTAAGATCTTCTTCAATTTACTTTAACTATGCACTTAAAAGTTTTAAAATAAATTGTTGAAGTTTTTAAAATACATAATGTACTTATTATTAAACTAATAATCTTGTAAAAAAATCAAAATGCATAAGTGCCTGCCATTCGAAAAACTAATTAAACTAAATAAAAAATAATATTTAAAAAAACACATACCTTCCTTTTCCAAGTCAAATGTCTCAACTAAAGACAAGACAGTGCAACAAACAATGAATATATTGAAAATATAACGGTTTTATCATAGATAAACGAATATTATCAATAAAACACTTTATCTTCAAGTAGCGAACGCCGCTAACTAACGGATAGCGTCCGTTACACACATGAACAACGAAATGAGAACGCACGGAGAAACTACTCGAACGAATAACCAAGCAACACTTGCCAGACAAAAATAAACCTTAATGCAACAACAAAAAAGGCTAAATTAACGAAAAACAATTACAAATTCTAATAAAGAAACGAAAACCGACGTTAACTTTTCAAGATAGAACACACATTCGAAATTCAAACGAGCGCGTTCAAATTATGATTTATTTCGCGAAATTGGTCGAGCGATTTCAAATTCTAACATTGAATGTGGAAGTTTCAATAGAAATTAGACTTTGAACGGTGCGCGCAAGGATTTATATTCAAACGTTTGGCGTACCAGGAAATGTTTTAAAGTTACGTCATGGCTATTTTTATATGCGCATGAGTCGGCGTCGTTTAACGAAATAACGAAACGCGCGATGAATTCGTTAGGGCGGAAAGATACCTGTTTTTAGCGATGCCACGAATGCTTGCTTCTCATTGGTTGATTCTTATAGCGTGAGAGACACGTTTGTGTGTTCCAAGTTTGTTAAGTACCACATTTTTTGTGAGGTTAGATCAATGAACTAATTTTTGTTCTATTTTAGCCACGTTGGCTGGTATACGACCAGATGTCCTACCATGACGTCTTATAACATTATTGTTACTCCTGTTCCAGAGTGGGAAAGAGATGGCGCTAGACATCCTGTATAGCTCCGTCTCTTTCCCACACTGGAATAAGAGTAACACAATACTGCTTTAAGAGGTCATGGTAGACCAGCAGACGTGGATGAGACATAAGGAGTAAGTATGTAAGGATCTTAGCAGGTGAGTTTATGTGTGTAGGCTTCTTTTCTACGGTTGGGAAATCATCAAATGACCCCTCCCGCTCTGGGCGGAGCGGAAGGGAGTGTCAGACTTGTACTGACTAACACCCATCCATGTTCCTTCTTAGCCCTTTGTGTTCCAGGGCCACGGTATCTCTTTCGAACAGTCCCGCAGCCCTGGCAGGCATCGGCCCTCTCGGACACCTTCCGATTTGCTGCCATCTCCTTGAGGCGCGCGTGGAACACGAACGCGCCGTCGACACAGCTTCTTTGTGTAGGCTGATGTAGACTATTATGGACTTTGGTCAGAAAGTATTAAAAAAATTATTGCATTTATCATAAGCTTATTATAGTACGATAAAATGCTTGATTTGAATGCAATGTAGGTCGAAAACCTAATCGGGGTTATTACAAGCTTGTATGCATTTTTTAGCAAGTATTGGTGATTTTCATCACTCACACAAAATATTGCAATTCGAACAAACCATACACTATTCACAAAATTTCATTGATATCGGTTGGGTGGTTTCGGAGATTAGCGTGTACGAACATAGTAAAACGTGATTTTTAGGGTTTCATTAAAAATTTTAATTAAAATCTGTTCAGTCATTTCTGAAAAGAATGACTTGAAAGTTTCGTAGCGACCTACAAAAAGCAACTTACTACTACAGCGCCATCTATGACACGGCGGAAGAACTAACATCAATTTATCGAATTAACATCGCGCAAGCAGAATTTACATCGACTTAAGACTATATACAGAAACCCGACAACTGTCGGGCAGTTGCCCACCAGACACAACACCTCGGTCGGAGTATCCTCCCTTTTCTATGGAGTATTGAGGAACTATACACCCTGTTCCTCATATTCCTAAAGTTTGTATGAAATGCCGTAAGGCGTAAACGCTCTTAATGTATTCTTCTAGAACGTTCTAATTCAAAGCGTGTAGCTACGCCAAAAGGCCATGCTCTAATAAGGCTGGAAGGTTGTAAACGCGGAAAAATTGAGTGCGTGTGATAAGGGCATAGAGAAAATACGGAATAATCCTTACTGTCGTAATAAGAAAATAATGGCGTCAGGTTTGGACCTGTTGCTGCCTATCGTTAGCCTAAAATGTTGTGTGTTCGTGAATGGCTGAGGTGGAGAGCAGCGGTGGCCCAATGGTGGCAGCCCCGACTTATCAGCAGTAAGCCATGTGTTCGAAGTTTCGAACCCAGGCTAGCGCATTACTTTGTGTAATTTATTCCATCACCGCTGCCCTCAAAAACGGTAAAGGTAAACATCGTGAGGAAACGTCCAAGAACTAAAGATTCGAAGATATGTGACATCTACCAACCCGCACTGGGCCCGCGTGGTGGATTACAGCCCACTCACTCTCATAAGACTCTCTTCAGAGAGAAGGCCTGTGTCCCAGTAGTGGGAACATTATAGGCTGATTATGATGTGAATGGTTGGAAAATGTTTGGAGGTTATTAGTATTTAGCTCAAAAGAGGCTTTACCTTGCCTCTCGTTCGGGAAATGTAATTGTACTATAGATACGTTCCTACCTATTCCTTCGGAAATCAAATAAGGTCCTTGGTTTGGTTCCCAGGTTGGGTACAGTGTTATTGGGTTTTTCCATCAGGGATTTCTGGGTAGCAGCCACGGAGTTTGGATTTGTGCCCGCTTGATGGCAATAGGATCGTCCCCTATTACACGGGAGTTGTGCATTACTGATGAAATGTGGGTGTATTGTGTACTATTAGGTACACCTCTGCCTAAACCTTCGGGGATTACAAGCGTGATGTTATGTCATAAGAAGCTAATATTGCAAAAAACTCGTCGTTCGGTGGCAAAAGTATTGACCAGCCCTCCTATTCACAAACGCATCAATGCGAGAAGTCGTATGTCTATCTTGATTTGGCATTACTAAAGCGAGCGAGATAGACATACGACTTTCCGAATCTAAATCGAATCGAAGCGTTTGTGAATAGGGGGCCAGAACAATACCAGAACCGAAATTAAATACAGTCTGAAACTTCCGTGTCTATTCTCGCATTTGCAGACAGATGAACATCAACCATTTTTTATGCTAACAAAAACTAAACACTAAATAACATGACTAGAATATTCTGAAATCTAATTATAAAGGTGGCTGTACACTCTAGAGCGTGAGCTCTTTCTATGTCTCACACGAGACGTCTCGCAAAAAACCGAGACGAGACGGCGAGCAAGCGAGGAACAACGAGGCTAGACGAGCGGTACTATACCGGGTGGTAGAAAAACCGACTCACAAACGGCTAATACGTATTCACCCTAAAACTGCATTGTGGAGATCAGATAGGCAGTCGCTCCATGTGAAATACTGGTAGTCAGCTGCATCCGGCTAGACTGGAAGCCGACCCCAGCATACTACGAAAAAGACTACGTAGATGATAATAATGCAGATTCAGACTGGCTCTGTATGGTGGCACCATCCCATATCTTCCCGTGGGCGTCGTAAGAGGCGACTAAGGGATTTGCCAGAGAATGGGCAGCAGCGTTCACTGTGCTTTTGTAACAACCGTACTGCGATCGCCAACCCGCCTGCCAAGCGTGGCAATTATGGCAAAACCCCCCAAAATGTCAATGTGGCGATACTTGGGGGAGGCCTATGTCCAGCAGTGGACGTATTTTGGGCTAAAATGATGATGATGATGATGAGATTCAGACTAGAATCTAGTCATGTCCAGGAGGACGTATGCAAAGTTGAACCAGAAACCTGCCCCCGTTTTCACGGGTGCGCCAAAGTTCACCTAAATTTTTAACTCCGATAATTGGAAATCCGAAAATGTTCTTCCTAACATTTTTCATACTAACAATCGCAATTCCTAACTACTCTGTCTCTAATGTTCATAATTCCGAAGCATTCAACTTCATAATGTCAGTAGCAATAAACATCTATTATACTTTTATTTGTTTTCCTATATTTTCTCAACATAACCATCTTTTACACTACTATTCAAAGTCATATCTTTTTTGTTCAGATTTCTGTTTATTAATAATAATCAGTATTATATACATTGATTTTGCGTATCTTTTACTTTTGTATTTATTGCGGTGTGTACCTGGAAAGATATCCATAGGTTAGGTTAGGTTAGAACTGTGACCAACTACGCGGGAGCCGAGCGAGCGAAGCGAGCGGTGCCGCGGCAGCGGCCGGCGAGCGCTACCTCGAAATTGGTCGCAAAATTTTTCGAAGTATTTTTTTCATAGTGCCCGCAAGACGACACTCTGACCCACTTGGTAAATGTTTATAGAGTATCAGTGAAAATATTATGGTAATTATGTTTAGGGATAAAAGAGTTATGATAAAAAACAGTAGGAGTTTAAATTATTTACATTAATGATATTATTAATAACAATTTTCGGAAACATGAGTGTTATGAACATCGCCGGTAGCACTACAAATAGTATAAATGAAAACGTTAGGATGAAAAATTTTAGGAAGAATGATCATTCGGATTACAAATCGTTAGGAAGAACAATTTCGGGTAAAGAACTTTAGGTGAGCCAATATGGACCCCGTTTTCACAAACGCTCTGATTCGATTTCGATACGGAAAGTCGTATGTCTATCTCGCTCGCTTTCGTAAAGCCAAAACAAGACCGATATACGACTTATCGAATCGAAATCGAATCCGAGCGTTTGTGAATTAGGGGGCCAGATGCAAGATATTACTGTACTTGAAATCAAGGAGCTATCTAACCAAATAGGGTCTCCAACCTTGGCCATGTCTCTTTGTTTTTCCTCGAAGCTCGGGCTTTGACATGTCTGCCTTAATTGGAGCTATCAGGGTCTTATTAGGGGCAGGACTAGGTCAATACTCAAGGCATTTACAACACATAATTCCCTATCTTTCTTTAGATCTTCTACATTTTACTTTTGCATCAACACTCACTACATCACATTCACTATCATCTGCCGAGCCTTCTCCCAATTATGTTGGGATCGGCTTCCAGTCTAACGAGATGCAGCTGAACTCCAGTATTTTACATGGAGCGACTGCCTATCTGATCTCCTAGTCAATAAGTTTCGGTTAAACCAGTACGCCGGCTTTCAGACCGCCTTGCCGCTGAATTTGCCGCAGGCTTTACCGGCGGCCTGCAGATGCGTTTACAGCAACACTACCACTCGAAGCCGCAAGCAAACTGCCGCCGGCAACCAAAAGCCGCGCATGCCGCAGGTAAAAGATGCATGTGCCGCCGGGCATGTGTGGATGCGCCATTACAGACACCGGACACTGACGGATACTTCAATAGTATTTGTCAAGTGTCCGTGTCCTTAAGGTTTGCTCGATGGTTTACTGGTTAACTCAGTATTGGATGGCATGAACATTAAATGCAGCTAGTATTAACAAAGAGGTCAAGTAATTTTTAAGCCTAGGGCAAAAACATACAGCTCTGAACAAACAGGTATAGCAAGTGATCTTTGAATATTCTGCAAAAATTGACTTTCACTTTAATGTTATTAAGTGCATATTATTTTGATTGCACAAGTGGACAGTGGTTCTCAAACTATCAGTCTCCTACTTTGATACCCCCAAAATGTCTATGGAGGAACATGGGTTTTCTGGTCGCTGGGTAAAATACGTAACATAACATCACGCCTGTAATCCACGGGTTTGGCAGAGGGGTACCTAATAGTACACCCACATTTCGCCAGTTATGTTTAAGTCCCATTTCAATGCAAACGAGTAGTTCCCAAGATTAGCGCGGTCAAACAAACTCTTCAGCTTTACAATATTAGTATAGATGTGACGTTAATAAAACTTTGAGAAACACAGCATGTTTAAAACAACGTAGTAATATTATCATATCGACGATTCTCCGAAATGAGTTTGTTAGTCGCTAAAATAAGATAAGAATTCGTTGCATTGTGAATGTGACGCACAAAAAACATACATGTTTTTTTGACGGCCTAGAAGTCAGGCCGGGCAACGTGTTATTGGGTTATTCAATCAGGAATTTACATATATTTATAACGCCTGTATTCCCCGAAGGGTTCGGCAGAGGTGTACCTAAAAGTACACCCACATTTTGCCAGTTATGTTTAAGGCGGGGCGAGCCTATTGCCATCTACGGAACGGAAGTATTGTCGTTAGCATGACGTTTTTTTTCTGATTTGTTGTTTTTTTTTAGTTAGCCTGATCTTTCCCACTCCTGGGCAAAGGGCTCCCCCCATTCCTTCCACTTTTCTCTGTTATTTGCATTTTCTCGCCAATTAACGAGAAAGCCATCCAAGGCGTCCCGCCATCTTCTTCTCGGTCTGACGCGACCCCGTCTAGCTGTCTCAGGGCCCCAGTTTTGAGAAATGTGGGCAATTTAGTGATTTGTTGTTTACAAAGGTTTTTTATTCACTACCGTTATCAGCAAATTCAGTCAAGTCTTCTCCTTTTCTCCTAATAGTAGGTTTGCGATTTGGTTACAGCCGTTCTACGAATTATTGGTGTCAGTTTGACCCAACCATTAGTAACCAGATGCGAATGTTAGTACCTAGATTCAGTTTCAATAATTTATAAGAAATACTAAAATAAAGAAAATACAAAGCGAGGCCAAGATATATTGGAAATGTGTAGCTTGATATGTCACCATGTGTACTCAACAGTTACCTAGCAAATATTTTGAATTAAGACATGATCAAATTGGCGAGAAGAAGCACACCATCGTGAGAAGTGGAAGCAATGTCCTTTGCCCAGGAGCGGAACAACACGGACTAACTAAAAAAACCCGGCCAAGTGCGAGTCGGACTCGCGCACGAAGGGTTCCGTACCATTATTTTAAAAATAAAATTTTAGTATGGGAGCCCCTTAAATATTTATATTATTCTGTTTTTAGTACTTATTTGTTGTTATACCCGGCAACAGAAATACGTAATCTGTAGAAATTTCAACTGGCTGACTATCACGGTTCATGAGATACAGCCTGGTGACAGACGAGGGACGGACAGCGAAGTCTCAGTAATAGGGTCTCGTTTGTTGACCCTTTGGGTACGGAACCCTAAACATACATAATCCACCTATATCTTCCACTTGTAGATTCGCAGTAGTGCGAATGTGGCGGTCATAATGCTTAGGCAAAGTACATTCTAAGTAACGTCCATAGCTCTTGGACTTAGTTTCCAGTTCCCTTATTTTTCCTACATTACCAGTTCATCGCTTCTCAGTATTGATCGTCACACAATATCGGACATTCCTCAATCTGTGACGTCCATACGTACAACAAATCGTCCGACTTATCTCCTGTTTATATTACATGTATATAAATATTAAATATTTATGCATCATGTCAAAATATGCGGAGTGCTAACTCAAACTGTAATCTTTCGCCGTATCGCTGATAGTGATTTTATGATTAATACAGTCTGCAGGCTTTTTTAGGGTGATCGTAAACGGATAGTCATCAAAAACCTGGCCTTTTCCCCACCTATGTTGAATTTGGGTTGCAGTATATTCGGATGTAGCCGAATGACAGTAAAATACGAGAAGCTACTGCCTCTCTGACGTCTACAATCAAGTTGCTAGGTAATACGATATCTCATGGTAAGACTATGTCAGACATTCTTAAATTTCATGTTACATAGTCATCTACACAGCTCAGTCAGTCGGTCATCAGTCGCAGTCATGTAAAATACTGGTATTCAGCTGCATTCGGTTAGACTGGAAGCTAAACCCAAGATAGTAGACGATGATCGTCATTGTTCGATTTATGCTGTTAAATTGAGGGTAGATTGTCACCATTGAACTCAATCTCGAGCGGTGAGCCGCTCGCAGCAGGCAGGTAGCATTTACGCGTTGAACTGAATGGACGTTCCCTTTCTTTGACCGTATCAAACCTCATCGGTATACAGTACAAGAACTTTATTGTGTTTGTGGACTCACTGCAGTGTAGTGTGCTTCTTCCGAGACCTATTGAACCTAGGTCAGCCGTGCCTACCCTAGAAACCCACCCTGAACTCTGTGGCGTGCCGTGCGAGCCTGGAGCCGAGCTTCACCCCCTGATCGTACTGAGGTAGGTGGTGTTCAATCAGCCTTCTCGGAGACAGCAGGAACGAACTATTCCATCCGCAAAAACTAAACATACACCTATCCAAAAAACACACAAAACCTTGCCAGTAAAAATTCTCTCAAACAAAACAAAAAAAAGATTGTAAAAACCGCACAATCAAAAGTGGTCCTTCGTCCCGGATAAGTTTCTGTGTGTCTAGAACTCGTAGTTCTATTCTAGCCGTGCTAGATTCATTTTATCAGACCTAACTCGTAGTTATATAGTCAAAGGTACAGACGTTCTGTACTTCCCCATATTTCTCTTTCTGATCGTATCAGATACATAATTATTGTGTATAAACAAGCTCGTAGCTTGATTATATGACGTAAAGACGTTCTTTACTGTCCTTATTTGTTACAACTACAGTGTACCTACAACTCACTGTCATAACCCTTTTTGTCTTTTACTGGCAGCTCCATATTTATATACTTTCACATAACACACACATATATTTGTCGTACATATATTATTTAGTGTATTTGTGATTAATTTGCATCGTTTAATTCGTTAATCTCAGTTAATTTTAAACATTAATTATTCACGCTACTGCGTAGTTTTCTAACAAAATGGCGCCTACCGGTACTACGAAGGTTAAAAAGCAAGACCAACCGGAGGAGTCCCATAGTCATGAGTTAACCGTGTTAATTCAAAAGAAACAACGAATGTTCGAGCAAATGCAAAAAGCATATGATCTATCAATCAATATTTCGGATGCTGAGTCGATTGAACTATTTTTGGTGCACGTGGAGCTCATCGATAAATTACGTAGTTCATTCGAAAGCGTTATCTTCCAAATTCTAGAAGAAGAACTTGTAGATGACCCGGAATCATCACTTCGTAGTCATGAATTAAAAAGTTTTGATGAATTATATTTTCGCGTCAAGCTTAGTGCATCGAAATGTAAACCTACTGCACATTGCAATAAGGATGAAATTCCCGCTAGCTCAGTAGAATCTCGACCACGTCTTCCAAAGTTAGAACTTTTTACATTTGATGGAAACATTGAACATTTCAATACATTTTACGAAACATTCTGTTCTCTGGTTCATAATCAGAGGAATATTCCGCAAATAGATAAATTCCACTATTTGGTATCATGCACAAAAGGTGCTGCGTTAAATATTGTGAAAAGTGTACCTATTTCTGCTAGTAACTATGAACTCGTTTGGAAAAGTCTCCTTGATAAATATCAAGATAACAGAATGTTAGTTGGTAGGTATTTGGATAAAATGCTAAGCTTTTCGCCGCTTCAAAAAGAAACTGCTGATAATTTGAACTCATTCATTGAGAACTTTGACCATTCATACAAAGCTATAGAAGCATTACATATTGATAACTTGAGCAGTTACGTAATGTGTCACGTTGCACTGAGGGCCTTAGATCCCTACACTCGTAAATGCTTTGAACAGAAATTAGATCAAAAATCAATTCCAACTTTTAATGATTTGATAACTTTCGTCCAAAATCATATCAAGGTCTTAGATCATTCTTCATCCTATTCAGCTGGTTCAAGCGTCCAACAAACTAACCAACGAAAAATCACTGTACCTAGGCAGGGTAAAAATAATTATTCACATGCTTCTTCTTATAACACAAAACTTGCGTGTTTACATTGTGGAAAAAATCACATGATTTTCCGTTGTGATCAGTTCCGTAATCTGAGCAACGTTCAGCGCATTAGCCGTGCTAATGACCTGAAGCTATGCCACAATTGCCTAAAACCTGATCATACAATAAAGGAATGCAAAAGTGAATTTAAATGTTACGTGTGTAAGCAGTCGCATCATACACTATTACATCGTGAGGCGAGCGCGAGCGCGAGCGCGAGCGGTAGCAGTAGTGCACCGAAACCGGTTTACTATTCCGAGTCCGCAGCGACGGAGCAGTCTCCATGCGGTAACCAAGCGCCCGCACTCAGTAGTAACAACCACCTTGCGTCTACGCATAACTATGCAGTTATACTAGGGACAGCCGTTGTACATATAAAGGATTCGTTTAACAACTACCAAACTTGCCGCGTTCTAATTGATTCTGGCGCGCAATCGAATTTTATGACACTTGACTGCTTTCAACGATTAGGATTATCTGCTCAAAATTGCCCGTACAATATTTATGGTCTAGGTGGCGAAAATGTAAAAACAAACGGGATGGTAACTTGTACCATTAAGCCGCGTAATTGCGCAACTCCCTCTTTTGATTTTAATGCTGTAATATTATCTCGCTTAACTTCTGAGCTACCTACTGTTCAAATACCTAACAATGTTATTCATCATTACAAGGATTTAGAATTAGCTGATCCGTGGTTCTATAAAAAATCTCCGATCGATATAATTTTAGCTGCTGACATTTTTCCCTATATTTATGATGGAAAGAAGTTAATTATTAATCCCGACATTCCAATCGCGTTAGGTAGCGTTTTTGGGTATGTTGTGACGGGAAGACTAGAAATGCAATCTTTTAACAACAGTTGCCATGTTGTAGCGTCTACAACATCGCTGGTGTCGTACACCGTAGAAGAGAATTCACTTCATGAGACTCTCAAACGTTTTTGGGAGGTGGAATCTTCGCCGTGCGAAGTTCCCATCGATCCGTTAGAAGAACTAGCGGAACGAATTTATGTTGAACAACATTACCGTGATGAAATCGGTCGTTATGTTTCCCCGATTTTATTGAACCCTGAGTATAAACCACTTGGTGACTCGTATAACACCGCTCTGAAGCGACTCACTCAGGTCGAGCGCCGACTAGCTCGATCACCGGACCTTCGTAAGGCCTACGTTGACTTCATGACGGAGTACGAGACCCTCGGTCACATGGAACCCTATGAAGGTACAGAACCTTCAGGTTATTTTATTCCACACCACTGTGTGTTACGTCCGTCGAGTACTACGACGCCCTTGCGCGTAGTTTACGATGGTTCTGCCAAAACTACTTCCGGTGCTTCGCTCAACGATACACTTTTAACCGGCAGAAAGTTACATCAGGACATACTTAAAATAATAATTAACTTCCGACTTTACGCTGTATGCTTCACTGCTGACGTTTCTAAAATGTATAGAGCTGTGATAATAAATCCGGTAGACCGGAAGTACCAACACATCCTCTGGCGGAACCATCCTACGGAACCAGTACGTACCTACGAACTTACTCGAAATACGTATGGCCTCCGTAGTGCACCATTTGTCGCGGTACGCACTTTACACCAGCTGGCGTCTGATGAGCTTGCTCACTCTCAACGGCCGAGAACCAAGGCAGCAGAGATACTAAAGAAAGGTACCTACGTTGATGACGTATTGTGGTCGTGTCAAAGTCTGGCAGAAGCTTGCACGTTGCAAGACGATTTAACCGACCTACTTAAAAGCGGAGGTTTTGATTTACGAAAATGGGCAAGTAACTGTCCTGAGTTACTAGCTAGAATGCAATCGGATCAGATTACAGCTATCAACTTTCAAGACGATACATTATCGTCATCTCTCAAAGTTTTAGGTTTGACATGGTTACCCTCGTGTGACTCATTCTCTTTTAATTACAATTTGACTGACGCAAAACAAACTAAACGTTCGGTTTTAAAATTGCTCGCAAGTATATTCGACCCGGTCGGTTTTATTTCACCTTGTACCTTTGTCGCGAAGTGTATAATGCAAGATCTTTGGAAACTTGGATTGGGCTGGGATGATCAGTTACCTTCTGAGTTGACTTCCCAGTGGAACAAGTTTATAACCGAATTACCAGCGTTAGGTAATTTGCGAATTGAGCGTCATGTTTTAATATCGAACTTCAATGAAGTTCAGTTAATAGCATTTTGTGATGCGTCATCGCGCGGCTATGCAGCGTGTGTCTACCTACGTAGTGTAGATAAGGATGGTCATGTAAAAGTCAGGTTGCTGACGAGTAAATCTAAAGTCGCGCCTCTAAATCCAATTTTGTCAATACCAAGACTTGAACTTGAGGCAGCCGTGCTCCTCTCTAAGCTTGTCGGTTTTGTCGTACAAAACTTAGATGACTTTAAAGTTTCGATCATCGCGATGGGTGATTCGAACAACGTTTTGGCATGGCTACAAACGCCACCTTACAAATTAAAAACTTTTGTAGCTAACCGTGTTAGTCAAGTGACAGCTGTGGTCCCATCAAATTGTTGGTTTCACGTGAACAGTGAGAATAACGCTGCCGATATTTGCTCGCGAGGTGCGATGCCGGCTCGCTTCGTGGAAGGTGCTACGGGGTGGGTTCGCGGCCCCCAGTGGCTTTATGACGATCAACAAAAATGGCCAATTAAAGCATTTTATGTAAAAGACAGTTCTACAATTCCTGAAATAAAATCAAATTGTGATACGTTTGTTTTAAGTTCCTGGAATGATAAAAATATGATTCTAAAAAATGACTTAGAAGAAACATTTAATAAATTATCATCTTTTAGTAAACTGCAACGTGTTATGGCATGGTGCCATCGGTTTGTGTCGAACTTGAAATCTAAAAAATCTAATCAGTTAGGTGGACCCCTCAGGGCATCAGAGCTGAAAACAGCTCATGACACCATCGTTCGGGTAGTTCAAATGAATCATTTTAACAATGAAATCGCATTATTGCGTAAAAATAAATATGTAGCTTCCTTGCGTAAGCTTTCACCCTTCATAGATTCAAAAGAATTCCTCAGGGTGGGGGGTAGGCTCGTGCAGTCTGACCTACCTTACAATATAAAGCATCCCATGCTTTTACCTAAATGTCACACGATCAAATTGATCATAGAATATTTTCATCGATTATACCTACACATAGGGCCACGTACATTACAAGGCTTACTATGTAAAAACTATTGGATAGTTAGCGCTCGTAGTATTATCCGATCCGTGTTATCTAAGTGCAAGATTTGTTTTCGATGCCATCCAAGATCAATTCAGCCCGCTATGGGTATGTTACCCGCACCTAGGCTTAAACCAGATAAGGTTTTCAACCACGTTGGTTGTGACTTGGGTGGTCCTTTTTTTGTGAAGGAAAGTTTGAGGCGTAACGCAAAGGTCCACAAGTCATACTTGTGCCTCTTTGTTTGTTTCTCAACAAAGGCTGTGCACTTAGAAGTTTTAACTGATTTAAGCTGCGATTGTTTTTTAGCTGCATTCGATCGTTTTGTGGCTCGCCGCGGACTTTGCAGTTGCCTATATTCAGACTGTGGCACAAATTTTATAGCGGCAGCAAAGCATTTGAAAGACGTCGTACACTTCTTAAATAATAAGGATAACAATGATAAGATTATCAATGAACTGACAACTCGTCACGTAGAATGGCGTAACAACCCACCCAATGCAGCAAGTATGGGTGGAATTTGGGAAGCTGGAATAAAGTCTGCCAAACATCACCTGTACCGTGTGGTAGGTGATCGGTCACTCACCTTTGAAGAGTTGAGCACGGTATTCTGCAGAGTTGAAGCTGTTTTAAATTCACGCCCTCTGTGTTCCTTATCGGACAACCCAAACGAGTTCGATGTTCTTACCGCGGGTCATTTCCTTATAGGTCAATGTTTATTATCTGTACCGGAATATGACTTGGAAGATGTTCCTCAGAACAGATTATCACGTTGGCAATCCATTCAGAAGGCTTCCCAGTCATTTTGGAGGCGTTGGTCAGATGACTACCTTCACACTCTCCAGCAGAGAGCGAAGTGGTTTGAATCTCCACCAAATTTGAACATTGGTGATCTAGTTTTGCTCAAGTCAAATCTGACTAAACCTCTTCAGTGGAATCTAGCTCGAATTGACAAGGTACATAGTGGCGTTGATAACGTAAATCGCGTTTTAACTTTAAGAACCAAAAATGGTTTAATTCAGAGACCGACTAATAAAGTCTGTCCATTACCCTATGCAAATTAAAAACATTGCATTGATTATATTTAGTTAAATTATATTTAGTTTATTATAGCTACGTACACATACTTTTAGGTACACTCCACTTTTGAAAAATTTGAACATTACTGTATTTATAAGCTTCGTAAGTTTATTTTAATTCCATAAGTCATATTTTTGTATAACTATAAATCCCTACACTCCTCATTCATTTTAGGGAAATCAATCATATTGATTTCGGTGGGGGGTATGTTCGATTTATGCTGTTAAATTGAGGGTAGATTGTCACCATTGAACTCAATCTCGAGCGGTGAGCCGCTCGCAGCAGGCAGGTAGCATTTACGCGTTGAACTGAATGGACGTTCCCTTTCTTTGACCGTATCAAACCTCATCGGTATACAGTACAAGAACTTTATTGTGTTTGTGGACTCACTGCAGTGTAGTGTGCTTCTTCCGAGACCTATTGAACCTAGGTCAGCCGTGCCTACCCTAGAAACCCACCCTGAACTCTGTGGCGTGCCGTGCGAGCCTGGAGCCGAGCTTCACCCCCTGATCGTACTGAGGTAGGTGGTGTTCAATCAGCCTTCTCGGAGACAGCAGGAACGAACTATTCCATCCGCAAAAACTAAACATACACCTATCCAAAAAACACACAAAACCTTGCCAGTAAAAATTCTCTCAAACAAAACAAAAAAAAGATTGTAAAAACCGCACAGTCATCCATACCTATTTCTATTATAAATGAGAATAACTCTGTCTGTTTCTTTTTCCGGAACGGATTTTGATGGGCTCATTCCCTGGGTTAGCTCATAAGGATATTTTTTATCCCGATACTCCATCGGCGACATTCGCGGTGGCGAAGTCGCGGAAAAAGCTAGTGTTTCGATTAGTCGCTCAATATCTACATCAAATACAGAAGGAAACCACGATAATACTTCCAAACAAAATCCATTTCCCGTATATCCTCTTTATAGAGCTTATGGAAACGAATGGAATCATCCGTAAAACCAATTTATTGAAGAATTATGAATATGCAATAAAGGTAATGTATTTTATCGATCTGACATACGTTTGTGAAATAAATGTACTTAACGTACGGACTTATATGAGTAGATCGAGTGAAGGAAAAGGACCGTGTTTTTTGTATAAGCATGACATTATCAGTCTAATAAGTTCCCACTGCTGGGACCCAGGCCTCCTTCATAGACACAGTGAGCCATAATCCTGATAGCGGATTGATAGTGGTTACATTTCTACAAAAGTTTGGTTCTATGGCATGGCCAGTCCCCTCAAGTTTTCGAGCATCGTTTTAAGAGTTTTAGAACTTGTGAACATAAGAAGTTTGCTTTAGAAAGCATATTAGAAAAAAAGCACAAATCTTTTTTAAAGATGATTTGCTAAACAGGATTTTTCTATTGAGATGATGACCAAGCAATAGAGAAGTATGGAACAAGACATGCCAACTTCAAGAAAATTGGGATAAGGGCAAGAGAATAATGACTCCGAACGAGTCTTACAATGGTTCAAGTTAACTACTCACACCTTTAGCGACAAAGGCGCGATGTTGGTCCCATCACATCAACCCATGAATAAAAAAAACCTTAAACGATTTTACAAAAAAAAAACACGGGGCAAATCTTAATCACATTCACCATTCAAAAAAAGTTTGAGAACCACTGAGCAATTAATTTTAAATCAGCATTATGCGCTAAATAAACGAATCACATTTCAGTGGTACAACATAAACTATATAATAATAAACAATGACGCTCTTTATGAAAAGATAAAATAACATGAATATGATATTGATACCACGAATATGATTTATAATATTGTAGACGTTTTGAAAGAGTCCTTCAAAACCGAACGACGGTTCGAGTACTGTTTGCCGTATCGGCAGATTTTTTTTAAATTTATTTTACAAAGAATACTTGTTTTACAGAAAATAGCGACAATACTGATTAGTCCTGTGAATTATTGATATTCTGTCCAAATCGTGGTCCAATGGTGGTCGACCTTATAATAATTATTTAAGAGTCAGTGTCGTTAAGCTTCATGTAAAATACTGGTATTCAGCTGCATTCGGGTAGACTGGAAGGCGACCCCAACGGTAAACGATAGGTAGATGATGATTTTAAGCAAAACTGGAGTCAGTTTAAAGAAATAGGCAGTGGGCAAAAGACAATGAGTGAAATCGACGACACGATTGGCGCAGTGGCTGAGCGATCGACTGCTGAGCTGCGTGTCGCGAGTTCGATCCCCGCACGGAACAAATATTCGTATGGTCTACAGATAGTTGTTCCGGGTCTGGCTGTTTTTGTATGTGAGTTTAAGTGTTTGTAAACGCTCCTACGATACAGGAGAAATTACTAGAGCGCGCGAGCGGGGCAAAGTTATAAAAAAAAATGGTAGCTGTAGTAAGTAGCGCTACGCTAAGGACCCCGGGCTTACGAGTTGCATATTTGAACCCTTTTGATACTTTTCACGCATCCCGTACCGGCTTACGTCGTGGTTGGCGTACTCCCTCTCACTGAGAAGAAGTATCCCAGCAATGGGACCGTTACAGGCTAGGCTGATAGTTATAGTATTTTGGAAAAATATCGCTTGTTGTTATGACGCGAACTAACACTACGTAAGAACATCTGCAAAACCAAAGGAGTTGCTAGAGCATTTTAGACAGTTTTCCTGGAAGTCCCTTATTTTTATTTTTAACACATGTCAAACACAAACCAAAGATTAAAATCACAACACTGACAGAAGGTGCAAAACGTTCTCTTTTACAAAACAACTGTCACCTTTTTGTTTACTTTTGTTTTTCGCGTTTTGTTATTTAAAATGTACCTACATCGGACATTTAAAGAATTTGACTTCCAAAAAGACTAGATTCGTACAGTTGGCTTAAACAATGCTTTATCTCCGCTAAGAATCAAACCCCGGACCGCTGCCAAGAATTGAGTTGGCATTGTCTTTTTAGCTTTTTCGCTTGAATGATTTCGTACTTTTTGTTTTATCAGCATATCTCTATATGACAATACAACATAACTTCACGTTTCTTTTCTCCGAAGGGTTTGGCAGAAGTGTATACGTGTAGACTTGTTATAAGAATCAAATAAACAAGAAATATAATCAAGCTCGGATTCCTCAAAGGACTAGGCAGAGTAGCAGCTATAGCAGAAAAGGAGTCCAACATTTTGCCATTTATGTATATTTCAAGTATGATATGGCAAGAAAGGAGGTGTCTGATGAGAGGACAATGAATAGAGAAGTATGGAAGAAGAAGACACGCTGCACCGACACCAAATTGGGATAAGGACAGGAAAAGACAACGGCGGTGAGCCTATTCTCATTGGGTTCAGATTGGCTTGCTACCGAGAAATTCCTGATGGTAACCCCCAATAACACTATACCCCACCTGGAAATCGACAAGTCTCCAACAAAAAATCGTGAATAATTTCCACTACTAAACGGTGCAAGCAAAATATTCTAGCTAATTTTATAAATGCCAGCACACCAAAGGCTACCAAAATTAATTTCTCTCAGAAAGTTAATTAGAAAAATATGCTGGAATGATATCAAAGAGACGTATCACGCCGGATCTAGGAATGAAGCCAAGATAAATAAAAACTGTTTAAGAGATTTATATTATGTACTCATGAATTATGATATCACACAAATTATTTTGTTTTAGATTTATTTTGTATGGGCATTTGAATGACATTTAAAAATATCTATGCATCGCTTATTTCGTGTTGCTGTTGACTGCAATTTATTGAGTTGAAGAATCATCATCTGCGTAGCCTTTTCCCTACCACGTTGGGGTTGGCTTCCAGTCTATTAGACTGGAAAAAAATACTGGTGTTTTAATTCATAGGCATGTGCCTAGACTTTTCCTAACGGGCTTGGGATCAACTTCAAATATTAACGAACTCCAGAACATTTTTTAGGGCGCTTTTGAAAGCTTCATCTATGGAGGAGCTCGTGGCTAAATAATAACAGCCGCCCAGGTCGATCTTTAAGGTTAAGCCGTGCTTGCCGAGGTTGGTCTGTGGATGGGTGACCATAATTACATATCGAGTTTCCTCCGTGCCTCGGAAAGCACGTTAAGCCGTTGGTCCCGGCTGTCATTTGTAGATCTTTGACAGTCGTTACGAGTAGTCAGAAGCCAAAAGTCTGACATCCAGTCTTACCAAAGGGTATCGTATTACCCAGTTACTGGGTTGTGGAGGTCAGATAGGCAGTCGCTTCATGTAAAATACTGGTACTCAGCTGCATCCGGTTAGACTGGAAGCCGACCCCAAGATAGTTTGGGAAAAGGCTAGGCAGATGATGATCTATAAACTCTAAGAAGTTAAATTTGACCCACTTCCCGTTTTCCGATTGAGCTGGAATTTTGTATACATGTATAGTTTGGATGACAATGCACCATCCTCATCTGCACAGCCTTTGGATGAATCATGCCCGCTATGCCGATTGCTCTCTACGTCGATTCGTGAAACAAATGACATCTCGATTGGGATCGGCTTCCAGTCTAACCAGATGCAGCTCAATACCAGTATTTTATATGAAGCGGCTGCCTATCTGACGTCCACAATCTAGTTAGTACTAGGTAATACCCCTTGGTAAAACTGTTTGTCAGAATTTCGGGCCACTGACTAACTGTACCGACTGTCAAAGATTTACAAATAAAAGCCGGGACCAACGGCTTAACGTGCTTTCCGAGGCACGAAGGAAACTCGGTATGTAAAGGGCGGTTACCTATCCACGGACCAAGCAAGCAAGCACGGCTTAACCTGAACCCGACCGAGCGGCTGTTACTATTTAGCCACGAGGTACTCAATGATCACCTCAACCTGTTTTTTTTTTTTTTGGTAACTTCCCCAAGAACACATTTGCATAAAAAAAATTACGGAATACAAGCGGACGCAGTCACGAGTCATAACAAATGCAACGTAAAACGGCTGTCACTGCTTTCCTATGCATCTATAAAGACCGTCAAAAACTCCTCATCACGTTTACATCATCATCATCATCATTTCAGCCCAAAAGACGTCCACTGCTGGACATAGGCCTCCCCCAAGTGTCGCCAAATTGACATTTTGGGCGGTTTTGCCATAATCGCCACGCTTGGCAGGCATAACATCACGTTTACAATAAATCTTATTTAAGACTATTTCCTGTCATAAATTGATAAGAACTGTATTTATAGTGTGATAAAACACATAATAATATGTGGTGATGTCGACCTGTGTTAAGTAAACTATGGTTCTGACGTAATTTTAGCGTCACGACCGACATCATGTGTGTACATAATAAACTTACACATAGAAATATAGAGAAATCGAATTGAATCTCTGTCTTTAAAATATGTACTAAGAAAGACGTAATAAGGTTGAAATTCAGCACTTTTTAACCGTAAAATTTATTACATAAAATGGACACCCAAAACGCCCCCGTCCACCAAGTTCCAATTATTTTAGCTGGGTTGAAGAAGTGGCGGATACAATTCAACACAAACCAAAAATAGCTAAGAACGCATACACCTGTACCAACACTATGTCCTACTAAGAAAAAAAAAAACATTCAGAGATCAAAAACATACTGAACAATAAATAAACCGTAGCAGGAAAACTTATATATCCAAGGCGTTAAAATAAACTTAAAAATATAAATATACATTAAAAAAATAACTCACAATCAAACGCCAAAAAGGTACTCCAAAATTCACTTTATAAAATTAGAACAACGCGGCTGGTATGCGTCTGCGCAGGTAGGTAACGCTATAAGCGCGTCGAACGGCGCACAGCGATAAGCTATCAACGATAACGTGTCGTTACGTTCGCTAGCACTCGCTGTAACGATGTCGTTACGATGGCAAAGAGTAAGTCGAGTTGTGGGTAAAGGCGTCAAGAGTGTTAAAGTGGTTTAGTGGACTAGTTTGTTGCCTAATCCTGTGTGATGTTGAGTGGGAAGTGTTTTAAGGGCATTGTATAGATGCTAATTAAATACGATTGGTGCGTGTACGACTGTGTTTTAAAGAAAAAGCGGTGATTTCATAACACACAAAAGCAATGCCGAAGCAATGCCGTTCATTTTGACAACACCACAACATTCCTTGCTGTTTTTTATGTTGACGGGCAGACAAATTTGTCAAACATAAAGAACAATGCATATGGAATTATATTACAAAATCTTTTGGACTGCAATTTTCGTAAAGTGGCTCGTAGCTGCTAAATCAGAGTTGCCGAATATTTAGTTTTACGTGCGGTTGAAAAATCCAGACTGTTATAATCATTCATCATTTCAGCCCAAAAGACGTCCACTGCTGGACATAGGCCTACCCCAAGTGTTATAATTGACTATTGACTATTGATTGTTATAGTTGACTGTTATAATGATTATAATTAAACAGTTTGACCCGAAGTAAGTAGGTCACAAAATTCAGGAAAGCGTATGCCATTAATATTTGTGACTAGAAACACCCACACCAAAATATCGTAAGAAAAACAGAAGTGGAATGAAGGTAAGCACTAGACTAAAAGCCCAGGAATTTCTAGCATGTTACACAAAGCCGATTTTATCACTTTCTCGCTAAAAATCTAAAAATAGTTCCTTCATCTTGAGACGAGGTCGTACAATTGAAATTATCCTTCAATTAATAACGATTCTATTTCAAAACTCGGTGATTGTGCCTGGTAGAATATTTTGGCTCGAGTTCTGCTATAATGTCTGATAAATCATGCAGTTTCTTAGTCAGCGATGACGGTGAGAATATCTATATAGTGAATACGGCTTTTCTAGGAAAGGATAAAATCGAAAAAATCTTAGTATATTTTCTTAGTTTTACTTCCGCTATTTAAATAGCACGGAATGGAAAAGGTTTCTTCGTGTAAACATAATAATAAAACCTTATACTTAAGTGAACCACTGCAGGAAACGATTGTGTAACCTTTCCATACTATTTCAACAGTTAGAGATACTGTGCCGATGACTAAAGATTTTACCATAGGTATTTTGCAAAGTAAATAGGCATAGGAATGTGGAGCTGGCACAAGCAAAAAGAGGTCTATACCAAGCTGTGGGTGAAATCGGGGAGTGGATGATGATAAAACAGAAACTTACTTTTCTTCGTAAAATCATCGAATCATCGTTTTTGACACTGGTGGTTATTCACCAAAAACACTACCAAATCAACAAACACCAAACATCTCCACATTTATTTATTTATTTTATCACAAAATCCACAGCTCTTTACACAACTTTCCTCACTGAGGCACTACACATTATTATTGCCTACGTGCCCATCTACGGAAGTTTACTCAATGCCACACCACGTGACGCGCTAAGGAAAACGCGCGAGCGCAAGCCTTGTGAACGGAGGCCATGTGATGTTAATTCTATAGATGGTTCGAATGTTTTAATTATTTTAGTTTAGTTTGAAAAAGGGAAGTGGAATGTAGGAACGGAGAACTGCTTAGCCTTTTCCCAACTATGTTTAGGTCGGCTTCCAGTCTAACCGGATGCTTTTTCTAAAATAAAAGTAACCTAAGTTCTTCCATAAAACATCTGCCAGTAAGAGTCCCGTTAAAATCGGACAGTTTCGGGGATTAGCCGGAACAAACAGACAAACAGTGTAAAATTTATATAAATGTTCTTTTGTTATGAGTACTTACTGTATAAACCTACTATGCATATAAAAAAGTTGTCATTACAAACACTTCGATTTTATTTATTTAGTATATGTAGATGTCTAGATTTGATGGATGTGTTGAATTTGCAGTAATAATTAAATGTAGTGTTTTTATTCGTGAGATGTCATCTTTTAAACATGAAGTATCCATGTATAGTCGACACATACATAAATACAGACAACAATAACACATAAGATGCTTGAGCCAACAACAAAAAACCCGAAGTACCAAATTCATTTTCGGCGTTGGACACGCTACTCGTCCAAAAACACAAGAGACTCGGTAACAAACATCAATTTCAACAAAAGCTTGTATAATATTTTTAAACAACCACTGTTATTAGTATTACTAGCCAAACAAAAAATCTTGTCTGTCCGTCTGTCCTTCGATGGTACAAAAAATTCGCGATCAGTTCGTCGACCCGAAGTTTGACGAACGCTCGCGAAGTAATACGAGGCCAGACGAACGACGTCGTTAAGAACGA
This sequence comes from Cerastis rubricosa, assembly GCA_949152445.1. Taxonomy (NCBI): domain Eukaryota; kingdom Metazoa; phylum Arthropoda; class Insecta; order Lepidoptera; family Noctuidae; genus Cerastis; species Cerastis rubricosa. Next base: position 3,165,830 of record OX424550.1, on the reverse strand, counting down.
ATTACGATTGGTAAGTCAGTGAAGTAATGAGTTCAGGAGATATGCTTTACAGTCAAATTATTGTTCCTATAAAGATTTATTTGTATCGGAATATTTTTATTAGATTTGCTGAAAGATAGACCATACTTGACCTCATTCAGCCATATGGTAAATCTAATATGGCCATGTAAATTTTTCTATTAAAAGTATGTTTAAAAGTTACCGCGGCGAAGGTGGTGTGACAAGTGACAAATTACACATAACAGAGAAGTTTGGAAGGATAAAGGGGAGGCCTTTGCCCAGAAGGGGACCAAATAGGATAGGCTATGAAAACAAAAAATATTTACAGGGAAAATGTTAAAAGTTGTCTCTTCATGCGGTCAAAATGTTAACGTAAAAGCGACGTTGCCTTAATGACCGCATTAAGCCGTTATGGCCATATGGCATGGCTTCAGGTTTCCATCAATAAGTTGTCATCCTGTCAAAGTTTGGATGAAACAGATATTGTTCTATTAAAAGATTACATACATATTGTCGAGATAGGTCATAGTGACTTTATTACGCAATTCGTCTAAAATGGCCATGTCTGCCATTCAAGGTTTCGACAAATTTTAGTACAAGATGACCCTGTCAAAATGCGGATTAAAAGAAATGGTTCCTTGAAACAGATTACGTAAACATTTCAAGTTTTTGCAAGTCAAGTATAGAATTCTGTGTCAAGGAATTTATTTTTCTTCAAGACCCTGTCGTATTTCTGGGCAGTTACGTTTTATGGGGGTCAGAGTACAAAAAAGTTTGAGTAACTCTGTCTTATGAGTTACGTTCAATGAAATGAATGAATCGGACTCGTACACAGGGTTCTGGGGGACCAAACAATATTTTTAACGGTCATTCATACGTTTAATTGACACTCAAAAGCAATACCAGTTTGTAAAGTAACAAAATCCTTGCAATTACTTGTTACAGCTTATTGTAATTTCTATTGTTATTATCTTTATTTCAATTCGAATTAATTCAATAAACGGAGGAGCTCGTGGCTAAATAATAAGAGCCACACGGGTCGATCTTTAAGGTTAAGCCGTGCATGCCGAGGTTGGTCCATGGATGGGTGACCATAATTACATACCGACTTTCCTTCGTGCCTCGGAAAGCACGTTAAGCCGTCGGTCCCGGCCTGGTTATTTGTAGAACTTTGACAGTCGTTACGAGTAGTCAGAAGCCAAAAGTCTGACATCCGGACTTACTACGGGGTATCGTATTACCAAGTTACTGGGTTGTGGAGGCCAGATAGGCAGTCGTTTCATGTAAAATGCTGGTACTCAGCTGCATCCGGTTAGACTGGAAGCCGACCCCAGGATAGTTTGGGAAAGGGCTAGCCAGATGATGATAATTAAAATCTATAAAAAGGCGTCGCGGCAAACCTCGTAGAAGATGGCGGGACGAGCTGGACAAGACCAGCGACCAGTGGTCCACACAAGCTCTGGACCGAAACAACTGGAAGTCATGGGGAGACATCTTTGCTCAGCAGTGGGATGATGCAGACTTACAAAATTTTGATATAATTGGACTATCAGAAACGCGACGCCTGAGTACTAAAATAGAAGAATATGACAATTTTATACTGTGCCATATAGGACATTCACAGGGACATTATGGAGTAGGTTTCTTAATTAACTTATATCAGAAGAAAAACATAGAAAGCTTCATCAGCATTTCTGATAGAGGCTAACTGTATCAGTAATAGGGGATGATCACTATTTTTTTTTCTTTGTCTGTCAGGTAGATTATTGAAAAGTATTGGACACGTATTTTTTCTTTTTTCACGTGGTCATAAAATTACGGAGATATATTGAGTTGAAATGGCGCATGACGTCACTTGTAGGTAATTTTTATACCTACTTGTGACGTAGTGAGCCCCCACTCTCCAACTTTAATGAGTTTTAACTGTGTAACTTTTTGATATTTTGGTAAAACAAAAAATACGTGTCTAATATTTTTGTATTACCTGTCTGACGGACAAAATAGAATTTCGTTTTCTTTACCCAGTGCCATACCCTATTATTTAATCGAATCATACATCAAGCAGATGACACAGTTTTCTAAGAAGAAGTGTAATGTATCCAGCTCATAACATCTCGTAGCAATAATATTATCGGAATCGAATTCCTAATATTACAACAAGCATATAATACCGTGAGATACTGAATTGTAAATCCGCTTGGGATACTAATAACATCTTAAGTCCACTTTCTGGATTTAAATGATTACATATTTCATGAAAAAGTCATTGAATGGGATAAAATTGAAATGTATTATTTTTTATGTAGTTGCTTATATTTTTTTTATTGGTTGTTTTTTTTTATGTAATTGTTTAATTTTTGAAAGTTTTTTTTTTTTATATATTTCAATGTATCGTAATAACACACATTATGGATCAATTTCTGAAATAAAAAGTTTATTTTATTGTTTTTTATTAATTTAATTTGTTGGTTGTATTGTTTATTCTTTATGATTATAACTCTGTAAAGGCGTTTTCACCATAAAATCGTCGTCAATCTACAAATCTTCAATGAAGTTCTAACACTACGTATGTACGTCAATCTTTGGCGGTTTTGACGTTTTGATATTTGAAGCCGTTGATAAAGGATCGAAGGACGCGTTGTTTCAGCCAATCAAAAACAAGCAACTATCTAATTAAAGACTGAGAAACTTATGGTGTCATGCTTTTTTTTTTTTGGAATGGCGTCTCGCAATTCAACCACAACTGTGGGTGCCTTAAGAGTAAGGCCTCCAGCCAGGGCATAAAAACTTACAAACTAAGCGACTACACGCTAAGGGCACCCCCTGTGGGGTACGAGCCTCGGCTTAGGGCGTCGCTGGGGGAGGACTGCATGGGGTAGGCTGGATCTGAATGATATCATTATTTAGGGGCTGATTTAAAACTACTGGCACAGCATCGCGGGCTGGCTCGAGCGAGGGTCGGGGAGGGCATGGACCGGGACGTCGCGACGGACCTCGACGGCGAGATGGTGTCATGTTTTTTTTTTTTTTTGGAATGGCATCTCGCAGTTCAACCTAGGAGGTTGTCGACTGCTTAACCGGACTATATGGGTATATGGTGTCATGCTGTAGATACACACACTTACATACATACACACACAAATATACACCTCATCCCCACCTCCACTGTACATATACAAGGTGGCGCGGGACGATTAACATTCCTTTAAATCACGTAGAGAGTGTCATGTTCTTAACCCGTATACAAAAAATCAATCAAATCCAATGAATACTTTAGCCACAACTTTAACTTCTTTTAGGTTAACCTGGAACAATGTCTATGATTGTATTTATTTTGAATTGGGCGTTGATAGGTGCGGCCTGCGCCATAGTATTTTACTTTTGTAGCTATCTTTTTTCCTGTGTAATCTGTAAAATTAAGTTGTTTCAAAATAAACTTTATTATAAACTGTATTGTTTAATTAGAAGTGAACACAAATTATAAAATGGTATTGTACCATTACCTATTGTATAATTATGCAGTTTTTACGCTCTCCTTTATAGTTGCTATTTTTGACTTAAGTGGTGTTAGAAATTTAACGACTAAATGCAACTGAAACCATACCCCATAACCAAAGTAGTTAGAAAACGACACCTGTCATCAAATCATTATAACAAATACCAATACTTGCGGATCACATGACGCCCATGTTTACGAGCCATTGTTTTGACAAACTACAAGTATTGATGATGCCATTAGAAGATCATTTGACACACGAGTGGTATGCAACGTGACTGGAATGCCAAAATGGCATTTGCCAGTAAGGTCTCCATGAATCATCGTAAGGAAAGACCTGCTGAAGACTGGCCTTCGAATTGTGACCGCTAAAGTGAATAAGAGGATTGTAGGGCGTCCTCAAATAAATGGATCAACGACCAGACAGCTGGGACATGATTGGATAAGATTGGCTACGAAAGATGGAGAACGGGGTGTTGTGAAATTGTGGTTTATATCGGCATCTAAACTAATATAATAAAGACAAAAGATTTGATTGTTTGTTTGTTTGCATTGAACGGGCTCCGAAACTACTGGTCCGGTTTGAAAAATTGTTTCAGTGTTATATAGCCCATTTATCGAGGAAGGCTATAGGCTATATATCATCACGCTACGACTAATAGGAGTGGAGCAGCAATGAAAAATGTTGCGAAAACGGAGAAAATGTGACGCACACGCAGTTGCGCCGGACAGTTGGTTTTACATAAAGCAACTGCTTACTTGACCTCGATAATCCAGTTACTGGGTAACTCGATCAAACGAATCATTCAGCCAGACTCAGTAGAATTGAGATGAAAATCTGTTCATGACATTCAGCATCCGCCACTAGGTGAACTATTTACAGGCACGACAAATATAGAAGAGTTAAACGCTCTAATTGAAACAACTGATATTACTTCGACTACACTAAAAGTCCATACGGTAAAATCTGAAACTGTTTTCTGAAGACTGCTACGTAACAGTAGTTTTAAAAGCCTTATCAAAAAACAATGGGAAATGCAATTGTTTTCTCATAAACAATTAGGTCCATTCTCGTTTGACTGTGTAGCGGTTTTGACACGGCATGCGGCAGGCAGTCACGTAAGTTGTGAAAAAAACAATAGTAACCTACAAGATAATAAGTAAGAATTGTGTCACGTATAGAGAAATAAATAAAATCAAAATCAAAATTCATCATTCAGCAAGTATGATCTTTAATCTACTTACATAAGATCATAAATCAAATCAAAATCAAAAGTCATTTTTCAAATTAGGCTGATAACTAATCAGCACTTTATGAACGTCTAAAATTTACAAGATACAGTCCCCCAAAACGCGGGCGCCCTTCGCCACTTCCTAGTGTTTTAGCTGAGAAGAAGAACTGGCGGAACAAACTCCCCAAAAAAGTAAGACAAGGCTGTAAGCTGTATAGATAAGTGTCAGGATCAATAATTGGGTGAGTGGTATGGAAATGCAGACGCATATAATTTCAGCAGTGACCAGATATGTGTCATCTACCAATTCGCACTGAGAGAGGAATCTGACAACTTAATTAACCTGGTGCTTGTTATCGTTCCGTACCCAAAGGGCAAACGGGACCCTATTACTGAGACTTCGCTGTCCGTCCGTCCGTTTATCAGCAGGCTGTATCTCATGAACCGTGATAGCTAGCCAGTTGAAAATACTATAGATTATGTATTTCTGTTGCCGCTATAACAACAAATACTAAATGCAGAATAAAATAAATATTTAAGGGGACTCCCATACAAAAAAGTGATATTTTTGTAGTAGTACGGAACTCTTCGTGCGCGAGTCCGACTCGCACTTGGCCGGTTTTTTTTCTAGCCTTCTCTGTCCTACTCCTGGGCAAAGGCCTCCCTCCACTCCTTCTACTTCTCACGAATTTAATAATGTTATTTTATGATCTTCTTAATGACATGTTCCTATTTAGGTTACTGGAGCTAAATTTTGATCAGATGAGGGGCTTCCAGAATCTCAGTTTGTATCCAGACTAACAATGAAGAAAAAAGAAGCCTAAGTCCTTATAATCTGCTATATAGATCCCCGACCCAGTTTACTTAGTCAGCCATTATTTTGATTTAAAAAAGATTGATGTGAATCAATCCTTGAAAATTTAAAAAAGTGCCTATAAGTGGCTTATTCGAAACAAGTAGTTTGAGTTTGACTGTGAAGACCAGAACTTCAAAAACCGTTTCTGCAGGCCAAACTCATCAACCTTGGCAGGGAGTAAGTGCCCCTGCCAGGGCTGCGGGACTGTTCGAAAGAGATACCGTGGCCCTGGAACACAAAGGGCTAAGAAGGAACATGGATGGGTTTTAGTCAGTACAAGTCTGACACTCCCTTCCGATCCGCCCAGAGCGGGAGGGGATTTGAGTATTTCCCATTCGAAAAAAAAAAGGAAAAAACAAAACTGCCAAATCTTTTTTATTAGCCACAGCTATTGAGAACACGATTTTGGCTCTTACTAGTAAGTTTATGTAAATTGGGAGACAAGCGCTTTGCGGCAAAATAAATATAAATTATGAGTGTTTCTAACTATTTGGTTTTATTGCAGTTTTATTTACTGTAAACCCAGAATGGATATAGAGGAGATTTTTTTAGATACTGGCCTATTGGCATTTTGTTTTTTTGGTTAAGTGGGCCTTTAAATGCTGCTCCTAAATTTACGTACTTTCTCTACCAAATCAAGAAAGTTTTCGAATATATGATAATTATTATTGCATAAGTGATACCAATTTTGAAGATGAACTTAAAGAACTTGATGGAGAATAGTTGTTATGCCAAAATAGAAATGAAATAGAAAGTTACCTCACCAAGACAGGACCAAATCAGTGTAGGCAATCCAAATGACACACCACTAAACAACCTCAGGGGATAACTGTCATCCCGACACTGAAGAACCTACGTCACAAATCACCATTTTATACATAAAACACGCGGGAAAAACGTACCGACCAATACGGAAGCAGGAAGGATGCGTTTTTATTCCGTTCCAATTTGAAATTCGAACGCTCCATTAGGCAAATTGTTCCCGCTCTTTGTTGAGATCAGATTAGCTTTTTATCGCATTCTAATTGAAACGAGATTGATATAAAAAGGTCTGTCATATTTGCATGTGTTTTTCTGAAGTTTTTTTGCCCGAAAAAACGTTACTTTTGCAGGAAAACGATGTATTGTTGTTTGAAGGCAGTTGTCATTTTGTCGTGATAATGTTGACACGAAATCAGTGACGGTTCTAACTTCCAAATATAAAGACGTTTTTGGAGCGATTTCAAAGTCTTTTGATCCTAATTAGCTTGTCAAACGTGGCAATCCCAAAATATTAGTAGAACGGACAAGTTTTGGTCTCATTGCGAAAACTATTATTTGGTATTTTGGTAGTGTAGGTGGTTTCGTCAAAATTCGTGCGATATTTGGCAACGATCACCCAAAATCGAAGATTGCTTTGATAAAACAAGCTTTTGCTCAATCGTGGGGTACTCTGGACTAATAAGTGAGTGACAAGGACAGACGTAGTTAATAATGTCTTCATTTGCTGCAAAGTTCTTCAAAGTTTTGTGCAAGATCTGGACAAGGCGCGATGAGGATGATGAAGAAGAAATCATTTGGAAGATCGAGATGTGTAAGTGTGCATACTTGTTTACTGTAAGCTTTTTATGGATCCTTTGCTCTGGCTCTGGATGTCTTTAAAGGTTTTGTTCTTCGATGGAAACTACTGAAGCCGGACAACTAGTCGTACCAAGGGGTACTATCGCATTACTATTACATACACTGGGTTATGGCGGTAAGTTAGTCAGGTAATCGCTCCGTGTAAAAATCTTGTTAGTATTTAACCACAACCGATTAGACTGCAAGCCGATCCCAATATAGATGGTAACGCGTAGACAGATGATGATGTTTGGAAAAACGGCAAAGAGCAGAGTATACCAACAGATCAACAATATCAAAACGGAGGCGCAAGGGAAAATCTGGTCATCGATGGACCAATCCAAGCCTTTTGGAGCCTACGAGCAGATAAATCTTTAGGTAGGGATCCTGCATACCAGTTAGAAGACCGGAAGACCATGCTCCAGAAATTGAGCCTTTCATGACGATAGAATACATCAAATGAAAACTACAAATCAGAAGTCGTAAAAACGTAAATAGGTGGAATATGCAAACACAATCAAGAACCACTTCAATCCTTCAAATAAACTTTCGATCAAACTAAAGATAACATGAGCCTTAAAATAAACAACTTGTCCTGCCATATTTGCTTGCCTATCCGACGTTATTTACCTCATCGATGCCCACGGATTAGATACAGAACCATGCAATTTAAAACCTAGACTTTATCGATCGACCTACATTTTCAGTTCGTTGCAATTTTGCGCTATTGTTTTGGCGTATAAAATGCATCATCTGTTAAGTGTTTGAGATGTGATTGGTTTTGGATACCTAGACGATTTTTATAAATTGCCGACTACCCTCTCTTTGGGATGACCCAAAGAGAGGGTAGTCGGCAATTTATAATAATTAATTTTCCTTGATAATAAATTTGTTTTCTGATTGTTACGAGAAATGTGAAAGTCTGACAACCACTCCTACCAAGGGGTATCGTATTACCCCAGTGATTGGGTTGTGGAGGTCAGACAGGCAGTCGCTTCACTCGCTTCATATAAAATAGTTCAGGTGCTACTCCGGTTAGACTGGAACCCGACCCCAACTTAGTTAAAAATAAGGTATCCAGATGATGAAAGGTTTTCTGATCCCCTACGGTATGATTACATCTACAAGTTAATTTTGGGTTAATTTGAATTTGAATTTGTTTTTTTTTATTCTGTATGGTGTCGGACGTAAAGAATAGCACCATCCCATATCTTCCCGTGGGTGTCGTAAGAGGCGACTTAGAGACTTTCCAGAGAATGGGCAGCAGCTTTCTCTGTGCTTTTGTAACAACCGTACTGCGATCGCCAACCCGCTTGCCAAGCGTGGCGATTATGGCAAAACACCCTTATATCAATGTGGCGTTGGGGAGGCCTATGTCCAGCAGTGGACGTTTTTCGGCTGAAATGATGATGATGAAATTTGACCCTACTTTTAAACCTAGTCTATGCCTTACTTCAACAGTTTAGTACTAAAACTGTCCCACTGACTGTCAAACTATAATTTGATTTCATTCAACGGATAAAAGATATCTGACTTACGTACAACATCATTTACGAAGTAATCCAGTCTTTTGAGCCTCTTTGTTCCTCCTGGAGCCTTCCTTTCATCCTTGTAATATATTTCGCTTAAGGAAGTAGAAGCACTTAAAACCATACCTGTAAAAAAATAGAAAAATGTCATTAAAAACTGAAATCAATGCAACTTATTTAACATTTTGTATGCCCATATGAATGTGATGAGGCAATCTATGTAAACTTAAGACCATGTTGTAATATACATACCGATCATGTTCTGATAAATAAATGGTTATAATATGAAAGTGGCGCCGGTGACTGAAAAGTTGTGTGGTAATTGATTGTAATGATAATGCGGAGGAATGCTGACAATGTGGTGGGTGAGGAAACTTTTGAGTATGAATGTGGATGGCTATAAGAATAGCAGAAGAATAATAAATGATGGATGTTTAGAAGTAGGAGGAACACGGTGTAAACTTTCTCGATACTCCTTAGAATAGAGAGGATTCTCCGACCAGAAAGGTGTTATGTCTGGTAGACAACTGCCCGACAGTTGTTGTCGGGTTTCTATAAAGTTTAAGTCGATGTAAACTTTGCTTGCGAGATTCAGACCATATTAGTTCTTTAGTTTTATCATAGATGGCGCTGTAGTACTTTTTGTTATAAATTGCTTTTTGAGGATGATATGGCTAGAAAGGAGTTGATTGCTGATTATGACGAATAATAGAGAAGTATAGAAGATGACATGCTGCGACCCCAAATGAATTGGGATATGGGCAGGAGAATAATGAACTAAAACCAGTGTCCAAGAAAATGTTGCCAGAAAAATAAAGCCACTTGGTAACTATTCTTTATTCTTTATTGCACATAAAATTAAAAGATATACACACAAATAATATATAGCTAATGTACAACGGCGAGCTTAACCCAGAAATGGGTTTTCTTACAGCAAACCTTATTTAACAGGAGTATTTGCCAAAGAGGATACAGCTTTGTGCATGAACAGTACTTTTAGTACTAAGTACTTTAAGTATCAGTATTTACACTTTTAAAAACTAAGGATTAAGTTGTGAAGGTCAGATTAGGCAGTCACTCCATGCAAAACTCTCTTAAACAGCTGCATCCGGTTGAACTGGAAGCTGACCCCTAGATAGTTGGCAAAAGGCTACGCAGATTATATTTTTAGTCCCAAAGATATTTTTGCTAATAACTGTATAACAACCGAACTACCCAAACAAACAGTTTGTTTACATACACCTAGTTTTAAAACACGTTTGCGTGCCAAACATGTTAACAAACTATGCATGTTGACAATTTTGTAACCGACCTACGTGCTTTTACAAAATTGGTGAAGATTATTTTTGATAGCGATGCAATGGAGGAATAATTGCGTTGATGATTACGGTAAAATGCAGTTGCATTGTGTATCAAATTATTGAAATTATTACAGCTGAGTTAATTTACTTGTTGAGAATTATAGGTAATTTGATTGAATTATGTGATTAGACGGAATTTGGATAAGAAGGCAAATTTTAATTAATCAAAATCTTGATGTAATCACACATGACGCCTCTAATCCCTGAAGGATTAGGCAGAGGTGTATCTAATAGTACATCCACATTTCAAGTCCGATGGCATAGGGGCGACCCTATTGTCATCAACCAGGCACAAATACAGACTACGTTACTACTACTGAGAGAATCCTGGTGGGTAACCCAATAACCCCCTGTATGGTGTTGGACGTAAAGAATAGCACCATCCCATATCTTCCCGTGGGTGTCGTAAGAGGCGACTAAGGGACTTACCAGAGAATGGGCAGCAGCGTTCTCTGTGCTTTTGTGACAACCGTACTGCGATCGCCAACCCGCCTGCCAAGCGTGGCGATTATTATATTAACCCCCAAAATGTCAATTTGGCGACACTTGGGGGAGCCCAAGTGTCGCTAAATTATAAGAGTAGATATAAGAGTAGATGTATTTGACATACACAATCAACCAGCATCGTTCCAACTGCTGGAACACAAGCGTCCACTTTATGAGACGGACCGAGCTGTAATCCACAAAGGGAGCCTAGTGTCGGCTGGTGGATGTATCTGTCTTCCATCTCTTGTCTTCGATTTTTTTATAATGACATTCCAATTTAATTTGCGACACCGAGCGCGGTCCTTCGAGCTAAAACGACTAATGGGCCTACCACACGCACAAGCTTCACCACAGTTGAACTGCTTCACAGCAGTACCACACACGGAGCACTGCGCGTGCGGTTGGTAAAACTGTATCACGTTTCCAACCGCACGCGCAGTGTTCCGTGTACAAACCGGTTTGCGCAGGCAAAACTGTGGTGAAGCTTGTGCGTGTGGTAGGCCCATAAGCCGCTAAGACGCTAAACGACTCTAGACACCGACGGCATCTGGCAGCGTCTAGAGTCGCCATTACAGTCAAATAATAATAGTTCTCTAATAGCGTGTTAAAAAAAACCTTACCCAAAAGACTTTTTAGGATTCCGTACCCAAAGGGTCAAAAGGGACCCTATTACTCAGACTTTGCTGTCCGTACGTCCGTCTGTCACCAGGCTGTATCTCATGAACCGTGATAGTTAGCCATTTAAAATTTCTACAGATTATGTTTTTCTGTTGCCGCTATAACAACAAATAATAAAAACAGAATAAAATAAATATTTGTAGGATCCGGTCATTAGTACGGACAGAAAATGAATCGGCAAGCGCGCCAATGGTAGCACGCGACCTACTTACCAGTCTACCCACACCTAAGCGCGCTTCTACAGAGTCGTGATGTTTCGAACGCGCTGTGAGGCGGACAGTCTGTCTGGCCACGGCGGAGTCAAGACGTCCCGAAACTGTTCCCCGATTCATGGTGCCTAGTCTTATTTTGTTGGATTGTAATTTCAAGTAATTTGTGAGTAGTAAGTGAGTTCGACAAAAGCAGTGTACCTCGTGTAGTGTGTTTTCATAGCACGGAACCCATGTTCTGCCCACATGATGACCGTGTCTAACGGAATAAATCAGGACAACTGCGACATCAGAATTGGGATAAAGAATCGCGCCCTCCACGAAAGTAAAGCCAAGTGAGGAACATAACCAATGAATTTTTGAATCAACAAGGAAAGCGACCAAACCTGCGAGCACAACTCATCAAGAGGGTACCCTCGCAACAACATCGGGTGAGACCGTTTCTTTTCTTTTCGATAATTAGGTCATCTGGCTCATTGCTTAAACATGGCTAGTTTAATTGGTTTATGGGTGACATCATAATCAGTAAACCTTACTGGCATCGGAGGTTATGATTTAAAATGCACGATGGAGATCGTACCATTAAAATAGGCGATATTTTGATAAAATGGGTTGTCAGCCAATAAGTTCAGGAATTATTAGATGCTGGCGTAATTTGTAAAAGTTCTTTGACATCTGGAGCTACGCGCTTCCCTGGTCCACATGTTTCAGTCGAAAAGAAAGTGTGTTTAGTCAAAATGTCACTGTTGTCCGGTTCATGCTTTACGATGATCGAAGGGACGTAGGTGCCCGGTTTATGATGTTTTTTGTGATGACGTTGCTCGAGGGGACGCTGTTGTCCGGCCCGTACACTGGTATGGTCGTAGGGACGCAGTTGTCCGGTTCAAACGTTGGTATGGCCGAAAGGAGAGTGTCGTCCGTGTCAGATCCATTACGGATTGGTTGAAGGGATGCACTCGTCCGGTCCAGGTGTTAACTGTTTAGGGAAAGGTGCCGTCCGGGCCATGAGTGTTTGAAAGGACACACGCTTTCTTGCTGGGGGAAAGGTGCCGTCCGGTCCATGAGTGGTCGAAAGGACACACGCTTTCTTGCTGGGGGAAAGGTGCCGTCCAGTGCACGAGTGGTCGATAGGAGACACGCTTTCTTGCTGGGGGAAAGGTGCCGTCCGGTCCATGAGTGGTCGGAAGGACACGCGCTTTTTGTTAGGAGAAAAATACCGTCTAGTCCGTGAGTGATCGAAAGAATACACGCTTTCTTTTGTTCTGAAACAGTTAGTTACGATGAGAGTAATGTTTGTCATAGTTTGTCAGGTTGGACGAGCGGATGTCTTGGTGATTAGACATTGTTTGTTCCAGGAATACAATAACGCCCGAGGACGGTCGTATGTCAGTCTGGCCGTGTAGGATCCGGTCATTAGTACGGACAGAAAATGAATCGGCAAGCGCGCCAATGGTAGCACGCGACCTACTTACCAGTCTACCCACACCTAAGCGCGCTTCTACAGAGTCGTGATGTTTCGAACGCGCTGTGAGGCGGACAGTCTGTCTGGCCACGGCGGAGTCAAGACGTCCCGAAACTGTTCCCCGATTCATGGTGCCTAGTCTTATTTTGTTGGATTGTAATTTCAAGTAATTTGTGAGTAGTAAGTGAGTTCGACAAAAGCAGTGTACCTCGTGTAGTGTGTTTTCATAGCACGGAACCCATGTTCTGCCCACATGATGACCGTGTCTAACGGAATAAATCAGGACAACTGCGACATATTTAAGGGGGCTCCCATACAATAAAACAAAGTGATTTTTTTGCACGTCTTTATAAATAATGGTACGGGAGCCCTTCGTGCGCGAGTCTGACTCGCACTTGGCCGGTTTTTAGTTAACTTTTTAGATTTCAACTGGGTTTTTGATTTATTTGTGGGTCATCATCATCATCATTTCAGCGGAAAGACGTCCACTGCTGGACATAGGCCTCCCCTAAGTGTCCACATTGACCGGTCCCATGCGACTCGCATCCAGCGGATCCCCGCAACCTTCACCAGGTCATCGGTCCACCTAGTGGGAGGCCTTCCAACGCATCTCTTCTTCTTTCATCTCCCGGTTCGCGGTCACCATTCCAGAATTTTTCGGCCCCATCGGCCATCCGTTCTGCGAGCAATGTGCCCTGCCCACTGCCACTTAAGTTTGGCAATTCTTCGGGCTACGGCGATTTGTGGGTACTTACAAATAAATCAAAAAACTAGTCCACATTTCTCAGTCCGAACATACACGTAACCTGTCGTAATATGTTCATCTGTCGAATAACAAGTAGCGCCATTGATTCATCCGTGACCGCGAGGTCGCGGGTTCGAATCGGGCCGTATTGATAAAGGATGCTTGCATATTTTACTACATAAGGTCTAGTATTTTATGTTCAAGCCATATTAATATTTTAAATGCGAACGTAACTCTGTCTGGGTTTTACATTTTCGAGAAATTTGGTATACAAGGACATGACCTAGGTTATAAGACATAGTCGATGACGAGGTGACCACATCAATTAGTATAATCAGGAATCATTCAGGTCAATTAAAATTGATAATCGTAGGATTACATATTTAATTACATGCTTTAATCATATATTTGGGTCTTTAGATTATATCATAATGTTATCAATAACGTTTCGGTTGATTACTTTATAGGTAAGCGAATCACGAATATTATGAGCTGATGAAAACTGATTTCAAAGCTATTTAAGAAATAATCTCTATCATCATCATCATCATCATTTCAGCCCAAAAGACGTCCACTGCTGGAAATAGGCCTCCCCCAATTGTCGCCACATTGACATTTTGGGGGGTTTTGCCATAATCGCCACGCTTGGCAGGCGGGTTGGCGATCGCAGTACGGTTGTCACAAAATCACAGAGAACGCTGCTGCCCATTCTCTGGCAAATCCCTTAGTCGTCTCTTACGACACCCACGGGAAGATATGAAAAATAAAAAAAAAATAATGATAATCTCTATGTTATACTTCAAATTGAATGAAAAAAAAGTAATGTCCATTACAGCCAATTAAGGGAATTATTATGCGATTTTCAACTCTATGTTCTGATCTTATCACCGGAAACGCATCAGGATTTTCCCAGCTTATTTTTAATCGAGTGGCACGTCCGTTTTACTTTCCACCAATCCCATGAAAAAACTACCAAAATGGTAGAAATTACTTTACCATAGCAACACAGAACCGTACAACGCGCACCTGAGCGTTATCTCCTAAATTAAGAAAAATCTTTGGTTAAATTATACATATTCAATTTACGTACATTATACAGGTAAATGTCAGCGGTTCACCTTTAAATAATTAGTCTTTATGTAAGTTTGTGCGGTATTAAATCATTAGTTTTAACGATGTACAAGATTTAAAGGATTGGTCAAGCCGGTATCGGTACGGACAAAATATTTTATTTCACACTAGCTGTCCGGCGCAACTTCGTTTGCGTCACATTTTCCCCGTTTTCGCAACATTTTTCATTGCTGCTCCACTCCTATTGGTCGTAGCGTGATAATATATAGCCTATAGCCTTCCTGGATAAATGGGCTATCTAACACTGAAATAATTTTTCAAATCGGACCTGTAGTTTCGGAGCCTATTCAATACAAACAAACAATCAAATCTTTCCTCTTTATAATATTAGTTTAGATTTAGATGGGCACTAATGTAATGTCAAAACATAGGTGCACGGTTTGGGAATTTAACCTCGCAGACAATGCTTACTCTTTAAAAAAATATTTGGATTTTCACAGACACTACCAGATCCAAAGAAATTCGGTGACAGCAGCCAGTCTAAAATTTGTTTGGTTTGACATAACCTTTAGTCTTACAATGTTTAAATATGAGAAAATAGTCTTCATCAGCCCCCCTATTCACAAACGTTCGGTTTCGATTTCGATCCGATAAGTTGTATATCTAACTTGTTTCGGCAATACGAAAGCGAGCGAGATAGACATACGACTTTCCGAATCGAAATCGAAACCGAGCGTTTGTGAATAAGGGGCCAGATCCTAGTCCTGTTTTCGAGTAAAAGTCTTCATCATCATCCGTCTAGCCTCCTCTCTAGGTTGGTTTCCAGTCTAACCGGATGCTGATCGAATATCAGTATGTTACATTTGTGGATTTCATACAAAAGTCATCATTTCCCCAGACTTTTCCTAACTATGTTGTGCTCAGCTCCAGTCTTACCGTATGCAGCTGAATACCAGTATTTTACATGGAGCGACTGCTTATCTGACCTCCACAACTAGTTAGCACTGGGTAATACGATACACCTTGCTAAGACTGGTTGTCAGACTTTGGGACCACTGACTATCTGTAATGTAACGACTGTCAAAGATATATGTACAAATGACAGCCGGGATCAACGGCTTAACGTGCTTTCCGAGGCACGGAGGAAACTCGATATGTAATAGTGTGTGTATGAGTGGGTGGCCACCCATCCACGGACCAACCTAGGTTAGCACGGCTTAACCTAAAGATCGACCCGATCGGCTGATGTTTAGCCACGAGCTCCTCAATCGATTTCGTGCGAAAGTGTGACCACAAATTGACTTGTAAAATCAATTTTCTACCAAAAATCTTCAATATTCAAACTAATTGTTATTCTAGTCTTTTATCAATGAAAACGGCTTGTTTTTATGAAGCTGTGGACATGTTGTTACGTAAAACAGACGCACAATACATTGACCCACTCGGCGAACAATTCATTACATTCCACACACACACACGCACACTGAATCGAACACGTGACCAATCATTATATCTCTGTTTGACATAACAATTAACCTAAAAAATCTACCAGCAGAATTCTGCTCTCTGAAAGGCAATTTATTTGCGAGTAAAACACGCTTTATTTCATCTTCTGCTTAGCCTTGTTCCAATTACCTTGGGGTCGGCTTCCAGTTTAACTGGATGCAGCTGTTTACCAGTATTTTACATGGAGCGACTAAGGCAATTTATTTGCGAGTAAAACACGCTTTATTTCATCTTCTGCCTAGCCTTGTTCCAATTACCTTGGGGTCGGCTTCCAGTCTAACTGGATACAGCTGTTTACCAGTATTTTACATGGAGCGACTAAGGCAATTTATTTGCGAGTAAAACACGCTTTATTTCATCTTCTGCCTAGCCTTGTTCCAATTACCTTGGGGTCGGCTTCCAGTCTAACTGGATGCAGCTGTGTACCAGTATTTTACGTGGAGCGACTGCCTATCTGAGATTTTACCTTGTCAAGACTATCCGTTACGAGTAACAGCGCCTGTCAAAGATGACAGCCGGGGGAGTGACAGCCAACTCCATGGCCATTTAAAATGGTTTAGTCTTAACTCACCCCCTGGATCTTTCCCTTTTCGTTAGTGTGCGCAAATATTTGATGCAACAACAATCGAAACGTAAGACGGATTTCACCAAAAAACTAAACGCTATCACCTTATCTAAACCGCGATCAACAGCTGTTTGTGACTTCTGAACGAGGTTCAGATGAGTTTTCGCGTGCACCTGAACCAATTCTGTATCTCTATGTATACGCAACTGTTCTAAAATTAGGCTTTCACGTTATCAGTATGACTGTATAGAACACACAAGGCGAAAAATCAGGCTAAACATATCCAGTGTAACATGTCCTAGCTTTGTATAGATTTCACGTACATTGAGGGATCCGCTTATACTGGTTACGCACCTCTTCATTGGTAGTCGTGAGTACAGTCCGAAAATTATCATAATTCAACTCGCGTTAACGTCTTCGCAACGCGTGACGTACATCGCTGGCCCACTGACCTACACGCAGTAAAAATGACACACCCACGCGTCAATGAAACGCGTACCGCGATAAAATGACATCGCTTCTTAAACATGTTTGCCTAGTAACTCAGAAGTTATTTCTAATGCTAGAATTGAAATGCATTTGCGCACTGGTGAGGTAATCGGAATTTTATTTTATTCGTGAAAATTAAAAGTCACGTGTCTATCTGTGTGATCGCGTTGATCTTGTAAACTGCGCAACGGATTTCGATGCGTTTTTCACGTAAATCCAGCAATTTTTTCCAGCACATTTATTAAGCTAATTCGACTTGCTGATTCGTTGTATATACAACATAAAAATAAAGAATGCACGCAAACAATTATTGCTACGTCAACAACTGTCATTGGTAAAACTTTTAAGCCCTTATTCATAAACCAAACTCTTTTCAAAACAGCTGTCAAAATGTTGAACGTCATCAGATTGTCATTACAATACAAAAGGTGTTGTTTTTTAAATAAGCTTATTCTTGTTATGAGTAAAGTAATGTTCCTTATTCTTTTGTCCGTTGTTTTATTCAATACTTCGAGATGTTGATAAAATAAGGAAAATGTAAATTATAATTACTATCTTAAATTTATAATAATGCAAGATTTTGTCGAACCGGTATATTTATCACAAAGGAAAACATTATAAATTTTATTAGTTTATTTATTTGCGATGTGTTTGCTGTTGGCTCTAGTCTAGGTCAGAGATGACAGAGACAAAGTCGATGATGGTACGAGCTTGCCCAGAAGCCTGTCCACTCAACATCGTTTCTTTTACTTAATTCATGATTTTTGGATCGAAATATCATTTTAAGAGCGTTTATTACGGCATTTCATACAAACTTTCAAGTCGTTATTTTCCGAAATGACTGAACAGATATTAATGAAACGCAGAAGCAGTATACACAGGTCTAAAAAGTTACTAAAAAACATTTTCGAAAAACAATGTTACAGCTAAATTAGACCGATTTTAAATTATCTATAGAAACAGAAATTTCCAATTATCTTCATTTTTAAAAGACATTTCGAAAATGTTTTTAGTAACTTTTTAGACCTATGTATACTGCTTATGCGTAGGAAGTTTCATTAAAATCTGTTCAGTCATTTCGGAAAATAACGACTTGAAAGTTTGTATGAAATGCCGTAGGGTATAAACGCTCTTAATACACGATGGTAAAAGCATAATAGTTCGCCTATAATGTTTCCACTGCCCTCCTTTCTTTCGATTTCCGAAAGCGTGTGCTATGCACCCAGCAAGGGACGCCGACGCGAAAACAGTTACTACGTGCTCACTACATCATGTCATTCTAAACCGATTAAAAATTACAATGTGGGGGTATTGTAATTTTTCTTCTGTATGGTGTCGGACGTAAAGAATAGCACCATCCCATGTCTTCCCGTGGGTGTCGTAAGAGGCGACTAAGGGACTTGCCAGAGAATGGCCAGCAGCGTTCTCTGTGCTTTTGTAACAACCGTACTGCGATCGCCCACCCGCCTGCCAAGCGTGGCGATTATGGCAAAGCCCCCTTCTTGGGGGTGTGCAGCACTGGACGTTTTTCGGCTGAAATGATGATGATGATGTAATTTTACCTCGGTTTAAATGCATGGAATAAATGTTTTTTTTTTATTACCAATGAGTATTATAGACATATCATAGCGACCAACAAAAAGCAACTTGTGACTAAATGTACTACAGCGCCATCTATGATAAAATTGAAGAACTAATATGGTCTGAATCTCGCACACTAATATTATAAAGGCAAAAGTTTGTGTGGGAGTATGTGTGTGTATTTGTATGTTTGTTACTCCTTCACGCGTCAATGGCTAAACGGATATGGATGAAATTTGGTATGTAGGTAGCTTATACCCTGGATTAATACATAGGCTACTTTATATCCCGGTCTGCGCGGTGAAACCGCGGGGCGCAGCTAGTATAATAACGTTTTTGCGTCGGTGTACATACCTTCCACCCTATACGTATGTATTATTTTCATTAATTAGTCATTACTATATAATAACATATTTTTTACATCTTTAAATATTCCTATATAAAATCAATAATAAAATATTTAAATAAGTAGGTATGTATACTGTTTATTTATTTTCAAAACATTCATTTACATTTTTAAATCTTTTTACAAAATGATAAAAAAAAAAACATTTAAAAATATAAAATAGTAGCCCACCGGTATCGGGAATAGGGTCCAGGCTACCGGCGGTCAGGGCTCCAGAGAAAGGAACCTCCTAACGATACGAGCCGTGTCCAGGAGTACCCCTTTCTGAATCAAACCCTTGATCCAGCTGCCTAACGAGAGCCTCATGAGTAGTCATGAGAAATTGGTCGAGGCTCTTTGCAATTAGGCCATTGGCTGTTACGACTATTAGCACAATGATCGCTGAGTCAACATTCCACATGTCGGCAACCTCGCAAGCAAAGTCAAGATACTTGATTTGCTTATCTTTTTCGGCTTTCACGAGGTTCTCGTCATGTGGAACCGTTATGTCAACAATAATTGCGCGCCGCTCTGATCGATCCACCACCACTATATCAGGCTTATTGGCAACAATAGTCCTGTCAGTGATGATGGATTGATCCCAATACAGTGTTATATATATTGCCATTTTCGAGAACTGGGTCGGGCACATAACTATAGTACGGCACTTCCGATTCCACAAGGCTGTATTTCAGAGCAAGTTGCTGATGGATAATCCTGGCTACAAGGTTGTGTCTATGCAAGTATTCTCCGTTAGCCAGACGAGAACACCCGGAGATAATGTGACGGATCGATTCGCCCGGACGTTGGCATGCCCGACATATGTCAACCGTGCCATCCTTCACAATAAATTTCCGGTAGTCATTCGTCATCATAACTTCATCCATACTTGCACTAACAAAACCTTCGGTTTCTCCAAAGAGTTCCCCGGAACGTAGCCAGGCTACGAACGCTGCTTGGTCTACATCAGGTCCATGCAGGGCACTGAAGAAGCGTCTGTGAAGCTCCTTACTCTGCCATTCTTCCATGCGGTCATTAGTGTCAAGCACTGCAGGTTTGCGCCAGTTCTCTTTAGCAAAGGAGAGCGGGGTGAGGGCCTTGTCCATCGCGACCACATCTCGATGCATCCCCACGTCGACTTCTAGGAAATATTCCCTGAGACTGCATATCTCGCGATTGTGGAGAGTCTTGGCGTTTAAAAAGCCTCGACCTCCACAACTTCGCGGGATATACAGTCTCATAACCGAAGAACGTGGGTGATGCATTCGATATGCCGTCAACAATGTACGGACCTTCCTCCTCCTCTTCCAGGGCGTCTAGTTCTATTTGAGTCCATTTGAGTACGCCGAAAGAGTACATCAAAACCGGCATGACCCAACCATGGAAGGCACGCACCTTATTTCCGCAGGATAAAAGACTATTAAATACTTTTCTCAGGCGGCCAAAGAAGCGCTCCTTCAACGATTGCTTCATATCTACAGCATCGATGCCCAGCGCTTCCGACATACCCAAATACTTGTAGGTTTCGGTTGCTGAGAGGGATCTAAGATTTACGGAATCTGAGAGCTGGGTTCCCGCAGTTTCCACAATCACCCCTCGCTTGACATGCATGACCGCACATTTGTCCACACCAAATTCCATCCTGATGACGCTACTGAAAGTTTCTGTTACCTTCAGTAGTTCCGGGTATGTAATATTGTTACCAAACTTATTTTGATGATACTTTACGTAATAAGAGAAATGGCTTAGTTTTCGACATGGAAAATGTGATGTTTGTTGTGGCTCCGCAGCCTCATTTGGCTCATCGGAGTACCATCTAACTCAACTCACTTATGCTGAGTGTTAACCTGCTTGTCGCAGTCATGACGTGCAAGCAGTTAACATTTTGTTCCGTCCTGTTTGTACTCCTCCCACTCTGGGCGGAGCGAAAGGGAATGTCAGACTTGTACTGACTAAAACCCATCCATGTTCCTTCTTAGCTCTTTGTGTTCCAGCGCCAAGGTATCTCTTTCGAACAGTCCCGCAGCCTGCTACGATCCTTACACACTACTTTCGTCTTATCCACGTTCATACATCAAGTCATACAAACGCGCCGCTTGCAAGTAACTAAGCATATCTAAATGTCTTTACTTGTAACCCAAAAGCAAAGTTCATCACCCGTCGCAAGATAAGAGTTATCAACTGTTATGTCAGTGAAATCTTCATTAGAGTCGTAGGTAATTACAGACGGCTGTCATAATTAAGGCTGCCTGTCCATCGAAACGAGGCAGCGGAGCGGAGCGAGGGAGTTATTATGAGCAGTGTTGCGGACTGTGTTTGTCCATTGAAGCGGAGCGGAGCTAGGCCGAAAGCACGCCTCGGAGACGAGTCATTCAAAGCGAAATGTGACGGACCGCTTCGCTCGCTCCGGGTTTGAAATGTGTGTGAAAATTTGGTTCTTCTAAACTAATATTATAAAGAGGAAAGATTTGATTGTTTGTTTGTTTGCCTTGAATAAGCTCCGAAACTACTGGTCCGATTTGAAAAAAAATCAGTTGTGTATAGCCCATTTATCGAGGAAGGCTATAGGCTATATATCATCACGCTACGACCAATAGGAGTGGAGCAGCAATGAAAAATGTTGCGAAAACGGGGAAAATGTGACGCAAACGAAGTTGCGCCGGACAGTAAACTAAAAGACAGATGTGTTGCTGGGGAGTTTGTCCCGCTACTTCTTCGTCCCAGCTAACACACTAAAAACTGGCGAAGAGCGAGTTTTGGGGTGCTGTCTATTGTAAGTTTTGTCATTTTTAGGGTTCCCTACCAAAAGGGTCAAACGGGACCCTATTACTAAGACTTCGTTGTCCGTCCGTCTGTCACCAGGTTGTATATCATGAACCGCAACAGTTAGCCAGTTGAAATTTCTACAGATTATGTATTTCTGTTGCCGCTATAACAACAAATAATAAAAACAGGAAAAAATAAATATTTAAGGGGTGCTCCAATACAAAAAAGTTTTTTATTCATGTCCGGTCAAGCTGAGAAAGCAAAGTTTAGATTTTATGCAACAGTAGAGAGCAAAATTCGCACAGCTCCGCTACACGACCACGTCGCGTCTCGACACGACGGCGGCGGTTTAATATGCCGCTGTCGCCACAAGGTCAACTGATAAGTCTCGTTCGTCGTTAGTTTGTATCAATAACGGCGTAGTAGCCGAGTGAAACTGTTGCGTTATCGGGTTGTTTTTTACTATTCAGTGGCGTAGCTGCTGTTTTTGATTCGTTCATCGGCATGTGGCTAGACTTTTCGTAACTGGCCTGGGATCAACTTCCAATAATAACGACCTCCAGAACATTTTTCAGGGCGCTTTTGTTAGCTTCATCTGTAATTTTAAGAAGTTAAATTTGACCCGAATTTAATTTTGTTCTGTATGGTGTCGGACGTAAAGAATAGCACCATCCCATATCTTCCCATGGGTGTCGTAAGAGGCGACTAAGGGACTTGCCAGAGAATGGGCAGCAGCGTTCTCCGTGCTTTTGTAAAAACCGTACTGCGATCGCCAACCCGCCTGCCAAGCGTGGCGATTATGGCAAAACCCCCCTTATGTCAATGTGGCGTTGGGGGAGGCCCATGTCCAGCAGTGGACGTCTTTCGGCTGAAATGATGATGATGATGAAATTTGACCCACTTCCCGGTTTCCGATTGAGATGAAATTTTGTATAAGTACATGTATAGTTTGGATGACAATGCACAATCATCATCTGGACCTCAAGTCTGCTATTACAATAGTGTCAGAATGGCCTATCATTGATTTCAAAATTGTTGATTTTGACAAGTTTGGTAATCTACTAATTATAATGGCGTCATTATGACTTCACAATGGTCAACCACTGACACTCCATTGAAAGAAATGGCATAGAATTTGATAGAATTTAGCAGATAACAAAGTTTTAGCAATGGGATCGTGTTGGAATGACGATGTTTATAAAAATAGCAGACTTGAGGCCCTGACAGCCTTTTCCGTTGTTAGGATGAATCATGCCCGCTATGTCGATTTCCCTCTACGTCGATTCGTGAAACAAATGACATCTGGGTTGGGGTCGGCTTCCAGGCGAACCAGATGCTGATCAAAACCTGTATGTTACATAGAGCTACTGCCTATTTGACCTCCACAGTATTAGTACTAGGTAATACGATATCCCTTGGTAAGACTAGTTTTAAGAATTTCGGGCCACTAACTACTTGTAACGACTGTCAAAGATCTACAATTGACAGCCGGGACCAACGTTCCGAGGCACGAAGAAAACTGGGTGTGTATTGGGTGGTCACCCATCCACGGACCAACATAAGCAAGCGCGGCTTGACCTGAAGATCGGACTGTTCGGCTTGTATTATTTAGCCACGAGCCCCATTGACAAATGAAACTTTACTTTGGCTTAGATAGTCCAAGTAAAAGACGTCTTATACAATAGGCACGCCAGGGCTTGTTAACGTTACCAACTAACAAAATAATAACCATTACTTAACGTTAATTCTAATGTGATACCTAATTAACGTTACAAAATATAACGTTAATTGATAACATTACCAGTAATTTAACGTTAAATACAATTAACGTAAAATACGAGAATAACGTTACTTTTACCGTTAATTTAGCTGCAACCCGGTCACATTCAAGGTTGTTAGCGCGGCGTGGTGAGGCCGAGCGGGAGGGCAGCATCGCATATTGAAATCAAGGCTTATTTTACTTATGTTTAGTAGTACGCACGGCGACAAAATCGCATTGTACGGGAAATCTATAAAAAACGAGGCCATGTTATATTGCAAATGTAAAGCTTGATGTGTCGCTGTGTGTCTTGATGTGTGGCTAACTACAGCTTTAACTACCTATTTATTCCTATAATTTAAATAGTTTTTACAATTAGCGACTAAGCACATATTTGTTTTTTAAAGAAGACTAAGTTATAAACGAGTGCAATCATGTACCAACGAAGCAAATGGGACGTAAATGAAATAAGCTGTAACGTCTCCAATTTACCTCCGTTGGATTTTAACCAAGACCAACCACGACCTAGCGACCCACGAAATGCGGCGTTCGCAACAGCGGTCGCTTTCGAACTGGATCGTATGCCAGAAGAAAAACGTAGAGTAACTTATGTTAATTTACTCAACGTTATTAGAAAAGTGCGACAGGAAAACGACTTGGATAACATAATTTTGCCAAGTTACGAAGAATCAGAGTAATAATTATAAGTAAATTGATTCAATTCTTTTAAATACTATAATTATGATTTCCTTTATTCATTTTCATTACGTAGTTATAATATTTTTACATAATTATATTTAAAAAAAAAACATTGAAAAAATATAAAAAATAGTAGCCCACCAGCATCGGGAACAGGGTCCCGGCTACCGGTGGTCAGGGCTCTTGAGAGAGGAACCTCCTGACAAAACGTGCCGTGTCCAGAAGTAGTGCTTTCTGAATCAAGCCCTTGATCCAGCTGTCAAGCGAAAGACTCCGCAGATGTTGGTCGTAGCTTTTGGCTATTAAGCCATTGGCCGACACGACTATCGGCACAATGGTTGCTGTTGTCAAGTCCCACATGTCGACAACCTCGCGAGCCAGATCTAGATACTTGAATTGCTTATCTTTCTCTGCTTTCACGAGGTTCTCGTAATGCGGGATCGTGATATCAACAATCATTGCGCGACGCCTCAATCAATCTATCAACACAATGTCAGGCTTATTGGCAACAATAGTCCTGTCAGTGACGATAGATCGATCCCAATACAACGTGATATTACCATTATCGAGAACTGGGTCGGCCACATACTTATAGTATGGCACTTCTGATTCCACAAGGTTGTTTTTCAAAGCAAGTTGCTGATGGATCAATCAAATCAAAATATTTTTATTTTACATAGGCCTACAGGGGCACTTATAAAACGTCGGCAAAAAGGTGCTCGGTTCGGGTTGGTCGTTTCCTATGGAGAAGAACCGGCAAGAAACTCCATGGTTACTCTTTTAAAGCATAAGATAATCCTGGCAACAAGGTTGTGTCTATGCAACTACTCTCCATTGGCCAAACGAGAACACCCAGAAATAATGTGTCGGATCGATTTTCCCGGACGGGGGCATGCCCGACATATGTCAACCGTTCCATCCTTTACTATGTGTTTCCGGTAATTATTCGTCAGCATAACCTCGTCCATTATTGTACAGACAAAACCTTCAGTATCCCCGAAGAGGTCACCAAAACGCAGCCAGGATACAGACGCTAAGAAGTCTACATCGGACCCATGTAAGGCCCAGTAAAAACGTCCTTGAAGCTCCTTGCTCTGCCATACCTCCCTGCGGTCATTAGTGTCTAATACTACAGGCTTACGCCAGTTCTCGTTAGCCAAGAAGATCGGGGTAAGGTCCTTGTCTACTGAGACCACATCTCGGTGCATCCCCACGTCGGCTTCTAGGAAGTATTCCCTGAGACTGCATACCTCACGGTTGTGCAGGATCTTAGCATTTAAGAAGCCACGACCCCCACACTTCCGCGGGATATACAGTCTCATCATCGACGACTGTGGGTGATGAATCCGATTTGCGGTCAGCAGTACGCGGACCTTCCTATCTAGGGCATCAATTTCTGTCTGAGGCCATTTGAGTATGCCGAAAGAATACATCAAAACTGGCATGACCCAACCGTTGAAGGCGCGCACCTTGTTTCCTCCTGACAGAAGACTGCTTAGCACCTTATTCAGGCGGCCAAAGAAACGCTCCTTCAACGATTGTTTCATGTCAGCAGTATTGATGCCTAATGCTTCCGATATACCCAAATACTTGTAGGTTTCGGAGGTTGAGGAGAGGGATCTAAGGTGTACGGAATCCGAGAGTTGAGTTCCCACGGATTCCGTAATCTCCCCCTTCACATGCATGACTGCACATTTGTCCACACCAAATTCCATCCTGATGGCGCTAATGAAAGTTTCAGTTACCTTCAGTAGCTTCATCAGTTGCAAATTGTTGGGGGCAAAGATTTTCAGATCATCCATGTAAAGAAGGTGAGATATGACCTGACCACCTCTCCTCAACCGATAGCCTAGACCTGAACCTTCCAGCAGTGTGCTAAGAGGGTGCAAGGCTAGACAAAACCACAATGGACTATCACCCTGAAATATACCACACTCTATCCTTATCGGTTTGCTGTTCCCCTGCATCTGTCGATATCCTGGATAGCGAAGGACCGTCCTCCATTGCCCTATACACGACTCAAGGAAGGCGCGTAGAGTTTATTATTTATTTATTAACACTTACATTTGTTTATACAGGCAAGACCCAAGCTAATAAAAGAGAGAGAGAGAGAGTTATCTATCTTGTACAACTGCAACAAAAAAAAACTATCCAACATGTAGACAGATGCCTTTGGGAGCGGCACACCTGTTGGCTAATGGCCATATCAATGAGGAGCAGCTCCTTAGTACCACGGGAACCGTTCTTACATCCATTCTGAGAGGGAGACATGATGTAATTACTCATAATATGTTGGTTAATTTTAGCTCTCAAAATGGATGTAAGAACTTTATAGACCGTTGGTAAGCAAGTGATAGGTCTATAATTTTTGGGCTCCGCAGTACTACCTGATTTATGGAGCAGGTGGGTAATGCCTGTCGTCAGGAACTGGGGCAGCGACCCTGACTCTAAGGCTGATTGAAACTGGGACGCCAAGCGAGCTTGCGATCTTTGGAACCATTTGATTCAAAAGTTGTGCAGTCCATCCAGTCCTGGAGATTTCCAGTTAGGTAACGGACGGACTGCACGAGCTACGTCTTGGGGGCTGACAGCTGGTTCAAGCACCTGAAATAGAAAGAGCATCCGACCACGGTACGCAGTCAAGTTGCTTCCCCTCTGAGTAGCCCCATAATATGCGCGCATGACGTTCTCATTAATGGACTGAGTCCATCGCATGCGCGACACATTTCCACCGGCAGCGGGGAGCCTGTTCGGGGCCTGTTGGCCTCGAGGTCCCAGGCCCGCTGGTGGCCGTCCTCTTCCTCGTCGTCGTGGTGGTGATGGCGTCGACGGCGGGGAGAAAAACTCGTCGCTGGAACTCACAACGACGCAACTGCAGCGACCGGCGACTCAGCGGCCACAGATGTGGCTGCGAGGCGGAGCTCAGCGACGAGCCCAGAGATGGTGGGTGTACTTCGTTTAGTCGGGCTCTGCGTCTCGTCAGCATTGAGGACAAATATGACGTTTCATTTTCATAAGATTATTGCATTTTTGTTTAATTAGATCCGGTTTTGTGTATTAAGTAACTTTTTTTTTATTATTATTTTCTTGGTTTAATCAGTGTTCTGCGTTATTTTATATTAATTAAAGTAAAAAGTGTGAAAAACTTGTCTCGTCAGTTTGACACTCGAGCCACAGATTTATGATTATTATTTACTATGTCCCATCATACCAGCTTAACTGTTTAAAATTAACGATAAAAGTAACGTTATTAAACAATTAACGGTTATAAAGATTAACGATAAAATGTTTCAAAAATAACGTTAAATCTATTAACGTTATTCTAATATTAACGGTAACTCTGTCAAATGAAGGTAACGTTACGAAATTTTTAACGGTATTTAAAGCCCTGAGGCACGCATATGAAATCTTTAAAAACCGGCCAAGTGCGAGTCCGACTCGCACACGAAGGGTTCCGTACCATTATTTATAAAAACGAGCAAAAAAAATCATCATCAAATCATTTTCTATGGGAACCCCCCTTAAATATTTATTTTATTCTGATTTTAGTATTTGTTGTTATACTTGTAGCGGCAACAGTAATACATTATCAGTAGAAATTTCAACTGGCTAACTATCACGGTTCATGAGATATAGCCTGGTGACAGACGGACAGCGAAATCTCAGTAATAGGGTCCCGTTTGCCCCTTTGGGTACGGAACCCTAAAAAGGACGTCATCATTTGACACAATTCCGCACATACTTAAACGTATTGTCAATGCTGCAAGTCTGCCTGAATTATGACGTTGCTGCAACTGGCAATATGCATACAGCTTTATAATTATTACTAATTAATGAATGATAAAACAAACACAACATAATAATTGATTATTATTTATTTATACACGTGTTATAAGAAACGCCTACGCAATGCGAGTTACCACAAATAGATCGTAAACTTGTGTAGTCGTAAAAATAATTATATTAGATACATTATACATTTCAATCAGCATTATTGGTATTTCGCAGTTCCCTAGAAATATCGTACCTCTTCTGGGGATGAAATACTTCTGTGAAAGTAATTCCGGATTTAATTGATCGTCTAAATATTTTTAATTTTTTTAATGATGACACCTTTTTTACAAGAACCTCTTTTAACTCTCTGAGCGTTTTTAAAGTTTTTGCAGTAAAATAAGTCAGGGAACCCCGACCAAATGACACCACCAGAAGTAACATAACGGCTGCAGATTGTCACTCATTGGACACCGAAGCGAAGGTCCTATATAATTATCATCATGATCATTGTCAGCCAAAATGTTCCCACTGCTGGGACACAGGTTTCCTCTCTATAAGAGGGAGTGGGCTGTAATCCACCACGCAGGCCCAGTGCGGGTTGGTAGATGTCACATGTCTTCGATCGATCGATCGAAGTTTTTCGAATCGAGTTTTAAAAACGGGCCACAAGAAGACCTTCCTAAGATAACTCTTCATATAGGTAGTCTGGAATCATCATCTGCCTAGCATTTTCCCAACTACGTTGGGGTCGGCTTCCAGCCTAACCGGATGCAACTGAATACCAGTATTTTACATGGCCTGCCTATCTGACCTCCAAAACCCAGCTAGTCTAGAATGCATCATCAAAATAAGTCAGAAAATACTGAATCGTGGTCTTGGTTTTCCAATAGTTTAAGCCAGTAAAGGGTTCGTGAAGGCCTCATTAAATATTTATCCAATAATACCCAGTAAAATTGAAGTGTTCTGGTCATCTAGCTAGTGCACAGTTCGAAGCCAACCATTAGTATTGGCAATACAGTTATACTGACCTGCTTACTCCAATAAATATTACTTAAATGCTCCCATTTCTTTGTGATATTATGATGGATTGGCCTGATACACGCGACTGGACCGATAGACGCATACAGCTTTGGCATTTGCCATAGAATAGATAGTCGAACATGAAGACAATGTCGAGAGGAAAGTATTGGATATGAATGTGGATGGTTTTAAGAGTAGAGGAAGACCTAAGAAACGGTGGATGGACTGTGTGAAGGATGATATGGCTAGCTGAAAGCAGCTGACTGCTGAGTTTACGAAGTTCTTCAAAAATTGAAGCCGGAACTTGCATTTTCAGAAATTGCCAAAAAACACTTTTAGGGCACTATTCCTGATTGGTTCAGATTGCGTGGAAATCTATGATGACGGTCCGAATATGGAACTGACGCAGAAATTATTCCCGAAGAAATTGTGTCAAAACTTTAATCACGAGCTCGATTACGTAATTACGTCAACGTCGTGATTTACTTTGGACAGCACCATTCGGACGCTAATTACGTAAACCCGGAACTGGCAGGCATTACAAGAAGCATTTGTCAATGATAATCTGCTCTAGAACTTGGCCTGATGCAGCACGGTGCGACTACGAAGCCTCACCCCAAACCATAGCCCAAATTCTGAACTGCTCTTTGTGCAACTCCACCTGTACTTTAAGGGAGCTGTCCAAAGACACCACATCACCAACGCCATCGCTGTGGCAGAGTTCTGCCCCCGTATTCACAAACGCTTCGATTCGAAAAGTCGAATGTCTTCTTTTTGGCATTAAGAAAGGGACATACAACTTGCCAAATCGAATCGAAGCGTTTGTAATATCCGTTCCTGGTTGAAACTAAACCAAGAAGAAGAATATTCTGGTTTTCCAATTTTCCCTCCGTGCAATCTTGCTGTAGGTGCCAAAACAATTGAATCATGTCTTTGGGAAACGCTCACACGCCAAGCTTGATTGTCTGAGATTCTCTGGTTGATCGCCACGGTAGATAATGCTTTGAATGTGATGGGAAAATATGATAGAATAGCTCCACGACAAAATGAAGCAAAATGATAAAGTGACTGAGAGTTTTGCTCCTTCTCTGGAAATCATAAAGGGTAGCTACAATGCAGACTGTGGTTTGTCTTCAAAAAATACTGATCTTGATGATGAATGTATGTGGACTTTGCGGTCAAGAAAAAGCTTCTCTGCTTAACTTGAATTGTGCTGAACCATCCCGAATATAATTTCGCGATGGTACATGCCGAACGGTGTTTGGCAATCCGTATTAGCTGAAGGAAAACCCAATAGTAGTGATTACTTCGGGGGGTCGTCTTACAGCGAAAAAAATTAGCCGGAAATGCGCCGGAATAAAGAATCGCCTGAATTGATGAGTGATGGAGAAGGTAGTCTATATTTTTTTTCTCCTGATTACCAACCAAAAACCATCTCAATCACCTATGAAGATGGCGTGAAATAACATCAATGTAAATATATAACCCCGTCGGGATCCGAACAAGCGGCCGCTCACGTGCGCTGGATCAGAAATAGCGCCGGTTACAACACGACATCTGTTATTTTTGGCATCTTTTTATTATGAAGCGACTGCTGGAATATTACGCGAATGGCGGAGTGCAGTAGAACAGTTTCTCGTCTTATGAATGTATAGTGTAAATATTTTATCCGCGAATCTGGACGGTTTTGAATTTCGTGGTATTTGGTGAAGTGTATTATTGATTGATGACCACTGATGCTTTTTCTGGTGGTTCCCACTTTTAATTCTGGCTTATCCAAAGACTAATGATTTCTTTAAGTTTACTTCCTACCATATGATATGGCTAGAAAGGACCTGCTGAGATTCCGAGTAATAGACAAGTATGGAAGAAGAAGACATGCTGTGCCGACACTAAATAATTTGGGATGAGAGCAAGAGAATAATGGCGATGAGGTCAATGAAAGTCTATGATCTAGCTATTCCTACCTTCACTACGAATGTATATTGGGGTCGGTGAATTATGTCTTCTTCCATACATCTCTATCAGTCTTCATCTGAATATACACTCTCTATCTGACCATAGTATCTGTCGAACAATTCATCAATCATTAACCTTATTCCCAATAGCCCTATTTCCACTTGTTCCAGTCCCAACATTATCATATGTTTGGCACCCGAAGTCTCTACGTAAGAGTCGCCAAACAAAATATTTTGTCAATTATTCATGTTCTTAAAAAATGGTCTGAGCAACCGTCTGAGAAACTAAGAAAGTACAATGACTGGGTTAACTATAAATATACTGTTTAATAATAGTCCTACCGATTTAGATATTAAGGTGCTACCAGACCATGATCATAAAGGAACCGCCGTATTTTGAGACATTTGTCGAATGGCTTATGAGGTTGACGTCTATTGTGTCTGGTTGCACCTTTGCATAGAAAATCCGCATTCAATTTGGCATGACGACGCTAGCAGAACTTCAGCGTTGTTTATTAATTTGTTAGGTTGATACCCAAAGATATCTATTTGTGCATCTCTCTAATTCTATCGTTTGTTCATTCTGGTCATGTCTGCCCTACAAACATGTCCAAATGTCATTATTTATCTTATTTATAATTACCACCGCTGCTCTCATATCGGTGAGAGCAGCGGTGGCCCAGTTGAGAGCAGCAGTGGCCCAGTGGTGGCAACCTTGATTTAATAGCAGTAAGCCGTGGGTTCGAACCCAGGCAGGCGCATTACTTCTTCGATCGATTGATCGAAGACATGACATCTACCAACCCGCACTGGACGCCCGAACTATAGATCGATCGATCTTTAGTTCTAGGACGTGCCATTTTCCTCACGATGTTTTCCTTCACCGTTTATGAGGGCAGCGGTGATGAAATAAATGACACAAAGTAAAATGACCAGAACACATCAATTTTACTGGGTATTATTGGATAAATATTTAATGAGGCCTTCACGAACCCTTTACTGGCTTAAACTATTGGAAAACCAAGACCACGATTCAGCGTTTCCGGAACTATTGATGCTGTATTCCAGACTAGATGGTTTTTTTTTTAATACTGGTATTCAGTTGCATTCGGGTAACCTATTGAACGCCATTGTCACTTATACGTGGCAAGCAAGCGCGTGCCCTGCACGCCAACGACACAAATATGTGACAAAAAATGTGGTGCACTATAACACGAAATATGTGTGATTGTTTATATGTGTTTAAAATGTGATCTATTGTCTTATTAAGAAATAAGTTAACAATACTTTTGAAATATCTTTTTTTAATTTGTAAGTATTTGCGGCAAATTTGTGGCTTGGCGTGGAGGGCACGCGCGTGCGTTCATGCTCTGGCGTTCAAAAGGTTAGACTGGAAGCCGACCCCAACATTGGGAAAAATGCTAGGCAGATGATGATTCCAGACTACCTATATGAAGAGTAATGTTAGGAAGGTGGGGCCCGTTTTTAAAACCCTGAATTTAATGAAGATAAGGATTCCATTTCTGACTCCATAAATTGCCGTAGGATGATTAAAAAAAGTTTTCCGTCATCATAGCAGCGTGAGAGCGGCGGTGGCCCGGTGGTGGCAGCCCCGACTTACGAGTAGTAAGTCGTAGGTTCGAACCCAGGCAGGCGCATTACTTAGTGTAATTTATTTCATTACCGCTGCTCTCAAAACGGTGAAGGAAAACATCGTGAGAAAACCGGCATGTCCTAGAACTAAAAATTCGAAGACATGTGATATCTACCAACCCGCCACTGGGCCCGCGTGGTGGATTAAAACCCACTCCCTCTCATTGAGAGGAGGCCTGTGACCCAGCAGTGGGAACATTAAAAGGCTGATGATGATGATGATCTGCCGTCATAAATATTTCAATTAACGACTGTTGTAAATATGAGCTTTATTCTATGTGTGTCCCTTTAGAATATTCATTTATTATTTATCTATAGACCTGACAATGTATTCTGTTGATTGCGAATTATTACGACATGTCAACATGTTATTTGCTACAACGAAAACATTGTTTTTCTTCGAGTAATGCAAAACATGACTAATATTTCCCAAAATATGTCGTTTTAGATAAATGAGTCATTCCTGCAAAATGTAAATAAATTTTCTCTAGACTAGCAATTTTCTGTAAAAAAAATATTTTATATGGTATGGTAAGTTTTTTTTTTGCTTTGCAACCATCAATCTCGGAACATGTTTTAAGAAGTCTTTGTGGTTGTTTTCAACTAAATCTCTCAGGCAGAGAACTAAGCCGTAGACTTGTTCTCAGCAGAGAAAACATTAAACCTGATTATGTTTATGTTGTAAAGAATAACTGACTGGCTCGTTGGTTTAGTGGACGCAAGCACGACTGCACGACACGGTTGGCGCAGAGGTTAAGCGATCGACTGCTACGCTGCGTGTCGCGGGTTCAATCCCCGCACGGAACAAATATTTGTATGGCCTACAGATAGTTCTTCCGGGTCTGGCTGTTTGTGTATGTTAGTTTAAATGTTTGTAAACGCAGCCGCGATACAGGAGAAATTCCTAGTGTGGGGCAACGTTTTAAAAAAAAAAAACAGCTGAGCAGGTGGTCCGGGGTTCGATTCCGGGGTTCGATTCCCGGGTCGGGAAAGGTTTTTCCATCAGGGATTTCTCAGTAGCAACCACGACGTCAGGATTTGTGCCCGGTTGATAGCAATAGGCTCGCCTCCGATTACATGGGACTTTAACATAACTGGCGAAATGTGGGGGTATTATAAGGTACCCCTCTGCCTAACCCTTCGGGGAGTACAGGCGTGATGATGTTATGTATTCAATTAATAACATAGTTCGAACGGAAGACATAGTCTATTCCGTAACTTAAGAGCGTTTACGCCTTACGACATTTCATACAAATCAAGTCCTTATTTTCCGAAATGGCTGAACTGATTTTAATGAAACTTTATACGCATAAGCAGGATATATAGGTCTTTCGAAAAATATATAAATATTTTCGAAAAATAGTATTACAGCTATACGAGACCGATTATAAACTATCTATAGAAACAGAAATTTCCAATTATCTTTTTTTCTTTTTAAAGACATTTCGAAAATGTTTTTTAGTAACTTTTTAGACCTATGTATCCTGCTTTTGCGTATTAAGTTTCATTAAAATCGGTTCAATCATTTCGGAAAATAAGGACTTGAAAGTTTGTATGAAATGCCGTAAGGAGTAAACAGTCTTAATAAGGAGATTAATAACCGACTACAGTGTAAAGGGTTATTAATTATTAATAGTTGTAAACATATGGCGTAGACTCAACGCCATACGTATCCAACTACCCGCAAGTTAATCAAAACACAGTTACAATAACATTGTCGTCCCTGCGGTCCGTTTAATAACCACGAATCAATATAAATTGGTAGACAATTAACGGACCAGTTTACGAGTTACAACATAAACAAATAGTATGTATAGGTGTTGTTTACACAAATGGCAGAGCTGGTCAATAGGTACAGCTTTAGTTATTCCTGTACTCATTAATTGGGAAAAGACATCTTATTTGTATTTGGCGGTGGGAATATTTTCACAAGTGCAAGTATGATCTTTAGTTTACTGTACCTAAAATAACATCACACCTGCATTGCCCGAAGGAAAAGGCAGCAAAAGAGTAAATCCGCATTTCGTGACATCACGTACCTAAGAGAGCAGCGGTGGCCTAGTGGTGGCAGCCCCGACTTACGAGCAGTAAGCCGAGGGTTCGAACCCAGGCAGGCGCATTACTTTGTGTATTTCATCACCGCTGCTCTCAAAAACGGTGAAGGAACACATCGTGCGGAAACCGGCAAGTCCTAGAACTAAAAATTCGAAATTATGTGACATCTACCAAACCGCACTGGGCCCGTGGTGGATTACAGCTCCTTCTCATAGAGAGGCGACCTGTGTCCCTGGGAACATTACAGGCTGATGATGATGACGTACCGAAGTAAAAAAAAACTTTATAGGAGAGTACCTGGGCAATAATACAATACCAGATGCAAACGGCATAAGTCCCACGTAGGTAACAGAGTGCGAACCGATTCGGGGACTACGAGATGCTACTGAGGTCTGGCGGTAAAACCGAGGACATCAAGCTCAGTCGTAGCAATTACAACGTCTAGACAAACGAAGCACGATGCTTACTGGCAGGCAATTATTTTTGCTACGACTGCCACCAGAGGCGTAGCGTGGACTAATTAATGTAGACGTGAGCGAAGTTGCATTAGCGAGGCCCCTGTCTTTCAGTACCTATCTATTACCAATATCATTGCAGATCTACCATATCTACAGTGCGCGGAGACTATTGAAATGCGTATTAAAAAAACTTTTCTATTAATTGTGTTTTTTTGTATATAAGTTTTATAGTGGCCGCTATTTTGGAAATAATATAAAATGGCGGAAGTTAGGCAGGTCAAATAATTCAGAGCTCTTTCAGACTAATTTTGGATTATACTAAATCAATAATTTTGTTTTGTGACTAGAGTGCCCCACTTTGCCCCAAAAATATGAGGGCTTCGCGGGAGGCCCCACTAGGTGCGAGGCCGTGGGCATGAGTCCACTTTGCCCTGCCTAGCTACGCCACTGACTACCACGACATTAAGGCCTACCCGAAAGAAGAACCTCTTAGGAGTATCGACCTGTCTTTAATCCAATTTATTTGGGCTCGGTGCAGCATGTCTTCTTCTTCCATACTTCTCTATTACTTGTCATCTCATTAGACACCTGCTTTCTTGCCATATCTTCCTTCACACAGTTCATCCACATCTCTAAACTCATCTCTGACAAGAGAAACGCTGAGAGACTGGATCTCCGCTCGACGTTTAGTCAGTAATAATAAGCCACACGACATTTGCAACGTTATTTGTCGTAATGACGTCGTGCGCTCGGGCAAGTTGATTTATATCACGCCTGCAGCCATGCAGTTCAACAAAATATTATTACAAGCGGAAATAACCCAACGGCGACGAAGATTTTGGTGAGCAAATGCGGCGATCACGCCAATGGTGGAAAAATTGATTGGTGGCGTGCAGATGGGGATTTTTGGTGCCACATTTCTAGTTAGCATGTCGTTGTCATATTAATTGAGTCAGCCCATCTGGGCTACGAGTTCGGTGCCTTCAGTAACGTCCATCAGTTCCTGTAAACCTGGTCCTATTGCGCCTAGGCGCCTACGTCCCGACTCCCGGTGAAGGTTACGGGAATCCGTTGCATGAGAGGATTGCAGAGTCAGCCAATCTGGGCTTCTATATGGCGCCTTCAGTAACGTCCATCAGTTCCTGTAAACCTGGTCCTATTGCGCCTAGGCGCCTACGTCCCGACGACCGGTAAAAGTTACGGGACTCCGTTGCATGAGAGGATTGCAGACCGGTCGTTATGGCGCTTTTCGAGATGCCTATGTCTGGCTATGGAGTTCTTTTCCCTGAAATGGTGATGTATTGTGTTCATTTTGCCAATTATCCTTGCAAATATAAATATTAGAAAGTGGTTATTCATAACTCAAATCATTCATTAATACAACGCTGTAATCGGGACTTCTTGAACGTCAAAAATTACCTGACCCAGTCCCCAAAATGGCCACCCATCACCACTACCGTGTTTTAGCTGGAAAGAAGATGTAGCGGAACCCTCAGCAACACATTGTGCAGAATATTGGTAGCGATTGACGATCCTTCGAATTTTTCAACGTTCAAAAAGTGTCAAATCATCTTCCTATCCTTGTCCCATTTATTGAGGTCGGTCCAACACGTTTTCTTCTTCCTTTCTCCCCGATCAGACGTCACGGCATCATTTACTCCTTCGTCTTTCATATCACTCCTTGTGAGGAAAGCATGGATGGTGTGCCATCCATTCCATCCATCTTTTCTTTGGCCTCCCTCTCCATCCATCTCTCTTTTCGTCACATGCGTTTCATCCCTCCTCATTACATGTCCATACTCCTTACCAAGACAAACGCCTTCCTTTCAAAAACTGTCAAATCATTACCATATTATTATTGCCACTCCTCACGACCCATGAGAGCAGCACCACGCAAACTACGAACCTTTTGTTATGTCACACATTTTGTCCTTCTCGATATAAAAGCATAAAAGCATCATCTAAGGGGCATTGTTGTGGTAACCCCATTCTTACATACACAAAAACCTTTTATAATAAGGAATGTTGGGAGAGCGTTCCTGGGAATTAGAGCATACTTGAAAAGGACCTTTAAAATTTGTATTTGCGTATTCTTGTGGTAATTGGAGGTTTAGTGGTCGCAAGCGGAGGTCCCGGGTTCGATTCTTAGGTCAGGCAAAAGTGATATAGGGGTTTCCCATTAGGAATTTTAGAATAGTAGCCCGGAATTTGGATTCGTGCCAATATTGACGTTGATGGCAAGACTTCGACCCTATTACATGGAAATTAAACATAATTCACAAAATTTCGGAGGACATCTTTGTCTAACACTTCGGGGAAACGCAGGTGTGGTGTTAAGAATTACCAGTAGGTCTGCATGGATTCGGTTTCTAGCAAAGACAGGGTTATTGATGAGTTTAAGGAGATCAATGACCTGCCAAGCCTTTCCTCAAATATGTTGGGGTCAGCTCCCAGTTTAACATGGATGCAGCTGAATTCCAGTATTTTACACGGAGCAACTGCCTATCTGACGTTCACAACCCAGCAGTTAATGAGTGTGAGACCTAAGAGAACGCAGTAGAAGTTACTGACACTTCAAGATACCCATACATGAGAGGTTGTAAGACCTTCGACCTAGTCTTTAGCCAAGTATGTTGGGGTCGGCTTCCAGTCTAACTGTATGCAGCTGAATACCAGTATATTACATGGAGGGACTGCCTATCTGCCGTCTACAGCCCTTTACCCTTACCGATACCCTTTGGTAAGACTGGTTTTGAGACTTTCGTGCCACGGACTACCGTCCGTCCGTCTTATGACGACAGGCTGTGCCGACGGCGCGTTCGTCTTCCACGCGCGCCTCAAGGAAATGTCAGCAAATCGGAAGGGGTCCCAGAGGGCCGATGCCTGCCAGGGCTGCGGGACTATTCGAAAGAGATACCGTGGCCCTGGAACACAAAGGGCTAAGAAGGAACATGGATGGGTTTTAGTCAGTCAAGTCTGACACTCCCTTCCGCTCCGCCCAGAGCGGGAGGGGTCATTTGATGATTTCCCATCCGAAAAAAAAAAGACATAATGAACATAGTCAGCAAACTATTATTGATCTAAGTATACCAAGTATGTTCAAGGTGGACCTTCCATGCCGAGTTAAACAAACAATAACAATTTCTATTTGAACACTACAGTGGCGAATCGAATCAATATTTATGTTTGTTCAAACATATATGTATGAACACATAGGTAATCAGCTATGCACAGTCATAACCATAGATCGGAGTAGGTAGATTGATTTTTGGTACTTGTATCATAAATGCACACAGAAAGAATAACATGGATAAGCCATTTTTCCGGGAAGTAATTCCGGTATTTCCGGATTCAATTAAATATTGTTAGTTTGGTAGTGTTATTATTACTACTCAATTCAAAATTTAAAGGAAGGTATCAAAACTAAATTAATTTATTTATCTGTTGAATAATAAAAACAATCGAATTCCGATCGAAGGATTAATATTTTATTTTTATATTTAGCCTTTTTATGGCCACAACTTTTTATAAATTGTTGCACTTAAATTTCAATGAAATCAACCAAGTCCGGAGGAATGTCCATATTAATATATACGTTTCGGATCAACGACCCCAATTCAATCTACCTACTCCGATTCAATCTATGGTCATAAGTTCATAACATAGCAGAGTGCCCTGTCAGTACAAGACGTATCGATCGATCTGGAATTGTATCATTGGCAAAAGCCTAGCTCTTCTGG
The DNA here is from genome assembly GCA_949152445.1 of Cerastis rubricosa. Taxonomy (NCBI): domain Eukaryota; kingdom Metazoa; phylum Arthropoda; class Insecta; order Lepidoptera; family Noctuidae; genus Cerastis; species Cerastis rubricosa. The sequence continues at coordinate 3,126,698 of OX424550.1, read as the reverse complement.
TACAGAGGAGGCAGACTGAGCAAGCTGCCAACTCTTGGTGGCCCTGGATAATAGCCCACTGCCTCTAATATAGAGAAGGCCGGAGTGAGCAATAGGATGGTTATAGGCTGATTCGATGATTATGCGTTAGGCATCATCAAATCATTGTTGTTTTTAGATTTTCGTATCTAAATGAATCCGGAAAGTTTTTTTTTTGTTTTGAGATGGTTTTGCTCTTGACTCTAGTTTAGGTCAGAGATGACAGAGACAAAGTCGACGATGGAACGAGCTGACCCAGAAGAAGCCTGCTCACTCTAACTTTGAAGAGATTAGGGTTGGAAGCGTTCGGACTTCGGAGCTGCATTTGATCTTAAGGAACAAGAAGAAAAAAAAAATCGAACCTACTTTTACCCCTCTACAGCCGTTGAAAGCATACTTGCGCAAAGTTGCATTTGGCTACTACACACATCAAAAGTGTCTAGGGATCAAGCATTTTTATGCGGATTTCTTGAGATTGAGATGTGGCTTTGTAATAAATTTATGATTTTATAAATTTATATGGATCCTTTTTGGTGCATTTCATAATTTGAATCAGGAACTGTGAATCAAATTCGAGTAAAAGATGAAAATCAGCTGTCAATATTTTCCCTATAAAAACATACAACGCATTGAAGACATTATTAGTGCTACTGTTTCCCTACTACTGATTAAAACCAACGTTATTATGGAGCGGCGACGTCATTTAAGCAGGGAAGAAATGCTCAGAGCCGTGGGAATGATAGAAGCTGGTTCCCGGCAACGTACTGTGGCTTTAGCTCTGAATACAAGTCAGAGTGTTATCAGTCGACTTTGGACACGTTACCGAAGCACTGGTACCGTGGCTGAGCGCCATGGAGGACGGTATCGCTGCACCACACGGAGACAAGACCGATACATTCAAATCTTAACTCGAAGAGCTCCAACAATAACCGCCATGATGTTAGCCGTGAGGCTTCATCACTCTTCAGGGAACTTAATTAGCGACCAAACAGTCAGAAACCGCTTGCATGAAGTGAACCTTCATTCCCGAAGACCGCTACGGGTACCACCTATAGCAATGCACAATCGTAGGATTCGATATCAATGGGCTCTTGAACACAGAAATTGGGCAGAAGAACAATGGCGTTTCGTGTGCTTTTCTGATGAGTCTCGTTTTGGTATGAGACCGGATACAAGACGTATACGACACTGGAGAACCCCTGGACGCCAACAGCGATTAAAATCCTGCCAGGAAGTCCATCCTTATAGTGGTGGAACCATCATGGTATGGGCGGGTATTTGGATCGGCGGAAGAACTGAGTTGATTTGGATCAGAGGCAACCTCAACGCTCAAATTTATGCTGAGACGATTGTATCAGACGTCATCGTTTCTCTACAAGTGCAAATCGGTCCCTTATTTCAGTTAATGCATGATAATGCACGACCGCACACCGCAAGAGTTGTAAGACAGACTCTCGCCGCAGCTAACATCAATGTCCTGCCCTGGCCTGCTCAGTCGCCAGACTTGAACCCGATTGAGCATGCATGGGATATGCTACAGAGAAGAGCTCTGCCGAATATGGAGGGTATCCAGTCGCAAGAAGACCTTTTTTTGTTGTTGCAACGAACATGGGCGGCCATTCCACAGCGTGATTTGGATGAACTCATTTTGAGTATGCCAAACCGATGTTCTTGTGTTGTTAGTGTTCGCGGTAGAAACACGGATTATTAATTGTTTAAGTTACCCAATAAAATTTTAAAGAAAACTGTTATTTCAGTCTTTTTTTCGAACTTTAATGTTAGTGGTTCAAATGTCAAAAATCCCTTTATTAGAAAATGGCAAATTTCTTTATTAATGCAAAGGTGACTTGGTTTATCGTTACTGTGACAAACGAAAACACTTTATTTGATGAATCCTTAAAGAAAATTTTAATTAATATCAATCAGGAGAAAAGTTATTGCAAAAATATATGTTGATCCCTAGACACTTTTGATGTGTGTATTCAGATAAAAAAAAATCGACTAGTTGTTAATGACTAGCCATCTAAAGCGTTCTGTATGGTGTCGAACGTAAAGAATAGCACCATCCCATATCTTCCCGTGCGTGTCGTAAGAGGCGACTAAGGGACTTAGCAGAGAATGGGCAGCAGCGTTCTCTGCGCTTTTGTAACAACCGTACTGCGATCGCCAACCCGTCTGCCAAGCGTGGCGATTAGTGCAAAACCCCCCCTTCTTGGGGGAGGCCTATGTCCAGCAGTGGACGTCTTTCGGCTGAAATGATCATGATGATCTAAAGCGACTTTCACAGATTTTAAAGAAAAATTCTCATTATCCTTTCCCGCAAAGACCACACTAGTTGGCAACGATATCAAGCATCACAGATACCAAGCATATAATTATACTTCAGTACAAAGTCGTAAATAAATATATCATATATCCGATGCCGGCCCACACAAGCGCTCATCGTGCGGACGTAACGACCGCTGGCAATTGTTGTAACGAGCTCTCGTTACGCTAACGACGATCCGTTTTATCGTTACATGTACATAGTACAAGCATCGTATATCACCAGATATTTTATGGATAAGTATGATATTTCGGATCTGGATACGGATATGGATTATAGGCATAAAATTCTGTTTCGGATACGGTTACGGATATGTAATTATTTCGGATTATCCGTTAGTCGTTTTATTTTGTCTAGGTTATCATTTGGTATTATAAAATAATCAGTTATATAGGTAAGAAATTATTTAGAGATGCTAAAATAATTACGTGAAACAAAAACCTGTCGAAATATGTCGCTTTATTTAGACTCCGGCCTTATACTAAACTATCCGAAACTTGTGAAACGGACACGGTTACAGATATATTTTTATTCGGATATCCGATCGTTTCGGTTTCGGTTACGGCTACGGAGCTCCATAACATCCCTGTATATCGCGTAATACTACGGAAATACTTTTGGTATTTTATCTATGTTGGTGCGGGTCGATCGAAGGTTAAGCTACGTTCGCCGAGGTCGGTCTGTGGATGGGTTACCATCGATTATATTTGGCTACGCTGACGCTTTAACTGCTTAACCTAGTAATTAATTATTAAGGTGAAATTAACTTTCTTCTTATACAGCGTGTAACGGAAAGGGTATACATATACATACTTAAGGGTGTGCTACAGACCATCAAACTGAACATGTCTCTACATCGGACAAACATCGTAATAGCGAAAAAAATATCAGCTGCCCCATAAATTTGGGTCGAATAGGTGTAGAAATTATGTATGGGGCAGCTGATATTAATTAATTCATGGTATTAGATAACTACTTTCTAATATTATATTGAAGGTACACATGTTATTTTATGTACTAGCAACGCGTCCCTGCTTCGCGCGGTTTTTATGACTTTGTCTTATTACACTATTCATGTATTTTACACATAGACCTTTTAGAATCTTTTTTTTTTTAAATTATGGTAATAATAACCAGGTTTCGTAAATTACCAAATTTTTTTTTTTTTTTTGATAATTATCATGATAATTATCCAGGCTGATTCATAACTTACTCTCTTATTTTTTTAAATCGCTTTTTTGTTTTATTTTAACGTGAGTATTTGAATCCAGTCCAACAGGGTCCTTATTTATGGCATTTTCTTAATATCACTCTGAGCCTCAACAGACATAGACTTTCATATGAACAAGTAATTTAATTAGATTAAATGGACCTAAAGAGTTGTACTGATGATTTTAATGATTATAACCAGAGGTCGGAATTAGGTAGAGTTATTTGTGTACACTGATTTCATACAGCGAAAGAATAAAGTAGATATGTCTCAAATCCCGAGATTAATTTTAAAAAGCAGAAAAATCTCGTGATTTATTAAATCAAAAAGTTATTTACTTTTACACAATTTTAACCATCCCACATCGGATGTCCGAAGTCGCAAAATTCCAATGCGCACACGCAAGGGAAGATCCATATTAATATCAACATTTCGATGCAAGTACAAAAATAACTCTACCTAAGCTTTAACTATTTTGATTATTACTCTGTAAAGCTGTATTTGTGACAGTAGCGAGTCATATTTAAACATACAACTCGTCACTGAACTGAAAATTGCAAGAAAACGTAAGAAAAAATGAATTTCGCTGGCCTCCCTGTCGCTTCCACCTTAAAGCATACCCCAAGTCTTTAATGGGCCCACCACACGCACAAGCTTCACCACAGTTTTGCCTGCGCAAACCGGTTTGTACACGGAACAATGTGCGTGCGTTTGGAAACGTGATACAGTTTTACCAATCGCACGCGCAGTATTCCGTGCACAAACCGGTTTGCGCAGGCAAAACTGTGGTGAAGCTTGTGCGTGTGGTGGGCTCATAAGCTACGACAACGCGGCGACGGTACCCACTACTCACGCCAAGACAACACATGAGTTCACATGGCACACGGGCGCTTGACGCTAGTCATGAGGTCGTGATCGGGTCGTTAGCGTCGCGGCCCCCACCAATCCGTTGTGTACCCACGCTCTTATGATTTAGAAGCAGGTGGTTGCGTGGTAAGCTGGTGATTGACCTTATACAGTTACATTGGCTTCGCACTGACCTTAGACAATCTTTCCTTAAGTGGCATAGCACTGGAACGATGGTCGATTAAGCCTTTAAAAAAACTATAGTTAAATGTTGCCATGACAAAAAAATATTCAGGTATAGGTCAATGATGGGTGATTATGCCTGTATAAAAACTATAGTTAAATGTTGCCATGACAAAAAAATATTTAGGTATAGGTCAATGATGGTTGATTTTGCCTGTATATAAAAAAGTTAAATGTTGCCATGGCAAAGGAAAACTTAAATAGGCTGATGTTGAATTATTGTTTTTAAATGTGAATAACTAAAAATCATATAAGTATTGTTTTTTTACTAATTGTGTTAACTAGCTATACTTAATACAGGGTGAAATCAAGTTTTAATGCTATCAAAATGGTGAAGGAAAACATCACAAGGACATTGGCATGTCCTGGAACTAAACATGTGACATCCATTAACCTCCACAAGGGCCCATTTACCAGGCCACGTGGGCCCAGTACGGGTACGGGTTGGTGGATTATGGCACACTTGGTGCATTGTGCTACGTGGGCCAAGATTTATGGTACACAACCACTAGACCAACAAGGCAGTCACGTAAACCTACACTGAAAAATAATTATAAGCAACTTGAATTCTACTTGCTATGCCTTTTGAAATGTCCGTTTAAGAGGATTAAAGAGGCTATTGTTTTGAAAACATTGTACAGTGTAAAAGAATAATAATCATTCTGCAACTCTTGATTAAATCTTGGACAAACAAAACTAAAGCAAATTAATAATAGTCACCTTTATTTTCTATAAAAGGAGTATGCATATTAAGTGTGAACATCATGTGACAACAACATTGTAGACTAAGAAAACCAATTGAAAAATTGCAGACACAAATTAGTAGAATAGAGTAATTGCCTGTTGGCTGCGTTTTCAACTGCACAGTGTTTTCAATCATCTTGCAGAATCATGTTGTACCCTATGTCCAGGCATGTCCATTGCAGGTATGCCTATTTGATGTTTGTACTGGCTAATTTGCCGAATAACTGGACCGATTTTACTGGAATTTTACTGGCAAATAGCTGGATGTTATCAGGAGTAACCGGGGCTAAATGATTTTATTTTAGAAATACTATTGGGGGTCCATGAAATTGTTAATTCAAATCTAATTCAAATAGGGATGTAATATTTTTATTTTATTACATGGATGACGGTTACGGGCAAGAGCTAGTCTGACAATAAAACCATTAACTAAGAAAAACAATAAAAAAATTGCAAATACATTACATATAAACTATGTTTCTAATAATATAGTCTTTATTAGCAAAATACAAAAATAGAGTTAATAGTGTTGCAATCAATGACATTGTAGATTGATTACTATGATTATTTTGAAGTAGTAGTTAGATATTAATGTTTTTGTTGTGATGCGTAGAGCAGTATTAGATCATGTTTATTTTTAAGTAAGTATTTAAGTTTTACCAGCTGTATCAATCGGGTAAGGCTGGCAGCTGACCGCATCTTAGTTGGGAAAAGGCTAGGCAGATGATGTGTGTCAGTTTTTGTGGTCAGTATGAAAGTATGTTTTGAGTTGAAAGAATTTTTCAAAGTGCATTATATAATCTTGGCGGCATGGTCAGAGCAGTGTTTGAGCAATCAACTGCTTTGCTACGTGTTGCGGGATCGATCCCCGCACGGAACAAATATAGTTGTAAGGCCTACAGATAGTTGGTCTGGGTCTGGCTGTTTGTGTAAATGTTTGTAAACTCACCCACAATACAGGAGAAATTCCTAGTGTGGGGCCAAGTTTAAAAAAAAAAAAGAAATCTTGTAATTAGTGTGGGCTTATTGCTTCTAGTCTAGATAAAAAGGAAATCAAAGGTGCTAAGAGTAAGTACAGTCAAGACTGATAGGTACACATATTTGCAATATTAGATCATTAAATTGAAAACTACTGTAATAGTAATTTTAATTGTAAATATTTACATAACCTATATTTTGGTTGTAATTGTTGTTTTTTTCCTCTATTTAGGTCTCATTATGTCAAAAGGTTATCTATTTTTTTATAATCTAAAATGTCATAGGTAATCTAGTTTACTTTTAGACTTAATTCACCAACTAAAGTTAATTTATAATAATATTTTATTGATGCAAACTATGCCTCAATAGCGTAACTATCTCTATAATTAACGCAAATTAATTCAAGCACGTTCACATAATATCTTCACTTATAATCCGAAACATTCCATGCAACAAAAATGTTTTAATTCTCACAAATTCCTATCAATGTAAAATCCTTCACGCTTCTATGAAAGCGCACATTTTTCAGCGATTTAACCTTCTACCGGCGTTCGAAACGGTAGCGGCAACAGCAACAATCAAGTTTCAATAACTACGTACATGCCGATTGTAGCAGACTTTCCAAATTTACTCTTGAGACTTACAAACTAGCCGTACCATATTTATACCGATTTTTTAATGTAACCGGCCGTTTCTACTGCTCATATGGTCCGAAGTTAAGTCTTAAAGATACAGAGAATCATAATAAGCTACGCGACACCGCGAGAAACGTCCGAACACCCAAATAAAGACAACAAAATATACCATGTCCATCTTCAGTTACACTGACCTGTATCTCGTTATTGAAGTGTCAGCGGCCCGCAAATAGGCTTCCATCAAACATTTTACACTGTACAGAACTTGAAAGTTAACAATAAATGTTTATTTCACACAATAATCATTCAGTTTTTGCGATTTTTTTTTATTGTGACACTCGCGGGTTACTGCCGACAGCACAACGCGTTCGCGAGTTTGAGTGTTGCCACATTTGGTTTTGTTAAGCTACTAATATTTTCTACTAAATCTGAGTCCACAAAAATGAATGTAAATATTTAAAATTCATAAAATATCGGAAGAATTAATAAACTCTTCCCTTTTCTGAAATCTATTAAAGAAAAAGTAACACTTTAAGAAACATTTAACTGGACCGACCACCAGTTTATTAATTTATAAAGGATCAAAGCAGAAATTGCTCTAAAGTCAGAGCAAATTTGGGCTAGGGTAAAGCAGCGCACGTTACAGGAAGTTACAGCATCGCGATTGAGTCGCAGCTGGTTAGCGTTTACATCGCTACTGCAATACTACGCTGCAAAAAGTTGCAAAGGGCGAGGGCTCTAATCTAAGGTTTCATCTTGATTGTTGTAAAAGTGGTGCCAATTCTGTTGGGACTATAGAGGAATTAGCTATAGATAAAGCATGGCTGAGCTTACACCCCTGCCCAAGTGCGTTGACCATTTGACCATACCTACATCTTATATAAATCCAGTGCATTCACAAACTGCTCTTAAAATGGTTAATTATCCTGTTTCCTGTCGTAAAAACGATATACTACACGACAAATCTGTAAAACCATGATGTTTCGTATCACATGTAATTATTTTACCTATGCACTATAAATAGAGCAAAACAGCTGTACAAAAGTGCAATACGTACAAGGTGAAAAACAATGGTACAGATGATTTAAAAATACCGATGAAAAGTTTCGATTTATCACGACTTATTTTGGGACTGGTTTAAAAAAAAACTCTTTCTATTTTTTGCTTCAGTTTCAATCCTGGGTTATCTTCAGCGTGCTGGGGCTGGGCCCATAACCATAACCATAATAGTTGTACTTTTCACATAACCTAGAGAATCTCCTCTATGGAGATTCTGTTAAAACATCTTGAATACCTTCTAATTTATTAAAACTCATTAAATCGTTACACTTCTTTTATAATTACTCCAACATCAAAAACCCTTACAAAATATACGTTACTATCAAAACCTATCAGTGACCCAACATGTTAGCGACACACACTGCTAGACTGCATTTGACATCTCGTCTGAATTTTATGTCTATTACAATCTACTAATTCCATAACAATAACAGTACTGAGTTCGTGGTCAGCATTTTTGTGTCGGCGGGCATTACACCCCGTATTTCGTTACTCAGTGATGATATATTATTGATGTTTAAATAACACATAAGCTAAATGTTTTAGCAATAACGAAGAAAGCATACGTGTTGAAAACTTAGGTATGTTCGCGACCATTCCATATCTTTCGCACGAGGTGTGAGAGGTAAACGTAAAGCTTAGAAATATTTTAGGCTCCGTAAATCCTCGATTCACCTACGCTACCCTGTATGTTCCATGAAGTCCATGAACGATCTGAGCCAGCTCATAAGTGTTTTACGATCTTTTCGAAGTTTTGAATCTAAGTTTCGACTTTTTTAGTTACTCTTCCTTCCCAGACCTGGAACGCGCTGACTATTTTTCATCTACGTTTTGACAATTGACTGACGCGTGTTTTGTTTTAATTTCCGAACGAAATTATTAACGTCACTGTCTAAACACAATCGATAATTTTCATTCATGATTGGATTACAATATATTTATCAATTTAATAAATGAAAATAGAGTAATTAGTTAAGTTTGTAGTTAACTAGCACAATGATTAAGGCTATATTAGTATTCAATAATCATGGAAAGCCGAGGCTATCGAAATTCTACCAATACTTTGTAAGTGAAAGTTTTTTTTATAATTTGTGTACAAAGGAATGTGTATTTAATACGCCTATGTTTGTGGTGACAGCAGTTCTATACAAATGGAACAGGTTTCCGTAGTTTTGGGATTGCATATTCAACATGTAATATTTTAAATAATATTCCGCTTATCTCTTCCCATTTTATCGTACGAATGAGGAATGAGCAAACATTTATTTGTGATAATCGTCTACACAAGCCGGTAAATGGTTCCACATGTAGCCCACTAGTCTATAAATACAGTCCAATGCTGCTGCCTCCAACCAAGCAAAACATAGCAAGCATAATGGAATAATCTTGTTTTATGTATCTCAATGACAATTTAAATTGAGTCAGTCTAAAATTTGGCGACAAGATTGGTACTTCCAGTAGCGTTCATCAGCTCCTGTGATGTGCAATTAAAAGGACACGATATCAAGTGTTGCATCGGTTAGAGGTTGCTTCAAGTAAAATACTGGTATTCAGCTGCATGGGTCAGACTGGAAGCTGACTCCAACATAGTTCCAACAAGGCTAGGTAGAGGATGATAAAGTACATTTATATAAATGGTAAATGAAGCTCTAAGCAGGATATTTTAATTTTATACTTTGATATTTTTTTCCGACCATTCACTTCTGCTTGATAAGATCAATGTCATAATATTTGAATCAGATTTTTGTAAGATATGAAAAGACAATGAAAAGACAATGAAAACTAATTTAATTGAAAAGTCAGTTTTTGACCATAGATTTCAGTATTCAAAAAAGGAATAATAGTATAATTTGTAGTACAGGAAAAATCAAACCTAACATATTAATTAAAATACTGTACTCTCTATAAGCCATCATCATCAAGTTCCTGCCCTTGCTCCATTCTCATTGGAGTCGGTGCAACACATTTTCTTCTTCCGTTCTCTCCTGTCAGACAACACGGCATTATTTACTCATTTCTCCTTCGTATCATTTCTTTTTTTTTTTAATTTGTCCCAGACTAGGGATTTCTCCTGTATCGTCATTTATACTCACATACACAAACAGCCAGGCCCGGAACAACAATCTAAAGGCCATACAAATATTTTTCCGTGCGATGATCGAACCCGTGACACGCAGTGCAGCAGTCAATCACTTAGCCACTGTGCCAACTGTGCCGTCCTCACACAGTCCATCCATCTTTTCTTAGGCCTTCCTCTCCCTCTCCGTCCATCCTCCATCATATAAATCACTCTTTTAGTCACATGTGTTTCATCCCTCCTCATTATATGTCCATTCCAAGAAAAACGCAAGAGGAGCTTGTGGCTAAATAATAACAGCAGTATGGGTCAGTCTTTAAGGTTATAGCCATGCTTGCCGAGGTTGGTCTGTGGATGGGTGACCATAATTACACACAGAGTTTCCTCTATGCCGCGGAAAGCACGTTAAGCCGTTGGTCCCGGCTGGCATATGTAGATCTTTGACCGTCGTTACGAGTAGTCAGAAGCCAAAATTCTGGCATCCAGTCCTACCATGGGGTATATAGTATTACCCAGTTACTGGGTTGTGGAGGTCAGATAGGCAGTCACTTCATGTAAAATACTGGTACTCAGCTGCATCCGGTTAGACTAGAAGCCAACCCCAAGATAGTTTGTGAAAAGGCTAAGCAGATGATGATGACCAAGACAGACGCAAGTCATCAAGTTAATATTAACTTACGAAACTGTGTCACGATTTATAATTCATTCATATTATTAAACCAACTGGACAAGCAACATACATTTCATAAATTAACCTATTTATATTCATACCAATTCAAACATGTGCTGTGATCATTTTAAAATTAAACTTTGTTAAATATGTATATAGTTTAGCAACCAGTTTTTATGTTATCAGCTCTCAATCACTTACATTTTTTTATGATGTAATATTACACTTTTCAAGTATTGATTTACAGTTTGCTTGACAACTAAGACCTCCATCTTTTTTCTGCTGGCTTGCCGGAAAAGTAGGTACTTAAATAAAAAAAAATAAAAAAAATTTTATTGCCATAAAAACAGGTTACAGTTTTGTGAGACCCTGGCTTAAGAGCTCGGTTGGAGTACCTTTATGTCAGGAGCCAGTGACTTCTTCCATTTAGGTTACAATAGGGGATGATCACTATTTTTTTTTTCTTTGTCTGTCTGGTAATTGGACACGTATTTTTTCTTTTTTCACGTGGTCATAAAATTACGGAGATAATGAGTTGAAATGGCGCATAACGTCACTTGTAGGTATTTTTTAGGGTTCCGTAACCAAAGGGTCAAACGGGACCCTATTACTGAGAATTCGCTGTCCGTCCGTCCGTCCGTCTGTCACCAGGCTGTATCTCATGAACCGTGATAGTTAGCCAGTTGAATTTTCTACTGATTATGTATTTATGTTGACAACAAATCATAAAAACAAAAAAAAATAATATTTAAGGAGGGCTACCGTACAAAAAAGTTTTTTTTTCGTTTTTTGGTACGGAACCCTTCGTGCGGGAGTCCGACTAGCACTTGGCCGGTTTTTATACCTACTTGTGACATAGTGAGCCCCCACTCTCCAACTTTAATGAGTTTTAACTAGGTAAGTAATTTTTTGATAAAACAAAAAATACGTGTCTAATATTTTTGTATTACCTGTCTGTCTGACGGACAAAATAGCATTTCGTTTTCTTTACCCAGTATTGTTTCTTATTGGGCAAGGTGCCCAATTTGTGTCACTCTAGCATTCTGTGTAGCCTTTTTTTTGTAAAATGGGCTGTGTGTGTTGTAAACGGCGTGTCTGCAACTGTCATGTCCAAATGCTGGACTGTGTATCTTATGGTCTTTTTTTTTAATACTAAATATGCTCGCGTTTCGCTGCAACTCGCCTGATGTGAAGGGATAATGCAGCCTAGAGTGGAGCACGCTTGCCTAGAAGAAACCGTTACTCTCGAACTTTGAATATATCCAGATTATAATGATCAGGGCACAGAGAAGCCGACAGTGAATTCCACAGACTGTTCGCACAATAAATGTGGAAGCATAGCGCTTTGTTCGGGTCCGTGGAACTTCTACTGCTCGTCTGATGATAGAATAGAACAGAAAAGGAATATCTTGATTCGAGTATCCATGACTCAAAAACTAAATAGAGAATAGAAATAGAATGGAATAGAATAGAATAGCATTTATTTGCAAATATGGGGTAATACATAAATCGGTATACATCACAGTACTGCCATAATTCACCATACGGCATGCAAACATTTTCATAATACAAAATTGTTAAAATTAAAATTCTCATTAAAACATTAACAATTATTACATTCTATATAAAATTATTAAAATTCAAATTGTCATTAAAACATTAACAATTATTACATTCAATAACAAAAAATATTAAAATTCAAATTGTCATTAAAAATAATTTAATTATAACAAAATACGTACATTAAATAAAATTGTTAAAAAAATTTAATTCTGAATCTGTTAATTGTTAGCAATACAACATATTATAAGAATAAAAGTCGTGGTCGTACATAAATAAACAAACAAACATTAAAATTCCAGGTCATAGATAATATGCAATGCGGATGGGTCTTCTTTTACAGTCAAAGAAACTAAGTTTATGTTGTATCTTCTTGTTACAGAATGAAGACATGCAGCAACAGATAATAAAGGAGACATTCCAACTGGTTTCAAAACGGGACGATAATGTGTGCAATTTTCTTGAGGGAGGAAGGTATGAACATTTCTATTTATATTCCTGCAAATGTATTGTATTTTATATGATACTAATATAGAAGTGTGGAAGAATAAGTCATGCACGACGACGGCACGGTTGGCGCAGTGGCTGAGCGATCGGCTGCTGCGTTGCATGTCGCGGGTTCGATCCCCGCACGGAACAAATATTTGTATGACCTACAGGTAATTGTTCCGGGTCTGGCTGTTTTTGTATGTGAGTTTAAATGTTTGTTAACGCACCCACGATACAGGAGAAATTCCTAGTGTGGTGCAAGGTATTAAAAAAAAAAATACTGCGCTGACACCAAATGAATTGGGATAACTGCAGGCAAATGATGATGCTCCTGTATTGCATAACACATTTTTTAACGAGTATTTTTTAAATACAAGTTTTTAATGCCATTATTTTACTTTAAATACCTCCCTAAGTGCGTGCCTCCGTAAGTACTTATCAAATATCTTTGTCTAATGTACAGTCCGTGGTGATTCAAAGCTGTTCGTCACATTTGTTTGTTCGCTGTTCGTGTACATTGGACAAAGATATTTGATAAGTGTAATACCACCCTAACTCCTGTCCTGTTTAATGCATCCATCAACACAGTGTTTTGAGTTTATTACATTGTGTTTACGATTTTTCACCCAAACAAAATAGCCCCATTTTTATTACGAGTGCGGAAAGCCTGTCATTGCAAAGAGTTCCGACAAATGTCTACCCGAGCCGAGGCGCAGCCGAAGGTGAGCGTTGACAGTCGGAACAAGTTGCAATGACGGTTCCGCACGTGTACTGAACTACTATTTTTAATACAGTAGCGAAAAAATGAAGCAAATTAATAAAGAACATTTTTGGAAAATGGCGCCAACCGTAAAAGAATAGAAGCAGAGTTTTTTTTTTGTTTTCTTCACTCATTCTGGGTAGGCAAAGGGAACAATGCCCATACAGCCAAGTCTTCAGTAGATTTTTTTTATTGATATGAAAAATGATGAGATGAAATGAAATGAAACCTAACCTAACTCATTGAATCAAATCATTAAATCTGATATTGAAACAAATTAGTAGCTTCTAAATTAGAAATATTTGCATGAATCATAAAAACTTTTATGATTTTTTTTAGTAAAAACTTCGTGGTTGTTTTTTTTCTTTTTATTGACATTATTTTGACAGTTGGGGAAGAGAACGCACGGGTTCGGAAAAGGTAAACACTTGAGCTTTTTCTTTACCTTTTCCGAACTCTTTTTCTTTACTATTAAAAAGAAAAAAACAACCACGAAGTTTTTACTAAAAAAGATTCATAGAAGTTTTTATGATTCATGCAAATATTTCTAAAAAGAAGCTACTAATTTGTTTCAATATCAGATTTAATTATTTGATTCAATGACTTAGGTTAGGTTTCATTTTATTTCATATCAATAAAAAAATCTACTGAAGACTTGGCTGTATGGGCATAGTTCCCTTTGCCTACCCAGAATGGGTGAAGAAAACAAAAAAAAAATCTCCTTATATTCTTTTACATTTGGCGCCATTTTCCAAAAATGTTCTTTATTAAATTGCTACATTATAGTTGTTCAGTACACGTGCGGAACCGTCATTGCAACTTGTTCCGACTGTCAACCCTCACCTTCGGCTGCGCCTCGGCTCGGGTAGACATTTGTCGGAACTCTTTGCAATGACAGGCTTTCCGCACTCGCAATGAAATATACTATTTCCCAGCAATCATTTTTGCCTAGTTTGATGTACAGCATGCTTAGTTGACGGCTTCATGAAGGGTCTGTTTACACATTTTTTTTTACTTTTTGGTAGTCATCACATGATCCCGCGTGCTCTGGGCGGAGCGGAAGGGAGTGTCAGACTTGTACTGACTAAAACCCATCCATGTTCCTTCTAAACCTGCTGTCTTCCAGGACCACGGTATCTCTTTCCAACAGTCCCGCAGCCCTGGCAGGCATCGGCCCTCTGGGACCCCTTCCGATTTGCTGACATTTCCTTGAGGATCATCATGAGGCGCGCGTGGAACACGAACGCGCCGTCGGCACGGCCTGTCGTCATAAGACGGACTGGCTGTTAGCTAGCCCATTACTCACCGTCCACAGGCCCGCGCCGCGCGTGTGTTTACCACCTTGTATAGTGTTGAAACCACGAACCGTACTTTAGCTAACTGTAACCTCTTTCCATCTTTTCCAGCCTTATAGGTGGTTCAGACTACAAGTTGATCTACAGACACTACGCAACGCTATACTTTGTGTTCTGTGTGGACTCCTCCGAGAGCGAGCTCGGTATACTGGATCTGATTCAGGTGAGGTTCACGTCATTCTGGAACTGCTTACCTTATTCAGCCAATTTCTTGTATAGAATTATGCTGTGGCCCGCGAAAACCGGTGCAGCCGTTTCGGAGATTAGCCGGTAAGTGGCCAATACAGGCTGAATTATTTAAGTGGGCGTGGACGGCCTAATCCAAAACCACAAGAAATAGCGGAAAACACTCAAAGGATTCTCGAGCCCGATTTTAATGAACACTAAAACTGCATCATATGACTTTTCTTTTAATCAATATTTCTAGCCAGGAATCGAACCAATTCATTTTGGAAAAACACATACTGTATTATTCACTACTAGCTGTGCCCGGTTCGCGGTGCGCGGTTTCACCCGCGCAGACCGGGACAAAAAGTGACCAGTGTGTGTTGCCAGTGATTACATACGGGACCGAAACGTGGCCGCTCACAATGGGCCTCATCAGAAGGCTCAAAGTCACCCAGAGGGCAATGGAGAGAGCTATGCTCGGAGTTTCCTTGCGTGATCAAATCAGAAATGAGGACATCCGCAAGAGAACCAAGGTTACCGATGTAGCCCGAAGAATTGCCAGACTTAAGTGGCAGTGGGCAGGGCACATTGCTCGCAGAACAGATGGCCGATGGGGCCGAAAAGTTCTGGAATGGCGACCGCGAACCGGGAGACGATGCGTTGGAAGGCCTCCCACTAGGTGGACCGATGACCTGGTGAAGGTTTCGGGGATCCGCTGGATGCGAGTCGCACGGGGACCGATCAATGTGGCGACACTTGGGGGAGGCCTATGTCCAGCAGTGGACGTCTTTCGGCTGAAATGATGATGATGATGATGATGTATACAAATTTTCATCATTATTTTAGGTCTACTTAGAAAATAATTCAATTTGTCATTTTAACTTCCTCAGGTCTTCGTAGAAACCCTAGACAAATGCTTCGAGAACGTCTGCGAGCTGGACCTGATCTTCCACGCTGACGCAGCGCACCAAGTCCTAGATGAACTGGTCATGGGCGGCATGGTACTACAGACCAAC
This sequence comes from Cerastis rubricosa, assembly GCA_949152445.1. NCBI lineage: Eukaryota > Metazoa > Arthropoda > Insecta > Lepidoptera > Noctuidae > Cerastis > Cerastis rubricosa. The sequence goes on along the minus strand of OX424550.1, from coordinate 3,110,544 downwards.
ATGGCGGATATCCTCAGCAGGTTGCAGGAACAGAATAAGATGCAGAAGGCTGAGGTTAGTATGAGGGTTTATAGAGGTTATAAGAAGGAATGACATCACCATCAATCCTTCTTGAATGTGAACGGACTTATGTACAGTTAGCTTCGAAAAGATGACAGAAGACTTTGACAAGAATTCATTTTGTTGACCGCAATATTTATATACTAGCTGTCCCGCGAAACTTCGCATGCGTCATATTTTCCCCGATTTTAAAACGTTATTAATTGCTGCTCCGCTCCTATTTGTCGTAGCGTAATGACATGTAGCCTTCCTCGATAAATGAGCTATATAACACTGAAAGATTTTTTCAAATCGGATCAGTAGTTTTTTGAGATTAGCGCGTTCAAGCAAACAAACAATCAAACTCTTCAGCTTTATAATATTAAGTATACCTAGATAATAAAGATTATATTTTATAGTGTTTCCATTTCGTTCAGGTTATTTTAACACCCTTGTATATTGCATCAATTTGTAGCCAGCCAGAAAATATATTACACACTGGGTTCTTCTATCTGGGTTATTCTCTATGGTGTCGGACGTAAAGAATAGCACCATCCCATATCTTCCCGTGGGTGTCGTAAGAGCCGACTAAGGGACTTGCCAGAGAATGGGCAGCAGCATTTTCTGTGCTTTTGTAACAACCGTACTGCGATCGCCAACCCGCCTGCCAAGCGTGGCGATTATGGCTAAACCCTCTAAAATGTCAATGTGGCGACACTTGGGGAGGCCTATGTCCAGCAGTCGACGTCTTTTGGGCTGAAATGATGATGAGTGATGAAATGACTTCTTGTCATTGTTTAAGTATTTTTGAGGTTGACTACACCCATAATCTTTCTAATAATTTTTAATTTGACAAATATTTGGTAAAGTTGAATAATAATTAGTTGGTCATGAAAATAATTAGTTGGTCACGAAAATAATTAGTAGGTCATGGAAATAATTAGTTGGTCATGAAAATAAATAATTGGTCATGAAAATAATTAGTTAGTGTAAGTTAATATTTGTAAGTAAATTGTATTTGATCTTGGACAAACAAAATAGAATAGATAGATATAGTGGCGTCAATGTTACTTTATGAAGCAATTAAAAATGTAAATATCTTTTAATGTAAGGGGTTTAATCATGTTAGGTTCAAACAGGGAGGGGGGTAAAAAACATGTTTAATCACGATGGGATCATAGGGTAGAGTCACAAAGACGTGTACTTACTTTTTTTCGTGCAACAAAATAAAGGAAATCTGTGACGTAATTTTTTTTTTTATTAATCAGATTTAACTGAATTGTGTGGTCACGTAAAATCTTAGCAAGCGAATTTGTATATAAACAAACTGTTTTTTTTATTTTTTTTTATTAAATGCGATGCCATACGAACTCTGTGATCTTATTATTAATAAAAAATAACGTGATGCTGGGAGGGGGGGGAGGAGGGTTGGACTCAAACCTCACGATGTATCACTAACGAGTTTAGAGCACTTTTATTACCCTCCCTGGGTTATAAAAGTGCTCTAAAAACGTCACGTGTTTGAAGGATGGCCCCTAAACTATATGCAAAAATATTTTTAGTAATTTAATTTGGAAGGAAATATAATTATTCTATTTTATGGTAATTTGTTATAGGACATTATGATAGTAAGTAAAACCAAAACATTATTAGTTTATATAACGAAATAATGATTTTAATGTGTAGCAAATATTCTACTTTTAAAAGTAAGTACCTACCTGTAATAGTTTATTTAAAATAAAAAATAATGGGGTGGTAAAGACATTTATTTGTAAACCCTCTTGACATACATGAGCCAAGATTAAAATGCGATGTTATTTTGCCTTATCTAGATGATATTTCTTAACGTGTGGTTAGTGTCTAACCTCTGCAGCTGAGTACCAGTATTTTACATGAAGCGACTGCCTATCTGACCTCCAAAAACCAGTAACTGGGTAATACGATACCCCTTAGTAAGACTGGATGTCAGACTTTTGGCTTCTGACTACTCGTAACGACTGTCAAAGATCTACAAATGACAGGCGGGACCAACGGTTTAACATGCTTTCCGAGGCACGGAGGAAACTCGGTATGTAATTATGGTCACCCATCCACGGATCGACCTCGGCAAGCACGGGTTAACCTTAAAGATCGACCCCTGCGGCTGTTATTATTTAGCCATGAACTCCTCAAACACCTAACTGATACTACGCAAGTATCAGTAAGTTGCAAAAGTTTCACGCTATAGTTACCAACAAATATAAAGGTAAAATTTTTGTTTAAGAAAACAAAAACATTTTCAAAATGTCTTTAAAAAAAAACTAATTAGAAATTTCTGTTTCTATAGATAATTTATAATCGGTCTAATAGAGCTGTAACAGTATTTTTCGAAAATATTATTTAGTAACTTTTTAGACCTATGTGTCCTGCTTATGAGTATGAAGTTTCTTTATAATCGGTTCAGTCATTTCGGAACATAAGGACTAGAATGTTTGTATGAAATGTCGTAAGGCGTAAACGCTCTTAATATAGTCTCCGTTAAAAACTGAAGCTTGAACCTAATTCTTTAACTACACTTCTTGACACATCTATTGGCCCACCTTAGAGTTTAGGTTTCGATGGCCCCTACCGAAATATGATTGCTAGATTGAACAAAAACTGTTGATGCAGTTTTAAACCTGATACATTTTACCATCTTTTTCGATCGTATTGTTTTAAATTTGAATTCAGAATACCATACGACATGGAGCTACGCCTTACAAGTCGGATATGCGCCTTGTTAAAGGCAATTGATTTTTGAATAATAAACATGTTTTATCAAATAAAGGTTTAATTTAATAACGCGTGTTGCCTCCATGGGCATCTACCACAGCTCTCATACGATTAGGCATAGAGTTTATCAACCGCTCTATGAAATTTTGAGGGATCATCTCCCATTCCTCTTCTATGGCAGTTTTCAACTCCTGCATCGTCTGGGCAACTGGCTGACGAGCCCTAACACGTCTTTTTAGCTCGTCCCACATGTGCTCAATGGGGTTCATGTCTGGGCTTCTGGCTGGCCAGTCTATAACTGTGATGTTCACATCCCGAAGATATTCCCTGACGATGCCGGCCGCATGGGCTCTTGCATTATCATGCATAAAAAGGAAATTTGGGACCACATAGTCCGCGTATGGTATCACGTGAGGTTCTAAGCACTCACGAATGTACCTTTCAGCATTTAATGTTGGCAGCCGTGGTCCTGTAACAACCTCAAGTTGAGTTTTGCCGCTCGCGGATATACCGCCCCAGACAGTCCATGAGCCACCGCCATAAGCAACCCTCTCTTCAAAGCAGCATTGTGCGAAACGCTCTCCCTTACGTCGGTAGACCTTCTTCCTTCCATCATTGCCATGTAACACAATTTTAGACTCATCAGAAAAGAGTACACGGCTCCAATCTTGCTGTGTCCAATTTAAATAACTGCGTGCGAAATGAAGGCGCGCTGTTCGGTGGGCTCGCGTTAGTTTGGGCCAATTAGCTGGCTTGTGTGGTACCATATCGCGTTCTTTTAACCTTCTCCGAACAGTTCGAGCGCTCACAGATACTCCGTGGAAGTCGCGAAGTTGGTTTTGTATCTCAATGGAGGTAAGGTGACGATTTCTCAAGCTGGTCGTCACCGTATCCTGCCTTTCAGTTGTGACCCGAGATCGTGGCCTTCCTTGGCGACGAACAAACCCGCCAGTCTCTAGGTACCTCCGATAAACATTTCGGACCGCAGATCGACTTAAATTAAGTTGAGCACTCACGTTTCTTTGGCTGTGTCCGGCCTGAATAAGTGCCACAGCTTGGGTGGCGACTTCAGGTGAAGTATCCATAGATTATTGATAGAACCTCACCTTAATGTTAAGAATAAGTAATGTTTGTTGCAAAACCAAAGATATCAATCACTTTTTCAAGAATTAAATCCAAGTAAACCAATAAAACCAGGTTTTCTTAGTATTCGATTGTTTGATATCAACAAACAGGCTCCAAATTGTCTTTTGTTTCTTTAAATTCTGTGTTCGAAATTCAAAAAAAGACTATTGAATGAAATTGTGAATGTGCCAGGTTCAAAACTGCATAAAAACTTTTTGCTCGACCTAACATAAAATTTTAGCTAGGACCAAACGAAACTGAAAATACAAGGTGGGCCAATAGATGTGTCCAGAAGTGTATAAAGTTGAAAATCTATTTAGGAATTTTGACAGACTGCTGTAGGTTGATGTGCTGGCGTTTGTACATTATAGGCAAATGCTCCGCTTAAGGAACACCTCTAGAAACTTACGATGTTATGTTATACTAGCTGTGCCCGCGACTTCGTCCGCGTGGAATAATACAAAAAAGTTATTTTGTTTTATTTTTTATTTTTTTTATCATTATTGTAGTTTTTTGTAAAAAATAGAAGTAAGTAGCCTAGTAAATTAGAAGTAAGTAATTACTCCTTATTACATCAGCTATCTGCCAGTGAAAGCCCCGTCAAAATCGGTCCAGCCGTTCTAGAGATTAGCCGGAACAAACAGACAGACAACAATTGTAAAAAGAAAGTATTTTGGTATATATGTACTTACATTCATATGCATGTAGTAAAAAACGGTTATTTTATTATTACAAACAGACACTTCAATTTTATTTATTTGAGTATAGAGTATAGATATCTGCTATCTTCCTCTTCCAGGCGGGTATATCGGCGGCGCCGGCTCGTGCGGTCTCCGCAGTGAAGAGTATGAACCTCCCTCAACAGCTGAGGGACATGAAACTCCCCGACCTCCCGCAGGCCATCAAGGTAAGTTGGGTATAACAAATACCAGTCAACGGTGATAGCACAAATTTATAGTATTTTCAACATCATCACCCCAAGGAAAGCAGCGGTAGACCAGTGGCGGCAGCGCCGACTTACGAGCAGTAAGCCATGGGTTCGAACCCAGGCAGACGCATTACTTTCATCACCGCTGCCCTCAAAAACGGTGAAGGAAAACATTGTAAGGCAACCGGCATGTCTTAGAACTAAAAAATCGAAGACAATTGTGACATCTACCAACCCGCACTGGGCTCGCGTGGTGGATTACAGCCCACTCCCTCTCATAGAGAGGAGGCCTCTGTCCCAGCAGTGGGAACATTATAGGCTGATGATGATGATCATCCCAAGGAGCTGTGGGCCATAATAACCACTTTCTGGAGCCCTAATATAGCCAGAAGGCGTCGTCAGACCTCGTAGAAGATGGCGGGACGAGCTGGACCAGACCATCGACCAGTGCTCCACATTGGCCCAGCACGCGGAGCATGACCAATGTAGAAACGAGTTAGGTCTACGGAAGAATCGACATAATTATAGACAATGACAATGTGTCAGTTTATCGATCCTACCGTCGTCATAACCCGTTTCTATAGTGGTCATGCTAAGCGTGCTTGATCGAAACAGCTGGAAGTCATAGGGAGAGGCCTTTGCCCAGCAGTGGGATGGCTCAGGCTAACAGTATCAGTGTCATCAATCTCTTGTTCTTATCCCAATTTATTTGGTGTCGGCGCAGCATGTCTTCTTCTTCCATACTTCTCTATTACTTCTCATCTCATCAGACACCTCCTTTCTTGCCATATCATCCAATTGTATTTTTTTAGGGATAATAATGGTAGGTTTTTCTAACCTTAGCCATGTTTCAGTTACCCATGGTAATTGCAAGTTCTATCTAATTAAAGAATTTAGGAAAGGAAATGAGTGAATAAAATTACAGAGTCTCACTAATTCGGCACTCCAGCCCCCGTATTCACAAACGCTTCGATTCGATGTTGACCGACTAGTCGTATGTGTATCTCTTTTTGGCATTACGAAAGCGAGCGGTATAGACATATGATTTGTCGATCGACGTCGAATCGAAGCGTTTGCGAATACGGGGGCAGTAGTCCCCTCCGCCTAGTAACCTCCGCCCGTGTCAGTGTAAACTAAAATCTAGACCACAGCACAAGCTTACCATTCTGCACACATTCTCGCTCAAAAACGTACCTTCCGCTGATATTACTTAGTTATTCTTGAAATGAGAGCAGTGTTGGTCCAGTGGTGGCAGACCCGACTTACGAGCAGTAAGCTGTGGTTTCGAACCTAGGCAAGCGCATTACTTTTTGTAATTTATTTCATCACCGCTGCCCGCAAAAACGGCGAATGAAAACATCGTGAGGAAACCGGCATGAACTAAAAATTCGAAAACATGTGACATCTACCAACCCGCTCTGGGCCCGCGTGGTGGATTACAGCCTACTCCCCTCTCATAGAGAGGAGGCCTGTGTCCCAGCAGTGGGAACATTACAGGCTGATGATGATGAGTCTTTAAATAGACTCCGGACACAAGTTGACCGAGTCAAGGTAAACCTGTTCAGGTGGAGATTCATAGAAGACTTTGCTCTGGAGGGTAAATGTGGTGCCGCCCCACGAACGATATGGATACTTGATATCGTGTGCTGGCGGTCCTGTTGCTTGCACATCACAGGAGCTGATGAACGCTGCTGAAAGTGCCAAACTCATCGCCAAATTTTGGGCTTACTCAATTCGAATTGTCATCGACACGCTAAGAAGAAAATTTGACAGAAATACTTCCACCCTTTTTTTTACGGATGGGAATCCCCTCCCGCTCTGGGCGGAGTAGCAGCGAGTGTCAGAGTTGTGCTAACTTAAACCCATCCATGTTCCTTCTTAGCCCTTTGTGTTCCATGGCCACGGTATCTCTTTCGAACAGTCCCGCAGCCCTGTCAGGCATCAGCCCTCTCGTACCTCTTCCGATTTGCTGACATCACCTTGAGGTGCGCCTGGAACACGAACGCGCCGTCGATACGGCCTGTCGTTATAAGAAGGACCAGTGGTCCTCGGCCACCGTAGGCGCGGGCCTGTGGACAGTGAATAATGGGCTAGCTCACCGTCCGTGCGTCTATGACGACAGTAATCCCCCCTTTGTTTTTAATATTGCCGGTTTAGTAGGACTACTGTATTTTTAACCTTTCCTTAAACTAATACGCTAACTTAATCTATGTTGAAACTGATTTGCAAAACTAAAAATGTTAACAGTAAGCTTTGTTTAACAGTACCTAAGCTAAGAACTCATATGACAGTTAACAATACTTAAAAACACTAATTATTTTACACCCGTTTATCACTTAATTTATGTTTTGTTACATTATCTATTTATTTATTTTTATTAAAAACCGCGTTCCAGGAGTTTCCAGTGTCGCTGTATCAATAGGTAGAATTAAGATTAAAACGCACACAAAAAAACAAGCGAAACGAAATATATAAACGGCTATTCAAAGATGCTGTTGGTCATAAACTCGACTACAAAACAAAGACGCCAATTGACCAAATCAAGGATTTCACAGTGGTTCAAAAACAACAATTCCAGTCAGAGATTTGAAAATGCGGCGACATAACTAAACTAACACATGTGGAACGGACACTGCTGAAACGGTTACCATGTAACATCATTTTGGAAACCCATTTTTAGTTGGTTTTTCAAAAAAAAAACTGATTTCTACAAAATTGCAATACCTACACGGTCAAAATGTATAGAACAGCAGATTTTTTTAAGTTGCCGATGAAAAATTTGTATGCGGGGGGGTGTCAAAATGATGTACTAGGGAGTGTTCAACTTTTACGTAACGGAATTTTTGGAGACTTTTGATTCCCCCTCCCCCCATGTAACACACCCTAACGTTTGTGTATACTCCCCTTCCCCCCTAGTAAAACGTTACGTAAATACCACCGAGTGACCATTTTTACCTGAAAGTAACAATTATGTGGCTGTGGCATTTGGAGATTAAAAAAAATATTAAAAATTATTCACTATCCTGTAAAACAAGTGAACGCGCCCATAAGCGCGCTCGATTCCCGCCATACGGCGGAACGCGTCCATAAGACGACGGAAGCAGAGGCGCGCGCGCGGGGGGCCACGCCAGGCCGCCCGACGCTCGCGCGCCGTCATTAGTCGGCAATACAGAGCGTTCGCATACATACGTTACGTACCTTTATGTCGCGATCGCGTCTCATCACCATTATAAATGTAATGTGCCTTCTCAATTATTAACTTAAATATACTTCATTTATATTACCAAGAAAAGGTTGACAGTATCATTTAATACCTTCCTCAACAGCAAGCAAGTAATTTTGTGAAGGTAAAAAAAAAATTAAGTGGCCATTGAAATTTTGAGAAAAAAAAACGTTTTAAAAAATGCGTGACAAAAACAATCTCTACGCGGCCGTTCTAAACGGTTAAAACAATACTACGTAACGCGCAGTTCAAACCCAACCCTGTAACGCATCGTAACGTTTCAGAAGACCCCCTCCCCTCCCCCAAATTCGTTACGTAATATTTGATCGCTCCCCTACTGAACACGCGGTAACCGTTTTAGCGTAGGTGTCGCCGCCCCCCTGTATAACAACACACCTGCCTGCTCCTCGAAGTTGTCGGTAGATGTTTAATTACCATAGATCGGAGTAGGTAGATTGAGTTTTGGTACTTGTATCACAAATGCACACAGAAAGAATAACATGGATAAGCCATTATTCCGGAAAGTAATTCCGGTATTTCTGGATTCAATTAATTATTGTTAATGTTGGTAGTGATATTATTACTACTCAATTCAATTATTTATTTATTATTATTCAAGGTATCAAAACTAAATTAATTTATTATTTATCTGTTGAATAATAAAAACAATCGAATTCTGATCGAAGCATTAATAATTATTTTTATTTTTAGCCTTTTTATGGCCACAACTTTTTAAAAAAATTTGCAATCAAATCAACCAATTCCGGAGGAATGTCCATATTAATATATACCTTTCGGATCAATGACCCCAATTCAATCTACCTACTCCGATCTATGGTAATTACTAATTAACCAGTCAAAATTAACCCGTGTCGTGAATTAATAAAAAAATGATGTATTTTATTTGATTTGTTTTTTTTTTTATTCTGTGACTTTAGTAGTCGAAAATTCTCGTTGAAGAATAAGCAGCGATCTGAAATTTAAAATTTAGTCATTATTAATTATTTATACTTAAAGTTTTACTGAGAAGAAGTTCCATCTTACTCATATTTCTGCTGCTAGGCATTCAACCGGCATGACGGCGCAGTTGCTGCAGCTCCTGAGCGATTGGCTGTCGCGTGTCGCGGGTTCGATCCCCGCACGGAACAAATATTTGTATGACCTACAGATAGTTGTTCCGGGTCTGGCTGTTTGTGTATGTGAGTTTAAATGTTTGTAAACGCACCCACGATACAGGAGAAATTACTAGTGTGGGGCAACTTTGAAATGCTAGTGGAGGTGACCTTGTTATTATAATAGCAATAATAAAGGCAGAACTTGCTATTTAAGAGCGTTTAAACCTTGTGGCATTTTCATACAAACTTTCAAGTCCTTATTTTCCGAAATTACTGAACCGATTTTAAAGAAACTTAATATGCATAAGCAGGATACATAGGTCTAAAAAGTTGAAGCGGTGGCTCAGCGGTGGCAGCCCCGATATACGAGCAGTAAGCCTTGGGTTCGAACCCAGGCAGGCGCATTACTTTGTGTAATTTATTTCATCACCGCTGCCCTCAAAAAACAGTGAAGAAAAACATTGTGAGGAAACTCTAAACTAAAAATAAAGTACTAAAATAAGTTTAAGTTCAACAGTCTAACAAAAAACAAATTTAAAAATATTAATTCTTACACAGAATATAAACGTCCCAAAACTCTTTTTCGTCAACCACACTCGACTGCACCAGCCTTACTGATTATAATATTTGAACTACAAATTAATCGTAGATAACATTTTAGCCCATATTTGTTTAGGAATCTAGATATGTCGCGTTAGATTTATTAATATGTAAACATTTGTAATTAGTGTGTGCTAGATAACGGAGAATTTATAGAGTTGAATTATTAAATGTATGCAATATGGATGTATTTCGGTGTATGGCATGTTGAAAAAGAAAAAAAATAATTATTAGTGGTTTAAACATGTTGCAGTTTTGAGTTTAAGCTTTTCAGCACATCCCACACAGAAAGTGGGCGCGGGTCTTGCGCGGGTCGCTCGCTACCACAAACAGAGCGGGTCCCGCGCTTCACCCGACCCTCGCGCGACCCGCGTCCGACCCGCGCCCGATCCGCACCCGTTCCGCGCACGCTCTCTGTGTGAGGTCGTCCATATAAGAACATGAAATACAGATGCCGTACACCCGCCCCCGACCCGCGCCAGACCCGCTCTCATCCCCCGCACAGTTTCTGTGATGTTGTCCATATAAGAACATGAAATACAGATGCCGTACACCGGCGCCCGAACCGCGCCCGACCCGCACCCGACCCGCGCCCGACCCGCGCCCGACCCGCGCCCGCCCCGCGCTCTACCCGCGCCCGTCCCGCGCACGCTCTCTGTGTGATGTCGTCCATATTATAACATGATATGCAGATGCCGAACACCCGCGCCCGTCCCGCGCACGCTCTCTGTGTAGTGTCGTCCTTATAAGAACATGAAATACAGATGCCGTACACCCGCGCCCGACCCGCGCCCGTCCCGCGCACGCTCTCTGTGTAGTGTCGTCCTTATAAGAACATGAAATACAGATGCCGTACACCCGCGCCCGACCCGCGCCCGTCCCGCGCACGCTCTCTGTGTAGTGTCGTCCTTATAAGAACATGAAATACAGATGCCGTACACCCGCGCCCGACCCGCAACCGTACCGCGCCCGACCCGCGCCTGACCCGCACCTGACCCGCGCCTGCTACCAGTGTGTGATGCGCTTTAGGGTGCAATTACGTCAAACGTTAAGAGGGGGGAGGGTGTTGACAAAGTGACATTGAGTGACAAGGGGTGGGAGCGGCCCTAAATGCCGTGACGTCACATTTCAAAATCTATTAAATCTAAGTATTAAAACACGTTTGAACTCAAGTTCAAGTAAGCAAGTTGTTGTTCGTTCCACTTGTGTGTTCGCTGCAGTGTGCCTATTTATTATCAAATGATTACAGATACAGAACGATGTTCTGTATGGTGTCGGACGCAAAGAATAGCACCATCCCATATCTTCCCGTGGGTGTCGTAAGAGGCGACTAAGGGACTTGCCAGAAAATGGGCAGCAGCGTTCTCTGTGCTTTTGCAACAACCGTACTGCGATCGCCAACCCGCCTGCCAAACGTTGCAACTATGGCAAAACCCGGATATGTCAATGTGGCGTTGGGGGAGGCCTATGTCCAGCAGTGGACGTCTTTCGGCTGAAATGATGATGATGATTACAGATTAATTATTATTTGTATTAATATACGTACATGCCATAAGTGAACGTGTCAACAAATACAAGGTGTTGTTTTGCATTCTCGTCAAAATCAAGGAGGTAACTATGCTAATGATTCTCGACCCGAATCAATAATAAAATGGGTAGGTAAGTTTTTCTTATTTACGGAAATCGGTAAGTGTGAACCACCCGTGTTTTAAACGCAGGCCGTCTAATCCTCGCCTTATAGGTAACCTCGTTTACACACATACAAAAAATCGCGAACGTTTATTCGATAATTTCTTATTCCCTAAACCACGTTAAACGAGTTATTCTTAAGAGCGTTTATACCCTACGGCATTTCAGGAAAATGTTTTTTAGTAACTTTTCAGACCTATGTATACTGCTTATGCGTAGGAAGTTTCATTAAAATCTGTTCAGTCATTTCGGAAAATAAAGACTTGAAAGTTTGTATGAAATGCCGTAGGGTATAAACGCTCTTAAATACTGACAAATTCGAACAACAAAAAAAGCAGTGTTTTTTTTAATAATTATCTAGGTACCGTAATTTATATTGATTATTTATGTCTTTTGTGACAACATCCTGAATCTTTGACGAGGATGCAAAACAACACATTGTATGAGACATACCTAGAAGCAACTATAACTACTAATGAGGCTACTTATAGATAACATTATAACTATTATATTTCTTTATATTTCTGACTAAGAAATGCTTGTGGATGTACTGACTGTTAGAATGCGATCATCCCACTGCTGGGCAAAGGCCTCTCCCCATGACTTCCAGCTGCCTCGATCCAGGACCGATGTGGACCACCGGTCGCAGGTCTTATGAATGTAACCGATATTAATTTTACGTTTTTTAGAAATTACAAAAAATAAGTAACTTTGTCGTTTTCTTACTGAAAAGTGAAACACTTGTGGGCTAGTCTGTCTAGTTGGTCTTAGTGGTTGTAAACTCGGCTGAAGAGCGCGAGGTAAGTGAGTTTGGTTCCTTGGTATGGCAAAGTGCCACCGAGGTTATCTGTCAGGAATTTCTTCAAGAGTTTAAGAGCGTTTACACCTTACGACATTTCATACAAACTTTCAAGTCCTTATTTTCCGAAAAGACTGAACCGAATTTAATGAAACTTCATACGCATAAGCAGGATACATAGGTCTAAAAAGTTACCAAAAAACATTATCCATAAATAGTGTAACAGCTAAATTAGACCGATTATAAATTATCTATAGAAACAGAAATTTGCAATTATCTTTTTTATAAAAGACATTTCGAAAATGTTTTTAGTAACTTTTTGGGCCTACTTATCCTGCTTACGCGTATTATGTTTCATTAAAGTCGGTTCAGTCATCTCGGAAAATAAGGACTTGAAAGTTTATATGAAATGCCGTACGGTGTAAACGCTCTTAACTCGATTAACGGCAATAAGCGCCCTTTAAAATAACATCCCCGAAGTGTTTGGCTGTGGCGTACCTTATGATACGGTCAGCAACAAAAGACGGTACACATATCCAAAATCATAAGACGTCTTAGAACGATTCATATTTACAGACTGGAGTAAAAGACATAATAATATTTTCATCAGTTTCTAAACTGCATACGGCCACTAACACTATTAATAACACTTACAACGGGATATTTACCATGTTAATTATTTGTTTCTAGTTCCCGATATTTACCATGTTAATTATTTGTTTCGAGTTCCCGACATTTACCATGTTAATTATTTGTTTCGAGTTCCCGATATTTCGGCGGTTTTGCAAACGCCATGATCACGGATAAACTGAAGTTATTGTGGGTGGGTGTTTATGTGCAGGCAAATCGATCAATCAATATCGGGAACTCTAAACAAATAATAAACATGGTAAATATCCCGTTGCAAGTGTTCTTGATAATATTTTCATCACTGGTTAGACAAATCCGCAAAAACAATATTACATCAGATCACACTGATTAGAACAAAACTCGGTGTAATATTGATAAGTGTTAACCGACTTCTGATGTCGACTGTACACCCACGTTTCGCCAATTATGTTTAAGTCTTATGTAATAGGGCGAGCCTATTGCCATCAACCGGAATACAAATCAGAGCAGCGGTGGCCCAGTGGTGGCAGCCCCGACTTACGAGCAGTAAGCCGTGGGTTCGAACCCAGGCAGTCGCTTTACTTTGTGTAATTTATTTCATCACCGCTGCCCTCAAAAACGGTGTAGGAAAACATCGTGAGGAAATCGGTGTGCCTTGAACTAAAAATTCGAAGACATGTGACATCTACCAAACCGCACTGGGCCAGCTTGGTGGATTATAGTACACTCTCTCTCATAAAGAGGAGGCCTGTGTCGCAGCAGTGTGAACATTATAGATTGATGATGATGATGGGCACAAATCCAGACTCTGTGGCTGCTACAGATAAATTCCTGATAGAAAAACTCAATAACACTTTGCCCGACCCGGGGATCGAACCCAGCACCTCATGATCTGCAGTCCAACTTGCGGCCACTAGACCACCGAGCCGGTCAGTGAGTAAGGTATAAATAACATCATCACCATCATCTACCTAGCCTTTTCCCAAACTATCTTGGGGTCAGCTTCCAGTCTAACCGGATGCAGCTGAGTACCAGTATTTTACATGAAGCGACTGCCTATCTGACTTCCACAACCCAGTAACTGGGTGTAATAAGTTACCCCTTGGTAAGACTGGATGTCAGACTTTTGCCTTCTGACTACTCGTAACGACTGTCAAAGATCTACTAATGACAGCCGTGACCAACGGCTTAACGTGCTTTCCGAGGCATGGAGGAAACTCGGTATTTAATTATGGTTCAGCATACTTAATTAACTATTTTTTCTTTTCTAGGACTTGAAGTTCTGACCTATACAGCAGGGGGCCTACCCCGCCACCCCGGTCGCCATAGCAACCAACATACTAAACACGATCTACCCGCATAACGAGAAATACCAAAATCTTCAACGACCAGCAGAGACTTATACCACAAAATTCTTTGGTTCCGAAACACTCAGTACGAAATTCTCGGAAACATTTTCGGAAAATTATCAGCAGACTGAAGGGGTTAACTTTCCGAATTATGAAAGTCAGAGGTCTGATGGGTATCAGGACTTGAGTGGGACCACTGTGGAATATGATTATAGTGAAGTACGGAAGAGGAAGAAGAAGAAGAAAGGTGGTAGGAAGTAATGATGTTCATTTTTAGAGCTGATCTGATACGTCTTTAAGCAGTATTGTTTTAATCTTATTCCAGTGTAGGAAAGAGACGGAGCTATAGAGTACGTCTACCGCCATCTTTTTAGCAATCTGTAATAACATTAAAAAATACTGCTTTATAACCAGAGGTCGGAATTAGGTAGAGTTCTTTTTGTACTTGCATCGAAATGTTGATATTAATATGGATCTTCCCTTGCGTGTGCGCATTGGAATTTTGCGACTTCGGACATCCGATTTCGGATGGTTTAAATTGTGTAAAAGTGAGTAACTTTTTCATTTAATAAATCACGGGATTTTTTCTGCTCTTTAAAATTAATCTCGGGATTTGAGGCACATCTACTTTATTCTTTCGCTGTATGAAATCAGTATAAGTACACAAATAACTCTACCTAATTCCAACCTCTGTTTATAACGTCATGGTACGTCACCTGGTGAAGAATTGTAAATTATTTGGAAGAATTTGGTGTTGTGGACAAATTTCAACCTTCTGTCAGACTTGCATAGTGTTTAAAAGTTCAAAATAGTCTTTCGCAGTGTCTTTGAGACAAATCTATATCAATTTGAAATCGAAAGAGGGTGATTCGATACAGAACTTTGAAAGAGAGTTTTTTTTTTGTATTCATAATTAACAGGTACTCAATTTTATTTAGGCACTTGATTATTTAGAGACCTCATTGGCAAGATAACTTTAATTCAACGTTCAAATCCCTTCAAAAGTCCTGTCTTGATTGATCCCTGCGTTTCTATCCACCCCGTTTTACGGTAGTCAAATAGGAAACGCCGACCTTAGACCAGTAAAATAACGACGTCTTAAAAATGTTTTTTTTTTACAAAAATAAATATGTATTTTATCATTTCAAATCAAATCAAAATCATTTATTTCAAGTAGGCCAGTTACAGGCACTTTTGAATAGTCAAAAAACAATAACATATTAAGCTACAGTCCCAGTCACTAGACATAATAACTGTGGAAGTACTGTAGTTGCCCATTCCAAAGCGTAGATCTCTATGGAGAAGAATGGGCAAGAAACTCTATGGACACTCTTTTAAATTAATAGCTTGTTACAAAAATCTTGGTTACATCATTCATGTTGAGATGTAGCAAGACGTGCACGTTAAAAGTGTCCACAGTAAAAACAAAAAAAAAGACAATTCAAAAATAAAATAAATAGTTCGAAATAAGCCGTGGCAACTAAGAGATGAATGATGATGATTTAATTGCTCTATTGATTTCAGTCTGTTGGCTTATACACATACTTCAATTTTCCAATAGAGATTTAAAGAAAAGTACTGAAATATGATTAATCCCAATATTTTTTACCATCTTTTTCATTCAAGGTAAATAGCTCTCTTGTAAAAACTAACACTCATGAAGGAAAATTAATAGACATAAAACCATGAATAGTAAAATTATAAAATAAATGTAACATGTAAGTAGTTAAAAAAGCTTATTACTTATCGTTATAATTATTAGATGCATTGATTATTAAATTTAAAATTAAGTATTTTATATCATTCCTTTTGATCACTGCGTGGAATTTGTGTAAATCTTGATTTTACGGATCGCATGGCGCCCGACAGGCGATTTAGACTTAACTTAGCTTATTATCATATAATTATGTATTTAGGCAATAAGAAATATATATTTTATGTTACATGTTTGAATGTTTTATTTTTAAGAGTTAAGACAAGAGAGAGTGAGCGTGTGAATGTTTCAGAGTTACATCGTGAGGAAAGCAGCATGCCTGAGAGATATTTCTCGACGGCATGTAAAGCCAAGTCGGAGGCCCATGGACAGCATAAAAACTCTGACAGCAGGTCAGGCACTAATTAAACAATAAAGTAAGAAAAAGAGTGAATGCGAAACTTGAGTGAGTCCAGCACACCCTGAAAACTAAGTCCGGTTTCTAAGACTGCGGACTAGCTTATATTTTCAACACAAAGAACTAAGAAACTCAAAGATTTTAAACCGAACTAAACTTTGTTACCTCTGACAGCGACCTAACTGACTGGCTGTAACGCAAGTTAGAGGATGACGCGGTGTAAGCCGAATCGGTGGCGATTTTGAACAAAAATGGTCGGACGCGGTGAAGCCGAATCGGCCGCTATCTTGAACAACATTGGTCACGCCCGTGGTCGTGCGACCAAATTTAGTTTCTGGTCGGAGCTTCGGTATAATTATTTAACACTTGCTTCTGCGACTAATAGCCGTGGTGTGGCCGTTAAGTGTGTGTGAGGTTCCAAAGTGAATTTAATTAATAATTGAAAGGCCATAAGGTGGAAGTGATAGGGTAGACTGCGAAATTCAAATTCTCTTATGTTTCTTGCAATTTTCCGGTCAGTATCAGGTTTTATGTTGAATAAAATATGCTTTATACTACTTACACAAGATCTCATTTTTACCCGACTATCGAAAAACCAAAAAGATGTGTTAATATTTGAACAGTCTCGAACCTGTTGATGAGAGTATTTAACTGTTATTATATCAACGCCATCTATTGCCTATGAGAAGCAAGTATTACGTCTTTGAAAAGCAGACCATGAGCTAGCTCCGTCACCACAAATAAGCACGTATTATTTATATACTACAACAACAGATGGCGGTAAAGTTCACATTTAGCACATTGGTTGAATCTTAAATCAGCGCCATCTACTTTCAACTTTAGACAACAACTTGAATTTAGTGAATAATTACACAGACAGTTTTTGCTACTCGACACAAGATGACACTACAGGCACAAAAAGAATAGTTCAGCTATTCAATACTAGATGGCACTACACATTTTACAAATAAAAATTAATAAACCAAAATTAGTTATCTTTTTAGCCGTCTATAGCATTATTATGGGTAATGAACAACGAGATTACTAGCCTAAACTTTATTTTACTGCTAGCAAACCTAGGTTATTAAGTACGTCATCTAGTCAAATTACTGACTCATAAAATCAGAATATTTCTCGTCGTTATTTTAGGCGAAACGCTTCAACTCAAATGTTATTGTATGACAAAAATCTTCCTCCTTATTGCCACATAATTGCGCTTTGGAACAGAACCAAAACACCTGTTTAATGTTGATATGTTTAAATTGCCTTCAAAACACCGCAACGTTACGTGCGATTAATTTGGCGATATTTTGTGTCTTTTAATGGCGCCAATTTAATTAACTATGTCGGTCATATTAACGCTGGTATTAAGCCTGACGTAGACGCAGTTAATGGTGATAGATCGATAGAGCATTGCATGATGCGTTATGATATCAATATCGCGCAAACGAGAACTTTGTAATTAATCTGTCTACTTTTCCCAACTATATTGGGGACGGCTTCCAGTCTAACTGGAAGCAGATGAAATAAATGGATTGAAATTAAAATTTTAATTTAAATGAATACCAGTATTTTATACGGAGCGACTCCTTATGCTCTGTATGGTGTCGGACGTAAAGAATAGCACCATCCCATATCTTCCCGTGGGTGTCGTAAAAGGCGACTAAGGGACTTAGCAGAGAATGGGCAGCAGCGTTCTCTGTGCTTTTGTAACAACCGTACTGCGATCGCCAACCCGCCTGCCAAGCGTGGCGATTATGGCAAAACCCCCCAAAATGCCAATGTGGCGACACTTGGGGGAGGCCTGTGTCCAGCAGTGGACGTCTTTTGGGCTGAAATGATGATGATGATGATGATACGGAGCGACTGCCTATCTGATCTCCACAACCCTAAAGGCTTAACCTTAAAGATCGACCTGTGCGGCTGTTATTATTTCGCCAAGAGCTCCTCAAATGTAGTAAGTATGTATGTAGGTCAAATTCAAAGATATAATTTCGGTCAACTTTCAAAATCTACTTGAACAATTGCATTTGACCACAACTGAAAATCGAACCTTAATTTTATACAATTTAGTACAACTAAGTAACGTTCCATATTTTACTTCCTTCGTCCATTCTTTGTCCTGCATAATGAAGGATAAAAACCATGTATTTATTTAACAATATCTACTAATAATATAGTAAAATGTGTATAATTTTATGTGGACTGTGGTCAACAGATGGACTAACGGAATTGTGTCATTCCTTCCGTAAAGAAAGTTTGTTTTGTGGTCAAGAGAAGGATTTAATTTCGAGGTTCCGTCTAGATAATTTTGTGAATAAGTTAGGGAAGCAGTGGCGTGCCTAGGGGCCAAGAATACGGCGAGGCCCTAGGGCAGTGTTCCGCAAAGTGTGTGCCTTGGTCATTAGTCAGTCGTGTGTGAACCGCGCTCGACGGCGGACGTAGTTGATACGCGTTATAATATTATTATTATAGTAAAGCGCGGCGTAAGCCGACGCTCGAAACTTTTGTTGCCATGTGTGAGACACTTGTGGCAAACGAGCTGCTGGCGTTCCTGCAACAGAAACTGGACGTGATGGACGAGGTGTCCGCCGTTCAGATCTGTGTATCGAATTTCAGCGAGGACGACATTGCTGCTGCGAAGCTGCTGCTGTTTCGGTCGCTCAACAAAAGCGACCAGATGGTGTCTCGTAGGCGTGACGGGACAAAGAAAAGCGTGCAGGATATCATCACGCTGCTGAAAGCGACCGACCCTGACGACGTGCCGACGTTTGTGGCGAGGGATTTGAACAAATTACCTCCAGTCACTTTCGACCACGTCGACGTGACAAGCCTGCTGAAGGACATTGTCTTCCTAAAGGCTAGTTTGGCTGATGTGCAGAGAAATCTGGCTACATCCCAGAGTACCGTGGAAGACTTGCGCTCACAGCTAGAAGAGTTGCGCAACTCGGTGGCATTAACTAGGTCACCGGCACGTGTAATTAACTTAAACACGCGCCGAGGAGCCGGCTGCCTCGATACATCGGCTACGAGTTTCGCGTCAGCAGTTTTGTCGCCCGTGCCGATTGCTGAGTATGCGTTGCGCGCTGTAGGCGCGCCTCGCAGCCCCGCTCCAGTCCCCGCAGCTCCTCCCCGCAGCGCTGCCCGTCCGACGCGACCAACTGAGCCAGTGGTCATTTCCAGAACCCCTGCTTCTCACCCTGCGCAGCCCGTGCCTACGAAGGCAACAGACCGGGCTGATGATGACGGTTTTGTGACGGTGCAAAGGAGGAAACGTCGTCAGCGAAACTGTCAGAACCGCTGCGGTAAGGCTCCTGTGGAGCCCAACGTTAAACTGCGTGCCGCGAAGCCGAATACCCCGGTGTACATCTCTCGTCTACACTACACCACTGAGGCAGAGAACATCGAGGAGTACGTGCGCCAGAGATTGAATTACACGCCAAGAGTGCAGCTGCTGGAGTCGCGCCGCAACGTCAATTTCAAGGCGTTTGTGGTGCGCATACCAACATGTTATCTGCATTTGGTGTTGGAAGAAAGTTTTTGGCCGCAGGATGTGGTGTTCCGTCGCTTCCGCGGACAAATTCCACATGAACGCACACAACATCGTGCAAGTGAAGTGTTACTAACTTAATTATAAGTTTTATGTACTAACACAATTGTTATAGTATGTATATTTAGGTTAAGGTATTTATCTATGGGTCGTTGTAACCTGAAAATAAATTGATTATTATTATTATTATCTCCTTTATTCATTTAACTTCTTATTTTATATATTTTTAAATATTTCTTAAAAACAAAAAAGGTAAAAAAAAACATTTAAAAATATAAAAAACAGGTTTCCGCCGGTGTCGGGAGCAGGGTCCAAGCTACCGGTGGTTAGGGCTGCAGAGACAGGAACCTCCTCACAATGCGGGCCGTATCGAGGAGTACTGCCTTCTGAATCTGGCTCTTGATCCAACCCCCAAGTGAAAGCTTCGACAGATGGTCGTCGAGGCTCTTGGCCATAAGGCCATTGGCCGTTACGACAATCGGCACAATGATAGCTGAGTCCACATTCCACATATCGACAACCTTGTGAGCTAAGTCGAGATATTTTATTTGTTTCTCTTTCTCAGCTTTCACGAGGTTTTCGTCATGCGGGATGGTAACATCGACTATCATTACGCGGCGCGCTGATCGGTCTATCACCACTATGTCAGGCTTATTGGCGACAATAGTCCTGTCAGTAATGATAGGCCGATCCCAGTACAGCGTGACATGGTCTTTCTCGAGAACTGGGTCGGGCACATACTTGTAGTACGGTACCTCAGATTCCACAAGTTCATATTTCAAGGCAAGTTGCTGGTGAATAATCCTGGCTACTTGGTTATGCCTGTGCAAGTACTCGCCGTTAGCCAGACGAGAACAACCAGAAATAATATGTCTGATGGACTCACCCGGACGGTGGCATGCCCGACACACATCCACCGTCCCGTCCCTCATAATATGTTTCCGGTAGTTGTTCGTCAGCATAACTTCGTCCATAATCGCACAGACAAAACCTTCAGTTTCCCCAAAGAGGTCACCGAATCGTAGCCAGGATACGGATGCTAGAAAATCTACATCAGGCCCATGAAGAGCCTGGTAGAAGCGCCCGTGAAGCACCTTGCCTTGCCATACTTCCTTGCGGTCATCGGTAGTAAGTACTACAGGTTTGCGCCAGTTCTCTTTAGCCATGGACAGCGGGGTGAGTACCTTATCCACTGCGACCACATCTCGGTGCATACCCACCTCGGCTTTCAAAAAATATTCTCTGAGGCTGCACACCTCGCGGTTGTGGAGGGTCTTAGCGTTTAAGACCCTCCACATCCTCGTTATTATTATTATTATTAGTCGGTGGTGCCTCGGAAAAATAAGGTTATCTCTTAAGGTTGAGTAGATAGACGGGAGAATGTTACATACTTAAACAGCCGCAAAACACTCGATAGATTTTTTATTTATGGTGTACCTGCTAAATTTTCGGATTTTCTAATGCAATGATCCCGCTGGTTTTGAGTAGGTTTATGAACACAGATTTATCATTTTTTTTTCCTAGAATACTTACGTAAAATAGTTATATTTTAGTTTAGTTTTTAGGTTTTCAATGTTCGCTTTCTTACTATTATTGTACAACCTTAGGGTGTGTTGTAGAGATACTTTTTTTCCAATTTTTACCATCTTTATTTGGGACCCGCCTTTAAAAACAATATGTAGCGACCTACAAAAACCAACTTACTACAAAAAGTACTACAGCGCCATCTATGATACGGCAGAAAAACTAACATCAATTTCCTACATCTCGCAAGCAAAGTTTACATCGACCTAAGACTATATAGAGAAACCCGACTACAACTGTCTGGCAGTTGCCCACCAGACACAACACCTGTCTGGTCGGAGGATCCTCCCTTTGCAATGCAGTAGCGAGGAACTTTAACGCCCTGTTTCTCCTACCCTCTAAACTGACCCTATTCCTCCTACCCCCTAAAAATAAATTATCATTCTATTATTTTCCCAAGAACCCGACCCTTTGTTAAGATTATACCCAAAAATCCGCAGATCTCTAAAATTCACCTGGCAACACAGGACGTCCTAATGATTGTGTAAGTCAAACAAATTGATCTGTAATTACGTCCGCGGCCGCCAGATGTCGCTGTGGTCAACACAATCTGGAGCACGTAAGTACAAGTATCACGCGAGTTAGGTGGCTTGGACATTTCAAAAATAAAGAATAAAGAGTAATAATGATAATTTGTGTTACATAACACGCCATGTAATCTTCAAAAGGCAAAGGTGTTTCATCATCATCATTACAGCCGAAAGACGTCCACTGCTGGACATAGGCCTCCCCCAAGTTTCGTCACATTGAAATAACATGGGGGGTTTTGCCATAATCGCCACGCTTGGCAGGCGGGTTGGCGATCGCAGTACGGTTGTAACAAAAGCACAGAGAACGCTGCTGCCCATTTTCGGAAAGTCCCTTAGTCGCCTCTTACGACACCCACGGGAAGATATGGGATGGTGCTGTTCTTTACGTCCGACACCATACAGAACTTAGTGCCATCAACCGGGCACTAATACAGACACCGTGACTGGCACTGAGAGATTCCTGATTGAAAAGCCCAATAACACTTTGCCCGACCCGGGAATCAAAGCCAAAACCTCATGGTCCGTAGTCGTGCTTGTGAACAGTCAACCAACGAGGCTGCCAATAAGAATCTCCCAATCGATTAAGGCCCTCCCCCTCAAACAGAGGAAAGTCATGTGTCCCAGCAGTGGAAAAGTTATGGAGACTGATTGTGGCATGAAAAAACACACAGATCTATATTCTAGAAACAAAATTTATCCGTTGCGAAAACACTCGAAAAAAAACCTATCGTTACACCCAATCTTTAAAACGACCCCGAAAACAAACCGCCCACTCAAGCCGACCACGATTAATTTATCAAAATAATTACCGTCGACAAAAAAACACCAAAATGTGCAATATTTTACCAAAAAAAACTTGGTCCTTTGTAGTATTTTGTCACTATTCGACCACCCAAGCTAAAAGTCACCGCCTGTACGGAACCGTGATATATGGGTGACGCGCACAGGTACGGTGCTAGCTACGATTAAAGTAAGCCGCCTCAAAAGTCACCGAAAAACCATAAATTCAACGCTTTTGTTGTAAATATGTCAAAATATTTTGTATCGGTCTCAATTGTCTGTTGATGCAATTATTTTTAAGGTGTTTTTTTGGTTGGAAACTAGAGATCGTAGTTAACTAATGGTAGAGAATTGGAGATAGCTGTTGTGCTTTTTAATTTTCAGCCTGCTTTTCATGGGGCTGAAAGCTGAAAAGAATCTTCGGTCAGGTGGTACACGTTGTGTTGGCATCTGGCATTTTGCTGAGCTGAGGCCCTTTTGGCATTATTAGTCTTGTTTGTTTATATATTTTGTATAATTTTTAAGGTGTTATTTATCCATACTAATCTATCTATATATACAATATATATAGCTGAAGAATTTGTTTGTTTGTGAGATCTTCATGTGTTGTTTTCGGCAGAAGAGTTTGTTTGTTTTTTTGCTTGAACGTGCTAATCTCAGGAACTACTGGTCCGATTTGAAAAATTCTTTCAGTGTTAGATATTCCAGTTATCGAGGAAGGCAATAGGCTATATATCATCACGCTACAACAAATAGGAGTGGACCAGGAATGAAAAATGTTGCTAAACCGGGAAAAATGTGACGCAGACGAAGTTGCGCGGGACAGCTCGTGCCAAATAAAATCAATTTTCTTTCTTTCTTTCTATCTTATGCATCAACTAGCTTTTGTTTATGTTTACGGCTTCGCTCCCGTGACGAACGAAAACCCACGGGATTATTTAAATGAAACCTATGACAGTCTGGAATAATGTAGTTTCCAGTTCCGAAGATTACCAGCCACACTACAACTACACACATACAAAGCTCGTGAGGAGCTCGTGGCTAAATAGTAACAGCCGCACGGGTCGATCTTCAATGTTAAGCCGTGGTTGCCGAGGTTGGTCCGTGAATGAGTGACCATCTTTACATACCAAGTTTCCTCCGTGCCTCGGAAAGCACGTTAAGCCGTTGGTCCCGGCAGTCATTTGTAGATATTTGGCAGTCGTTACGAGTAGTCAGAAGCCGAAAGTCTGACATCCAGTTTTACCAAGGCGTATCGTATTACCCAGTTACTGGGTTGTCGAGGTCAGATAGGCAGTCGCTTCATGTAAAATACTGGAACTCAGCTGCGTCTGGTTAGACTGGAAGCCGACCCTAACAAAGTTTGAGAAAAGGCTTGACAAATGATGAATGACACACATACAAAATTACAACAAATTTCACCCCTTTTTAATATTAGTCTAAATTAAGCAAATGTGTCTTGTTATTTGCTCGTTACTGGAACTGATGGATGCTTCTGAAGGTGGCAAACACGTAGCATACTTCTGGCAGTTCTGGAGACTCGAGGTATATTGCCATCGGCAAGCCAGGAAAAATCAATAAAAATATCCTGAAAAGTGCGCTATTTTGATTCACATGTCTGTGTCATCAGAGGTTTGTTGGAAAATAATGTCACTTAGATCGGATCTTCGTTTAGCCCATACCGATATTGCAAAATTATTCAGGTTTCGCGTATAAAATTGTTTAGTATCAAAGTCTTCTTACTTAACAGACAGATGTGTTGCTGGGAAGTTTCTCTTCCCAACTAAAACACTAGGAAATTGCGAAGCGTCTTTTATAATTTCGACATTCAAAAAGTGCTTAATGTGCCATTTGATTTTGCCCGCGCGCGCTCAAATTACCTAACGAACTGATTAACTTTCATTCTTGTTATGTATTTTTTTATCAGATATTCATATTTTAAAATACATAAGACATTTCCCTATCCCTTCATTAGACTTCTCGTGATGACAAGCACCTCACATTCCACATCTCTCTCTCATTCCCACAAGAAAAATAAAAATATTACCTAATAATTTCATGGTTAAAAAAAATAAAAAAGCCATAGATAATATAGAGTCATCGGGCCGACCATAGATTATATGAAGTCATCCCGCGGCTACAGATACCCGCCGCCATTATTATTAGGAGGGAAAAAATCCAATATGGCTGACTATAATGTATGGTGACCATGAGGGATTAAGGGCTTGTTTTGTAATTCTGTAGAATACAATAGGTGATATTTATGTTGAAAAATGCTTTGAAAACATCCGATCAATAGGTATCTCCTAATAAAGCTTTCGTCGTGGTGAAGCTAAAGATTTGTTAACGGACCTGTGTCTTCAAAAGCAGGTTCTATTAGCCAACATTTTCACTGCCATCATTTAAGGAGTTGAAATATCACGTGCCCTGCTTTTCAGACTTCATCAGCTCGCAGTGTTTCGCATCGATGATCAATTGAATTGCGAAAATCTTTCGGCGATAAGGCAAAAGAATATAAGTTGTTTTAGACGATTTTTTAGCTAATCAAAATCAGGCTTGGTTAGCGGTTCAGTCGTTGTCATTGGCCTGAAGTACCTAGTCAATATTCTTTTGGTATAATTATTAAATCCTCAATGGCGCCGCTGACTGAAAAAGTGTATGGTAATCGGTTGTCGTGGTGTAGGCATGTGATGCGGAGGAATGAGGAAAATGTCGTGAGAAAAGTTTTGAGTATGAATGTGGATGGGTATAGGAGTAGAGGAAGACCAAAGAAACGGAGGATGGACTGTGTGAACGATGATATAGCAAGAAAGGAGGTGTCTGATGAGATGACAAGTAATGGAGAAGTGTGGAAGGAGAAGACATGCTGCGCCCACCCCAAATAAATTGGGATAAGGGCAAGAGAATATTGATAATTATTAGATACTCTTTAGTCAATGTCCGTTCTTTATCTTCTTAAAATAACTTTATCTAGTAGGTCCTACTTGGTTTCGTGACAAAAGATAGTTTAAATTTCTGGTGCATTCGAAGTTTCGCTGGCATCATCCACAAAATAATGAAATTCAAATATGTTTATTCGTGACACATAGGTAAAAGTAAGTATACATGGTGTTATAAATAATGTTATGCCTCACTATGTGCTGCCGTGCAAAGTGTACAAAATTACAAATAATGTTAACACATTAAGTAGTAGTTCTGTATGGTGTCGGACGTAAAGAATAGCACCATCCCATATCTTCCCGTGGGTGTCGTAAGAGACGACTAAGGGATTTGCCAGAGAATGGGCAACAGTGTTCTCTGTGCTTTTGTAACAACCGTATTGCGATCGCCAACCCGCCTGCCAAGCGTGGCGATTATGGCAAAACTCCCCAAAACGTCAACGAAGCGACACTTGGGGGAGGTCTATGTCCAGCAGTGGACGTCTTTTGGGCTGAAATGATGAATGATGATTAAGTAGTGCAGGTTGTAGTTTTTTGAGTATAGAAAACTACTGTTATCACAGCTAATTACCTAATATTAAATCTTTAATAAAGAAAATACCACTCCTGTAAAAACCCGGCAGTTTTTTTTTATTGGTACAAATTTTTATTGCTTTTATAGTAGGTTAATTAAGTAACTTATTCACATTGCTTAGTTCCTAAAACCATAAAGCATTAGGAAATATCTACCTACTTTTTAACCAACGAAAAAAAAGGAAGAGGTTTTCAATTCGACCCGTATTTTTTTTTCTATGAACTTATCCACCAAACGCCCTAAATCCCAATGCTTCCTGCAAAGCAGTCACCCTACACTTAATTTCGAAACCAAAAAAAGGCCAAAATGAGCCCAAAGATAATTATTATTTTACCTACTCCAAGTAAATTATATGTAAGCCATAGTTGCTAGAAAATAGGCCAACTACTAACGTAACCTGATCTCCTAATCCCAACATTTCATTCGGGACCAGAGTTCAATAAATTCTGGTCCTATAACTTATTAATTTCTTTACCATTTTGGGTAAGAAAGAAACAGGTATAGCTATTAGCTTGTGTTAGAAAGAGATCGAGCATGTTTTTTTTATTATATCAGAGTGCATGGGCGGTATGCTTTAGTGATTATTGTTTTTATATACAGCGTGTTCGTGTTTTAAAAAGGTAATTTTGATGTTTTTTCTTTGGTATAGGCACCTTAGTTGGATTCCAGTTAGTGCTAACTATTTCAGTTAATTGTGTTAGTACTTGGAATGAATATAGCGTGATTACGACAGGCGTGAGGTAATGCTGTTAGGAATCAGGAAAAGTAACCGCCATTTTGAATAAAATATTTCAGTAATCTAGCTCCAAAATCTACACAAATAAATAAATTGAATTGTCTGTTTTTAATTTCAAAATATCAGCTTTTTACTACATGCATTTGAAAGCTATATAAGGAGGAGCTCGGGGCAAAATGATATCACATCGCTCGGGTCGAACTTCAGGTTAAGCAGCGCTTGCCTCAGTTGGTCTGTGGATGGGTTACCATTATACCTACACAGAGTTTTCTCCGTACCTCTGAAAGTACGTTAACCAACGGGTTTACGTACTTTCCGAGGTCCCGGCTGTAATTTGTAGATCTTTGACAGTCATTACGAGTAGTCAGAAGCCAAAAATCTGATATCCAGTCTTACCAAGGGGTATCGTATTACCCAGTTATTGGGTTGTGGAGGTCAGATAGGCAGTCGCTTCATGTAAAATACTGGAACTCAGCTGCATCCGGTTAGACTGGAAGCCGACCCCGAGATAGTTTGGGAAAAGGCTAGGAAGATGATGATTTCATAACGAATTTGGCAAAAAGCCGTTGGTCATAGATTATTTGTAGATCATTAACAGTCGTCGTGCGAAACGCGAGTCTGTAGAATTCACTGCCTTTGTTTCGCGTCATAATAATCTGTATCTCTTCAATGTTCGAGTAAGGTTTCTTCTAGGCAAGCGTGCTCTTTGGCTGCACCATCACTTCACATCAAGCGACCAAGCATAAGGTCTAATTCGGGTCATCATCATCATCAGCCTGTAATGTTCCCACTACTGGGACACAGGTCTCCTCTCAATGAGAGGGAGTGGGCTGTAATCCACCACGCGGGCCCAGTGCGGGTTGGTAGATATCACATGTCTTCGAATTTTTAGTTCTACGACATGCCGGTTTCCTCACGATGTTTTCCTTCACTGTTTTTGAGGGCAGCGATGATGAAATAAATTACCTACACAAAGTAATGCGGAAAGGCCTGGGTTCGAACCCACGGCTTACTGCTCGTAAGTTGGGGCTGCCATCACTGGGCCACCGCTGCTCTCAGGTAAAAACATATATATTGGGTTAGAAGTTTCTAAACAATAAAAACATCAGATTCAAATATCTAGATCTGGCTCGTGAGGTTGTTGACATGTGGGACGTGAGTACCAACAGCAGTCATTGTGCCGATAGCCGTGTCGGCCAATGGCTTTATAGCCAAAAGCTTCGACCAACACCTGAGGAGGCTTTCATTTGACAGCTGGATCAAGGGCTTGTTTCAGAAAGCACTACTTCTGGAGACGGCACATATTGTTAGGAGGTTCCTCTCTCAAGACCTGACCACGGGTAACTAGGACCCCGTTCCCGATGCCGGTGGGCTACTATGTTTTAAATTTTAAATGTGTTTTTATATCATTTTGCTACTAAAAATATATAAAAATATGTAAGAAGATGAATCATCAAAAAGTAAAATCGTAACAAACAATCAAATCTTTCCTCTTTATAATATTGTTGTTAGTTAAGATTAGATACTTATTTAATAGGGTTATTAATCTCATACTGTTTTCATTTAAATAGTAGTAAATTTAACAATTTAACTCAAAAATTACTCGACGATTTTAAAAATTCTTTCACCGCTAGAAACCTACATCTTCACCAAGTAACATAGGCTAATAATAATATAACAATTTTCGCGGACGAAGCCGCGGGCGAAGTGCTAGTTGAAAATAATATTATGACAGAGATCAAAGTTTTCAACCACCCTGTATAAAAGTTTCGGGCTCTAACAAATGTGATAATTTAGTTTCCGAGACCACGCACACATATATACAGACAGACGGAGTAATGATTTTATTTATAGGCTGACTGTATTATTAGGGTACCTTAAAATGTTTGGGTTATTTAAAATCCTTGTCTTTTAAGACGTTTAATAAACCGACTGCAGGAAAGAAAAAGGAGTAAATGTGTTTTAAGTCGGAAAATCCCATATCTTCCCGTGGGTGTCGTAAGAGCCGACTAAGGGACTTGTCAGAGAATGGGCAGCAGCGTTCTCTGTGCTTTTGTAACAACCGTACTGCGATCGCCAACCCGCCTCGCCAAGCGTGGCAATTATGACAAAACCCCCCCAAAATGTCGATGTGGCGACACTTGGGGGAGGCCTAAGTCCAGCAGTGGACATCTTTTGGCTGAAATGATGATGTATAAGATAAAATTGGGAAATACAGAAAATCATCATCATCATTTTTATTTTCAGGCAACGAAGGCTCATAGATATACAGTACACAAAAAATATTCTTATAAATAGTTCAATTGTTAAATAGTTGTATGTATATTGTATCACTAGTTTCGGTGAGTGAGGGAACACATCGTGAGGAAATCAGCAGCCTGAGAGACATTTCTCTTCGGTTCCGAGGCCCTTGGGCAGCATAAAACTTTGACACCAGTTTAGGCGCTAGCCACAAGAAAGACGAAAAGAAAAGTAGGGAAAATTTATCTTGAAGGTAGAAAATACGTTATTCATTTTTATGATAATGCAGTAGCAAGCTAGCATGTTCTTCTATTGTCTTCCCTCCTATGATCTTACTTCTTACGCGAGTTTGCGTAAGAAGAAAGATCATTCGCGCATTTATTTAATTTTCATGTGTTTGGGTGGCTTATAGCTAACCCTACATACCTTTATAGTGAAGTAACAACGACAAGCCACCACAGTTAGAAGTAACCTAATGTTGCACAATGTAATCTATATATAGTCTTTACTGTCAGGAATGATAAATCAAAGGTCTTAGACTTGGTTTTAGCTAATATAACGAACGTTAAGGTGAACGAATGCAATGATCCTCTATCTAAGTTAGACACACATCACCCTTCTCTACTGATCAATTTAGATATACACCCTGAGAGAACTCTAAACTGCAACATGTTACCTACCCGTAACTACCACAAGGCTGATTATCAAGCCATAACACAAAATCTCGACTCTATTAACTGGACTACCGCATTAGAAAGCTGTGTGACCGTAGACGATATGGTTGAAATATTTTACGATAAGGTCATGAGTGCTATACACAACAATGTTCCTTTCTCATATAAAGTAAATAATAACAGACAACCTCCGTGGTTTACGAAAGATCTCATCAAACTACTCAAGCAAACGTACAATTTAAGAATACGAGTTAAAAAATACAACAACGCTATGGATAAGTTTAGTTTAGGGTTGTTGAAGGAGAGGTGCCGTTCATTAAACAAATTATGTTACATGAACTATATTAAAACAATAGAGGCTAGAATAAAAACGAACTCCAAATACTTTTGGACGTACATAAAACAGAAGCGTAAAAATAAAAGTACTATCCCGGAAAAAATGATCTTAAACAATCAAGTAGCTGACAATAGTACCGATATCTGTCAACTATACGCAAAAAATTTTTCATCGATGTACAATCAGAATCACCCCGAACTGCAAACTGATACTTCGAATAGTTCTTTGCAATATGGAAGCCTGAATGTTTTAAGTCACATCTCTGTTACAGAGGACATGGTTGCTAGCAGACTGAAAAGTCTGGACGTACGCAAAGGACCAGGTCCTGATGAGCTTCCTCCAATTCTTCTTTCGAAGTGCGCGAAGTCATTCGCTACTCCCTTAACTCTTCTATTTAACCGCTTACTTCAATCAGGTCGTTTTCCGACCGCGTGGAAAAGAGTTAAAATAGTCCCTGTTTTTAAAAATGGTCGCAAAAACGAAATTAAAAACTATAGACCAATCTCGATAATTTCCATTATCCCCAAAGTTTTTGAGCTATTAATATATCCCTATCTGTACAGCCACATGAAAAATCACATTGTAGGCAATCAGCATGGCTTTTTTCAAGGAAGATCAACTCATTCAAATCTAGTAGCTTTTACAGAAAATGTGATAGAGTATGTGGACCAGCGGATTCAGGTTGACTCAGTGTACACCGATTTTAGTAAAGCGTTCGACAGAGTAGACCATAAACTTTTAATACAGAAACTTGAGAACCTCGGAATTCACGGTCCTCTATTGCTATGGTTTCAGTCATACCTTGGCGATCGTGTGTCATACGTTGTTTTGAATGGGAGCAGATCTGAGGATTTTTATGTGACGTCTGGGGTACCCCAAGGCTCCCACCTAGGGCCATTGCTTTTCAATATTTTTATAAACACCATAATCCACTGTTTCCATCACGCAGCATCGTATCTATTTGCAGACGATCTCAAATTGATTCTGCCTATAAAATCAATGCAAGATTATCATTTACTTCAGGCTGACTTAGACAGATTAGTTGAGTGGTGCCAAAAACATAGGATGACTTTAAACTCTGGAAAGTGTATTCATATAAAATTTTGTCGCAATAAAAACATTCATAACACGGAATACTCAATCTTGGGCAACACTCTCAAAGAAGTGAATAGTATCCGGGACCTGGGAATCTTGATGGACAGCAAATTGACATACAGTAACCATATTGATAAAATAATATCCAACGCAAACAAAATGCTAGGTTTTGTATTGAGAACCGCAAAACCGTTCAGCAACCCTAAGACTAAAATTATTCTATACGAGACATTGGTTCGCAGTGGTCTGGAATACTGTTCACAGGTGTGGTCACCGCATTATAACGTCCATAAGCAGCGTATTGAGCGAGTCCAAAGGAGATTCTTGTATCATTTATCATCACAAAATAAAACCGCGCAACAACTCAAGTCTTACAAGGACCGCATTCATCATTTTAAACTACACAGTCTCACCAATCGCAGAAAAGTACTAGATCTATGTTTCCTTCACAAATTAATGAATTCTAAAATAAATACTGACCTTCTATCAAAAATGGCAATAAATGTTCCTAGCAGGTTACCCCGGTCACATACCTATAATTTGTTCAGACAATCTCTGCACAAAACCAACTTAGGTGACAACTCCCCTCTTACCTTCCTTCGCGTTATCTTATTATCATTAGTTGTTTACTATTGATCACTTTGGACGATCTAAATTAACTTATGTAGTTTGTTCGTTTCTAACTCACACAATATTTTTCAACATATTCATATATTTATTAGTATACCCGCAACTACTAGAAATTTTATACATTTAAAAATGTGCAATTTAAGTCGATGCCGTCGTTGGTTCGTGCATCACACTCGGCCGCGTGAGGCGCAGTGTGTTGCTACGGACTAACTATGGTGTGTTTGAAACTACCTAATCCCGGTTTTAAAATATTTTATTTTTTACAATATGTATATATATATTTTTTTAATTATTATTTTTTTATTATTTTCTTAATACACTACATAATATTATCATGTCGTACACAATATTTATATAATTACTGTATTTACTGACATCCGTACACTCACCATTTAGGTTCAGTTGAAAACCAGCGTCGGGCACTAGTTGTCCGGCATTATGCTGAACTGGGCCTATTTGGCGCTACCTTGAGTCACACAGTATTTCTTGTTTAGTATTAAGTTTTTTATTTGTTTTTATTTCTTTAATATTGTGTGTACTTGTGGCGATGGCGCCAATAAACGTTTTTTCTTTCTTTCTTTCTTTCTTTACAAGGGCAACCAAATTGTATAACGCTATATGGCGCAAAGCTGAACTCAACATCAATCACGATAGTCTTAAAGTATTTAAAAGGAAATTATATAAGCACTTCCGGTTAGAGGACACTTGAAATATCATTCCAATAATTTAATTCAATAAAATATCATCATCATTTTTATTTAATTGAATTTATAATCTATTTCTATTTTAATTTCACTACTTAATTTAATTTGATTTGTCTGTATATTTTAAAATATTTTATTCTATTCATTATATTGCATGATTGAATGTATTCCTAATTCTAATTTAATTTAAGAGCATGTGTACTCGATAATGGGTAAGATGTGGTTACCTATAATTGAGTATGCGTTACATGACCATATATCCTGTTTTAGATTTATTTTGTATAAGAAATTGTAACACAAACTCGTTGGTAATCCAAAATAAATAAATAAATAAATACTATTTATATAACTGAAGAGTTTGTTTGTTTTTTATTTGTTTGCTTGAACGCGCTAATCTCAGGAACTACTGGTACGATTTGAAAAAATATTTCAGTGTTAGATAGCCCATTTATCGAGGAAGGCTATAGGCTATATATCATCACGCTACAACCAATAGGAGCGGAGCCGCAATGAAAAATGTTGCGAAAACGGGGAAAATGAACGCAGACGAAGTTGCGCGGGACAGCTAGTAACATAATAAATACTAAGCATAATTTTAAGACACAGAGTAAAAGAATAAACTTAAACATTAAATTAAGCCATTTAATTAGGCTTGACATTATTATTTTTGGGGGTTTTTCGATTATTTATTAATTATCTCTCTTCTTAGTCGTTCGCTCTTGACAGATTGGTCGTGGTCATGGAGGGTCGCTCACAACTGCGGTCGCTGCCTTCGCGATCCTGTTCCACCGTTGTCTATTGGCCGCATGGCGAGCACATTCTGCCACAGGGAACTTGGTGACGGATTTAATGGAGTCTGTCCATCGGGTTGGTGATCGACCACGTGTTCTCGTGCCTTGACTCTACCCTGAATCACCAAAAGCTCCATGGAATCTTTGTTGCGGGTAACGTGTCCAAAGAAACTGAGGATTCGTAATTGCACAAGCGACGACAGTCTGTTTAATAATTACTAGCTTCCTGCCCGCGACTTCGTCCGCAAACCTTGATAAATTATACACCTAAACCTTCCTCTTGAATCATTATATCTATTAAAAAAAACCGCATCAAAATCTGTCACGTAGTTTTAAAGATCTAAGCATACATAGGGTCAGACAGCGGGAAGCGACTTTGTTTTACACTATATTGTAGTGATAGTGATAGTGATGATAGTGATAGTGATGATAGTGATAGTGATGATAGTGATAGTGATGATAGTGATAGTGATGATAGTGATATGCCAGTTTAATTTAGACCGACATCGACAATAATAAAAAATCCACAACACTTTTATATACTACGGAACCAAACACCAAATTGCTTTTCTGAACCTCGTGGGATTTCCATAAAAACTGTGTACCGCGACTAATCGCCTTCACAGAGCAGTTTTATCTTTATTTTGTGTGTATCATCAAGTATTTCTTCCGTAAATGTTGGTGCAGGTAGCGTGATGTTCAAAGATATTATAGGCCAACGCGCCTTAAACATAGATGTCTTCAAGGTGCTATGCATAGAGCAGAAAATACATGGTAAGGTCCAAACGTTTCCGTCAAACACACAATCTAAGATTAATCAGAGACACAAAACTATCATGTCACTAAATTATTGAAGTTGAAAAAAAGTTGAAAAAAAAAAAAACTTTTTTACTGTGGGTACAGTAAAAAAGTTTTTTTTTTTTTAATATTGTCTCCCTTTTATTTCAGTCCATTATTGTTCATATTTATCCTTATAATTTTATACTTGGAGCCGGAAACTTTTGGACCTTACGTATGTAAGGATATCGTAGGATGAATCGTTTCTGTCATGCAGGCATGCATGTTCTGTATGGTGTCGGACGTAAAGAATAGCACCATCCCATATCTTCCCGTGGGTGTCGTAAGAGGCGACTAAGGGACTTGCCAGAGAATGGGCAGCAGCGTTCTCTGTGCTTTTGTAACAACCGTACTGCGATCGCCAACCCGCCTGCCAAGCGTGGCAAAACCCCCCTTATGTCACGTTGAGTGGCGTTGGGGGAGGCCTATGTCCAGCAGTGGACGTCTTTCGGCTGTTTATGATGATGATGCATGCATTTTAGTTTGATAAAGCATAAAACCTCAGTTTGAGGTGAAGAGACAGGTGTCGCGCCGCTGTTTTGTAGAGATAAATTAATGAAGTCACCCACTGCCTTTCGTGTACGTACTAGAAGAAATATAAATATATTTTTTTGCCTGTACTGTACCACTGCTGAGCAAAGGCGGCCCCCAATTTCTTTCATGAGCTCTTATCCCGTGCCTCCTCGAACCAAGCCTCGCTGTGCGCGTCCTTATCGTCTCGCCACCTATTTTAAAAAAGAAGAAGAAAATAATATTCATCTAAAATTGGTACGGTTATTTCCTATATTAAAACAAAAATAAATATATAAAGTCTATCCCCAGAGGGGCTCTATTACAGTTTTCCAACCTAACTAAGGGACCGTATAAAGGCTGCGGGACTGTTCGAAAGAGATACCGTGACCCTGGAACACAAAGGGCTAAGAAGGAACATGGATGGGGTTTTAGTCAGTACAAGTCTGACAATCCCTTCCGCTCCGCCCCGAGCAGAGGGTTTTTTTTTTTTTTTTTTTTTTTTTTTTTTTTTTTTTTTTTTTTCGGATGGGAAATCATCAAATGACTTCTTCCGCTCTGGGCGGAGCGGAAGGGAGTGTCAGACTTGACTGACTAAAACCCATCCATGTTCCTTCTTAGCCCTTTGCGTTCCAGGGGCACGGTATCTCTTTCGAACAACCCGCAGCCCTGGCAGGCATCGGCCCTCTCGGACCCCTTCCGATTTGCTGACATCTCCTTGAGGCGCGCGTGGAACACGAACGCGCCGTCGGCACGGTCTGTCGTCATAAGACGGACGGACGGTGAGCTAGCCCATTACTCACCGTCCACAGGCCCGCGCCTACGGTGGCCGGGGGCCACTGGTTGCCCCCCGACGCCCGGGGCGTCTCCCGCGGCGGCTGGGACGTGAGGTTCTCTCCCTCTCACGTTCCGCCACCTCCTTCGCTAGCATGACTGCTTCGCAGAAGGAGGCGACGGCTTCCCATTCCCTCTCGCTCCGGACCATGGATTGAACCAGGGCAGGACGCGAGAGGTCGCCGCCGCCAATCGCCGCTACGAGGACACGGCGGTGCTCAGCCCAAGCGGGGCATAGCTCCACAGTGTGCTCCACCGTGTCCTCCGGCCGATCCTCGCAGTGGTGACACCCGGGCGTTTCCTCCCGCCCGATTCGGTGCAGGAACCTCCCGAAACAACCGTGTCCGGTGAGGACCTGCGTCAGGCGGAAGGTGAGGGCGCCGTGGCGCCTCTCTAGCCACTCCTCAAAGAGGGGACTTATCGCCACTATTGTGGCGTGCCCTGCACGGGGTTGCGACAGTCGCTCTCTCCATGTCGCCATGAGATCGCGCCGGAGGTCTGTCCGCTGAGCGACAATTTGCCACGGCAGCGGAGTTTCCCCCCGGCGTAGTGCCTCCGCGCGCCATTCGTGCAGGCACGCGAGGACTATCGCCTCCAGATCCCATGGCGGCAATCCGGCCAAGAGGCTCGCCGCCTCGCCGGAGATCGTGCGGTACCCCCGGATCAGCCTTACGGCTACCACCTTCGAGCAGAGGGTTCATTTGATAATTTCCCATCCGTAAAACAAAAAAAAAAAAAAAAAAAGGGTCCGTTTAAAGCAAAGTTACATTAAATTCACCATATAAAATTCCTTTCGTACATTTTAACAAAACCGTTAGCACAGCCAATCGTAACCGCAAATTCGAAAGATAGCTATCAAAATACCTACATAACATAATTCACAAAATTAAGATTCAAATATTTAAATCTTATTAAAAAGGCCGGTACCTAACTATACCCAAAAATAAATTGTTATCTCAAGAAAAAAAAAAAAAAGTCAATTAAGTAAATGCATTTTAAAAAAGACCGCGTGATATAAAGAATCTTTAGGCACCGTAACTTAATGTCTGCTTTAAAAAAAGAGTGTTCTTTTTTTAAACGGACCAATGAGAGGTCGCGATACTTAATGTCCTACCGAATTTTGAAATTGGAGATTTGAAAGTAAAGGAATGGAGTCGTTTCGTTTTTTTTTTTTTTTAATTTCTTATATTTGAACTCTGTTTCATATCATTCTAGGTATTTATATTATGTTGCCTAAAAACGAGTAAGATATAGATTTCAGCTGCAATTTCCTGAACTAAGTACTCCGAAAGAATTAAGTAATTAAATTCTGGTTAAATGGGAAATGCTGAAAACGGATTTGAAATAATTAAATAAGTATTAAGGTTTTAATTAAGAATCTTAGTGAAAACTTAGCAATCTTAAGATATTGAAATGTTATCCTGCTTTTTCTAAAACATAACAGCTCTACGCCATTTTATAACCGTGCGATATTGCAGCCGAAAATCAAAATAAGAAAACACCGAGTCCACCCGAAGTGAGCCGAGCGGACGTTCTTATTTCAAATGTGAAGCGACGCGCGATAAACAACTTGCAGACTTATTTGTTGATCGTTTAGATTTGGAACCGACGTGTGACCTTATTTTTAAATATTTTGAATTTGATGGCGATGGTAAGTCTACTGAACATAACATCACGCCTGTAATCCTCGAAGGGTTAGTCATACATAGTACACCCGCATTTCGCCAATTATGTTTAAGTCCCATGTAATAAGGGGCGAACCTATTGCCATCAACCGGACACAAATCCAGCCTCCGTGGCTGCTACTGCGAAATTCCTAATGGAAAAACCCAATAACAGTTTGCATAACAAAACAAACATACAATCACAAGTCTCTATTTCCCGAACGATTAGGCAGAAGTATAGGAACACTCTAAATTGTATGAAAATTGTCTCAAAAGTCTTAAACTATAAAACTCTTACTACCTAAGTTACTACGGAGACACTTAAATCCCGAACCGAAAAGACTGTCATTGAAAAATGCCCTACTCAACCGTATCACAATTTAAACAAACATTTGAACTTAGAAGACAAAGCAATCAAATGGCCGTCAGTATCTATGGTCGCGTTCAGTAAAAATTGCCATAATTAAAATTTAGTTTAGAAAAACTCGGAATGCACCCGTAACAATGGGCCATTAGGCGCTTTGATAAACATCTATGGAAGAATAGTAACGACTTTTTTGAATTTTGAATTTCGGAACGATTGTGTTTTTTTTTGTGAAGTTGCCAGTTTAGTGTTTGGGAAGCGTTGGAGAGTTTTTAATAGATGACAATATACATTTATATTACGCTTTGTAAGGTCATCAAGATTCTTAAGTTTATTATGTATTCAGAAGAATTTCTAAACTGCAATAATGTTGGCTGCTAAATACATAATATCTAGGTAGCTCGGTCTCAAAATAACCTTGAATAGAAAATTAATAAGGCTGATGTATTTACTAAGCTGCATATTGGGTTGGGAGGAGTGGAAGGATAATGGTGATGATCTGTGCTCAACAGGTTGATTCAAAAATAAATTGTAGATATCTTTTTCAACATTGATACATTTTCTTGCTACTACAACAACTGCTTCGGATTACATCTATGGTAAGTCGAAAAGTTTATTTTCAGCATCAATTACAAATACACACTACAAATTTATACAATGCTTTCATGGTTATTATGCCTTGACGCTGTGTAGGAAATGTAACATAGTTTTTTTTTATTTTTAAATTATAAATACTTTGAAAATTTAACAGTTCATTTAAATAGTTTATTTGAAATAAATATGCTTTAAGAATGAGAATTTGGATTAAATTACGCTAAAATAATCATTGTACACATACTCTTCTAAATACATAGATAATACAACCATACAATAAGTAACGCGACGTTTCTTAAAAAATAACTTTGTATATGAGGAGTCTATGGAAAGTCAAAAAGGGTACTTTGCACTAAATTGTAAAAGAGTGAAGGCTTACCCCCATATTCTTTTATGATAGCAACTAACGACCTCTCACAAAAAAAAACACCATTAAAAAAAAGAACGCATTTATAGCAAACTGCCAATAAATTGGAATTATTCAAATTCGTACATGGAACGTGGAACGCTGGCGCTATAGACCTCACACGTCGCTAATGCTGTAATGCCGGCTATCGCCAATCAGACACGTCGCGGATTCGGAGCGAGGCGCACGTCTCAACTAGTTCTATAACTGGTTAATTAGTTTTATTTAGTTGAGCATAATTATATTATTTTTGTTTTTAAATGAATGCTTCTTTTTAAAACCAATACTAGTTAAATAATCAGCAGCATTTTTCAGTCCGAAAGTCTGACTTCTTACCAAAAGGTCGCGATACCTTTTGGTAAGAAGTCAGACAATCGGACTGAAAACGGTAGTTATTGTGTGAGTGAATGAAAATAAAATGAGATCTAATGAGTTCTCTATCGTTCAACTTGTATTCTAGCACTAGTGTATTATCACAATCTCCCCTCTGATCAAATAGCGATCATTCTAGGACCATGTCTTCCTGTGTGAATACAGGTGAATATAAAAAGCTAACCTATCATGAAAAACACAACATTCTACTACCATCTGTTTTTTTATCGACATAGTATCTATGAAACTTATTAGTATACTAGCTGTGCCCGCGACTTCACTTGCATCATCATCATCATCATCATTTCAGCCCAAAAGACGTCCACTGCTGGACATAGGCCTGCCACAAGTGTCGCATTGACATTTTTGGGGGTTTTGCCATAATCGCCACGCTTGGCAGGCGGGTTGGCGATCGCAGTACGGTTGTTACAAAAGCACAGATAACGCTGCTGCCCATTCTCTGGCAAGTCCCTTAGTCGCCTCTTACGACACCCACGGGAAGATATGGGATGATGCTACTTATAGTTTATTTCGTTTTTGAATTTTTACTTTTATTATTTCATGAAGAATTTATGAAGTAGCCTAAGTTACTCCTTATTACATCAGCTATCTGCCAGTGAATGTCCCGTCAAAATCGGTCCTGCCGTTCCAGACATTAGCCGGAACAAACAGACACACAGACCGACAGGCAGACAAACATTGTAAAAAATGTTATTTTGGTATATGTACCGTATCTATATTCATATGGATGAAGTAAAAAACGGTTATTTTAATATTACAAACAGACACTTCAATTTTATTTATTTGTATGTACTTGAATAGAGTATAGATAGACACACTAGTTAATGTTCTTAATAAACATATAAAACACACAAACACTTTTCATGTCTGTGTGACAAGGGGTCGCGGCAGACTACGAAGGAGATGGCGGGACGAACTGGATGTCTTCCTTGATGATTGGAACGAAGAAGCACAGAATCGTGACCGTTGGAAGGAGGCTTTTGCCCAGCAGAGGGATAATGTGGCCTAGCTATAATAATATAATTGTGAACCACGTTCTTCTTCTAGACGAAGTCGTAGATTTTGTGGTGTTACGCGAATGGATAGAATAAGGAATGAGTACATTAGAGGAAGTCTGAAAGTGGCGCCGGTGACTGAAAAGATGCGTGGTAATCGGTTGTCGTGGTATGGGCATGTGATGCGGAGGAACGAGGAAAATGTCGTGAGGAAAGTTTTGAGTATGAATGTGGATGGGTATAAGAGTAGAGGAAGACCAAAGAAACGACGGATGGACTGTGTGAACGATGATATGGCAAGAAAGGAGGTATCTCATGAGATGACAAGTAATAGAGAAGTATGGAAGAAGAAGACATGGTGCGCCGACCCCAAATAAATTGGGATAAGGGCAAGAGAATGATGAAGTAGTGGATTTTGATGCGATTTACTTAGAGGGAATGTAACGGAAGGCGTATGAAGACGAATGTTATAAAGAAATATCGATGTTTTGACAAATCGTAAGACCCATGGGAAGCAAGGGTAAAGGGTAAAGGTAAAGTTTGTTAGTTTGTATGTAAGTAATCATCGAAAATAAACTACACAACCACAAAACGGCTATCGCATTTTGTACGACCAATGTGTCAAAAGAACTCAATGTTTTGTAAATTAATCAAATCAGGGTCCATCATAAGCAGACCATCGGTAGATCACAACTTAACCAGCAGTAGACCTTCCATAGACCACCAGTATACCAGTAGAAGACCAGCAGAGCAGTTCTTCACCTTTAGCGACTGATTTAAAAAATCGTCCACTGACTGATGGCCAGCTACACTATTGCCGATCATCATCTGTCTAGCCTTTTTCCAAACTATCTTGGAGTTGGCTTCCAGTCTAGCCGGATGCTGCTGAGTACCAGTATTTTACATGAAGAAACTGCCTATCTAACCTCCACAACCCAGTAACTGGGTAATACAATACCTCTTGCTAAGACTGGATGTCAACCTTTTGGCTTCTGACTACTCGTAACGACTATCAAAGATCTACAAATGACAGCCGGGACCAACGGCTTAACGTGCTTTCCGAGGCATGGAGGAAACTCCGTATGTAATTGTGGTCACCCATCTC
This sequence comes from Cerastis rubricosa, assembly GCA_949152445.1. NCBI lineage: Eukaryota > Metazoa > Arthropoda > Insecta > Lepidoptera > Noctuidae > Cerastis > Cerastis rubricosa. The sequence continues at coordinate 3,069,339 of OX424550.1, read as the reverse complement.
CGGACCAACCTCGGCACGGAAGGCTTAACCTTAAAGATCGACCCGTTATTATTTAGCCACGAGCGCCTCCTACGCTATTGCTGACCGCCATAGTTTTAGGTCCAAAAGAGACTTGACGAAGGTGAAACCACGGGCAGAATCTAGTGTTATACGATACCCCTTAGGACATCCAGTCTGGATGTCAAACTTTTAGCTTCCGACAACTCGTAACGACTGTCAAAGATCTAAAAATGACAGCCGGGACCAACGGCTTAACGTGCTTTCCGAGGTACGGAGGACACTCGGTGTGTAATTATGGTCATCCATTCACGGACCAACCTCGGCAAGCACGGCTTAACCTTAAAGATCGACCTGTGCGGCTGTTATTATTTAGCAACGAGCTCCTCTATACTATTGCCGACCGCCATAGTTTTATGTCCACACGAGAGTTAACGCAGGTGAAACCACGAACAGAATCTAGTGTTAAATAAAATACTTTTATTTTCTAAAAACATCTGTTTTATGTAACGCAGTGTTTGTAAGATTATGTGGCTATGTAAATAAAGTTTTACGAAGGCTCTAAAGTTTTTATTAGTAACAATACAGAAACATTTAATGAATATTGATTTTAGCTGTTGATTAAATAGGTGTTTACTGTTATTTGGATTAGTCCAACTAGGAAACAGCACGAATAAAATTGCAACAGATTTTTTTTTAAACTACTTGTCTTTCTTACCGGACTAATTCGAAATAAGGGTTAGCCGTTGGTCCCGGCTGTCATTTGTAGATCTTTGACAGTCGTTACAGGTACTCAGTGGCTCGAAATTCTGATAACCAGTCTTGCCAAGGGGTATTTTATTACTCAGTTCTAACTGGGATGTGGATGTCAGATAGGCAGTCGCTCACTGTAAAATACTGGTATTCAGCTTGATCCGGTTAGAGTGGAAGCCGACCAATGGCTGGACAGATTAAGGCGACTTCTGCTAATAAAGAAAAATCTACTGTTCAAGCATAAAAATAAAACCCTGGGAAAATACGTGTGCCGATTGAAACTACTCTAAACAATTAATGTATCACTAGGGCTTTTAAATAATGATATACAGCGCATATGTGCCTAGAATAAATTAAAACGTAATAGTTGTTATATTTTATTCAACAAAAAAATCAAATCTACCAATTAATCCCACTAATCATCGCCATTTTGTTCAAATGTCACGCTGACGTAACATTTCGCGCGCTCCTGCGACCATAGATAAAGGGTTTAAATCTTTTTTTTATTCGACCACAATAGGCACAGATCGGGGTTGAAAAATCCAAGCGATTAATTTTAATTCCTCCATTTATATTCGTGTCACATAGTTTTAAGAGCGGAAGTGCGTTTTTGATGCCGTAATGGTTTCTTACATCCGGTTGTAATAGAACATTGTTCGGTTTAAGGGCTGGTAGGGCTGTTACCGTTTTTAGTCATTTGTTACTTTTCTATTTTTTTTTTAATAATCGGATTATTTAAAGTTACTTATCTGTTCATCTACATTTGAAAAAATGGTATTACATATATGTAGGTAGATTAAATGCATGTTTCATATTATAATTTGTAATCATATAGCTTTAGGTCGAAAATTACTACCATGAAAAAAAAGTATTCTGTATCCAAACCAAGTCACGCTCTACTCGTGCGCCAAATTTCATCAAAATACGTTAAGCCGTTTGAAGGAAAAACGCTAACCGACAGACAGAGTTTTTTCGCAGTTTTGTTATTAGTAGAGATTTTATTTAGCAGTTTAAAATGGACCGCAGTTATTTAAAACAACGTAAAGTAAGTTATAAATAACGATAATCATGAAAAGGTTACGCTTGCGTGTTTTGCTGTAGTAAATCTAAGCTTAAAATTATTTTAAAGAACGTCGTGGAGTAGGTAATTTAATTTTGCTGGTTTAAAGAAAAACTATTATTTTTTATTTATTTGCTTATAACACCTTAAACCCATCCCATCCCATATCTTCCCGTGGGTGTCGTAAGAGGCGACTAAGGGATTTGCCAGAGAATGGGCAGCAGCGTTATTTGTGCTTTTGTGACAACCGTACTGCGATCGCCAACCCGCCTGCCAAGCGTGGCGATTATGGCAAAACCCCCCATGTTATGTCAATGTGGCAACAATTGGAGGAGGCCTATGTCCAGCAGTGGACGTCTTTCGGCTGAAATGATGATGATGATCACCTTAAACTACCCTTACAGGGATTACCCTAAAGCGACAGTTCAGAACTTAAGCTAAATAAACTACATACTATAAATAAATAACAGTAACAATATTCACTAATTACATCATTTTATAATGGTGCACAAAACATAAACATACCTTATCATCATAAAAACATACCATAGTTACTTAGCAATCAAGCAAAGCAAGCATCATCATCATTTCAGCCCAAAAGACGTCCACTGCTGGACATAGGCCTCCCACAAGTGTCGCTACATTGACATTTTGGGGGGTTTTGCCATAATCGCCACGCTTGGCAGGCGGGTTGGCGATCGCAGTACGGTTGTTACAAACGCACAGAGAACGCTGCTGCCCATTCTCTGACAAGTCCCTTAGTCGGCTCTTACGACACCCACGGGAAGATATGGGATGTTGCTATTCTTTACGTCCGACACCATACAGAGCCATACTTAGCATTTATATAATTATTAATAATACTAGAGAAATAGTCCATACTATTTCTCCTAGATCGCGATAACACCTTTCAGTTTTTTGGCCGCAACTCGTCTGATGTGAAGCGATGAAGCGGCCTAGGCTGGAGCACGCTTGCCTAGAAGATACCGTTACTCTCGAACCTTGAAGAGATACAGATTATATTGATCAGAGAACAGAGAGTGATTTCCACAGAAACAATAATTCGCACAATAACTGTGAAAGCATAGCGCTTTGTTCAGGTCCGTGAACTTCTACCATATAACGGTGATGCTTCACCGTATCTCTGCTCGTCTGATGATAGAGTAGGGATGGGGGAACCATGGATTAAAATTTGTTACCTATCTGTAGGAAACGTGTATCACGAAACATTGGAAGACACAACCATATACCATTAAGGCTGTAAGGGGTCATTCATAAAGTACGTCACATTAATTTCGTGATTTTTGACCCCTCCCCCGTCCTTGTCACAGTTGGTCACATTTATGAGACCCTCCTCCCCTAGTGTGACGTCACACATCTTGCAATTTTACATCTAGAAATATTATTTAATTATTAAATTAAAACTGCACTTCCAAAATTCGTTTTATTTCCATTTAATGTAACTAGTAGAGCGAGTGTGAACCTGCCAACAAAACAATTTAAACCTTACAGATACAGATAGAGTTGGAAATATTTTATGTTTTTTGTTAATAGTTCAAATGTTAATGGCATTTTAACACTTAGATATATAATAGTATATTTCATTACGAGTTCGGAAAGCCTGTCATTGCAAAGAGTTCCGACAAATGTCTACCCGAGCCGAGGCGCAGCCGAAGGTGAGGGTTGACAGTCGGAACAAGTTGCAATGACGGTTCCGCACGTGTACTGAACAACTATTTTTAATACAGTTGCGAAAAAAATAAGCAATTTAATAAAGAACATTTTTGGAAAATGGCGCCAACCGTAAAAGAATATAAGCAGAGTTTTTTTTTTGTTTTCTTTACCCATTGCCCATACAGCCAAGTCTTCAGTAGAATTTTTTTAATTGATATGGAATGAAAATGAAATGAAACCTAACCTAACTCATTGAATCAAGTCATTAAATCTAATATTGAAACAAATTAGTAGCTTCTTATTGGAAATATTTGCATGAATCATAAAAACTTCTATGATTATTTTTTTTGTAAAAACTCCGTGGTTGGTTTTTTTTCTTTTTAATAGACATTATTTTGACAGTTGGGAAAGAGAACGCACTAGTTCGGACAAGGTAAAGAAAAAGCTCGAGTGTGTAATAGCTCACATCCCGAACGCTATACGTCCCTGCAATACGCCACTTTTTGAGCAACTGTATTAAAAAATCATTTTTAAGCCTTCATCCCAATGTATTTAGTGTCTTCTTCATCCATACTTTTCTATTACTTTACATCTCATCAGACACCTCATTGCAAACTAGATTATTTAGGTAAGTATTTATTAATTTCAAAGATCACATATAGTTTTCAAAAACTATGCGCTCTCTATCTGTCTGTCCTTATATTCTTAAAATACCGATACCCTTAATAAATAATCGTTGATGACCCTAGTATTAAATAGTTGTATAATTTTATAGACAACGGTAGTTTTTTTTATAAAGCGATTATACCAATTGGTAGCCAAACAACTGTTGTTGGATGAATTATTTAAATTACTACAAAATATTTTGGCCGCCATTATGTTGTTTAAACTAAATGTTTCTATTATTTAAATTAAGGTAAGGTATGTTGTAACAATTTTTTTTTGTTAGGTATGATTATTTTTGGGTTACATAAGTACCGTATGTAATACTTTGTGTGTAACGGATGTTAATGTTTTATTTGTTCGTATGTATTTGAATATTGTAATTTTATGGAAATATTTAATTTATTTAGATTATTTTGTATTTTTATAAACAACAAAAGGTTTCGTTCATTGGATATGCATTAAAAGTGCATAAAATCAGCGATTTATACATTTTTACCCTAGGGAGGCAAATGTTTTTTTCGTAGTCCCATAAGACGATGCGTTGGAAGACCTCTCACTAGGTGGACCGATGACCTGGTGAAGGTTGCGGGGATCCGCTGGATGCGAGTCGCACGGGACCGGTCAATGTGGCGACACTTGGGGGAGGTCTGTGTCCAACAGTGGACGTCTTTCGGCTAAAATGATGATGATGATAATGATGAGTACATAATTATAGCTACAACAATGCAGGGTCGATCTTCAGGTTGGTTCGTGGATGGATGACAACCCATTACATACCGACTTTCCTCCGTGCCCCGGAAAGCACGTTAAGCCGTTGGTCCCGGCTGTCATTTGTAGATCTTTGACAGTCGTGACAGGTAGTCAGTGGCCCGAAATTCTGACAACCAGTTTTACCAAGGGGTACCGAATTATCCAATACTATCTGGGTTATGGAGGTCAGATAGGCAGTCGCTTCATGTAAAATACTGGTACTCAGCTGCATCCGGTTAGACTGAAAGCAGACCCCAATATAGTTGGGAAAAGGCTAGGCAGATGATGAATGATGAGGTAAAATCACGTATTTAAGTATCGATCACTAATAATTGATTCTAAATACTGAAAAACATCTGGTTATTGCTAATCTAGTGGCACATTTTTACTTTTTTACCTAATCTTATTTTGTTAACATGAGGATAATGTAGTGGGCTGCAACATTGTTATTACTAACCATTTTTTTATTTGAAAAATGTATATTATACCTGTTTATTGTCCCATAATAAATAAAATAAAATATAATTTTCCACACAATCGATAAGCCTTACCAGCTCTACTTGCAAAAAAACCCCAATCGACCAAACCAATTTGCACAAGCAACTACAAAACGTAATCCCTCACAAGTTGAATGAAAAAAAAAAACGACCATAGACCAAAAACCCAACAATATTTAAGGTTTTAACGTCGCGGTATCTCAAAGTACTCCCCTGGGGCGTCGAGAACGTATTTTCAAAATATTTTGACTTTAATAGCCCTCTTAGACATTACACTGACGTATTGTCGATGGTCGTGATTTTTTTTCGTAAATCGGCAAAGGTAAAGGTGTTGTTGTGCTTTTTTTTTGTTGTTTTGTAATAGATAGCGGTGTCGTGTGTACTGTGGGGGTGGCCGAATTTAATGTGCGTAAGTTAGATTGAAGGTGGTTACTTTGCATTTTTTTTGCGTTTTGGTTTGTCGATGGTGTTCTTTGTTCTAATTTTAGAGGTTAAACCTGTTAGATAAGAAATTGAGAACAAATGAGATGGTTAGACAATGACGGGCAAAAATTGAGTTTTTTACTTGAGTATCTAAAGCTAGTTTACAAACGGCCTTTCTGATTGTCCATGTTACAGTTTGAGCAGCCGTGAGGCACACAGTATTTCATTTTTTGTTTAGATTTAAGTTTTTTGTTTTATTATTTTTGTTTTAAACTGTGTGCACTGGTGGCATAGGCCTAGCAAAAGAATTTTCTTTATTTCTTACTTGTTATCCATCTCATTCACCTCGTTACAAGCTTTGAAGGCTAAGGCTAAGGGCAATGGAGATTGGAGTTTCCTTCCGTGGACTGATGACCGGGTCCGGGTGAAAGGTCAACAGTCAAAGGGAGCTGGATGAGGTAAACTCAGGTCGACATGGCGACATTTGGGAGAACCTATATCCATCTGTGTCTTAAATATAATCATCATGAGAAGCCAAGGGCTAAATAATAACAAGTGCTTGGGTCGATCTTTAGGTAAAGCCGCTCTTGCCAAAGTTGGATGGGTGACCCATTACATACCAAGTTTCCTCCGTGCCTCGGAAAACACGTTAAGCCGTTGGTCCCGGCTGTCATTTGTAGATCTTTGGCAGTCGTTACAGGTAGTCAGTGGCACGATAGTCTTAACAACCAGTCTTAATAAGGTGTATCGTATTACCCAATACTAACTGGGTTGTGGAGGTCAGATAGGCAGTCGCTCCATCGATAAGCTGCATCCTTGAGCTAGATTGAAAGCCGATCCAAACATAATTGGAACATGGAAAGCTGATGATGATGAGGTTGTTTACTATTTCCTAAAGACGGAAAAAAGTTGCTGTGAATCGTTTTGATATTATGCTACCATGTACCATGGTCCACAGTAGATCTGTGGACTTTTACGGTACCCATTGGCTGGAAGAGCATGCGAAGTCCTATTGTGTCAATAATGTTTGCACAAGTGGTTAATGTATACGGCATGTGGGCAGTATTTTGGTAAATAGCTTGGGTCAGCTCGCTAATCAAATGTCACAACTTTCAATACTGCCTTTATAATAAGAAAAGACCATCTCAACAACCACAATAGCCATAAAAGAGAAACCAGTACGTTTTATTTTCAAACTATACAAACGAAACATGTAGTCACATTACATTATAATAGTCCTCATTCTGTGTTCTTTTGATAACACGTGTCCATGCAACATTCACAAAGCAAACAACATCACACCCTGGCAGGAAACGGCTGACCACCACAAAGCCTTAGCGAAGCGGCTTTCTTTAAAAAAAAAACAGATAATTTATGGTCAAGCCTGACAGCTGTCATTTTTCCCGCGCGCGGGAAACGTCAAAGGGGCGCGTTTTCATTGAATGGGAATGTGCAATGTAAGTGGGTTTGCAGTTATTTTTATTGGGTTATCATGCTGAGTACATTCTGGGTGGTCTCTGTTGTAAGTGAACCTTTTAATTTCAAATAAATAGACTTTATTATCTATATGTTTTAATAAAATAAAAGGAGTGAGTTTCTTTGAAGAGGCCCAGCTATATGTTATAGGATTTGTTGGTTGTAAAAAATGTAATGAGACGACTTTATTCAGTACGAGGTTTTTTAATGATCATCATGCGTGTGTGTATCATTGGATGTATGAACGTAGGCGAGCTAAAGGATTATGAATCGCCGCGGTCGATGGCGTTCTTAAGTTTCTATCTTGAATTGAAGTTCGAGTTTATGTACGTACTTGAGTCCGCCTTATTTTCAGGGCAAAAACTAAAGAATCAGCAATATTCAAAATTAAAGATAATAGGGTACTGACGTATTATCTTTACTTAACACTTTTTTTAACGTTGCGTCACACTATAGATTTCGTCTGTACGGTGAAGGTGCGTTCAGAAACATTTAAACCCACATATACAAACAGATAGACCCGGTACAACTACATGTAGAAACATACAAACATTTGTTCCGTGTGGGGATCGAACCCGCGACACGCAGTCAGCCAGTCGCTCAGCCACTGCGTCAACCCTGTCGTCGTTATTTTCTATAAAATCATATAGAATAGAATATCAGATAAATAAATTAAAACTAACTTTTCCGAATGTCGGGCTCCTCCTTTTAAGTTACAATCCTTGCTCATCCCTAAGCTCAGCTAAAAATTTCGACGTCAAAATCTTAGCCAAATAAAAAACCGGCCAAGTGCGGGTCGGACTCGCGCACGAAGGGTTCCGCATCATTATTTATTAGCCCCTTTAAATATTTATTTTATTCTGTTTTTAGTATTTTTTGTTATTGCAGCAACAGAAATACATAATCTGTAGAAATTTCAACTGGCTAACTATCGCGGTTCATGAGGTACAGCCTGGTGACAGACGGACCGACAGCGAAGTCTCAGTAATAGGGTCCCGTTTGACCTTATGCCTACGGAACCTTAAAAGAGACAGTTTACATGACCACGATCAGCTGTCGACCGCAAGACTGACCAGTAATGACGGATGCACAATGCACACAACTGATCCACAATTTTGTATTGTTTGAAAACAATTGGAAAAACATATGACAACAAAAAATATTAACAAATAGCTGTCCGGCGCAACTTCGTTTGCGTCACATTTTCCCCGTTTTCGCAACATTTTTCATTGCTGCTCCACTCCTATTGGTCGTAGCGTGATGATATATAGCCTATAGCCTTCCTCGATAAATGGGCTATATAACACCGAAAGAATTTTTCAAATCGGACCAGTAGTTTCGGAGCCTATTCAATGCAAACAAACAAACAATCAAATCTTTCCTCTTTACAAGTAATATTAGTTTAGACACAACTTGGTCCGATGTTGTAGTACACTGGCCCTTATGTAGTACCTAGGTACCAACTATACATTTCAGGAGCTCGCGGTGGCTATATAATAACAGCCGTTTGAGTCGATCGTCAAGTTAAGCCGTGCGTCGGTTGGTTTGTGAATTCAGGACGCGAACTTCATCCGTGCCTCGGAAAGCGTGTCAAGCCGTTGGGCCCGGCGGGCACCACGTGGCGACATTTGAGGGGAGCCTATGCATCTGTGTCTTCAATATTATCATCATGAGGAGCTATGGGCTAAATAAGAAAAATAAATAATAGGTGCTTGGGTCGATTATTAGGTAAAGCCTCTCTTGCCAAGGGCAACACAAAGGGCTAAGAAGGAACATGGATGTGTTCTAGTCAGTACAAGTCTGACACTCCCTTTCGCTCCGCCCAGAGCGGGAGATGGGTCATTTGATGATTTACCTACCGTAAAAAAAAAAATTGAAAACTTGTCTTGGTAGAGATTCCTAGATCCACCTTAGAGTGTAAATCTGTTCCACAAACGATGGGGCATCTAATAACTTGGTCTGCTGTCCTGTTCTTTGCTCGTTACAGGAACTGATGGACGCTTCAGAAGGCGCCAAACGCGTGGCTAAATTCTGGATCGCCTGAATTTGATTACCATCGATGTACTTAGAAAGAACCAGAAGATTTTAGAAAACCATGTAAGTACTACAAACCCAGCAATGAATGATAAAATAAGGTTTGCATTACCGCAATACTTTCTAAAATTGGCCGAAATAAATTAGGCTTACCCACCATTTTACAAAGACCTCTTGCAACTGTGCAAAGAAAACTGGATTTTCAATAAGTTGTTTGAATAACCATCTTTATAAGACCTTCAACTGTTGAGTAAATACATTGAAAACAAAGTTCACGAAAATTTGGGCGTTAAAACAACCAATTTCCAAAGACCCGCAATTGTAAACAATGTTAAAGACAGTCCATGTCATCTTAAAATGGATTTCAATTCAAAAGTTGTCGCGTGCCCAAAGTGGCCATAAGCAAATGTTTGTAATTTTTTTCGCTTCAATTGTTCGGAGACAATGGACAACACGGGTACAGCCTTTTGACGGATTGTTTTGAATAAATAAAACTACCGGTGTTACTTGCAGTGAAAAAAATGTAAGAAGATGATTTTTATTTTTTTATTGTGGCAACTTGTGAAGTTGACTTGCGGTTTTCAATGATAATGTCGGTTTTAAGTATTGTTAAATGTAAATGGGTATGTACCTGAGGGGTGTTGCTTAAATAGGTCTAGACAGGCGGTGAGTTGGCGGTTTTTTTTTCATAAAATCAGCCTGTAATGTCCTCTTCTATATTAATATTATAAAGCTGAAGAGTTTGTTTGTTTGTTTGTTTGAACGCGCCAATCTCAGAAACTACTTGTCCGATTTGAACATTTTTAGGGTTCCGTAGCCGAATGGCAAAAAACGGAACCCTTATAGATTCGTCATGTCTGTCTGTCTGTCTGTCTGTCTGTCCGTCTGTATGTCACAGCCACTTATTTCCGAAACTATAAGAACTACACTGTTGAAACTTGGTAAGTAGATGTATTCTGTAAACCGCATTAGGATTTTCACACAAAAATAGAAAAAAAAAACAATAAATTAAGGGGGTCCCCATACTTAGAACTGAAAACCAAAAAAAAAATTTTCATCAAACCCATACGTGTGGGGTATCTATGGATAGGTCTTTAAAAATGATATTGATGTTTCTCATATCATTTTTTTCTAAACTGAATAGTTTGCGCTAGAGCCACTTCCAAAGTGGTAAAATGTGTGTCCCCCCCCCCTCTAATTTCTAAAGTAAGAAGAGGAAAATTCTGAAAATATTTAGGATTGTAGAACGTAAAAAAAACTATCAACGAAAATTGGTTTCAATAAGATATGATGTTTAGTTTTTGAGATATGGGACTTTTTCATCAAACTGCAGCAGTAACTTTGTTTTTCATAAACATACTATGAAAAACAAATTTAGTTTTGCGGTTGTGTGGAAGTTTACTAACTAATACTACTAACTAATGAATGACAGTTCAAAATATTGTTATTATATTGTTTGGAGCTATGGAACCCTGTGTGCGAGTAAGACTCGCACTTGGCCGGTTTTTCAGTGTTAGATAGCCCATTTATCGAGGAAGGCTATAGGCTTTATATCATCACGCTACGACCAATAGGAGCGCAGCAGCAATGAAAAATGTTGCGAAAACGGGAAAATTGTGACACAGACGAAGTTGCGCGGGACAGCTACTTTAGTATAAAACATTTTTCTTATGTGGAGAAGGAACAAATTTTAATCAAAACGCTCTGGTTTACTACGTGTTGCTGATTTCAAACTGTTAAGTCCAGAAAAAAAGTACTGTTCCCGAGGAAAATAACAATAACGTTCTTATCATAATAGATGGCGCCACGTGTCCGAGACGGTTCTAAATTAAATTCTAAATTAACGCGAGCGAAACCGTGGGTTAAAGATAGTAATTTATAAGCCTCATATTATCATCATCTGCCTAGCCTTTTTCTTAAATATGTTGGGGTCGGCTTCCAGTCTAACCTAATGTAGCTGAGTACTAGTATTTTTACATGGAGCGACTGCCTATCTGACCTCCTTTCTCCTGGCCCTCCATCTTTCATCCCAATTTATTTGGGGTCAACGCAGCATATCTTCTTCTTCCATACCTCTATACAAGGTGCTGTTTTGCATTTTTGTCAAAATTCAGGAGGATGTCACAAAATTCATAAATAATCAATTAAAATTACGGTACCTTGTTAATTATTATTATTAATTAACACTGATTTTTTTGGGTGTTTAAGTTTTTCAGTATTTCAGAATAACCCCTTTAACGTGGTTTAGGAAAAAGAATTTTTCGAACAAACGTTTGAGATTGCTTGTATGTATGAAAGCGCGGTTATAGGGCGAGGATCAGACGGGCCTCGTTTAAAACACCGGTGGTTCAACTTACCGATTTATATATACCTACCCATTTTATTATTGATTCGGGACGACAATCATTAGCATAGTTGCCTCCTTGAATTTGACGAGGATGCAAAACAACACCTTGTATAACTCATCTTCTCAGCACTCCACCTTCCATACGATCCATCATACTTTATTTTGAAGGTGTTAATTGATAAACAAATCCTTCACAACCTCAAAAGCTTCAATACTTAGGGGGCGTCCATTAATTACGTGGGGCAATTTTGGCGATTTTTCGAACACCCTCCCCCTTTGGTGAGATATCGTGAGACTTGACTTGACCCTCTCACCCCCCCTCTAATCTCACGTGAGATGTATCAAAATTCGTAGATAAGTGTAAATACGTTAACCTGTGCTTGATGGCGTTGGATCGATTTAACAAACATAATTTGCTTAATTATTTTCATTGAACATTTATTATTCATGACAACATGTAATCATATTTACAATATTTCATACAGCAAAAAAATTACTTGATATTTGCCGAGACCTCCCCTCTCTCCCTCGTGAGATTAGGTAAGATTTGGCTCAGATTCAGATTCATTTATTTGCAAAAACATGTGTACATAATATACACAGTAAGATGCTTATTATAGGTGTTAGAAGGTCTTCCTTTATGTTCAACATGTTTTACCATGGCTGGTGTACAAATTTGGTCGAAACACAATACGATTACAAAAAATACAAAGAATAATAATATAAATCAATAAAAGAACAATAATAATAAATTAAAAACAAAAAAGTAGGCAGATAGTCATGCAATTCAAATTAAGTAGAATAGATTCAGTATACGAGTATTTAGAGAGATTTGTCAGTTAAAAATTCATTAACATTATAATAAGCTTTTTCTGTCAGTATTTTTTTTAATGTTTTCTTAAACTGGTCTGTATTTAGTTTTTTTACACTATTAGGAATGTTGTTATAAATTATTGGCGCTCTGCATACAACGCTTTTATACAGTAGCGCTGTTTTAGATGCTTGAACACGAAGTTTACTATTATCTCGGCGATTTCGTATTACAATGTCCGAAATTCGAGGAAACAAATGGGGGTTATTTCTAACAAATAAGGTTATTTCTAAAATATATATTGAAGGAAGTGTGAGGATTTTATGCTTTGTAAAAAGCTCGACACCCTCCCCCCCCTAAACACCTCACGTAATTTGTGGACGCCCCCTTAACTACATAAAACAGGACAGGGTAACCATGATTCTCCAGGGTACTATAAAACAATTATTCCCCTGTACAAACAGATGAACCGCCGCCTCTCGACAAGCCTTAATCTGTTGATGGTGCTCGGTTCACGAAATGGGGTGCGTGATGCAGGGGAATATTGTAGGGGTGTGCTAAGTTGACATTTTTGAATTTTCCTTGCGTTTTAACGAAACCTAACCGAAACAGAAGCCGAACTATAAAATTTAATAAGCAAAGCATTTCTACGAGGGAAGATATAGAAACAATAAGATATAGAAGAAATAATGGGACGTGTACAAAATGTCTTTATGTCTTATATTTTTCTTTGTGATGACATCATATAATATAAACAGCCGGTATTTTCATTTCTAATTTATATTAGCGTATGGGTAATAATGGTGGCTCTGTATGATGTCGGACGTAAAGAATAGCACCATCCCATATCTTCCCGTGGGTGTCGTAAGAGGCGACTAAGGGATTTGCCAGAGAATGGGCAGCGTTCTCTGTGCTTTTGTAACAACCGTACTGCGATCGCCAACCCGCCTGCCAAGCGTGGCGATTATGGCAAGACCCCCTAAAATATCAATGTGGCGACACTGCTGGACATATTAGGCTTCCCCCAATGTCCAGCAGTGGACGTCTTTTGGGCTGAAATGATGATGGGTGAAATGATAATATTTGTTAGTTCAATTAACTACGCAATAACATAATAATGCAAAATTATATTTGCATGCACTAAAAAGGGTAAATAATATGGTTTGTGCCTAAACCAAAAATTTTACCAACTAGTAACACTTGTATTTTATGCAAATAAATTTTTCTCATTCTTATCGCACAGATTGGTAAAAGGCAGAGTCAGCTGGAACAGTTTGGAAGAGGCTTTCAGCGCAAAAGGCGCTTCTAACGATACTAATCTCATTGTACAAAAACTAATATACTATAAATATTAGATACAAACTTAATGTAAGGAATAAAATAAAGCAATCACACTAATATTTTATTTGCGAAAGTTTGTGAGTGAGTGTGTGTGTGTGTGTGTGTGTGTGTGTTTGTATGTTTGCCACTCCTTCACGCTTCAATGGCTAAACGGGTGTGGATGAAATTTGGTATGTGGATAGCTTATACCCTGGATTAACACATAGGTTTTTTTATCCCGGTCTGCGCGGGCGAAACCGCGGGGCGCAGCTATTATATATTTGTTGAATTCAAAGACTTAGCTATCTATGGCTAAGTTCTAAGCTAATTCAACAAATAAGTGATTTTATTCATAAACATCTAGTAATGTTCACTCCTCGTAATTTTAATACATACTAGGAAAATAGGTAGCTACAAAAGATGACGAAAGTTGCAAAATATCAGAAATATGTGCAACGTCGCGTCGTTTTATTTCATGAGGACTTTTGTTTGCCAAAACTTAAGAGTTGTCAAATAATAACTGACTGAAACACAAGTACCTTACTAAATAAAATAAAAATAATCTGTCTTCTACATAGTTATTAACACAATTTACAAAACTGTTTTACGTCCGTCACATCACTATCTCAGGTCCAGCTGAAAATCAGCGTCAGGACACTAGCTGCTCGGCAATTTCCTGAGCTGGGCCTATTTGGCGCAGCCGTGAGACACACAATTAGGTATATCTTTTTTTTTCTATTTCTGGTATTTTTTTTCTTTTTTTTTGTGTTGTGAGTAAGTACTACCGGCAATTCTCAATTATTTACCCCTTAAAATATTCTCTCATCCTCTATCACCAGTTTAGCGACAACCCTGTAACAAGGGGTAGTATTTTAGCACCCTCTCGCCCGGATTATTACCGTTTTGTTACTTACCACTGTTTTCATGTTACGCAACGTTTCGCAAAATTGATATTGTGATCATATTTTTCTTATTGTTAGGTATTATTTTTGTAATTTGGGGGTGACTGAGTGTTAGGAGGATTTTAATTGAATTGCTACCGTTTGGGGGGTTGTTAATTTGTTATTATTAATTCGATAAACAAATGATTATGAGCACAGCCACTCATGAAAATGTATTTTAAGTTTTTGCTTAATTAGCAAAAGAACTATCAGCAGGTACAAATTTAAACAAATAATAATTGTTATACTTAGTAAAAATACAATTTTTGGAATTTATGACAGCGATGTCGACGAATTTTTTGACGCCCTGTTATTTTGATACATGGACATATTTTATTTTATATCTATTTGTAGTTTGTTATAATGTACTACATATGTATATTTCTAAAAGGCCATGTTTATAAAAAAGAACCAGTCGATGACCTAAAATAATAATAATAAATTATAATAAATTTCTTTATTGCCATAAAAACAGGTAACAGTTTTATGAGACCCTGGCTCAAGAGCTAGGTTAGAGTACCTGTATTTCAAGAGCCAGTGATTTCTTCCATTTAGGTCACAGTTGGGCAAGTTTTATGCAGCAAAAGGTGACAAAATTATATTACTTAAAGTTAAGTTTATTAGTTAAACATTATATTTAATTAAATAATAAAATAGAATTATTAAATGAAATTACAAAAGCAAGTAAAATAATCTTTTAAATCTTAAACAATATTCGAATAAAATTAGGATAAATTTTAAAACAATATAAATTTTATATTAAAGATTGTAGTAAAATAAAATTAGAGCAAATTACAATACAGCCAGGATGAAACAAAATTAAATTAGGAATAGTAGGTGCAGGTATGTGAATGTGGGTGTGTGTGTGTGAGGGCGTGGGTGTGTGTGGGGGTGTGTGTGTATGGGTGTGAGTATATACCATTTATTTGTGTTCATATATATTTATGTTGATTGTAATAAATTTTCAGTTGCGTTGTAATCCTGTGTCAGTAGCCAGATTTTTACCTTCTTTTTTGTTTCACGAGTCGTAAGGGGATTTATGTTCAGGATTTTGTTTACCTTATTATAAAGATAAGTGGCAAGATATACCCGCTGTCGCCTAGCGGACGCCGTGTGACAGCATATAGGTAAGCAAAGGTTTTGTATAGTGCGCTTCTTATTCCTTTGCGCATTATAAGGTGCAATACTGTGGTGCTTGTAAACAACTTGCAGAATATAACTCTGCCTTACTGTGAGTACTTCACACTTCTCGTATAAGACTTTGGTGGGAAATCTAAAGGGTCTGAAAGTCATGACTTTAAGTAGAGATCTTTGGGCCCTTTCCAGGTGAATCATAAAAGTCTTGCATCCACCACCCCACACAGTAACACAATATCCCACGACTGACTGCACGAGCGCATAGTACACAGTGCGAAGAAGTTCGAAGTTAGCTACGTGTCTAAGTTTTTTAAATGCCCAAATAAGTTTTCTGATTCGCGTTGTAGTGAGGTCTATGTGCTGTCGCCAACTAAGTTTTTCATCGACAATCACACCAAGGTATTTTACATGTGTAGACTTAGTGAGAACAGTGCATGAACATGTCGTTGGGGAAGCCAAGTTGCAGACATGTGATCTAATATCCAAATTCGGTGGTTTAATTTTAAAAAAAGAGAATTGGAGAAATGTGGATTTTGAAAGGTTTAAAGTGAGCCGGTTAGATCTTAGCCAATGGCTTACCTTATGCAGTCCCAGTTCGGCGCTTCGTCGAACCTCGTCCCAAGTCCCCCCATGAAATATTAATGCCGTATCGTCAGCATAAGTAACGACCTTGCCGTTTACAAGTGGCAGCTGACACAGGTCATTTATATAAATCAAGAAGAGACTCGGGCCAAGAATACTGCCTTGTGGGACGCCATAGGTAACGTCGGCATCAGAGCTGATGTATTCTTTTATTTTAACTCTTTGCGTACGGTCACAGAGAAAATCCTTAAAAATGTTTAGAGCATTTCCGCGAACACCGATCTTATCTAACTTGTCCACAAGGAGAGGAATCATGACGGTGTCGAAAGCTTTTGCCAGGTCGAGAAATATGCCGACGCATTTCTGTTTTTGATCTATTTTAAATGCGACGTGATCTACCAGCTGGTTTATGGCATCTTCAGTGCTTTTTCCCGACCTAAACCCAAATTGGGCTTCTGACAGAATCTTATTGTGCTGTAGAAAGTTTGTGAGCCTTTTGTTTAGAACCTTTTCTAGTATTTTTGAAAGAGTAGTAAGGACTGAGATGGGCCTGTAGTTTCCAACATCATCCTTCTTTCCTCCCTTGTGGACAGGAGTAATAAGGGACTTTTTAAAGACCTTCGGAAAAACACCCTGGGTAAGACAGATCTCAATTAGTTTAGTCAGATGAGGGACGATAATGTCTCTAGCAAATTTAAGAAACTTGGCTGAGATAGAATCCCAGCCAGTAGCACAGTCATTCTTGAGATTCATAATCAACGCTTCAATTTCGGCTTCATCTGGCGGAAGTAACACGATTGAATTTGGGATGGGGGTTACGTGAAATTTATAATTATTTTGAGCTAGAGGTATATTATCTGCTAGTTGTTTACCAATATTAGAGAAGTACGTGTTTATCTCGTTTACAGCACTTGCACCACTTTTCTGTGGTACTAAAAGGTGGTCCCCAGCAGTTTTCTCTTTTGAGGTACTGATAATGGATTTGACAGCATTCCATTTATCTTTGTTACAGTTTGCATTTTCTAGTAAAGATTTTTCGTAATTCCTTTTTATCTTTTTAAGAAGACCGTTACAAAAGTCTCTGTACCTTTTGTATATTAATTCATCAGATGTATTTTGTGGATTTTTCTTATGAATTTTGTGCAGTTTATCTCTGTGGCGGATACATCGCAGTAATCCAGGGGTAAGCCAGGGTTTAAGCAATCTTTTCCTACAGGGTCGGGAAATTGTGATCGAGTGTTGTGTTAGTGCACTTGATAGATGATCAACAAAAAGTGCAGCGGCATCATTTGCGTCAGCGTCACTGTGGATAAAGGAAAAATCAACAGCTTAAAATGGTTGAACGGCCATTCAATTGTCTTACCTACCTACTTGACAATTGTCATACCGTACTCCTTCTTGCTGCCATGCTTACTGTACATCGGTAATTTTAACTTCGGGGTTCATTAATACAGTCTTCTTGGTGCATGTATGTCTTCGTTTTTAATATTTTTTTGGTGTTTTCTTTTTATTTAATTATTTAATTTACTATTTATGTACACACAGTAGAAAACATAAAATATTTGGGTCTTTAAGTCAAGAGTGAATAGGTTTCTTCTAGGCAAGCGTGCTTCACCGTCGACCACATCATCGCTTACCATCAAGTGAGATAGTGGTCAAGCGCGAGCCTATATAAATAAAAAAAAATAAAAACAAAGGTACTGATTATTTCATACAAAATTGCTGCCAGCAGACCTGGGAAAGGAAAAATTAAAAAAAAAATGTAGACGATAGTGATACTTTTATTTAATTGAATTTTACTGTTTTGTCCCGTCCGAGTGAAATAGAGAAATTAATATAATACTTTTTCTTTTCTTTCTTTTTTGTTTGCGTGTCAATTTCACTCAGTTTTAACCTGCACAGCACTTTCATTCGATTCTATCCAAAATACAAGGTGTTGTCTTGCATCCTCGTCAAAATTCAGGAGGTTGTTACAAAATACTTAGATTATCAATTAAAATTGCGGTACCTAGTTAATTGTTAATAAATGCTGATTTTTCCGGTTGTTTAAGTTGGTGAGTATTACAGAATAACCCCCTTAACGTGGTTATGGGAAAAATAAATTATCCAATAAACGTTTTGAGATGTTTTTATGTGTGGAAGCGCGGTTATAGGGCGAGAATCAGACGGGCTGCGTTAAAAACACGGGTGGTTCACACTTACCGAAATCAGTAAAAAAGAAAAAAAAATACCTACCAATTTTATTATTGATTCGGGACGAGAATCATTAGCATAGTTACCTCCTTGAATTTGTCGAGAATGCAAAACTACACCTTGTATCCTACTTGTACCTTCTTTGGTCACTAGGTAAACATAATAATCATATTTCACCAAAAACTACAAACTACCTAACTACCTACCAACAGTCCCTCAAGCCCTCAACACATGCCTACATAGATAAAAGGCCAGTTCCACATAACACCTCCTCACCACACGGCCACATTACGAACATCCCTCACAAAAAGTGGCTCTTCAAAAATCATCCCCCAGCGATATGAAACATGTATAACATCGGTTGCGCCCCCTGTAAACAATGAGCTTCGAATAAACAGCTCTACCCCCACAACGGCGCTGTTTACGAATTTTCACCCCCGACCCGAGCAGTAATGGATTTTGTGGGGTGTGGTACAAGGGGTAGGAAGGAGCGGGGACATCACATTTCTTGTGCTTGTTCTGTGGGAGGATGCATGAAAGATGACTTTATTTGTTGTTGTAATTTTAAGTACTTTTTTTAATTTGTTTGTCATACTTTATTTCTAAATATATTTCTTTTCACTGTACCATTAATATTAATTAATTAATTGAGAGGATGCATGAAAGATGACTTTCCTTTTTGTTGAAGTTTTAGGTACTTTATTTAATACTGCTGTGCCCGCGACTTCGTCCACGTGGAATTTAACAAAAAAGTTATTTAGTTTATTTAGTTTTTTTATGCATTTTTATTTTATTAATTTAAGATTTTTTCTAAAATAGAAGTAGCCTAAGTTACTCCTTATTACATCAGCTATCTATCAGTAGTAACTATCTGCCAGTGAAAGTCCCGTCAAAAGCGGTCCAGCCGTTCCAGAGATTAGCCGGAACAAACAGACAGACAGACTAACAAAAATTGTAAATAATGTTATTTTGGTATATGTACCGCATAAACATTCATATGCATTAATATTACAAACAGACACCTCAATTTTATTTATGTGTATAGATGTCATTTCAAATAAACAAATCACTTATTTCATTTTCCAGAGGACCAAAGGAGAATCGAAGACATGGTGACAGATTTTTCCTCTTTCAATACAACATAGGGTTGCGTTTGGCTGCAAATCGCCTGATGTTAAGGGATGATGCGGCCTCGGATGGAGCACACCTGCCTAGAAGAAACCGATTCTCTGGAACTTTGAAGAGATCGCGATAATAATCATCATCATCTACCTATCCTTTTCTCAAATTATCTTGGGGTCGGCTTCCAGTCTAACCGGATGCAGCTGAGCACCAGTATTTTACATGAAGCGACTGCATTTTGACCTCCACAACCTAGTAACTGGGTAATACTATAACCCTTGGTAAGACTGGATGTCAGACTTTTGGCTTCTGACTACTCGTAACGACTGTCAAAGATTTAATTTAATTCGCGATTAATAATGATCAGGGATCGGAAGCCGGCTGTGAATTCCACAGACTGGCTGGCTGGCAGGCTGATTCACACAATAAATGTGGAAGCATAGCCCTTTGTTTGGGACAATAATCTACGCCACTACCACAAAGTAGAGGCCGGTATCCGAGACAGAGACAAATAAAGATGTGTGATTTTAACTTTATTTCCTTTACAAATTGAAAAGGAAGCAGCTTACTTAAGAAAACTAGGTACGGTGCGTCCTATTCTAATGGGTATGAAAGTAACCTTAACTATGCCGAATGGCACTTGTTCTCCCGGTCATTGCGAACATTTTTATAAAAAAGCAAATAAAAATACTATCAATAACACTAGTAATGGGATATTTACCATGTTTATTATTTGTTTTAAACAAGAAAGAGAGTAGACCGATTTGTCTGCTCATAAACACCCACCGGCAATAACTTCAGTTTATCCGTGATCATGGCGTTTGCAACAGTGCCGATATATCGGGAATTAAAAACAAATAATAAACATGATAAATATCCCGTCACTAGTGTTATTGATAAGCAGCAGTAAGCTATGTGTTCGAACCCAGGCAGGCGCATTACTTTGTGTAATTTATTTCATCACCGCTGCTCTTAAAACGGTGAAGAAAAACATCGTGAGGAAACCGGCATGTCCTAGAGCAAAAAATTCGAAGACATGTGACATCTACCAACCCTTACTGAGCCTGCGTGGTGGATTACAGCCCACTGCCTCTCATAGAGAGGAGGACTTTGTCCCAGCAATGGGAACTTTATAGGCTGATGATGATGACGACTTAGTTTTATGAATGCATGGTTGACCGGGTCCGTTTCCACTCTGTATACTCCCCGCTTATCGCTCGTAACTTGTTACAAAAATCTTTCCCGCAAGGTGTGGCTCCGTGATTGTTAATATTGCGCGGGGTGAGAATCACCCTGTCGCATGTATTGAATGCTAATCACGTGTTTGTGAGGTGAAGTGATTGTCTTATGTTGTGGCAAGTAATTGGAAAGATGTGTGTTGTTTTTTTTTTAAATGGGACCAGCTCTCTACTCTATTCCTGCACCACTGCAACTTATGAAAGCCAGACTCAACAGTAGCAACCACCAGAAAAGCGGCGATACAATAAGGGTCGACGAAGTCCTAGAGAAACAAATTTAACTGTCCTGGATCACGTAACGAAATTAATCAGAAAAGCATATCGGAGGAGTAGGAAAAACATAATTTCCTCTTCCATTCATATCAGCAGGAGACAGAATGGAACAAGGCCAATAAGCACAAAGGGACGTTGATGGAGGATTGAAGACGACGATGTGTGTTTGTGAATGAATACTGATATTCAACTGACCCCTATAGGCCCGACGCGCAGATGACGCGTGTATACGCGCTTCAAACGAGATTTGAACGCAACCTTGTAACCTAAGCACACGGGGCGATCGTGAAACGCGCGTCTGCTGCGCGTATACCCGCAGATACAGCGATACAGACGCGCAGATAGAGCGATACAGACGCGCTGTAGTCGCTCGTAGCTTCCGCGTTTTTGTCAGCAACTCCTCGTCAATTGTGCCTCTCTCACCCCTCCTCCGACCCCTTGTACCCGCTTCAAAAAGTTTCAAACGCGCTTTACACGCACGTTTGTATCGCGTTTTACGCGCGTTTGATTCGGCCTCTACGGCGCAGAAAACGCGTGTTCCTGAAACGCGCGTCGTCTGCGCGTTTAAAATACGCCGTGTGCTATGGGCCATATAGTTGGGAAAAGGCTAGGCAAATGATGATGAGCATAATATTTTGGTCCGTGGTTAAGTGCGTGTAATTAAAGCCAATAAACAGAGAATCGCCACCATTTTGCGACCACATTGAACTGTGAAATCTATTGGTATTATCATCATGCTAAAATGTGGAAGAGAAATATTTAATTTTACTCTTATTCTAAGCGTTTGTTTTTAATCATTGATTAAAAACAAAGACCAACAATATTAATCTAATCAACAAAACATTAATACCACAAGCAAAACCACAGGAAACGAACAACAAAGAAAACTTATTCAGTAATATCTTCGAAAGCAATAAAAAGACGCCATATTGCTGTAACATATGTTCTAAACGCTCCCGCGGTTTGTCTATGACAAAGTTTTTTTTTTTATCTGTCGATGGGCAAAGGCGTTTATTGGATGTATTCGCTGACTTAGTTCTCGCTCGGATATTGTCGTTTTTATTAGAAAATGGAACGTCGTAAGTTTGACATTTGCGGCCAGCTAACAAATATCATAAATGTGAAATATGGTGCTTAGCTTGTGAGGCAACAATGTAGTAATAGAGAATACAAGGTGTTGTTTTGCATCCTTATCAAAATTCAGGATGTTGTCACAAAAGACACAAATAATCAATATAAATAACGGTACTTATTTAATTATTAAAAACGTTTAATGTTTAAATTTGTCAGTATTTCTAATAGTCCGGGGAATTTACGCCGAATATTAGGCTTACTTTGCATTAATTAAAAACAGCGATTTTTTTTCATTGAATGTGTAGGGTATGGACAGGAGAGTATATTAAGCTGTATCCCGCGAAAAGTTCACCTCCGCGTATATGTTTTTTTTAAGAAAACGTCTAATATGTATTTAACTTGGTGGAAAAAAATATAAACAGGTATGTTTATTTGGAGTATTTGTAGAACAGATTGAGTACTACAAGTAGGTCAGAAAATTAAACATTTTCGTCCACGGAACATTCTTTTTTTTTTTTTTTAACCTTATAATTTCACTTCGTACTTAAGGCAAAAATATGAACAGGACAAAAATAGTGCTAAAATGATTTATATCACCATGTCTAACTATTATTATGAAAATTAAACAAATTCTGCTCCGGACTTCACAGAAAATCAAGAAAATCAAAAAATCTTAAATACTACTTACGGCAAAAATGTAACAGGATTTAAATTCAAAATAAGAGAAATATACAAATCCAAACCTTAATCCCCCAAAATTAAACAAATTAAAGCGATAATTAATATTGTCAAAGTAAAAATTAAATTACGATGCACGGTTGGCACGGTGTCAGCGCTAAGCAGCGTGCGGCATACGGCGTGTGCTAGTGTGCGTAAACAAGATAAGCGCTGCGTTCATTGTGTGCGAATGAATGTGTTGTTGTTTGATTCGGTGTTTTATTGAGTTACGCGATTGTACACCTTATTTCTATTTCGGAAAGATCAAATTCCTATGAAAGTGCTGCGCCAAATACAAGAATAAAGTTTGCAGACGTATTTTACGTAAACATTGTTTTTTTTTCACGATTTGCTTTAAAGTGTTTAATTTTCGTGTAAATAGGTTAGAAATAGCATTTAGATGAAAGTTAAACTAAATTAAACCCTGTTGACTTTTTGCCTCAACCGCTATTGTAAAAAAAACTGGTAATAATAACTTCCGGTAGTACAATTTGTTTAATTTTGTTTATTGGCGGTGTAATATATTAATTTAAGTTATTTTATGTAAAAAAAACCGCTGTTTATATTTTTGCCTGTACAACCCAAAAATTTCGTAAATGTTTTTTTACCGTAATTTCCGTGGACGAAAATGTTTAATTCCAAAAAAAATATATTATTGTCACCAATTCTTTACCTAGAGTAATTAAATTTGTCCTGTTAACTTTTTTTCCCATGTTTTTATTCACAAAAACGCGTTTTCGTCTTTTTCAGCTTGATCCGGTCTCGGAAAATGTTTAATTTTTTTTTTATTATTTGAAGAGCTAAGGCCAAGTACACGATTCAAGAAAAAAATCGCTGTTTATATTTAATGCAGGGTTCAAATCTAAAAGCCCCGGACTATAAATAACCCCCCTAACGTGGTTTAGGGAATAAGAAATAATCGAATAAAAGTTTTGTTTTTTTTTTATGTGTGTAAGCAAGGTTATAAGGCGAAGATCGGAAGGACCGCGTTTAAAACACGGGTGGTTGACACTTACTGATTTCAACATATAAGAAAAAAATATAAATTACTTACGTACTCATTTTATTATCGATTCGGGTCGAGAATCTTTAGCAAAGTTACCTTCTTGAATTTGTCGAGGATGCAAAACAACACCTTGTATAGTTTGCGACATGCGGCATTGCTTTTTCTTGTGGTCATAACTTACATCTACTTACGTACTTTGCATTAACTTGAGGCTTAGCAGAGATATATCATTATACAAATAATTATATTTTGATTGCCTCGTTGTTCAAGTGGCCGCAAGCTCAACTACTGAGTATAAGGTCTTGCGTTCGATTCGAAAATTAGGCAAAGTTTTATCGCGCTTTTCCTTCAGGAATTTCTCAGTAGCAGCCACGGAGTCAATAGCACCATCCCATATCTTCCCGTGGGTGTCGTAAGAGCCGACTGAGGGACTTGCCAGAGAATGGGCAGCAGCGTTCTCTGTGCTTTTGTGACAACCGTACTGCGGTCGCCAACCCACCTGCCAAGCGTGGCGATTATGGCATAACCCCCCAAAAAGTCAATGTGGGATACCTGTGTCCAGCAGTGGACTCTTTTGGGCTGAAATGATGATGATGATGAGCCACGGAGTCTAGGTTTGAGCAAGGTTGTTGGCAAAGGGCTCGCCTCTCGCTCCCATGTAATAACATGAGACTTAAAGCGGGGCCTCCTGCACAGGTATATATTTTACTTAAAAGGGGGTCTTATGGACCTCCTTGTAAGATTTACTGTAAAAGTACAAGTTTCTGCAATAAACCTTTTTTTTATTATTTAAACATAACTGGCGAAAAATGTAAGTAGGTGAACTAATACTTACACCTATGCGTAACCCTTCGGGGATTATAGGTGTCATAATATGTTATGTTATTTGAACGCTATGTACAGGTATTATTAATTAGGCCCAATTAAATTAAACTTTGAAAAAAAAAACACAGTCTTAATAAAATTACTGGCTTATATATATATCCCTAATCATTTTAATCCGCCTACTGGCTTATATATATATCCCTAATCATTTTAGTCAGCCGTCATTTTAATCAAGTTACATTTTTAACAAATTTTGATACTTGTACATATTTTATTTTTATTTTATATCTATTTGCAGTTTGTAAATAATGTACTATGTAATAAAATAAACTATTTATATTTAAAAAAAAACTTACATTTTAAGAACTATAGTCACCAGTTCACATAAAACCCCAGAGCAAAAATTGTAAACTATGAAATTCTAAATATCTTTGGTTACTTGACTGACGTAAGTACACCTCACAAAGTACAACTAATATATAACATTACTGCCAACAATAATCCAAAAAAAAAAAAATGCGTTATAAGATTTAAATTGAACGTGCCAAAAGCCCTCAACAACACATTTTTTTGGCCCTCTTCGAATTTTAAAACCGACTAATCCCATGTCAAGTTACAGATTACCTCAAAACAACTTTCAACAACACTCGAACTAAACCAAAACATCCAATTTGGCCCCAATCCTATCACAATAACAATTTTCCGTCAAATTTAATCACAATTTCAAATCTAATCACAAAAAGAAAAAGATTACATGCAATCTATAGCGATCTACCGCAGGCCGTACCAACGAACGCCTTTGCCGAAAAGAAAGTGGAAAGATTGTCTATGGAAAAACATGGCGGTACATTTAGGCGGCTTGTTTGACACGAACATCTTGTTAGCCCGTACCAAATACGTAGTTTTATAAATATAAATAAGGTGTAAAAAAGATTGGTAAGTGTGTTTATGTTATTCGGGTTGTGGGTTCCGTATAGATTTATTTTATTTGCTGTGCAAGCTTTAGTAGCATAAAAAGTTTAGAAGGGCACAAAAATTATCATAGCAACCTCTCGCCTGTATTTCCTGAAGGGCTAGGCAGAGTTGCATCTAATAGTAAACCAATATTGCGCTAGATGACGCCAAATACTAGCAAATTATATGTACAGTCAACTAATTCAGTATCGGACCCCCGTAAGAACTATCCTTGCTTCCATGCAGCGTTAAAACAGTTAAAAACTTTCTATTTCTTTGTCCCTTTTTTTGTTTTATTCCTATTGGTCGAAAAACGGTGGTCAAACATCTGGGATCATTAACAGAGACTAAGATTTTTTTTTAAACAAAAGGTATTTAAAAAAAAGGTCGCGTTTATTGGTGCGCAAACCATTTGTGCGGAGTTGCGGACCAGTAGCAGTAAGGGTGTTAAACAGAGGTCTTCGTGTGCACGGGATTTGGTTTGAAAAGTGTACCTATTGGCACTTTTGCGATAGTACGTATATAGCGACTGCCTATCTGACCTCCACGATCAATTTTCTTGGTTATACGATATACATGGTAAGGACCAAGCAACGTTTCCAACCTACTCACAAGATTAATCAGACATAGGTACAAAACTGTCATGTCCTAGTCGTAGACTACTGAAGTTTCTACCCAAAGTAAAAAAGTAATATTTTTTTCAATGTAATCTCCTTTGATCTTACTTAATCCATTTTTATTTGGATAATAATCCTTATATTTATAGGTAGTTGAAGTCTGAAACTTTTGGACTTTACTGATGCTTATCAATGTTTACCAAAAACACGCAAAGCACCAACATAACAAGCCCACGGAACCCTAAAACCCCTCGGATATAATACTCTTCAACACAATGGGAGGCCGTAACAAATGTTGCAAGTCGTTTTCTTGTCACTTTTTCTATGTAAATTGTCCGCGCAATTTGTGTCGCGACTGTCGCGCCTTTGTTGCCAGCGATTTTTTTTTGTTGTTGCCGGCAATTTTTTTGTTGCCGCCCTTTCGTATTCAATTAAACGTGTCGCTGTGTCCTGTTGTTGGATTATTGGATAGATTTATTTATATTTTACGCGTTGGGTTGTTAAGGGGTTTTTGAGATAAGTGTTGTGTCAGTGGGGTGATTGTGGGGTTGTAGGGTTGTTATTTGCTTGTGTGGTCTTTAATGCTCTTATTTTTTGAGTAGATAAGTACTTTGTTAGCTTTAAACGTTTTTAATTGCGATTGACATGATATAGAGTGAGAGCTGTATAACGGAATCCTTTTATCGAAATCGTTAGAACCGTTTTCGAGAACGTGTTTACAAAACATACTTACAAATATTGCTCATTGCATAATATAGGATGGTATGTATTGAGCGCCACTGAAACGGTTGAAGCTCAGCCGGTCGGTCGGCCGAGTTTTTTTGTATTACTCAGAAGAGTAATACAAAAAAATAATTAAAGAAATAATATTAATATATTATAATTATTTAAAGAATTTTAGAATCACTCGATGTCGGGAACTCAATAAATAAATATAAATAAATAAATCTTGATAAATGTTTTTACAGTGTAAAAAATTCTAGAGGAAAAGTAACTGATAGATATGGTTACTGAGCTCTACAAAATATTTCATGTTGCTGCGTTTTTTATTTTTATTTTTATAGTGTATATTCATTGTTTAAAGATTTCGAATAGATCATACGAATCCTTAAATTGTAAGCGTTATTATCTAGACATGCTATAGTACTAATATTTTAACAAAATGATTCGTATTAAAATTCACGTTTAACATATTCAAATATTTGTATGCCATTCTTTGGCAAAACATGTAAGTTCACAACTCTATAAGACCTAAATGTACCATGTTTTTATACAAATAAAAATTGTATAATTCCATTCTATTCTATTCCCAATATACATATGCAAAAATATATTGAACTAGCTGTCCGGGGCAACTTCGTTTGCGTCACATTTTCCCCGTTTTCGCAACATTTTTCATTGCTGCTCCACTCCTATTGGTCGTAGCGTGATGATATATTATTATAGCCTTCCTCGATAAATGGGCTATCTAACACTGAAAGAATTTTTCAAATCGGACCAGTAGTTTCGGAGCTTATTCAATGCAAACAAACAAACAAACAATCAAATCTTTCCTCTTTATAATATTAGTTTAGATAAAAATTTGCTTAAATAACGGTTCTGTATGGTGTCGGACGTAATGAATAGCACCATCCCATATCTTCCCGTGGGTGTCGTAAGAGGCGACTAAGGGACTTGCCAGAGAATGGGCAGCAGCGTTCTCTGTGCTTTTGTAACAACTGTACTGCGATCGCCAACCCCAAGCGTGGCGAGTATGGCAAAATATCAATGGATAATGTCAATGTGGTGTTGGGGGAGGCCTATGTCCAGCAGTGGACGTCTTTCGGCTGAAATGATGATGACAACATAACACACTTTGACGTCGCCGCCAGATAGCTGCAAATAAAAAGGACGAGTTCGATAAAATCATGATCTTGAAGTAGTATGTAGGTAGATTTGCATTTTAATGTAATCACAGGTATAAAAGGTTTTCATAAGCCTGGATATATCTGGAATTTAAGTGGTTTTATACGTAAAGATTACGGAGGAGCTCGTGGCTAAATAATAACAGCGGCACGGGTCGATCTTTAAGGTTAAGCCGTGCTTGCCGAGGTTGGTCCGTGGATGGGTGACTATAATTACATACCGAGTTTCCTCCGTGCCTCGGAAAGCACGTTAAGCCGTTGGTCTCGGCTGTCATTTGTAGATCTTTGACAGTCGTTACGAATAGTCATAAGCCAAAAGTCTGACATCCATTCTTACTGAGAGATATCGTATTACCTAGTCTGGGTTGTGGTCAGATTGGCAGTCGCTTCATGTAAAATACTGGTACTCAGCTGCGTCCGGTTAGACTGGAAGCCGACCCCAAGATAGTTTGGGAAAAGGCTAGGCAGATGATGATGCGTAAAGATTACGTTATCATTATTATAATGTTGTTATATTGCAGTCATTGAATCCACCCGTTCGTCGCTTCGATTCGTTCTATATGTTTTTTTTACTTTTCTTCATTCTTCTAATCTTATTTACTTGTAACTATATTATTCCAAGGAGTATCGTGTTTCCCAGTAACTGCGTTATGGAGGTCAGATAGACATTCGCCTTACTGATCTTCAGCAGTATCTGGTTAGACTGGAAGCCGACTTCAAATTAGTTGGAAAAAGCCAGATAGTAGTTACTAAGTGATGTACTGACTAAGTTATTATTGTACCCAAAGGTAGCAGAGTAAACCTCTCTCAATTACTGTTAATCTACCATGACGTCTTAAAACATTGTTGTTTTACTCCTTTTCCAGTGTGGGAGTGAGATGGCGCTAGACAACCTGTATAGCTCCGTCTCTTTCTCACTCTGGAATAAGAGTAAAACAATACTGCTCTAAGACGTCATGGTAGGCCAGTAGGTCGTATGACCCGCAGTCTCACTTACTACGCCGACATAAAAGACAATAAGATAAACACAGATAAAATCTCACAAGAAAGATTAAAACTAAAAGGGACTAGACTACCACGTAAGTGCCCGCCATTTTATATTCCTCTGCCTTCATAAAATTGTCGTAAAACCCGATTGCTGGGCTCAATACGTAAAAACTCAACTTTAAGACCAACTTCACAGCTTAATGAACACAGTATGATCCTCATTGGCTAATCCCCAATGATTATAACCTCTTTTAACCTCAAAACTCTTTTTCATTTTTCTTTTTTACAAGCGCGTCCAACGACAATAATTGGTTAATTGATAACTATAAAGTGTGTAGTTTATGGTTGCTTTATTTTTTTACATTAATTGTGAGTTTAAATCAAGTATTTATATGATTGTGTGTAAAATGAAGAATTTTAATTGTTGAACGGCGATTGTTTTATTTGAGGTTATGTAAATAGTTTTATTATGGGCATTTCGCAATTTGGCGTTTTATAAAGGTAATCTTGGTAGCAGGTGATTAATTTAATCCCACACAAGACGATTGAGAGTATACCTATGTGAAGATACGTAGGTGATCAATTAATATTGAGATATAAGAGCAGGAGATGCAATGGAGCGCAGCATTCTAGGCGTCAAATTAACCGACCGTGTACGCAACACCCTACTGCGCTCTGAAACACAAATAACTGACATTGCTCAAAAAGCCGCTAAGCTCAAGTGGGACTCGGCTGGCCATGTCTCCCGTAGGCCCAACGAGCTGTGGGCCAAAATATAAACGATGTAGAGCCCTGACACAGCCAAAAGGCGACGTGGTAGACCTCGCAAAAGATGGCGGGACGAGTTGGACAGAACCAACGTCCCGTGGTCCACATTGGCCCTGGATCGAAGGATTTGGAAGTCATGGGGAGATGCCTTTGTCCAGCAGTGGGATGACACAGGCTAACAGCAACAGTAAGGATAGGAGAATGATGATGATGATATTGATACCTATAAAGATTCTTAACTTTCGGCGGCAATTTGACGAGTAATTGGGCCATGTATGCGGCATTCTTTGGGCAGACCAGTCCGATATCACCTTTTTTTTACTGTTTAGAAATCATTAAATGACCCCTTCTGCTCTGGACAGAGCAGAAGGGAGTGTCAGACTTGTACAGACTTAAACCCATCCATGTTTCTTCTTAGCCCTTTGTGTACCAGGGCCACGGTATTTCTTTCGAATAGTCCCGTAGCCCTGACAGGTATTGGCCCTCTCGGACCCGTCCGATATCACCTTGCTCTGGTAAACATTTATCTCCTAGCTATTTTACCGTGAGCGTATAGTACCGGTGAGAACTAATCTAAAGTTCGTACCAAAAAGAAGACCAAGTAAGTGTCTTTTTAATTAAAGAAAAAGGCTCAACTTAAATGATTAATCAATTTAATGACTGAATGAATTTATGATGATGATGAAGTTTTAAAATTTTGCGTTGCTCGACGAGGTCCATAATTGTTTCTGTATTTGTTTTATTTATCTGTAAGTGTATGTTATGGATTGCAGTAAACGATTCGAGATTTAATTCGAGTTTTTAAATCGACACTTAGGTAAATTGTTTTCAATTCGATGTTGTAGTACGGAATACTGGTAGTCAATAAGGTGGGTCCGGCAAGACTTCTAAGTAACTGTGGTGACGCGGCGTGTAAATAGCCGATGACACGCGGGGAGCTTAATTATGAAAATTTATGTTTTGAGACTAATTAGACTGAATCCTATGAAAACATCCCTGTGAATTGAAGAACGAGAAACATGGTTTCGACGTCAGCATTGAAAACTATTGGCCCACTAACCTTCAGACCAGCTCAAGGACGCCTTCACCAGCTCTTGTCCGCAGCTCACACCGTGAAGCACTTTCACGAAACAAATGTCAGTTCACTGCTGGGTATTTTCACGGGTTCTTGAAACCTTTAGCTGTCGATCTCAGAGTAAATTATACGAAAACTCTGCACCAAAAAATACGCGCTGAGCACGCCGAGATTCAAACATGGGGAATGTCAAATTTGACCGCCTTCGGTGGATGGTAGCCAAAACTATGGCGCTGGTGTCGCCAGGTTCGGCCAATCCAAGAGCACGATTCTTGTGGCGCATGAACCAAATAGCTTCAAATACTGACATATAGAAAACCATTCGAAACAAATTAAGTATTGTAAGAGAAATGACCTAATACTAAGGCTTAGCAGAAATAAATATTGTACAAAATAATTTGGGTCACATAGGGTGCCCAACCATGCTGCCCGCTTTGGAAGTTCGCAGAACTTACAAAAGAAGACAAATTAATAAAGATAAATGAGTTATGGTTGTTAGAATTATGTTTTTAATTACATTAATAATTGTTATTAATTACATTGTGCAAAATAATATGAGTAAAGAGATTATGTTTTTATTGCGTTGGTATGGGATACAGTTTTACAACCGGACGCTTGAAAATTCCACAGTTTGTTTTAACCGTCGCAACCCGAACAACTTTATCAGAACCGGGATGAATTTCCGTGATTACACCTAACGGCCATCTTAAAGGAGGGCAATCATCCTGTCCCACAAGTACAACAGTTCCGATTTCTATAGGACGGTCAGGCGAGGTCCACTTCTGCCTGACTTGCAGCGTGTGCAGATATTCTAAACGCCACTTTTTCCAGTAAGACTGAACCATGCTATCTAGTGATTGCTTGCGTTGACTAAGATTAATGCGCACGTCTTTCAAATCCACGGCAGGCAAGTACTGCAACGGGGTTGACATTAAAAAATGCGCAGGGGTTATTACTTCTGGTGAAGGATCAGAAGACACAACAGTAAGTGGACGAGAATTCATAATGCATTCTATCTGAACCAATACTGTCTGCAACTCCTCGTAAGTGAGAAGCTGATCTCCTATTACTCGGTGAAGGTGAGTTTTCAAGCTCTTAATGTTCCCCTCCCAAATCCCACCGAAGTGTGGGCTCCGAGGTGGGATCATCTTCCACTCTATTCGGCGTGAACTAAGCTCCTGCTTTAGAGCAATTTGAAATTCGGAGTCAATCAGAAATTTAAATATATTGTCCAATTGTGCCTTTGCACCCACAAAATTGGTGCCATTGTCGGAGTATAGGCATGAAACAGGGCCCCGACGAGAGATAAACCGCTTAAATGCATCTAAAAAGGCATCCGAAGTTAGCTCCGAGACTAACTCGATATGGATGGCCTTAGTTACAAGGCAGACAAATAGGCAAATGTATGCCTTCTGTGCATGCTGACCTCTTCTACGAGTAAGCGTTATACGAACTGGACCCGCGTAATCAACGCCTGTATGTACAAAGGCTTTAGCTATCAGTAAGCCGTATTTGTTTTTTCTTGGCCGATGATGTTCTCACTTTTTCTTTTTATGTGTTTAACTACAGAACTAATATTGACTCAACACGGACTAAATACATATGTCCAATGAAACACACTATAAATCTACACAACAAAATACATTACATAAACATATACCACAACACAATGACACCATACTCACCGCGTTATACTATATTATCACACACCCCACACGTTATGCTATATCTCACCGTGCATGTTCATTTCATCAATCCACAGTTGTATTCTTACCGCACTCAAGCGTATTTTGTCATAATCATTAGTCAGAAATCAATCACTATAAATGGCTAACCATATCCAATCTTCTATAATAACTGATTTGGATGAATTTGAAATTGCGCAAGCACACAAGTGTTCACCGTCCGATTGTTCAAAATTCTTGTTAGGATCTAGTGATATGATTAATATTCTTCACGTTAATATACGAAGCATAAAAAAAAACTTTGATGAATTACTGGTTTTAATAACTTCACTCAAAATTTGCTGCGATGTTATAATTCTAACTGAGTGCTGGTTAAACAAAGTTACCAACTTACCGGTGATGAATGGCTATAAGTCATACTACTCGAAACACACAGTTAACCAAAATGACGGGATTGTCCTATTTATAAAAGATAACATTGACTGCACAGTTAAGGAACCTAACTTTCTAAACGGAAATTGCCTAACATGTGAAATTGGAAACACAATTTCAATAGTATCGGTATATCGTTCGCCGTCATATAATACTAGAGCTGACTATGATAACTTCTTAAACAGCCTAGATAATGTCCTCACGTCCTTCAAAAACTTTAAAAATATAAGTCTAATCGGGGACACTAACATAGATATTAAACCTTTAGGAATACAGGCACGTGCTAGTGACTACCTAACACTAAACGCCATACACGGTTTACTTCCAGCACATCGGTTACCCACCCGAATTGATAATTGTCTAGACCATGCATTACTGAAAACAGACAGAACGGCCACCTTACTAGTGATTCAGACGCACATCACCGATCACCTCCCAATCCTACTATCAATCAGTAACACACGTCCGCCTACGATACCTGCCTATAAAATTCCTAAAACTGATTACGCAAGTCTCAAAATAGATATTGAAGCACAAGATTTCTCTGAAGTATTAAACACAAATAATCCTAACTTAGCATCGGACAAACTAACCGAAATATTACAAAACGCTACAGTGAGGCACACTAAGTTAGTCACGGTCCCTAAAAAAGTACGAAATATTCGTCCCTGGATAACCCCTGGTTTATTACGGTGCATACGTCACCGTGATAAACTCCACAAAAAAGCCCGAAAAGCGCCTGACAATCAAACAATACAAACTACATATAGACGGTATCGGAACTTCTGCAATGGTTTACTAAGAAAACTTAAAAGGGTACACGAACAAAATGAACTGCGCAAAGCCAAAAGTAACCCAAAAACACTGTGGAACAAAATTAAAGAAATTACATACACTGCCAAGACAAAATCACCCCCCCTCGAATTGCTAAAAACAGCTCCCGATCCAGATGCGGCAGCAAACCTAGTCTGTAACTTCTTTGCTAGCATAGGGCAAAAGTTGGCATCTGCGATAGCGACTTCGGCTCCGCCCCCCGAGCCACATAGCCAAACAGGCACGTCACATCCTAGTTCCTTTGTCCTTCTACCCGTAGATGATGCGGAGGTAGCTTGTACTATCTCAAGCCTACGACAAGACTGTGCCACAGGCTGGGATGGGATCTCCATGAAAGTAATAAAACTATGTGAAAAAACCCTTGTACCTCTACTTACACATATTATTAACTGCTCTATTGAGTCAGGTATATTCCCGAACACTTTCAAAAAAGCCGTTGTCCATCCTATACATAAGAGTGGTAACAGGGACTGTGTAGACAACTATAGACCTATTGCTGTACTTCCGCTAATGTCTAAGGTATTAGAAAAAGTAATTAATAAACAACTAGTAAATTACCTAACCAAACACAACATTTTAGCTAATAACCAATATGGCTTTAAAAAAGGTGTTTCTACCGAAAACGCAGTATTAGACCTAACAAACTTTATAGCAAGGAAGTTAGATAATAAACAGAAATGTCTAGGTCTATTTTTGGACCTGTCAAAGGCGTTCGATACAGTCTCTGTTCCCACACTCCTCTCCAAGCTGGAGAGTATCGGTATACGAGGCATTGTACATAACCTCTTCGAGAGTTACCTAGTGAACAGGAAAATTTGTGTTAGAATAGGATCACACATTAGTGCTGAAGAGACGATGACTTACGGAGTGCCACAAGGTAGTGTCCTCGGCCCAACACTATTTTTAATCTACATCAATGATCTGTGCACATTAACCTTACCAACTGCTAATATATTTACATATGCCGATGACACCGCCATTGTGGTACATGGTAAAAACTGGTCTGAAGTAAAAATAAACGCAGAAACGTCCCTAAAAATTGTGAAGGAGTGGTTACATAGAAATCTTCTAACATTAAACCTCCAAAAGACCAATTATATTCCATTCTCGATAAATTCGAAAACGAAACCCCCCAACACATATTCTATCATAGCCCATACGTGTCCGGATCCCACAATCTGCACTTGCCCATCACTGCCCCAAGCAACATCTGTCAAGTACCTAGGTGTGATAGTTGATGATGGACTAAAATGGTATAGTCAGATAGGAAATACCGCCTGCAAAATTAGAAAAACCATTCATCTTGTCAAATCGCTAAGGCACTCCGCAGATCCTGAGATTCTTAAAATGGTTTATACTGCCCTCTGTCAGTCCATCGCCAACTATTGCATTCTAGCATGGGGTGGCACTGCTAAAACAAAGTTCCTAGAGGTGGAACGGGCACAAAGGGCTGTCCTTAAAGTAATGTTAAATAAACCTTTCCGGTATCCCACACATAAGCTATACGCCGAACTTAAAATTCTAACGGTGAGACAGCTCTTTGTGCTCAGAGCCACACTCTGGAAGCATCAGCAAATACTACCACCAGATCCAGGCAAACGGGGAAATAGTACAAATTGCCCGAGTGTGTCGCATAAAACCGCATTTGCTAGAAGACATTTGTATGTCTTGAGCTCAATAATATATAGAAACATAAATAAATCCTCATCTATAACCAGACTCAATAAACACGACGCTAAGACTAAATTACAAAACCTTCTGTATCTTCTTGACTATGCGCAGACCGAGAAACTGCTGATGCCCATGTCATAATCAAATTAGTAACAGGTCACTGCATAACCACATTAACTTCGTCCACATGTAATATATTTATAACATTCTCAACAACTGCACACACACATACCCACACACACATGCACACACATACACCCACACACCCACACACACACGCACTCACTCACACTCACTCATAGTTTATCCCGTATTCACCTCTTTTTCGTTCCTTTTTTTTTTTTTTTTATTTTGTAAGTGTATTTGCCGTAGATTATCTGCTGATTTAGCGTTTGTACTATTTACTTGCTAAGGGTTAAGATAAGTCCAAGCGCCAGTAGAACACTGACTCCTAAGACACAGGGTATCCTAGTTTAGGAGGCAGGGTTTAATAAATTTGTATGCCTTTCACAAATTGTGTAACACGAGCTAGATATTAAGCAAATTGTAAGGTATTTTTGTTCAATAAAGATATATATATTATATTATTATTGTAGCTTCCGACACACGATATGACGGC
Organism: Cerastis rubricosa; assembly: GCA_949152445.1. Classification (NCBI taxonomy): domain Eukaryota; kingdom Metazoa; phylum Arthropoda; class Insecta; order Lepidoptera; family Noctuidae; genus Cerastis; species Cerastis rubricosa. Next base: position 3,032,877 of record OX424550.1, on the reverse strand, counting down.
AAATCTGCCATCATGGGCTTTGGGTGTGATGGATTTACTCTGAAGCAGTAGTTGCATTTCCGCACCCTAGCTCTTACAACGGTCCTGGCGTCCAATATCCAGAAATGTTGGCGCAAAATGGAAATAAGCAGACCTGGGCCTGTATGACAGTTCATAACATGGAAATGATCAATTAAAAGATCCACCACGGGGTCATGCTTAGGGAGCACAAGAGGATGCTTAGCCTCAAATGGCAAGTCCGAATTAGATAGTCTACCTCCTATGCGCAACAGCCCATCTTCGTCAAGAAACACGAATAAGCTTTGCAGCTTTTTTGAAGGCAAGTTATCTTTATTAAGAGCTTTGATATCCTCTGCAAAATGAGCTCTTTGAACAGAACGAATCACAACCTTTTCTGCGATCATAAGATTATTGACTACGCCAGAAGAAGAAGAAACCTTCTTTAAAAAACGAAGGATATAAACTACAATCCTAAGAAGCTTATCCCAAGAGGATATACGCTGAGTTAATTCATTTAGGATCAATGGTTCACATTGAACTGTCGCAGTAAGTACATTTGCCCTGTGTTCTGGCAATTGACCTGCATTAGACGGAGTAAAAGGCTTTACGGGCCATTCCAAATGTGGGTTGCGAATCCACGATGGGCCGTTCCACCACAAGTCGTGCGATATGAGCTGCGAAGGCAACGTACCACGTGAAAGACAATCGCTCGGGTTTTCACGACCGGCGATGTGATAATAATTTTCAGGAGGTAAATTCTCCTGACACTGGGCAACGCGGTTGCTGACAAATACTGACCACCGATGCGGTGAAGAATGTATCCATGAAAGAGCTATGGTCGAATCTGAGAACGCGAAAGTTCCTGCAATAAGAAGACGCGCACGATAAGTTTCATGAACTGTACGTATCAGCTTGGACATAAGAACCGCAGCGCAAAGTTCCAAGCGAGCAAGTGTGGTTACTTTGGTAGGGGAAACCTTTGATTTCGCACACAATAATCGCACTGTAATATTTCCAGCAGGATCAGTAGTGTGTAGGTATATGACACATCCATATCCATTCATACTGGCGTCACAGAAGGCAACGATTAGCACAGTGCTCTCACGTAAAACGCCTACATGTCGAGGAATTTTCAGAGATGAAATTAATGGAAATTCTTGTACGAACACCGAAAACTTTTGAATAATGCTTTCGGGAGGAGTGTCATCCCAACCAATATTGGACAGCCACAGATCTTTGATAAGCAACTTGGCATATAAAATTATAGGAGCTACTAAGCCGAGGACATCAAATAGTCGGGCGACTACCGACAGTATGCTCCGCTTCGTACATTTCTCTTCTACATTAAGAGTCGTGAAGAAAAAGCTGTCATCGACTGTTGCCCATGAGAGGCCTAATACCTTCGAAACACTGTTAGAAGAATCATCACAAAAGTCTACCGTACTGCGATGCGAATCCGGAAGATCATCAAGTAGCACTTGAGAATTACTCGACCACTTTACTAAATCAAAAGCACCGGACTTAAACAACGAGATCAATTCTCGTGAAAGAAGAATGGCGCTGGATTCATCAGCAATAGAATAAACCAAATCGTCCATATAAAGTTTAGACTCTGCCACAGTGGCAGCATCCGGGAAATGTGGCCTCATATCCTGGGCTAATTGGCGAATAGTCCGCATTGCCAAGTACGGGCTTGACTTGAGTCCAAAAGGGACCCGATTAAATTGAAAGGTTCGAATTAAATCATCAAGACTGAATCTATATAAGATTCTCAAATATTTACGATGTTCCTTAGGGACTTCAATCTGTAAATACATTTGCTTTATATCCGCAGTCATAGCAACAGGAAAAAGCCGAAAATCAAGCAATAGCAAGAATAAATCTGTCTGTAAGTTAGGACCGGTATGTAACACGTCGTTCAATGACAATCCAGTATGAGTTGTGGCACTAGCATCAAGTACGACCCGAGGCATCGGCTTATCCGGACGGGTAACAGCGTGATGCGGGATGTAGTATCCCTCGTCAGTAATATCAGACTCGGCGACAAGTGACACGTAACCCTTATCGACATACTCATTCATTACGTTATTATAGTTTTTTCGTAAGTCAGGCGATTGTCTGAACTTGCGTTCCAAAGCCATCAATCGACGTTGAGCAGCACTGCGAGAGCTACCCAGTGCACTCGGGTCTTTAGAAAAAGGTAACTTGACAGAATACCGCCCATCATCAGCGCGAGTGATCGACGATACAAACGAGTTCTCACATTCAGTCTCTTCAGGACTTAAAAATTGCATATTAGGTATTTCTTCCAGTTGCCAGAATTTCTGAACTAAATCATTAAGTGCGAGTGCAGAAAAAGATGTTTTATTTATTTTATTTTGAGACTCATTACAGGGATAGTCACCCATCAACACGAAACCGAACGCGGTTAATAAAGCGGGGGGTGCGTTAGTGCCCGACTCAACTTTGTTACCTAAGTAAATATGCGAAAACAATTGCGCACCTAGTACGACGTCCACGTTCCCGGGAATATTCCACGTCAAATCAGCAAGGGGCAGTCCCTCTAAGTAGCCGATATCACCCTTGGTTATATAGTGAGTAGGTAGCTGATCCGTTATACAGTCAACGACAAGTGCATGTATCGTGTATTTATTATTTGGGTATACGCGAGACTCAATGTCCAAATGAACGTATCCCAATATCGGCCGAGACGCGGAGCCAATTCCCTTAACAAAAGAATTACTCAAGGGAATTATAACTAAGTTAAGCGCCTTGCAACAATCAATGGTTATCAAGTTATTTTGAGAGCCATTATCAATAAGGCAACGTATTATTATTTTATTACCATTTTTTGATTTCGCGTAAACTTGTGCGGTTGACAATAAAATAGAAGAATTAGGTCTAACTTCAGCACTTAATGACAGTGAGGGAATACTAGAGGAAACATCAACATTATGTTTCGAGTTATCAATGCGCAACGCAGCCGAAACAGGTGCACTGTTATCAGCTGAGCAATTTTTTATAACGCGCGAGTCTATGTTTACGTCGGCCTGTCCGGACGAATCGCTCGACGGGACCACAGGTGACGTCGATGACCCTTGACCGGTAGGGAGTTGAGACACTTGAACGTAAGTATTGGACTCAATATTATGATCTTTTTTATCAAAGTGTAAGTAAGTGTGATGTTTTTTCTTGCATATATCGCAAACATGCGTAGATTTACAAGACGTAACTGTGTGTGACCCACTTAAACAATTAACACAACTATGTTTTGATTTAATGAATTCAAATCGCGCGCGCGGAGAACTTAAGTTCTTGAACTGAGAACAAGCGTAAATTATATGATCGGTTTTGTTACAAAATTCGCACGATTTCGTCGGCGGGGTAGTAGATACACTCTCATTACTTGCGACGAACGACTTGTAGGTATGAGGACGGGACGACTGATTAGTGGACGGCTTGCTTGCGCTCGCGCCAGTGTTCGATGTCCGCGTCGAGTTATTGTTTGCACGTTGCAATATTTTTGCTTGATCTTGTAAGAAAGACACCAAGTCATTATAAGACGGAATTTCTTTATTACGAAACGCTAACTCAAACGCTTGTACTGTCTGTGTATCGATTTTCCTAAGTGCGCAATGAGATAAGATGAAATCGGACAAATCCTCGATACCTAATTGTTTCAATGCCGCCACAGAGGAGGCGTACATACCAATAAATGTATCAAGACTATTAGACGTGTTTGTGCAAGCCTTAGAGTCAAGAATATTATTTAAATAATGCGTGCCTAATGCACGTTTATCTTGAAACTTTTTTACTAAACTTTCCCAGATAATATTATAGGTTTCACCCGTAGGCACAATGCCTGCCGTCACCTTGAGTGCGTCGTGCGTAAGTTTACCTACTAAATACTGTACGCGCTGCGAGTCAGTCAGCTGACTGTTGTTATGAATATTCGAATTGAAACTTTCATAAAATTTAGGCCAATTTTGTGTTTTGCCATCAAAACTTGGCAATTCTATTGGTGGCAACTTAATGTAGCATGTGACATTAGAATTAGACGAGTCTTTTCGCGATGATGATTCATCTGATCGCAACGCCTGAATAATATTATTTCGGGTATGCTTTACTCGAAGATATAGATCATCAAACGCATCTAAAGGCTTGTAGTCCGGCTTAAACGTCAAATCATGTGATAACTGGAGACCATATAAATCATCTAACAACGTCTCGAACCGACTGCGCATCTCATCAATTGATTCAGATTTAGCCATGAAAGTTTCATTACTTCTAGACGCATAATTAGAAATGTTTTTCGAAAGTTCAAATAAATCATTCATCCCCGAAAAAAGTCGTTCTTTTTTTGCCGTCATAAGGACGAACTGTTTATCAATGGGATCACTAGACGCCATTGAGTACGCATTTTCTTTATCCGTAGGCATTTTAAAGCAAGAATTCACAGTGAATATGAGAAAAAATATGAAAAAATAATTTTATGTGAAATAATTTAAATGACGTAAAAATATGTGGAATTTGCAAATGGCGTAACCGGCGCACAATGGCGGTACGCTTTATTTATGTACGAGAATTTTACCAAAAATTTACGTAAATCTGCGAACATCCAAGCATTTATATGGATAATAATACTTTTAATAAGTATTTTGAATGAAAATATGATATGCTAGTGCAATATCCGGCTCGAAGGACCAATAAAATGGTGACGCGGCGTGTAAATAGCCGATGACACGCGGGGAGCTTAATTATGAAAATTTATGTTTTGAGACTAATTAGACTGAATCCTATGAAAACATCCCTGTGAATTGAAGAACGAGAAACATGGTTTCGACGTCAGCATTGAAAACTATTGGCCCACTAACCTTCAGACCAGCTCAAGGACGCCTTCACCAGCTCTTGTCCGCAGCTCACACCGTGAAGCACTTTCACGAAACAAATGTCAGTTCACTGCTGGGTATTTTCACGGGTTCTTGAAACCTTTAGCTGTCGATCTCAGAGTAAATTATACGAAAACTCTGCACCAAAAAATACGCGCTGAGCACGCCGAGATTCAAACATGGGGAATGTCAAATTTGACCGCCTTCGGTGGATGGTAGCCAAAACTATGGCGCTGGTGTCGCCAGGTTCGGCCAATCCAAGAGCACGATTCTTGTGGCGCATGAACCAAATAGCTTCAAATACTGACATATAGAAAACCATTCGAAACAAATTAAGTATTGTAAGAGAAATGACCTAATACTAAGGCTTAGCAGAAATAAATATTGTACAAAATAATTTGGGTCACATAGGGTGCCCAACCAAACTGCATTTTTAATTCTCTGTCCTATCAGTTTCTACTTACTTATGCAAACGCTTTCGATAGGGTTGCTAAGAAGAGTCCTTATAAAAAGGACGGACTATTTTGCAAAAAAAAGTCCGTATAAGCTGAAGTAGACTGGACTGGCATGCCCAATGAGCTGTGGCCCTAAATAGCCAATTTTTGGATTCCTCATACAGCCAGAAGACGTCGCGGCAGACCTCGTAGGAGATGGTCGGACAAGCTGAACAAGACCAGCTACCAGTGGTCCACATGGACCTGGATCGAAACAACTGGAAGTCATGGGGCCTTTAGTAAAGTGGCCTTTGCCTAGCAGTGGGGCAAATGAACCCACGACCTCATGCTCGTGGTTGTATATATATATACATACTAGAAAAACGACGCAAAAATTAAAAAAAAATAATGAAAAATTTCTGGCATGTGGCAATGTGCCAGAAATTTTTGGACTGATGGTAACCCTAGACTTGGTTCTGTATGTTTGTTCCACACGCGATGCGTTGAAGAGCTGAAGTTATTGCTTCCCTTTGCCGCCGTATCGGGCCTCGTTTTAATACGTAGTTTCTTTGTATAGTAAATAGGTGATGAACTGAAAAGCTGGCTGTTTTGTAGTCTGAAGAATCAAATAAAACAAGTGCTTTTCAAACGTCATTCATGCTGATCATAACTGTTAACTGAGCTGTTTGTCTTTGACATCATGTTCAGAAAGCTGAATATTTGTTTTGAAAATGGTTCTTAAGGCGATCTGTGTGAGCCTCCGTGCATCATCATAATCATCATTTCAGCCGAAAGCCGTCCTCTGCTGGACATAGGTTTTCCCCAATTGTCGCCACATTGGCCACCGGTCCCGTGCGACACGCATCCAGCGGATCCCCGCAACCTTCACCAGGTCATCGGTGCACCTAGTGGGAGGCTTTTCAATACAACGTCTTTCAGTTCGCGGTCCCCACTCCAGAACTTTTCGGTCTCATCGGCCATCCGAGCTGGAGCCTCCGTGAATTGCTACTGTTTTTACAAAAGTGTGCTATGAGGTTTTTTTTTTAAAAAAACGAGTACATGCTACTGCAGACATGGTAGTCTGCGTCCTAATTTGAAATTCTTTATTTGTTTCCGTTTTATTAATCCTGCTCCAGCATTGGACACAAAATGTAAAACTACTTAAATCTACGTGAGTCCGTCAATTTATTTTATTTTTATATTTTATTATTTGTATACAGGCAGTTACAATTTCTCTTTAAATCAATACCATATTTAATGCAATACAATAATTTTGGACAAGCTATGTTAATTACTCTACATTTCTATTTTATTCTATTTTATTATTGTGCAATGTGGTTGCAATGTCGTTTATCCAAAACAATCCAAGATGGTTGCCCCACTGACAGTCAGAAATCCGATTTTGGAGGCAATCATTCCAGATTCCCATTCAATATAATTTATGAATTATTCATAATTCCCAATAGTATTTAGATATGGATCGTTACCATAAAGTTTAGCCGTAAACTTTTATAGATCGTAAACTTTTTGGTCAAGTATTTGGTTTAAAGTTAAATAATTTACGCTCCAAATTGTTTAAAGTAAGTGTTACGATAATAATTGGATGATTTTATTAGATTTTTTTTTGGGATAAAGAAATGGTTATTGGTTATTCTGATTGGAGAGGTAATATACAAGGTGTACCTACTTAAAAAGGACCTTCACGAAGACAAGCATTTTTTACATCAATCTAAGTAACTGTACGCAAAAATTATTGCGAGGAAAGGACTTTTGTTTTCGGAAGATAATTCACGTTCTACGTAGAGCTCAATGTAACGCACTCAAAACGTTATGCTGATCATCATCAGCCTATAATGTTCCCACTGCTGGGACACAGGCCTCCTTCTCTATGAGATGTGGGTTGTAATCGACCACCCGGGCCCAGTGCGGGTTGTGCTGATTAAATAGGGTCATATAAAATAAACCTTAAATTTTGACTTCTAATATCTCTGTAACTAAAAGGTTCCCAGCTATGGTACGGCGAGAACGAGTGCTTTTCGGCTCTGTTAAGGGTCTTTTTACACCCTTTACAGTTTACTAGCTGTCCCGCGCAACTTCGTCTGCGTCACATTTTCTCCGTTTTTGCAACATTTTTCATTGCTGCTCCGCTCCTATTTGTCGTAGCGTGATGATATATAGCCTATAACCTTCCTCGATAAATGGGCTATCTAATACTTACATAATTGTTCAAATCGGACCAGTAGTTCCTGAGATTAGCGCGTTCAAGCAAACAAACAAACTCTTCAGGTTTATTATTAGTAGTGATTTTTTGAAATCTGATCAGTAGTTCCTGAGATTAGCGCGTTCAAGCAAAAAAACAAACAAACTCTTCAGCTTTATAATATTAGTATAGATGTCATGTGTATTATTATTATCATCATTTGCTTAGCCTTTTTCCAATTATGTTGGAGTCGGCTTCCAGTTTAACCAGATGCCGCTGAAAACCAGTAGCTTTTTTATATTGGGTGACTGACTATCTGACTTCTACAACCCAAAAACTGGTTTACACGATAGTAGGTACTATCGAAATAACGTGTAGTTTGTGGATTATTCGTATTATTTTTTACTGAAATTACGGCCTAATTGATAAAATATTTTGCACTAAAATGCAAAGTGGAGGATGGACCTGTTCGTTATTTTAATAATTTTAATTTATTTTTCATCGTAACAGTTTACTGTTGTTGTATTTTCATTCGCTCTTATTTTTATTCAATTAAAAAATTCCTACCGCTCAAATTCTTCACTAGGAATTCACGAGAACACGAAAAATACAACAATATTAAATAAAATGTGAAATAACGAGTTTTTCAGATGTTAAATAGATACTAAAACTTCACATAAAAACTTATTAAATACACGCGCACAAAATCTTAAGAATCCATTTTAACACAAGAAAAACTCATTTCTGTTTTATCGAACGCATCTAAGAACGGCCATCAAAATTCTATCTCGCAACCTCATTACAAAAATCCAATTCTTTCTTCAAAATAACATCATCATTGTTAAAAAAAACACCCCCAAGCACATCCCTACTATATTTATAAAAATAACCAATAACATGCGTTAATGTTGGCTGAATACATGCAGCTGCCGTCGCTATGAAAAAAGTTAGGCGTGTTGTCATTGGTCGGTGTCATGGCGGACGCATTAGCCGCATCTGTCATCTTTATATTGTTTCGCGCCATATTTTGAGCGCTAATATTACGTATTTATGTGTTGTAATAAAATGTTATGTTTACGGTTAATTGCGTAAGGTATGGGTGTTTATTTTGTGAGGAATTGTAACGTGTGTTGTTTTTATTCGAGTGTTGTAATCATAGGACATAATGTATTTCGCTGACCGTTGACTACCGTTGATACCTAATGACCAAAGAATAAACAACGTAAATAAGAAGATGCTCTGTGGTCCATGGCTGGTAAGAAAAAAACAGTAGAAGATAGCTCGAATGTTAGGAGTAATATTTGGAATTGCTGATCCTATTCCGAAAACTTTTTCACGAATTCAAGGGACAAAATATATCCCCGAATTTTCATGAACGTGTTTTTATGATTTTATATTTGTCTGTGTTATTTATAGATTTATGATTTCAAACACAATGTGAATTGTTGCTGAATAAATTGAACTGAATTGAATTGAGTGTCATAATAACAGGAGCGGACGGCATCAACGAAAAATGTTGCAAAAAAGGGTTAAATTTTGACGCCGACGAAGTTGCGCGGGTTTAGTAACATTAGGTATAATCCTAAACTAAATAAATATTAAGTGGGGAACGAACACTTACTTAAAAAATACTTCTAATTTAAGTTTTCTTTACTTTTTGGCCACATTGTTAGACTAAATAAAAAATTGCTCACAGATACCTAAGTCACGATTATTGATTATTTTCGCAATGGAAACCAGTGAGCAGTGACACACGCGTATCGCTTCAAAAATGCACGTCGCAATCTGCATCACCCGAGGTTGTGAACAAGCCTTACTTCCCGCATTCGTACAAGTTCCATTTAATCTGCTTATTTATTTACTTCATTAGCAAAAAGCATTTAATTATTAACCACTCGTCTGCTTAGTATTCGCTACTCGTACATATAGTTCACCTCTACATGAGTACAGACTATAATTTTCGCGCCATTAGTTTTCTCATGGTTATCAATTTATTTTTGAAAAAATATACTCTTTACGCGTAGAATAACTTGCATGAACATAAAAAGTCTTTTACGAGATGATTCATTTCCAAATATTATTGATTTGTGAAGACTATTTTTAAACCGGATTAAATTTTCATAACGTATTTTATTTATTGGGTCGAATAGGTATTGAAATTTTGTATGGGGCAGCAGATCATTTTTTCGCTATTACGATGTTTGTCCGATGGAGAAACATGTTTATTTTGATGGTCTGTAGCACACCCTAAAGTATGTATATACCCTTTCCGTTACACCCTGTATATTTTAACCGACAATGCTGTCCAACGAATTCTTCTTCTTTATTTAAATCGCACTCGTGCTATGACCTCTGTTTTCTAATACTCGTGGTCTTGAGACTTACAGGCTGTTAAACATAGAAAGATAGGCGGGTAGAGCTATCTGAGTTTACTGCTTTCAGTGTGGCTGTGAAGTAAATATCTTAAGAACAAGGTGGATAAACAGTAGTGACTCTAGGAAAAAGAGTACTTCTATTGAGGAGAGTAGAGTTGCATCGCTGATTTAGAGGATATCTATTACTAGCTGTCCCACGCAACTTCGTCTGCGTCACATTTTCCTTGTTTTCGCCACATTTTTCATTTTTGCTCTACTCCTATTCGTTTTAGCGTGATGATATATAGCCTTTAGCCTTCCTCGATAAATGGACTATCTAACACTGAAGGATTTTGATCGGACCAGTATTTTCTGAGATTAGCGCGTTCAAGCAAACAAACAAACAAACTCTTCAGCTTTATAATATTGGTATATAGATTTATTTTGTCGCAATCTATGCTCCACCTCCAATCTAAGAAAGCTGAGAGCTAAGAGGGCAGCTATTAGCACAAAAATATGCAGCTGAAGTGACCTTTGCGCTGCCGCCGACGACGCGGCATAAGTGGTGAAGTTCTGAGCTAAGAAAATACAATAAGAAGAAGAAGAATTAAATCTAATTCTAAACCTTACATTTTTCTCCTTGTCATCACTCTACCTGTTCCTCTTCTTCGTTCTTGTCTCTTATCTAGACCAGTAGATAAAATAATCTATAGAATCCTGAAAAACATTTTTTCCTTTCCAGTTTCATGCGTTATCAGCCTGAAATATTCCCAGTGCTGGGACACAGGCCTACTCGCTATGAGAGCGGCCCACAAGCCAATTTTGTGGCTCAATCTTGAATATATACTTCTTAACACAAATACCTATTCCAATTTCCAAAATTATTCAAAAAAAGAACGCCAAAAATCTGTTAGGTTCCTCCTGTCACTACCCGCATCCAGCCGCTCGTAAAACCCGAATTATTAACATATAAATTGTTATTTGTCAAGCACGGTGGCCGTACCGCGATAAGGCACGCCGTGCAAACGATTATATTGTTCTATATTATACGGAGGTACGATGAGGTGGTAAGTGGAATAAACTTGTTTGGAGTTTTAGGGGTTTTTTTGAGCTAGGGTTTGTGCTAAAATTGTCTTTGATGATCACTAGATGCTCTATGGATGCGTGATCACCTTTTACATACCGAGTTTCCTCCGTGTCTCGGAAAGCACGTTAAGCCGTTGGTCCCGGCTGTCATTTGTAGATCTTTGACAGTCGTTACAGGTGATCCGAAATTCTGACAAACAGATTTACCAAGGGATATCGTACTAACTAACAAGGAATATCGATACCCCGTACTAACTGGGTTGTGGAGGTCGGATAGGCAGTCGATCCTTGTAAAATACTGATGTCCAGCCGCAGCCGGTTAGACTGGAAGGCGACCTTAACATATTTGGGAAAAGGCTAGGCATATAATGAGTTTTTTTTTACCAGTGGAAAGTGTACGTTCCAGTGGTCATGAGCAGTGCCCAGCTGGCCTACCATGACGCCTTAAAACATTAATGGTTGTACTCCTTTTCCAGTGTGGGAAAGAGATGGCGCTAGACATCCTGAATAGCTCCGTCTCTTTCTCGCATTGGAATAAGAGTAAAACAACAATGTTTTAAGACGTCATGGTAGGCCTCCCGATCGTAAGATAGATTCGACATCTAGACCTCCAAAGGCACCACCACACTTATAAATATAAAATAAAATAAAATAGCCTGATATGTCTTGCAAAAAAAATAAGTTTACAAAATAACAAAATCAATTTTTGCATGAAATCATGAATAAAATAACAAATACACTACAGAATTATTAAGATAGTTTTACATAATATTATATTATTAAAAACAAAAAAATCCATTAAAATTAAAAAAAAAAATATTTAAGTGCATTTCCATTATAGTTTGTAATTTATACTTAATTCTTAACATTTTGTTTAAACATGCAAAAATTATTACCACCACACTTACCACATATCTAATAATACCACATATTTAATCAACCTCATACAAATCAGCCTAGGGCCATTACTTACCATAATTATGACGTGCAAACTGAGGACATTATCAGCAATATTATTTTATATTATATCTACGTCTACAAGGTGTTGTTTTGCATCCTCGTCAAAATTCAGGAGGTTGTCACAAAAGACATAAATAATCAATTCAAATTACGGTACCTAGTTAATTATTAATAAACGCTGTTTTTTTTTTGTGGTTGTTTAAGTTAATCAGTATTTCAGAATAAACCCCTTAAGAGCGTTTATACCCTACGGCATTTCATACAAAACAAGTCGTTATTTTCCGAAATGACTGAACAGATTTTAATGAAACTTCCTACGCATAAGCAGTATATATTATAGGTCTAAAAAGTTACTACAAACATTTTCGAAATGTCTTTAAAAATGAAGATATTTGGAAATTTCTGTTTATAAATAATCTGATAATTAAAAATCGGTCTAATTTAACTATAACACTATTTTTCGAAAATGTTTTTAGTAACTTTTTACACCTATGTATAATGCTGATGCGCAGGAAGTTTCATTAAAATCTGTTCAGTCATTTCGGAAAATAACGACTTGAAAGTTTGTATGAAAACCGTAGGGTATAAACGCTCTTAACGTGGTTTCGGAAATAAGTAATTATCGAATAAACGTTTGCGATTGTTTGTTTGTGTGAAAGCGTGGTTATAGGGCGAGGATCAGACGGGCTGCATTTAAAACACGGGTGGTTCACACTTACCGATTTCCGAAAATAAATAAAAATTCAAAAAATTATCTACCCATTTTATTATTATATTCGGGTAGTAATAGTATTCGGATCGAGAATCACTAGAATATTTACCTCCTTGAATTTGACGAGGATGCAAAATAACACCTTGTATAGTAGCTTCACCTGTTTTTACGGCAGGTTAATGTTTAGATGGGTGGTCAGATAGGCTTATGGTGCTAAGTGGTTTTTAATGCAAGTATTTAATACGTTTAATAGTTGATAATTAGGTTTTCATAGTGATAGGTAGCTTTTATATAGTGTTAGAGGACACGGTAGCAAGCTATAGCTAACATATTCTATCTATCTTCTTCTAAATATATATAATTCAAAGGTGACTGACTGACTGACTGACATAGTGATCTATCAACGCACAGCCCAAACCACTGGACGGATCGGGCTAAAATTTGGCATGCAGGTAGATGTTATGACGTAGGCATTCGCTAAGAAAGGATTTTGATCAATTCTACCCCCAAGGGCATAAAATAGGGGATGAAAGTTTGTATGAAACTTAATCAATTTTAAACCGATCGGGCTGAGACTTCACATGTATAAAGGATGACGTAGGCATCCCCTAAGAAAGGATTTTGATAAATTCCACCTAGGGGATAAAATATGGGATGAAAGTTTGTATAAATATTCTTAGATTTTCGACTGATTGAACTGAAATACACGCTAAACAAAAGTAAAGCCGCAAAAACTATAAATAATTAGATAATAATACTTCTTAACGCGAGCGAAGCCGCGGGCAAAAGCTAGTTGCAAATAAAAAAAAAACTAGAATGAACAGATAAATTCTACATTTCGCCAGTTATGTTTAAGTCCCATGTAATAGGGGGCGAGCCTATTGCCATCAACCGGGCACGTGCCAGACTCCGCGGCTGCTACTGAGAAATTCCTGATGGAAATCCTGATAACACTCTGCTCGACCTGGGAATTGTACCCGGATCTCATGCACAATATAAGTGTGTACGCTCTCACACTTGCGTACACACTTATATTGAAGACAAAATGGCCTTTCCCTACGACAGTGCTTCAATCAACACGTTTCTTATCATCATTATCATCATCATCAGCTTATAATGTTCCCACTGCTGGGACACAGGCCTCCTCTCTAAGAGAAGGAGTGGGCTGTAATCCACCACGCGGACCCAGTGCGGGTTGGTAGATGTCACACGTCTTCGAAATTTTAGTTCTAGGACATGCCGGTTTTCTCACGATGTTTTCCTTCACCGTTTTTAAGGCAGCGGTGATGAAATAAATTACACAGAGTAATGCGCCTGCCTGGGTTCGAACCCACGGCTTACTGATCGTAACTGGGCCACCACTGCTCTCCATTTCTTATATGAAGAGCTAATGAAAGTAAAAAGCTAAAGCTTGACCGTGTCTTACAAATTTCAAATGAATAAACTATACTACAGTAAAGTATACTTCCTGAACTGATTCCCAAAGACATAACACAAAATCATCTTCACAAAACATCCCCACTCTCCCCTACTATATTTACTTACTCCCTACAGACAGGATAATACCCCAAAAATGAAATAAATCACTTAACAATACCAAACTGGGGCGAAGCGGCACAATTAGACGCTAACTAGTCCAAATTACCCACATCTCCTCGTCTCGGGGGAGAGAGTAACAGATTAGTGTTACGAAGCGTTCGTGGGGGCGTGATGGTGCATTTTTGCCTATTCTCCTCATAATAGAGTGTAGTGGGGAGTGCGTTATTGTTACTTACCGTTTATTCACCGTTATTTAACCTCAGAAATAAACCTTATGACTATGAGAATAAAAGTCATTGTACTGCAAAATTAGGGGCTTAATAAAATGACATAAATGTTAGTGTCGGTTCTTTTACAAAGAACGATCATTGTCTATGGTATGGTGATACTGGAATTTTGTTTTAAACTTGCTGACACAAATAGCTTTAGGTAATGTTGTAGAAACTAAAATTTGGGTAAAATATCTGCATTTCGCCTATTATGCTTAAGGTGGAAGCGGCATAGCGAGCGAGCATCTTCCCGTGGGTGTCGTAAGAAGCGACTAAGGGACTTGCCAGAGAATGGGCAGCAGCGTTCTCTGTGCTTTTGTAACAACCGTACTGCGATTAAAACCCGCCTGCCAAGCGTGGCGATTATGGCAAACCCCCCAAAGTGTCAATTTGGCGACACTGGGGGGAGGCCTATGTCCAGCAGTGGACGTCTTTTGGGCTGAAATGATGATGATGAACCCTCCATACAACCCTTCTAAGTTCATTAAATAAGTAACCCCATCTCAAGTATCCTTGTAACTTAAAGGGGCTGCATCAATTTTATGCTGTAAAAAAAATGTATGAGAAATAATAAATAGTTATTTGTTATACAAGAGTGCAAAGTTGCTTTTTAACCGCGTGTTCAATTTCGATGACCGAGCAAGCGAAGGATTCTAAAATTGAATCACGAGCGCAGCGAGTGATTCACAATTAGAATCCTGAGCGTTAGCGAGGGAATCAAAAGAGCACGAGGTGAAAAATCTTTGCACTCGAGTGCAACACGTAACTTTTCATTCCACCTCAGCGAGGAAATGACTAAATGCAAAAAAAAAAAGTTTACAATCACAAGATAGGTACACTTTTATTTCAGTTTAGGTATTAATTACTACATTATGACAGGTAAGTATTACAGAATAAATAATCTTTAAATTATAACAAAATAATATTACGGTATAATTAACAATGACGTAAAAATTGCCGCGTGAAGAACCGCGTAAAAAGCAAATTGAAAAAAGAACACCAAGAAGGTTCCGAGTCTGAGTTTTTAACAAATTAAATATTCGGCACCATAGAGGTAGCAGTAAATAGGTTTAATGTTTTTTTTTATTCACAAACTTAGTGCACACGATGTTCTAAATTCAATTTACTTTATCCTCTAGAGAATAAAAACGGCTTTTCCACTCAGATATTGAAGATTAAAAATACTCTTTCCGAGATGGTGGGATGAAAAACTTTTTTATTTATTATTAAATCCCACTTAATGATTTTTTCATGAGCTTTGTGTAAAATATCTAATATTTTATTTATGTTTAAGTCTCGTGTAATAAGGGGTGAGCCTATTGACATGAATCCAGACTCCGGGCTGCTACTAAGAAATTTGCCTGTCCTTGTAATGAGCGACCGTTAGATCACCGACGTAACCAACTAAAATAAACTTAAAATTAAAACATCAATTAAATCATCATAACAACTTATTATTATAAGCCTAAATTGTGCCACTACAGTGCAAAGGCCCGCCATCCCACCCACCAGGGAGGCATCCCTCCTTCCACTTTTTGCGATCTAGTGCCAGTAGGCCAATGCAATAAAAAAATACTCCAAAAAAATCCAAATCACAAACGTCAAATTCAAACGAAGAACGCAACTAACCACCTTAACAAAAAAAAAAACAAAGAAAAATCGCCTCGTTCCGTTCCACGTAACGAAAAAGACCGAAAAACGATTACAAAAATAAGCCATACCCACACCTATTTTATTACATGCAGATAACAAAATAATCTTCAAAGCCAGAACCACATACTTACCGAGGGATATTTAAAAAACTATAAAAAATAAAACTGGCGATGGCGGCCTGCTAAGAAGAAGCGTGGATCGTCGTAATAAAACATGGTTATTTATGGACGGGTCTAAGCTACGGACCCGTTTATATTTATATATTCAGGTGTGATCGGAGTAGGTAGTCTGATTTTGTCTTTGATTGGCGATTTTAGGCGGCATTTTGTGGTAAGGAACAATTTGGATTTGTTGGTGGTATAGTTTGGTTTGATGTTGCGAGTCGCGGCCAAACACATGCCTAATTAGCGTTTAAAAAAATCTTAGGTTTCGTTAATTAATTTAGTACAAATGTGCTCCTTGTGTGCGGTATTTGTAAAAAAAATATTTACGTCTTCTATATAACTCCTTTAAAAGCGGCAGAGGATGAGGATGTGATTTCAACATGCAGTTCCCTGCAGCCGATTGGAATATTTGTAGCCATTTTGCATATATATTCTGTGCCTGTCACTTTGGAGACTGCAATGGCAACTCACAGAATAATATCCTACAGTAATAAACATAAAACAACAAAATTTATTATTAAAATAATTTACTGCTTAATTATATGTTACAGAAAACTAACAGTTTATGTAAATTACTTGAACAGCTGTATGTCATAAGTTATCTAAGGCTTGTCAAAGTATCTCATGGTGTTAAGGCAAATTATGTTGATTAGAAATAAATATCTAGATTAAAAACTTGTTAATTGTCTATGCTGTGTAGTAAATAATTATTTTGGTAGCAATAAAACCTCCTTCGAAAGATATAGGTATGTTTTTAAACTGACATGGTCACTCATGCTGTCATTGACACTGGATATTTACCATGCTTATTATTTGTTTGAAGATCTCGTGGCTAAATCACAACAGCCGCACGGGTCGATCTTTAAGGTTAAGCCGTGCTTGCGGAGGTTGGTCCGTCGATGGGTGACCATCTTTACAAACCGAGTTTCCTCCATGCCTCGGAAAGCACGTTAAGCCGTTGGTCCCGGCTGTCATTTGTAGATCTTTGACAGTCGATACGAGTAGTCAGAAGCCAAAAGTCTGACATCCAGTTTTACCAAGGGGTATCGTATT
This sequence comes from Cerastis rubricosa, assembly GCA_949152445.1. Lineage (NCBI taxonomy): Eukaryota > Metazoa > Arthropoda > Insecta > Lepidoptera > Noctuidae > Cerastis > Cerastis rubricosa. The sequence goes on along the minus strand of OX424550.1, from coordinate 3,015,564 downwards.
ATCCTGTTACTGGGTTGTGGAGGTCAGATGGGCGGTCGCTTCATGTAAAATACTAGTAGTCGGCTGCACCCGGTTAGACTGGAAGCCGACCCCAAGATGGTTTGGGAAAGGGCTAGGCAGATGATGATGATTATTTGTTTGAAGTTTGTGACGCATGTGACTTAAAGAGTGATAGACATTAATGTTGATGGATGGAGTGGAAGGCCAAAGAAAAGATGGATGGTTTGTGTGAGGAATGATAAGAAAGAGAAAGGAGTAAATAAGGCCGTGACGTCTGACAGGGAGAATGGAAGAAGAAAACGTGTTGCAGCGATGATGTTTTTTTTTTTTTTGTTGGAAGTTTTATTATTTGGTTATATTTGGGTACTCTAGAAAGACCTCTTCCAGGGAAGCAGTATGGTAATTTCAAAGATATCATCATCATCATTCTCTTGCCCTTATCCCAATTTATTTGTGCTCGGCGCAGCTTGTTTTCTTCTTCCATACTTCTCTATTAGTTGTCATCTCATGAGATACCTCCTTTCTTGCCATATCATCCTTCACAACAGTCCAACCATCGTTTCTTTGGTCTTCCTCTACCCTTATACCCTCTACATTCATACTCAAAACTTCCCTCACGACATTTCCCTCATTCCTCCGCATCACATGCCTATACCACGACAACCGATTACCACACATCTTCTCAGTCAGCGGCGCCATTTTCAGACTTCCTCTAGCATACTCATTCCTTATTTATCCATTCGTGTTACACCACACATCCAAATTTCAAAGATAAACAAACAAAAAACGGTATGATTAGCCATTATTTGGCTGGATGACACGGGATGAGCGTCTTGCTCATAATTACTAATACAGGCTTTTCTTGCTAAGATCGCCAAAAATTTAACGAAATACAGACACAAATTCTGAAAATGTCCTAGGAATTCAACCGCTTTCAAAACGGCCGGCCGTCGGCAGCGGCGCACGACAGTTTTGAAGACTTGTACGCAAATCTGGGATAGGAAAATATCGAAACACTTTATTAACCGACTTCAAAAAAGTAAATCTGGTCCACTTTACACTAAATTCTCTCAAATATTTTCCAAACCACACAAATCAATTAAATAAAAACAAAGATAATAAAATCAACTCCCAGTTCTCACAAACGTTTGCTACTAAAATCCCCCCTACACTTGGAAGGCGTGTATATAACTAGCTTCGATACCTTTGCTCTTAAAAAAAGAAAATTAAAAAAAAACCACCCGACGATGAGGTAACGAACGAGGCGCGGTCGGCGCGTTCCTTTTTTAAAAACCTTCGACGTGTGTGGTCCGAATGGATACGAAACAAATGAAATCGAACTTTGACTTTCGTGGATAGAGTTGGTTTTTGTGTGTGAATGTTTCAAGAAATGTTTTTCTGTAGCATGTGTACGAATATTGGAAGTTTGAAGAACTTAATTGGTAGAAAATTGTATGTAATTTTAGTTTTGTGTGTGTGCGTATGTTTTGACTTTCCTAATTTCTGTATGACTCAATATTGTGTATTGTTTAATTGGGTTAATTTTAGTCGTGGCTCCTTTTTCAGACACCTGGAATATTCTATGGGTATTATTGGCTTTTATTAATAAGTTGTTTCACCGTACTTAACCTCGCTATAGGTACAGCATACTTTTTGGTGAATCAATGGTTGTTGACAGGAGGTGCTGTTAGTAAAAAAATCTGTAAATTGTCTATTGTAATTGTGTTAAAAACACAAGATGGCGGTTTTAGTTCATATAATGGCCACGCGCATAAAAATATAGGTAAGTATGTAACTATCTGTTGCCCGCGACCTTCGTACATGTGAAATTATTTTTTTAAATATTACTTCCCTATTCATGATCATCATCATGAGCCTGTAATGTTCCCACTGCTGGGACACAGGCCTCCTCTCTATGAGAGGGAGTGGGCTATAATCCACCACGCGGACCCAGTGCGGGTTGGTATAAGTCTTCCCTATTGGTATAACATTTTGTCAACAATTTCAACCTGTTTGAATTTTTTGGATGGAACACTAAGCAGACTTACTGCTTTTAATTTCAGCTATCTGTCATTAAAAGACCCGTGAAAATCAATCCAGCCGTTTCGGAGATTAGCCTGAACTAAGACACAGACAGACAACCATTGAAAAAAAGTATTGTTGTTACAAGTACCGTAAATATTTTCATATGCAGTCAGTAAAAAATGCATATGAAAATATTTACTGTTATTTTGAAATTACAAACAGACACTTAAATTTTGTTTATTTGTATGTATTGATAATGCTACCTAGAGCCTCCAAAATATAGTTTACCTTTTTACGAAAGCACTACGATTCTCTGTATCAAATTAGGTGCTTTGCACTGGATCTTCTTCATATCTTCAAGAAAAATATTTGTTGTTGTTTTGAAAAGATTATTATTATAAAAACTCTCAATAGATGGCGCAGTCAGTTGCTATAATCGATGAATTACTGCAGGCAATATAATTAATTGCCAATATCACGGTGCTGATTTGCTTACCACATAATTTATGATAGTTTACTTAGATTCTAATTATTTGGAGCTCAACCTGAAAATTTGCCTTAAAACAGTAGCAGGAAATAAGTAAAAAAAAAATATTCTCAGACTAATCTAAATCAACATCATCTGCCTAGCCTTTTCCCAAACTATCTTGGAGTCGGCTTCCAGTCTAACCGGATGCAGCTGAGTATCAGTATTTTACATGAAGCGACTGCCCATCTGATCTCCATAACCCAGTAACTGGGTAATACGATACCCCTTGGTAAGACTGGATGTCAGACTTTTGGCTTTTGACAACTCGTAACGACTGTCAAATATCTACTTACAAATTACAGCCGGGACCAACGGCTTAACGTGCTTTCCGAGACACGGAGGAAACTCTGTATGTAATTATGCTCACCCATCCACAGACCAACCTCGGCAAGCGCGGCTTAACCTTAGAGATCGCCCCGTACGGCTGTTATAATATAGCCACGAGCTCCTTTAAATAATATTGCATAAACTTCAGAATTAACTTCGAATCGCCAGTCTGTAGAATTCATTGCTGGCTTCTCTGTTGTTGATCATTATTATATCGCTGGGATCTTTTCAAAGTTCGAGAGAATTGGTTTCTTCTAGGTAAGCGTGCTCCACCCCAGACCGCGTCATGGCTTCTCATCAGACGAGATACGGCCCACCGCGAGTCTATTTAGTATAAAAAAATTGACATCATCATCAGCCTATAATGTTCCCAATGCTGGGACACTGCACAGGCCTCCTCTCTACGAGAGGGAGTGGGCTGTAATCCACCACGCGGGCCCAGTGCGGGTTGGTACATGTCACATGTCTTCGCATTTTTGTTCTAGGACATGCCGGTTTCCTCGCGATGTTTTGCTTCACCGTTTTGAGGGCAGCGGTGATGAAATAAATTACACAAAGTAATGCGCATGCCTGGGTTCGAACCCACGGCTTACTGCTCTTTATTCGGGGCTGCCACTACTGGGCCACCGCTGCTTTCAATAATTGACAGATAATTGGCAAAAAGTCAAATAAAAATTAAATATTCACCTCAGTAAAGTACAGGTCGTTTTCTTGGATGAGAAAATAGTAGCCATAATAGCCATTACCATCTCAACATGTATGATGTAACCAAGGTTTTTGTAACAAGCTACTGATTTAAAAGAGTGTCCATGGAGTTTCTTGCCCATTCTTCTCCATAGAGATCTACGCTTAGGAATGGGCAACTACAGTACTTTCACAAGTTATTATGTCTTGTGACTGGGACTGCAACTTCATTTTTATTGTTTGACTATTCAAAAGTGCCTGTTCTACGTCAGTCTGTCTACTTGAAATAAATGATTTTGATTTGATTTGAATACACTATATATGTGTATGTTTTTAACGTTGCTATTAAATCAAAATATTATACTTTTTACTAAAAAATGTTTTTCTTTCCAAAAAAACTACCTTTTTTCTTCCGCGGTCGGCATGAAACTTGACACTTCGTTTACCCACCGAGACAGATAAGGTAATCAATTGAGATAAATGATCATTGAGCGAGCAGAAGGGTTCAATTTCAATCATTTATCGCTTTGTTGACAATCGGATGAAGATTCTGTATGTGCCGCAAAAGGAACGAGGGGAAATGATGTTTAGGAATAACCCTTACGACATTTCATGCTAATAAACTAACTAACTTTCAAGTTCTAATTTTACGAAATGACTGAACAGATTTTAATGAAACTTCATACGCATAAGCAGGATACATTATAGGTCTAAAAAGTTACTAGAAAACATTTCCTTTCTTGCCATATCATCCTTCACACAGTCCATCCAGTATTTAATAAAATAATGTTTCAAGAAGTAGAAGTACATCTTCACCAAAATGGCTACCCACCACTTATAACATTCCACCTATAAAATATAACTTCTTTACGACCATAACATGCGCCTGCGCACATCACAAGTAATAGGATAATTACGGTGTTGCCAGCTTAAAGCGTGGCAAGTAATTATGTGCAGATAATTGGCGAAGATGGCGGTGTTGCCAATTATAATAATTGAAATGCCTAGTGTTGCATTTGCGCTTGTCTTGAGGAAATCTTTAGTTTTATATGTATTTTTAAAGGATAGGCTGTTTAAAAAGATATCGTCTATAAGTGGTTTGGAAGTGCAATATAAAAGAAATCTTTTTTAAGATCCTGAGATCTTAAAAAAAGATAGAATGGTTGCCTCCGTTTGCTGGCTTCAATCTTAGAGATTCTTTTGTTCTACGCTCTAAGAGCGTTTCATACAAACTCTCAAGTCCTTATTTTCCGAAACTACTGAACCAATTTTAATGAACCTTAATACGCGTAAGCAGGATACATTAGGTCTAAAAAGTTACTGACGTTTTCATAAAAAAGTAGCATTTCGTGTTTTTAATTAGCTACATTAAGAGCCTTTACACCTTACGACATTTCATACAAACTTTCAAGTCCTTATTTTCCGAAATGACTGAACCGATTTTAATTAAACTTAATACGCATAAGCAGGATACATAGGTCTAAAAAATTACCAAAAACATTTATGAAATGTCTTTTAAAAAAAGAGATAATTAGAAATTTCTGTTTCTATAGATAATTTAAAATCGGTAACACTATTTTTCGAGAATGTTGTTTAGCAACTTTTTAGACCTATGTATCCTGCTTATGCTTATAAAGGTTCATTAAATCGGTTCAGTCATACCGGAAAATAAGGACTTGAAAAATTGTATGAAATGTCGAAAGGCGTATACGCTCTTAGGTTGCATTATCAACGGCGACCGAGCTCTGGATCTCATTCAGAGGAAACAGGACTGACGTTTTCAATAAAATAAAAAAAATGCAGCATTTCGTGTTTTCAATTAGCTACGTTAGTTAGCCACATCGTTACGACTGAACAAAGAGTGCATGACTAGACATGTAAACTCAATCAGCACTATAAAGAACGAAGGCGTGTCAGTATGTATGTGTTACGTCTCGTGCATGCCACATCGAAAACCGCTGTGCTAATTTTGATGTTTAACGTTTTAACAGGAAAATTGCTGTATTTTTTTGGCTCGAGTTATATTTTATCTAATTTGCTCGCGTTTTATAAGGTCAGTGGGTTTGGAGTTTTTTTTTAAGCATTAAATGGTTCGAAAATGTTAACTACAAGTTAATTATTTCAAAACTCAGCTTACATAACATCACGCCTGTAATTCCCGAATCATCATCAGCCTTTAATGTTCCCACTGCTGGGACACAACTCTCCTCTCTATGAGAGGGAGAGGGCAGGACTCGCAGGACACTATATTAAGTGCCGCATCGTTTGTGGAACAGCACCACATCTACACTCCAGGGCAGAGTCATTAATGAATCTCCACCTTACCTCTTATTACATGGGACTTAAACAAAACTGGCGAAATGTGGGTGTACTACCTATTAGAAACACCTCTGCTTGACCCTTTGGCGATTACAAGCGTGCGTGATGTAATATACTACTAATAATAAAGCTGAAGTGTTGTTTGCTTGAACGCGCTAATCTCAGGAACTACTGGTCCGATTGGAAAAAATATGTCAGTGTTAGATAGCCCATTTATCGAGGAAGGCTATAGGCTATATATTATCAGGTTACGACCAATAGAAGCGGAGCAGCAATGAACAATGTAGCGAAAACGGGGAAAGTCTGACGCAGACGATGTTGCGTGGGACAGCTAGTATAATGATATACATATATTTGTCGCTCACACAAACTCGGCACATTAAGTCCTCCATACACGATCCTTTACCCAGTTACCATCATAAAACATGACGGTGGGTAGTCACACCTGTCTTCAGAACATCTGCGGCTGATTACGAACGAGAAAGGATATCAGGTGTCAATCTTATGATTAACTACTTGGTTATATTATGAATGAGGCGGCCATGTTGTTTTGTGTTGGAGTAATCTGGGTACTTTAGTGTCAGATGTAATTAGCCTGAAAGACTAGCTGTTGACCGCGATCTTCGTCTGCGTGAAATTATTACAAGAATATTAGAAGAAAACACAAAAAAAAACCACTCGATGCCAACGTCGATGCCATAAAGAAGTTCACCAGTTTTAAAGGTAGGAGGAACAGAAATTTGAACACTCACTAAAAATCATCATCATCATCATTTCAGCCCAAAAGACGTCCACTGCTGGATATAGGCCTCCCCCAAGTGTCGCCACAGTGACATTTCGCGCATTTTGGCGGTTTTGTCATAATCGCCACGCTTGGCAGGCGGGTTGGCGATCGCAGTACGGTTGATACAAAAGCACAGAGAACACCACTGCCCATACTCTGGCGGCCCTTAGTCGGCTCTTACGACACCCACGGGAAGATGAGAGATGGTGCTATTCTTTACGTCCGACATCATACAGACGTGCGTGAAATTATTAAAGGAATATTAGAAAAAACACTAAACAAAACCACTTGACGCCAAGGTCGAGGCCATAAAAAAGTTCACCAGTTTTAGTGGAATGAGGAACAGGGTTTATACCTAGTTCTTTTATCCCCTATAGAAAAGGGAGGATCCTCCCACAAGACAGGTTTTATGTCTGGTGGGCAACTGCCCGACAGTTGTTGTAGGGTTTTCCAATATAGTCTTTAGTCGATGTAAACTTTGCTTGTGACTTGTAGAAAATTGATGTTAGTTCTTCCGTTCGTGTCATAGATGGCGCTGTAGTACTTACTTGTAAGTTGCTTTTTGTAGGTCGCTACATAATTCCTCCGAAGACCGGAGGCCGATAGTAGAATGAGTCATCTTGTAGTATTTTGCCGTGCCTGTTCGAAGTTGCCGCGTTGTTCACGGTGAGTCTGACCAGTCGAGGTTGGTGGTGTGAACCCCATTGATTCAGGGCCGGCGCTGCGTTTTCTCCGCTGCATATCGGATGTCTGTATGGTGTCGGACGTAAAGAATAGCACCATCCCATATCTTCCCGTGGGTGTCGTGAGAGGCGACTAAGGGACTTGCCAGAGAATGGGCAGCAGCGTTCTCTGTGCTTTTGTAACAACCGTACTGCGATCGCCAATCCGCCTGCCAAGCGTGGCGATTATGGCAAAACCCCCCAAAATGTCAATGTGGCGACACTTGGGGGAGGCCTATGTCCAGCAGTGGACGACTTTTGGGCTGAAATGATGATGATGATGATGATGATATCGGACGTGGTCGTCAAAATCGGTGGGTGAGTGCCTATTTTAATTTACAGTCCACTTATCAGTCCTATAATCATGTCCTTACTTACCTATTTACGGCAAAATTCTATCGAGATTGTTCAGCAGACAGACAGATTTAAAATATTTTGTGTATCAGTGGTGACAGATTGATTGAAAATTAGACCACTTGCGTCATATCTTACTATGACATATATGAGCACCCATGAAAAGTCAGGGAAATTCATTGTAAAACAAGTTGACTAATCCGTCTACCAAGCATTCCGTAAATTAAACTAAGTAACTCTTCGCAAAAAGAGTTTTTGTTTGGGTGAAAAATCATGTTTTACTAAAGTGTAAAGAAACGAAACTGGAACTGGAAGTTAAAGGGACGGGCAAAGGACACTTGACTTCCAGTTCTTTCCATCCAGTATTGGAATGATGCAGCCGAACAGTAACCTAAATGAAATGCTATCTAAATTTGAACACCCACTAAAAACTCAACGAGAATATCAGACCACTAGCTGTCCGGCGATGGCGATACGGCCGTCCCATTTTCCCCGTTTTCGCAACATTTTTCATTGCTGCTCCACTCCTATCAGTCGTAGCGTGATGATATACCGCCTATAGCCTTTCTCGATAAATGGGCTATCTAACACTGAAATAATTTTTCAAATTGGGCCAGTAGTTTCGGAGCCTATTCAATGCAAACAAACAAACAATCAAATCTTTCCTCTTTATAATATTAGTTTAGATTAGCTGTTCTTCCTCAAATCCGAAATACAGTTCCAGTATAACCGTATTTCAGCAACACTTCAAGCCTTAAAACCACAGATAACATAAAACAAACAGCCTGAACTTTATCAAACGAAATCTTTAACTTTTTAAGAACCCCCTTTTGAAATCCAATTTTCGCCGACTCCATTTTGGCCGCCCGTCGGCGGGTTGGTAAAAAACGGGATAAAAAAAAACGAAAATCGGGATTGAAAAAACCAGAATTATTTTGACAGGTAACACAATAGGATATCTCGTAACGCGCTGCGTGTTGCCTCTAATCGGTTTTAGACCCAGTATATGGTAATTTTCGGGTCCCGACTTTTATTTTTGCTTTTGTCATTCTTGCGACTGCAAGTTTGTTTGCTGTGTGGTTTGGTATTTTATCCTGTTAAGTTATTTGAAGAATAATAAACTACATATACATACACATATTAATTAAATATTTACTTATATGTTTATTTTATTTAAGTTAGTATTTATGTCTGTGTGATCGCTTAGACCTTCTAAACTACGCAACAGATTTTGATGCCGTTTTAACAATAATTTAGACAATTTCATTAGGAAGGTTTATGTGTAACACAATAATATTTAACATAGCTCAGAATCTCGATGTTAAATGTCAACATTCTCAACCAAGCAAAGCACGGGCGGATCATTAGTGCAGAATTTCAGATTTTATTAATTTATCAAAAGCAGACACATAAAAATGTCTGGCTAGACTTTACGACTTTATTTTCAACGTCGACATGTAACAAATACGTTAGGTAAATAACATTCGATTTGCATTTCTGAGATGTCTTACTAAAAATTTCCTTTCCGCCAAAGACTGAATGTCATTATCAAGAATTTGTTTCTTATTCTTCGCATTCAAATTAGAAAGAGTCCTTAACTATGGAGTATGTTGTCCATTCTATTCGATAAATCCTATCCTACACAATATTTTCATTTATGTATATTTTGTAATCAATCACGTTTTCCAAAACGCCTCGAACGATTTTGATGTTAATTCGCAGGTTTGCTGGAAGAGATTTCTTTAGAAATAAGCATCACCTTTGTAACTATTTTCTTTTCATTTCTTCTTTTCTGTATTTAGTGTGTACATAAATTGTTTAATAAATAAATGAAGTTGCAATACAGCGGTTTAGGAGGGCGAAAAATCGATCTAGCTAGGTCTCATAGCTGGTTTTCTTTTTCTATTTTCTCCCGAGCAGAGGTCACGGTACTGAATATTATGGTCGCTTTGAAACATATTCAAAGTGCCTGTAAAATAATTAAAACGTTGGGGTCAGGGCAGCGGATTACCAGTACCTACTTAACATGTAAAGAATGTCTGCTGAACTCCACAACCTACTTATCAATCCTTACGTACTTCTTTTGCCGCGCCAGTTGCGAGCACTACGCACCTGACCTTTCTAATCATCAATAAGGTCGGTTGCATTTTTAAATTCACTTTGAGCAAAATTCTTAACTCGCTCAAAATCGCTGTCGCTCACCGCTACCGCTTATTCCCACATCCTCTCCCCAACCCATGGTGGTTCAAAACACCTTGAATACTTTCACCTCTCCGTTATTTAGGTAATTAGCTCGCGACGGGTATCAAGGCATATTCTATTGTCCACCATATTGGATCCTAAAGAACAAATAATGGGAATGGCAGGAATTGATGCCTTTTGTGGGAGTTTTTTGAATAAATTTGTTGTTATTGAGGCCTGCAGGGACAATACTGTTTATATGTGGAAAATATAGGCGTAAGTATATATGTAAAGTTTGGATTTTCTACGATCAACGAACTTTATTCATTTTTAAAACATGTTTTTTTCTAAAACTAATTTTATTAAGAGGAAAGATTTGATTGTTTGTTTGTTTGCATTGAATAGGCTCCGAAACTACTGGTCCGATTTGAAAAATTCTTTCAGTGGTATATACCCCATTTATCGAAGAAGGCTATAGGCTATATATCATCACGCTACGACCAATAGGAGTGGCGTGGCAAAATGTTGCGAAAGCGGGGAAAATGTGACGCAAACAAAGTTGCGCCGGACATCTAGTACATTATAAAACATACTTATTTAAAAATGTACAACTAGAAAGAGGTGACATCCTGTATAGCTCCATCTCTTTCCCACACTGGAATAAGACATGACAAACAATACTGCTTTAAAACGGTAGGCCAGCTGGACGCGCAACAGGAAGGGTGGTTCGAGGTGGCGCAGGAAAAGAGCTCCTGGAAGGACATGGGAGAGGCCTTTGCCCGGCAGTCGGACAGACAAAGACGCAAATTTAAAAAAAAAAACAAAAAGTATCATTAGCCTGATAAAAAATTGCCAAGCGGTTTTGGCAGTATGTCGCAAAATCATTACAATGATTAGTTTACTTTTTCTGTTACCATTTAACCGTTTAGCAAAGTTTTAAACGGTTAAATGGCAACAGAAAAAGTAAACTGATTGGCTATTTAGTTTTGATGATAGATCCCTAAATAGCTATGGAAAAAAGAAACCTTCATAGTATGGAAAACATGGAAGGAGATATTTAGCGAGTATGTCCTATTGAAATCGTGTCAAAGATCAATCCTTTACGATCATATCTTCCATCTCCTCAACAAATATTCAAATAAAGAATTCCACAGACAGCGGAGATATTTTTCCTTTGACCGAAATCAATTTGGCGCGCAACTTTTGAAATAGGAACGTTTTCGTCTGTCAAGCCTCTGGAGTGCACTTTGTTCTCGATCGTCGTAGTGTTTTTGTTTTCGTTGGCTTTTATTTGAATTTTTTTTTGCAATTCGGTCCTCTTTCAGTTGGGCGATTTTATCTTATACCTACATGGTTAGTTACTTAAATAGGTAAAGCTGGCAGAACCGGACACCGAAATTTCAGTACTTACTGAAGTATCTATCCAAGTCCGGTGTCCTCAGCTAGTCCGGAGTTCGGTCCTGTTTTATAAAATTTAAGGTAAATTCAACGATTAGGTATTTTGGACGCGAACTGTAAATTGTTTAAATAAAATTAGGTAAGTACTTGAATTAAACATTACAGGCGTAATATTATGAGTGTACGACCTACATCTTTGTTTAATTCATCGGATTACAGCCATGATTTTCGATAAAAATAAATACGTCTCTGGAACGTCAACGCATTGAAAAGCAAGTGCAAGATCATGATTAAACCAAATTCCAACACACTTTTAGTCACACTACAGGTATTTACCTTTATTTATGCACACAATACCATTCTTATTCTTAACCGTAAAATTTTAAACCCAACTAAACTCTTTGCAGAAAAAAAGTAACAAGGCCCAATCAGCCATGAACCGTGCCCGTCAACAAAAATAAAAAAATAAACGTCAAAACACTTGATAATCAATTTTACCGCGAAAATTGTACGCCGAAATATGTAACAATATTGTGTTTGCGGTTGTCAAACTGCTTTTTGTTGTGAAAGTTCATAGATCGGGTGTTTGGACAGCTGTATTTGTAAGTTTGTGAGTAAGCAACAATGGTTTCTTAGAAAACTTGCAGTGAGTTTTTAAATCCGTTTCATTAGCGACAAGCGTAACTTATTAGGTGTATGAATGCAACAGAACACTGACAATGCGACCTGTATTTGACAGAGGACGTCATATTTCCGTGTTTGAATTGGTCTGTTTGGAGATTTGTGGACATTCTGTCCAAGAAACTGATATGGTCGGTACTAAGATTTGATATTCGTATCATCATCATCATCATCTCTGCCAAAAGACGTCCACTGCTGGACATAGGCCTCTCCCAATTTTTTATGCTATTCAGTAGTTTATATTAGCTGCAAACACTAGTGTTGTATAATGTAGTGATTAATATGTAGTGGTTTTAGGTAGGTAATATTAGTTGAAAACAGGACGTCTTCTAAGCGTGTCGATGACAATTTAAGTTGAGTCTGCCCAAAATTAATAGGAAAACAGGTAATATATTCACTTGTCATGCATATTATTCTCATGCACGATATAAATTATTATTTTTCTTCTTTTAATCGTAGCCATCTCGTAGTCTGCGTAGCAGTGTCGTAGACCCTATTATCTGGTACTAATAGGTATCTCTACATTTATCTACTCTAAAGGTCTGGTATAATTTAATTTATGTTTATTTGTATTTTTTAAGCGTTTGTACCTAGTGGCTGTGTCATACGAAACGAGAGAATCCCATTTTTTTAACAGAGTCTATTCTAGACCATGAATTAGATCTCTTGGTCTTGTCTCACCTCCTTTCCTGCCTTCTGGGCATCAAAAGCTACAAATCAAATATTTCTCATCAGTTCCATCGACACACTTGTTTTTTTTTAGGCCACATACCTAGTCACAAATCCATCTAAATTATAACTACCTATTTAATAAAACTCAGCCGATTAACGTTCTTAATTTACAACGGTAGGTATTTGGCAGTGTGACTGTCAAATTAGTGTCATGCATACCAAATTATCTAAGGTAACTTTGCACGATTCGAACCTCACGGCAAAAACCTCATTAGGCACACACCGTGAACATTCCTCCACACCGTATCAAAGGATTCCAAAAATCCCGTTCGAACCCACAGGATATTACTAGTCAAAATACAAACTCCCACAGCGTCACAAATCGCGCCAAAATATTGACGTAAAGTTTGACAGCTCTGTGAAAAACGAACACCGAATTGTCTCTGTCACCTGGCCATAGACAATGGTGTGTTTACACCGTCGCGAATTTGTGTTTAGAATAAAGTCTCCTTTGTGTGAAACCTTTTTGTAGGTGTTTTGAGGTAAGTATATTGTTAAGTACGTTTTTGGTTTATTGTCTTATTTTGTTTCTTAGTTTGTTATTACTACTGGGTATGTTACGCGTGCCCAATTTTATTATTCCTAATACCTTTGGTGATGAAGTGGAGAAGTTTAGACAAAGGTGTGATATGTTGGTGTCATCTTGCAAGGTTTTGTCTATTCTGTGGAGAAAAAGTACGGAAATTGAGTGGACGTATTATGCCAAGTTCCGTTATTTACAGAAAGAGAGTAAGTAGTTTTTTCAATGCAGGGCAATCATTGTTTTGTATTTAAATACAAGAGAAGGAATGTTCCCAGTAGTATTGGAGTTTTGAGATAAATAAGTGCCTAATCCGAAGAGTCTTATCAGTTCCGAATTTTAACTTATCCACTTTCAGAACTCAGCATGAGCGTCTTAAAATAAAGTCTCCCGGGTGTCCCCAAAAGTGTCTCCTAGATTATTCTCCATGTATATCCCGGTGTCCTTTCAGCCATCGTCACAATTATATGTTTGAGCTCTCCTTTCTCTCAAAAAGTAATAATAAGACACGATCCCATTTTGAGATGCTTTCTGTTAGGCCAGCGCCAATACGTTTCGACGCTCTGAAGAACTACAGAACGACGTGCGAATATTATTGCTATTATCAGCGTTTAATGTTGCCACTGCTGGAACACAGGCCTCCTCTCTATAAGACGGAGTGAGCTGAAAACAACCACGCGGGCCCTGTGCGGTCAAGAATATGCTAGTTTCCTAAAGACAGTATAGAATAGAATAAAACTTTATTATTGTAGAATAGAATAGAATAGAATAGAATAAAACTTTATTGTACACCAAAAATGAAAAATAACGGGCTTACAAAACTGCTAATCTTATGGTTACAACGGCGGTCTTATCGCTGATAGCGATATCTTCCAGACAACCTTTGGATGGACATTATGGAATATAAATAAAAAAGGGGGTAGTCACGGGTGTACTTATTACACAAAAATGTTAAATAACAAAAGTTAAGTTATCACTTCATATATGTACATATACATGTATAATATAAATATAATACATAAATAAATATATATATATATATATAGATATTTGTGTTTTTAATATTATATGGCAAAAATAAAACTAGAAAGAACAACCAAAAATGTAACATAACGGTTTTACAAAACTGCTAATTTTATGGGCAACGGCGATCTTATTGAAAGATGTTTTCATTGATCGTTTTGAGAGCTGTTGTGATGATTTAAATTACACAAAGTAATCATCATCATCATTTCAGCCCAAAAGACGTCCACTGCTGGACATAGGCCTCCCCCAAGTGTCGCCACATTGACATTTTGAAGGGTTTTGCCATAATCGCCACGCTTGGCAGGCGGGTTGGCGATCGCATTACGGTTATATATATATATATATACAAAAACACAGAGAACGCTGCTGCCCATTCTCTGGCAAGTCCATTAGTCTTACGACACCCACGGGGTTTTTTTTTTAATAATAAGAAGATATGGGATGGTGCTATTCTTTACGTCCGCCACCATACAGAAGCTAGCAGAGAGTTATGTTTAAGTCCCAAGTAATAGGGGGCGGGCCTATTATCATCTACCAGGGACAAATCCAGACTCTGTGGCTGCTACTGAGAAGCTCCTGATGGAAAAACCCAATAACTGCCCGACCTGGGAATCCTTCATCCTGGGACCCGGGATTTTATGCCCAGCAGACGCCCTTGCCACCACTCGACCTACGAGGAAGTCCTGAAAACGCTGTCCGTCCTGTATTTGATATCGAGTAAGAGCGTTTACACCTTACGGCATTTCATAAAAACTTTCAAGTCCTTATTTTCCGAAATGACGGAACCAATTATAATGTAACTTAATACGCATAAGTAGGATACATAGGTCTAAAAAGTAACTAACAAAGATTTTAATCATGATTTTAGTTTGCGAAAAACCTTTTTCAAGTAGGTAGGGCTATAATTTTACCGGCCTTTAACGCTTTATAACTCATATCAAAAAGTGGTATTTAATGTAAAAAGAAAGATTAAATTGTTTAATTTGCAGAAAAAAACAGTTTTAAAATTTTAGTAATCAGTAAAAATATCGTTTCAGGAATTCGCGCTATTAGTAAAGCAATTTTACAATAATCTGTTTAATATCTAATAATAAATATTTTTCTTTTGTTAATTTCAAAATTTAAATTTGGAACCTATTGAATCATGCCAAGATGCTTCAAATGACATGCCAATACATTGTCAAATTAATAAAACCTCTTTCTTGTTCTTCTTCATTGAAGTAGAGAAAAAAATCTAAAGTGCCCGTTTTTTTTTGCAAAAGAGTGTATTTCCCATATCACGTTCCCACGTAATACGAAAGCAAATCAATACGCAAGGAAATTACAAAATGAAAATATAACTCGAAACTTTTCATTATAAAAGCCTAGTGGTCGGATTATTGTTGACTGGGCGTGAATTCAGCCGTGAAATAAATAAGCGAGCAACACCGGGGACCAACGACCGGTGGCCGCAATAACAATAATATTGTTCATGTGAGATTGTTGTACATTTTACTGCGTTTGCGATTTTGTGCTATGAGGAAATTGGTTCTTGGTGGACGAAAAAAACGCGGCGGTTTAGCGTGGCGCGGTTATAAAGTTCCGTTCACGCAGTACGTCTATGGAACTCACTTCCGCCTAACATTAGAGAATGAATACAACTTCAAAAAGCAAGTCAAAGAACATTTCCTTTCCTCTATACTGTAATATTCTGATATATATTATAGGTTTATATTTACTATTGTTTTTTATTTTTAAATGTGTATTTATTTGTATGCATGTTTATTTTATGTACCTAGGTATAATGTTTGTTTTAAGCTCAATTTTTTTTCTGTTTTATCTTTTCTACACACTTTGTCTACATTTCTAATCCAACTTTACATTCGCAGGTTTTTCTTTTGAAATAAGCAGTACCTTTGTGCTCTTGTATCATAGTGTATTGTACTGTTAAGTGTTTTGTGTGTTTTTAAATAAATAAATAAAGGTGGCCTCGAGTTGAAGCTGGAAGCATTTTATTTCACTTAGTTGGTATATTTATGAAACGTCAGAAGCCCTGTGTTGGGTTCCAATTTGGTCGTTTCCTATGGCGAAGAACTGGCAAGAAACTCAACGGTTATCATACTAAAAATATTAGTCTTTTACAGAGAGCAGCGGTGGTCCAGAGAGCAGCGGTCCAGTGGTGGCAGCCCCGACTTACGAGCAATAAGCCGTGAGTTCGAACCCAGGCAGGCATTACTTTGTGTAATTTATTTCATCACCGCTGCCCTCAAAAACGGTGTAGGAAAACATCGTGAGGAAACCGGCATGTCCTACAACTAGAAATTCGAAGACATGTGATATCTACCAACACGCACTGGGCCCGCGTGGTGGATTACAGCCCACTCCCTCTCATAGAGAGGAGGCCTGTGTCCCAGCAGTGGGAACATTATAGGCTGACGATTATGAGTCTTTTACAAAACATTGTAAAAGACTCATAATCGTAAAGAAAAGTCTTGTGTAACAACACAAGACTTTTCTTTTATTTTGCTTGCCATTATTGTGGACATCTTAACTTACAACTTGTCCAATCATATTACGGCGTTATAAGTAAAAGGATATAAGGTGTTTTTTTTATTCGTCCTGAAAATAGCGGTTATTTGATAGCAGAAAATCTTTTATAAACTGTGCAGCCGCTTGAAACACTTTTAAAGAAGCAGTTTCTTGATAAAATAGTTAGGTAAGTATTAAAAATCTCTTAAAAGCTCTTTTACAAATTAACTTTCCGCTCAATTAATTTTTATTAGCACCAAAAAATAAGCTGTTACAGCACTGTCTAATTAAAACAAAAAATAAATCAAAAACTCGCTTAATATCCTACTAGATTATTCTCATATTTAGGGTTCCGTACCAAATTGATATCAACTGGACTCCATCACATGGATAAATCAGAGAAACATAACTATCATCTGTCACTAAATTACTGAAGTTTTGTCTACTTACCCACAGTGAAATAAAATATTTTGATTTGATTTGATTTGATTTGAAAAAGTAATATTTTTGTTTAATATAGTTCTTTTTCAAATCAAATCAAATTATTTATTTGCATAATACAGGTAGGTATAGAAAGATGTTACAATTAGATATAAAGTGCACTGTATCATTACCTTTTACTTATTTATTTTTTTAAAGTATTAGTCCTTACTTTTATAGTTGTAGCCTTGGACCTTACTGGTACTACGCCTATAATTACTAACCTAAGCCGTCTGTTCGGACGTCATAGGGCTGTATGTCGATCTCATTTGCCTGCGTGTGTTTCCGAACGCTTAAAACCCTAATCTCTTCAAAATTAGAGTGAACAGGCTTCTTCTGAGTAAAATCGTACCATTGTCGAATTTGTCTCTGTCATCTTTGACCTAGACTACAATCAAGAGCGAACCATACCAAAATTTAAAAAAATATGTTTAGTATTGTTTAGAACCTCACCAGCTGTTTTTTTTTTACAGAATGTAAAATAAAGCTATAGCCGCTATACAAATCATTTATTTACTATGTATTTATTTATTTAAAAACGCGTCATCACTGTCATTACAGGAATGTTCTAATTCAATAGTGTGGCCATAAATACAGATTCTTTTTTTTTTTTTTTGTAGAATGAACAGTCTTAATTCGAACGGGGGTAATTAGTCATACATTTAACCTCTGCGGAATTTTTTATTTATTTAAATTTTATCAATAATACTAGAAAGGGGATATTTACCATGTTTAAATTTTTTTGTTTTGTTAATTATTTAATTGATTGCGGAAGTACGGAACCACGTTGCACGCATCGGACTCGAACTAAGCCTGTTTTTCAATTAAATATCTACCTACCACTATTTAAATGTCACGCCTCATTTAAAACCTAATCTAAGAGAATTAAGTCTTCTAGATAATTTACCATCTTTTGTAATATACTTGCAATAAAAAATTAAAAAAAAAACATAATGGCGTCGCTCACTGGTAAAAAGTGAATCATTATGTATATTAAGCTATCTATCTTCGCTGGTAGATCATTAAGTTTAAATTAGACTGGTCTAGTTCTGTAGGCGATGAGCTAATCATGATATTATAAGTAGGTGCCGTCGGGGTACTTGTTATGTAAGTTTCTTCTCTTCAGCCATAGGTATAATATTTTGTCAGTGAAGATACCATAGTATCTAGGTAGACCATAGACCTAACCTAACCCAATCGAATAAATATTGAAATCCGTGCACCCAATATCCGTATCCGTACGAAATTCGATAGTTTTTGTAGGTTAAGAAAAACGATGTGATGTGCTTGAATTTTTATAAAGAAATCGCTTTAAAAACCGAATTTCGGATATTAATACTCAATAGTTTCGCTCCACGCAAGAAAACCAGTAAGAAATTGGTTTTCTTTCACGAAGTTACGAATATCGACTCCACTCCGGCCAAAATCGGTCTATTAGTTACAAACTTGAGAACATACCCTGAAGTAACATATTCATAGATACATATTTACAACTTCTAAACGCTGCAAACCTCTTTACAGCCAAGCTTTCACACAACCGCCAATAGCATATTTAAACTCAATATATTATTGTAACCGCAAAACATAATCAAAATGAATAGTTATTTTACCGCACAACTAAAACCGTACATTACCGAACAAATGCGAACAATAAGCGGCTAAAAACACTAGTGCGTAAAACCCTATTGAACTAACCAACTCTAGAAACCAGCAATGAAAACTTAAATATGGCGGCTTGCGCAAAACCGAAACAGTTTAATTACAAGCAACCCGAGAACGGACCACACACACTGCTCATTAAAACACGAATCATAACAATAATTATTTTACCCCAGCTTATAATTTCGCGCGAGAGAAAAAAAAAGTTAATATTAAAACATAACCTCATTATCAATGTGTCAACAACTCAATTTATGGCGGGAAACCGGTGACGCCCTGCGCGCGGGAAATATCAGCCAATGACGCGTGGCCTGTTCTATTCAGCGGCAACGACTAAACGTGTTGCTATCTCTTTCTTGCTAGTGCAAAAGTAATGTCTTACGAATCGTTTGTCAATGCTTCTGTCTCTGTCTTTGAGGGGGGATCGTTCTATTTTTAAGGCTAATGAATATTACAGGATGACGTTATTAATTTATGCGAAGGGATTTGTTTAATCACTAGCTTTGATTATATAGGCTTTGGAAAGATTTAGGGTTCGGTGGAATAAACGGAATGATATTTAATTAATAATTTTCTTTGAAGGGTGATGATTAGAATAAGTCGGAATGCGTATCGCATGATGAACAAGTTGTTCACTTGGGTTTGTGTATGTTTATCAAGATATGTTTTCATCCCTTTTCCGTATTGATGCTGTGACTACAGGGGTTAAGTCCTAAAGTGAATTCTTAGGAAAATCCAAACTTAGGTTTCTAATTTGAGAATGTCAATGTGGCGACACTTGGGGGAGGCCTATGTCCAGCATTGGACGTCTTTTGGGCTGAAATGATGATGATGATGATGAAGTAGAAAAAGTGACAAACTCTAGCTTTTAACTTTTTCGATACGGCTAAAGAAAAAGAAGAGTTTCTAAACGACAAATTCTCAACTCAGAAACCGACAATTTAGACTCCGAATATGTCTCCATTACTACACAATATAAAGCAACCATATCAAAAGCGATATTAATTCAATACAGTTAATTGAATTACACAAATTGACAGCCACAGGCGCGCCCCTATCACTGAACATGGATGACATGTGACAAACATACTAAGCGTTAATTCTTTATTCATGAATCATGTCTAGCTGTGCCTCACGGTTTCAACCACCGTTTCTGACTTTATAAGCTCGGGTCCTAAGGGCGATGTTAAATAGCTTTGTTCAAGAATGAGGTTGACAAACGCAAAAAGATTTTTTTAAATCTGACTGGGGTAGTTCTTGAGTTTGGCGCGTTTATACATACAGACTCTTCAGCTTTAATTTATAAGTATTGTGGGTGTAAGCGTACCCTTAACGAAGTTGAAAGGCACTTGTTTTTCTCGTCATTGTGAATTTTTTTTGTTCCCAGGTTCCCAGGTATACCTGGGAACCTTCTAATTCCGGAGATATTGGAAGTCAAAGTTCCAAGTTTTTCACAAGTTTGTTTTTTAAACACGTTTATAATATAATAACTATTCCACCTCCACGATCCCCGTAGCGTAGCGAGCTTCAACATTTTAGCATCCATGTCTAATTGGGTTTTAATAAATAGCATTAATTGTAGAAATACTGCATTAATTTATAAAGTTCATGTACGCGAAATCTTAATCTTTTTTTTCCGACATGGTGGTGCAAGTGCACCCCCTTGGACCCTGCTGCCGGCGTCCATGTTGACAGACTCGTGAAAGGTCTATTTACACCTTGTAGAATCCACAAACGGAGACCGGGCGAAACTGAAAGCACGCTCAATCGATGTAAATTAGTAAGTAGGTATTACTTATTCATCTTTTTATCCGTTTTCCTGTTGCCAATGTTTGTTTGTTGGTTTTAAAGGAACTGAAGAAATCTTGATTAATGCATTGTTTTATTAGGGTTCCGTACCCAAAGGGTCAAACGGGACCCTATTACTGAGACTTCGCTGTCCGTCCGTCCGTCCGTCCGTCCGTCCGTCCATCCGTCCGTCCGTCCGTCCGTCCGTCCGTCTGTCACCAGGCTGTATCTCATGAACCGTGATAGCTAGGCAGTTGAAATTTCTACAGATTATGTATTACTGTTGCTGCTATAACAACAAATACTAAAAACAGAATAAAATAAATATTTAAGGGG
Organism: Cerastis rubricosa; assembly: GCA_949152445.1. Taxonomy (NCBI): domain Eukaryota; kingdom Metazoa; phylum Arthropoda; class Insecta; order Lepidoptera; family Noctuidae; genus Cerastis; species Cerastis rubricosa. The sequence goes on along the minus strand of OX424550.1, from coordinate 2,994,511 downwards.
GGCTCCCATACAACGAAGTGATTTTTTTTCTCGTTTTTTTAAATAATGGTACGGAACCCTTCGTGCGCGAGTCCGACTCGCACTTGGCCGGTTTTTTTAAGTTTGTGGTAATTTTCAAGATACCTTGTTTTTTTTTGTTTTACGTACCTATAGGTTTCTTGTAACTGCAAAAAGACCGGAAAACTATTTATTGGAACTGTGAAAAAGTTATTAAGATTTTTGCAACGTTCTTGAAATGGAAGCTACAATTATTATTTGTCTATGTTACGGTGCCTGTACACTAGTAATGTATAATTAAAATCCAACAGCAATTAATACTTACACTTCAAATATAAACATAATTTATTAACCGCGGAACCCACATATTAATCTCAACACCCACACTGACAAAGATTTTATGTCTTACGAATAAACAGGGTTGCCAACTCATAGACTTTTATGAATCCGACCTCATTTTGAAAATAGATTAGAGAATTTGAATTTTTAGAACTGTGTTGATTTATTTTTTTATCTGTTGTCATAATATTTCTTTATGATATTTGTTTTGTTTTTATTTTATTGAGATTTTTGCTGCAGTCTTTATTAAAGATTTCGGTGAAGATTTAAATGAAAACGAAAATACACTTGAATGGATGTCAATATTAAGGATACTTATTCCGAGAACTTGAAGAATTTAAGACACTACTAAATAAAAATTATGAATTTCTTGTACCTACTAGGCTACTTGTATTTCGGGCCCCTAAAACTCTACGTTTAACGCGTGTATTTTGAGTACGTCATCAAGTCTTCAAATTGTTTGATGAAAAATATTTGATTGGTAAACGATCATTTTTTTTTCTTTGGTTTTTAATCCAAGAAAAAATAGCTTAGAATAGAATGTTTTTAACTAGAAAATTATCAAGATTCTATAGGTATTTATTCTTTAATAGATTATTAGAATTATACGCATTGGTTTCGCGTAAGGTGGGTAGGTACAGGGTGCTCAAAAATACTGCAAAGAAAGAAAGAAAGAAAGAAAAGAAAAGTAGTTTACCCTGGAAAAAAAAACAGGTAAAATAAAAAAATATTATAAAAAATCAAAATCTCTCATTCACGCCTATGTTACACAGAACCCTACATCAAAACCTTCTATATAATTAAGGTGGTAACGACAAAAAAAATATTTCAACAGTCGCCATCTTGGAATTGTTCGGGAACACGCCGGAGTCGAGTTTTAAAAACTTAATTCCTTCGGTCGTTAGCCGCTGGTTTCGGTACTAAGTGGATTTCGGTAAAATACCGGTTTTAAGTGTTATGTCTGACTTTTCATGGAACTGTTGAGGTAGAAAATAGTCGGTGATAAAGACTTTTTTTGTTTATGGATTTGAGAAATGGGGTTAATTTAAAATGATGCCTTAATGGGTGATTATTAATTGGGGGGATTTAATTAAATGTAAATTGGGTTTTGCTTATTACTGAGGGGAAAGTACGATTATTAGTAACTTACTGCGGTAAAAGGAGGTTCTGTGTTCAAACAAGTTGAACTGCATTCAGACATATGTCTGATATACTTTTTACACAATCATTAACACTGATTACGGGATATTTACAATGTTTCCTATTTCTTTTGAGTTTTTGATAATTTGACGCTGTAACCCAATAACTTCAGTTAATACGTGATCATAGTGCTTGCAACAGTGCCGAAAACTCGGGATCTGAAAAGAAAAATAATGATAATGTAAAGTAAAAGTATAAGTATAAGTTTTACAAACTTATACATTTTACATAAATCAAATGAGCGAAAAACAGTCTTTGTTCCTTTTTTAACGTTAGATTTTTTTATTAATTTACGTACAACTCGCGAAAATTAATAACATCGTCTAGTAATACTTAGTTTAGAAAGAAATTACTTCAGCGGTGTTACGGAAAATTAAAGATTTTTTATGACACTTGTGAAGTTATTCCTTAAATTTACACGCATCATCATCTGTCTAGCCTTTTCGCAACTAAGTATATTGGGGTCGGCTTCCAGTCTAACCTATGCAGCTGAATACCAGTATTTTACATGGAGCTACTGCCTATCTGACCTTCACAACCCAGTTAGTAATACGGAACCCCTAGGTAAGACTGGTTGTCAGACTTTCGGGCCACTGACTATCTGTAACAACTGTCAAAGATCTACAAATGACAGCCGGTACCAACGGCTTATCGTGCTTTCCGAGGCACGGAGGAAAATTTTCATTACATTATATAACACAAAACATATTTTCATACATATATTTCTAACAACATAACCTACAATTAAAAGAAAACCAACAGCTGCGGGACCTGTAAAAAATCTTAAAACAAACTAAGAATACGTATTAAAAATCTATAAAAATGGAGATTTCAATCTATGGTAGTACTAATCTTGAAGTCATTAATTCCCATAGTGTTGCCCTTTTGAAAAAATAATCCCATCTGCCTGCTGTCGGTTTTAAACAGAAAAACTTAATAACAAAATTTTGGGAAATAAGGATTTTTGAAATCGTTCGGTGGAGACATACAGTGTGTTGTTTTAGAAGACTTATGGTAAAATTATTTAATTTTATTCTTTGGAGTAACAAGTTATAAGTTATTTGTAAGTTTCTGATATTTTTATTTTTTACTAGCTGTGCCCCGCGACCTTCGTCTTATTATAAAAAATATGATCAAAATCTTACTTCCCTATTTGGATCAAATTTTGTTAACACTATCAAGGGTTTTTTTTCACGGAACCCTGATTCTTTATCTACAGTAGCCTTAGTTATAACATCAGCTATCTGCCAATAAAAGTCCCGTCAAAATCGATCCACCCGTTTCTGAGATTATCCGGAACAAACAGACAGACAGACAAAAATAAATGTTTTTTTTTTGTTATTGGTACTGTAAGTATGTAGGTAGGTATATACTTTCATAATATGCATTCAGTAAAAAGTTGTCATTTTGAAATTAAAACCGATACTTCTATTTTATTTATTTATAATTTTGTATAGACAAGCTTTTAATAATAATAATATACAACGTGTAACGTTAAATGCGCAAAACCTGAAAATAGTTTGATCAGAATAACGAGCAGAATTAATTGAACCACTTTTTAATATAGGTCACATTTTTCAAAAAATCTTCATTAAAAATGTTGCCCTGTCTATTTGTTCATAGGTAAGGCCATAACGTGCGCAAATCCGCCAAAATAGGTAAACAAACCCAAATGTTTGTCGTCCAATTTAAATTTTCTCATATGCGGGAAAGAAAGAAAGAAACGATCAGAATTGCCAGTAAAACTAAAACAGACATAAAACCTTAACGTTTTTTTTCAATGATTTTTTTTCTCTCAGAATTAGGTCAATTGAATTAAAAATCATTTGGGGTGTCTGAGGTTTTGCGCATTTAACATTACACTTTGTATTTATTTAATTTAACAACATTGTTCCACTGTTTAGTACAAAACAAACTTAACAACTAAGGGTTAGTATTAATTAATTAAGTACACACATTTATCCATCACTGACGCACGAGCAACCGGACAGTGTCTACGGGTGCAGCGTGCTGTTCAGCTAGGGTTTTCATAATGCTGTTGATGCTAGCTCTCATTATGCTCAATAAGAACGCTAGGCCCTATTCTGCTTTTGCCAGCAGTTCTGTTCATTGTGTTCGGAATTATCCCCATATCTATCAAAGTGTTTTCCCATCATCACCATCATATCACCATACGATATGATAAAGAGGTAAAGTTCGTAATAGCTTTACCTATAAATAATAATATCAAAGTCTCAATCTGGTTATTTAATTCTGACTAAGAAGTTTTTCATTCATCCAAATAAAATCAACTACCAATTTATTCGAATACAACTAGATATCTCAAATACAAGGAAAAGTATATAGCAATAAAAATAAACCACTTATGTAGCTATATTACTTCTTTCATGGCGACTATAGTTGCAAAACATTTACTGAAAAAAAAAACCTTCATTGCTTACCTACATGAGGAATTGCTCAATCCGTTCATGCAAGCAATAAAAACAATGTTGAAGGTATTTTTCTTACAAAGTTACGAATAAAAGAAGTTTTTGTTCCTATGTATTTACTATTATTTTGTCAACTCTCTACTTTGTTCAAATATAATTTGTTTTTTTTTTTTACATTTCCTTTTGAAATCCCGCTGTATACGAAGCAATCAGCCTCAAATGACACAACACTACCGACTGCCTCCATAAAAACCAAAACGTATGTTTCAAAGCGTTTGATAATTATTAAAAAAAAACCAAGCAATATGGCGTCGCATCGTCCTTTGCTATATAGTACAAAAAAAAACAAATCTCTCTCGGCGGGAAAGAAAAAGCGGCACTAATTTCATGCACTCATGCCGCGTTCGATTTTCAAAATGACCCTAGTAAGAGATGCAGCTACAAGTTAGAAAGAGACACAAATATTAATAATGTTTTAATCGGCTCATATATTTCGGTCGATATGTTGTTTATGCTCGAGTTTCAAATGTAACTTTTTTATTATTTTCGGAGTTGAAAATTATAATATTTTCGTTTACAAAATTATGTTTACGATATATTGGTGATAATCATTTTATATCTGCGTTGATTTGGTACGAGAAAAAGGCTAAAATAAAAAAATTGAATGCAATAAAAGATAATGTTTTCGCGAAACCCTAAAGGCTCCCGTTCATTATTGTTTGATATGCACAGAAGTCAAGACATGGGCTTTGGCTACATTGAAATTATTTTAAAGTGACTCACTTCGATTCTGGTGGCGAATTGTAAGGTTTTATACATATTCAATCTGTTTTTCATTTGTTTTTAGGGTTCCGTAACCAAAGGGTCAAATGGGACCCTATTAATGGGATTTCGCTGTCCGTCCGTCCGTCCGTCTCATGAACCGTGATAGTTAGCCAGTTGAAATTTCTACACATTATGTATTTCTGTTGCCGCTATAACAACAAATACTAAAAACAGAATAAAATAAATATTTTAGGGGTGCTCCCATACAAAACAGTGATGTTTTTGCTCGTTTTTATAAATAATTGTACGGAACCCTTAGTGCGCGAGCCCGACTCGCACTTGGCCGGTTTTTTCTTTCATATCATGCCTCACATAATCTATCCATAGTTTCCTTGGTCTTCGTCTATCCACTTATCAAATAAATACCCAAAAACCGTCGCAATATTGCTTGCACATCAAAAATCATGTAAACACGGTGTTGCCAGCGGGAAATATAACCACAACGCAATAATGATGACCATTAGGGCCCCGCCCGCGCCCTGAAGCCGATGGAAGTAGATTAAGAAAAATGTTCGTCAGATTATAGAATAGGAGGCCGCCATTTTGGGGTGCGGTAGGGTGACTAGGATTTTTATTGGGACATTGGCAGATGGTTTGGTACCTACCTAGTTGTCTATCTATTCATAATTTATTATGGATAATATATTCTTTATACTTATATTATAAAAGAGGTAAAGTTTGTAAGTTTGGCTGTAGGGAGTAATCTTTGGAACTATTGATTCTTGCCAAAAACATAAAGTAAGATCACGACTGTAATCCCTGAAAGGTTAGGCAGAGGTGTTGTACCTAATAGTACACCCACATTTCACCAGTCACGTTTAAATGCCATGTAATAGGGGGCGAGCCCATTGCCATCGACCGGGTACAAATCCAGACTCCGTAGCTGCTACTGAGAAATTCCTGAGGGAAAAACCCAATAACACTTCACCCGACCCGGGAATCAAACCCAGTACCTCATGCTCAGCAGTAGCGCTTGTGACCAACGAGACAGTGACTACACTACTACATTAATATGAACTAGCTGTCCGGCGCAACTTCGTCTGCGTCACATTTTCCCGTTTTCGCAACATTTTTCATTGCTGCTCCACTTCTATTGGTCGTAGCGTGATGATATATAGCCTATAGCCTTCCTCAATAAATGGGCGATATAGCACTGATAGAATTTTCAAATCGGATCAGTGATTTCGGAGCCTATTAAATGCAAACAAACAAACAATGAAATCTTTCCTCTTTTAATATAAGTTTACATAAGAACCATGCATCACAAAAGTAACATTAGTAAGTAAGATTTGGCTGCAAATTAATAAGAGAGTTTTTCAAACGCATGTTTATTTTTTAAATAAAAGTACACTTTTGTGCTATCCTACGAATCCAAACACGGCACGGTTGGCGAAGTGGTTGAGCGATCGACTGCTGCGCTGCGTGTCGCGGGTTCGATCCCCGCACGGAACAAATATTTGTATGGCCTACAGATAGATGTTCCGGGTCTGGCTGTTTGTGTATGAGAGTTTAAATGTTGGTAAACGCACCCACGATACAGGAGAAAATCCTAGTGTCGGCAAAAAAAAAAAAATTAAAGAAAAAAGATAACCCCATGGCCACCCTACCATGGGAGAAGCCAGGTGTGTCCACAATAGCACTAATGCTACACCCCGACCGCGCTCGCTTTGTAAACGTAATTTATAGGCAGGCGAATCCTGGTTATTGTTTGTGTATGTAGGTATTATGTGAATTTGAGGAGGTGTGATAAAGTAATTAATCATATGATTATAGATTATTTAATTTCTGAATTATTTGATTACGATTCTGAGTATGAATGTGGATGGGTATAAGAGTAGAGGAAGACCAAAGAAACGATGGATGGACTGTGTGAAGGATGATATGGCAAGAAAGGAGGTGTCAGATGAGATGACGAGTAATAGAGAAGTATGGAAGAAGAAGACATGCTGCACCGAGCCCAAATAAATTGGGATAAGGGCAGGACAACGATCAATATGATTTTTTTTTAAATCTTTGCTGTTTTCCGATGGTTTTACCAATACAAATACATGATTGCCAGGATCCCCGTCAGGCGACTTGAGTATTTAAACATGGAGCGACTGCCAATGCCTATCTGACCTCCACAACCAAGTAAGAACTGCGTAGTACGATGGTAAGACTAGTTGTCAGAGTTCCGGGCCACTGACTACACTGTTAAAAATTATGTAATTTTACATGCAAAAAAATTACATAATCCTGTAAAATTCCCGAAAACTCTGGAAAAAATATGAAATTTTACATAAATTTCGTCAAATTTACATTTTTTCGTTAAAATCAACAATTTTTAAGTAGTTTTACATAAAATTTATGTAATTATCACTAAGCCATGGATATTTACAAAAAAATCTGTAAAATTACATGGATTATTGGGATAAATACATTTTCGTATGTATTTTTTACGATGGAAAAGGGAACTTTACATAGAAATCTCGTAATTTTACCTATTTTAGTGAAAAACACATTTTTATGTAAATTTACTAACATCTTATGAAATATTCCGAAACATGACAGTAAAATTACATAAAACATATGGAAATTTCCCAACATTTCTTTAATTTTACATATATTCTGTTGAATTTACTGTTTAAATGGTCTTTTTACATAATTAACATGTAAAAATCACAAAGAGATGGAAGTTTACATAAAATCTGTAAAATTTCATAGAACGTTTGGGACAAATACTTTTTTTAATGTGTTTTTAGCAATTAAAACGGGAATTTTACAGAAAAATCTCGTAATTTTACCAATGTTTTTGAAAAATACATTTTTATGTAAATTTTCTTACGTCTCATGTAATATTCCGAAAAATAGCAGTAAAATTACAAAAAACATAGTGAAGTTTCCCAACATTTCTTTAATTTTACATATATTCTTATGAATTTGCTATTGAAATGGTCTTTTTACATAATAAATATGTGATAATCACTAAGAGATGGAAGTTTACATAAAATCTGTAAAATTACATGGAATGTTTGGGACAAATACTTTTTTTATGTGTTTTTAACAATTAAAATACGGGAATTTTACATAAACATCTCATAATTTTACCAATGTTTTTGAAAAATACATTTTTATGTAAATTTACTTACGTCTAATGTAATATTCCGGAAAATTCAGTAAAAATACAAACAACAACATGAAATTTCCAAACATTTCTTAAATTTTACATATTTTCTGTATTTTTTCTATTTAAATGTGACTTTTTACATTATAAATATGTAATAATCACTAAGTGTAGATAAAATATGTAAAATTACATGGAACCTTTGGGACAAATGTTTTTTTATATGTGTTTTTATCAATTAAAACGGGTATTTTACATAAAAATCTCATATTTTTACCTAATTTTCTGAAAATTACATTTTTATGTAAAGTTACTCACGTCTTATGTAATATTTCATAGAATGTCAGTAAATTTACAAAAAAAAAAATGAATTTTCCCAACATTTCTTTAATTTTACATGTATTCTGTAGAATTTACTCTTTGAATGGTCTTTTTTCGTAATTCATATGTAATAATCACTAAGTGATCGAAATTTACATAAAATCTGTAAAATTACATGTAATGTTTGGGACAAATACTTTTAAAACGATTATTCATTCGTTGAGATTGCTTATACTGACGACGCGTTAGCAGGTTGCAGCAGCAGGTTTATTATTCGCCATAAAAAGCAAAAGCAAGGAAAAGAAAACACGTATTTGGTGTAAAGAATGACTAATGAAAAGACAAGCTCATTCCCATGTTAATTTATTGACGAAAATAACGGTATTTCCTAAAGATTGGCAAAATTTTAGGTATTATTATGAAACGCACGCACAACCATTCGGACCGGAAACTGAAACGACTGGCACACACGTTACGATTATCGGCACAGTTTCTTCCGATTCCGATTTATCTATCCAAAATTTCATACTGTTCCGTTCAACTGTAGAGTTCTAGAAAATCTGACAAACTGTACAGTTTTTTCATACACACATGTAGCTCTGTATGGTGTCGGCGTAAAGAATAGCACCATCCCATATCTTCCCGTGGGTGTCGTAAGAGGCGACTAAGGGACTTGCCAGAGAATGGGCAGCAGCGTTCTCTGTGCTTTTGTAACAACCGTAGGTACTGCGATCGCCAACCCGCCTGCCAAGCGTGGCGATTATGGCAAAACCCCTTTTATGTCAATGTGGCGTTGGGGGAGGCCTATGTCCAGCAGTGGACGTCTTTCGGCTGAAATGATGATGATGATGATGACACATGTAGATTTATCGTTGCAGTTTGAACTGTACCGTCCGATCGTAACGATTTTACGTAACGTGTGTAGCAGCCATTATGTATTTGACCGGCCAAACACCGCCCGACCCGACATCGACAAGGGGGCTCAACCAAAGTAAGGTCTAAACCGCCTTTAGCGACTAAAGATCATACAACCACGTTACAAAACACTGTGTAGCGTAAATCGGAACGTTAAGCCGTGTATTTCCTTCTCAGTCGCAATTGCAACTTTGCAAGTTCAAGATATTGCATGCATAATAAAGTTATTTAAAGCAACACGAGTGGGATTAAGGTGTAGAGAACGTTTGATTTCCAGCACGCGTAGCATGACCGCCGTAGAAACGGGCTATTTCTACGGAAGAATCGACAAAATGACAGATTGTAGAAAGATTTCTATCGTCCTAAGCATGGCGATGTTATGAATGTAGAAAAGGAATGTTTCTATTCTTCAGTCTACTTATGTTTAAAACGTCGAGCATGACGACCATATTTTCTCTACTTTTGACACTTGGGTGTAGAAACATTACTTCTGACAAATGTCAAAATAGTCTTCATCACATCGGACCTAGAAAAGATTCTTTTTATTGTAAAGAATCTAGCTATTATTTGTGTTTCTTGAGCTTAGGTGATTTTAAAAAAACATTTTGGGCACCTACCGTCGCCATCTCCTCAGTTTGTATGCCGGGAAGAATGAAAGGAAGGCCGAAAGGATTGCTGTACGAGCGTTAACTAGGGCTTTCGATTTCCCTTAAAAAAGAATTCCTTACCTACAAATTCGCAAAGAGATGGTGCAGTATTTGTGCCAGGCTAGCTGATCGAGCATCTGTCTCCTAGCACATTTCAGGGTCTGCCTGTTTTCGTTAAAGTTAGTTCAATCTAGGTACCATAACCATAGTTACAATGTCTGATAATTTACAGGTTCTTTGTTTGATGAAAATCCTGCTTACAGGATATTGCCAAAGATCAAGTCTATTACTTCTAGATTGCAGATGCTGAGGGCAGAATACTTGAATCATCAAATCTGAATGCAAATTTTCCAGGCAGGGTTTCATGACCAATTTATTTTTAGTGGTTCTATCATTAAAACAGACCTATGCAGACTACATGAATCCAAAATTTACCTGTAGTAATATGTCTTACCTAGTAGTAAATAACAATTTACTACTAGGTAAGACGTCATGATATAGTACAAGTCATAAAAACGAAGTATGTCTGTACATCCACCCTTAAGAAACGTCATGTAAGGCCGCAATACCGTCAAAGGTGTGACGGAACATGAAAATATATGATAAGTTAAAAGAACCCACAAAGACCCACAAGCATAACATTCCCTACGACTCTAAGTCCTAATCTATCATATAAATAAGTTCAGGATGTTTGCACCATGCGACCTAGGGTTACAGACGTATAGTAGACAGGAATACCAGGTTCGGGAAGGGTACACTAACTGCCAGTCCCGCAGACTCACGAGACTGATCAGAGATGGCTAAAGTTGTCTTGACAAGAGGGGGGATAATGAGACAATAATATAAAATTCAAATTTAATTTATTTACAAAATTTTCTGCTTATATACTACTTTGTCTCAACATACTCTAAAAAAAACTTAAACATTCTTTATGTGTCCTATGTGTGTAAGATGCAACCAAATCATTGTATTAACTGGGCCGCGCATGAGCCAGGCCGAGTGCTGAGTCAATGTCCAAAGGCTACATTGAACAATATCATTTAAAATAATAACAGTTATAATATATTAGTTTTTTGTTTATAATTTATATGTATTAAAAGGCCTTGCCCAATAGTGAGACATTCAATTGTAATGTAAATAAATTCAATATTTGGGGCCCATATTTTCATTCTTCTGAATCCTCATTCGTTGTAATCTGAAACGCAAACACAAAATATAGTTAAATATTGTTAGTTGCCAACGTAACATAAACAAAAAAAATATTTATCATTGATTTGCAGGCGAATTCAGCCTATGCTTTAGAGCCTTGGCTCAAGACACCAATTAGATATGCTCATGTGCCTGAGACGGCTTATCTACAAGCTGTAACTAATACAAGAGCTAACATTATCAGAAATTATTTTATGTAAATAAATATTGTACATAGCTGAATCGTCGGCGTCGTCTCATTTATCTGCCAGACCATTCCTCTGCCGAAGGCTACGATTGCTTATATCCTGAAACGAATAAGACTATTATTTCAACATATTTTTAGAACAAAGCAGAGGCCTATGCCTGTATCAACTGTATTATTCTGTTGCTTTGAAAATCACTTAAACTTATTTCACATTGTTACAAGATTAAAATGATATAGAGACACTTACTATTAAAAATTTCACACAAGGAACTCATTTTCTTAAACTGAGTGTACGCTGACCTCTTTTTCTTGGTCTTGCTGTTTATTTTTGCATTGTGAGTATGCGAAAATTAACAAAACAAACAGCGTAATAGGATGTTTCATTAGGTATTATTATCAAGTTTACTTTGTTCGTAAACAATCCAACATGTCATCTGAGTCCGCCACACTCCGCCACAGATAAAAATCTTAATACGAGAAATACGTTTCGTGGTTGCGTTGAGTTCCGTTCAAAAGGTTGAAATGTTATGTAAAATTTTTAGGTTTAATTTAGCGAAAACGATTTAGGCCTGGATCCAGGATGCAGCAACACCACCCCGCCCGCGAAAAATGAAAAACTCGTGCAATTGACAACTTTTGTTGGTTAACTAAACGTAATATTATCGTAAGATTCAGGGAGACAGGGAATATATTAGATACTTCCTCGTTGCTATGGAAAGAATTTCCTTTACAATTTATCATCATTTAAGGCGGAAACCTACCGCTGTGCAAGGAAACCACGCGGTGCACGCGGCCCACGTTAGCTGTGTGGGTTCATTTGTTTAACAAATGTACTAATGACGTCAATTTCGCCTCAAAGAGATGTCAGCAAATCGGAAGGGGTCCGAGAGGGCCGATGCCTACCAGGGCTGCGGGACTGTTAGAAAGAGATACCGATACCGTAGCCCTGGATCACAAAGGGCTAAGAAGGAACATAGATGGGTTTTAGTCAGTACAAGTCTGACACTCCTTTCCTCTCCGCCCAGAGCATAATCGGTAAAGGGGGTAATTTGATGATTTCCCATCCGTAAAAAAACAAAAAGGTTTTTTATATAGGTCAAAACACGTCAAGTTCGCCCGCGAAAGGCAACTAACGCGGAACGACGAATACGAATTTAGGCACGAGTCGACTTATCTCATTATGCATAATTTTATAAGTAAAGAATTACGTATGTCATAAGAAGATGACTAGACATAACCCCTTTTTACTTTTTTAATTTTTGCTATTTATGACTAGACTCGTATTTGTTATTTGAGACTCACGTAATAAAAATACATTATATTGACTCAGCTCCTTTTTACCGTAATACTTTATAATATGTTTTATCCATCTGTGTAATTAACTATTTTTTCAAAAAATCAGACTCATTACCCTACCATACCCTTTTAACTTGACACCACAGAATTATTAAGGTTTATTATTTAGTTACGTATCCGCGTTCGGAACCGGCACCTTTGTTTGTATCAGTATTCAGTACCACCGGAGTCACCTTTGCATTAATAAAGAAATTTGCCATTTTCTAATAAAGGGATTTTTGACATTTGAACCACTAACATTAAAGTTCGAAAAAAAGACTGAAATAACAGTTTTCTTTAAAATTTTATTGGGTAACTTAAACAATTAATAATCCGTGTTTCTACCGCGAACACTAACAACACAAGAACATCGGTTTGGCATACTCAAAATGAGTTCATCCAAATCACGCTGTGGAATGGCCGCCCATGTTCGTTGCAACAACAAAAAAAGGCCTTCTTGCGACTGGATACCCTCCATATTCGGCAGAGCTCTTCTTTGTAGCATATCCCATGCATGCTCAATCGGGTTCAAGTCTGGCGACTGAGCAGGCCAGGGCAGGACATTGATGTTAGCTGCGGCGAGAGTCTGTCTTACAACTCTTGCGGTGTGCGGTCGTGCATTATCATGCATTAACTGAAATAAGGGACCGATTTGCACTTGTAGAGGAACGATGACGTCTGATACAATCGTCTCAGCATAAATTTGAGCGTTGAGGTTGCCTCTGATCCAAATCAACTCAGTTCTTCCGCCGATCCAAATACCCGCCCATACCATGATGGTTCCACCACTATAAGGATGGACTTCCTGGCAGGATTTTAATCGCTGTTGGCGTCCAGGGGTTCTCCAGTGTCGTATACGTCTTGTATCCGGTCTCATACCAAAACGAGACTCATCAGAAAAGCACACGAAACGCCATTGTTCTTCTGCCCAATTTCTGTGTTCAAGAGCCCATTGATATCGAATCCTACGATTGTGCATTGCTATAGGTGGTACCCGTAGCGGTCGTCGGGAATGAAGGTTCACTTCATGCAAGCGGTTTCTGACTGTTTGGTCGCTAATTAAGTTCCCTGAAGAGTGATGAAGCCTCACGGCTAACATCATGGCGGTTATTGTTGGAGCTCTTCGAGTTAAGATTTGAATGTATCGGTCTTGTCTCCGTGTGGTGCAGCGATACCGTCCTCCATGGCGCTCAGCCACGGTACCAGTGCTTCGGTAACGTGTCCAAAGTCGACTGATAACACTCTGACTTGTATTCAGAGCTAAAGCCACAGTACGTTGCCGGGAACCAGCTTCTATCATTCCCACGGCTCTGAGCATTTCTTCCCTGCTTAAATGACGTCGCCGCTCCATAATAACGTTGGTTTTAATCAGTAGTAGGGAAACAGTAGCACTAATAATGTCTTCAATGCGTTGTATGTTTTTATAGGGAAAATATTGACAGCTGATTTTCATCTTTTACTCGAATTTGATTCACAGTTCCTGATTCAAATTATGAAATGCACCAAAAAGGATCCATATAAATTTATAAAATCATAAATTTATTACAAAGCCACATCTCAATCTCAAGAAATCCGCATAAAAATGCTTGATCCCTAGACACTTTTGATGTGTGTAGTCCAAGCCGTAATTTGATTTTTGTTGGTTAATAACTTAACCGATTCGTTGTGTGTTCCATTTTCAAAAACTTTTGGTTGTGGCGGGCAAACAATTGTTTCATGATACGACAGACGTGCCTTACGCTAAAAGCGATGACATTTTTTTTATTAAAACTGCTACGCAAATACTTAGTCAATAACGCTAATAAATTTTGTTATTCTTTCACAGTAAAACATGCCCGTTGTGAAAATTTGGTCGGCGGACCAAAAAGTAAAGAAAGCTGTGCCAATATTGGAACTAACTGTGGAAAATGTAATACAATCAGGTAAATCTAAATTAATTTTGACTTTTGGTAATGAAATCTTTCTAGTTTAAATAGATTGTAGAGTACACTATAATTGGATACTGATAAGCAATAATGTGCTGACAAACCACATTTGGTGCATTATGACGTCAATTAAAAAATAAGATGGTTACAGTTGACATAAGTATTGCAAAATTTTTACAGTATCCAATTAGATAGGTAGATTGTATATACTATTTTCTGTCGCATAATTAAAAGTATTTGTGGAGATATACATCTATTTAAATACATACAAACTTGATATACCTGAATGGAAGTATTAAGCATACATTTAATTACCATTGTACCACATAGCGCTAACTTGAAAAGTCACAACTACGTACAGAAATTTGTTAAACATATTATTAGTGATCGGTAACAACGTTTGAATTTCATGGTTTCATGTAAAGGTTATTAACCATTATCAATAAGTTTAGCTGATTTTTACTACACAGATTGCTCTAAGGGTTCTCGGTAAGCTCGGTTCTCCATACAAACTTAGTTAAACTCTCATTTTAAAACGAGTTGCTAGTTTGCTCTTAAACTTTGTACTTACAATAGGATAAGGTATATCTATGTCTGTAAGTAGTTTAAGTAACTTCAAATACCATAGTTGAAAAAATACAGCAAGTTTAAGTTTTTCATACATAATATGTTTTTGCTCTATTTCTTTTGTTCTATTAACTGGAGCAATATAAACTAATTATAGACCTATATATATATCATGTCATTGTATGTGCAAAGTTTCATTATCGAATTATTCCTCTTAGATACACTTTTGAAAAAATCTTCCAGATGGTGGATCCATGCCAAACATAGTAGTTCCATTTACTAATCTTATTAACTTTTACTTTTTCAGGAACCATTAACTAGGGTTCAAGTTGCAACAGAACTATCCAAAGTAGCTGCGCCTAACATTGTATTTTTAGGTAAGACTTAATTTTTATTTTTATTACAATGATAAAATGCCTTATCTGCGAAACATAACACTGTATGTTTCGTTTAATTTATAATTAATCTTTATGATACATTTAAATTGAGACTGAAATGCATGTATAACCATTACTGGTAATATTTTATTATTTTAATTATCTAGTCTAGTGATCAGTTTGTGAGGTCCCGGTTTTTAAAGTACGTTATTATAAATTTTGGGAGCCTATATTGCCTGTTTTAACCATTCTGTTTTTTGCCCACAGATAATGAAAACATATATTACTTGCTGGTAGAAAAAACGATTGTTAGCGAAACTGCGAGTCTGTCTACGTCGTTACAACTATTGATGGCGGCTTACTCCAATTTGAATAATATGGAATATCCTGTTATCAAAACACATTAGAATTTATACAAAGGTATGTTTTTAAGACGCACGCTGAATAAAGTTTGTTGTCATTAATGAGTAAACTTCACATTATACTATTACTACTGTGCATAGGTCTTGTTCATGTACAATTCAACTTGTGATTCATCTAAGTAAATCCTTGTGATTATAAGTATAAGAAGTCACTTCAAAAGAAGGTATAAGCTAAGCATTTAATTATTCATTTAAGCATATCCTTTACCTGTACGAAAATCAATAAATTGTTGTTTTTTTGAATTTGTTTTTTTTTTATTATATAACCTCCAAACTGTAAACTGCTTGTTGTTTGTATATTATGACTTATAAAATTAGTTCATTTTACATGTAATTAGGCGATAATGTTATCTAAAGAATTCAATACAAATCTTGTACATTTACATGCTATCGATAATTCTCAGGATTTTGCTATTGGCAAGTTGTTTGTTTTTTTCTTATGTATTTTAATAAATGAAGTCGTATTAATCAAAATACTTGTGTGGAAATCATAAGGAAACATCAGTCTAACCGATCTGGGTATAATCTCTCGTCACATCTGAATAATATAACTGTGCGCCTAATATTACAGGAGTAATATAGTATTTGTGAAATGTGTGCAGTGTGTTTAGGCAAATTATTTAATAACAATTAAGTTTTGGGTTTTTAATTTGCTTTGAGGTCACACCAATTAATGATGAATATATTACCCCTAATAAATGTAATATTGGGTGGATTGTTACTAATACAGGTGCAGCCAGTGTATATACATTAGATCGGTTATTGACTTATTTCCAAGTGATTTTTTCATGTCTTCATTAATACGGCTGCATTAATTAAAATACATAAGAAAAACTATGGCTAATAACTAAATCCGGAGAATTACCGAAAGCATGTAAATGTGCAGAATTAATATTGAATTTTACAGAAAAATATCCCATAATAACATGTAATCTTACCTAATTTTACAGGTAATAATACACAAACAACAAGTAATTTTACCGTGCCCATATTTAAAATCACAGTTTTCTTATGTAAAAACACATAAATTTTGTGGTAAATTCACATAAGAAATCTGTAATTAAACACATAATAATTCTGTAATATTACCGAATACGGTGTACATGTACATAAAATATAATTAATAAAACACAAACTTTTATGTATTTTTACATAAGAAATCTGTAACAAAACACACAATAATTGTGTAATATTACCCAACAAAAAGTAAAAATACTTAAAAAAACATTAATTATACATAAAGTTTGTGTAATTTTACAGACGAAATCTGTAATAAAGCACATATTAATTCTGTAATATTACCGAATATAATGTAAGTATACATAAAATATCATTAATAATGCAAAAACTTTATGTATTTTTACATACGAAATCTGTAACAAAATACATAATGATTGTGTAATATTACCGAATAAAAAGTAAAAATACTAAAAAAAACATGAATAATACAGAATGTTTGTGTAATTTTACAGGCGAAATCTGTAACAAAATACATAATCATTCGGTAAAATTATTGAATAAAATGTAAATATACATAAAATTTCATGAATAATACACAAACTTTATGTATTTTTACATTCGAAATTTGTAACAAAACACATAATTACTCAGTAATATTACTGAAAAAAAATGTAAAAATACATAATTGAAAATTTACGGATATGGAAAATTACATACATGAAATTTTACAGATTATGTAAAATTACAGAAGTGAGATTTTACAGATTATGTAAAATTACAGAAGTAAGATTTTACAGATTATGTAAAATTACATAAATGTAATTTTACATAACCGTCAATTTGTTTGATTATGTAAAATTACATAAATGTAAAATTACATAATAATGAAATCAGGTCGATATGTAAAATTACATACGCCTTGTAAAATTACATAATTATGGAAAAATACAGAAATGTTAGGGCAACGAAAGTTGCCCTAAAATTATGTAAAATTCCCTGAAAATTTTTAACAGTGTACTTGTAACGACTGTAAAAGATCTACAAATCACAGAGGGGACGAACGGCTTAAAGGAAACTCGGTACTTATTTAATGGGTGGTGGTTACCCATCCACAGCCCAGCTTAGGCAAGCACGTCTTAACCTCGAAGATCGACCCGAGCTCTTCCAATGGAATGTCCTCCTCCAACAATGGAATTATTATACAAACCAATAACTTTAGTACTAACGCTGTAACAGAAATATTGTAAAACCAAATGATTTTAAAAGAGTAACCATGGAGTTTCTTGCCGGTTCTTCTCCATAGGAAACAACCAACCCGAACCGAGCACCTTTTTGTCGACGTTTTATAAGTGCCCATGTAGGCCTATGCAAAATAAAAATATTTAGATTTAGATTTTGAATATTATATAGCTAGATTGTCCTTCTGTTTCGGAGCGTATAATCTATATCTATACTAATCTATTTTATATCTATTATCTATACTAATAATAAAGCTGAAGAGTTTGTTTGTTTGCTTGAACGCGCTAATCTCAGGAACTACTGGTCCAATTTGAAAAATTCTTTAAGTGTTAGATAGCCCATTTATCGAGGAAGGCTTTAGATTATATATCATTACGATACGACTTATAGGAGCGAAGCAGCAATGAAAAATGTTGCGAAAACGGGGAAAATGTTACGCAGACGATGTTGCGCGGGACACCTTACGTGGGGTACTTAGTACATAATATCTTACCAATATAATTCGGAACATAAATAGGTTGGCTAAT
The DNA here is from genome assembly GCA_949152445.1 of Cerastis rubricosa. Classification (NCBI taxonomy): domain Eukaryota; kingdom Metazoa; phylum Arthropoda; class Insecta; order Lepidoptera; family Noctuidae; genus Cerastis; species Cerastis rubricosa. The sequence goes on along the minus strand of OX424550.1, from coordinate 2,975,987 downwards.
ACATAGCGTCCTATTGTATCTGTATTACTGAATACCTTAGATAATATTATTTGATACGAGCTGTTAGCTAGCTATGAACCAGTTGAGCTTGGCAATTGAGCAGGGACGGAGCGGAGTCTATAGCTTGCTTAATTTAGTAAGAAATATATGTGCATTCGAATTTGAGCAGCGGTGGCCCGGTGGTGGCAGCCCCTACTTACGAGCAGTAAGCCGTGGGTTCGAACCCAGACAGGCGCATTACTTTGTGTAATTTATTTCATCACCGCTGCCCTCAAAAGCGGTGAAGGAAATCGTCGTGAGGAAACCGGCATGTCGTAAAACTAAAAATTCGTAGACATGTGACATCTACCAACCCGCACTGGGCCCGCGTGGTGGATAGCCCACTCCCTCTCATAGAGAGGAGGTCTGTGTCCCAGCAGTGGGAACATTATAGGCTGATGATGATGCTATGGGAATTCTACAGGTATTAAATCATCATCAGCTTTTGGGCACTAAAAGGTATTCTCTATCAAACGCTAACACCCTGCTAATATCGTCCCTACGTTTCGGCATATACGTGGGACACTCAGAAAGTTTTGCGAAACTAAAAAAAATTGTTCTATACGTACATATATTTTTATTAAATCTTTTCAAAGTACTTTCCACCAGCCTCTATACAAAGATTCATGCGCCTAAACCAGTTTTCAAAACACTTTTTCCAGTCCGCCGCAGACACCTCGTTTACAGCCTGCTCGAACCCAGCCAGCGCATCTTCCGGCGACGAAAATTGTATCCCTTTGAGCTGATTTTTTATTTTTGGGAATAAAAAGAAGTCACACGGTGCTAGATCAGGGCTGTAAGGAGGGTGACCCAGGAGTTTGACTGGCGTGCTGTCCAGGAAGTCCCTCGTTTTGAGTGCGGTGTGCGCAGGTGCATTGTCGTGGTGGAGCAGTAGCCCGCGGAGCCCTGTGTTTGGTCGCTTGTTGCTTATAACAGAGAAAACTTCTGGCAAACATTTGGAAGTATACCATTCGGCATTAATGCTTCTTTGATCCCGTAAGGGAATTGATACCAAGTGGCCAGTCAAATTAAAAAAGCTAGCGATCAAAATCTTACCCCCGCTTCTAGATCGCTTCACTTTGGTAGGCGTTGGCTCATTTTGAAACACCCAAACAGTCGACTGGCGCTTGGTTTCTGGGTCGTATTGATAAATCCAGGACTCATCACCTGTAACGATGTCGTAAACACGCCGAGACGAGCCTGCTTCAAATTTGTTAAGCATATCACGGCACCATTCCACCCGGGCCTGCTTCTGAGCATCGGTGAGGTTGTGCGGCACCCAGCGTGATACTATCCTCCTCACGCGAAGATGGCTGTGTAGAATCTCGTGAACGCTTCCCGATCCAATCTTCAATATGTGTTGAATCTCCTGATATGTAATTCGCCTATTGTCTTGGATTAAATTTTTCACTGCTAGCACGTTTTCTTCGGTAACAGCCGTCAAAGGGCGACCGCTTCTTTCGTCATCCCCCAAAGTTGGTCGACCGCGCTTGAATTCGTTATACCAACGATACACGGTTGCCTTGGAAGGGCCTTCATCCATGAATGCCATTTGAAGTCTATCGTACGATTCATCCGGTTTCAGGCGACACTTGAAATCGTATAAAATCATAGCTCTAAAATGTTCCCGGCGCAGATCCATATTTCAGTGAGACACAATACTTTGAATTAACTCGCAAAAAATGTGGAGGGAAATTTTGAAATTGGAACTTACTTATTTTTACTTATAAATAATCATATTTTCGAAAAACATAATAACTGGCCAGTCTCCCATATATAAAAACTTTTTTTCGCAATACTTTCTGAGGGGCCTGGTATATAGGAATCGGCCATTTTTAATAAATACTCCTACCTCAACGGTTACACGGCTAAAATGGCCGGCCACTCACATTATTTTTTTTGTGAATTCGCTTGCCACACTATTTTCGAACCACTGTTAACTCCTGAAAGCAAGAATCAACATTGGCGACGTCAGAGACAATGAAGCTCAACCGAATCCCGGAAAAAGACTTCAACCGTTTCTTCGGCCATAGGCAGCTGATTTATTCTGTTTTGTCTTTAGTTCAAACTGGAACGAAATCAAGTATTTAACCTAACCAGACCAATCCTCACACGTCATTATCTCGGGTCCAGTTGAAAACCAGCGTCGGGCACTAGCTGCTCGGCAGTTTGCTGAACTGGGCCTATTTGGCGCAGCCGTGAGACACACAATACTATCTATTATCTTTTTCTGTTTAGTTTTAGCTTTTATTTTTTGTTGTGTGCATTTGTGGCATGTGCCAAATAAATGTGTTTTCTTTCTTTCTTCTTTCTTTCCTCAAAATCGCCCTCACCTTTTTGCAAACAACTTTTGTCAATTAGATATCGAACCAAATAAATACGTTATCAATTTAATTCATCAACCCCAATTCGACCCTGTTTGCTTTAACAAGCCCGAAATAAGGTAAGCTCACAATGAAAACCTCACGCGAAAATCTTATAAACAACTAAAAGATTCTTTAACACAACGTTTGACACGTGAAAACCACCTTCAATTCCCAGAAGATAAGGTACGTTTTTTATTAAGCAAACAAAGGAGTTATGCCGTTTTCATATTTCTGTGTTTGCTTTCAGAATGATATTTGAAATCAGAACAAAGTAAGTGAATAATGAAATGGTTTTGGTAAGCAGTTACGTCGTTTGTATTTTGGGATCTTAGGGGCTGTTCGCGATTTTTGATTCAATTTGAATTCGTTCAAATAATTGCATTTTTAAGCATGAACTATAGACCAATTCGGTCCTCCAGTTTTGGGTTATCTTCTTAGGCAGCCTAAGGATACCTAGTCCAGGACCCACCAATCAAATTTGGCGCCAAGCTCGGATAAGAAATCGCCAAAATGAGTCACGATCAGCATTGAGAGACAGTTTTTGGAATAAAAAAAACGTTGCCCCACACTAGGAATTTATCCTGTATTGATGGTGCGTTTACAAGCATTTAAACTCACATACACAATCAGCCAGACCTGGAACAACTACTTGTAGGCCTTACAAATATTTCCTGCGGGGATCGTAACCGCGACAAGCAGCGCAGTAGTCGATCGCTCAGCCACTGTGCCAACCGTGTCGTCAGTTAACGTCTCTGACGCTGCAATAAACGTGGTCACTTAGGTACTGGGCCCAAACCGTGTAATATGGAAGTAACATGGATACAACAAGAAGAAGATGAATAGGAATTAGGCCGATATCCTATTCTTTTAAAAATATCCTAGGCTTTTTAAAAAAATATTTAATCTATAAGAATATTGTCTGACATGTACGTCAAAGGAAGCTGCAAATTTTTCATTTACTGTTAAATCAGATGCCGAAGGTCATGATAAGGACTTATTTGCAGGTTTTCATAGCATCCAGCAGTTATCTGCTCAAAGCAATATCAAATGTTATGTGGGTGTATTAGAGACGCTTATGCCTAACCCTTCAAGGAAAAGTCATGAGGGTCCTTCACTTTCTACGTCCATAGGTCATTAAAATCCCATTGCATCACACCCAACGTATAACATCATTAAAATTAACCCAAATTATCAACTAAAAATACAACCCCGACTTATCGCAAGAGTACTTACACAAGCTCCTAACCCATTTGTAAATATTATTATTTACAGAAATTCACTGGCTTCAAAATGGCTGCCACACCCGCGCGCGGGAAATTTGACAACTGTCGTGGACGCCATGTTTAGATGAATAGTCTACTGCTTTGTGGTTCTCAGCGTTTTGAATTTGGAATGTTGCTTACGGGTTTTGGAAGAAAAATTGTGTAAGTAGGCAATCTTAATTCTCTTTTGAAAGGTAAGGTCCCTTGTAGTTTTAGAGGCGATACCATTATCATCAAAAATCTAGATTACAGGCTGCTTCCAAGACTTTCCTAATAGAAAAAACTCAAGAAAATAATTATGATTTAAATTGCGCATAGGGCTTACAACTGAATTGTAAATCCACAATCAGCAGTCACTTACGACCTCTTTACCAACAGGGTTGTCAATTACGCAAATTTTCTTGAGTCACATTTTAAAGGGCTCCGGGCACTAAACTCCAATAAATAACAACAACCTAGTTATCTAAATAATTACTCGACTCACATAACTACATAAAGAAACCATCATCACTTAAAATCAAATCTAATACGTGTGAACAAGCATTAAAAACTTCACACATGAAACTGTCAGTTTTGACTGACACACGAATAAACATCAAATTAGAAAAAAAAAGCACTCAAGCGCTCATCGAAATGTCAAACTTGTCACTGTCATTGGAAAGAGAAGGAGCTATGACAGTTGTATAGCGTTGTCTCTGTTTGAGGTTTGAAATAATGTGAATGGGCTTAACTTGTGATCTTCGACCTCATAATTACGCTTTCTTATTAGTTGTTAGTGTTGTTAAAATGGAGGTAATTATTTCTATTATGTATTAGGGTTATAGTTTTCTTATGTAGTTGACTACCTCGTTGGTCCAGGGGTCCCAAAGTGGCAGTCGTGACTCCTAAGCGTAGGGTTTGATTCCCAAATAGGGAAAAATGTATCTGGGTTTTTCCATCAGGAATTTTTCAGTACCAGCCATGGAGTCTGGATCTGTGCCCGGTTTCTGGCAATAGCCTCGACCCCTTTTACATGGGACTTTAACATAACTGGCGAAATGTGGGTGTTCTACAAGGTACTTACACCTCGGCACCTTCCAGGCGTGCTGTTATATGTTATACTAGCTGTCCGGCGCAACTTCGTTTGCGTCACATTTTACTATTATTTAAAATGTTGCGAAAACACGCAACATTTTTCATTCGTCGTCGTAGCGTGATGATATATAGCCTTCCTCGATAAATGGGCTATCTAACACTGGAATAATTTTTCAAATCGGACCAGTAGTTTCAGAGCCTATTCAATGCAAACAAACAAACAAACAATCAAACAATCAAATCTTCCTCTTTCTAATATTAGTTTAGATAGCTGGCAAAATACTTGACTGAATTTTCCAACATCGCTATCTCGAATTGTATGTATCTTTGACTTGGCTTCTTGGGTGAGACTGGTACAGAAGCATGGAGATTGGTCGCTAACGTCATGTGTAGCAATTCTCGCAACTCAACCGCCATGGTGATGATTTTTAGTGCTTACCCCCCGTAACCAAGCCGATCCTGGACGGTACAAGTAATTGTGCACGACGGTTAGGACAGAGAATGCGGTACTATATCTTGTGAAGAGGCTGCGCCGTCATTTATAATTCGAGTTGCAGGGTCGATGGTACTACATGGTAACGTGAAAAAGTTTTCGGTTTCAATTAAAAAATAAAGGAATAACTCCGAACGAAAATGGATTAAAATAAAGGGAGACTATTTTGAACAAAAATATTGATTTTTTGCTGTGGGTAACTAAAACTTTAGTAAATAAGTGACATGAAAGTTTTGTATCTTTGATTAATCTGATGCAGGCCAGAAACTTTTGGAGGTTACTGATACTCCATTTCGCAGGATTGCTGATTGATATACTGCTGCAAACTTGTATGATAACCAAGTATGGCAGTAGCGAAGTAATTGTCCAGAACATCCATTAAAGATGTTAAAACCAACTGCAACACATACTCCTTAATAGCTGCTACTTTTGCTCGCATATTACCGGCTAATAAATACCATATATTTATCGTATAACTGCTGGGTAAACAAAACGCTGCTATTTGCAGTAATCACGCAGTAATTGGCAGTAGTATGGAATATGTCGACGTAACGTATCATTTTGTGTGCGGTGACCAAGAATTTTGCAAACAGGACGAGTTGCTAAAGAAAATGCTGTCAAATTAATTCGTACACCTAATCCTATTCAATGAGTAATGAAAAAGTTATTTAATGGGATTAAATAAATATGGGATGTTGCGAGTAAAGGAGCTCGTGGCTTAATAATAACAGCCGCATAGGTAGATCTTCAAGGTTAAGCCGTGCTTGCTGAGGTTTGTCCAAGGATGGGTGACCGTAATTACACACTGAGTTTGCTCCGTGCCTCGGAAAGCACGTTAAGCTGTTAGTCCGGGATGTCATTTGTCGTTACGACAGTCGTTACGAGTAGTCAGAAGCCAAAAATCTGACATCTGTCTTACCAAGAGGTATCGTATTATTAGCCAGTTACTGGGTTGTGGAGGTCAGATACGCAGTCGGTTCATGTATTGTACTGGTACTCAGCTGCATCCGGTAGTACCGGATTATACGATACCCCTTGGTGATACTGGTTGTCAGACTTTCGGGCCACTGACTACCTGTAACGACTGTTAAAGATCTACAAATGACAGCCGGGACAAACGGCTTAACGTGCTTTCCAAGGCAGGGAGAAACTTCTGAGGAGACGCTTTATACTCTTTTCGTCCCACAAATTTTATAAGTCATCATCATCATCATCAGCCTAAAATGTTCCCACTGCTGGGACACAGGCCTCCTTTCTATGAGATGGAGTGGGCTGAATCCACCACGCGGGCCCAGTGCGGGTTGGTAGATGTCACTTGTCTTCGAATTTTTTAGTTCTAGGACATGCCTCCCCACGAAGTTTTCCTGTACCGTTTTTTGGAGCGGTGATGAAATAAATTACACAAAGTAATGCGCCTGCCTGGGTTCGAACCCGCGGCTTACTGCTCGTAATTCAGCTGCCACCGCTGGGCCACCGCTGGTCTCAATTTTATAAGTACTCGTAGGTAAGTAGGTGTCTTCCGTGTTTACTATTATTTCCCTTCACCTCTCACCTTTTCCAAAACAAACGAAAGGGTAAGCAACCTCTATTACACCCTAAATAATAAATTTAGACGAATCGTGCTCAACCTGGCCACCCTAGTGCAGTGGCTACGTCAATACAGCTCTATTATTCATGCCCGTTCGATGCCCGGCTGTCACAATATGTGAATGCGAAATATTGTTTGTTTCTTAGTAAGAAATTTGTGTAGAAGCGACTGTTTGCGTTTGAGCAAGTTATTGCCTATTGTCTTGTGTTGAAGTTTTTCAGTTGCAGAGTTTCAAGGCCCTAAAGCTCGTTGGGTCGGCGTTATGGTCAATGTCGCTGGAAAACACCTGGATAAGATAGATAGATAAATCATTTATTCAGTGGACACAAAAGACATAGCACACACACAGAAGCACAATTAAATGATACAGATTACATGAATGAATATGTATAAAAACAAGGTGCCAATTTACAAAAAGAAAAAAAAAACATATTTACGAAATATGTAGTTATAGCAACACCATGACATATCCATACTTATTACTTATAATATTATAAATTTGAAAGTCACTCTGTTTGTTTGTATGTTTGTTTCTTTGTTACCTTTTCATGACTAAACGGCTGATCGGATCTTAATGAAAAATTTGGATAGGTTTCAACCTGGGAAAAGACATAGGCTTATATATCATCACGCTACGACCAATAGGAACGGAGCAGCAATGAAAAATGTTGCGAAAACGGGGAAAATGTGACGCAGACGAAGTTGCGCCGGACAGCTGGTTTCAAATAAAATAAACAGTATATACGGTGCGGTGTGAGTCTCAAGGTTGCACCAAATGGGAGTCCAGCTCAACATGATTAGGCATGCACCTGACGCTGAAGGGATACTAAATAAGGGATGCTCAGAACCGGGAAAAGTGGCAGAAAAATGGGATGCCTATAGCCATCAGCAGTGGGCAATTCCTGGCTGATATGATGAGTTTCAAGAATCTTTTTCTATGAAATCAAAATCAAATCAATCAAAATCAAATCAAATCAAAAGTCATTTATTCAAATTAGGCTGATAATCAGCACTTTTTGAACGTCAAAATTACAAGAGACAGTCCCCCAAAACGCCCGCCCTTCGCCACTTCCTAGTGTTTTAGCTGGGAAGAAGAAGTGGCGGAACAAACTCCCCAGCAACACATCTGTCTGTTAGGTTAGAAGAACCAGATTCTACACAATAGTGTTCAAGTTCATATAAACAAAGAATCTAATTAATGTCACATGTCAGCCAGCACACACCAATAATAAAATATTAAAAAATAAAGAAAAAAAAATAAAGCCTCCAGACTAAAGGGCGTGCCCGCTTACACGTGCATACCGACGAAAAAAAAAAGTAAAAAAAAAATAAAAAAAAATATATATGAAAAATCTTATTATAAGACATTGGTTAGTAGACTCTAGGAGGTTAACTACGGAAAGAGGCAGAAAAGTATCATCATCATTTAGACGAATCGTGCTCAACCTGGCCACCCTAGTGCAGTGGCTACGTCAATACAGCTCTATTATTCATGCCCGTTCGATGCCCGGCTGTCACAATATGTGAATGCGAAATATTGTTTGTTTCTTAGTAAGAAATTTGTGTAGAAGCGACTGTTTGCGTTTGAGCAAGTTATTGCCTATTGTCTTGTGTTGAAGTTTTTCAGTTGCAGAGTTTCAAGGCCCTAAAGCTCGTTGGGTCGGCGTTATGGTCAATGTCGCTGGAAAACACCTGGATAAGATAGATAGATAAATCATTTATTCAGTGGACACAAAAGACATAGCACACACACAGAAGCACAATTAAATGATACAGATTACATGAATGAATATGTATAAAAACAAGGTGCCAATTTACAAAAAGAAAAAAAAAACATATTTACGAAATATGTAGTTATAGCAACACCATGACATATCCATACTTATTACTTATAATATTATAAATTTGAAAGTCACTCTGTTTGTTTGTATGTTTGTTTCTTTGTTACCTTTTCATGACTAAACGGCTGATCGGATCTTAATGAAAAATTTGGATAGGTTTCAACCTGGGAAAAGACATAGGCTTATATATCATCACGCTACGACCAATAGGAACGGAGCAGCAATGAAAAATGTTGCGAAAACGGGGAAAATGTGACGCAGACGAAGTTGCGCAGGACAGCTGGTTTCAAATAAAATAAACAGTATATACGGTGCGGTGTGAGTCTCAAGGTTGCACCAAATGGGAGTCCAGCTCAACATGATTAGGCATGCACCTGACGCTGAAGGGATACTAAATAAGGGATGCTCAGAACCGGGAAAAGTGGCAGAAAAATGGGATGCCTATAGCCATCAGCAGTGGGCAATTCCTGGCTGATATGATGAGTTTCAAGAATCTTTTTCTAAGAAATCAAAATCAAATCAATCAAAATCAAATCAAATCAAAAGTCATTTATTCAAATTAGGCTGATAATCAGCACTTTTTGAACGTCAAAATTACAAGAGACAGTCCCCCAAAACGCCCGCCCTTCGCCACTTCCTAGTGTTTTAGCTGGGAAGAAGAAGTGGCGGAACAAACTCCCCAGCAACACATCTGTCTGTTAGGTTAGAAGAACCAGATTCTACACAATAGTGTTCAAGTTCATATAAACAAAGAATCTAATTAATGTCACATGTCAGCCAGCACACACCAATAATAAAATATTAAAAAATAAAGAAAAAAAAATAAAGCCTCCAGACTAAAGGGCGTGCCCGCTTACACGTGCATACCGACGAAAAAAAAAAGTAAAAAAAAAATAAAAAAAAATATATATGAAAAATCTTATTATAAGACATTGGTTAGTAGACTCTAGGAGGTTAACTACGGAAAGAGGCAGAAAAGTATCATCATCATCATCATTTCAGCCGAAAGACGTCCACTGCTGGACATAGGCCTCCCCCAACGCTACATTGACAAGGAGGGTTATGCCATAATCGCCACGCTTGGCAGGCGGGTTGGCGATCGCAGTACGGTTGTTCCAAAAGCACAGAGAACGCTGCTGCCCATTCTCTGGCAAGTCCCTTAGTCGCTTCTCACGATACCCACGGGAAGATATGGGATGGTGCTATTAGAAAAGTATCATGGGGACATAAATCATTATTAATTTCACGAATGCGTGACTAGGTAAATCTGTCCAAAATCAAAATATTTTTATTTTACATAGGCCTACATGGGCACTTAATAAAACGTCGACAAAAAGGTGCTCGGTACGGGTTGGTCGTTTCCTATGGAGAAGAACGGGCAAGAAACTCCATGGTTACTCCTTTAAAATCATTTGGTTTTTACAATATTTTTGTTACAGCGTTAGTAGGTACTTAAGTATGGGAGTCCGACTATCTATAAACTTTTCACGCCATAACGAATGAATGAATTTCTATAAAATGTAGCATACAGGGAAACCATGGTCTGGATAAGGACATAGGATACTTTTTATCCGGGCGATAAAGTGCCGTGGAGTAATTTATTTTATTCCGTCGGTAGTACTTTCAGTAGGATAATTATCGTACTCCATGCGAGCAGTCGCGGGCAAAAGTTAAACCATAACATCGTCCACAATACTGAGTCGCTTCTATGCAATTTCTTATGCTTCTGTCATTTCCATGAATATTCTTAGAAATTATGTTATGTTTTCAGTAATGGAATAATGTGATGGGTAGGTAATATGAATGTAAGATTGTCCGTACATTGAGCGCAGGGTCGTCATCATCATCATCATCATCAGCCTATAATGTTCCCACTGCTGGGACGCAGCACAGACCTCCTCACTATGAGAGGGAGTGGGCTGTAATCCACAACGCGGGCCAAATGCGGGTTGGTAGATGTCACATGTCTGTGAATTTTTAGTTCTAAGACATGCCGGTTTCCTCACGATGTTCACAGGTACCGAGCGCAGGGTAAAGTTGTAGAAATATCTACATTACTTATCATCTGTCTATCCTTTTCCTAACTATCTTGGGGTCGGCTTCCAGTCTAGCCAGATGCAGCTGAGTACCAGTATTTTACATGGAGCGACTGCCTATCCGGTGAAACGTCCAAGGCCACAAAATACGCCTCATTATTTGTACATTACGCATTTTTTAAACTCGGGAATTTTTCGACCCGTGCCACGGCGCACTTAAAGCTTATTATCTCGTAAACTATTGCAGCTACACCAAAACAAAAAATACGTGTGTATAGCTGAAACTATACAGAATCTAACTACGTTAAAAATTACGACAACTAGATATAAGTATTTCGAAAAAAAAGTGAAGTTGAGAATATGTGTTGAATTTCAGTTTCTCCAATAAGAATGTCTAGTTTTTCCAACTAGAATTGTAGTTCGTATCAATAAAACCTATTCATAATTAAACTAGACTATATAAGCTTTGTTTTAATACCCATATGTCCTTACTTTGGCACTTTCTTAGTAGCCAAATTAACCAAACCAATCAACCCCTGCTCTGATCGATTCGATACCTACTGATTTTGTCGTGTTGTCGTAAAAAATTTACTAAAATTTCGTATTTTTTTACTGTTTTATATTGCGGAGACACTAATTATTACTTAATTGAACAAATTTTCATAATACGAGCACTATTTTAACTATTTTTGCAAAATTTTTGAAAAATAATGATCGAGGCCCATAATTACGCCCGGGACGTTTGAATTTTAGGCGTTTTTGTAAACCCGTGTAACATTAATTGTTACATGTCCTAATTTTAATTAATGATATAGAAAAGAAATATAAAATTAATCAATTAATAATATTTAACTACATTATTTACCAACTAAAAAGTAACTATTTACAATACTAGATTAAATATAAACAGAAATAAACTAATAATGAACGCATCAAATCTGAATTCTGCATAGCTTCAATTTATCACCTCATTCGTATCCAAATATAAACGACATGTTAGGCACCCAGAGACTGTTCCTTTGTTCTCGGCGCGGGCGCATCGTTCATCGTTCATTCACGACAGAATGCTTCCACGAAGTTCCACGTCGCGGAGACTGATTCTTGGTGTCGAGGCGAACGCACGTCAAATTATAATAAGTATTGCGATCTCTAATACGGACCGATTCGTAAAAAACGGTCGTCATCGCGACATTATTCCTTTTAACGGCGTCACTACCGTTCCCTCGACCATTTTATCATATTGTGTGTGTGATTTGGAAAACCCCATTTGGGTAAGTGTTGCACAATTTTAAATTAGCCAGTAGCTAAGCAAATTGTAACGGTTTATTTCGCTTTGCTTTGGTCCGTTAGCATTTCTGTATTTGTGCTCCCGCCTTTCTTTATTTCTATTAGACGCTCCTTAGTTTCTTCCTTTTGGTTTCTTACTCACAATTTGTAATAATATTATTCCACTATTTTCAAATGTATCCGTTAATAATTCAAATGTTCTGCTTAACGCCGTAATTAACCGTCACTACTGTCATCTCCGTATCTGATAGTGAACATCCACAGCAACACAGCTACATATTAGTGCTTCCCTATTAAGCGTTGCTGTGGGTGCTCGCAGTCTACGACCAGTAGGTAATGCTTTCGCTTGTTGCGCATTACAGGGTTCAAGGATCACCTTCCTCTTCTCGCTTCCCCGCGGTGGACAGTAGCGAGTCAGCCCACCTACCGCTGCACCAACATCCAGACCTGGCGATCGACACGCGAGCACTCATCTCCAGCAGTGGCCTGTGACGTCAGGGGAGTGCTAGACCAGTGAGGGGGAGACGTAATCGCTGTATAGGCCCTAACCCATAATCACCATCTACCGAGCTAGACCTTTTTTATACCTATTAAATGTTCCTTATTTTGAACCTACCTTTTTATTACTCTCCTCCTAGGAATCTACGCCTAGGTTAGGTGGATAAGGTAGGGACAGATTTTATAACCGGGACACTGGCGCCCTTACTCGTGGTAGATATACAGCTGATTACTTTCTTCTCTTCCTGGTATTGGGTTGTGTATGTTGGTGGCTGTATGTGTAAAACGTCATATGTTTTTTTATTTTTTTTGGTATTTCGGTTACTAATGTGTACAAAATCTTTTCATTTATTTACATAATTTAATATTGTTATAATTAACCTACCTACCCTATATTAATAATTATTCATTTAGAGTCGTTTGGTTCCATACTTTGTTTAAATATTTTCTTCTACCTACATGTTTAAATGTTGGGCACCTAAAACGACGCTTTTGTAAAATTATTTCTAGATTATAATTTTGTTGTTCACATTATTTCTTTCATAATGTATATTGTAATTTATGGTTTATAGTAGGTACACATTAGTAGCATTTCATTATTTTTGTTTTGTTTTTGCTTGTTTATTTTTCTGATTATTTTTTTTTTCCTTTTCATTACAAAAGAAAACCAGACGTTCAGTAATTTCATTTGTAACAGAACGGAGAACGTGTTGTTTTTTTTATTTTCATTTTTTTTTACTTTTTTTATTTCTTCTTATTTTCTTTGTAGTTTTTTTTCTTTGTTGTAAATTATCATTATGCTTCCTATTAAGTTTCTGTCTTTGCAAAAATCAGAGTTGGAGTATGAAGTCCGTATTAGAGGCGCGACTCCTGCACCTTCAGTTGAAGAGTTACGTAAGCAAATCTTAAAATTATCTCCTGATTTGCCCTCTGAATTCATACTAGAGTCTCCACTCGATGTAAGACAGGATCTTAAGGGTTGTGTAGAAACACTGATGAAAATTCAATCAAATCTTGATGTCAGTGATCCTAGTATTGCTTCACTGATGAGAACACAGAATATGCTAAATCATTTACATAATCGTGTCGAGAGGATAACGCGTAGTGACGACATTAAAAAGGAATATGACGACATTCTTAGCAATTATAAAATATTTTCGCAAAAGCTTTCTTCCCTTTTAGCCAAAAAGCCTTTTGCTGGGACTTCTTTTAATGTCACTAGTGCTAGTTCTGTCGAAGAATCGAAATCTACTGTGCCGGAACTTCAGAACATAATTTCTGTGTCGTGCGATCGTACCTCATCTGATTTAAGTAGGCTAAAGTTTACTGGTAAAACTTGCGTTCGCTCTTTTATACAGCGTGTTGATGAATTTATACAGGCTAGAAATATTCCTCAGCATAAAGTTTTAAGTTTTGCATCGGAAATTTTTCAAGACGATGCCCTTCACTGGTATCGTGCGGTAAAGGACAGAGTTAGTTCATGGTCTGATTTGGCGCGTTTATTAAAAGAGGATTTTAGTCAATCCGACTACGATTATCGACTTATTTCGGAAATTCGTTCCCGGACTCAAGGTGAACGTGAGAACATCGCTATTTATCTTGCAATTATGAATGGGTTGTTCTCGCGTCTTTCTTCACCTCTGTCTGAAGTCGATCAATTAGAAATTCTCCTACACAATATTAGGCCGTGCTATGCTAGTACGTTGGCAGCAGCTCCTCAGATTTCGACCATAGACACCTTGCGAACATTATGTCGTAACTACGAGGCATTTCAGACCCGACTTTCACAATTTCAAGAACCACCTAAGGTTACATCCGAGACGCTAGCTCCTGACTTTGCATACACTAAGGATGATAATAAAACTGCAAATAAGTCTTACAATAATTACAATAAATATAGTAGTTCAAATAATAATCACAATAATAATAATCAGAACAGGAATAATAACTTTAATAACAACAATAAATCATATGTTCATGCAATAGAGGTGGCTAAAAAGGAACCTTACTGTCCTAGGTGTCGTAATAACACCCATCACATTCGTCAATGCAAGGCTCCAAGAGATATTGTATGTTTTAAGTGTGGTATGAAGGATGTGAAGACGCCTGATTGTCCTAACTGTCGGAAAACTGATAAAAATTCAAAAAACTAATGAAGCAGAATTGTGACAAATTTAGCCAAAAAGACTGGGATACTTGGCTAGATTTTGTGAGAACATTCTCTACTTCTTACAAAGTTGCTACAGTTCTGCTATCAAAACCATTAAATGATTCCAGGCCGTATGTTAATATAAAAATTAATAACATTGATGCTTGTGGGTTACTTGATTCTGGAGCTGCAGTTTCTGTTCTTGGCAACAATTCTCATTTGCAACTAACAGACTGCACGTTGCACCAGAATGATCACACTAAAATTGTAGCTGCTGGCGGTCAGCAATTAAATACCCTAGGTTTCATTTATTTACCTATTACATTTGAGGCCCAGTTTCACATTGTTAAGGCATATGTAATTCCAGAAGTCGAAACTTCTATAATACTAGGTGTTGACTTTTGGCGCGTTTTTCAAATTTGTCCTAAATATATAAGTAGCATTACGATGTCCAATACCCCATTGGCTGAAATCAAAGTTAGCAGCGGGGAATCTATAATCAACTCCTACGATAATTTGATGGCATCACAGAAAGCGATAGCCGATAATATAATTGCACAGTTTCGGTCTATTTCTGCTGAAGAAAAAGGACTTGGTAGAACAAATTTGATTTGCCATCGCATCGATACCGGTGACGCTCAACCTATAAGACAGCGTTATTACAGGATGTCCCCCGAAAAGCAACGCATTTTAATTGAGCAGGTGGACGAAATGCTGTCACTTGATGTTGTCGAACCTTGCGAAAGCGCTTGGTCTTCTCCTGTGCTCATCGTCAACAAAAAGAACGGGCAACCGAGGTTCTGTTTAGACAGCAGGAAATTAAATGCAGTGACTAAGCGCGATGCATATAATTTACCTTATGTTTCCGAGATATTGGACAACCTTCGCGATGCTAAGTACCTGAGCAGTATCGATTTGTCCAAAGCTTTTTGGCAACTGCCTATATCACCGGAAGACCGCGATAAGACCGCATTTTACGTACCGGGCCGTGGCACTTTTCGTTTTAAGACCACTCCGTTTGGGTTGACGAATGCCCCAGCAACGCAACAACGTCTCGTAGATTTTTTATTCAGCGACATGGAGTCTAAGACCTTCGCTTATCTAGATGACGTGATCGTTATAAGCTCTAGCTTTGACGAGCATGTGTCTCGTTTGTTGCGCGTTTTGGACAAATTGAAACAGGCAAATTTGACTGTAAACTTCGAAAAGTGTAAGTTCTTCCGAAGCGAACTCAAATATCTTGGATATGTGGTAGATTCTCGTGGCTTACGTACTGACCCTGATAAGGTCGAAGCCATCCTTAACTTTCCAACTCCTACCAATAGGAAGGAATTGAAGCGCTTTCTCGGTACTGCTACGTGGTACCGACGTTTCGTCCCTAAGTTCAGCACAGTGGCTGGTCCACTCAATAAGCTTACTGCTAACGGAAAAAAGGCTCCTTCTTTTCAGTGGTCACCTGAAGCTGACTCGGCCTTTAACGCACTAAAAGAATGCCTGGTTTCCGCTCCAGTTCTTTCATGTCCGGACTATACCAAACCGTTCGAAGTGCACACTGACGCGAGCAGTTACGGTATTGGCGCTATGTTAACGCAGACTATTGACGGTAAAGAACACCCAATTGCCTATATGAGTAGATCTTTCACCAGCCCCGAGAGAAATTACAGCATCACTGAACGGGAGACCCTTGCTGTCTTAGCTGCCCTCGAGCACTGGCGATGTTACCTCGAAAACGGCCAAACATTTACGGTCTACACTGACCACTCTGCTTTAAAATGGTTTCTCTCACTAGAAAATCCCACAGGACGATTGGCACGATGGGGGGTTAGATTGTCTTCATTTAATTTTGTTATGAAACACCGTCGAGGAGTTGACAATGTAATTCCTGATGCCCTTTCTAGAGCTTTTCCCGTGAATGCCATCAGTCTTGCTAACGCCAAAACGGATGATGTGTGGTATAAGAATATTTTCAACGGTTGTCTGACCACCCCTGCAAATTTCCCTAATTTCACCATAAAAAATAATTCCTTATTTCGACTTACTAAAAATATCACCAACCAATTAACGTCAGAATTTGACTGGAAGGAAGTCGTACCGAACGAATTTCGAGAAAGCATTATAGCCGAAAATCACTCTGAGCCAACAGGTGGACATCTTGGCATTTTTAAAACTTATCGGCGCTTGTCATTAAATTACTACTGGCCAAACATGCACCAAGATGTCGTTAAATTTGTAGGTTCCTGCTCGGTTTGTTTATCTTATAAGGCGCAGAATCACACTACATTGGGAGAAATGGGTCGTCCGAAACAATGTTCGAGACCATTCCAGATGATCTCAATTGATTTTGTGGGTCCACTTCCCGTCAGTCGAAAACAAAATTCATATATATTAGTCGTTACGTGCTGTTTTTCCAAATTTTGCTATATTTTTCCAGTACGTCGTGCTACTGCGGATATTGTTATAAAAATTTTGGAAGAATCAGTTTTTTTAATTCACGGGGTCCCTCAAACAATTTTTTTGGACAATGGGGCACAATTTACCAGTTCTGCTACTGACGCACTATTTAAGAGATATAAAATCCCTAACGTGTTTTTTACGCCGAAATACACGCCACAAGTCAACACGGTAGAACGTTATAATAAAACTATTGTAACAAGTTTATCTACGTTTGTTGGAAACGATCATAGATCGTGGGACATTTCCATTCCGAAGGTTCAGTTTGCGATAAACAATTCCGTCAATGAAGCCACCGGTTATACACCGTCATTTTTAGTCTACGGTAGGGAATTAGTTTTATGTGGATCGCACTATACTGACAATGACCTGGGCGATGAAGTGTTGTTCTTTCCTCGCGATTTGTACGCTGAAAACTTAGGATGTCTTCGCTCGATATTCAATGATGTGCAAGCTTCATTGTGGCATGCACATGAAAAGAATACCGCTCACTACAACCTACGTAGAAAACCGGCTGAATTTAATGTAGGAGACATAGTTTATAAGCGCGCATTTGTTTTAAGTAACAAAGATAAATATTTCAGTAAAAAGCTGGCACCAAAATTTTTAAAATGTCGTGTTATTGGAAAACGGTCTCCTCTTGTTTATGTTCTGGAAGATATGTCAGGTAAAAACATAGGCGTTTGGCATATCAAAGATTTTAAAAACACTAGATATTAGATAGCATTTTTATTTTTAAATATCATTATTTTATATATAGGGACAACACACCCTAAACTAACATCATACGTCTAGCATTGGTCTTCTGTGCGATCTATCACAGATGACTTGTCTATGAAAGGACGCGTCAACATAAATCATTTTGTTGTAGCTATTTTGTAAGGTTGTTTGATTGATATTATGAAAGGATTTTGGAAGGAATTAGTACGAATGTGTAGTGCTAGTGGTAATTTATAGACGAGTTTTATTTGAGAACAAAACTCTTTCTGAGACGAGGGGGGTAATGTAACATTAATTGTTACATGTCCTAATTTTAATTAATGATATAGAAAAGAAATATAAAATTAATCAATTAATAATATTTAACTACATTATTTACCAACTAAAAAGTAACTATTTACAATACTAGATTAAATATAAACAGAAATAAACTAATAATGAACGCATCAAATCTGAATTCTGCATAGCTTCAATTTATCACCTCATTCGTATCCAAATATAAACGACATGTTAGGCACCCAGAGACTGTTCCTTTGTTCTCGGCGCGGGCGCATCGTTCATCGTTCATTCACGACAGAATGCTTCCACGAAGTTCCACGTCGCGGAGACTGATTCTTGGTGTCGAGGCGAACGCACGTCAAATTATAATAAGTATTGCGATCTCTAATACGGACCGATTCGTAAAAAACGGTCGTCATCGCGACATTATTCCTTTTAACGGCGTCACTACCGTTCCCTCGACCATTTTATCATATTGTGTGTGTGATTTGGAAAACCCCATTTGGGTAAGTGTTGCACAATTTTAAATTAGCCAGTAGCTAAGCAAATTGTAACGGTTTATTTCGCTTTGCTTTGGTCCGTTAGCATTTCTGTATTTGTGCTCCCGCCTTTCTTTATTTCTATTAGACGCTCCTTAGTTTCTTCCTTTTGGTTTCTTACTCACAATTTGTAATAATATTATTCCACTATTTTCAAATGTATCCGTTAATAATTCAAATGTTCTGCTTAACGCCGTAATTAACCGTCACTACTGTCATCTCCGTATCTGATAGTGAACATCCACAGCAACACAGCTACATATTAGTGCTTCCCTATTAAGCGTTGCTGTGGGTGCTCGCAGTCTACGACCAGTAGGTAATGCTTTCGCTTGTTGCGCATTACAGGGTTCAAGGATCACCTTCCTCTTCTCGCTTCCCCGCGGTGGACAGTAGCGAGTCAGCCCACCTACCGCTGCACCAACATCCAGACCTGGCGATCGACACGCGAGCACTCATCTCCAGCAGTGGCCTGTGACGTCAGGGGAGTGCTAGACCAGTGAGGGGGAGACGTAATCGCTGTATAGGCCCTAACCCATAATCACCATCTACCGAGCTAGACCTTTTTTATACCTATTAAATGTTCCTTATTTTGAACCTACCTTTTTATTACTCTCCTCCTAGGAATCTACGCCTAGGTTAGGTGGATAAGGTAGGGACAGATTTTATAACCGGGACACCCGAACGTGGTATTCTTAGATATTCGTAAAGCTTGATTAATGAAGTTTATTTTGATATATAACACTATAAACATTGGGTTATAAATATAATAGTATTCACGTTTTAAAACCAGAGAACATAAATCACACCACGAAAATACGGTGACATTTGACACCTCACTTTTAAAACTTTTTTGACATTTAATTTTGTACGGCTGAGATTCTCGTTCTTTTGGCATTCAACGCGGAATTTAATACAGATAATATAGAGGGCAAAACCATAGATACAGCACGACATGGAACATTTGTAAGTGCGTTTTTTCGGAACTAATCGTTTGGGTAACTATGGTTACTGGGACGTTTGACGGTATTTATTTTTGGGTTACTATAGTTACTTGACTTATTCACCGGGCGACCTCCACAATCCAGTTAGTACTGGGT
The DNA here is from genome assembly GCA_949152445.1 of Cerastis rubricosa. NCBI lineage: Eukaryota > Metazoa > Arthropoda > Insecta > Lepidoptera > Noctuidae > Cerastis > Cerastis rubricosa. Next base: position 2,956,268 of record OX424550.1, on the reverse strand, counting down.
AATACCTACGATACCTCTTGGTAAGACTGGTTGTCAGACTTTTGAGCCACTGATTACCTGTAACGACTGTCAAAGACCTACAAAATAAATGACAGTCGTGACCAACGGCTGTACTTACCAAAGAATAGTAGGTAATTCATATGTATATACCGATTCAGTAAAATACGATATTGCACGCGCAACACCGCATGAAAACCTTAGTCTCTGTATAATATTCAAGTTAAATATTGGCGTATGATGATTACACTAACATTATCAAGTTAACAGTCATTAATCTACTAACTGCAATTTGCTAACATGTTGTTTATATTGTTTGTTGTACATAATTTAGTTGTTCCACGAAGTTTCCACTTGGGTTTTCTTTCTTGTTATTGGGCTCGTGGCTGCCTTCTGGTTTTGTGATGGTTAAGCTGCGATTGCCGCGGTCAGTCCCAGGATGGGCTCCGTGCCTCGGAAACCATGAATCCGCTGTCATTCGTAGAGCGTTGATGATCAGTACCAGGTCTTGCAAAATGGTCTTTTTAACTGGATAAGACCATTTCGCAAGACGTGTAGTGAAACCAGGATTAGGTTCCGGCGGAGGTTGAAGAATTGTGATAAGGGGTGGGAGTCGTACTAGCTCACTGTCCGTCCGTCTAATGACGACAGGCCATGTCGACTTCGCATTCGTGTTCCACGCGCGCCTCAAGGAGGTGTCAGCTAATCGGAAGTGGTCCGAGAGGGCCGATGCCTGCCAGGGCTGCGGGTTGTTCGAAAGAGATACCGTGGCCCTGGAACACAAAGGGCTAAGAAGGAACATGGATGGGTTTTAGTCAATACAAGTTTGACACTCCCTTCCGCTCCACCCAGAGCGGGAGGGGGGGGGGGTCATTTGATGATTCCCCATCCGTAAAAAAAAGGGGTGGGAGTGGCCTTTGCGAAGTCACATTACAAAATCCATTTCAATACTAAAACACGAAATCTGAACTATGTATTAAAGATAAACTTAAAAATACAACTCTATCTTTCAACTCTATCTGTATGAACATATAAAAACGGATGGAGGGTATACAAATTGCCTTTTCCCAAACTATTCTGGGGCCGGCTTCCAATCTAACTGGATGCAGCTGTGTACCAGTATTTTACATGAAGCGACTGCCTATCTGACCTCCACAACCCAGTAACTGGGTAATACGATAGCTCTTGGTAAGACTGGATGTCAGACTTTTGGTCCTTCGTGAAGTCACATTTCAAAATCCATTTCAATATTAAAATACGAAATTTGAACTATGTATTGAAGAAAAACTTAAAACATGTTTTCAACTTGATATACATATGAACATTTATTTATTAACTCGTCATCACTATCATTACAGGAATGTCCTAATTCAATAGTGTGGCCATAAATACAATTTCTTTATTCACCGTAACATGCACAAAAGCAGAGGAGGGGGTGATAAAAATATCATGAAATTCGTATGTTGTAATTTATGTAGCTCCATCGTCGTCATCTACGTTTATCGTGATCATTTGCGATATGGTTTGACTAAACGCTAACCTTACCTGATATCATCTACCTAGATTTTCTAAGGTATGGTCTAGAACAAAAAAAACATCGCAATGACGGGGAGACCAACGTTAATTAAGAGTATTTTTACACGCATTAGGGACTAATATGTAGATATTTTTTTAACTCGACTAAACTACGACTAACGGTTAGTTGAGTTAAATAAAGTTCAACCATTATCTTATCCAACAAACTATTATTAGAACCTGATGAGCGTACAGGCAGCGCCATCTAGTCTCTGTGTTTGTAACTAAGTAATTACTTCATGAATATAAGTTTTGCTAGCTTTTTTTTTTAATTTTCTTCAGTGTCTAGGTTTTCACTATTTTCGCACTTCGAAATCACAACAGTAGTGTTATTTCATAACAGTTTCTTAATAAAGTGTTTTCCGAAAAGCTTGCAGATATTTAGTGCGTCATAAAAATCCGATAAGTATTTATATTACAGAGGAAATATAATAGTTTACTATAGAAGTATATGGTTTATGGATACTAGCTGTGTATATGAAGTACATCAGTAAGTTATAGTAGCTGAGAACACGACTGTTTGGCTGAGTGCGTGTGCTTGCCGCTGTGGTTAAGGCGAAGATGATTCAGAAATTATGAATGATTGGATTTTGTTTTTCTTTTATAAACTTGACAATGGAAATGAAAAAGGAAAAAATGGTGAAGAAACTCCAAAGAAAAAAGCATGCATTTGCATCAGCAGTTCCCTAATTCTTTTTTTTAGTTTGAGACAGGTTTTTGATCCCTCAATTGTTGTATTATGTAACTAAATACGGCGCCTGGCAAAATTTTTTTTTCCATTATTTAGACATTGCGTACTGACAAGTTGCCTCGGAAAGCAAGTTTACAACATCACATATATTTATTTTCCGGCAACTTTGGCCCGTAGATATTATATACCTTACAGTCTTTTTTTCTTTTTCTTTTAAAAAACGTTGCCCCGTATTATGAATTTCTCCTATATCGTGGGTTCGTTTACAAACATTTAAACTCACATACACAAACATCCAGACCCGGAACAACTATCTGTAGGTCATAGTAATATTTAATCCGTGCGGGGATCAAACCCGCGACACGCAGCGCAGCAGTCGATCGCTCAGCCACTGCACCAACCGTGCCGTCAGAGAGAGTCTAACATACATATGTTATAATATAATTTGTGTTAGTAAATAAAACCTTAAAACTATATTTAGTAGCACTTCACTTGCACACCGTTAAGCCGTTTGACTTTAATATTTCTATGGTCCCGGCTGTCATTTGTAGATCTTTGACAGTCATTACAAGCAGTGTTAGTCAAGAGCCTGAAAGTCTGACAACCGGTCTAACCAAGGAGTATCGTATTACTCAGTGATAATTGGGTTGTGGAGGTCAGATAGGCAGTTGCTTCATGTAAAATCCTGGTATTCAGCTGCATCCGGTTAGACTGGAAGCCGACCGCAACGTAGTTGGGAAAAGAATAGGCAGATGAGAAGTAATGTAGATATTTCTACAACTTTACCCTGCTCTCACTGATTAGTAGTATAGCGAAATCACTAACTATTAAAATCCATTTTAATTTAATCTAATCTAATTTTATCTATGTTATTTACTTAAATTTAATGTAATTTAACTCAGTGTAATCAATTTAGCTTTTTTTAAGTTTTTCAAACTGTATTTCTTGATATAATTATTCAATTGTGTATTATATATTGTGTCTGCGTATAATGTAGTACATGCGGTGCTTTTCTATAAGTGATGAGGCGCTTAGACTTAATATTACAATGCACAAATTATTATGTAACCCATTTTTGAGTAGCCTAATAATAAATAAATGAATGGATGCCGCGACTAGGAGAAAAACATGTTTTCAAAAACAAATACTGACACAGACAAGTCTAATTTTACTACCTCAATTAGCAAATATCATCAACATCATTAACTCCTTCCTACATTCGCTTAGCAGTCTAGCAGGAGCCTTCCTCAATCTGCCAGTCTACCCATTCATCACCTAAACATTCTTCCTTCTTCCCTTCCTTCCTACTTCCTCCCACTAGCAGTCTACCCCTTACCGGCGCCGGCGCACGTTAAACGCCTGCGCGGACCACACACGACGTTCGGAAATAGAAACGATCACACGCCGGAATGGGAGCGACCGGCTTACAAGATATGTGGATAGGTAGGGAGTTTTAGCGGGTTTCGTGGATTAGTATCAGCTATTTTTTATAATGAGGGCAGAATAGTTTCTTTTGGGATCCGTACCCAAAGGGTCAAACGGGACCCTATTACTGAGACTTCGCTGTCCATCCGTCCGTCCGTCCGTCTGTCACCAGGCTGTATCTCATGAACCGTGATAGTTGGCCAGTTGTAATTTCTACAGATTATGTATTTCTGTTGGTGCTATAACAACAAATACTAAAAACAGAATAAAATAAATATTTAAGTGAGCTCCCATGCAAAAAAGTGTTTCTTTTTGCTCGTTTTTATAAATAATGGTACGGAACCCTTCGTGCGCGAGTCCAACTCGCACTTGGCCGGTTTTTATAAATAATGGTAAGGAACCCTTTGTGCGCGAGTCCGACTCCGGTTTTTTAGGGTTCTGCACCCAAAGGGTCAAAAGGGACCCTATTACTGAGATTTCGCTGTCCGTCCGTCCGTCCGTCCGTCCGTCTGTCACCAGGCTGTATCTCATGAACCGTGATAGTTAGCCAGTTGAAATTTCTACAGATTATGTATTTCTGTTGCCGCTTTAACAACAAACACTAAAAACAGAATAAAATAAATATTTAAGCGGGGCTCCCATACAAAAAAGTTTTATTTTTTCGTTTTTTTTTAAATAATGGTACAGAACCCTTCGTGCGCGAGTCCGACTCGCACTTCGCCGGTTTTTAAGTTTTTACCAAGGTTTGGTAGATATCTTATTTTCCAGTGGCATGCCCAGGAGCCAATGCGGCAAGCCCATAAAGCTAGCTAGCAAACTGTTCAGAAACCCTATCATCATGAAGAGTTATCGGGGCGCGCCAAGCTTTTAGACTTGTATGAAAGAAAGGTCGGACCAAACGATCGGTACGATGATGCTGCCATACCGATTTTCATTAACAAGTTATAAGCAGACAGGAGGCGGTCTCCAAATAACAACATCATCAGCTGCCTAATAGCCTTTTCCCAAACTATCTTGGGGACGGCTTCCAGTCTAAGTGGATGCAGCTGAGTACCAGTATTTTACATGAGCGACTGCCCATCTGACCTCCACAACCCAGTAACTGGGTAATACGATACCTCTAGAAAGACTGGTTGTCCTAAGAACAACATTAAGCATTAATCCGTCCACCAAACGGGTTTATTTTGATAAAATCGTCCTTGGACAGGTTATTCCGTAGATTATGTTCAGCATTTGACGTTTATAGACTACAAACTAAGATCACAACTAAATAAACTGAATATCACCATTGTTTCCACAACAAAATTCCAGCCCACACATTCACCAACAAATTATTCATCACCTACATATTTAAATCGATAATATATTAATCGATGTTCAATCATTTGCGTACTAGACCATCGATAGACAAATCGATATTCGTTACCATAAACAATGGTTTACGTCTACACTGTCAGCTGGCCGACATTTTGACAAGCGTAAGGACACGGTCGTAATGTTAGCGGGGAGTTATAGGCGGGAGGATAGTTATGTTTTGTTTTGGTCTTGGAAAGGTTGGGGTGATTATTTAGGTAAATAGATGAGGACAGCGTTCTATTACAAAACCCTAAGGTGTTAATGTAACTGGTAGAGATATTGTGAGGTTTTGATTTCGATTGCTAAGTCCAGCTTTGTGATACCTACTGGGATTTTAAGACTTGAGAATAATGAGTAGTTTTTTCAAAAAGTACGTAATAGTAAATAAACTTGACACTCTTACGAGCGGAGTTCGCATAGCTGAATTTTGGGCTAGACACATTTTATGACAATTTGCCATCAACACGCTAAGAAGAAGTACAAAAACTAAATTACTATTTCTTTTTGGAAAAACAGTTGCGTATCGAAGTTTTGTATTGTGTTCGAGAAATGATTGTGCCCTATTTATGGGCTTTACTTTTGCTGACCCATACTCCAATAAAGCTCAGTTGCAGCAGCTGTGGTATTACATACTTAACTCTTCTATGCCTACAGACCCCTCTAGGGAAGAGCATACGAACATTAGTGGCTTTAGAGCCCCAAAGATCCTGCGCACATTGCGCACCTTAACGAAGAAGACTGCATTCTGATTCAGATCCTAGATCATAACAGCTAAAAGAAACCACATGATATGTTAATTGAAGAATAAAATATAAAAAACCCTATTTAATCTCTTACTGTATGACCGCAGCTTCACTTGACATTTGACAGCTATTTAGGCGGGAAGTGACAGCGCGCTCATCGACGACGCCATCTTAGTTTATTTTTCTTTTATTTTTGTTTACACATTGTCTAGCCAACGGCGCTTACAGTCTAGTGTTAATTTTAATTTAAAACATGCTAATTTGATGAGGTTTTGGCGCCTTTTACTGATGTTTGGTTGGTTATTTGTTTCTTTAGCATGTGATAGTGAACTGTATTTGTATTCCTACAGACGTTAAATGTAAGTTATTCACCTGCATGCGGTTCGACTGGAAGCCGAACTTTGATATAAATTCTACTCTTGAACTGAACTTCACATAATTGGAAAAAGGACACGATATTGATACCATTATGTCATCCTTGTCGCAAACGAGCGTAATATTTGCAAGCTCTTGTGCACTCTCACTTTTAATACTTATTTCATCATCATCATTTCAGCCGAAAGACGTCCACTGCTCGACGTAGGCCTCCCCCAACGCCACATTGACATAAGGGGGGTTTTGCCGTAATCGCCACGCTTGGCAGACGGGTTCTGTTCTGTATGGTGTCGGAGGTAAAGAATAGCATCATCCCATATCCCGTGGGTGTCGTAAGAGGCAACTAAGGGACTTGCCAGAGAATGGTCAGCAGCGTTATCTGTGCTTTTGTAACAACCGCACTGCGATCGCCAATATTTATTTAGAAAGAAAGAATTAAAAAATATTTATTTGGCACATGCCACCACACAAGTACACAACACAAAATAAAAAACTTAAAACATAACAAATAGAAAAATAATAAGATAAAAATTGTGTCTCATGTCTGCGCCAAATAGGCCCAGTTCAGCAAATTGCCGAGCAGCTAGTGCCCGACGACGCTGATTTTGAGCTGGACCTGAGATAGTGATGTGACGGACGTAAAATAGTTTTGTAAATTGTGTTAATAATTCTCGAGGAACTCGTGGTTAAATAATAACAGCCGCCCAGGTCGATCTTTAAGGTTAAGCCGTGCTTGCCGAGGTTGGTCTGTGGATGGGTGACCATAATTATATATCGAGTTTCCTCCGTGCCTCGGAAAGCACGTTAAGCCGTTGGTCCCGGCTGTCATTTGTAGATCTTTGACAGTCGTTACGAGTAGTCAGAAGCTAAAAGTCTGACATCCAGTCTTACCAAGGGGTATCGTATTACCCAGTTACTGGGTTGTGGAGGTCAGATAGGCAGTAGCTTCATGTAAAATACTGGTACTCAGCTGCATCCGGTTAGACTGGAAGCCGACCCCAAGATAGTTTGGGAAAAGGCTAGGCAGATGATGAATTCACTCCCTTGGGCCGATGCGGGACGGTAAACTGCTACGACAGCAGACGGGTAATATTTTAGTTATGAATGGATGGCACATGCATCAATGGCGCCAAAAAGACCCACTCAAACCACTCACCTACATGATACGCAGACATCAGTAAAGTCAGAACCTCCTTTAATCTCCGCCGAAGTCGGCTAATCTGCATAAGCGCAAGTGTCGGACTTTTGAAGTCTCCGAAACTTATTGTGAGCCGACAATGAAAAGGTGAAAGGTTGAACTGATGAATTATTGAAGAGTTTAAAATAAGTATTTTATGTTAATGTTGATAGACCTACCTACCTACTTACCTAATTTATGGGTGAGGTGTGTTTGAGGAGCCCGTGGCTATATAATAACAGCCGCTGGAATTGATCTTACAGCCCCCGTATTCACAAACGCTCGGATTCGATTTCGATTCGGAAAGTCGTATGTCTATCTCGCTCGCTTTCGTAATGCAAAAACAAGATAGACATACAACTTATCGAATCGAAATCGAATCTGAGCGTTTGTGAATAGGGGGCCAGGTAAAGCCGCGCTAGCCTAGTTGGATGAAAAGCACGATAAGCCGTTAGTCCCATCTGTTTTTTGTAGATCTTTGACAGTCGTTACAGATAGTCAGTGGCCCGAAAGTCTGACAACCAGTCTTACCAAGGGGTATAGTATTACCCTGTCACTGGGTTGTGGAGGTCAGATAGGCAGTCGCTCGATGTAAAATACTGGTATTCAGCTGCACCATGAGTACCAGATCTTTCTAAAAAAAAAACACAAAAATTGTCAGGGTCAAACATTAATTCATGACTGAATATTATGAATGAATGTTTAAAACTGCTTGAAAGTGATAATAGCAGTCGGCTTACCAAAGAAACGACCTTTTAGCCTTGTCAGCAAGTTACACTGTTTTAAAACATGTAAGTGGAAACTAACACACGAACTCTGAATTTGAAGTTGAGTACTAATGGTAGACGGTAAATAATAATAGCTTTTTACTACCAATTCATGTGAAAGTATACAGGTTGTGCTACAGACCATCAAGCTGAACATGTTTCTCCATCGGACAAACATCGTAATAGCGAAAAAAATATCAGCTGCCCCATACATTTGGGTCGAATAGGTATTGAAATTTTGTATGGGGAGCAGATAATTTTTTCGCTATCACGATGTAAGCATCTTCACGATCTTCACGATCTTCACGATGTAAGTAGCTTCATGTAAAATACTGGTACTCAGCTGCATCCGGTTAGACTGGAAGCCGACCCCAAGATAGTTTGGGAAAAGGCTAGGCAGATGATGAATTCACTCCCTTGGGCCGATGCGGGACGGTAAAATGCCACGACAGCAGACGGGTAATATTTTAGTTATGAATGGATGGCACAGGCATCAATGGCGCCAAAAAGACCCACTCAAACCAGTCACCTACATGATACGCAGACATCAGTAAAGTCAGAACCTCCTTTAATCTCCGCCGAAGTCGGCTAATCTGCATAAGCGCAAGTGTCGGACTTTTGAAGTCTCCGAAACTTATTGTGAGCCGACAATGAAAAGGTGAAAGGTTGAACTGATAAATTATTGAAGAGTTTAAAATCAGTATTTTATGTTAATGTGATACACCTACTTACCTAATTTATGGGTGAGGTGTGTTTGAGGAGCTCGTGGCTAATGTAATAACAGCCGCTCGAATCGAAGCCTAAGTTGGTCCTTGGATGGAAAGCACGTTAAACCGTTGGTCCCATCTATTTTTAGGGTTCCGTACCCAAAGGGTCAAACGGGACCCTATTACTGAGACTTCGCTGTCCGTCCGTCCGTCCGTTCGTCTGTCACCAGGGTGTATTTCATGAACCGTGATAGTTAGCCAGTTGAAATTTCTACAGATTATGTATTTCAGTTGCCGCTATAACAACAAATACTAAAAACAGAATAAAATAAATATTTAAGGGGGGCTCCCATACAAAAAAGTGATGTTTTTGCTCGTTTTTATAAATAATGGTACGGAACCCTTCGTGCGCGAGTCTGACTCGCACTTGGCCGGTTTTTTATAGATCTTTGACAGTCGTTCCTAGTCAGCAGTGGCAAGAAAGTCTGACAACCAGTCTTACCAAGAGGTATCGTATTACCCAGTTCTAACTGGTTGTGGAGATCGCATAGGCAGTCGCTCGATGTAAAATACTGGTATTCAGCTGCACCATGAGTACCAGATCTTTCTAAAAAAAAAAACACAAAAATTGTCAGGGTCAAACATTCATTCATGACTGAATATTATGAATGAATGTTTAAAACTGCTTGAAAGTGATAATAGCAGTCGGCTTACCAAAGAAACGACCTTTTAGCCTTGTCAGCAAGTTACACTGTTTTAAAATATGTAAGTGGAAACTAACACACGAACTCTGAATTTGAAGTTGAGTACTAATGGTAGACGGTAAATAATAATAGCTTTTTACTCAATTCATGTGAAAGTATACAGGTTGTGCTACAGACCATCAAGCCGAACATGTTTCTCCATCGGACAAACATCGTAATAGCGAAAAAAATATAGCGAAAGAAACATGTTCAGTTTGATGGTCTGTAGCACACCCTTAAGTATGTATATACCCTTTCCGTTACACCCTGTATACAGTATATTACTAACAAAAAAAAAACTCCGAAACGGGTGGACCGATTTTGACAGGACGTTCACTGGCAGATAGCTGATGTTATAAGGAGTAATATGTTACTGTCTAGCTATCTGCCAGTAAAAATATAGCTACAGTTAGCAAAATTTTTAGATTATATGAGGCCATGCAAAAAAAAGCCTTGAAATTGTTAACAAAATCCGTTTCAAATTTGGAATAAAATATTTTTGTAACTTTTTCACGCGAACTAACAACAACTACAACAACAAATCATTTATTTCGGATAACAAAGATCCATATCATTATATAGGTACCTTACAGACTATCGTACATAATTATAAAAACCACGAAAATATAAACTAAACTGTTGCACAAGAAGTGACGGCGTCATGTGCGTGGTTTTACGTAGCCTTCCGCGGAATCGCCGATTCATGACACCCTTCGGCCAAAACTCCTCCTTGAGGAAGGTCTTATATGTTGAGTCGGAACTCGAATGACTTGAAATTCGTGTTGTGGCGCGAGTCCAATTTCTCAGCCCTCACGGCTCAGCTGGTCTTCACTCGTAACATACTCCACTATCTCCTCAACCTTCGTGGTGTGATGTAGCCGGGACACATAGAGCTGCGTCGTTGGTATTGCCGGACGCAGCATCATATTGGGTCCAACCAGCGCGGTCCCGCACTGGTTCCGACTAGGAAGCTTCTTCCTCTTCTTCCTCTTCATCTTCACGAAGCCATTCCTGTCACACGTGCCTGAAGCTGGCCCCAGCTGTTTCGAACCCCTTTTGTTTATAATACAGCTTCTACTACTACATTTCCAGTATAAATTGGCCTCGTTTTGTACATATTTCCAATACAATGTGAGATCAGGATTAACTGGTTTAATAAGTTGATTTGTCGCCTACGTACTAGCAAGGCACCAAGGTCCCCTATTCGAATAACAATACTACCTACTGCCCTAACAATTATCTACCGAAATAAATAGAGTACAATTGTTCATTCCAATCTTCCGCTCCAATACTTCGCATTACACAACCTCAGTACCTCTCTTTGTCACAATCGGTTAACTTTTAGGTACCTAGTCATGTTACGGTCACTGTATTCAATACCAATTAAATTGTTTAGTAGAATCGAATGAAATGTGATGTCATAGTCGTATTGTGTCGAAGGTAATTAGATAAACCTTTGGATTAAAGGATTGGCATGCTAGGTGAATAGAATTGGGTTAAATTAACAATGATTTTCTAAATTAATCATTTTGAAGTTGTTTAAAATTAGAATTTTAGTTTGAATCAAAAGTGAGTATTTTTGATAGATACTACTAATATTATAAACGCGAAAGTTTGTAAGAATGTATGTTTGTTACTCTTTCACGCAAAAACTACTGAATGGATTTTGATGAAATTTGGTATGTAGATAGCTTATAGTCTGGATTAGCATCTAAACCACAACACTACCGCGGGGCGCAACTAATATTAAATAATTTAAATTTTGTTTTATGCAGGATCACAATTGACAGTATAAACGTAGAGTAAGCTGCTACGGCAGATTTTCTTTCATTATTTTCTCTAGATATATTAATATTAAAACAATGGCGACCAACGGTAATTCTGAGTTCATTGCAATTAATACAATCGAGTTAACTTCATAGACCAGTTATTAAAATAAGCTTGTATTAAATCTTTGAATCATCTTATAATTACCAATTATAGATATATCATAGCATCTAATACTGCAAAATTAATGAGGCTTGAAAGATTAGTCAATTGATTATTTCTCCTAGAAACTCAATTAAAAGTTTAACACATTAAAGTATCTACTTATAACAAAACCAATTAGTCCATAGATTGTAAATTATAATTAGAAAAGAGTTCTTGATTGATCTATAAAGAAGGAAAGAAAATTACTAAATTAATTTAAGCAATAATTACAAACACATCTGATTGACACGCTCATTTTGAGATTATTAATAACGAGTTATTATTAATGATTTTTAGAAGAATAACAATGATTTTAAAGTGTGAAACTAATCACATTAAAAAAATAATTGAAACCATAAAAAGATGGGTGGAAAGTGGTGAATGACGAGTTTGATTTGATTGACATGTTCCGTATGTTTTTTAAAGTGCTCTTTAAAAAGACATCTCATATATTTGACTATCTAATTTCTTCTTTATCTTGTGGTTAGAGCCTAACCAGAGTTTTATGGGCCTCTGACTTGGCTTTCTATCTGACTTAAAGCGAGTGCAAGAAAAAAGAAAAATAAGGACCAAATAAATTTTGGTATTTTTAACTGTTACCAAATCTTTTCAAAAGGCGCCTAAATCACGGACCCTACTAATATCTTACCCCATCCTATTTCTAAGACATTAAAAAGTTAAAATTTATTTTTATCAACCTAATTGTGCCGTTAATATTTTTATCGTAGGCTGTTAAATGGTTAACTCATAGAAATATTAAAGAGGAAGAATATTTCTATTTTTAAAACTACACCTGAACCGACGGAAACTTCAAAATTCTGTGCCAAATCGAGGGATCCAAAGAAAGGAGCTTTTTGATGCACAACCAAAATATGTGCCAAAATCGTTTTTTTTTAATGAAACAACGTGAACAAAAAAAAAATTAGGTCATCAAAACTACAATCTGCAACATTTACACAGAACCCTAAACAGTAATTACATTCAGCAATAAAGTCCCACAATTGTAGATTTTTATCGCGTCCATACAATTTAATATTAACCTACACAACTTAATTACAAACGTATTATGTTATAATTTCTTTAAAAAATCCGTCTTCGCTGATATCCGTTCAATAATTCAACATGGCCACGTCTATCAATATAATAATTCTGTCAAAGTTTAATTGAAATTCTGTACAAAGAGCACCGCAGTATTATTGATACATTATGAGTGCGCGAAAGAGCCATAGAAGCAATTTACAACTGAATTACAAATCTGGTCGAAGCCCCACTAAATACACACTCAGGTTAAATCAATTGTCGTACATCCATCTCTTTTTTACTCCAACAAACGTTATAAGTTAGACAAGGATGGAGGATGTAAAAGATGTTGTCGAGCAATGAAAAGCGAACGGTTAACGCCTACAAAACGAATGGGGAAGGGTAAAAAGCTTGTTTGTTCGAGGGCGTGTCCCCTCGGTCAGGCGAGGGGCGCAGTCACACGGCAGTCGCCGCCGCGACCAGTCCCCACGTCACACGGAACTGACATGTCAATCTGACAGCACTGGCTGTCCATCACGCGCCCTTTGCATAAAAAAAACTAGTGCGGTAGAATTAAGAAATCATGCTAATCGATCCCGATAAATATTAATGTGAGGATTGTGTCTCATTCAAATTAAACTGACATTATTTTATACTGTGGACTGTGCTGTATAATGAACTGACTTTAATAGACTTTTAATCGGTTTAAAAAGTGCGAAGATGGCTTTCGAAGATCGTTGCAGCCCGAACCAGGCCAACAGCCCTGGCCCTGTCACTGGAAGAGTGCCTGCCCCACATGCAGAGAACCCGATCAACTACTGCCCCCCAAGTCAGTATACCTGTACAACTATCGACTCAAGATATGAGCGAACGTCCCCAAACATGACCATTGTCAAAGTGCAGCCAAATTCTCCTCCACCAAGCCCTGAGAACCAAAACGAGATGGACGGTTTCCAGAACTACTATAGACCCGAAACGCCTGATGTTAAGCCCCAAATAAACCCTGAGAGTCAGAGATTTGAGAGTGATAAACTCCGAGCTCAAAGACAGCAGCCGACGGTCCCTATAGCCTTCTCAATAAACAATATTTTACACCCTGAATTTGGTTTGAACGCTCTAAGGAAAACAAACAAAATTGAAGGTCCAAAACCAGTTGGGCCAAACCACAGCATTTTGTACAAGCCCTATGATTTATCAAAACCCCAGAATGACTTCCAAAAATACAGCTTCGATTACTTAAAATCAAAAGAATCAGAATTCGGGTCGTTACCTCCTCTTGGGGGTTTGAGACAGACGGTTTCCCAAATCGGGGAGCAGGTGCCTAAAGAAAGGGAGATGCCGAAGGTGATAGAGAATCAGAAAAGGCCAGATTCTGCCAGTTCCGTGGTTTCTTCTACTTCAAGTGGGGCTTTGTCTACATGTGGCAGTACTGACACGAACAGCCAGTCGGGCAATGCATCTTTATGGCCAGCGTGGGTGTTTTGCACCAGATATAGTGACAGGCCTAGCTCTGGTAAGTGTCAAAAGTTTTTTTTTCTTTTTTTTTTAGTGGTTATTTTGTTTATTCTACGTGAGACAGGTGTTTTAGTTTTCTGTTGGTATTATTACGGCTTCTTGCATTATCTTTTGCAAGATATTTTTTGTTGCGTGGAAGCTCCGTGTAGGCTTAGGTTTTTTTTTTTGTAAATTTTGTCGACCCTCGTTCGTACATTGTTTTATTGGTTGCTCGAAAAATGAGTTGGTTTGAACAGCTATTTTCAGATTATTATGGCTTGATGATTCAGACCTAATCAGGCTGTTATTAAGCTAAATTAGCAAAAAAAAAAAAAAATTATAATGAAGTCGTTCTTTGTTTTTTTTCTGCTTCAGTGGTTCAAATCCACATGCAGTTGGTTTTTCTAGACAATTTAAAACCATTAATGGTTTACATTGACGACATTATCAAACCATCTGACTGTTAGAAGCCCTTTTTTATTATTTCCTATTCGACAAAAAAACTTAAAAACGAAACTTCGTGCTACATCGTCATTACACAACTTTGAAACGAGTAAAATATTCCATTTGGACAAAAACATACATAAATATTTTGACAATGAGACTCGAAGCATAGTGTATGTATTAGAATACATTAAAAAGAAATGATCCGTAACATATGCCGGTATATTTTGTCTGTTGACACATCACTACAGATGTAATGACTTTCGTATTTATTTATTCAAAACATTGTTTTCTTTTTTGTGTCTTTCTGAATTCATTTCAGGTTGAATGCGGTGTCCTTTATGGGAGTTCTAATGGATAGGACATCTTTATAGCATTTAAAATTTAAAATAGGAGTATGTTTGTTTTTCCGGTATTGAATTTAAAATGGCCTATGACTGTTTTGTTTATACTTTTGTTGTTATAGTTTTTATTAGATTTCCAGATTTCCATTTTGAATACGGCAGAATTAGATCGATAAATGTGATCTTTCTCTTTAGGTTGCATTTCCTGAAATGAATTCGAATAGTTATGCTTTGTTCTTTTTTTTCTCTCTCGTTCCGGCTTATTGCCCAAAGAAGGCGAAACACCGAGAGAGTGGAAAAGAATAGGGGAGGCCTTTGCCCAGCAGTGGGACAGAATAAGTTAAACATTTTTTTTTTTATTAATTGTATAAAATCTTTAGGTACTAATAATGATTAGTAATAGAGCTTTTGGTTTTAAAGCGTAAGTTTGAAAATAGGTAACATCACAGCCCCTACAATTTTACCACAAATCAGCATTGTTTGTTCCGTTTTAGTATAGTTATAAACTTGACTGTAAAAATTACTTTCATAATGGTACTTTAATATTTTTTTCCTATATCGGCACAACACAGCTTTTCGGTAGCTTATGTCAGTCCCACACATTTTTGACTTTTCGATTACCGTTATCGCTGACAGAATATCACTTTGTCTCTGCCCTCAGGTGTCTATAGTATACGTGGCGGTATATATCCTCTTCGGGCCGGGCCGTCGGCCTGTGTGCCAACATTACAAAAAAAAGAAACAAGAATTAGGGCAGCACTGCATAGGCTTATTGATACCCCGTCGGTTTACGATCATTTCATGGCTGGGGAATATACTCTACTTTGCACAAGTGTTTTTTTTTAGTTGGCATTTTTTGCTACCTTTTTTTTCGGCCCGATTTAACACGTTAGTTTTTTAATTGCAACTGTTTGATTTAAATTGGGTTTGATTAAACTTCTTCGTTCTTTTCAGTCGTGTATTTACTGAGGTGTAAATTAATGGTTTTATCAACAATTCCACTAATCCATTAATTTAATGCTTTTTAAATTATCTGCAGATCTTTTTCTTAATTAGGTAGGTATGTTGGGTCGGCTTCCGTTTTAGCTCAATATTTTTCATTATATTATCAATAGTAAAATGGTTTTTAGACTTACTGGTTTTTGGCTAAAACTTTATTACTATCATAGATGTTTATACTTACTGGAATCAATGATTTACTTAGCAAGGAGACTTTGAATCTCCACTAAGCTAATTTCAGAATGACGGCCAGTTTAGCAAAACGTCATAGATCGATCTCATCACTTGATTTTCAACGCCTGGACCTGTCACTATGACACTGTCAAAGTGACGTTAGACTAAATGTCATGTTTTTAAAACCAGCTTTCACTGAGTGAAAGTATTTTGACAAATCAACGAGCGAGGTGTTAGGGTCAAAATGTTGTGAGGTTATGTTTTTAGTAATTGACAGAAATATGTGTTGTTATGAATTATTTATTAATAAACGACTAGGAGTTTCTAGAGTTTGGTTGCATTTGCTAAAAGTTTATGGGGTTCCTTATACAAATAATGTAACAATAACATTACGATTCTGCTACGGCTCTTCTGGCCATAGACAAAAGCTTAGCTTTAAAATAAGAATAAAATGATGTTGTGTTGTGTATATTTTATTTAAGTTTTGCAAACCTGGCTAGGTATTTACAAAATGGTTCTTAATGTTATTTGATTTAGTTTCAGCTATTCAATTATTGCAATCACCAATAAGATTTCTAAGCGCCGTGATTATAAAAATACGATGGTTTTTCATATACATATTTATTAAAAGAATTAGTAGGACTTCTTATTACCATACACTAAGTATCTCATGGTGTTTAGGCAAATTATGTTGAATAGAAATAAATATCTAGATTAAAAACTTTATTTTTTCTAGGCTGTGTAGTAAATAATTAATTATTTTGGTAGCAATAAAACCTCTTTCGAAAGATATCGATAAGTTTTAAACTGACATAGGCACTTATACTGTAATTAACTCTGGATATTTACCATGCTTATTATTGAAATGAAACTTCTTATGCGACTTTCAACAAGGTTGCATTAAACGTTTAAGAGCGTTTATACCCTACGGCATTTCATACAAACTTTCAAGTCGTTATTTTCCGAAATGACTGAACAGATTTTAATGAAACTTCCTACGCATAAGCAGTATACATAGGTCTAAAAAGTTAACATTTTCGAAATGACTTTTAAAAATGAAGATAGTTGGAAATTTCTGTTCCTATACATTATTAAATATCGGTCTTATTAGACCGATTTTTAATTAAAAAAGTTACTAAAACAAAAAAAAAACGAATATGTTGAAAATGTTGTGTTGTTGTGTGAAATGTTCGAAAATGTTTTAGTAACTTTTTAGACCAATGTATACTGCTTATGCGTAGGAAGTTTCATTAAAATATGTGTGAATGTATTGGTAACTTATACATAATTGCAAAGGCTGATATTATAATAAAATAATAATAGGCACACACAACTCTAGTTAGGTTAGCAATTATTTCATTTATTTTTAAAACCATTCAAATAAAAGAAAAATAACTGTTATCACAAAGCGTGTCAGGTTATTTTAGATTGCACATAACATCACGACTGTAATCCCCGAAGGATTAGGCAGAGGAGTATTTAATAGTACTCCACATTTCGGCAGTTATGTTTATGTCATATCTAATAGGAGGCGAGCCTATATCCATCAGCCGGGAACTATAAAATCCAGATCGAATCCCAATATTACTTTGTCCGGCCGGGGATTCGAACTCAGGACCTCATGCTCAGCTGTCGGCGACCACAGCAATAACGAGGCAGTCTAGGGAGTAGTTTAGATAGAGTGATACATATCCAACTTTTTTATATCCCCCTATCGAATGTCACCTTACGGCACTCCACCGAAGAGAAGGGATTTCCTATTAAAATGTAAATTGCATTAAGTTTATCGATTCCAATGAGAAATCATATTACCGAGCCTTATTCGATTCACGCAAGAATAATATTGGTCAAATACTAACTCATTTAATTATGGCGATAATAACTTATTAGATTTTATAGTTTGATATTGGGTAGGTACTACTTATTAGTCGTAATTACTAGTCAATGACAAAATGTACAGCAACAGAAATAATTGTTCTGAAATACAAAGTCAAATATATAAAAAAACACAATTGAAAACTCACTTTTAAACCCTGTGTAAAATTATAAAGCATGACGATATTTGCATAAATTCAAAGCAAAACCTTACTAATTCAAACTTGGAAGGGAACACAATAAATCGTTGACATTCCATGTCAACAAGATGGCGGCCTTGACAGCTGTCACATTGACATGACACGGGAAAATGACGGAAACAATTCGAATGGGAATTTTCTCTGGAAAACAATGGATGTAATTTAAAAGTGTTATTGTTTTAAAACTGTTTGTTTTTGTGAATGAAATAACGTTGTGTTTGATCTTGTAAACGAACCTTTGACTCTTGGTTATGGTTGGTAACTTTTTGAATATTCTTTTCAACACTTCTGTTAAATATTTTTGCATTTTATTATACAGCTGGCTGTCGTATCTACATTTTGTTATTTTTATGATTTAAGAAGATTACGGGACGAACTCGACTCTTTTCTTAAATACTGGCCACAAAGAACAATTGGTTATAGATAAGTGGAAGAAAGGAAAGAAGGTGGGTGCCGATGACCATGCCGTGATACACAAATCGATGCTAATATAATAAACGTTTCCTCACACAATCTTAGTTTCTACATTATGAAAACAGGGTAATAGGTAGTCAAAATATAGTCCTATAGGAATCTTACTATAGCTAGCAGCTAGGGTACCGTAGCAAAAGGGTTCCGCTGGAATTAAAAGTGGCTCAGAGTGCGCCCGTCGGATTTGTAGATAGTTTACCTTACCAGTTGATGTTACCAGAATAAAATGATTATTGTAAGGATAGATGGACTGTGTGAGCGGTGGTAGATTTAAAAATGGTGTAAATTTGTATGTCCAAAATGATTTATCTGACAGAAATAATATTGTACTAACAATTTGCTAATACACGAGTTCCTGTCGGAGTGAATTGATGTCTGTCTGAATCAATTTAATAAGGTTTCCGGCAAATGATTTATTGACTTTCGCAAGTTTCTCTTGAAGACAGATTTTACCTTATTGGATTTCAAAATGAATCTTTTTTAAAATAAAATAGGCTCTTGTTTAGAAATATCACAGAAAAGGAATGTTGAAAAAAGAAAACGTAGTACAATGAGAGCATTACCCTGTACTAGTCGCCATTTTGTCATCCAAAGACAATCTCGAAAAAAAAAAACGTTTTTATGGCTACGAAAAATTCTTGTAGAATTTCATAATCACTTGGTTAAGCTTACCGAGAAAACCGGTTCGATCTTTCATCGCAACCGCTGTTAAAAGAGCTCATTATTTAAAAAAATGCCTTGACAACATAATTATAGCACACCAATTATTAAAATACATGTCTTTTAACCATTATTCAACCCTATTTAATAAAATATAGAGTTTAATTTTGCAATATCAACGGGAAACCCTTAAACATATTGACACTACGTTTATTTTTCCATAAGCATAGACAATTTAACTTTTTAAAATAGCAAAATGTTTAAAAAAATGCATCTTTTTGCCTTTGGAATAAGACAGTAAATCGATTGATTTTTTTCAGTGAGCAGCTTGAGTATGTTTGTAGAATTAACAGGTGAAGTAATGAAACAATTTAGCTCAATTATATCGTGCAATTATTCTTTTTTCGAGCGTCCGCCATTTTGCTTCACTCGCGTTATGTTGGCAACGCCCAGTAGCATTTAAGGTGAGATTCCGTCGCAGGATATAATTATTTTAAAAATAAAATATCGCATCGATAAATTGTTTTTTTTGCTTAAGGTGTGAAATGTGTGGTCATATTTATTTATTATGCATTGAACTTTTGAAGCCATTTAATATTTTCGGTTCAGATAAGACTATTTAAGTGTTTTTTTATTGGGTCCTTAATTAAAAAACTTCGCACACCCTTTTTTAACGAGGTTAATCAGTTTTCAAGATTTAATAATGTAGGTATATCTTTATGAGAAGTAATAAGCAGGTATGCATGATTAAATAACGGCAAACAAGGCAGAGATTAAAAAAAAATTGCACCTTTTCATGTGATGTGATTTTGACGATTTTCGAAAAATAAAACAAAAGTCATACCAAAAAGCAACTGTCTTTATAATCCATTGCAATCACTATTACTCATTCTACCAACATATCGGTAAGTAAAAACTCAATAAAAACTACGATAAACGTATATACTCATACAAAGAGCTCTTCTTTTTTATAGTCTTCCCTGTCCATACTAATATAATAAAGAGTTTTGTTTGTATGTAGTAGAGGTAATCTTCGGAAATACTGATCAGATTCCAAAAAATCTTTAACGAATGGGAAGCTACATTCTTCGAGTGTCACAGGTTATATTTTAAACGTTCCCGTGGGATAATTTGCGATTGTAACGCAAGCGAAGTCGCGTACAAAAGCTAGCAAACTAAAACAAGTTTATTTGCACACACACACACATACAAACAAACAGTAGCAATTAATCAATTAACACGGTACTTTTTAGCTGTAACTACGTTTCTGAGAATTTAATGAAACAAACGAGTATATCGTCAGACTTGTCTGTGTTTATGATTGCAATAGAATGAGGTGTAATCGACCGTGAATTTTGCTCTATGGTTCTGCGCAAAGTGTGTGCACGTACACGCAAGAAATTTTTGACGTAAGACTAGGAAATATGGTCGAAAGACTATCCATCCTTAGCCTTCTATTCTGGGTAAAAAAAGTATTAAAAATTATATCGGGTCGGTTAGACCAAGTATTTATTCTTTGGTTAGTTATTTTTTTTTTCTGTTTTCTAAAACGGTGCGTGTTTTGTGTGGTTTGACTAATGTTTTTAATGTCGAAAAATTGTTTTGCAGCTGTTACTTTTGAAGTGAAAACTTCTTTAGCCGCGTTGAGCGATTTTTGGTATGGAAAAATCTTTTGGTTCGCGTCACCGACATGCTAGTGACGTATTGCGCCATACTAGCAACGCTAAATATAGCTGCCTGTGTACTTTGTGAGATTTAAAACTATATAAAAAAAATTGTGCGTGAAGTCCCTCCGCGCGGAAGAAGTGATACTTCGTAATGTGGAAATGAGTGCTTTCATACCCCCTCCATGGTAGCGTTAAACGTTTAACGCAACCTTGTTGGAAGTCGCATAAGAAGTTTCACTTCAATAACATTGTAATTCCATTTTTTTGAGTTTTCACTTCTGTCGGCAGTTCTTAAGACTGCCTCTGCTTCATTTTATAAAAAAACAACCAAGATCTTTTAACTTAGTAGGAGTATATCTATTCCCAATGACATCATGGTTCCTAAAATGTTAGTCTTATCATTCTGATATTATAAAAAGAGTTTACTTATTTGTTAAACATTGTACAAAGGTTCCAATAATATATATTTATTATAATGTGTGTATTGTAAGTGGTTCATGTATTTTGTATTTATTTTCTTTTATCGCTTTCCGAAGCAAAATTATTTGTTGAGTTGTTTTCAGTGAGCAGTAGGTAAAAATATTTAAAACCACTTTTCTGCCACATAATATAAAGCTAAAAAACTATAACATGCTAGTAAAAAGAAAAAAAACGACAACATGAACTAAAGGTTTTAGCTCAATAATTTATCAGATGGACCCCTAAAAATCGTTAAGCGCGAAAACCGAGTTAATTACCCGTTGAACCATAACTGCTGCTTATGCCCCAAAATGGAAATAGACACATTTCTCCATGGTTTTATTAACTTGACTGTGTAAACTTTACTTTACCTTTAGCTTCTTATATACTGGCTGACATACGGATGAAATAATGCTACTTTTTCTTGTTATGAAAGTATGATTTTAAATTTTATTCTGTTCTGCGTGGTGTCGGACGTAAAGAATAGCACCATCCCATATCTTCCCGTGGATGTCGTAAGAGGCGACTAAGGACTTACCAGAGAATGGGCAGCAGCGTTCTCTGTGCTTTTGTAACAACCGTACTGCGGTCGCCAACCCGCCTGCCAAGCGTGGCGATTATGGCGAAACCCCCCCTTCTTGGGGCAGGCCTATGTCCAGCAGTGGACGTATTTCGGGCTGAAATGATGATGATGAAATTTTATTTCAAGTGACGTTAAGCAGTTCTTGGCATGGTCAGGCAAAGGATGGGTGGATCGTGTCACGTTTTGTTCTATGAAAGTTTGATTTTAGAGTTAATTTCAAAACGTTCAGCATGTCTTGTCGCAGTCAGACAAAGAATGAGTAATCTTTAAAAAAAAAGCCGGAAATAACCTTAGCTTATGGACAAGTAGTTAGTGTAATTATTATTGGCTACCTTCTCTACCAACCTCTCTTTACTAAAGAGTCGTAATGATAGCAAGGTGTTGCCCACCTGATCGTCCACGATGTCCCAATAAAAAGTGAAATCAGACGCGCTTCGATAAAGATACAATTTTTTGTTCAGTATGACAAAAACGTCTGTACATTGATCAGCAAAAGTGATTTGTTCATTCATTGATCCGTAAGTGTAAGGCACCTACTTTTAAATCGGCCATTCGGAATCGGAATTGTCACAGAAGATAAAAGTAAGGTAAACTTGGGCTGTCATTTACAGGATATTTTCCGATATTATTGTTTATTGTGAGCTCCCGACATTTTGACGCTGTTGCAAGCGCCATCATTGTCATCAGCCTATAATGTTCCCACTGCTGGGACACAGGCCTCCTCTCTATGAGTGGGAGTGGGCTGCAAGCCACCACGCGGGCCTCGTACGGGTTGGTAGATGTCACAAGCCTTCGATTTTTATTAGTTCTAGGACATGCCGGGTTCCTCGCGATGTTTTCCTTCACCGTTTTTGAGACAATATTGTGGTATCCTAGATCATTCGTTCGTCAAAAAGTTACACAAACTTTAAAAGATCAATCATAACGGTTCCTCACGATGTTTTGTTTTGAGGGTAACGGTGATGAAATAAGTTCCACAAAGTAATGCGCCAGCTGGGTTCGAACCCACGGCTTACTGCTCGTAAGTCGGGGCTGCCACCACCTTTGGTTCGTAGAGGCACGGGACAAGAGCTCATGGAAGGAATTGGGGGAAGTCTTTGTTCAGCAGTGAGGCAGTACAAACAAAAAGTTTTTTTTTGTTTTGATCATGAAGACTTTAGCTCATACCTGTACATCATTTATAAGTACCACCCATCTCCACTAATTAGTGCTGAGCTTCCCGCTACTGTGACAATTGGGATTACAGGGAAAACCAGGGATGTGCGGTTAGTTGTCGATAATTATATCGATAGATTTTCACATAGCCCAGAACGTCCCTTGCAAATTATTATTACAGTGTAATTTTTAATGTATGTTATTAATATTTAGTAGTAAAGGATTTTAAAGGCTAGTTAAGAAGAGCAAAAAAGTAATTTATTTTCCCAAAATTATTACTGGAAATGTTTGTTAATTAAATTTTAATAATAGGTCTTTACCTATGAAATTGCCGTATTGCAGTACAGACTTTTTCAAACAAAAAAAAGTTTTGATTGGCTATGAGTTCTAAATTCAAATTAATTTTGTTTTAAAAATATGACATTCTATTTACAAAATCAGTCTTTTGTTTATTGATTAGCGTTGTATTTTCATTACATTTCAACATTTTTCCTCATAATGGATACTTTGAAATTTCGTGTAATTATGGAATATGAGTTCCGTCGTGGCACCAACGCGGCACAAACGACCCGTAACATCAACGACGTTTACGGAGAGAACTGTACAAACGAACGCACAACCCGTTATTGGTTTGCTCGGTTCCGTTCTGGGAATTTTGACTTGAAAAATGAACCTCGTGGTCGTCCGGAAACTTTGGTCAACAATGATGAATTAAAGGTGATTGTTGAAGCTGATGAAACTCAATCTACAGCTGAGCTGGCAGCAGCTTTTGATGTTAGCATTAAAACAATATTGGTCCATTTGCGACAGATTGGCAAGATAAAAAAGCTTGATAGATGGGTGCCCCACGAACTTAACGATCGCCAGCGCAACGTACGCGTCGAGACTTGCCTTGCGCTGCTTAACTGGCACAGAAATGAAGGAATTTTGAACCGAATTGTTACGTGCGACGAAAAATGGATTCTTTTTGACAATCGAAAGCGCTCAGCAAGTTGGTTAGATCCTGGTTCGGTACCAAAGCAATGTGCAAAACGAAAAATGACCCCTAGAAAGGTGATGGTCACAGTTTGGTGGTCTAGTGCTGGTGTGATTCATCATAGCTTTTTACAAAACGGCGAGAGCATTACTGCAGATGTGTAGATTGAAGAACTGACCACAATGATGGCGAAACTCGCACGTCTGCAACCAGCTTTGGTCAATCGGTCGTCTCTACTGCTACTTCACGACAACGCGCGGCCCCATACTGCACAACAGACCGTCTCTAAGCTGCATGAGTTGGGTTTGGAAGCTCTCCCTCATCCGCCATACTCACCAGATCTTGCGCCATCCGACTATTACTTTTTCCAAAATTTGGACAACTTTTTAGCGGGAAAAAAATTCAATTCCCGAGAGGCAGTACAAAACGCCTTTGAAGAGTTTATTGTCTCCCGTCCAGCTGATTTTTTCAAGAAGGGCATCCATAAACTGCCACAGCGTTGGCAAAGATGCATTGATTGCAGGGGTGATTACTTTGAATAAAAGAAATAAATAAGTTCGAAAAAAAAAATACTTTAACTTTTTTCAAAAAAAACGGCAATTTCATAGGTAAAGACCTAATATAATGTTTGTTTTAAACATTTTATACGTTTTCAGCTTTAGTAATAATTTTTGTTTTTAAACACTAATTTCATCAAAGAAATACACAGAACTAATGACAGCTAACTTAGTCGGGGTTAATAAAGATTGTATTAAAGAACATTACTCCATAAATTCTTGTGCAGATTAAACAATTTTCCAACACTTCAGGAAGTAAACAGCCTATAATATCATCAACTACGTTGTTATTTACCAACTATGTCCAATTAAGGTTCTATTGAAAAGCAAATTGCTTAATAATATAATTGTCTCTAAGATTGACTTAGTCTAACGCTTGGCCACAACCTCCAAGGACAAGCGACTTACACATTAAGATAAAAATACGCTGCGAAAAACAAGTGAAAGAAGTTTGCTAAGAAAATGGTACAGGGCACCGAGACTTGACTTGCATTACAACGGTACTCATGTGTAGAATATAAGTGATAGACACGTGAGTCGCAGTTGCTTGGCACGTCGTCAATCGTATTATCTAAGGTCGTGTTTGGGTCTGAAAGAAAAGTTATAGACAAAATTGTTGCCCGTTTCATATTACAGTAGTTATTATTAGTTAAACTGTTTGTTTTTAACTATGTTTAAATGAAAAACTTAATTGCGTACTAGAAGGTTTGTTTGTTTTCTTGAGTAAGTTATTGTTGGGGTCGTTTCGAAGTAATTTTCCTAGTTTTATCTTTCCATTGTGTTAGTCTGGGTTGTTGTGTGAGTCAGTATATTGCAAGGTAGTTTAGAATTAAAAAGTGGTCGTAATGAGTGAACTGTTACATAGTAAAATGATTTGATGATGACTAGAGTTAAAAACTTTTTTTTTGCTTAAATCGAAGCATATTTAATAGCTAATCGCATATTTAATAGTTTTTATATTTGAAATATGTTTTTTTTTCACTCTTACATATGAAATTAGTTTTTCTTCCAACCTGCTCTGTGAAAATAACAAAACTCCCGCTGGTTTCTGGAAAGTCTAAATATTCAAACAATTAACATAATCGATCACATGCATCTGTTTATTTTTTCACATTTTCACTTACGTTCTCAAATGATCTATTCAAAAATATCGATAAGAACTTATCGATAACGATCGATGTCCCTTCCCTAGGCAACAATACGTCTTTATTTTTAATGGCAACCGTTTACGGTATTGTATAGGGCAATAACAGATGCCATCCTTAAGAATGAGTATTGAATTTTTTAGACTAGTCTACATGTTACGGGTTCGGTCGGATTTTTCTGTTTTATGGGTTTATTATTGAGCACTAATTTGGGTAGGTGAGTCGATAAATTAGGACTACATAATAAATTGTTAATATATGGCAGGGTAGGCGACTGAGTGAGTGAGTGAATTATTCTGGTTTGTAGTTCATTCTTTAGTTCTCAGGGGTTAGGGGATTGAGTGATTAAGACATAATGCCACGTAATTTACGAGTTTTTTTTCATTTGAAAATTTATTGCAGCTTATCCACGATATTACTATGTAACTTTTTTTATTGAATGAGTATTTATTCAATCATATACAGTTATGATTTAATTCTAAGAAAGATTTAATTTATGTTACAAGTACGCAAAAAAAAATTCAAAATACAAAAGTAAGTAGGTAAAAAAAATCAAGATAAACTTATCTATCATTTTCTCAGACGAAAAAGCCTGATAGGTTTTTTTTTCCAAAAACATCGACAATATCGACAAAAAGCCATCGATTCGTTCCATCCCTAGCTACTTAGAACAGGCCACCGTGCACAAGAGTTTTTGTTAATCCCAAGAATGTCCTAATAACTTGATTTGGTCCGTTTATCGCGGATTGTTCTCGATAGTGGGTAGGCAGAATTCTAAGTCGTTTGATTTAAAAATGTTTCATACTTCCTTTAGTGCGATTGTGTGTAGGTATTTTTATTGATGGTTGATACTGTGACTGCTCCGTGGTGGGTCTTCTTGACGTTTGGAGTTCGATTCCTGGGTAAAGTACTTATACTTTTTTTTAGAAATTATGTAGTATTTTTTCTTACTTAGGTAAATTATTGTAGTTGTTACAGCTAGTCAGAGGTATTTAAATCTGAAAACCAGTTATATCAAGGAGTATCGTTTTACTGAGTAACTGAGTCGGAGAGCAGTGGTGGCCCATTGACAGCAGCGGTGGCCCAGTGGTGGTAGCCCCGACTTACGAGCAGTAAGCCGTGGGTTCGAACCCATAAACGCACATTACTTTGCGTAATTTATTTCATCACCGCTGCCCTCAAAAACAGTGAAAGAAAACATTGTGAAGATGTTCTAGAACTAAAAATTTTAAGACATGTGGCATCTTCTACCAACCCGCACTGGGCCCTCGTGGTGGATTACAGCCCCCACTCACAGTGTGTCCCAGCAGTGGGATTGATGATGATGAGTAACTGAGTTTTGAAGGTCAGATAGGCAGTCGCTCCATGTAAACTACTGGTTTCAGCTGACCCCAATATAGTTGGGAAACAGAGCCTGGTGTAGAAAAATAAACCCTTTTATCTCTACCTTTTAAGTTGCGCCTTGGCAATTTTATGTTTATCTAAATTTTCTTTGAACAACAAAAATCTTTACCCCCACTAGAGGGTGTGAAAAACAAAACGTTTCCTTGTAATAAGAATCCACCCTTAAGAGCCCTCTAAAAATCAAAGTAGAAGAAAATCTATTCTAAAGTGAAAAAAATACCTCACATCTCACAATAAAATATCAACTTTCTTCCCTAAAGCATAGGATTCAATATCGCTTAATAGACTCGCGGAGGGAATGGTAAAAATTGTGCAAGCGATTATAGGCTTTATTGTTTTGAGGTTAAAGTCCATGTGTTTGAAATTGGGTTGAGTGCGCGTGCACTGAATATGTAATAAGGACATGGATGTGTGAAACGATGTTGGGTTGATAATGGAAGTGCCAAAGTATGGAAGAATTTAATCCATATTATTCCATACTAATATTCTAAAGAATAAGGGATTTGCCAGAGAATAGGCAGCAGCGTTCTTTGTGCTTTTGTAACAACCGTACTGCGATCGCCAACCCGCCTGCCAAGCGTGGCGATTATAGCAAAACCCCCCAAAATGTCAATCTAGCGACACTTGGGGGAGGACTATGTCCAACAGTGGACGTCTTTTAGGGTGAAATGATGATGATAATGATATTATAAAGCTGAAGAGTTTGTTTGTTTGCTTGGACGCGCTAATCTCAGGAACTCCTTCGTCCGATTTGAAAAAATATTTCAGTGTTAGATAGCCCATTTATCAAGAAAGGCTATAGGCTATATATCATTCATCATCATCATCATTTCAGCCCAAAAGACGTCCACTGCTGGACATAGGCCTCCCCAAGTGTCGCCACATTGACATTTTGGGGGGTTTTGCCATAATCGTCACGCTTGGCACGCGGGTTGGCGATCGCAGTAAAAAGCACAGAGAACGCTGCTGCCCATTCTCTGGTTAATCCCTTAGTTATTAGTATCGTTTCAACGATTTAGTAAGATTTGTGATATTAATTTTGAATAGGTAGGCCGATCTACGCCGCATCCATTTATCACGCATCTGTGACAAAAAAAAAACAATCTCAGTATTGAGCGGACTGATGTTAAACGAAACGTTACTCCTTACTTACAATCTTAAAACATTTTACCATAGTCCATGCTTGGTAAATAGCGGATTGGTAAGCATAGCCATGTTGTTATTAGCTGACGAGCAGCATCGTCCTCTTGTCTTTTCATTGAATTCTATACCTTCCTAAAACCATTTAGAATAACCGCGAAAGGAGGATTTTTATCTCTATTTTATAAAATTCTCGTGTCGCGGTGTTTGTTACCAAATTACTCCGAAACGGCTGAACCGATTTGTACGAAATTTTGTGTGTATATCTATTATTCATACCCCTAAAACCTATCAAAATTTCCAAGCAAACGAAGTCGCGGGTAGCAGCTAGTAATATTATAGTAAACAGGCTTGTTCTCAGTAAGCTCGTTCTATCGTCGTCTTTGTCTCTGTCATCTCTGACCTAGAATAGAGTCAAGAGCAAAAACACCTCAAATAAAAAAAAAATTTGAGAGTTTATTAAAAATTAAATTTTATTCCTTGCATGCTTGCATTAGTCAGAATTTTCCATAAGAAAAACTCAAAAACGATTCAGTAAACATAGAAACTTAACTGATGACTCAACTCGTAGCATTATCGCTTGTAATCCTACCATGACGTCTTAAAACATTATTGTTTTACTCCTTTTCCAGTGTGGGAAAGAGATCGCGCTAGACACCCTGTATAGCTCCGTCTCTTTCCCACACTGGAATAAGACGTCATGGTAGGCCAGCAGGTGAGCTATCATGACTTCTTAAAGCAGTTTTAATCTTATTCCAAATTGAACGAGATGTCGCTGTCCTCTATAGCTCCGCCTCTTTCCTACACTGTAATGACATTAAAACCGTAATACTGCTTTATGACGTCATGGTAGGCCCTCTGATCAAACAACACATAATTATGTTAAAACTTTACTAAAAATGTATGCATTTTAAAGTATAATGCATTGAAAAACCGCAAACCACACTTGCCACAAGTATGAGTAGTATTAAATATTCGTAAAAAAACCACCTCTTGTTACCGATTTTTAACGATGATCGATTCAGTTTATTTATCCAATCATCGTATTAATACGGTTTTTACTTCACGACTTGCTTGTTATAAAAGTGGTGGGTAGAATTGACATTTTGGTATCTTATTTTTGTCCCAAACTTATGTGGTGAATAAATCTACGCGTTCGTAGCAACCTTATCATAAAAATATGCTACGGCGTAGCGCTGTATGCTACGCCGTAGCATATTTTTATAATTTATGAATAATGGTTTTGAAAAATCTAAATTGAATAGTACCAAGGTTTATATTACCCAGGTAACATAACAACACGCTTGTATTTTCTAAAGGGTAAGGCAGAGTTGTACGAGTACATCAGGGAATTAGTGTTTCCCATGTAATT
The DNA here is from genome assembly GCA_949152445.1 of Cerastis rubricosa. Classification (NCBI taxonomy): domain Eukaryota; kingdom Metazoa; phylum Arthropoda; class Insecta; order Lepidoptera; family Noctuidae; genus Cerastis; species Cerastis rubricosa. The sequence continues at coordinate 2,926,602 of OX424550.1, read as the reverse complement.
TGAAATGAGACTAGGATTCGTTTTGGATAACTTAATGACACTTTAGCCGGCCTGCAAATCGAACCCAATACCTTATGTTCAACAGAAGCTCTTTGTGACCATCGACACATTGATTTCAAGTAAGATATATGTTTTATTACAGGCTTCACTGCTAGCAATAATAATCTATAAGCTAAGCAAAGGGGCTATACTATTTTAGGCCACAAGACAATATAGATTCGAAATTCCAATTAAAACTTCAGAATTAATTATCTAAGCAAACTATTGGACTTGAGTTCAAGTTAATTAAGTTATTATCTTCTAAACTAACAGTTTAATGTTGAACCGAAGTTGTTTTGAACCGGTTTCTGATTGGTCCGTCGATTCTTGAAGTGAGAGGTCGTTTGTATATTCGTCACCATTTTTATCGGGAACTGCTGTATGTGTTTAAGTAAATATAAGGTTTCAAGCATATATGTTTGTGGAAGACGTTGAAGATAGTGAAGTTTGGCCTAGCCCCTTTGCACATGCGGCTTCCCTGGTAGCTCAAAAACGGCACAAATGTGTGGACTCCGTAGCTATTAATGAAAATTTTCTAAAAAAAAAAAACTAAACTGTCCGATCAATCGAACTAAAATGAAAATACGTGAAAAAGTTGCTGTTGGAATACATAACAACCTTCTTTTTTAGAAGTTCACGGTTCGAAAGGGCCGACGCCAGCCAGGGCTGCGGTTCTGTTCGAGATTTCGCGGCCCTGGAACACAAAGGGCTAAGAAGGAACATGGATGGGTTTTAGTCAGTACAACTCTGACGTTCCCTTCCGCTCCGCTTAGAGCAGGAGGGGTCATTTGATGATCTACACAATCCGTAAAAAAAAAGTGTGTTAAAATTTTTTTTGAATTAGTCCAAACAAAAATATTATGAACTAGATGAATTTATATCCTTAACCATGTATAACCTCATTTGTCCCGTTAATGTCCAGATGGGGTTGCCAGGAATTTAAATGGCCCCAACTTAGGGTAGGGGCATTCAAATTATGTCTTTTACTGCTTTATGTCCCTTAATTTGTTTTGTTTGGTACTTAGTACTTGATGAATTGAAGTTTTAATGTGTATGGGACGAAATCGAGTTGAAGGGTTGAAATTATGACGATGGAGTTCTTAAAGGAACCGCAGTTATATTGGTTTGTTACCAGTAAGAAAGATGGCGAAGATGAAGATGGTTTTATTGAAGATCATGAATTTTGTTTGAAGGTGGGAACTGACTTATGCACGTAGTTGTTCCAATGTCAAAAATCTAAATATTTTTATTTCACATGGGCCTACATGGGCACTTATAAAACGTCGACAAAAAGGTGCTCGGTTCGGGTTGGTCGTTTCCTATGGAGAAGAACCGGTATGAAACTCCATGGTTTAAAATCATTTAGTTTTAAATATTTTTAAATGGGATATAAGTTTTTAAAGTGACAGTCTCTAGCTCGATCATCACAGGAACACACACATAGTGCTAAAATATCAGGAACTATAAACAAAATAATAGTAATCATGGTAAATATCCGGCCCGATATAAAAAAAAAACGGAAAATCTTTCATAAAAAGTCTTGTCTATTCCCACAATTATTGAAACTAGTTTACCCTATTTATCCTCATACCCTATGTCTATTGCTACAAAATACTATATATTGTGTTATTTTCAAAGATTTTCATGATTCTTGTATATAAATACGCCATTGTCTCAAAATTAACAAAATGATCTCACAATCCCTTTTCAAATGTTGGATTTCATTGCAGTTATCTTAAATAGAAGCAGCAAACGCCATTAATGTCTCAAACCAGGTAAATAGACCTTACCATTTGCTAAACATCCAATTCCCCATGCAAAACGGTAGATAAGAAGGTCTAAAAGCCAAATTAAAGAACTAAAAACATTACACAAACCATATTTCTCACACGGCCACGTAAATTTTATAAAAGAAAAAAATTAAAACAGAAAAATGGCGTCCGTTCTTTTTTCAAAAGTGACCAGTAATTTTCTCGCGCCATTCCGTAACAGAAAATGTCCGAAACATTTTCAAACTCTTGTTTAATTAAAAACGCGAATAAAAATTTAGCTTGCCTCCTTTATTGCCCTGATGTATGGCTTTTTAAACTGCTCCACAAAAATAAACGGTATTTTCTACGTTATAAAACGCATTTTTCGGTGCTGGTGCTATGATATTCTTTTTCAGAAGTCCAGTGTTTTACGATTTCCTGTTCTATTTTGAGGGTTATAAAATAGAATTTTGATTGCGGCGTTATTGTTTCGATTTGAAAGTGATTTTCCGTTTGATTCCCGGTGTTTCGTTTGTACGCTTCACGCTCTATTTTCTTGTGGTGTGAGCGGAATATTAAGTATTGTGAAACTAAGGGCTTTATTTGCAGAACGTGTTTGATCTTTCTTGCAGATTTAAACTATTAAATGGTCCACTAGGACCATTTAAAAGTTTAAAAGCTTAAAAATCGTGAAAAAACTTAAATAAATGAATATATTATTTACTCGAAGAATAATTCACGATTTTTAAGTTTTTGCCAAGTATAGTTATAGTGCGATTGGCAAACAAAAACTTTTTGCTGTACTCAAACAACGCTTAAAATTTAAAAAAAAAAAACATTATGTGTATCCGCCATTACGTTCGTCTTTTAAAAAGTAATAAAATCATGATTAAATTATTATTAATTTATTATTTCTTTGATCAAGCTTGGTGTGTTGCCAACTCAAATAAATGTAACGGTTTTTTATTTATTTATTTTAGTTCAAAAGCAAGCAGTAGATATGTTTGCATAAATTATTTCATTCATTCATATTTGTTTTATGTGCGGAAAATCATAATCATAACACAAAAATATTGTGATTTTGTAATTTTTACTGAAATATTTGTAAATTCATGAATTAAAAAAATTGTAACTGACGTTAAATGACAATTGGTAAACTTTAAATTTTGTGAAATGCTATGTTTAATATTTCATGTCTTTAAGTATCATCAATTACAGTCTCCTACCCTTATCGCAATTTATTTGGGGTCGGCGCAGCATGTCTTCTTCATCCATACTTCTCTTTTACTCGTCAGTAGACACCATCATTCTTCATGCAGTCTATACATCGTTTCTTTGGTCCCTTGTTTAAAAGGAGAACAGAATCAAAAGCTATTAATTCCTTTAAACCATTTTTTTAATCTATAAACCCACCTCTCCCCACCACAAATATAACCCCCACATCGCCCATCAACACCCCATTACAATTTAAAACGAATAATAAAATCGGCCACAATCACACAAAGATCTAGCCAAACGGCCAAAGGGCCATAAATTCACTACATTTTAACACTATCGCCAACAGTAGCGTATAGCCGTAAACACTTCTCTGCCTTCCTGTACTTGCTTTATTTTTTTCGCAAAGGAATTTAGTGTACAGTCAGTACACAATTGTTTTACCTCTTGACAGCTGTAGTGCAATACCAACCCTAAAGAAACATGAATAAAGATTGCTATCCTCTTTGATTCACTGGCACGATATTATATTTTACTGCTTTACCTGCCGACTTAAAACTTCGCCACTTCGGCTTCGTCGGTGGCAGCGCAGAGATCGCTTTGCCTGCATATTTTGGAGCTCAGCGGACAGGATATGTGGTGGAGCTTAACGTTGTGACACAGCTCCACAGTTTCACATCCTGCCATTTGATTGATCCGTCTAGGTAGCCCCACTTTGCGAGGATTACTATAATTTTGACTACCACCCCACACTGGGCTCTTGTGGTGGATTATGGCCCATTTCCTCTCATTGAGAGGAGGTCTGTGTTCCAGCAGTGGGAATATTATAGACTTATGCTATGACAGAATTATGAATGATAGCGACATTAGCATTGTGACTTTGACAGCGATGTCAAGTCGGAGGTAAAATATCTGTGAAAGAACTTTAGCCTAGTGTGGGAATATCGTTTGGCGTAAGCAAGACGGATTTAAAAATGTTCGTGCGATTGTTTCTGGGAATGTATTGTCTATGGCAGGAAGAATATAAATTCTTTTGCGTGGCTGTTGTTGGGGTATCAATGTGTGCTATCTTCGACTGGTGTTTTAATAGATTTATTACTAATTAGGTGATTCATTAGCAAGAATTGGTGTGTTCTTGTAAAAGAGATGGACTAGCGAAGTACTAAAAGTTCCTACACTTATTTTTGTTGCTATGCAGTGTTGCTGAGTTCGAATTTGAAGTTTATTAGTGCATTGGAAATCCCAAAGTCTGACCAAGATGTCTCATGGTATGCAGTAACTGTGTTGTGGGGGTCAGATTGTCAGTCACTCCATGTTAAAACAAGCTTCATCCAGTTAAACTGAAAGCTCTTCTGAACATAGTTGGGATAATGCTAGCACATGATGACGGCAGTACTTTTTTTTTAAATTTTACCTAAAATATAAGAAACGTGCTTATATTAAGTAGCTACAAATGTTTTAAATGCATAAATTGTGTTTATTATTAAAAATTATGGGATTAAATTGGTTCATAAAACTATGACAAACAGATCAAAATCATTCTTTCTTCTAAACTAATATTATAAAGAGGAAAGATTTGATTGTTTGTTTGTTTGTTTGCATTGAATAGGCTCCGAAACTACTGAACCGATTTGAAAAATTCTTTCACTGTTGGGAAGCTACACTATCCGCGGGTGACATAGGCTATATTATATTTTCAAAAAAATTAGGGATCCTTACTAAAACTGCAATTATGTAACCCAATGTGTATAAAAATTACCTAAAATATTCTTTACATCGCGTGCGCTGCGAAAACTATTGATGATAGAATAAAATAATGTATTACGACTTTGCAGAACACATCATTATTTACAAAAAGTGTCGCGACAGCATATGTCTAACTATTATATTTATGCCACAATAAGTGTTCTTTTATTTAAAAAAAAAATTTTTTAATGCCGCCGATAGAAAAGACTCTGTATTTGTGTCTTGGTATTAATCCTTATCAAAATAAATTACTTCGCATTCAAGACTGCTTCAATACCTTTATATAACTTTTTGAATTATTCAATTCGGATATTCCATTCGAAAGATATCAGGAGTTTAAAAATGTAAGTATTAGAAAAAAGTTGCGTGGTCGCCGCTCACCTTGCTCAGCTAGCTAGGCATCACCTTATACGATGTAGGCGTCACTGGGTACACCGGGTACGGGCCGTACGGGAAAAAAAAAATTATAAACAAAGTTTGAATATTCCCCATTCAAACTTTGTTTATAATTTTTTTTTTTAATTCTTCGTCATTCATCATTTCAGCCAAAAGACGTCCACTGCAGGACATAGACTTCCCCCAAGTGTCGCCATTGACATAAGGGGGGGCGTTTTAACATAATCGCCACGTTTGACAGGCGGGTTTGCGATCGCAGTACAGTTGTTACAAAAGCCCACAGAACGCTGCTGTCCATTCTCTGGAAGTCCCTTAGTCGCCTCTTACGACACCCACGGGAAGATATGGGATGGTGCTATTCTTTACGTCCGACACCATACAGAACCCGACACCATACAGCATTTCACACCACAGAGATATTTTTTTAGTTACCTGACGCAAATAGAAGGGGTTTTATGTTTGTGTATTGTTCAATACCCGTGCGAAGCCGGGGCGGGCTGCTAGTCTCCAATATTATAACGGAACGTCAAAAATCTATAACAACACGTCATTCACACTCTTAATCCTATAAACAGCCAATTAAAACAGTAATTCTCTAACAATTAAAGTACTGGCACATGAATGGCATAATAAATCATAGGTTGGCATGCCATCACGGCAGTGCCAGTAAAATATTCACACTTAACACTGGTGTTCGCGATTTTACCGTCGCCATATTGGATTTGACACTTGATTATGACAGTTTTTTTTTCAGGAAATTGTTTTTGTACTGGTTTCTGAGGATTTTATTAATGTTTATATTTTGTGGTTAACTAAAGGTTCAAAACCGAATATTATACAGCATGATTTTTTAGTCACCGTCCAAATTTAGACATTTTAATCTTTGGCGAAAACCATTGAATACGTGGTTTTTCTTTTACTATCACTCAATACAAAAATATTGAGATATCATGGACACGGCCGCGCCGTGCGTAGGTACACGCTGGGTAAAACGCGGGCTGGGCGCCCCCTTTCACATTGAATGTTTGCGCGGCAAGTGTAGTATTTTTAACGTTTAACTTAGTGACCAGGCAGATCGGATAATTTATCGGTTTTTTTTTTTTTAAAATGATTTCATATGAAAATATGAAAATTTCACATTTCGTTTTTTTTTTCAAAAATGGAGTTAGTGAATGATACATAATGCCTAGAAAACATTTGGACGGTGACTAAAAAATCTTGCTGTATACTGCTGTTTCTTCCAGTGGTTAAAAACATCGTGTGTTTTAAATTGAACACAGGGGGGGTATAAAACCACTTTAACAGAATCATAACAGGATAATAATATAAATAGGAGCTGCCTAATTACTTCAAGAATACTTACTACTATTAAAAATAACGTCTCATTAACCCATTATTATTGCTGAACCAAACATCATTTAGGACCACAACACTATCATTAGGGTTCGTTAAATTATTTATTAAGGACAATAACGACAAAAGGGTTCCGTAGCCACGCCTCCTTTTATTGTATTTATGATTTCGTTACGGCACCATTCATTGGTTAAAAGAATTTTTGAGGTTATTCAATTAAATTGTAGTTTCATGTACAATTGATGATAATGTAACAGGGTTATAAAAAGAAAGGGCAATGGCCATAATTCCGGGAGTATTTTAGGGATGGGCAGGAACGATAATATAGCATAAGCATAACATAGCATAATCAGCATATAATGTCCCCACTGCTGGATCACAGGCTTCCTCTTTACGAGAGGGAGTGGGCTGTAAATCTGTAATCCACCACGCGGGCCCAGTGCGGGTTGGTAGATGTCACATGTCTTCGATGTTTTAGTTCTAGGACATACCGGTTTCCTCACGATGCTTTCCTTTACCGTTTTGAGAGCAGCGGTGATGAAATAAATTACACAAAGTAATGCGCCTGCCTGGGTTCGAACTGCCGGCTTACTGCTCGTAAATCGACACTGCCACCACTGTGCCAACGCGGCTGAAGGATAATACATTTTGGTAATTTAATAAGCACGATTCTGATACGTTCCTGTATGTTCAAATCATAAGACGTGACGTGTGTGTTCTCTGTCCTCTGTCGTGATTGTCGAGTTTCTTGTGCTTTCTTTCTTTTGGTGTTAGAGTTTTTACGTCGCCCATGGACCTGTGTCTTGGCTGCCTACAAGCATGCCCGAGATATATTTCTAGATGGCATGTCATATCAAGAAATATATCTCGCGCATATCAAGAAATATATCTCGGGCATGCTGGTTTAGTTTCCTCTCGATGTTTTCCTTCACCGAAGCAAGTGAAAATTATACAATATGCACATGAATGTGTGTGTGAGAGCAGGAGTGGCCCAGTGGTGGCAGCCCCGACTTACGAGCAGTTAGCCGCGGGTTCGAACCCAGGCAGGCGCATTACTTTGTGTAATTTATTTCATCACCACTGCCCTCAAAAACGGTGAAGGAAAACATAGCGAGGAAATCGGCATGTCCTAAAACTAAAAATTCGAAGACATTTGACATCTACCAACCAGCACTGGGTTCACGTAGTGGATTACAGCCCACTCCCTCTCATAGAGAGTATGCCCGTGTCCCAGCAGTGGGAAAATTATAGGCTGAAGGTGATGATGATGCACATGAATCTCAAAAATCAGAGGTGCGTGTGTTGAGTTCTAAACTTCGAACTCAAGACCATGATTTAGCAGTCCGACGGACACACCACTAGGCTATCACTGCCGGGTTTTCTGCCATGATTTAAATATACAATGCTCGTTTGAGGTTGAACAGTGGTGGCTACGGGACTGTTTAGAGACACCGTCGCCCTGGAACACAAAGGGCTAAGAAGGAACATGGATGGGTTTTAGTCAGTACATGTCTGACACTCCCTTCCGCTCCGCCCAGAGCGGGAGGGGTCATTTGATGATTTCGCATCCGTAATGAAAAAAATGTTGAACTGTGGTCGCCAAAAACTGACAAATACTTCAGAACATGATGTCTTCTTTCTTTAATTGGAAACGACTCTATAATTATCAATGTTTGGTGATATTGGTCATAAACTAATCTTTTGTTCTCTTTGTCAACAGGTCCGAGAAGTAGAAGGATGAAGAAGAGAGCCCCAGCTCCAGAAGAGAAGAGACCTAGAACTGCCTTTAGTGCTGCACAACTCAACAGATTAAAGGTAATTATCATATTACAAACAACATTACATCATGCCTGTAATCTCCGAAGGGTCGAGCAGAGGTGTTCGTAATAATACACCCACATTTTGCCCAGTTATGTTTAACTCCGATATAATAGGGGGTGTACCTATTTACATCGTCCGGGCACTAACTTAGACATCATGGCTGCTACTGAGCAATTCCTGATAGAAGAACCTAATAATTCTTTGTGAAGTCCCAAGGGAGCGAGGGTTTTGCTATCAACCCGGCCCAAACCTAGGTATCGCACTGCCACTAAAAAATCATCATCATCTGCCTAGCTTTTTCCCAAACTATCTTGGGGTCGGCTTCCTGTCCAACCGGATGCAGCTGAGTACCAGTATTTTACTTGAAGCGACTGCCTATCTGACCTTCACAACCCAGTAAATGGGTAATACGATACCCCTTGAAGTAAGACTGGATGTCAGACTTTTGCTTCTGGCGTAACGACTGTCAAAGATCTACAAATGACATCCGGGACCAACGTCCTAACGTGCTTTCCGAGGCACGGAGGAAACTCGGTATGTAATTATGGTCACCCACCCACGGAACAACCTTGGCAAGCACGGCTTAACCTTAAAGATCGACCCGTGCAGCTGTTATTATTTAGCAACGAGCTCCACCACTGCTACTAAAAAATCCCTAATGGAAAAACCTGACATATTTTCAAATTCATCAAACTAATATGCTTATTCTTCCACAGCACGAGTTCGCCGAAAACCGCTACCTAACAGAACGAAGACGCCAGAGCCTGGCAGCAGAGCTGGGTCTAGCAGAAGCGCAGATCAAGATCTGGTTCCAGAACAAACGGGCCAAGATCAAGAAGGCTTCAGGCCAGCGGAACCCGCTCGCTCTGCAGCTGATGGCACAGGGGTTGTATAACCACAGCACCGTGACGGAGAGTGATGAGGAGGAGGAGATTAATGTTACGTAGATAGGATGAAGAATGAGGATTTAGGGAGCGATGAAATTGTAAATGGAATTAAAGATTGAAATCTGTAGATGTGCTCTCACAGGACGCGCAAAAAACTTGTTCAAGCTGCAAGGAACTATACAGGATAGAAAGGACACCGTCGCGAAAACGTTTACCAAGTCAAAATCTAAATCAAAATATTTTATTTTACATAGGCCTACATGGGCACTTATACAACGTCGACAAAAGAGGCACGGTTCGGGTTGGTCGTTTCCTATGGAGAAGAACCGGCAAGAAACTCCAGGGGGGGTTGTCGCCGGTGTCCGGTCTTTTAAAATCATTTGGTTCTACAATATTTGGATGTTACAGCGTTAGTACTTAAGTATGAGAGGACAGCGTAGGCCCGACAATAAGTCATCGCTTACTACAAAAGGTAGAAAAAGATGATAATGAAAAAAAAAAAATTACAATGCCTACAATGTCCACACATTCACAAAAAAATATGAATGAAAAAGAATCTATACAAAAGTAAAAATAAAACTAAGAACAATAAAATAAACAATTGACACAAATGTAGTCATCAGTACTGTAACTATTCTGCACAATGAATAAACGGTGCAATGATTTGAAAACTATTGTAGAACATCTGAAAAAAAAAAAGAATAGAATAAATAAAATTCGGAATAGTTAGAGACATCCACATATTTATGTCGTTAATGAGCCACCAGGGAAGCCGCATGAGCAGAAGGAAGTACTCAGTACATCATTGTAAACCCACATCGAAATATTTAATCAGTGATTAAAAACAAATATCTGTTCTATTCATTTTGACCGTGTAGTTATTTATTTCACTTTTGTAAGAAATAGCAGTTGTTTTTTCGCGTTGGTGTCGCTTCCTCCCAGTAGGTCATATGATTGTGAGTTTGATGAAGCGTGACACTGCATTCAAAAAAACAGGATAGTTATTCATTTATCGACGAAGAAGGCAAAATCTAGAGGTTTAAATCTTTATTTTGAATGGTTGGTTTCTGAAAGTCTGAAGGGCTGTACAGGATGTAGAGGACAAACCTCCGCAAACTGAAAGGATGCATGTAGTTCCTTATTTTGAATCATATTCAGTTAATTTTTCTTAGATGTTTTTGTTTTTTCAGTTACAATTCTTTTAGTTCAATGTAAAATTACATTATCTGTATGCAGCACTCCATTTATGTAAATAATCAAGCTTTAATTAATACGAAGGCGGTTTTATATAGCCGCGACTTCTAGGACGCGCGTGTCGTGCGTCGCGTCGTGCGGCGCGTCTGCGTAGATAAGCCTTAAAAGTTTCCTGAGAAAGAAATTGGTGGAATATGATTCAAAATAAGAAGCTGAATGAACCTTGTCAGTTTGCGGAGGGCTGTCCCTTACACCCTGTGTTCTATGAGCACCACTTTGGAAGAAATTAAGAAGATGAATAATATACAAAGATCTCCGATGAGTGAGATTGTAAAGAATTTTTTTTGGATGGGCTTTCATAAATCATATAATGACTAATAATGATTATGAATTGAGGTTTAGACTGTACTAAGCACAAAGGTAGAATTACTGAGACTACTGTGCAGACAATTAGAAAAGAAAAAGAAAGTTTGGGGTTGATAAAGAAAATAGGCTTATAATTGTATTGAAGCAATATTTTTAAATTGAGGAATTTTACCACAAGCGATAACTAGTAAAATATTGTTGATAACAATAACTTAATGGTAGTAAGTAAAAACTGCAGTTCTCTAGTTTAAAAGAGATACAATAATAATGTCGTTAACGATTTGCCTAAAAAAATGCGTCCAATAACTCGTGAATATATGTTAAATGAAATAAAAGGCCATTTTGAGACTACATGAGATATTTTATAATAGAAGTACTCTTCCACGACCGCAACAGCAAACCGCAACGACAATGCCGACCGCAGCGACACTACTGGATTCTATGTGAGGGTAAAATTAAATTTACATTCACGCTTCAGCGTTGTCGAGTATCTCAATCTCTTTCTGTCACGTAAAGTCATTATTTGGTGAAGTGAGAAGTCCGGTCGCAAGCATCCGCATTCAATTGCATCGGCAGTACTTTAACGTGTGATTGGACCTCTCGCTTTAATGAGATGCAATTCTAAGTGACAGATAGGGAAAATATGCTAGAAAAACCTTCACCCTAAGTTTATGAAAACGGGTAACAGGCGGCCATGTTGTCATTCTTCTTCTTCTTAGCTTGTCGGTGACAATTCAAATTGAGTCAGCCCAAAATTTGGCGACGAGTTTGGCACTTTCATTAGCGTCCATCAGTTCCTGTGGCTGTGACGTTCCAGCAACACGCCAGGCAGGACACGACATCAAGTGTCACATCGTTTGTGGGGCAACACCACATTTGCACTCTAGGGCAGAGTTATCTATGAATTTCCACTTGAACTGGTTTTCCTTGCTTCGGCCAAATTGTGTCCAGAGTCTATTTAAAGACTTTCAGATGGCCTACCATGACGTCGTAAAACATTATTGTTTTACTCCTTTTCCAGTGTGTGAAAGAGAAGGCGCTAGACATCCTGTATAGCTCCGTCTCTCTCCCACACGGGAATAAGAGTAAAACAATACTGCTTTAAGACGTCATGGTAGGCCAGCTGGTCAGCTATTACAACTCATGTCCAGTTTGTCAAGGTATTGTCGTTTACGGAAGCGTTTGCAATGAGTTAATTAGAAACAAGTCTAGGCCGCTTGCCGCAGCGGTTTGCGGTTGCGGGCGTTTTCGGAATCGTACCTTAAAACATAGCGTATTATAAATATGGTACTTTGCAAAATAAAGTAAATGTTCCTGGTAATGTATATAAAATAGAATTTAACGTATTTATTCCTATTGAGTAAAACGTAGTTACTTTAGGACCTGTAATATAGCTGTTAACATAGGAAATAGTGAACTGTTCTTAAAACCAATGTATGTGAAATTATTGCTAGCACTTTCTGGATAATATCTTCAAGTGTCCGGTTTTTGAGATGCCCAGTTTTTGAGGTTTATTCATTTGATAATGAGTTTCATGATCCAACGTTGAGGACGAATTTAGGTTATAAAGTTATACAGGGTGTATCAAAAAGCTGTGATTATTTTTTAACAGTGTGGTATGGAGTATCAAAATGAACAACTTTCTCTATGGAACCACCATCGTAATCGCGAAAAATAATCAGCTGTGCCTTATATAAGGGTCAGGTAGGAATTGAAAGGGCTTCGAATTATTTGGCCTGCCTAACTTCGAGGATTTTATTTTAGTTTCAGAATAACGGCCACGAATTATACCTGCATAAATCAATAGCTCAAAACAAAAAAATCTTCTTAAGCGTTACTTTGCCGAGATATAAGCCATCAAAGTTACAATCATTGCCATCAGCGAATCTTTGATTGCTGAATATTTCTGAATGATGATGCTTTAGAAGATTTTGTCTCATACAAAACTTTTTTGTATTGATACCAGCTATTGATTAATACAGGTTTTATTCGTGGCCGCTATTTAGAAAATAAAATTAAATGGCGGAAGTTAGGTAGGCTACGCTTCTGACGAAAATCTTCCAACACCTTTGTATGCGTCAGCTGATTATTTTTTCGCGACATCGATGATGGTTCCATACAGAAAGCTGTTCAGTTTGACGGTCATATCTTTAAATACATTACACCTAGTCTGGGTGTAAGGGAACTCGAAAAAAATCCAGTGGAATATGATTAAAAAAAGGAGCTGAATGCAAGTTGCATTCAGCTCCTTTTTTTAATCATATTCCACTGGATTTCTGGAGATTGGAGTCAGGGCCTCAAGTCTGCTATTTTTATAAACATCGTCATTTCAACACGATCCCATTGTCATTTAGCTAAAAATCCGTAATCTGCTAAATTCATAATGGTCTGACAAATTCTATGCCATTTCTTTCAATGAAGTTTCAGTGGTTAACCATTGGGAAGTCATAATGACGCCATTATATTAGTAGATTACCAAACTTGTCAAAATGAACAATTATGAAATTAATGATAGGCCATTCTGACACTATTGTAATAGCAGACTTGAGGCCCTGTTTGCAGAGAGTTGTGCCATACACCCTGTATAATGTTTTATCTTACACCGTTTATCATAAACGCCGTTTAAGTGACTTTTTCGAATCAATAGCAATGAGTATTTTTATGTAAAGACCTCAAAACTTGGGATGAAGACCTTAGAAAATAAGATAAAACAAAAGCACAAAACCGGGCTAGATTTTGACACTGGTTTGAAATTGTTTTTTTTTTTTCTACTAAAACTTGAATCTTTGTAATAGCTAAAAACTAAAAAGTACTGATAAAAAGATGCGATCTAATAACCAAATAGTTTGTAAGTTTGTTTAGTTATAATTTATTAAAATAATAATATTATTTAATAATACGGTGAGGCATTGTACAAGAATACTTATGATTATTATAAAAATGAGGATATGAAGAAAAATTTCTTGAAATGGGGAGAAATTGAGGAAACATATCTTTTTGAGGAATTTTGTTTTTAATAAGGCATTTTTACTTATGCTTGAAAATTATATGAGTATTTAGTGGATCCATTATTCTTCGTTTATCGTAATTTTAGTTTGGCATAATAAATTCACTTCTTTGTATTATAATGTAAAGAATATAGTTTTAAGTACATAATATTTTTATTTATGTGTGTTCTGTAAATACATCGGTGTTTCTATTTTAATTTCTAGAAAATGCTGTCCTTTAGTCATTTCATTTCTTCCATTTTTCTGTTTATTTTTTTCTTATAATTGTAAATATTTATTAAAACATATTATTATCCGGGTAGCTATTGTGACTGTGCTAGTTTTTAAATGTATAGAAAATAATAAATAAATTATATTACGTTAAAAATTATTTTTTTATTAATTATTTGTTTCTGCTTCATCAATCCCTAACAACAACGACATAATTAAATCTACACTAATGATTACTTAAGTCGAAATGTATTGTTATAAACAATACATACATACAACATGATTCTTTACATAACGGTTCATCATCACGAGAACCTCGTGATATCTGAGAAAGATAAACAAATCAAGCATCTTGACTTGGCTCGCGAGGTTATACTCGCGAATAGATAGTCGTATCAGCCAATGGCTTAATGGCTAAGAACCTCCACCAATACCTGATGGGGCTCTCGTTAGGCACCTGGATCAAGGGCTTGATTCAGAAGCGGTCCTCTTGAACACGGCTCGTATTGTTAGGAGGTTCCTTTCTCTGCAGCCCTGACTCTGCTCTGTAGCTTGGACCCTGTTCCCGATACCGGTGGGCTACAATTTTTTTTATATATTTTTTATTATATATTTAAAAAAGCGTTTTTATAGAAATAAATAAAGGTAAGTATAAGTATACAAATAACACGAGAGTAAAAAATATATGAGGCTCATCATTTCAGCCGAAAGACGTCCATTGCTGGACATAGGCCTCCCCCAACGCCACATTGACATAAGGGGGGTTTTGCCATAATCACCACGCTTGGCAGGCGGGTTGGCGATCGCAGTACGGTTGTTACAAAAACACAGAGAACGCTGCTGCTCATGTTCTGGCAAGTCCCTTAGTCGCCTCTTACGACACCCACGGGAAGATATGGGATGGTGTTATTCTTTACGTCCGGCATCATACAGAATCTATGAGGCTCTAGTGTGGAATAATCGGTCGGTGTGCTGACAATATTGTATTAGGTTATCATTGATAGGTTTTTTAAGGTGAGAACGACATTCATAAATCTAAAGATCTTAATCTGAAGACCTAAAGAATCATATCATCTGCCTAGCCTTTTCCCAGACTATCTTGGGGTCGGCTTCCTATCTAACCGGATGCAGCAGAGTACCAGTATTTTACATGAAGTGTCTGCCTATCTGACCTCCACAACCCAGTAACTGGGTAATACGATACCCCTTGATAAGACTGGATGTCAGACTTTTGGCGTCTGACTACTCGTAACGACTGTCAAAGATCTACAAATGACAGCCGGGACCAACGGTTTAACGTGCTTTTCGAGGCACGGAGGAAACTCGGTATGTAATTATGGTCACCCATCCAATGACCAACCTTGGCAAGCACAGCTTAAACTTAAAGATCGATTCGTGCGGCTGTTATTATTTAGCCACGAGCTCCTTACGCCCAAAAGTATATAACAGAAGAATTGTTGATTGGAAAACTATTAATTTTATTAAACACATTAATGTAATACTTTTTGCTGTGACCTACAGAGTCTGTAAATACCTCGGCTTTAAACCTATTGTAAGATTTTAACACTATGGGATGGAAATAAAGATATGAAGAGAAAGAGAGGGTGTATGAAGTCATAGTAGGTACTGTCTGATACAACCGGGGCAGTCAGCCCTATTTTTTAAGGATGGGTAATCATTAAATGACCCCTCCTGCTCTGGGCGGAGCGGAAGGTATTGTCAGACTTGCACTGACTAAAACCCCTCCAGCTCTGCTCCGCTTGGTCTGAGCACCGCCGTGTCCTCGTAGCGGCGATTGACAGAGGCGACCTCTCGCGTCCGGCCCTGGTTCAATCCATGGGCAGTCAACCCTGTACCAGAGACTCAGAAGTATGAAGGTAGATCTGGTGTCTAGGTACTGTCTGATACAACCAGGCCAGCCCCTGTACCAGCAAATAATTTGAATTACGCATAACTTACCATCACGTTTATAATAGTACACCCACATTTCGCCAGTTTTGTTTAAGTCTCAATTAATATGGGTCGAGCCTATTGCCATCAACCGGGCACAAATCCAGATTACGTGGCTGCTACTGAGAAAATGACCTCTAGTCAATTGTCACCATGACCAGCAGGTTAAGCCGTTGGTCCCGGTTGTCAGTTTTAGAACTTTGCCAGTCGTTAAGAGTAGTCAGAAGCCAAAAGTCTGACATCCAGTCTTCATCATCATCATTCATCATTTCAGCCGAAAGACGTCCACTGCTGGACATAGGCCTCCCCCAAGAAGGGGGGGGGGGGGTTGCCCTAATCGCCACGCTTGGCAGGCGGTTGGTGATCACAGTACAGTTGTTACAAAAGCACAGAGAACGCTGCTGCCCATTCTCTGCTAAGTCCCTTAGTCGCCTCTCACGACACCCACGGGAAGACATGGGATGGTGCTATTCTTTACGTCCGACACCATACAGAACATCCAGTCTTACCAAAGTGTTATTACCCAGTTACTGAGTTGTGGAGGTCAGATAGGCAGTCGCTTCATGTAAAAAACTGGTACTCAGCTGCATCCGGTTAGACTGGACACCGACCCCAAAATAGTTCGGGAAAAGGATAGGCAGATGATGATGATGAGTAACGTATTTTGGATTGTTGAATGAAGTTTTAATTATTGTAAACAAAAAAATAGTCATCATCATCAGCCTATAATGTTCCCACTGCTGCGACACAGGCCTTCTCTCTATGAGAGGGAGTGTGCTGTAATCCACCACGCGGTCCCTGTGCGGGTTGGTAGATGTCACATGTCTTCGATTTTTTAGTTCTAGGACATGCCGGTTTCTTCTCGATATTTTCATTCACCGTTTTTGAGAGCAGCGGCGATGAAATACACAAAGTAATGCGCCTGCCTGGGTTCGAGCCCACGGCTTACTGCTATTAAGTCGGGGCTGCCACCACTGGACCACCACTGCTCTACAAAAAAGAAAATGGTAGGGCGTTGTAATACGTTTATAGCTAGCAAACGTGACCGCTGTACCTGTGGCCCTAAGTTTGAATCCCAGATCGTAAAAGTGATAAGTTTTGGGTTTTTCTGTACAATAACATCACGCCTGTAATTCCCGAAGGGCATAGACATAAGTGTACCTAATAGTACACAAACATTTCGCCTGATATGTTAAAGTCCCATGTAATACCGGGCTAGCGTATTGCCATCAAATGAGGACAAATCCAGACTCCGTGGCTGCTACTGAGAAATTCCTGATGGAAAAACCCAATAACAGCTTGCCCGAACCGGGATTCGAACCGAGGTCCTCATACTCAGCAGTCGCGATTGTCATCTTTAGATACAAGTATTTTATACAGTAACTTATACAAGGTGTTGTTTATACACTAACTTATACAAGGTGCTGCTTTGCATCGTCATCAAATTCAAGGAGTTAAGAATCAGCATTGCCATCCAACGTGGCAATGCGGCAAGCTATCTGGGCACTTTTCCTGTTGACAACGATGTCGACGAATTTTTGATGCCCTGTAATTTTGATACTTTTTCATATTTTATTTTTATTTTATATCTATTTGCAGTTTGTAAATAATGTACATAATATGTAATATAATCAAAGTACAATTTTCGATATTAAAAAAGAAAAAAAGGAGCCATACCAATGATTCTCGACCCGAATCAATAATAAAATTGGTAGGTAATTTTTTCTTATTTACGAAAATCGGTAAGTGTGAACCATCCGTGTTATAAACGCGAGCCGTCTGATCCTCGCCCTACAACGGCGCTTCCACACATACAAACAATCTCTAACGTTTATGCGATAATTTCTTATTTCCTAAACTACGTTAAGAACGTTATTCTGCAATACTGATAAACTTAAACAACCAAAAATATCAGCGTTTATTAATAATAGTTGTCCCGCGCAACTTCGTCTGCGTCACATTTTCCCCGTTTTCGCAACATTTTTCATTGCTGCTGCGCTCCTATTGGTCGTAACGTGATGATATGCCTATAGCCTTCCTCGATACATGGGCTATCTAACACTGAAAGAACTTTTCAAATCGGACCATTGCAGTAGTTCCAGAGATTAGCGCGTTCAAGCAAACAAACAAACAAACTCTTCAGTTTTATTATTAGTATTGATATAGATTTAACTGGGTACCGTAATTTAAATTTAAATTGATTGTTTATGTCTTTCGTGACAACCTCCTGAATTTTGACGACGATGCAAAACAACACTTCCGTTACACCCACTTAAGGGTGTGCTACAGATCATCAAACAAAACATGTTTCTCCATCGGACAAACATCGTAATAGCGAAAAATCTCAGCTGCCCCATACATTTGGGTCAAATAGGTATTGAAAAGGGGCAGCAGATATTTTTTTCGCTATTACAATCTTTGTCCGATGGAGAAACATGTTCAGTTCAATGGTCTGTAGCACACCCTTAAGAATGTATATACCCTGCTGTTACACCCTGTATAGATTTTCCTAATTTTAACCCTGACTATGTTGAAAACATACTCTACACCCCTTTAGCGCTACGAAAACACAAACCATTTTGATTTACAACAAACCAAAGAATGTACAATAAAACTATAATAAATCAAAATAAACTTGCCTACAGCGAACCGCATGATTTAAGTGTACTCTACCGGGAATCGAACTGCGGATGTCGCGATAATTGTTAACTCCTGAGCCATGGTGCCCTTTGAAGTTTGAGTGCATTTTGAAATGGTGTGATGTTTTAAAATAGTGATGTGCGTAGTGAGGGCTCTGGTAGCGGTTTCGGCTTTCGGCTTTCGGCTAAGTTTTAGAAACGGTAAAATCTTTGTAACGGTTTGAGGAGCTCGTGGCTAATAATAATAGCCGCACGGGTCGATCTTTAAAGTTAAGCCGTGCTGGCCGAGGCTGTTCCGTGGATGGGTGACCATAATTACATACCGAGTTTCCTCCGTGCCTCAGAAAGCACGTTAAACCGTTAGTCCCGGCTGTCATTTGTAGATCTTTGACAGTCGTTACGAGTAGTCAGAAGCCAAAAGTCTGACATCCAGTCTTCCCAAGAGGTATCGTATTACCCCATTACTGGGTTTGTGGAGATCAGATAGGCAGTCGCTTAATGTGAAATACTGGTACTCAGCTGCATCCGGTTAGACAGGAAGCCGACCCCAAGATAGTTTGGGAAAAGGCTAGGCAGATGATAATGAGGGTATGAGGTCGCAGAGGAAAAGAATTACTAGAAGGGCTACGGGGACTCCTTTAGTCAGCTTCTTCTTTCTTTATCGTGTGGTTAGTGCATAACCTAGTGTTACAGTTTTAATGTCGCCCAAGGGTCTGTCTCTCGCGGGCCTGTGGACGGTGAGTAATAGGCTAGCTAACCGTCCGTCCGTATTATGATGACAGGCTGTTTCGACGGCGTGTTCGCGTTCCAGGCGCGCCTCAACGAGATGTCAGCAAATCGGAAGGAGTCCGAGAGGTCTGATGCCTGCCAGGGCTGCGGGACTGTTCGAAAGAGATACCGTGGAACACAAAGTGCTAAGAAGGAACATGGGTGGGTTCTAGTCAGTACAAGTCTGACACTCCCTTCCACTCCGCCCAGAGCGGGAGGGGCCATTTTATGATTTCCCGTCCGAAAAAAACTAAAATAAAAGGTTTCTGCCTCTGGACTTGGCTTTACATGCCGTCGAGAAATATCTCTCTTCGCTCAGCAGAAGGATGTACCGATAACCAAAAGGAAGAGTCATCTAGAAGTGGTAATGGGTGATCTACCGATGGACTGGCAGGAGTGTAGTGACTAAAATAATACTACGACGTGCTGAACTGTATTAAAATTGAGGGTAGGCCATTCTTGCTAAACAAATTTCACACTGAACGACCTGTTATGGGTAACCCATACTCTTAAGAGCGTTTACACCTTACGACATTTCATACAAACTTTCAAGTCCTTATTTTCCGAAATGACTGAACCGGATTTTTTAATGAAAATTCATACGCATAAGCTGGATAAATAAGTATAAAAAGTTTCAAAAAAACAATTTCGAATAATAGTGTTACAGCTAAATTAGATCGATTATAAATTATCTATCATCATCATCATTTCAGCCGCAAGACGTCCACTGCTGGGCATAGGCCTCCCCCAAGAAGGGGGGGGGGTTGCCATAATGGCCACGCTTGGCAGGCAGGTTGGCGATCGCAGTGCGATTGTTAGAAAAGCACAGAGAACGCTGCTGCTCCTTCACTGGTAAGTCCCTTAGTCGCCTCTTACGACACCCACGGGAAGATATGGGATGGTGCTATTCTTTACGTCCGACACCATTCAGAATATTAAATAAAATTATCTATAGAACCAGAAATTTCCAATTATCCTTTTTTTAAAGACATATCGTAAATGTTTTTTAGTAACTTTTTAGACATATGTAGCCTGCTTATGCGTATTAAGTTTAATTAAAATCGGTTCAGTCATTTCGGAAAATAAGGACTTGAAAGTTTGTATGAAATGACGTTAGGTGTAAACGCTCTTCATTCGTGCCCTGTGCGGTGTCAATGGGGGATGTAATGCAATGGAAAATGACTATTGACTTGCATTACTTGGATCTTTTGATAAGTACACACGCCGTCACATGAAACTATACATTTCCACGTAGTCACGTAGCCCCTCTTTCCCTCGGTTTCGCGTACCTACAATGAGAGATCTGCATAAACTGGTTTTGTATACCTTGATAGGTGGTCGTGCGAACATCGAAACTATCTCCGCCAGCTGGTTTATTCAATAACATTTCTTGAAAAACTTACAAAAGTTTATTAGTATCGCCCCCACGTAAATATCATTCATCATATGCCTAGCCTATCCCCAAACTATCTTGGGGTCGGCTTCTAGTCTAACCGGATGCAGCTGAGTACCAATATTTTACCTATCTGACCTCCATAACCCAGTAACTGGGTAATACAATACCCCTTGGTAAGACTAGATGTCAGCTGACGTTTGGCTTCTGACTACTCGTAACGACTGTCAAAAATCTACAAACGACAGCCGGGACCAACGGCTTCACGTGCTTGCCGAGGCACGGAGGAAACTCGGTATGTAATTATGGTCACACATCCACGGATCTACCTCAGTAACCACGGCTAAACCTTAAAGATCGAACCGTGCGGCTCTTATTATTAAGCCTCCTCAAATGTAATTAAAACGCCGAAAAATCAACATAGTGTTGTCCCAAAAAAAATAACGCTATGAAAAATCACATAAACTTTCCTCAAAAGAAAAATATAGTAGGAAAAATCTTCAATCAAATCTCATTACTAATCCGCCACCAAACGAACATAATTCAAAAGCTATGACATAGAAAATTAGGCTCCAATTAGTTTGGTATGCCGTCATCCATCTTGTCTCTAAAGTTCCCGCGAATGTGTCTCCAAATACTTTGTACTGAAATAGATGGTGACCGTTTATTTGTAGTTCAGATGCTAATTGGCGTTTTTGCTTGTTAATATTTGACGTTTGAAAACTTTGAAATTGTCCGTGACGAAGTTATGGTGTGTTAGACTTGCGACATTACGGTTCGTGAACAATTCAAACATATGCAAGTCGAATCATAAAGTCGTGTCGCAAGTCGCGTCATAAAGTCGTGTCGCAAGTCGCATCATAAAGTCGTGTCGCAAGTCGCATCATAAAGTCGTGTCGCCTGTCGCGCCATAAGTCGGGTCGCAAGTATGACACTCCAGAGAAAATTAAGAAAATCAAAGTAACAATCAAGTGTTAGAGATCATCTGCCTAGCCTTTTCACAACGACGGCATGGTGGGCGCAGTGGCTAAGCGATTGACTGCTGCGCTGCGTGTCGCGGGTTCGATCCCCGCACGGAGCAAATATATGTAAGGCCCACAGATAGTTGTTCCGGGTCTGGCTATTTGTGTATATCAGTTTAAATGTTTGTAAACGCACCCACGATACAGGATAAATTCCTAGTGTGGGGCAATGTTTAAACAAAAAACCATGTTGGAGTCAGCTTCCAGTCTAACCGGATGCAGCTGAATACCAGTATTTTACATGAAGCGATGGGGTCCTCAATTATGTCAGTCACTTCATACTTAACTAGCTGTCCCGCGCAACTTCGTCTGCGTCACATTTTCCCCGTTTTCGCAACATTTTTCATTGGTGCTCCGCTCCTGTTGGTCGTAGCGTGATGATATTTAGCCTATGTCCTTCCCCAGGTTGAAATCTATCTTCTTGCCAAATTTCGTTAAAATCAGATCAGCCGTTTATTCGTGAAAAGGTAACAAACAAACAAACATACAAACAAACAGAGTGACTTTCGCATTTATAATATTAGTATGGATGCAGTTATTATTGTTATAAACTAGATCATTCGTTCATCAAAAAGTTACACAAACTTTAAAAGATCAATCATAACGATAGTTTGTAAAGATAAGTAACTCACTCATAATAATTCTCCTCAACAGTATATTTAAAAATAATATAGACAAAAATAAGCTGGCCATAACTTATAACTAATAGTTCGCGAGAAAGATTCTGTCAGTAAACGAACTAAAACATTCTATTATAAATACATTCGGGTGTTACTTATATAGCTAATAATAAATTGGGTAAGTTTGTGCGTGTTATCATCCGTCTTGCCTTTTTTCAACGTCATTGGGATAGACCTGGCCTGGAGGAGCTCGTGCTCTAGAGCAGCGGTGGCTCAGTGGTGGCAGCCCCGACACGCATTACTTTGTGTAATTTATTTCATCACCGCTGCTCTCAAAAACGACGAAAGAAAACATCGTGAGGAAACCGGCTTGTCCTAAAACATAAACTTCGAAGACATGAGACATCTACCAACCCGCACTGGGCCCGCGTGGTGGGAAACAGCCCTCTCCCTCTCATAGAGAGGAGGCCTGTGTCCCAGCAGTGGGAACATTATAGGCTGATAATGATGAGGAGCTCATGGCTAACTGTAACTGCGGCTCGGGTCGATCTTTACGTTAAGCCGCGCTTGCCTAGGTTGGTCTGTGGATGGGTGACCTCCCTTTATATATCAAGTTTCCTCCGTGCCTCAGAAAGTACGTTAAGCCGCTGGTCCCGGCTGTAATTCGTAGATTTTTGACAGTCGTTACAGGTAGTCAGTGGCCAGAAAGTCTGACCACCAGTCTTACCAAGAAGTAGGTACCGTATTACCCAGTACTAACTGGGTGGTTGTGGAGGTCAGATAGGCAGTCGCTCCATGTATAATACTGGTATTCAGTTAGATCCGGTTAGACTGGAAGCCGACCCCAATATGGTTGGGAAGACAAGGCTAGACTAGGATGTTCAATATTACTTTTTAACCCCCTACCGGGGTTGCGGCTACACCTACACTTCCCCCTGAAAGTTTGGGTTTT
Organism: Cerastis rubricosa; assembly: GCA_949152445.1. NCBI lineage: Eukaryota > Metazoa > Arthropoda > Insecta > Lepidoptera > Noctuidae > Cerastis > Cerastis rubricosa. The sequence goes on along the minus strand of OX424550.1, from coordinate 2,903,272 downwards.
TTTTATTAATTTACAACTTTCCTTGTTTTGGTTAATTAGCGAGAAGAGGCGCAACAGCGATAAAAGTGCAAGGAATAAGGCCTATGCCCAGGCGTGGGACAGTCAAGGCTAAGAAAAAATAATATAAGTTTAAAAAGCATGAAATAATTTTTTTATTAAAAATTTCAAAAACCCCCGACACAAAAAACCCTAAAAAAAAACAAAAATAAGTTAATCCAATATGGTTTTTTAGAGGTTTTTCCTGTCGGGGTTTTTTTTATTAATAGTTATTCTCCAAGCAAACCCACGCACCCAACTAGTCAACCACCAATAAAACCCCACGATGATATAGCACGCGAGTAAATCTGTCATCTCTGCTCATCCGTCATGTGTACACGCTAAGATATTAATGTGAGTCACTCCGGGGCGAGGTACTGAGGTACTTACAGGAGAGGATATTGAGAGGGATTCGATGAAAGGTTGGCTACAGAAGCATATTCATCATCATCTGCCTAGTCTTTTCCTTATTAAGATGAGGTCGGCTTCCAGTCTAACTGGATGTAGCTGAATACTAGTATTTTACATGGAGCGACTGCCTATCTGACCTCCACAACCCAGTTAGTACTGGGTAATACGATACCCCTTGGTAAGACTGGTTGTCAGACTTTCGGGTCATTGACTACCTGGTTATAGAAGCATAATCAGCAGATAATGTTTCCACTGCTGTGGTTGTAGTAGCCCAGCCGATTCTTGGTAACTCTCATCCTGTTGGTACCAGCCACCCAGCGGAGGTCGTCTGGTCGTCGCCTCATTTTTCTTTTGTTCTTCTTTTATTGGTCTCATTGGATAATAGGTCAACTGATACACGTGCAGACGTACCGTGACTTCAATGAAGTAAAAAAATACGAAACGAAAACAGTTGAAATTTTTTAGGTATGAAGATACCTAAAAATGTTCGTATGTTTTATAACATTTCTTCGCATTTATAATATCCGATATTATTTAATTTAGGTAAGTACTTATTAATATTACACATTTACATTAATTTACAAACTACAAATACATCTAAAATAATAATAAAATATCTACAAGTACCAAAATTACAGGGTGTCAAAAAATTCGTCCACATCGCTGTCAACAGGAAAAGTACCCAAAATGCTGGCCGCATTGCAACATTATCATCATCATCATCAGCATATAATGTTCCCACTGCTGGGACACAGGCCTCCTCTCTATGAGAGGGAGTGGGCTGAAATCCACCACGCGGGGCCAGTGCGGGTTGGTAGATGTCACATGTCTTCGGATTTTTAGTTCTAGGATGCCGGTTTCCTCACGATGTTTTTCTTCACCGTTTTTGGGGGCAGCGGTGATGAAATAAATTACACAAAGTAATGCGCCTGCCTGGGTTCGATCCCACGCCTTACGAGCCACTGCCACCGCTGCTCTCCGCATTGCCACGTTGGATGGCAATGCAGATTCTTTGGGCAAAAAAAAGGCCAGCCTTCTGGTCACGTGAAGAGTCGACCAACCGTTAGGTGATATATCTCGATACACAAGGTGGGCAATCGGGCCCCATGGCCCTAGCCACCCTAGTGCCAGCTAGCCAGCTAGTGTGAAAGTTTTAGGTGAAATGATATTCAGTCATACATTTTTCGAACTTATGATAAGTACCTAACCGTTACAAAACACAGAAATTCAAATGTTGGAATAAGACCTATTTCTATGCTCACCTGCCCTTATTCTCTCAAAACTTTCTAAAAATACATCGTGAACTACATTTAATAGTGCACACAAATATTAGTTCACGTTTTCACCTCTTTAAGAGTCATAATCACCATCACAATGCATAGTCATAACTAAACCTAATATTTACACAAAACAAACTTATCAAATGCAACTTAGAAACTCAAAAACACTAACAAAATATCCTAGCTCTCTCAAAATCGAACGGTAAATTTAAATTTGTAAACGTCATTCTAAAATACCAAATTAAGAATACAGTTTCGAAAGTTCTAAGTTCGAAGAAATTGTTTGAGACGAAACCGCAAATGTAACTTTGTCGGAGTATTACATGAAAAATGTAAATATTGATGGTGTTCCTTAAGTCGATCATGATCGGCAAACATCGGACGTGCTCGGTAAACATCGGGAGCGTTCGGCAAACATCGGCTTCTAATAGCAAATAGGAATAAATTGGTGATAATTTGAAAACTGTAGCATCGGTGGTTGTTTCTGAGTTAATACAATTAAAAATGAAGGGAAAGGGTTCAAAATTGTTTATAGGGAGAAGATAAAAGTGCAATACTGATTATTTTACGAAGGTTTTTAGTACAGAATCTACAAATAAACTTCTATCAGCGTTTTCATTTATCATTTCAGCCCAAAAGACGTCCACTGCTGGGCATAGGCCTACCCCAAGTGTCGCCACATTGACATTTTGGGGGGTTTGGCCATAATCGCCACGCTTGGCAGGCGGGTTGGCGATCGCTGTACGGTTGTTACAAAAGCACAGAAAACGCTGCTGCCCATTCTCTGGCAAATCCCTTAGTCGCCTCTTACGACACCCACGGGAAGATATGAGATAGTGCTACTCCTTACGTCCGACACCATACAGAAGATCAGCGTTAATCCAATCAGCGTTAACGATGCTAGAAAAGTTAAAAAAAGTCCTGGATTTACCAGCTTGCTAAAACTTAATATCAATCGTATTGAAAGTCGTGGCAGAAAAAGAAAAGGCTTTGAATTCAAACGCATTCAAAGTCTTGTATTTTTACTAAACTTTACACAATTCTCCTACCATTATACCAATTTACTTAGTGTCGGCGCAGCAAGTCTGCTTATTCCCTTTTGCCATGTAACAGGTATTTCACACAATCTAGGTATCTATCTTCGCTAAGTCGGCGATAAAGTAGTCATCATCTGCTTAGCCATTTCCCAAATATGTTGGGGTCGGCCCTTATTCTAATTCTCGGATGCAGCTGAATACCAATATTTTACATGAAGTTACTGCCTGTTTGACTTCCACAACCCAGTTAGTACTGGGTATTACAATACCCCTTGATAAGACTGATTGTCAGACTTTTGCGTCACTGACTACTTGTAACGACTGTCAAAGATCAACTAATGATAGCCGGGACCAGCGCTCGTGCTTAACGAGGCACGGTGGAAACTTGGTATGTATGGGTGGTCACCCATCCACGATCGAGTTCGTATCGAGGCGATCCGACAGAGAACCAGGGTTATCGACATAGCCCACCGCATTAGCACGATGAAGTGGCAATGGGCCGGCCATATAACCCGAAGAACCGATAACCGTTGGGTTTGACGAGTTCTTGAGTGGAGACCACGGATCGGTAAACGTAGCGTAGGACGTCCTCAGACTCGGTGGAGTGATGATCTTAGCAAGGCGGCTGGCAAGAGCTGGATGAGAGTGGCCGAGGATCGTGCTCAGTGGCGTGTCAAGGGAGAGGCCTATGTCCAGCAGTGGACGTGTACAGGCTCATGATGATGATGATGATGACCCATCCACGGACCAACCTAAGCAAGCGCGGCTTAACCCAAAGATCTACTTTAGCGGCTGTTATTATTTGGCTACAAACTCCTAACTGTCTTAAAGAACTGTCATCACTGTAATTCATTACTTACGAGACCGAAACATCATCATCATTCATCATCATTTCAGCTCAAAAGACGTCCACTGCTGGACATAGGCCTCCTCCAAGTGTCCACATTGACATTTTGGGGGGTTTTGCCGTAATCGCCACGCTTGGCAGGCGGGTTGGCGATCGCAGTACGGTTGTTACAAAAGCACAGAGAAAGCTGCTGCCCATTCTCGGGCAAGTCCCTTAGTCGCCTCTTACGACACCCACGGGAAGATATGGGATAGTGCTATTCTTTACGTCCGACACCATACAGAACTCCGACACCACCAGACCGAAACATGGTCGCCCACAATGTGCCAGAACGCTTACAACTCACCCAAAGGGCAATGGAGAGGGCTATGCTCGGAGTTTCGTTGCGTGATCAAATTAGCAAAAATTGCCAAACTTAAGTGGCAGTAGGCAGGGCACATTGCTCGCAGAACGGATGGCCGATGGGGCCGAAAAGTTCTGGAACGGCGACCGCGAACCGGATGACGATGCGTTGGAAGGCGTCCCACTAGGTGGACCGATAACCTGGTGAAGGTTGCGGGGATCCGCTAGATGCGAGTCGCATGTGGCCGGTCAATGTGGTGACTCTTGGGGGAGGCCTATGTCCAGCAGTGGACGTCTTTCGGCTGAAATGATGATGATGATGACGGTAATTCATATTATCCTCTAATGATTTTGCTAAAACAGCCATTTTAGATCCTCAGGACCTCATACTCAACAGTACACCTAACAACCACTGAACCAACGAGACATAAATAAATAAATCATAATTATCAAGACTTTAATAACTTCTAAATGACAGTGATTGGCTCTCAATTTGAATTTTTTTAATCATCGGTAAGACAGTTACTATACCTAACCTACTATTATTTTTGTGCAAAAAATAATGAGATATGAGGATCATAGGTATAGTAAAAAAGTTACTGTATGTATGTTTGTTTATATTACAACTTACTTATTACCTTTCGTAAAAAAAATCGGCCAAGTGCGAGTCGGACTCGCGCACGAAGGGTTCCGTACCATTATTTATGAAAACGAACAAAAACATCACTTTTTTGTATGGAGCCCCCCTTTAATATTTATTATATTCTGTTTTTAGTATTTGTTGTTATAGCATCAATAGAAACACATAATCTGTAGAAATTTCAACTGGCTAACTATCTCGGTTCATGAGATACAGCCCAGTGACAGACGGACGGACGGATGGACGGACAGCGAAGTCTCAGTAATAGGGTCCCGTTTGACCCTTTGGGTACGGAACCCTTAAAAGTTACTGTATGTATGTTTGTTTATATTACAAGTTACTTCTTACCTTTCGTAAAAAAATAACATAAACTCACGCCTGTAATCCCTGAAGGGTTTGGCAGAGCTGTACCTACACCCATATTTCACCGATTTTAACTAAACCTAATACGCATAAGTAGGATACATAGGTCTAAAAAGTTCTTAAAAACATTTTCGAAAAACAGTGTTATAGCTAAATTAGACCGATTATAAATTATCTATAGACACAGAAAATTCCAAATGTCTTTTTTTATAGATATTTCGAAAATGTTCTTTAAGTAACTTTTTAGATCTATGTATCCTGCTATGAAGTTATCCTGTTAAGAAGCTGCGTATGAAGTTTCAATAAAATCGGTTTAGTCATTTCGGGAAATAAGGACTTGAAAGTTTGTATGAAATGTCGTAAGGCGTAAACGCTCTTACGTCTTAACGTAAGACTGAAATATAACTGACAAAAGTTACCTACGCCCTCGAAGAAAACGAACATCATTATCTGCCTAGCCTTTTCCCAACCAAAACCAACAGCTTAACGTGCTTTCCGAGGCACGGAGGAAAATCAGTAAGTAATTATGGTCACCCATCCACGGACCAACCTCGGCAAGCACGGCTTAACCTTAAAGATCGACCCGTGCGGCTGTTATTATTTAGCCACGAGCCACGAAGAATACGAAAATGATGTGGAAATTATGCCATAATTTTTACTCCTTCAATCTACACACATCAAAAGTGTCTAGGGATCAAGCATTTTTATGCGGATTTCTTGAGATTGAGATGTGGCTTTGTAATAAATTTGTGATTTTATAAATTTATATGGATCCTTTTTGGTGCATTTCATAATTTGAATCAGGAACTGTGAATCAAATTCGAGAAAAAGATGAAAATCAGCTGTCAATATTTTCCCTATAAAAACATACAACGCATTGAAGACATTATTAGTGCTACTGTTTCCCTATTACTGATTAAAACCAACGTTATTATGGAGCGGCGACGTCATTTAAGCAGGGAAGAAATGCTCAGAGCCGTGGGAATGATAGAAGCTGGTTCCCGGCAACGTACTGTGGCTTTAGCTCTGAATACAAGTCAGAGTGTTATCAGTCGACTTTGGACACGTTACCGAAGCACTGGTACCGTGGCTGAGCGCCATGGAGGACGGTATCGCTGCACCACACGGAGACAAGACCGATACATTCAAATCTTAACTCGAAGAGCTCCAACAATAACCGCCATGATGTTAGCCGTGAGGCTTCATCACTCTTCAGGGAACTTAATTAGCGACCAAACAGTCAGAAACCGCTTGCATGAAGTGAACCTTCATTCCCGAAGACCGCTACGGGTACCACCTATAGCAATGCACAATCGTAGGATTCGATATCAATGGGCTCTTGAACACAGAAATTGGGCAGAAGAACAATGGCGTTTCGTGTGCTTTTCTGATGAGTCTCGTTTTGGTATGAGACCGGATACAAGACGTATACGACACTGGAGAACCCCTGGACGCCAACAGCGATTAAAATCCTGCCAGGAAGTCCATCCTTATAGTGGTGGAACCATCATGGTATGGGCGGGTATTTGGATCGGCGGAAGAACTGAGTTGATTTGGATCAGAGGCAACCTCAACGCTCAAATTTATGCTGAGACGATTGTATCAGACGTCATCGTTCCTCTACAAGTGCAAATCGGTCCCTTATTTCAGTTAATGCATGATAATGCACGACCGCACACCGCAAGAGTTGTAAGACAACTCTCGCCGCAGCTAACATCAATGTCCTGCCCTGGCCTGCTCAGTCGCCAGACTTGAACCCGATTGAGCATGCATGGGATATGCTACAGAGAAGAGCTCTGCCGAATATGGAGGGTATCCAGTCGCAAGAAGACCTTTTTTTGTTGTTGCAACGAACATGGGCGGCCATTCCACAGCGTGATTTGGATGAACTCATTTTGAGTATGCCAAACCGATGTTCTTGTGTTGTTAGTGTTCGCGGTAGAAACACGGATTATTAATTGTTTAAGTTACCCAATAAAATTTTAAAGAAAACTGTTATTTCAGTCTTTTTTTCGAACTTTAATGTTAGTGGTTCAAATGTCAAAAATCCCTTTATTAGAAAATGGCAAATTTCTTTATTAATGCAAAGGTGACTTGGTTTATCGTTACTGTGACACTTTATTTGATGAATCCTTAAAGAAAATTTTAATTAATATCAATCAGGAGAAAAGTTATTGCAAAAATATATGTTGATCCCTAGACACTTTTGATGTGTGTATTTACCTACAAACCAATCCAACAAGATTCCTACAAGAAAACAAAATTTCCCCCCAAATATAGAATAAAATTCGTGTGAATACTAAAAGGCAAGTAGAGCATACTCCGAGCCGTAGCGGACCACACACGACGCGCTCGCCTCGTGCGCAGCGTTGGACTAGAGAGGATGCGACGGGCTACGTTAGTATGGAAATCTGACTGGAATTTTTGTGTGTGAAAATGAGGCTGTTTTTTTTTTTGTTATTGAGAAGAGTTTGGTAAAGTAATGCCCATTAATAAAGTTAGTATGAGAATATAAGTGGTAAATTGTTTGAAAAAAAATTGGCTTTTGTTTTTGACCAGGCTGTAATCAGTGTGTCTGAACTTTTTTCTTCAGGTTTAGTGTAACTTTACATAATAATGATTCAAATTCAATTCATTTAATTCAGACTCAATGATCCATAATTTGGTTAGTTAGTACACTTAAAATTAATGAATGAAATGATGATGAACATTTTGCATAGTGAACATGGTTGGTGGTATAAATTTTTGCGCTCCGTATCAGAAGGACAATCTAGTAACATGCCCTTGTGGGATAAATGACGTTAAAGTAAAACGGCCTACTAGTAAAACGTCTGAAATTTAAAATCGTCATACTATTGAAACGTCTGAAATGAATAAACGGCATGTTAGACAAAACGTGCATGTATTCACTACACTCAGCAATTAGTTTCCTTGGCGAAAGTGAAAGTAATAAGATTTTTTTCAAAGATAATATTTTAAGTCACATAAAAATATGTTGGTTTAAAAAATTCCTTTGTAATGTGTATGAATGAAGAATGAAGATGTTGTGCTATCAATGAAGAGAACTCTATACATTTACTTTATTTGATTAGATAAGTATTCAACTCTTTAATTTAAACCAAGGAGCAAGAAGATTACATATTTATGCGACAAGGGAAATAATAAAAATAGCTCACTCAAGTCTTATCCATACTATTACCCCGCTCCGCCAGCACCGTAATCGTTCAGAAGCAATAAACGACCAGTATTAATAACAATAATAAACTTTATATAGCGACAGACCCGACAACCAATCGCACACGCAGACCAAACTGTGGTGATTGTGCATAGAGTGGTGATTACGGAGTGGTGATGTCAAGGACTAATGATGGTTTAAACTTTATATAGCGAAATACTCGAGAGCGAACTGTGGTGATTGTGCATAGAGTGGTGATTACGGAGTGGTTATTTATAGAACTAGTGATGTCGTGAACTTTATATAGCGACAGATTCGAGAAACAATCTTACACGCATACCAAATTGTGGTGATTGTGCATATAGCGGTGATTACGGAGTGGTGATGTAAAGGACTGGTTATGCTGTGAATTTTATATAGCGACAGATTCGAGAAACAATCTCACACGCATGCTGAGGTACTGGTGATTGTTTTAGGAGTGGTGATTAATGTTTACAAGGAAGGTCAGTGAAGACAGTATCACAATAATAAACTGAATATAGCGACCGACTCGACAGTCAGTCGCGCACGCTGTGGTTGTGGTGATGGTGTCTAGATTGGTGATGGGTGATCGGTGATGACAATAAGCAACCGGGACGGACTTTCCAGAGAATGGGCAGCAGCGTTCTCTGTGCTTTTGTAACAACCGTACTGCGATCGCCAACCCGCCTGCCAAGCGTGGCGATTATGGCAAAACCCGCCTTTTGTACACTTGGGGGAGGCCTATGTCCAGCAGTGGACGTATTTTGGCTGAAATGATGATGATGATGATGACATTTTTTATTTTTTTGGCATTTTTTATTGGCATTGGCATATTTTTTTGCCAAATAATAGGTATGCATGACATTTAGCAAATGAACATTAGATACAAAACTGTGTCCTGCAGACCTAAATCCAGAATACTACAAAAAAACAAAACCCACACACAAGCGACAGACATAGCGAAAGACTCGATAACATGGGATCTCACTAGCATATGCAATACAGCCGTTTTTACAGAGGTTTTTAGTAAATCCATCATCTGCCTAGCCTTTTCCTAAATTATCTTGGGGTTATCTTCCAGTCGGATGTAGCTGAGTTCCAGTATTTTACATGAAGCGACTGCCTATCTGACCTCCACAACCCAGTAACTGGATAATACGATACCCCTTAGTAAGATTGGATGTCAGACTTTTGGCTTCTGACTACTCGTAACGACTGTCAAAGATCTACAAATGCCGGGACCAACGGCTTAACGTGCTTTCCGAAACACGGAGAAAACTCGGTATGTAATTATGGTCACCCATCCACGGACCAACCTCGGCAAGCACGGCTTAACCTTAAAGATCGACTCATGCGGCTGTTATTATTTAGCCACGAGCTCCAAAGTTCCGCACCCTGCTTAATTTTACAGCTTAACTTCACATTATTTTCTAAGTTTTTTTCTGAGTTAAAACTAACTTGAAACCTGGGAATTAAAGCCAACAGCCGTACTATCAATCAATGAACCATGACTCAGATTATTATTAATAAAGAACCCCCGTTCAAGAAGCCACTAAGTAGTTAAACGGATGTTTAAGTTGCCATTAGCGGTTACTTACTGCTCGCCACATCACTCAAAGTTATCATTAACTGTTTGTGATTAAAAATGTTCGGGAGAGCAGTTAAGGGTGGTTTGTTAATAATTTGATGAATATTTTGAAAAAGATAATTATGTTATAGGTCTTTTTCTATGTATAAAGAAGTTCCTGATTTTCACTTTTGTACTAGAACTTTTGTTTTTCAGTTTAACATAAGTAAAGAAAAGTCTGTTTCAAAGTTGTCTATGGTCTTAAATCATGTTATATGGGGTCGGCGCAACACCTTTTTTTCTCCCATTCTCCCCCTTCATTCGTTATGTGCTCTGCATGGTGTCGGACGTAAAGAATAGCCCCATCCCATATCTTCCCGTGGGTGTCGTAAGAGGCGACTAAGGGACTTGCCAGAGAATGGGCAGCAGCGTTCTCTGTGCTTTTGTAACAACCGTACTGCGATCGCCAACCCGCCTGCCAAGCGTGGCGATTACGGCAAAAACCCCCAAAATGTCAATGTGGCGATACTTGGGGGAGGCCTATGTCCAGCAGTGGACGTCTTTTGGGCTGAAATGATGATGATGATGATGATTAATTATGTAATCATTTAGTTTACTCCTTTTTTCCTTCATGTCATTTCTCAGACAATCCTACAAGTGTCGCATTATTGAGAATTACCTCAGGAAAGTTAAATTGAAAAAATAGTACATTGTTACCCCAGGGGTGAAACCAACTTATTTAGTCCCGAGACGGGGTTTGGCACCTGAACGAAGTGAGGGCGCTAATAGTTCGAGGGGCTAAATACCTAAGTCTTTAACCCGAGGTAAACACTGTGCTTTTCATTACGAATACAAGGAAAGTAAAAACAAAAACATGAATAGCTAAAGAAAAAATTAGTATATTTTATTTCAGATTGCCGCTATTTTGCTTTTTTTTTTTTTGGCCAGCCAGCTATTCAGCCATTATTTTTCATTTTCATCATTGAAAAAATGGTAAATATTTAGCCCAACACTATGTTATTTCAAAGAAAATGTTGAAACTAAATTATAATAAAGTTATTTAAAAAATATATTTCCTTTAATCAATACTTAACTTTAAGTAATTTCAATTTTATATCGTGGCTATACAGGGTGTAACGGAAAGGGTATATACATACTTCAGGGTGTGCTACAGACCATCAAACTAAACATGTTTCTCCATCGGACAAACATCGTACAGGCGAAAAAAATATCAGCTGCCCCATTCATTTGGGTCGAATAGGTATTGTAATTTTGTATGGGGGAGCAGATAATTTTTTGGCTATTACGATGTTTGTCCGATGGAGAAACATGTTCAGTTTGATGGTCTGTAGCACACCCTTAAGTATGTATATACCCTTTCCGTTACACCCTGTATAGAAAGTTGGAATATGGTTCAATAAAAATGTGAAAATAGAACTAGTTTTTTTTTTATAATTTGACATTGTCAGTTGAAAGCGATTCTCCCTAGGGATGAAAAGTATTACTTTCATCTCGCTCCTCAGGCAACTTCAGACCTACTTTCAGGGTATGAGTAATGAAAAAATACTTTAAAAAAATGTGTATCTTTTGCTGGGTACTTTGGTATTATTCCTACAATATTGTTTAAACTTTTCAAGTAACCTACTAAGATTGAAGGCTGGTTGAGTACCTGGGAGGAAATGGGACAGGGCTTTGATCAGAAGTGACACATTAAAAGCTAATTAACCTCTTCAAAAGTAGTGTGAACAGGCTTCTTCTGGGTAAGCTCGTACCATCGTCGACTTTGTCTCTGTCATCTCTGACCTAGACTAGAGGCAAGAGCAAACCCATCGCAAATAAAAAAAAATGTTTAAAAAGGAAGTCTGTAGTAAGAAACATAAAGTAAAAAAAACAAAGAGACAAATATCAGTGATCCCAAAATAGTTCCTTTTGCCTATTTTGGCACTGACCAGTATTAACTATGTATAAGTAATGATATAAAATTATATAATCAATCCTAATGACGAAGCTGCTAATTAATACTTACCGAGTCGCTTAAATGTATATATAGCTCGTGGCTAAATAATAACAGCCACACGGGTCGATCTTTATGTTAAGCCGTGCTGGCCGAGGTTGGTCCATGGATGAGTGACCATAATTACATCCTACCGAGTTTCCTCAGTGCCTCGGAAAGCTCGTTAAGCCGTTGGTCCCGGCTTTCATTTGTAGATCTTTGACAGTCGTTACGAGTAGTCAGAAGCCGATAACTCTGACGTCCAGTCTTACCAAGGGGTATCGTATTACCCAGTTACTGGGTTGTGGAAGTCAGATAGGCAGTCGCTTCATGTAAAATACTCGTACTCAGCTGCATCCGGTTATACTGGAAGCCGACTCCAAGATAGTTTGGGAAAAGGCTAGGTACATGATGATGACGATGTTTCATCATTACGAACAAAAACAGATTCCTAAAGATATAAAATGATATTATCAATCCTAATGAGGAAGCTGCTAATTAATACTTACCGAGTCGCTTAGATGTTTTGAAGCCAAAATTAAAATGGAATAATTAATCACAGCGCACTACACACTACATTATTAAATTAATATTGGCACAGTGGAGAGCTACATTTAAATCTGAGACGCCACTAGCGTTTATTTTCAAGATTGTTCGATTGTTCGTTGATTTTTGATTGATTAAACTAAGATTATTGCATGTAGTTTAGAATTTCACGGACAAATTGAAAGAATTCCCCTTTAATCCTAAAACAAGGGAAATCTACTCTATTTACCAACTACTACTTAATATCGACAAACATTTTAATGTTTAGCGGATGCATCCCATTAACTGCTGATGGACCACTCAGCGTCCACATCAATCGATTATTTATCAATAATATACTTTGGATTAAAAATGTACTAAAGAGGCGCTAACCAAACATTCGTGGGTGGAAACATACGGGGCTGGAGTTGGAACGGGCCAGAGGCGTTTATTTTAATGAAGGACAAGTCTTACACTGTCTCACGCTTTTACGGTTTATAACTAAACTTACACTGTTATCCGCGATCATGGCTTGGAACAGCATCAACATATCGGGGCTCACAATAGTTAAAAAAACACGGAAGATATCACGTGACAGTGTTAGAACAAGTCTATCCTCAGAATCAGCCATTTGGCAGATTTTCGCCCAATTTTGAATGGTTTTGTTTGATAATTACTGCTATACTTAAGCTAAATAGTACAGACAATTACTTACAACTAATAGAATCAAAGTTAGACACCTATACACATGATAGCTTAGTGCGAATACGCAACAAGGCAACTTTACCAACAAAACATGTGACATACATGTCATATGTTTTGTTGTAATTAGAAAATGTACTTACTTAAGCAAGATACTTGCGATTGTTATGAGTCTGTAAGCTTTCTTAAAAATTAAATAAATAAAATGCAATAACTGTTTTCGCAAGTGACGTCCTGCTCAAAATAAGTATTATCGCCTGGCCCAACAACCTGACATAAAAACCGAAATGCAGGAGCTCGGTAGTTTCATTTCCAGCACAGCAAACCGTTTTCAAAAATGTAAATATGACTCAATAGGTTTTTACTTTTGAATCATTTCTTTCCACCTGTCAAAGCAACGGGCCCACACAAACTTTCCTCCCGTATGTTTCCAAACTAAATCGTTCAGTACAAGTACAATCATTGGTTGAGATCAAAAAATGTATTGGTGCAAACCTCGGGACGATTACAACCGCATTACTGCGACCTACGCACTTGATACTTGACGTGAATTGAGTGACTAATCATTTTACAATTCATTATGATCAACCATCAAACTGTACCACTAAACATCAAGCCTATAATCCCTGAAGGGCTAGGCAGAGATGTACCTAATAAATAAAACAATAAAAAGTTTGGAGGTTGGACCTCTAGGGAACATATTCACCGATAGCATATGTATATTTTCGGTATAAAAGTAGACCTACATATTATGTCAATGAAACTCATTCATATTTATTTCATGTAAGTGTTAATAAATAAAAATAAATAAATAACATAACATAAAATCATTTATTTCAGGCTACAATGGCCCATACATATATACCTTATAAAGTAACATAAATAAAGTGATTACAAAACTCTTGTTAATAAATATGACTTAAAAGTATGTTAGTAGCACTTCACTTGTGCAGACTGGCCAGTGGAACTTGTCCGCGGAAGCGACGGAACACCACGTCCTGCAGCCAAAACTCTTCCTGCATCACGATGGGCAGATAAAAATTCGGTACTCGTACCACGAACGCCTTGAAGTTGACGTTGCGGCGCGACTTCAGGTCGTTCGATCGTTCGCTCGTTCAGCTGTAAAGGTATGAAAAGATAACAGATAAGGTATGAAAAGATAACAGAAAAACAGGTTAAAAACTAGATTCCTGCAATAAGCTTCAATAATAATGATTTGCAAACGCTGCAAGCAATGTCTAACGATGCTTAATATAAATATTTGAATTCCCAATAAAAGTAATTTGATGAACTTTTTGTTGCCTTACGCTACGATTATTAGGTATAGAGGCAGAGCAGTGAAATAATTTATTTTCCTTTAACGAATGATAGTCTTGTCTTGTCTTGAGAATGAAACTCATTAATTAGGTAGTAAAATTGAATTTATTTTATAATGATACCCTTGGGCGATAATAATCAGCCAATGGCTAGTACATATAAATTTATAAAAAGAAAATACTTTTTCCGGCTGACTCGCAATTATTTTCTTCAGTTTGTGAAAAAAAATACAACATTGACTGTTATTTAACACATATTCATTATCTGAACAAAAATTTCCGAATCTGTATTAAAGTACTTAAAATGTTTTCTTTTCTATAAGATGAAATGGTTACCAAAACAGCTTAAGTACTGGCAATTCATGTCACCATACTAAGATAAATTATTTGATCAACAGTATTTTCACATACCTAAATATTGCAAAGATAAAAACATCTCAATTAAGAACTCTAATTACCACGAAAAACTAACAAATCCCAAACCGGAATCAAAGCCGGACTTCGCAAACCAATTGTGACTTTTGATTGCACATCAAAATTCGCTTATTAAATAAACGACGAAAAAAAAAATATAATTAAAAAGAAAAAACTATCAAGATTATAATGGCGGACTCGAATAGTTTGTCGGATGCCAACCGTCGACTTGGGTGGTCCAAACGGGACGTGCTTTCTCGTTCTTACATTTACATTCTGTAGTATTGTTCTCTCTTTCTCTCTTGAAGTTTGGCTGTCAAAGAGTAAGTGTAGATTGTCGATTCGCTTAATTTGTACTATCATAGATCTGAAGTACTTTGATTGCACGTGAGTGCTGAAATGAAGCGCCTTTTTGAAGTTTCTTTCTTTCTTGTTTTTAAGTAGGAAAAGGAGTTTTGTATACAAAAGTGTTCGAATGAATTTTGAAAGGAAATACGGCGCTTGCGATGTCTACTATTTGTAATTGTTTGGTACTACGGCGTATAATACTGGCGTATTAACCGAACGTATTTATAAAATGGTTTTATAAATACGTTAAAATATAGATAGGATTATTTTTAAAGTTAATCTAAATGTGCAAGATTCTTATGAATAATTATATTTTTAATAACAATTAAAAAAAAATCTCATCGTGTTGTTTTTTTTGTCTTTTATTGTTTATTGTGTGTAACTACATAAATAATTAACTATACTAATAAATACAAGTATGCAGATACAAGTGCCTATTCATCTGCCCAGCCTTTTCCCAAACTATCTTGGGATCGGTTTCCGGTCTAACCGGATGCAGCTGAGTACCAGCAGTATTTAGAAGTGACTGCCTATCTTACCTCCACAACCCAGTAACTGGGTAATACGATACCCCTTGGTAAGACTGGAAGTCAGACTTTTAGATGACTAACATAATTGGACTGTCGATATAATTTGTGTCTTTAACTACTGATTCTATTAACGAGACCCATTCTCGTTCACAGGGACACAATAAGCTATACAATTCCAGTATAAAAAGGCCTCGCTTTGTACAGATTTCCAATACAATGAGAGATCCAAATAAACTGGAATGTATAGCTTGATTGGTCCCCGCTTACCGTGCGTACCGTAATTTGGGGCGTTCCTAGAGACTTCCAGTGGCGAACGGATTTAGGGACCGCCGTACTTCGGCACGCGCCGGTATTTGGGAAAGCGAGAATGTTTGTTTGTTTTTGTCTGTTGTTATAAATACAGCAGCTATGCTATGAATATGATTATGATATGTTTTACATTTAACATCTGTAAGTTACTGGTTTTATTTACTTAAATTTATATAATTATTGATTTAAGCGCTGTCTTAGCTTGGAGTATCGTTTTACCAACAAAGGTCTGGGACGTAAAATAGTCCCGTTTCCTGAAACCGCGCGATGATAAAAAAGCATGCCAAGAATTTTATTCTTTATTCAAAATCATTAAGCATTTTCAACTTTATTAAAACAAATATAACTTAAAGATTTTGTAAGTGTTGCATATAATTTTAAAATTACTGTCAGAGTAACTGAGAGTAACTTTGATTAGTAAAGGAAGCTGGTGAACCAGTGATTGATTTTATTTTTAACAACTTGTTATACCTAATAAAAATAATTGGTTAATTTAGTTTTACAGTATGTGGGTTCTGGAGTCAGGCAGTCGCTGAATACCAACATTTTACATGGAGCGACTGCATACCTGACCTCCACAACCCAGTTAATACTGGGTAATACGATACCACTTGGTAAGACAAGTTGTCAGATATTCGGGATCGGGCCACTGACTAACCTTAGGTAATGAACTATCAAAAATCTACAAATAACAGCCGGGACCAAAGGCTTTACGTGCTTTCCGAGGTACGGAGGAAACTCGGTATGTTATGAATTATGATGGTCACCCATCCACAGGTCGACCTTGGCAAGAGCGGCTTAACCTAAAGATCGACCGAAACTACGGAGATATTTTGAGTTGAAATGGCGCATGACGTCAAGGGGAAGAAATTTTTTTACCTACTTCTGACGTAGTGAGAGTTGAGTTGTGACTGTCCAACTTGAATGCGTTTTTTCTAAGATTTTTTTTGTTCATTTGATAAAAAAAAATACGTGTCTATTAATTAATTTTTGTATTACCTGACTGACAGACAAAATTAAATATCGTTTTCTTTACCCATTCCTCATTCCTATTGCAACTTACAGACTGTAATTTTTTTAACCTAATTTAAATCACTTCTGTCACCAAAATAATCTATGCTTTTCACGTATCATTATCCTTTTCGCGATATCTGTCTCTTTCACACACGTACAATCTGTAAATCGCCATTTCACGCGTCCACCTATGACCTCTACGTGCCCCATCTCTTTCTAATCGCGAAGAAAGTGGTTGCTGTCTCGCTTGCACTGTAGTGGTCCAAGTTTGAAATTTTCTTTTTATGTTTGAATTTGGAACTGAGGGTTTGGGTGAGAAAAAATATCACTTTACATAACATTACGACTGTTTATCTCAAAGGGGTAAGTAGGTATAGGTGAATGGTATCTTCACTTTACATTTTTCTATTATGTCCCATGTACTAGAGGACTTAAGGTCTATTGTCAAATACCAGTCTAGATGGTAGTCTTGTGGTTATAATCGCGATAGCTGAGCTTGAGGTCCTTGGGTTCGATTCCCGGGTCAGGCAAAGTGTTATTGGGTTTTTCCATCAGGAATTTCTCAGTAGCAGCCACGGAGTCTGGATTTGTCCTCGTTTAATGAGGCTCGCCCCAATTACATGGGACTTGAACATAACTGGCGAAATGTTGCTGTACTATTAGGTACGTACTCCTATGTCTATGACCTTCGGGAATTACAGGCGTGATGTTATTGTACTGAAAAACCCAAAACTTATCACTTTTTCGATCTGGGATTCAAACTTAGTACCACAGCTCCAGCAGTCACCCACGTTTGCTAGCTGTAAACGTGCACCCTACAATTTACTTGTCTAAACTATAATATTATAAAGAGGAAAGATTTCTTTGTTTGTTTGTTTACATTGGCTCCGAAACTAAAACTTTTTGAATTATTCAATTCGGTTATTCCATTTGCAAGATAACACGAGTTTAAAAATGCAAATATTAGAAAAAAGTTGCGTGGTCGCCGCTCACCCTGCTCAGCTGGCTAGCTAGGCAGCACCTTATGCGATGTAGGCGTCACTGGGGTACGGGCCGTACTGGAGGGGAATATTCAAACTTGAACCTGACGCAAATAGAAGGGTTTTTATGTGTGTGTATTGTAATTTTTAATTTTGATTTTTTTGTTAAATACCCGTGCGAAGCCGGGCTACTAGTTTATAATAATTAAAACTATATTCAACTATTCAAGCTTCCACGACACATTAAACCCTTCACCCAACCTACTTCCAACACCCGGGACACCCATCAAAATCCAAGCCTGACTCACCGTTGCTTGCCATCATAAAGTCATAAACACACAGAGCATGTTACAATAATTGCTTACATGCTAGCACGCGCTTGTCACGACACTTGTCAAAGCTGTCAAAACTGTCAGAGCTGTCACAACTGTCAAATGTTGAGGTTGTCAAAGGTGTGCTATCGATCTAATTGATCTGAAGTTGAGATAAGATCTTGGGATTGTTGGGTAGAGAAAGCTAAGCGGTTGCGTGGCGATTGCCAGTCAATCCTTTCATACGAGTAGCTTAATCAACCTACCTATTGCAGACTATTGCTTGTTCTCCTGCAAACCAAAAAAAAACCGCCCAAGTACGAGTCGAACTCCCGCACGAAGGGTTCCGTACCATTATTTATAAAAACGAACAAAAAAAAACACTTTTTTGTATGGGAGCCCCCTTAAAATTTTTATTTTATTCTATTTTTAGTATTTGTTGTTATAGCATCAACAGAAATACATAACCTGTGAAAATTTCAACTGGCTAACTATCACGGTTCATGAGATACAGCCTGGTGACAGACGGACGGACGGACGGACAGCGAAGTCTCAGTAATAGGGTCCCGTTTGACCCTTTGGGTACGGAACCCTAAAAATAAACTCACCAATTCTGAAAATCCTTCAAAGAATTTGATCTTTAAGTTACAGCAACGATCGAACACTTAGAAAATCCCTATTAGCTGCTGGTCTACCATGACGTCTTAAAGCAGTATTGTTTTACTCTTATTCCAGTGACGGAGAGACGGAGCTAAACAAGATATCTAGCGCCATCTCTTTCCCACACTGGAAAAGGAGTAAAACAATAATGTTTTAAGACGTCATGGTAGGCCAGCTGAATGCACCCCCTGTCAGTTCGCGGAGGGCTTTTACTTACATTTTGATTATTGATATTTTGACATTATTTTTTGACATACATCCTGTCGTCCCACTGCTGGACAAAATCCTTTCTCTGAAACACAGAAGAAACGAATATTGATTGTCATGCTACATGCTATTAACTCTTTATCATTATAGCTTTTGGTGTGACACCGACTTAACGGAATCAATGGCCAGCAGAAATCATACTAGGATATAATCTGTCTAACAGTCATGGTGAAGATATGAAAGGAACCTCAATTAACCCTCAGTGTTTTCTATGAGCTTCATTAATTTATCAGTAAAGTGAAAGAGCTTAGTAAGCATTCGTGTATGTTTTTAGGGTTCCGTAACCAAAGGGTCAAACGGGACCCTATTACTGAGACTTCGCTGTCCGTCCGTGCTATCGGTGATAGTTAGCCAGTCGGCTTTTCTACAGATTATGTATTTCTGTTGCCGCTATCTATAACAACAAATAATAATAAAAACAGAATAAAATAAATATTTAAGGGGCCGTATTTAAGGCGTATTTTTTAGATATAATGTGCAGCAGAAAACTGCAAAGCCAGCCGTAATCTTTCCAATTTCAACTTTATTTTAATTAAAATAAAGAAAGCACGTCTCGTTTTTATTGCATCACGGGTTTTTTATCAGTAAGTTCCACCTGGAAATAAACCATCTAAATTAGTATTTGCCGCTAGCTTTCCAATTCTGTATGTCAGGTTGGCAACGTATTGACGAACTCTTTGGCCTTTATAAGATGACTAGCTGTCCCGCGCAACTTCGTCTGCGACACACTTTCCCCGTTTTCGCAACATTTTTCATTGCTGCTCCGCTCCTTTTGGTCTTAGCTTGATGATACATAGCGTATAGCCTTCCTCGATAAATGGGCTAAGACTGAAAGATTTTTTTAAATCAGAGCAGTAGTTCCTGAGATTTGCGCGTTCAAGCAAACAAACAAACTTTTCAGCTTTATAATAATTATTAGTCTATCTCCATAGGTACTGGTATAGGTGAATGCGGTTTCGTATATTGCGCGGGAGAGTTCTGGATGTAGGTTCTGAGGTATTGCCACTTGTAGAGACTCCTTAATAAGCCTCAAGATCGTCAAGACTGTGGACATATAGGACATTTAATAGGTTAGTACAAGCTTGGGTGGAATCCTTTAAGCCCTCGAATGTGTACATATCTACGAGTGACAATACTAAAATATACAACAATCGTTTGAGTCGACGTTGCAGCAAAATCAGCCTACATGTCAGAAATGGTCTTAGAATGAGTGATTCTAGGATATGCCGTTTTTCCTCGTCGGTATGAGGAGCAGCGCCGATGAAATACAGAAATAGAGTAAATTACACAAAGTCAAATGCCTTCGCAGGTTTGAACCCTCAAAGGCTTCGTTATCCAATGATACGAACCCTTTGAGGGTTCAAACCTATCTTGGCTATCTTGTTATGTGATTAATATTTTTATTGGAGTCTAGGGAGCTCGTTGCTTCACAATAACAGTCGCACAGGTGGACCTTCAAGGTTAAGCAGCACTGGCTAAGGTCAGTCCATGGATGGGTGACCATACATTACATGCCCTTTTCCCTCCGTGACTCAGTAAGCAAGCTAAAGAATTTAAAGCCGTTGGTCCCGGCTGTCATTTGTACATCTTCGACAGTCGTTACAGGTAGCCAGTGGCCTGAAACCTGAAAGTCTGACAACCAGTCTTACTAAGGGGTATTATATTATATTACCCAGTACTAAAGTCAAAGCCGAAGTTTAATTTTTTATTGCGAGCTAATAGTCCAATGTTGGTGTTGTTTTATGCTGTTACTTAAGACTTAGCAGCCTTTTACAAGCATTGCACTGAACATCTACAACATTGAACTGGGTTGTGGAGGTCAGATAGGCAGTCGCTCCATGTAAAATACTGGTATTCAGCCGCATCTAGTTAGACTGGAAGCCGACCCCCGAGTAAAAGGCAGATGAGCTATCCTCATATATCGCAAAACCTCACATATCCCCCCCAAAACCCACCATTATCCCCCACCAAAACCCCATAACACCACAAAAACCTCACGGCAACCGACTCCTGCGCCTGCTAAGTCAAGTTAGCCTGATTAAAAGTGAATATTGTAAATTGATATATAACCTGCGGGCCACCCAGATCGCGCGCCGTTTGTTTTTATTTTGGTTTGCGCGCGCGCCGGTCGGTGATAGATCGGCGGCCGCGACGCTGATTGGTGGAGGGAGGTAGGGTTGGCACGCTAAGGAATTGTGACTTGGAAAGGAGTTTTTATTGTGGTGAAATGTTGTGTTGACAGTTTTTGATATTGATTGTGCTTGTATAGAAAGTTACGCTGTGAAGATATGAATTTCAGTTTATGTTAAATTTTACCAATCGAAAGATTTGTTTCAACAATAAAAAAACAAACACGGTGTGTTTATGAAAGACTAGCTGACCGGCGCAACTTCGTTTGCGTCACATTTTCCCCGTTTTCGCAAAATTTTTCATTGCTATTCCACTCCCATTGGTCGTAGCGTGATGATATATAGCCTATAGCCTTCCTCGATAAATGGGCTATCTAACACTGAAAGAATTTTTCAAATTGGACCAGTAGTTTCGGAGCCTATTCAATGCAAACAAACAAACATACAAACAAAAAACAATCAAATCTTTCCTCTTTATAATATTAGTTTAGAAAACAAACACAGTTTATTCCTGCCCTTCTGTCGGCAGTCCGTATACTGCCTCTGTTTTTTTTAAGTATAGCATCTCGCTGGTAATCTATGAGGCTGGGGTCTGCTTAACCGGACTGTCCTAGTGGAGGCCTAGAGTAAAAGGGAAGGGCTTAAAACTTATGAACTAGGCGACAATTTGCTAAGAGCACACTAGGATTTTTTTATTTCGATCATCATCATCATCTGCCTAGTCTTTTCCCAAACTATCTTAGTGTCGGCTTCCGACTTCTAACCGGATGCAGCTGAGTACCATTATTTAACATGAAGCGACTGCCTATCTGACCTGCACAACCCAGTAACTGGGTAATACGATACTGGTAAGACTGGATGTCAGATTTTTGGCTTCTGACTACTCGTAACGATAGTCAAAATTAAAAAAAAAAATGACAGCCAGCAGCAACGGCTTAACGTGCTCTCCGAGGCATGGAGGAAACTTGGTATGTAATTATGGTCACCCATCCACGAACCAACCTCGGCAAGCACGGCTTAATCTTAAAGATCGACCCGTGAGGCTGTTATTATTTAGCCACGAGCTCCTAACGTCCATCGTTTTATTTCGATCAAATAATCCTAATTATTGATTCTCATCCGTGGCAGCCCTACCCGCTGATTGGCGCTTGCGCAGCACATTTACAAAAATTCCTCGCATTGATACTGCACGTCTAAATAAATAATTATTATTTATTTATTTTCCCACATATATTTCTGCATACGTACGCATTTTTTATTAAAAGAAGTTACTTGATTACCAGCTGTCAAATTACTGGATCAAGGAGCCTTATCTTGGGAATTCTAATCTTAAGTATGCTGTGGTCAGCTTCCAGATACCAGATAGACTGGAAGCCGACCACAAAAGGCTGATTATCAATATTGCGGGAAATAGGTGGATGGTATATAAAAATAATGAAACCAATCAATTAAATCAATTGATTAGCATTCGAAAGATATCGCTACGATTGGTAGATTTTAGAAAAATGTCGCTACGGTTGGTAGATTTTAGAAAAATATCGCTACGGTTGGTAGATTTTACAAAAATATCGCTACGGTTGGTAGATTTTAGAAAAATATCGCTACGGTTGGTTGATTTTAGAAAAATATCGCTACGGTTGGTAGATTTTAGAAAAATATCGCTACGGTTGGTAGATTTTAGAAAAATATCGCTACGGTTGGTTGATTTTAGAAAAATATCGCTACAGTTGGTAGATTTTAGAAAAATATTGCTACGGTTGGTAGATTTTACAAAAATATCGCTACGGTTGGTAGATTTTACAAAAGTATTGCTACGGTTGGTAGATTTTACAAAAATATCGCTACGGTTGGTAGATTTTACAAAAATATCGCTACGGTTGGTAGATTTTACAAAAATATCGCTACGGTTGGTAGATTTTAGAAAAATATCGCTACGGTTGGTTGATTTTAGAAAAATATCGCTAAGGTTCGTAGATTTTAGAAAAATATCGCTACGGTTGGTAGATTTTAGAAAAATATCGCTACGGTTGGTAGATTTTAGAAAAATATCGTTACGGTTGGTAGATTTTAGAAAAATATCGCTACGGTTGGTAGATTTTGTTAACACATAAAAAAGAAAAAACCATTATTAAACATAAATAGAATAAACCATTTTTGGGTTTTCTTACCTTATTTCAAAACAGTCTAGGAAAACATCAGGAGGAGCTCGTGGCTAAATAATAACAGCCGCCCAGGTCGATCTTTAAGGTTAAGCCGTGCTTGCCTCGGTTGGTCTGTGGATGGGTGACCGTAATTACATATCGAGTTTCCTCCGTGCCTCGGAAAGCACGTTAAGCCGTTGGTCCCGGCTGTCATTTGTAGATCTTTGACAGTCGTTACGAGTAGTCAGAAGCTAAAAGTCTGACATCCAGTCTTACCAAGGGGTATCGTATTACCCAGTTACTTGGTTGTGAAGGTCAGATAGGCAGTCGCTTCATGTAAAATACTGGTACTCAGCTGCATCCGGTTAGACTGGAAGCCGACCCCAAGATAGTTTGGGAAAAGGCTAGGCAGATGATGAGTCTAGGAAAACATCGTGATGAAACCGGCATGTCCTAGAACTAAAAATTCGAAGACATGTGACATATACTAACCCGCACTGGCCCTGCGTGGTGGATTACAGCACACTCCCTCTCATAGAGAGGAGGCCGGTGTTCCAGCAGTGGGGACATTATAGGCTGATTACAGATCGTACATACTCAGAGATGATTACTCGTGGCTTATTAATAACGGCTGCAAGGGTCGATCTTCAAGGCAGCGCTTGCCTAGGTTGATCCGTGGATGGGTGACCACCGAGTTTCTTCCATGCCTCGGAAAACTCGTGAAGCTGTTGGTCCCGGCTGTCATTTGTAGATCTTTGGCAGTCGTTAGGGGCAGTCAGAAGCTTGAAACTAAACCAGTTTTACCAAGAATTTCTTAGCTCTTTGGAGTCTAGATTTGTACCTGGCCAGTGGCTTGGGCTTGCCCCGAATTATTTGAGACTTAAACAAATATCTTAAGAAATGTAGGTGTAAGATTGGTACACCTCTGCCTGTCCCTTTGGAGAAACAGGCATGGTCATCATTATCTTGCCCTTATCCCAATTTATTTGGGATCGGCGCAGCATGTCTTCTTCTTCCATACTTCTCTATTACTTGTCATCTCATCAGACACCTCCTTTCTTGCCATATAATCCTTCACACAGTCCATCCATCGTTTCTTTGGTCTTCCTCTACTCTTGTACCCATCCACATATCTTACACAACATTTTCCTCATTCCTCCGCATCACATGTCCATACCACGATAACCGACCACATAACTTTTCAGTCAGTAATTGACACAGTACACACAGTAGTATTTTTATAAATAAGTAAGTATCTAGTCTGATTTACCTCATCAAACCCCAGGAAGGTGCCAAGTCCTAATGCTGATATCGAGTTTCCATCATTCAGTGGAATTATGTAAGCTTTGTCGCTATCTTTGTCATCGCACAACCGAAAACAAAATAAGAAATAGTTTTTGTAAGTCTGATGGTCTATATCGCTTCGTAAAATATGGCTAGGACCGACACCTTTCTATCTGCCTGCCTTTTTCCTAATCGTCGGCGCAGCATGCTACCAGCTTCTCCCATACTTCTCTGTTACTTCTCATCTCGTCAGACACCTCCTTACTTGCCATGTAATTCTTCACACAGTCCATCCATCGTTTCTTTGGTCTTCCTCTACTCTTATACCCATCCACATTCATACTAACCATTTTCCTTAGTACATTTTCCATGTTACGTTATATTAAATGCTGCTACTGAGGAATTCCTAACGAAAAACCTAATAACACTTTGCTTGGCATGGGATTCGAACCCAAAACCATATAGATAAATTTATTTTGCTCATACAAATTGCCCGTTAAACTGACATGACAAAAATATTTAAAATGCTGTAGCGTAAGACCACACAATGCGGTCTCATGGCAGAAGACATTAAAGTCTTAATATTTTTCTTTTATAGTCAGAGTCAAAATAAACTCTTTCTGTTCATACCAGAATTAAAAAGCTGCCAAGAAAATACTTACTAGAATAATGAGATAATGTCGCAAATCATAACATCACGGCTGCAATGCCCCAACGGTTGCGCAGAGGTGTACGTAATAATATACGCACATTTTTCGCCAGTTATGTTTAATTCCTTATTGACGCGAATTTACCCTGGCGGTTGAGTGAGTGTCATGCTCACTTAAATGTCACGCTGATGGCGGCGGGTGTGTCGGGTCATTTAGTTCCCTTCAATATGGTTGAGTTGAATGATGGCTGATACATGCCTCATGTTCGTGAACGGGTGCTGTCAGTTGTCATCTCTTATCTGCCACGGTTTATTTTAATTATTTTATTTTAAAACTTTATTTTCGAATTACCTATTGATTTCGTCTTTTACTCTGGACGCCATGGGAAAAAAAGATCCACAATTTTAGCTACATATAAATTTACACAACATATACTTAACGTTTTAAATAATAAAAAATATGCGATAGGAATCTTACTTGACATGACCAAGGCTTACGACAAAGTACTATACAATATTTTACTTGATAAACTATACGGAATTGGCGTTAGAGGAATAACTCATAAATGGTTCGCATCTTACCTACAAAATCGTGAACAAGTTGTAGAAATTGAACATTGGGATCACGACACTGGGGAACTCGGCCAAATACGATCACATGCACTTTGTATTAAAAACTCAATTCCTCAAGGTAGTGTTACAGGATGTTTATTATTCCTAATTTACATTAACGATCTCCCCAAAATTATGACGGAATCGTGCGTGCTGTTCGCCGATGACATCTCGGTAATGACTTCATGTAATGACTCACAAGACCTACATGACAATTTAAATACTATTATGTTAATTATACAAAATTGGATGAATGACCATAACTTAGAAATTAACTTCTCTAAAACCAAAATCATGCAATTTAGGCCCTATCAAAAAAAACCCTTAGATATAAATTTTACGTTTGACGGTGCAAAATTGGAATGTGTAGACACTTTTACCTTGTTAGGTCTAGACTTAGATTTACATATGACCTGGAAAACGCACATCCAGAAAATCAAGTCAAAACTATCCAGTTTTATTTATGCATTACGTGAGCTCAAAAAAACAACAGATTTAAAAACTGCCCTATCCACTTACTACGCATACGCATACGCGTGGCTTAATTATGGAATTATACTTTGGGGAAATAGTGTGGACATCAACGATTTATTTATCCTACAGAAAAAATGTATTAGAATATTGGTACATATTAATAATGATGAAAGTTGTAGACCATATTTTATGAAACTTGAAATCTTAACGTTAACATCAATATATATTTTAGAAATCTGTAAATTTGTAAAACAATATCCAAACTTCTTTATTAAAATTACGGACCAGCCCCGCCGTTATGAACCGCGTTCACGATTTAAAAACACGCTCGTAATACCCCAATCAAAACTAAAACTGCACAGCACTAGCCCTCATGTTACAGCAATAAAAATTTATAACAAAATCCCCAATGACATACGAATGGAAGAAAATGATAAAATATTTATAAAACGAATCAGAAAATTATTAATTGATAAATGCTATTACACGTTAAACGATTTTTTTAATGATGACATCTAAATGGGGTGACTTTTTAACTATGATTTTTTGTATACCGATTTAGACATTTTTTATTTTTATTGTATTTGATTATTATTATATTGACATTATGTACTTGATTATTAGTTTATTGACATAATGTATTTGACTATTATTTTATTGACAAAATGTACCTATCCGATTATTATTTTTTGGCATAATGTATTTAGTTCTAATTTATTTTAAATAACGTATTTGATTCTGATTTTATTGACATAATGTTATTAATTATTATTGTATTCGACTCGATATTTTTATTTTATTATTTGTGACATTTTAAACGAATTGAATAATATCTAATTGTTATGAATGAATGAATTTATTTTTTACTATTGGATTTTTGAATGCTACTATTTTACTTTATGAAATTGTTGTGCTCGACAGGGTCCATGTGAACTAAATTATTATATAAGATCTTGTAAAACACATGTGAAATGCAATAAATGATTGAATTGAATTGAATTGACGCTCTTAACTTGCCCGTATTTCTGCATCGTTCTCACATACTAGTAATTCTCAACACGAATGATGTAACCAAGATTTTGCAACATATTTTCATTTAAAAGAGTGTCCATGGAGTTTCTTGCCCATTCTTCTCCATAGAGATCTACGCTTTGGAATGGGCAACTACAGTACTTTCACAAGTTATTATGTCTTGTGACTGGGACTGTAGCATCGCGTTTTTTTTTGTTTTTTGGCTTTCAAAAGTGCCTGTAATGGTCTAATTGAAAGAAATGCTTTGAGTTTTTGTTTGAATTGGTGATGTTCTTCAAAAACGTCAGGTGGCCTCGCAACTGGCATCTGGGTATGACCAGGGGACCATGACCGTGACCATGGGGTTACTATGACGTCATAAAGCGGTATATATCATTCATCATCATTTCAGCGGAAAGACGTCCACAGCTGGACATAGGCCTCCCCCAAGTGTCGCCACATTGACCGGTCCCGTGCGACTCGCATCCAGCGGATTCCCGCGACCTTCACCAGGTCATCGGTCCACCTAGTGGGAGGCCTTCCAGCGCATCGTCTTCTTGATAGTGTTAGTGACCATGTCAGTTTAAAAACTGATATTATTTTATCCATTTATAGTTTGTTTTAGGAATAAATTAATAATATTTTTAGATATAGGTACCACTGTTTGTCTCTGTATCACTCAAAGTTTGACTGGTAAAAAATGCCTATGGCATTAAGTCTACCTCTATCCTATGTGCTTGAAGTGTTAATAAATAAATGAATAATGAAAATATAACAAAAAAACTTCCTGCTTCCGTCATACCACTCAAAAAATCCAGTCCAATGCTGAACCTAGGGACTCTCCATTCTCCAAAACTTTGATGTCAGGGCAATTTTTTCTATAGTCTCTCTTCTTATCTTCTTGCAAAGCTTTGCATTTTTTTTACGAATATGCTGAGCACAGGACTTCATTCTTATCAAGAGATATCGTTTTAACTGTAGAGGTCAGATAGGCAGTCGCTCCATGTAAAATACTGGTATTCAGCTGCATCCGGTTAGACTGGAAGCCGACCCCAATATAGATGGGAAAACATGGTTAACATTTAGGGCTCTCCACTTACTCAAACATGTCCTTTATCAGGGCAAAACGAAATTTGCATGCATTTCTTAAGTTTAATCAAATTATACTCATTCAAAAACAATAATGATTAAATTCATCATCATCATCATCAGCCTATAATGTTGCCACTGCTGGTACACAGGCCTCCTCTATATGAGAGGGAGTGGGCTGTAATCCACCACGCGGACCCAGTGCGGGTTGGTAGATGTCACATGTTTTCGAATTATTAGTTCAAGGACATGTGGGTTTCCTCACAATGTTTTCCTTCACCGTTTTCGAGGGCAGCAGTGATGAAATAAATTATACAAAGTAATGCGCCTGCCTGGGTTCGTACCCACGGCTTACTGCTCGTAAGTCGGGGTTGCCACCACTAGGCCACCGCTGCTCTGATGATTAAATTACCAAGCTTGTTTAACGAATTTGTGATTTCTTAACCACCAGATAAGTTCCATCTCTCCACTAGATAAAATCCCATTTATTCGCCTCTTAAGAAACCATAGACAAGGATTATGTGAAGGCAGATACTTAGATCGAAACTAAACGACAGTGTTAAACGAAAAACAATCTGTCTTTACCCAAAAACCATCGGCAAAGACCTCTGATTTCTGTTTAAAAGTTCTAAAGCCCAGTCTAATTTATACTGGTTTTATCCAGTATAACTAGAACTTACGAAACCTACTAGATTCTTCATAGAATGGCTCAAGTTAAAATAGACAATAAACCATAGAAATAGGCCTCATTTTATTGAATGAATGTTCTAAATGACAGCTCAACTTACGTTAGATGCTTTTCGAACGATATTCGAATGCCGAACGAAACCAGCAACTTATAGCTATTTCTGTCTTTTGTAGGAAGAAATGAAAGGAATGTTCTAAGGGAGAAAGGGACGGGGATAGCCGCTGTCGCAAAGAGGTTTAGTGCAATGCGTTCGTCGTGGGTGGTCTGTAATTTTTATACTGCCGTCAAAAGGTCATTCACCTCCATCCGATTAATTTTTGACACCTGTATAGGTTTTTTTTTTACTTTTTTTAGTTTGTTGTTCAAGTCTTGATAGATAGTTCCTCTTAAGTTTAAACGTTGATTAATTATTTAAAATAGTTGATTATAATATGTGTTGGTAATTAATATGTTCAAGCTTTTGGTTTGACGGCTAGGCAGAAGAGTAAGGCTTGATTTTTTTGCGTGTAGTGTTATCTAGCCTCGTGTTAAATAATAACAGCCGCTAGGATCGATCATCCCGTGCTAGCCTAGGTGGGTCTCTGGATGGGTGACCACCAATCACATACCGAGTTTCCTCCGTGCCCCGGAAAGCACGTTAAGCCGTTGGTCCCGGCTGTCATTTGTAGATCTTTGACAGTCGCTACGAGTAGTCTGAAGCCAAAAGTCTGACATCCAGTCTCACCAAGGGCTATCGTATTACCCAGTTCCTGGGTTGTGGAGGTCAGATAGGCAGTCGCTTCATGTAAAATACTGGTACTCAGCTGCATCCGGTTAGACTGGAAGCCGACCCCGAGATAGTTTGGGAAAGGGCTAGGCAGATGATGATTTTTTTTTTCTAAATTCAAATCGCGTACTTACGGCGACACGTCAAGCGATAAGTTTCCAATATAACATGGCCCCGCTTTGAATAGTTTTCCCATATAATCAGAGATCCTCATTAACTGGTTTGTACTTATAGCTTGATTTGTCGCTGTGCGTACCTACCTCTCCGGTACCTATCAACATCTTTGCGACCCAATACTAATAAAAAATTGACTGTCTGTAAAGTCGGTACACGGACGATAGTAACGTGATAACGTCATAAGAACAAAACATTGATGAAATGATTGCATACTTTTATGATTAGTAGGCCGAACGCTCAAGCCGCTCGTGCCTTTCGCTCGCTCGTGCAGCGCTCTCGATCCGATCGTAACTTTACAATGAGTCAGCCTTTTTCGTGCGTGCAGCCGGCGTTCATCGATTTATTAGGCGTAGTCACGTCAAAAACGTTACTCTTCTTTTGCAATGCCGTATTCGCGTAAAAATAACAACATCATCATCTGCCCAGCCTTTTAAAAAAAAGCATAAAATCTTTTTTTTTTTAAATTAATACTTACGTCAATATAAGTGTCAACCGTGAAAAAAGAAATCGCAATAAGACAATCTCCCACCCTTACACAGGGGGATGTTTAAAATAAAGTCGCGACTTGTAATCAAATTCAGTTCGATAGGGGTGTTGTCAACCCCCTCGATCAGTTCTGGTAAAAATGTCGACACCCCTACTAGACAGGCGAGTTTGAGATGGGTTTGCATGTGTGAAAAATGTGGGAATTACTTTTAGATTTTTGTAGAAAGGCGTCTGCCCTTCATACTCAATTCAATTCAGTTCAATTCAATTCATTTATTGGTATGATTTTTGGTAAATTTATATGTATAAAACATATTGTATAAAAAATTTTTTAGAGGAGCTCGTGGCTAAATAATAACAGCCGCCCAGGTCGATCTTTAAGGTTAAGCCGTGCTTGCCAAGGTTGGTCTGTGGATGGGTGACCATAATTACATATCGAGTTTCCTCCGTGCCTCGGAAAGCACGTTAAGCCGTTGGTGCCGGCTGTCATTTGTAGATCTTTGACAGTCGTTACGAGTAGTCAGAAGCTAAAAGTCTGACATCCAGTCTTACCAAGGGGAATCGTATTACCCAGTTACTGGGTTGTGGAGGTCAGATAGGCAGTCTCTTCATGTAAAATACTGGTACTCAGCTGCGTCCGGTTAGACTGGAAGCCGACCCCAAGATAGTTTGGGAAAAGGCTAGGCAGATGATGATATTGTATAAATAATTAGTTCTTCAAAAATCTATCTTAAAGGTGTACACTCTTTCACTTAATTAGTAATTATTATAAAAAAGAATAATCAACATATTAAAATAAAATAATTACAACAGAACACAACATAACCCAGAAAAATATAAGAAAAATATGATATACAGGGTATAACGGAAAGGGTATATACATACTTAAGGGTGTGCTACAGACCATCAAACTGAACATGTTTCTACATCAGGCAAACATCGTAAGTAATATAGCGAAAAAAAATATCAGTTGCCTCGTACATAATTTCAGTACCTATCGACCCAAATGTGCAGTTTATTGGTTTGTAGCACACCGTTAAGTATGTATATACCCTTTCCGTTACATCCTGTATATATATAATACAACAAATACTAACTGGGTATTGGAGGTTAAAATGGCAGTCTCCATTTACAAATACTGGTATTCAGCTGAATCAGGGTAGGTTACTGAAGTTTTTTCTAGCTATCCATACTACCTAAATATAGTCTTTCTTTCATCATCATCATCGTCAATTTAGCCGAAAGACGTCCACTACTAGACATAAGCCTCCCCCAAGTGTCGCCACATTGACCGGTCCCGTGCGACTCGCATCCAGCGGATCCCCGCAACCTTCACCAGGTCTTCCTTTATTTCAATCCATTTTTGTTTGGAAATAAATCAATCCAAGGCGTTCCGGGCACTTCTCCCCGGTCTGCCGCGACCCCGTCTAGCTGTCTCGGGGCTCCAGTCTTGCGATATTCGGATATATGCGATATAATATTACTTACCCAATCATTTTATAATTTAAATAGTTGTCCCGCGCAATTTCGTCTGCGTCACATTTTCCCCGTTTTCGCAACATTTTTCATTGCTACTCCGCTCCTATTGGTCGTAGCGTGATGATATATAGCCTTCCTCGATAAATGAGCTATCTAATACTGAAAGAATTTTTCAAATCGGACCAGAAATTTCTGAGATTAGCGCGTTCAAGCAAACAAACAAAAACTCTTCAGCTTTATTATTAGTGTATAGTGTATAGATATATTTATAGAACTTCTAGCCTGTTCATTTTCTTCTACAACTATATTTCTCCTGCTGCTTCACCCGGCAATTTAACAACAAGACGCATATATTTTCTTCAACAAACCTCCAATTTACAATTCCATCATACATGCATCCATATATTCATGTTTACATGGAGTGGTCCATGTAAACGGCTCCTTAAACAGAGGCGCGCGTGCCTCGAGAATGTTTTTACAACAGAACAACAATCAACTACAGGGAACAACAGTCAACAACTGTTGTTGTTGTTGCCGAATTGATGCGGTAGAGGATGAATGCATTGACGTTGACTTGTGGGTTTGGTTCGTAGAAATGTAATCTAACCTAACAAACAGATACGTTGCTGGGGAGTTTGTTCCGCCACTTCTTCTCCCCAGCTAAAACACTAGGAAGTGGCGAAGGGCGGGCGTTTTGTTTATATGAACTTGAACACTATTATGTAGAATCTGGTTCTTCTAACCTAACAGACAGATGTGTTGCTGGGGAGTTTGTTCCGCCACTTCTTCTTCCCAGCTAAAACACTAGGAAGTGGCGAAGGGCGGGCGTTTTGGGGCACTGTCTCTTGTAATTTTGACGTTGCAAAAGTGCTGATTATCAGCCTAATTTGTAAAAAATTACTAAAAAACATTTTCGAAAAATAATGTTACAGCTAAATTAGACCGATTTTTTATTATCTATAGAAACAAAAATTTCCAATTATCTTCATTTTTAAAAGACATTTCGATAATGTTTTTAGTAACTTTTTAGACCTATGTATATTGCTTATGCGTAGGAAGTTTCAATAAAATCTGTTCAGTCATTTCGGAAAATAACGACTTGAAAGATTGTATGAAATGCCGTAGGGTATAAACGCTCTTAAATAGATTTTGATAAATCGAGTCTAGCTAGTCTTTACTTCTTACACCACGTTTCAATATGATAATGATGATAAGTTATTATCTGTTCCGATCACCGACCATCTCCAGCTTCTTGGTAATACTTTGGCCACGAACCTGAACTTTGGGTCCTAATCGAGTCCAAGTCTGAATTAGCCGCTAGAAAGCTGGGAGTTCTCGCAAAGGTGCGAAAGGACTTCACGCCGGAACAGCTGCTCACATTATACCAAGCACAAGTTCGATCGTGCATGGAGTACTGTTCGTACCTTTGGAATGGAGCAGCCAAGTACCAGCTGCAAGCGTTGGAAGCTGTTGAGCGACGTGCCGCGACCAATAGGAACGGAGCATCAATTAAAAATGATGCAAAAACTGGGACAATTTTACGCAGACGAAGAAGCGCGGGTCAGCTAGTGTATAACTCGAAATTTTTGGCGGAGCACGTTTTATGACTTTATAGTACAACTAGCTGTTCCGCGCAACTTCGTCTGCG
Source organism: Cerastis rubricosa (assembly GCA_949152445.1). Lineage (NCBI taxonomy): Eukaryota > Metazoa > Arthropoda > Insecta > Lepidoptera > Noctuidae > Cerastis > Cerastis rubricosa. Next base: position 2,869,551 of record OX424550.1, on the reverse strand, counting down.
TCACATTTTCCCCGTTTTCGCAACATTTTTATTGCTGCTCCGCTCCTATTGGTCGTAGCGTGATGATATATAGATCTAAACCATCCAGGGCGCCATACAAACGTATACAAAAAAAATTCATTCAAATCGGTACAGCCGTTTAGGAGAAAAATTATCTGCTACCCCATACAAAATTTCAATACCTATTCGACCCAAATGTACGGGGAAGCTGATATTTTTTTCGCTATTACGATGTTTGTCCGATGGAGAAACATGTTCAGTTTGATGGTCTGTAGCACACCCTTAAGTATGTATATACTCTTTCCGTTATACCCTGTATATAAAGATAATAATGCACAATCCTCAAATGATCGACTCCTTTTATTGTTATATATTGATTCATCATCATCATCATCATTTCAGCCCAAAAGACGTCCACTGCTGGACATAGGCCTCCCTCAAGTGTCGCCACATTGACATTTTGGGGGGTTTTGCCATAATCGCCACGCTTGGCAGGCGGGTTGGCGATCGCAGTACGGTTGTTACAAAAGCACAGATAACGCTGCTGCCCATTCTCTGGCAAGTCCCTTAGTCGGCTCTTACGACACCCACGGGAAGACATGGGATGGTGCTATTCTTTACGTCCGACACCAGACAGAACCTTATATATTGATTACAGACAGTCAATCCGTAGATGGAGCTGCGTCTATTGATTGAGAATTTAACAAAAAATAGATTGATCTTTCGTAGCAATCGATTTGTCAATCAATGAATTACGTATGCACGACGACAATCAAGCTGTATAAATCCAGTTTATGTGGATCTCTGTGGCACGGGAAATGTATATTTGTATACATTTCCCGTGCCACAGAGATCCACCGAGGCCATTTTATACTGGAAATGTAGAGCTTGATCTGTCGCCTTTGTACCTACTGAAACTACTATTATATGGCCAAATTGAAAGCTACATACATGTTTTATGTTTTATTGGTGAGTGTTTGGAGGACGACGTCCCTTCATCCATAACTACTAACAGTAGACAAGTATTAGTAGTACAAGTAAAAAAAAACTTTTATAAAAACATGTTTAAAAAAATAAAAAGAAACGTTGCCCCACACTAGAAATTTCTCCTGTATCGTGGGTGCGTTTATAAACATTTAAACTAACATACAAAAACAGCCAGAACCGGAACAACTATCTGTAGGCCATACAATAGGGTCTTTACCTATGAAATTGCCGTTTTGTTTGAAAAAAGTTAAAGTATTTTTTTTTCGAACTTATTTATTTCTTTTATTCAAAGTAATCACCCCTGCAATCAATGCATCTTTGCCAACGCTGTGGCAGTTTATGGATGCCCTTCTTGAAAAAATCAGCTGGACGGGAGACAACAAACTCTTCAAAGGCGTTTTGTACTGCCTCTCGGGAATTGATTTTTTTTCCCGCTAAAAAGTTGTCCAAATTTTGGAAAAAGTAATAGTCGGAAGGCGCAAGATCTGGTGAGTATGGCGGATGAGGGAGAGCTTCCAAACCCAACTCATGCAGCTTAGAGACGGTCTGTTGTGCAGTATGGGGCCGCGCGTTGTCGTGAAGTAGCAGTGGAGACGACCGATTGACCAAAGCTGGTTGCAGACGTGCGAGTTTCGCCATCATTGTGGTCAGTTCTTCAATGTACACATCTGCAGTAATGCTCTCGCCGTTTTGTAAAAAGCTATGATGAATCACACCAGCACTAGACCACCAAACTGTGACCATCACCTTTCTAGGGGTCATTTTTCGTTTTGCACATTGCTTTGGTACCGAACCAGGATCTAACCAACTTGCTGAGCGCTTTCGATTGTCAAAAAGAATCCATTTTTCGTCGCACGTAACAATTCGGTTCAAAATTCCTTCATTTCTGTGCCTGTTAAGCAGCGCAAGGCAAGTCTCGACGCGTACGTTGCGCTGGCGATCGTTAAGTTCGTGGGGCACCCATCTATCAAGCTTTTTTATCTTGCCAATCTGTCGCAAATGGACCAATATTGTTTTAATGCTAACATCAAAAGCTGCTGCCAGCTCAGCTGTAGATTGAGTTTCATCAGCTTCAACAATCACCTTTGATTCATCATTGTTGACCAAAGTTTCCGGACGACCACGAGGTTCATTTTTCAAGTCAAAATTCCCAGAACGGAACCGAGCAAACCAATAACGGGTTGTGCGTTCGTTTGTACAGTTCTCTCCGTAAACGTCGTTGATGTTACGGGTCGTTTGTGCCGCGTTGGTGCCACGACGGAACTCATATTCCATAATTACACGAAATTTCAAAGTATCCATAATGAGGAAAAATGTTGAAATGTAATGAAAATACAACGCTAATCAATAAACAAAAGACTGATTTTGTAAATAGAATGTCATATTTTTAAAACAAAATTAATTTGAATTTAGAACTCATAGCCAATCAAAACTTTTTTTTGTTTGAAAAAGTCTGTACTGCAATACGACAATTTCATAGGTAAAGACCTATTATTTGTTCCGTGCGGGGATCGAACCCGCGACACGCAGCGCGACAAGCTTTTGTCAAAACTCCTCAACGGTTAATAACACAGTCACGAAACTTTGCATACGAGTTCATATTTGATGGTTAACCACGATTTGTATCATGGACTCATCCATACAGTCAAGATCCTCAATAAAATTTCATCCTGGCTGTAGGATTACGTTTTGTCTGTCAGAAGGATGTATTTTGCTTAGAACCAAAGGTGCTAATTTTCAGCTCAATCGGACATCGGTTAGAATAGAATAGAATAATATTTATTTGCTTAAAAACATGGTATAAAAATATGGTAAAATACAAACAATAACTAGAGCAACATGTTTTTAAGCAAATAAATATTATTCTATTCTATTCTAACCGATGTCCGATTGAACTAGTTAGTGGTTCTAATGTACCTGTCGAGATGGGTTCTCTGTCAGATCACCTCGTTTTGGATGGTTTTCTACACTTTTATTTTCAACCCCCAAATCACCATTAAAACAAATACACATCTCTAAAATAAAACATTGAAGCAACCCCTAACGAATTTTCTTAAACTCTCACCCCTTTTTAATTTGGTGTCTTGCGAATGAACTGACAGCCAGGGGGTGAGAGGGTGATTTTATTGAAATACTTGCGGCGGCATCGCGAATCGGGAATGCGGGTTCGATTCCCGGGTGCTAAACTTTAATTTCGGGTGTTTTTTTTATTGCATTTTTTTAATGGTGAGCGGACTATTGACTTGGTGGAGATAGATACTGTTTATGAGAACGAATGAAGTTTATTTAGACAAATAACATTCATTGTTTAGTATTTTATACAAGCAAAGTCTACAGTATCTTGCTACTATCTTTACCATCATGAACACGTTATCATCTTTTTATTTTTTAACCATGCCCCATACTAGGAATTTCTCCTGTAGGTATCGTGGGTGCGTTTACAAACATTACTCACATACACAAACAGCCAGACCTGGAACAACTATCTAGAGGCTATACAAACATTTGATCCGTGCGGGGATCGAACCCGCGACACGCAGCGTAGCAGTAGATCGCTCAACCACTGCGCCAATCGTGTCGTCAGCCATCATCGTTCTCTCTTACCCTCAACTCAATTTATTTGAGCTCGGCGCAGAATTTCTTCTTCTTCCATTATTATAGAAGATGGAATGGACATGGACGCTAAAATGTATTCCATATTGTCAGTGTTTAGTACATCATTATGAACCCACAGTAATATAAATAAAAAAATAAAATAAAAAAAAATGTAAATTTATATTGGTAGTTTTTTTATATACATTTTAAGCGTGTAGCTAATAGCACACTACATAATATTGTCATATCGTACACAATATTCATATATGTAGGTAATTATTGTTACTTACTGACATCCGTATACTCACCATTTAGGTTCAGTTGAAAACAAGCGTCGGGCACTAGTTGTCCGCCATTTTGCTGAACTGGGCCAATTTGGTGCAGCGGTGATTCACATTAATATTTATTGTTTAGTTTAGAGTTTTTTTTTTTTAATTTCCTCTTTAGGGTTTCGTAGCCGAATGGCAAAAAACGGAACCCATAATAGATTCGTCATGTCTCTGTCTATCTGTCTGTCTGTCCGTCCGCATGTCACAGCCATTTTTTCCGAAACTATAAGAACTATACTATTGAAACTTGGTAAGTAGATGTATTCTGTGAACCGCATTAAGATTTTCACACAAAAATAGAAAAAAACAATAAATTTTGGGGGTTCCCCATACCTAGAACAGAAAAACAACATTTTTTAAAAGCTTTTATTTAACTTGCAATGTATGTATGTATGTATGTATGTATGTTTGTTACGGTGAAATCTTGGAAGCTAAATTAGCACCACTTTCCGATGACCGATTGACCTGAAATTTTGCACACACCTTTGGTTCTGAAGACAATACATGCTCATGACAGACATAACTTAATCCTGCAGCCAGGATCGTCTCCTCACAAGGGAACTCCTCAACGGCTAATAGCGTGGACACGAAACTTTGCATACGAGTTCATATTTGATGCATAATCACGATTTGTATCATGAACTCAACCTACAGTGAGGATCGTCTTCTCACGAGGGAACTCCTCAACGGTTAATAGCGTGGACACGAAACTTTGCATACGAGTTCATATTTGATGTATAGTGACGATTTGTATCATGAACTCAACCTGCAGCCAGGATCGTCTTCCTCACGAGGGAACTCCTCAACGGCTAATAGCGTGGACACGAAACTTAGCATACGGGTTCATATTTGATGCATAAACACGATTTGTATCATGAACTCAACCTGCAGTGAGGATCGTCTTCTCACGAGGGAACTCCTCAACGGTTAATAGCGTGGACACGAAACTTTGCATACGAGTTCATATTTGATGCATAATCACGATTTGTATCATGAACTCAACCCGCAGCCAGGATCGTCTTCTCACGAGGGAACTCCTCAACGGCTAATAGCGTGGACACGAATCTTTGCATACGGGTTCATATTTGATGGATAGTCACGATTTGTATTATGAACTCAACCTGCAGCCAGGATCGTCTTCTGACGAGGGAACTCCTCAACGGCTAATAGCGTGGACACGAAACTTTGCATACGGGTTCATATTTGATGCATAATCACGATTTGTATCATGAACTCAACCTGTAGTGAGGATCGTCTTCTCACGAGGGAACTCCTCAACGGTTAATAGCGTGGACACGAAACTTTGCATACGAGTTCATATTTGATGCATAATCACGATTTGTATCATGAACGCAACCCGCAGCCAGGATCGTCTTCTCACGAGGGAACTCCTCAACGGCTAATAGCGTGGACACGAATCTTTGCATACGGGTTCATATTTGATGGATAGTCACGATTTGTATTATGAACTCAACCTGCAGCCAGGATCGTCTTTTCACGAGGGAACTCCTCAACGGTTAATAGTGTGGACACGAAACTTTACATACGAGTTCATTATGATGGATAATCACGACTTGTATCATGAACTCAACCTGCAGTGAGGATCGTCTTCTCACGGGGGAACTCCTCAAAGGTTAATAGCGTGGACACGAAACTTTTCATACGGGTTCATATTAGATGGATAGTCAAGATTTGTATCATGAACTCAACCTGCAGTCAGGATCGTCTTCTCAAGAGGGAACTCCTCAACGTCTAATAGCGTGGACACGAAACTTTGCATACGAGTTCATATTTGATGGATAATCTTGATTTGTATCATGAACTAAACCTGCAGCCAGGATCTTTTTCTGGCGAGGGAACTCCTCAACGGCTAATAGCATGGACACGAAACTTTGCATACGTGTTCATATTTGATGGATAATCACGATTTGTATCATGCACGCATCCTTCAGCCAGGATCGTCTCCTCACGATGGAACTCCTCAACGGTTAATAGCGTGGATATGAAACAAAGTGTTGAGATTGAGAAAATAATGTGTTCAGAAACGATTACGGCAAAACTAAAAATGTTAAAATAAAATTATAAGTAAAAAAACCTTTTTAAAAAAAGCTTTTATTTAAATGCTCTAAAAAGTAGAAAAATAAAATTTTCTTTTAATTTTTAGCTTTCAACTTTTAACCTCATTATACACAATTTATATGATCATAAAAGCTTGTCGCGAGGTTTACTTGTATAATTAAACTAGTACCTATTTAATTGAGTAACTTAAGCTGCTAAGTTTAAGTTTTTTAAATTTCAGTTTAATTAAATTCTTATAGGTATTTACGCAAACCTCGCGACAAGCTTTTATGATCATATAAATTGTGTATAATGAGGTTAATAGTTGAAAGCTAAAAATTAAAAGAAAATTTTATTTTTCTACTTTTTAGAGCATTTAAATAAAAGCTTTTTTTAAAAAGGTTTTTTTACTTATAATTTTTTTTTTCATCAAAACCGTACGTGTAGTGTATCTATGGATAGGTCTTCAAAAATGATATTGGGGTTTCTAATACTATTTTTTTCTAAACTGAATGGTTTGCGCAAGAGCCACTGCCAAAGTGGTAAAATGTGTGTGCCCCCCCTCTAATTTCTAAATTAAGAAGAGGAAATTTCTGTTTTTTATTAACATACTATGAAAAACAAATTTTGTTTTGCGGTTGAGTGGAAGTTTACTAACTTATACTACTAACTAATGAATGACAGTTCAAAATATTGTCATTATATTGTTTGGGGCTATGGAACCCTGTGTAAGACTCGCACTTGGCCGGTTTTTATTTATATTGTGTGTACTTGTGGACCAATGAAAGTTTTTTTCTTTCTTTCAACCTTTATTGCATGTTCAAAAAATAAAACAAAAAAATCATTTAACTTCTTTTAATAAGATTTGTCTATAAATCGCTACTATTTCACATTTATAAAATTGACAACACTTTGAAAATACAAATTAAAAAGCGAGAAATAAAATATACAAAAAAAAAAAAACTGAAATAAGAAAAGTTTGTGCCCCTAACATAATTTTTTGTGCCCCCTTTTCCAAAATGTTGTCAAAATATAACAAATGACTAATACTGCTACATTGCACAATAAATAACTTAATAATAATTTGTTAATTAAGTCTTAAAATTAAGTTTTTAATTATTTACACTTTTTATTTTATACAATTCGAGTGGGAGATTCGACAAATTTTTTTTACAAAAACATTTTTTTCTTCCGTTTTTTCCATTAATTTCTCAAACGCAAGGATTATTTAAAGGGTTATGCGCACATTGGTTTTTGCTGGATCTTGCCTGACTCGTATTTTTTTTATTATATAATAAAAAAGAGATCTTACTAACTCAAATTCCAGAAACTGACATGAGATTCTCCTCAGAATTTACCACCCAGGGTCTAATCCAAATTTTCAGACAAAAAAATCTGCAAAGAAATACTTCAAAACTCAAGACAGGACCAACATGAGCCATTGTGTACACAAGAAATGCAAGTTAATAATTAGTCAAATTTAAAATGCTATGGTAATCCTCAAATGTGATGACCAGAAAACAACATAGAATTACGTGTATATCGTCGCAATAACATAATAAATCATCATCATCATTTCAGCCGAAAGACGTCCACTGCTGGACATAGGCCTCCCCCAACGCCACATTGACTTAAGGGGGTTTTGCCATAACATAATAAATATATTCTTTTATTTCTCGATCACATTTCGAATCTCGAATACATTTGGGTCAAGTAGGCATTGAAGTTTTGTCTGAACTAATATTATAAAGAGGACAGACTTGATTGTTTGTTTGTTACGATTTAACTCAAAAACTAATCGACCGAGTACAGAAATTATTTCATCATTATAAATCTACATCTTTACCGAGTAACATAAGCTTCATTATATTACAATTTTTGGCGGACGAAGTCGTGGGCGAAGTGCTAGTATGAGATAACTGAGATTTTTTTCGCGATTACGATGGTGGTCCCATGGAGAAAAATATTCAGTTTGATGGTATTTATCCTTTATCACAGATTTAGATATGCCTTTCTGATGGACTACCATGACGTCTTAAAACATTATTGTTTTACTCCTTTTCCTGTGTGGGAAAGAGATGGCGCTAGACATCTTGTATAGCTCCGTCTCTTTCCCACACAGGAATAAGAGTAAAACAATACTGCTTTAAGACGTCATGATAGACCAGCTGATTCACGCTGTATAGCAATGTAGGGACCAGGGTCCAAGCTATCCGTGGTTAGGGGTCCAGGAACAGGAACCTCCTCACAATGCGAGCCGTATTGAGGAGTACTGCCTTCTGAATCAGGTCCTTGATTCTACCACCTAGCGAGCCTTTTTTTTTAGGATGGGAAATCATCAAATGACTTCTTCCGCTCTGGGCGGAGCGGAAGGGAGTGTCAGGTGTCAGACTTGACTGACTAAAACCCATCCATGTTCCTTCTTAGCCCTTTGCGTTCCAGGGGCACGGTATCTCTTTCGAACAACCCGCAGCCCTGGCAGGCATCGGCCCTCTCGGACCCCTTCCGATTTGCTGACATCTCCTTGAGGCGCGCGTGGAACACGAACGCGCCGTCGGCACGGTCTGTCGTCATAAGACGGACGGACGGTGAGCTAGCCCATTACTCACCGTCCACAGGCCCGCGCCTACGGTGGCCGGGGGCCACTGGTTGCCCCCCGACGCCCGGGGCGTCTCCCGCGGCGGCTGGGACGTGAGGTTCTCTACCTAGCGAGCCTTGAGAGATGTTCGTCGACTTTCCATAATAAATATTAATCATTGTGCCGATAGTCGTGTCAGCCAATGGCTTAATAGCCAAAAGCTTCGACTAACATCTGCGGAGTCTTTCGCTTGACTGGTGGTTCAAGGGCTTGATTCAGAAAGCAGTACTTCTGGACACGGCACGTATTGTCAGGAGGTTCCTCTCTCAAGAGCCCTGACCACCGGTAGCCCGGACCCTGTTCCCGATGCTGGTGGGCTACTATTTTTTATATTTTTAAATGTTTTTTTTTAAATAAAATTTAAGTAAAAATATTTAAAAATATAAGAACAATGTATGTGAAAATGAATAAAGGATTAATAATGATTATTATAATCTGCTATATGTCACCGCTACAGAAAGCTATTTGGTTTAATATACTGCAAATGACTTTGTCATTTTCAAGATTTAGTGGTTACAGAGGGAACAGCATGGTTTCATTTAGAGAAATGTAACTTGCAATGTGGCATTTATGAACGTTTTATAATTATCTTGTCTTTAAAAGATTTTTGTGCCATATTATTAAAAATGAAACCAAATTTTTAAACATCATCAAAATTTTATACATCACAGTATGTTCAGGAAGTAGATATTATTGCAACGATATACCGAAGAAGAGAACAGCTGGCCTTTGATGTCATAAAGCAGTATTGTTTTGCTCTTATTCCAGTGTGGGAAAGAGACGGAGCTATACATGATGTCTAGCGCCATCTCTTTCCCACACTGGAAAGGGAGTAAAACAATAATGTTTTAAGACGTCATGGTGGGCCAGCTGAACATTGCAAAAAAAACATCTACAAATTAAAGTGTTTTGTCTGTTGTATTACTGTCGTCTCTAAACTATTGACAAGTGCGAGAGGGGCGCAGGATGTTTTTCTGATCTCTTTTAACTTCAGCAGTTGGGTTTTGATGGAGTCTGGTGCTAGAATTTAAGATAGGACACTTCTTCTGTAGAATTCTTTGCATCAAATATTACGAAAATACGAATATTAGGAAAAACTAAACGTTGACTAAAAGGACAATGGATTTAAGTTCCGTCTGAATTAAAGGCCGAGTCCTACAAAATTTAATTAGTAGCACATTTTTTGTCTAATTGCCCTTTCTTTCACTGTCGCACAACTGTCAAATGTCAAATGCAAGACAGAGACGGAAATGTTATTTTAATGTTATTTACAGATCTAAATCTAGTCTAATTTCTAGATCTAGTCTAAGATAGAACTTTTACAGGTTAAGTCTAGAGATACCATTCTCTTCATGTCAGTTTTTGTAAATCTTCCAAAAGCAAATAAATTTAATTGTACAAAATCTTCTACAGGCATTTAAAATCTAAACCAATATCTAGAATGGCGAATATAACTTCAAAAGAAGTTTGCAAAATCAGAATCCAAAGAATCGTGCCTCATTTCACCAAAAAACCATCAAAACTCAACTCCTCTTCAAAATCTAAACTCTATTCAACTGCTGTTCTCTCTCTCTAGCCTTCATTTCTAACTCCTCTTCCTCCTTCGTCAGAGGCACAGTGCTGTGATTGTACAGCCCCTGTGCCATCAGCTGCAGAGCCAGCGGGTTCCTCTGGCCTGAAGCTTTCTTGATCTTGGCCCGTTTGTTCTGGAACCAGATCTTGATCTGCGCTTCTGCTAGACCCAGCTCTGCTGCCAGGCTCTGGCGTCTTCGTTCTGTTAGGTAGCGGTTTTCGGCGAACTCGTGCTGTGGACAAAAGTGTTTATTAGAATTAAAGAAGAATTTCGGTTGCTAAAGGATCAATCAGTCCGTGTGGGTTGGAATTGCGAGGTTTTTGCCGAAAAGCATTTAAACTCTGTTTTTGCAACTCTCGTATAGAGGAGGTAATTATCGTTAAAGATTCCGGGAGTGCCGGCAGAAGTGAAATCTTGAAAATTAATGTTGTGCATTTTTAGGGTTCCGTACCCAAAGGGTCAAACGGGACCCTGTTACTGAGACTTCGCTGTCCGTCCGTCCGCCCGTCCGTCCGTCCGTCCGTCTGTCACCAGGCTGTATCTCATGAACGGTGATAGTTGGCCAGTTGAAATTTCTACAGATTATGTATTGTTGTGGATGCTATAACAACAAATACTAAAAACAGAATAAAATAAATTTTTAAGGGGGGCTCCCATACAAAAAAGATATTTTTTTGTTCGTTTTAATTAATAATGATACGGAACCCTTCGTGCGCGAGTCCAACTCGCACTTGGCCGGTTTTTGATATTTTGGAATGGTTAGGGAATAATTTTGCAAGAATTGCTTTAATTATCAGTATAAAAGTACTATCATTTATGTGGTATAATTCAATATTCATTTATTGCGCTATCGTACACAAACATGACAATTTATATTGCATTGAAAATTTCACAGTTCAGAACTATTACAATCCGTCTTACGAATTTTACCTCTTCGGAGAAACCGATCGTGTGACAGAGGTTATAAAGTTCAAATTCCTTCGTAACTTTATGTCTAATCTATGCCTTATAAAATCAGACAGTCACGTGTCCTGACGCGAGCTTAACATTTTTACCCATCACAAAAGTGCACAACGACGCTAAAGAAGTTTTCACTTCAAAAATGTTCACTAAAGTTTCTGCGTTGATTAGTAATGGTCATTGTGTAAAATTCGCAGCTGGCTCCTCCGTTCCCTGATCATCATAATCTGGATCTCTTCCAAGTTTGAGTGAACTGGTTTCTTCTAGAGGAGCGTGCTCCACCCTAGGCTGCATCATCGCTTCACGGCACCTTACAGTCCACTGATGGACATAGGGCCCTCCCAAAGTGCACCAGAACATCGTCTCTACCGCCTTTCACACCTTAAAGGTTCTATCTAACTAGGAGCTGCCTCACAAAACGCTTGCTCATATTGTGGTGTCCACTCCAGCAGCATGACACTGTGAAAACGAGTTTTGTCGACGGAAGAATCGACATAATGACAGATTGCCATTGTCTATCTGTCATTTTGTCGATTCTTCCGTCCACAAAACTCGTTATCACAGTGTCTGGCTACGCGTGCTGGAGTCGACAAAGTTAATTTTGTTCTAGATAATTAACATTACGTGATTTCAGAGTTGGGTCTGTGACTGTATAAATAACAGTGAGAGAGCAGCGGTGGCCCAGTGGTGGCATCCCCGACTTAAGAGCAGTAAGCCGTGGGTTCGCACCCAGGCAGGCGCACTACTTTGTGTAATTTATTTCATCACCGCTGCTCTCAAAAACGGTGAAGGAAAACATCGTGAGGAAACCGGCATGTCCTAGAACTAAAAATTCGAAGACATGTGACATCTACCAACCCGCACTGGACCTACGTGGCGGATTACAGCCCACTCCCTCTCATAGAGAGGTGTCCCCGCAGTGGGAACATTATAGGCTGATGATGATGATGATGTATACAAAAACTAGTAGAACTTTAAGAATAATAGCTTTCAAATCCCATACCTTTAACCTGGCTAGCTGAGGTCCAGAGAAAGCAGTCCGGGGTCTCTTCTCGTCAGGCACGGCGTTGTCTCCGGGGGGTTTCTTAGGCCTCCGCGTTCGGGGACCTGCTCGCAAACAGACTAAATTGGAGGACGAGTATCTGAGCCCTTAAAAAAAGATAGGTATAATAAAATAAGTAAATTTTCAGAGAAGAGTCCATGTTTATATATGAATAACTCTGACTAAGCAGGAGGTGTTGATCTTTATTAAGATAACCTACAATAATCGTATTTATATAAAGTTCGACGAGTCGAGTGACATATTCCGCTTTTATACGAAAAAGCTCATAAGTAGCTATGTATATGGTGTGGCATAAGTAGCTATGTTTATTACTCTGTCTCTTATCTGAGTATTTATATTCATTATGAATTAAATTCGTTATATTCATTATATTTATTAAATTCATTATCTGGTAACTAAAGTATTATTTTGTTGCAGTCTCATTTCGGAGTAAATCATATTTATATTAAAGTTCAAAGTTGAAACATGACCACATTATGTAACCAAACAAGCACATTAACAAAAAACAAACACACAAGCATAAACAAAGACAAATAGCAAACAAAACCACAATATAATACTTATTAACAATCACAGAGAATTGCAGCAAACAAGAAAACATTGAGCAATGAACATGCACAAAAATAACATAAACAATTTAGCGCAAACAAACAAACAGTTGAAAATTGCAGAAACAAACAAACACAAAAAATTACGTTACTCCAGCACGTGTTGCTTGACCACAATCCATCTATCTCTACAAAGACAAAATGACATTTTCTTTTCTTCATTTTTGACTTTACGCCGTAGAAATTTTTCTACGGTGCTTCTTATTTATTTTTGAGCAAGGCAATAACACCATAATTTGTTTATTTTTTTCAATACAGTCACACACATGTTTTTCAACAGCGCCCTCACTGGGCCAAAGGACAGCACTAAACAACTTTGACTTTAGTTTCTTCCAATTTTACGGTGGTCAAGCAACACTATACAGGTTGATCAAATTCTAAACAAAATTAGCACAAATAAACAAACGTAGCACAAACGTCCCTCGATGAAGTCCCCGAGACAAGCAGACGATGCAATATCTTAACCAATTCAGTTCCGATCCCAAACGGGTGTCGAAGACAAAAGTGATAAAATTGGTCAAAATATTTCACCGACCGCCTGCCGGGCTGATGACAGTGATGATAAGACAATAGTGATGACTTGATCTGTTCTTCTTCGCTGGAATTTTGGTGGTGTGTCTAGAAATTGTTGTTGGGATGTTAGAAACAAAAATATGCACAAAGATTTGAGTCCAAAAAAAAAATGATGCATGCCCACATAACAAAAAAAAACGAGTCGAATTGATTACCACCTGTTTTTTTTTCGTCGTTTAAAAAGAAGATTAATTTGGTGGTGGATAATTTTGGTAATGAATTGACAAATAAAAAATCTCATCATATCTGTCTGCTGTCAACTCTTGTGGTAAGTAATCTTGTTGGTTCCTGCTATTTTGTTTTGAACGAATCACAAAACACCCAAAGGTTTATTGGCAGAAGATGCCTATGGGATTAAGTTTGCTCTGTGCATCTGTGTACTTAGACATTACGGCTGTTATCGCGGCTGTTTGGTGCAGCCGTGAGTCACACAATATTTATTGTTTAGTTTTAAGTAATTTTTTTTTTAATATTTCCGTTTTCATATTGTGTGTACTTATGGTATGTACCAATAAACGTTTTTTCTTTCTTTCTTTCTGTCTAATCCCCGAAGGGCTAGGCAGAGGTAAACATAACTGGCGAAATGTGGTTGTACTATTAGGTACCTACATTACACCAGTTATTTTTAAGTCCCATGTAATAGGGGGCGAGCCTATTGCCATCAACCAGGCTCCGTGGCTGCTAAATTCCTAAAACTTTGCCTGACCCGGGAATCAGAAATCCTCATGCTCAGCAGTCGCGCTTGGGACCACAAGGCCAATGGCAGTCTTATTTAAATAAATAATAACATCAGCTAACACAAGATTTGACAGCAGAATTATTAATAATGCAGAAATTGACGGCATGATCATGCTTATAGCGAACATAGGTAAATATGTATAACTCTTGTTATATTTCTACAAGGTGTTGTTTTGCATCCTCGTCAAATTCAAGAGGGTAACTGTGCTAATGATTCTCGACCCGAATCAATAATAAAATGGGTAGGTTTTTTTTTTCTTATTCACCGAAATCGTTAAGTGTGAAACATCCGTGTTTTAAACGCGGCCCGTCTGATTCTCGCCCTATAACCGCGCTTCCACACATACAAACAATCTCAAACGGGGTTATTCTGAAATACTGACAAACTTAAACAACCAAGAAAATCTGCATTTATTAATAATTAACTAGGTACCGTAATTTTAATTGATAATTTATGTTTTTGTGACAATCTCCTGAATTTTGACGAGAATACAAAACAACACCTTGTATTTCTATAAAAATACTATTATTATAGCTGTTAGTTACAAAAGTTGCACAAAACTAAGGTAACACAAACAACGTTATGGAACACGGTTTTTAGCACAAACATTTCAAACATGCTGTAGTAAAAGTTACATTTCATTTTTGAAGTTTTTCTTTTTCAAAAATAAAATATTAAAAAAAGAATAGTTTTGAAATATTATGGTCGTGTTTCAACTTTATTTTGTCAATATTTTCTATCGCCTTTTTACGGATGGCAAATTAACAAATGCTCCTACTCTGGGCGAAGCGGGAGGGAGTGTCAGACTTGACTGACTAAAACCCATCCATGTTCCTTCTTAGCCCTTTGTGTTCCAGGGCCACGGTATCTCTTTCGAACAGTCCCGCAGCCCTGGCAGGATTTTATATCGCCTTCATTATCAAACTATTTCATGGTTCGTTACTTGCTTATACAGCCTAGAAAGGACAACGATGCACAAACGCTTATTACGTATTCAGTACATCATTTTGAATCTAACCAGATAGAAAAGTTTCATCGAAATAATAACCAGCTGTTTTATACATTTTGACCGTGTAGGTATTGCTCTTTTGTAGTCACGTTGTTTGTCGGGGATGGACTCCTAAACTACTTAACCGATTTTAAACAAATTTGCACACCGTGTGCAGTTTGATCCAACTTGAAAGATATGATAGCTTACATCTCAATTTATAGTTGCAATATTATTTTATTGCAAATTAAGTCACAATTATCTGTTAGCTCCAAACGATTCTAACAGATGGCGGTATCTATTGACTGGATTGAGTAAGTATTCAATAGATGGCGCTGTATAGGAGCGGAGCATCAATGAAAAATATTGTGAAAACGGGGAAAATGTGACGCACACGAAGTTGTGCGGGACAGCTAATTACCGATAAAATATTTCAATGTGGGGTCAGAATGAGATACTGAAAAAGTGGCGAGCGTTTGTGCGTTGGTGACCCCTTTCATCCTGCATATTGCCCAATTCATTTGGGGTCAGCGCAGCATTTCTTCTTCTACCAAACTTCTCTATTACCTACTTGTCATCTCATCAGACACCTTTCTTACCATATCATACTTCACACAGTCCATCCATCGTTTCTTTGGTCTTCCTCTACCCTTATACCCATCCACATACATACTCAAAACTTATATAAACAAACATAAAAATCATCATCATCATTTCAGCCCAAAAGACGTCCACTGTTGGACATAGGCCTCCCCCAAGTGTCGCCACATTGACATTCTGAGGGGTTTTGCCATTATCGCCACGCTTGGCTGGCGGGTTGGCGATCGCAGTACGGTTGTTACAAAAGCACAGAGAACGCTGCTGCCCATTCTCTGGCAAATCTCTTAGTCGCCTCTTACGACACCCACGGGAAGATATGGGATGGTGCTATTCTCTACATCCGACGCCATACAGAGCCACTATCAATCGCTCTATAGATTACCATTTTAATAACCAAATCAACCAGCCAGTATCAACAATAACAGTTTTTCAACGTACAAAGAACTGAAAGAGACCACGTATCCCCAATTTACGCGTAACAAATCAATTTAATCCGTTATTTAAAAGATTCACGAGTTCCTTTTTGTCAAGCGTTTTTATACAACTTTGGTCTTTGTGCTAACGAAAATAGACTGGTTTTTGTGTGAAATCTTACTGAATTGATCTTGTGACAATCTAATTAGGGGTTCTAGAACGCTAATCGAATTCCGGTATCTATGATTGACCATCGACTCAGGACTCACTGAAGCGCCAGTTCATCGACATGTTTATCCTGCTTAACCTGACCTATAGCGCTCGGACTAGCCTTTGTCTCTGTCGTGTCTCTCTGTCTTTTTAATTTAGTGTTCATAAAATGTTTTTTTTTTATCTTGTTCTAAAAAGGTTTTCTATTTTTTTTTTCTTTCAGCCGCGGTTTTTTAAAAAGAAATAAAGAACAAGGAAAGATAGCATTGTCTATCAACAAAAATCTTTTTTTTTTTATAATTGACACTGGCCTTTAAAAACAAGTTACTCGTCATCTTCCTGCCCTTGCCCCATTTTATTTGGGGTCGGCCCAACACGTGTTTTTCCTCCATTCTCCTCTGTCACTCGTCATGCTATCATTTACTCCTTTTTCCTTTAGGTATAACAAAATGTGAAAAATTACACAATCCATCCTTTCTTTTCTTTGTTCTTCCTCTCCCTCTCCATCCATCCACATTTACATTCATCACTATTTTTGCCAAAAACAAGTAGTTTTTTTTTTTGTTTTTTTTTTTTTTAAACTTTGCATGCAACAAATATTTGGATCGACAAATATTTGTTCCTTGAGGGGTTCGAACCCGCGACACGCAGCGCAGCATTCGATCGCTCAACCACTGCGCCAACCGTGCCATCAAAAAAACACATTAGAATTATTAAAAAAAAGTTAATAGAACACATTATCTCTACCAAATGTTTTACAAACATAGCTACTTAAAATAGAGGTCTTTAAATTGTCATAGAGCTCGCTCCTAGCTGCGTCTAAACAACTCAAGACATAGAAAGTTTTAGTTGATAACCAGTTTTTTTTTTATAATAAAGTCATCAACTTACTTTATTATGTTTGGAATTTACTTTCGACCAATAAATATATATATATATAGATATCATCATAATATACATCACTTATCGAAGTTTTATTTATAAAACATGTGCAATAAAAAAAAATATAAATACGCGGCAAATTGACAACCTCCATCTTTTTTTTAGCGTCGTTTAAAATTTTTAAAAGACATTAGATTTTTTATAGACAGAGATAATATTATACGGATTTTTTATGTTTAAGTTGCCAATAATCGGATATTTTCCTTATGCATTAATAGTTAGCAAAGAAAAGTATCTAATTTTAGAATTCAAAAACTTCTTATAACAAGATTGACATAAACTTCTTCATTCGTTTGCATAAGTCAGTCTCATACATTTTTCACTTTTCTATTATTGTTTTTGCTGATATAATGTTATTTTGTCTAACTCCTTTTTATGAATGAGAAAACATTAAATGCCCCCCCCCCCCCTCCTACTCTGGGTGAAGCGATTTTGTCTAACCCCTCAGCTTATAGATTTGTAACTTCATTAAAAGAAAAACAAATAACGTTTTTTTTTTTTTTTGTAAATATGTAAAATAAATAAATATAGAAAATAAATGGAATTATCTCACGTGGTCCCCGTGAGCGCGTCCCGTACTTACTTCTTCCTGAAACAAAACAGAAAAATACAATTAAATAAGTTAATAATATTTAAAAAAAAATTAAATAAGTACTATAATTTAGTTTTAATGGAACATGGTTTAATATAAGTAGGACACTTAAATTATGAATACGAAAGTTTTTGACGATAGATGTATGTTTGTTACACTTTCACGCGAAAACTCCTGAATGGATTTGTATGAAATTTTGCACACGGGCAGTTTATAACATGGATTAACACATAGGATACTTTTTATCCCAGTAGTACGATCCCGTAGGATAATTACCGAACTAAATACGTGCGAAGCTGCGGCATAGGCTAGTTGTTACATAATCATAATCATATCATTATCTCAATAAGTCAATAGGCGGGTCCACACAGAGCGAGCAGCCTCGCGAGGCATTTGCTGCGCGAAGCAGCTCGGTTAGTGTGGACGTGCCTCGGCCGAGGCAAGCGCGCACGCTGCCGAAACAACAACTATTAATGTTCGCGGCAAATGCCTCGCGAGGCTGCTCGCTCTGTGTGGACGCGCCTATTTAAATATTAAGTTACTGACACTCTAAGGATATTTTGTTTCTGAAGTAACATAATTTCATTTATTAATCTGCCTTTTCCCAACAATGTTGGGGTCAGCTTCCAGTCTTACCAGATGCAACTGAAAACCGGTATTATGAAAATAATTTTTATCTATATATTTTATATACAAGGTGTTGTTTTGCATCCTCGTCAAAATTCAGGATGTTGTCACAAAAGACATAAATATTCAGTATAAATTACGGTACCTAGTAAATTATTAAAAAACACTGCATTTTTTGTTGTTTAAATTTGTCAATATTTCAGAATAACCCCCATAGCGTGGTTTAGGGATTATAAAATTATCGAAAAAACGTTTGAGGTTTTTTGTTTGTGTGTAAGCGACGTTATAAGGCAGGGATCAGACGGCCCGTGTTTAAAACACGGGTGGTTCACAGTTAGCGATTTCAGTAAATAAATAAAAAAAAGAAAATTACCTACTCATTTTATTATTGATTCGGGTCGAGAATCATTAGCATAGTTACCTTCTAGAATTTGACGAGGTTGCAAAACAACACCTTGTATATATTATAATAATATATTATATAATAATAATATATATATTTTAATTTTAATCATATTTTTTCTTTACTAATAAACCATTGTTTCGAATATTATACTAGCTGTCCCGCGCAACTTCGTCTGCGTCACATTTTTCCCGTTTTCGCAACATTTTTCATTGCTGCTCCGCTCCTATTGGTCGTAGCGTGATGATATATAGCCTATGTCCTTCCTTAGGTTGAAATCTATCTTCTTGCCAAATTTCATTATGCATAGTCGCGAGGCATGACAGCCCGTTGGTGAGGTGTCTAGTCACCTGTACAATGTCTATGTTTTCGATTAAGTACTAACATAGGTTAAGAATATTGTTACTAACCCAATGGATCTTTGTTATCTGATTAAATAAATGAATATATATATATTATGATCCGATCAGCCGTTTAGTTGTGAAAAAATAACAAACAAACATACAAACAAACAAACAGAGTGACTTTCGCATATTTATAATATTAGTATGGAGTAGTATGGATTAGGAGTGTTTACACCTTATATGCATTACACCTTACTGGCATTTCATACAAACTTTAAAGTTCTTTCGAAATGACTGTACCGATTTTAAAGAAACTTCATACGCATAGGCAGGATACAAAGGGCTAAAACGTTACTAAAAAACATATTCAAAATGTCTTTTAAAAAAAAGATAATAGGAATTTTCTGTTTCTATAGATAATATATAATCGGTCTAATTAAGCAAGTAACACTATTTTTCGAAAATATTTTTAGACATGCTTGCGTAAGCAATTACGCATATGAAGTTTCATTAAAATCGAGTCAGTCTTTTCGGAAAATAAGGACTTGAAAGTTTATAATATAAAATGTCGTAAGGCGTAAACGCTCTATATATAAACTTAGCTACAATCCCACCAATAACCCATAAATTAATATATATTTATAAATATAAACTTTTATTCATCAATAAATTGCAAATTAAACCTGCAATCATCAACTTTTATAATTATGACTATCATTGCTAAGCTTTACTACCAATCAGGCGATCCGCGCAGTAAATTAATAAGCGTCAAAGAATAAAGACTGACTTAAAACAGTCCATAACAACTTCACCCAGACGGGTGGCGCCACTGTCTTCGCGAAACGTCAAAAATCCCATACATTTGGTGTAGTTCCAAATTTCGCCGCAATCAAGACCTTTTTGGTTGGTAGAACGACTGATTAGGAATGGTACTGACGTAAGAGACCACCCAAACAGCCCGATAATTAAGACATTCAGTGTTATTGTACCATGTTTGTTTATTTTTATAAAAGTTTTTTGGTGTTTTTATGTGTTTTATTAGGACGAAAACACGGGCTTTATAGTATGTTCACGGGTTCTTCTTAAAAGGGTAGGCAGGATAAGCTTTAGATCGGTTTATGTAAGCCTGTTCTATTTTTGAATATGTTCGGGTTTCACCACTATTAACTCTGATAATAAGTAATGATATTTTGATCGACGAAGTTGAACATCATCATCATCATTTCAGCCGAAAAACGTCCAATGCTGGACATAGGCTTCCCCCAAGTGTAAATAAACCCCTTATTTAATATGGCAAAACCCCCCGGTTTTGCCATATTCGCCACGCTTGGCAGGCGGGTTGGCGATCGCAGTACGGTTGTTACAAAAGCACAGAGAACGCTGCTGCCCATTCTCTGGCAAATCCCTTAGTCACCTCTTACGACACCCTCGGGAAGATATGGGATGGTGTTATTCTTTACGTCCGACACCATACAGGATAACGAAACGACAAAGGTGAAAGACTGCCTAGAAAAAGACTTGAACAGTCCACGGATTACCACCGGGAAACTCCGGAAAGGAGTTTCTTTGTTTGCAGTGTAACGATGTTTGCAGTCCCAAGATAATTCAATAGGGTCTTCTCATACAAAGAGGACCAAGCTTACCGAAGTAGCCCGAAGAATTGCCCAAATTAAGTGGCAGTGGGCAGGGCACATCGCTCGCAGAACGGATGGCCGATGGGGCCAAAAAGTTCTGGAATGGCGACCGCGAACCGGAAGACGATGCGTTGGAAGGCCTCCCACTAGGTGGACCGATGACCTGGTGAAGGTTGCTGGGATCCGCTGGATGCGAGTCGCACGGGACCAGTCAATATGGCGACACTTTGGGGAAGGCCTATGTCCAGCAGTGGACGTCTTTAGGCTGAAATGATAATGATGATGATGATACAAAGAGGCAACAAGCCAATAACGATGCTTGATCAATACGTGTGTTGTGTTTGCTATTTCAGTATAATTGAAGACTATTGCCATTAAGTTTCCTGAAAAATCTAACTCTAATATTGTTCAAATAGTTTATCATCATCTTCCTACCCTTGTCCCCTGTTACTTGGGGTCGGTGCAACACGTTATTTCTTAAATTCTCCTCTGTCAACCGTCACGGCATCATTTACTCCTTTCTCTTTCATATCATTCCTCACACGATCTATCCATCGTTTCCTTGGTCTTCCTCTCCCTCCCCTACCTTCAACAATTCATATTCGTTACTCTTTACTCACATGCAGTGCGATCCTCCTCATTACATGCCCTTATCAAGACTCTATTCCGCGGTCAGTTCGGTAAAAAACCGGCCAAGTGCGAGTCGTAATCGCGCACGAAGAGTTCCGTACCTTTATTTATAAAAACGAGCAAAAAAGCACCTTTTTTGTATGGGAGCCCCCTTATTTATTCTGTTTTTAGTATTTGTTGTTATAGCGGCAACAGAAATACATAATCTGTAGAAATTTCAACTGGCTAACTATCACGGTTCATGAGATACAGCCTGGTGACAGACGGACGGACAGCGAAGTCTCAGTAATAGGGTCCCGTTTGACCCTTTGGGTACGGTATTCCAAAAATAAGCTCCAGTTAAAGCTAGCTTTACCAAACCAAACTGAACGAGATGAGGGGCGTCCACAAATGACGTTTGATACTAAAATAAGTACCAAGCGTGGCTGACTGGTTAAATTGGTATCTCATGTCAAAGTGCTAGCACATATACCCTCATAAAACTCATAAAGGAACGAATCAGTTTAAAGCATCCCCAATATAGAACATATACAAGGTGTTGTTTTGCAACCTCGTCAAATTCTAGGAGGTAACTATGCTAATGATTCTCGACCCGAATCAATAATAAAATGAGTAGGTAATTTTCTTTTTTTTATTTATTTAATGAAATCGGTAACTGTGAACGACCTGTGTTTTGAACACGGGCCGTCTGATTCCCGCCTTATAACGTCGTTTACACACAAACAAAAAATCTCAAACGTTTTTTCAATAATTTTATAATCCCTAAACCACGTTAAGGGGGTTATTCTGAAATATTGACAAACTTAAACAACAAAAAAACGCAGTGTTTTTTAATAATTTACTAGGTACCGTAATTTATATTGATTATTTATGTCTTTTGTGACAACATCCTGAATTTTGACGAGGATGCTAAACAACACCTTGTATATCTAAAATGTTTTTTTTTTGTGTAGTTTTAGTAGAACACCAGTGACTACCCCCTTTTTTATTATTTTATGCTCGTACAGCCCATCCAAAGATTGTCTGGCACATATCGTTATCAGCGATACGACCGCCATTCATCATCATCTGCGTAGCTTTTTCCCTAACTATCTTGGGGTCGGCTTCTAGTCTAGCCGGATGCAGCTGAGTACCAGTATTTTACATGAAGCGACTGCCTATCTGACCTCCACAACCCAGTAACTGAGTAATACGATACACCTTGGTAAGACCGCCATTGTAACCATAAAATTAGCAATCTTGTAAAACAGTTGTGTTTAAATTTTGGTGTACAAAAGCATCTATTCTATTAGGAACCACATCATCATCTGCCTAGTCTTTTCCCAACTATATTGGGGTCGGCTTACAGTCTAACCGGATGCAGCTGAATTCTAGTATTTTACTTAAAGCAACTACTTATCTGACCTCTGAAATTAAGAAAATAACGTCAGATGTTATTGTCTTTTTAATGCAGATACAAACTCATGACAAAAAAAAGCTTTTACTAAGCTCCTTATCTCAAAGACATAAGGTTGAAAATCCCTTGTAGGCTATAAATTAACCTGTTTAACAGTGACTCTTTAATTTAAAGCAGTAAGGTTGAAAGTCCCTTGTGGGCTAAAAATTAAGTTGTTTATCAGTGAAAATACAGTAAGTAGTCATGTATCGGCCCAAATGTCTTAATTATAAGTCTTCGTTGGTGGCGACTTGTTCAAAACCCTGTAGGGGTCCACAAATTGGGTTCAGTTGGTTTCTTTTTTGGTTTATTTTTGAGGAGTGACTGATCAGCTGAGTTTTGGGTATGTTTTAAGAAAATATGGCGAGTTTAAAGTTGTTTATGGTATGCCGATTGTAGCTCCTATATCAATCTAGTGATGAGCGATTGGTGATCGAGGGTTCCTGGCTTCGATTCCCAGGTTTTCAATCAAGAAAATTCTCAGTAGCTCGCCGTTATTATTGTAACTTAAGATAAGTCTTCAAGACCGAACGTTATTTTTATATCTGTATCGATACAAACTTATCGGCAATTCTGTCAATAAATACAATCTGGATATGCTTCCGTATCAAATCAATTCATTCTGATCTCGAAGCATCATCTGCCTAGCCTTTTCCCAAACTATCTCAGGGTCGGCTAATCGGATGCAGAGAGAGAGAGAGAGAGTACCAGTATTTTACATGAACCGACTGCCTATCTGATCCTCCAAAATCCATTAACTGGGTAATACAATACCCCCTGGTAAGACTTAAATAATTAATTACTTAATTCATTATGATCTCGAAAGGTTTCGATAAAATCGGTAGTGCTGGAACTGACTGCCTCGTTGGATCATTTCTATACAATAGTTGGCACAATTCCCGGTTTGGACAAACTGTTATTGGGTTTTTTTTAGGGTTCCGTACCCAAAGGGTCAAACGGGACTTTATTACTGAGACTTCGCTGTCCGTCCGTCCGTCCGTCCGTCTGTCACCAGGCTGTATCTCATGAACTGTGATAGTTAGCGAGTTGAAATTTCTACAGATTGTGTATTTCTGTTGAAGCTATAACAACAAATAATAAAAACAAAAAAAAATAAATATTTAAGGGGGGCTCCCATACAAAAAAGTTTTATTTTTTCGTTTTTATAAATAATGGTACGGAACCCTTCGTGCGCGAGTCCGACTTGCACTTGGCTGGTTTTTTTATTATCTATAGGCCCGCGCTTGACCACTATCTCACCTGATGGTAAGCGATGATGTGGTCGACGGTGAAACACGGTTATTGGGTTTTTCCATCAGGAATTTCCCAGTATCAGTCACTGAGTCTGGATTTGTGCCCGGTTGCTGGCAATATGCTTGGCGAAATGTGGGTGTTCTATTAGGTACCTACACCTCTGCTTTACCCTTCAGGAATTACAGCCGTGATGTTAGGTTATAATTATATTATAACTAGTGATCGGATATTCGGATGCATATTTACCTAACGTACGTTTTTTCCTGGCAAAAGGTACAAAATTGTGGAAGCGGCTATTTAGTTGGCAATTTTTGTCGCGGGATTGCGAAATTTCATAATTCTTTAGTAATTATATAATGTAGTACTCAAAATATCGTAACGAATATTTTAAATTTATTTAAAACCTCGTAAGTTTCTTGAAAATAACAAGGAAAAAAATGCAACAACTATATGAATTCGTATTTTTGTGCTGAAATGTCGAATGCCAAAACAAAATGGTAAATATGTCTGGGCATAATTCATTTGGAGCTAAACAAAAAAGTAACTAGACTAGTTTTTTTTATAAACTCCTTTTCCCATACTGACGCGCGCTCCATACTAGTCAACACTCAAACTTAGGTAAATATGCATCCGACTAACCGATCTCCAATTATAACAGATTTTTATCCAACACAGAGTAGAAAAATAATAGATACGCATAATAATATGTTAATAGCAACGTAATTTATTTCAAATTATGCAAATATCTATTTTTAAAACATTCCCAGTACATATTCATTAGAGAAAAAATTCGAAGCATGCGACCAATGATAGTGCTTCTTTTAAAATGAATGGTTATAAACTGGATAATTTTAATTAACTACTTTTAATAGCCTTAATATGCTGATTTTGATGAATTTCGGTTGAATTTTGAAGGGGACACACGGGCGTTTAGAACGGACAATTAAATGAACAATAGATGAAAACTTAAAAAAAAAATGCGTATTGAAATGAATAAAAATGGCGAAGATACTCTGAAAGATTTTGAAACGTGAAAAACAAGTGTTGTTTGTAACTATTAAATTAAAGTTGTGCAAAATATTTAGTTTTAATTGCGCGAGAAAGATCCAAACCTGGATGCAGGCATATGCAGTTGTGCAACTGGCAGAAGTTTTCAAGTGTGACATAACCACGACACAACAGTCGATACCAAGTTTTATTATGTTTAAGAATGACAGCGGCACAATATCAGCCATATACTCGTATATTCTCGACTGAAAAGTGTTTTCTTTCATTTTGTCCATCCTCAAAGCACTAACTAATATGAGACCTCCAATTTACAACCTAGAAAACATTTATCAATTTAAAAATACTTCTTGTATCTAATCGCAGAGCAATCGCTGTGTAACTTTGTTATTTTCTAACTTATCAAGTGTACACGCAACGACAAGCTATACATTTCCAGTATAACGTGGGCTCACTATGTAACGATTTACAATACAAATGAGAGATCCACACACACATGATACACACACACACACACACACACACACACACACACACAACACACACAACACACACACAACACACAACAACAACACACCCAACACACACTCACAACACACACACACACACACACTCGCTCGTCATCCTTCATAACCGTATTCTCAATCACCCACACTTCTCTGAGCTATGCAAATTTTATAACTCAGCATATCCATAAATATAACCAAATGACGTTAATTGCTTCATCAACTGAACCCATGATAGTTTTTATGCCAATGTTACCAATTAATAATTTTATTTCGTTTCTGTACGCATAATTATGAGGATTTGCGTATGGCAACATTCTTGGGTTTGATAGTCTATGGTAGAGAGGGTTTTGAGTAATTCTAATGGGCATTAAAAAACCTTGACGTTTGAGCTTGAATGTGGATGGTTTTAAGAGTAGGGGAACTCACATACAAGGTGTATACATACCCTACACGAAGCCGTGATCCAAGAATTCTGTGCATCAAACAAAGTAACCCTATGCAAAAATGATTGCTGGGAAACGACTTTTTTTTTTGGGTTAAATATTTTGTTTTACGGTAAAACTTAATGTTACGCACTAAACACATTGTGCTGAAGGATGTATTGATAGTAAACGGGTTATGGAGGTATCATCTGCCTAGCCTTTTCCCAAAATATCTTGGGGTCGGCTTCCAGTCTAACCGGATGCAGCTGAGTACCAGTATTTTACATGAAGCGACTGCCTATCTGATGTCCACAACCCAGTAACTGGGTAAAACGATACCCCTTGGTAAGACTGGATGTCAGACTTTTGGCTTCTGACTACTCGTAAGGATTGTCAAAGATCTACAAATGATAGCCGGGACCAACGGCTTAACGTGCTTTCCGAGGCACGGAGGAAACTCGATATGTAATTGTGGTCACCCATCCACAGACCAACCTTGGCAAGCACGGCTTAACCTTAAAGATCGACCTGGGTGGCTCTTATTATTTAGCCACGAGCTCCTCCGGGTTATGGAGGTATTTAAAGTAAATTTGCAACCATCAAAACAAGTATTTAAAAAAAAAATTGTGTAAAGTTGGAACTTTGACCTTCAATATCTCCGTAACTAGAAGGTTCCCAGGTATGGTCCAGAACAAAGAAATGATCGCAATGAATGAATGAAAATAAGTGCCTTTCGGCTGCGTTAAGGATTTATTTAAAACCTTTATTGTGTTGGGGTCTGCTTCCGAATGCAGCTGAATACCAGTATTTTACATGGAGCGACTGCCTATCTGACCTCCACAACCCAATTAGTACTGGGTGATACGATACCCCTTGGAAAGACTGGTTGTCAGACTTTCTTGCCACTGCCTTTAACGACTGTCAAAGATCTACAAATGACAGCCGGGAGCCTTTTATTGACGTGACGTCTAATAAATCGATGAACGACGTTGCACGCACGAAAAAGGATGACTCATTGTAACGTTGCGCTCTTTGTAAAGTTACGATCGGAGCGAGAGCGCTGAATGAGCGAGCGAAAGGCACGATCGGATTGAGCGTTCGGCTTGCTATTCATGAAAGTATGCAATCATTTCATCAATGTTTGGTTATGACCTTAGAATAAAAAAAGTTATTATTCTAAGGTTATGACTTTGTCACGTTGAGCTATCGTCCGTAAACCTACTTTACAGACAATAATTTTTTTGGAAGTACTGGTTTTTACCTGCATCCCGTCAGACTGGAAGCTGAACCCACTATAGTTGGGATAAGGCTAGGCAGATGATGATGAACTCTTACACTTTGTGGTACCTTGCTAGACTGATGACATTGATTTGACTACGGAACTCTACGACACTCGTTCTATTTGACATTAGGTTGAGTCGATTGAAAAGCGGGCCAAGAAGCTCATTGGCAATAAGGCACTGGTCAAGTCTAAGCTCCAGAGCCTTGAACATCGTCGCCGAGTTGCCAGCTTATCGGTTTTTTATCGGTTACATTTCGGGGAGTGTGCGATGGAATTGTAGGATCTGATTCCGGCTAGCCCGTTTCATCATCGGACTACCAGACGTACGGCGATGCGCCATCAGTACATGGTGGACATCCCACACATAAGCACTAAGCGTTTTGGGAATACTTTTATAATGCGTACCGCTAAGGAGTGGAATTCCCTGCCGGAGTCTTTGTTTCCCGATAGCTACAATCTAGGGGTCTTTAAGTCAAGAGTGAATGGGTTTCTTCTAGGCAAGCGTGCTTCACCGTCGACCACATCATCGCTTACCATCAGATGAGATAGTTGTCAAGCGCAGGCCTATAGATAATAAAAAAAAGTTCAAAAAAAAGTTAACAACCAGGAGTCGAACCCACTCCTAAACGATCCAAATTCCATGTTAACCACCACACCCTTAACTCCGAACAATTAATTTATTTCCTTTTATTGAACGGTAAGGTAAACCACCCAATTATCGTCCTTGTTCGTCCACGTCGGTAAACATAAAAGGTCTCATTTTTGTCATACCGAAGCCGATACAACATTTTAGTTAATTAAACAATTATACCAAAGCGGTATTTTATCGAGATCGTAAGAGCACCTGGATTACTTAATTTGTGTTTTTAATATTGTGTGGACAGCAACTGCGGTGTGCACCCTAAGATATAATAAAATATTTTTATTGCTTAATAAGGTAAGTATGTGAATTTATTTTTGGAAAGTCAGTTCGAATGTATTACTTTGTTTGTGTTAAAAAACTTTGTATTCTGTAATTTTCGAATTTTTACTAAATTCATCATTATCTGCCTAGCATTTTCAAAACTATCTTAGGGACGGCTTCCGGTCTAACCGGACGCATTTTTTTTGTTTTCTTTTTTTTTTTTGATTTGGCCACTCGCAGATCAACCTGCTAAGGTTATTTCTGCTCAACCGGGCAATAATCTAACCGGATGCAGCTGAATACCAGTATTTTACATGAAGCGACTGCCTATCTGACCTCCACAACCCAGTTAGTACTGGGTAATACGTACCCCTTGGTAAGACTGGTTGTCAGACTTTCGGGCCACTGACTACCAGTAAGATCCTAAAAATCATCATCAAATCCTGTTCAAAAATCTACAAATGACAGCTGCAACCAACGTCATAACGTGCTTTCCGGGGAACGGAGGAAACTCTGTTTGTAATGGGTGGTCACCCATCCACGGACCAACCTAGGCAAGCGCAGCTTAACCTAAAGATCGATCCGAGCGTCTGTTATTATTTAGCCACAAGCTTCTAACAACAAATCCTTCATAAGTAAAGAAAAGCTATTCTTAGCGTTAGACCACACTGCATTTCGAGGAATGAGACTGCCAGGTCTATTTCTGGAGTACAACGCATATATTTAGCATGCTCATTCCTAAGGAATAACGAGCTTAAATTAATAACAATTACGGATCTATTTTGGGTGTGGCAATCAGCTTGCATCATCATGCTAGCTTAGGCTTTGCCCAACTTTGTTGGGATCGGCTTTCAGTCTAACCGGATGCAGCTGAATACCGGTATTCTACATGAAGCAACTGCCTATCTGATCACCTTGGTAGAAGCAATCCAGCTCATATAATTGTGAGACATTTCAGCTATGCTTTTGGGATAGCTACGAGAGACATCGCCAAAAATACGTTTCTTGCTAAAGAGGTCTAATCACCAATTGCCATTAAGGCTTCCGGAGGGCCGTTGTTAGCCACCTAATGAGATAAAATAGCCTGGATTGTGGATGTCAGACAGGGAATCTAGGATGTCTAACCTAACAGACAGATGTGTTCCTGAGAAGTATGTTCCGCCTCTTCTTCTTCCCAGGTAAAACATTAGGAAGTGGCGAAGAGCGGGCGTTTTGGGGGACTGTCTCTTGTAATTTTGACGTTCAAAAAGTGCTGATTATGAGCACATATGAAGATAAATAATAATAAATGACTCTTGATTTTGAATGGCTCCTTGTAAAATATCGATATTCCATTGTATCTGGTTAGAGTGGAAGCCGATCCTGACATACTTGGCTATCAGTCAGGAGAAATACGAGTGTAACTAACGCAAAAAAAGAAGAAGGAAATCAAAGAGACCATAGAAAAGACAGTGGATGGTGACAAGGTGACGGCTAGCAGAAGAGAAAGGAGGAAAGGTAAGAGCTGGCTCAAGAAGAACTTGAGAAGATAAAGTGACCATGCAGATAGTCACCATTGCTTCTTCAGATGAGATGAAAGCGTTGGTCTCAGTGGATGAAGCATGACAAACTTAGAACCAAGATTTGCAGCCTATAATGGGCTCATAGCTGTGAGACAGGACGCCAGTCCATGAGAAGGAGTGGTGCATACTCCAAAATGCGAGCACAAAACGAGTTAACTAATGTCACTTATTTTTTTTGGTTATTTCACCAGCAAACGTACCACTGTAGAAACGAGTTTTGTCTACGGAAGAATCGACATAATAACAGATAGACAATGACAATGTGTCAGTTTATCGATTCTTACGTCGACATAACCCGTTTCTACGGCGGTCATGCTACGCGTGCTGATGTTAAGCAAAGATGCGAAGATGGTGATATTTTCAAAGTCATTGTGGTGATCAGAACCCCCATCAATCGCTTCACGAGTATGACAAAGGGTAGCGTGTTACCCAATAACTGGGATTTGGAGGTCAGATAGGCAGTCGTTCCATTTAAAATACTGGTATTCATCTACATCCGGTTAGACGGGAAGCCGACCCCAACAAAATTGGAAAAAGCTACACAGATGATAATGTTTAACTATCACGACTGTGTACTCTTCCCTAGAAGCAACTTATTCCGAAGTTTCAAGAAGAAAATATTCAACCAAATATTCCCCGTTCTATGAATACTGCTTACCCCTTTAACCAGCTAGCTTGCGTATAGCCGGAATTAGGAATTGAGAATGGTATCGCCTAATTTGAGGCGTACAAACATATGGGGAAAGTACCAGACTGGGTGGTCCGCCACCCACGAGTTGGAGCTGTGGAGTCGAATCGAAGTAAAGATTTTATGAAATTTATTTTTTGTACAGTATTCCTATTCTTATTCTTTATTGCACACAAAATTAAAAGAGAGATATATATATAAATAATACAGTAGGTAAAATCAGCTGTTCCGTACGTTATGTTCACATAACTCGTCAAAATATAGGGAACAGCTGATTTTTTTTTTCACGATTTCGGGTTTGGTCTCATAGTAAAAGTTGTTCATAATGATGAGTAGAGTAACCTCTTAAGAGGTTGTTGGTGTTTTACCAATAACCCTGTTTAAAACGGCAAGCTTAACCCAGAAATAGGTTTCTTACAGCAAACCTTATTTTGATTGCGAGATTTGCAAAAGAGCTTTGTGCATGAAAAGTACATAGTATTATTTTGTAAAAAGTATGTAGTTTTGTTTGGAGGTATGTAACTGTAGAAGATATGACCAAAAAGTTTTATTTGAAGAGTGGAGGGGAAACAGTATCAGAATGCGCCAGAAGTCTGAGATAAACACAAACGCTGCGTTAATAGTTAGAAGGAATGATTATTAATAGCAATATAAGTATGTATAGATATTGAAACCAATAGATTGGAGAAATTCCAGGGATAACGCGCTACTACAATTGATATACTTTAAGTTACTCATAAGTTTTTATGAATAATTTTAGACTCACATGGAAGACATAATCGTATACTGGAAAACCAGGTAAGTCCCGAACTCAAACAATTCTATTTTTTCACATAGATAGTCAACCGAGCTATCCTTACGAATTGCAGAGCAACTACTCAAAAACTCATACAAAAACAGTTCAATTAAATTAATAATGACACACTCCATTCTTTTCCATAATTCGCATACCACTTGGCAAATTAAATAAAAAACAAATAAAATAAAATAAATCGACTCCACATCTTCCTCTGCGCTAGCCGTTCGCTCATGTCACCAAAACATTTCAAGCCCGACTGCCCGCGTACTTATATCATTACAAGCGAAAACACACTTTATTCCTATGTAGATATGCATGGAATTTGCATAACATATCACCGTTCCTTCTTTGTCGTAATCCTTTTAAAGAGAAATGTACTTTATTTCAATTGCAGCACAACTTATTTTTAATTGCAAGTAGTTCTTGAAGATTTTATTCTGGGATTCGAGATGATGTTTCAAGACGTTTGACTTCAGACTTTAGTCGAATAGTTCCAAGGTACATTTTTCTTCGTTAATAAGTTATCTATTTGGAGAACTGTGAGAACTAATTGAGTTGTCTTCCGCACTCGTCTTTTTGTCTGTCTGTCTGTCTGCTTTATGTTTGGGTTGGTAACCTGCCACTATTAACCTCAGGGCTTAAGACCATGTATTGTGACCTCTTTGGACTTGTGAATCAATGGCCAATGGCGCAGGGTCGATGTCCGCGAAAATATAATTGGAAGCGTTTGCGTAGGTTTTGCAAAAAACGATGCAAATACAGCCTATTATGGATCTTATGGGTGACGAAACGGGACTCAAAGTTTGAAGATTAAAATACACACATCAAAAGTGTCTAGGGATCAAGCATTTTTATGCGGATTTCTTGAGATTGAGATGTGGCTTTGTAATAAATTTATGATTTTATAAATTTATATGGATCCTTTTTGGTGCATTTCATAATTTGAATCAGGAACTGTGAATCAAATTCGAGTAAAAGATGAAAATCAGCTGTCAATATTTTCCCTATAAAAACATACAACGCATTGAAGACATTATTAGTGCTACTGTTTCCCTACTACTGATTAAAACCAACGTTATTATGGAGCGGCGACGTCATTTAAGCAGGGAAGAAATGCTCAGAGCCGTGGGAATGATAGAAGCTGGTTCCCGGCAACGTACTGTGGCTTTAGCTCTGAATACAAGTCAGAGTGTTATCAGTCGACTTTGGACACGTTACCGAAGCACTGGTACCGTGGCTGAGCGCCATGGAGGACGGTATCGCTGCACCACACGGAGACAAGACCGATACATTCAAATCTTAACTCGAAGAGCTCCAACAATAACCACCATGATGTTAGCCGTGAGGCTTCATCACTCTTCAGGGAACTTAATTAGCGACCAAACATGTGAAACCGCTTGCATGAAGTGAACCTTCATTCCCGAAGACCGCTACGGGTACCACCTATAGCAATGCACAATCGTAGGATTCGATATCAATGGGCTCTTGAACACAGAAATTGGGCAGAAGAACAATGGCGTTTCGTGTGCTTTTCTGATGAGTCTCGTTTTGGTATGAGACCGGATACAAGACGTATACGACACTGGAGAACCCCTGGACGCCAACAGCGATTAAAATCCTGCCAGGAAGTCCATCCTTATAGTGGTGGAACCATCATGGTATGGGCGGGTATTTGGATCGGCGGAAGAACTGAGTTGATTTGGATCAGAGGCAACCTCAACGCTCAAATTTATGCTGAGACGATTGTATCAGACGTCATCGTTCCTCTACAAGTGCAAATCGGTCCCTTATTTCAGTTAATGCATGATAATGCACGACCGCACACCGCAAGAGTTGTAAGACAGACTCTCGCCGCAGCTAACATCAATGTCCTGCCCTGGCCTGCTCAGTCGCCAGACTTGAACCCGATTGAGCATGCATGGGATATGCTACAGAGAAGAGCTCTGCCGAATATGGAGGGTATCCAGTCGCAAGAAGACCTTTTTTTGTTGTTGCAACGAACATGGGCGGCCATTCCACAGCGTGATTTGGATGAACTCATTTTGAGTATGCCAAACCGATGTTCTTGTGTTGTTAGTGTTCGCGGTAGAAACACGGATTATTAATTGTTTAAGTTACCCAATAAAATTTTAAAGAAAACTGTTATTTCAGTCTTTTTTTCGAACTTTAATGTTAGTGGTTCAAATGTCAAAAATCCCTTTATTAGAAAATGGCAAATTTCTTTATTAATGCAAAGGTGACTTGGTTTATCGTTACTGTGACAAACGAAAACACTTTATTTGATGAATCCTTAAAGAAAATTTTAATTAATATCAATCAGGAGAAAAGTTATTGCAAAAATATATGTTGATCCCTAGACACTTTTGATGTGTGTAGTTACGAAAGGGCACTGTTTTTAACCCCCGACCAAAAAAGTGGGGTGTTATAAGTTTGACGTATCTGTGTGTCTGTGTATCAGTGTGTCTGTCTATGGCATAGTAGCTCCTAAACGGTTGAACCGATTTTGATAAAATTGGTTTCGTTTGAAAGGTATTGTAATCGAGAGTATTCTTAGCTATGTTTCGAGATAATCTGCTCAGCCGTTTGAAAGATCATCACCTCGCTTCTAGTTGATGACGGGATATAAACAGCTTCCACAAGTCCAGTCGATTTGTAATTTAAAATCTTGTCACTTGTCACCATTGACATTGCCGCAGGGGCGGGGGGGCGCACATCCCCCCTCCCCCCAAATGTTTTTTTTTTAATTTATATCTTTCCTTGTTTTCGTTAATTAGCAAGAACAGGCGCAACACCGAGAAAAGTGGAAAGAATGGGAGGAGACCTATGCCCAGGAGTGGGACAGTCGAGGCTAAGAAAAATTATATACTTAAGTTTAAAAAGCATGAAATAAAAATTTAAATTAAAAATTTAAAAAACCGACGGCAAAAATCTCTAGTTTTTAAATTTTCAATTATTTTTTTTTCATTTGTTTTGCACGTCTTTTTTTAGTTATTCTGATATTCTAATAAACGTAGTGTTAGCTTTAAGGTTCCGTGTCTACCAGCTCTCACTTGACCAAACTACTTAATTTGGTGGTTTTATTCGCAATGTGTAAAGAAATGGGAAAGTTGAAAAACTGATTCTTGCTACAAAATACCTACACGGTCAAAAAATATGGAACAGCTGATTTTTTTGAAGCTATTATTAGCTTAAAAAGTAGCTCATGGCTAAATAATAAAAGCCGCACGGGTCGATCTCTAAGGTTAAGCCGTGCTGGCTGAGGTTGGTCCTGGGATGGGTGACCATAATTACATACCGTATTTCCTCCGTGCCTCAGAAAGCACGTTAAGCCGTTGGTCCCGGCTGACATTTGTTATTCAGACTCTTTGTTTAAACGTTGTGGTTTGTTCATAATTTTCCAATTGTGAGCAATCCGACAAATTTTGCATAAAATTTGGATTTCTGCCGAACGTCAGGTAGAGAAGTCATGCGATCACATGGTGACATGGAGAGACTGACTGTCGCAACTCCGTGCAGGGCACGCCACAATAGTGGCGATAAGTCCCCTCTTTGAGGAGTGGCTGGAGAGGCGCCACGGCGCCCTCACCTTCCGCCTGACGCAGGTCTTCACCGGACACGGTTGTTTCGGGAGGTTCCTGTACCGAATCGGGCGGGAGGAAACGCCTGGGTGTTACCATTGCGAGGATCAGCCGAAGGACACGGTGGAGCATACCGTGGAGCTCTGCCCCGCTTGGGCTGAGCACCGCCGTGTACTTGTAGCGGCGATTGGCGGCGGCGTCCTCTCGCGTACGGCCCTGGTTCAATCCATGGTCCGGAGCGAGAGGGAATGGGAAGCCGTCGCCTCCTTCTGCGAAGCAGGCAGTCATGCTAGCGAAGGAGGTGGCGGAAGGTGAGAGGAAGAGAACCTCTCGGCAACCAGTGGCCCCCGGCCACCGTAGGCGCGGGCCTGTGGTGAGTAATGGGCTAGCTCACCGTCTGTCCGTCTTATGACGACAGGCCGTGCCGATGGCGCATTTGTGTTCCACGCGCGCTTCAAGGAGATGTCAGCAAATTGGAAGGGGTCCGAGAGGGCCGATGCCTGCCTGCGTGACTGTTCGAAAAAGATACCGTGGCCCTGGAACACAAAGTGCTAAGAAGGAACATGGATGGGTTTTAGTCAGTACAAGTCTGACACTCCCTTCCGCTCCTCCCAGAGCGGGAGGGGTTATTTGATGATTTCCCACCCGAAAAAAAGAAAGTTAGAGCAGTCAACAATCCAATTCTAAATTCTCGTAAATTCTCCGTCGAAAAGAATATTGCAGAATATTCTCGATCCGAAAACATTCTCCGTGAGAGAATATTCTCTCGACCCATCACTATTTGAGAGTATCGATATTTATCCTCTAACTCTTAAATTAGGAAGTGGATACAAGTTAATCAAATTAAATGTCAAAAGAGAAACCGCAGCTATAAGGATAAAGTTGTCAAAAAAAACTTAAGCGAAACATTCGACTCTGATTATTCAATTAAAATCTTCCAACTTATGTGGGAATAAAAGAAAAAATAACAAAAACTATAGCAGTTACCCGTGACTTTGTCTGTCTGAATATCAACATCTGCCTAGCCTTTTGGCAAATATGTTAGTGTCGGCTTACAGTCGAACCATCATCATCATCATCATCATCATCATCATCATCATCAGCCTATAATGTTCCCACTGCTGGGACACAGGCCTCCTCTCTATGAGAGGGAGTGGGCTGTAATCCACCACGCGGGCCCAGTGCGGGTTGGTAGATGTCACATGTCTTTGAATTTTTAGTTCTAGGACATGCCGGTTTCCTCACGATGTTTTCTTTCACCGTTTTGGAGAGCAGCGGTGATGCGATAAATTACACAGAGTTATGCGCCTGCCTGGGTCCGAACCCACGGCGTACTGCCCGTAAGTCGGGGCTGTCACCACTGGGCCACCGCTGCTCTCTGTCAGTCGAACCTCATGCAGCTGAATACCAAGTAATTTACATGCAGCGGCTGTCTATCTGACTTTCACAACTCGGAAACTGAGTAACACGGTTGCCCTGGGTAAGACTGGTTACGTTCACCTGCAACGTGTTAGATTGGAAGTCGACTCCAATAGTTGGGCTAGGCAAATAATCGTGATAGAAAAATGCTAAGTACATTGTTGATAGTGATGGAGACGTAAGTGACTTGCCAGAGAATGGCCAGCAGCGTTCTCAGTGCTTTTGTAACATCCGTACTGCGATCGCCAACCCGCCTGCCAAGCGTGGCGATTAAATATGGCAAAACCCCCTTATGTCAATGTGGCGTTAGGGGAGGCTTATGTCCAGCAGTGGACGCCTTTCGGGCTGAAATGATGATGAATGATGAATGGAGCCGAACGAGCAAAAAAAAAAATACCCCAATCTAATGCTCAAAACGGACATACAAACATACATACTTCCGTAACAAACAAACATCAAAACAAAATAATAGCTATATTAAAATCGCGTGGTATTAGCAACGGTCAGACGGACAGACAAAAAATTTTCACTAATAACCAAATTCGGTCATGCGCGAGTCGGCCTTTAGACCGTGAACAGTTTTATTTTATTAATTAACTTCACAGTTTAATTACTGGACGGGATATACAGAGTTTTAAGATGTTATTCTGGTATGTTAGGGACCCGTGGAACTGCCAGGGCTACGGGACTGTTTGAAAGAGATACCGTGGCCCTGGAACACAAAGGGCTAAGAAGGGACATGGATGGGTTTTAGTCAGTACAACTCTGACACTCCCTTCCGCTCCGCCCAGAGCAGGAGGGAGTCATTTGATGATTTCCAAAAGGGTCCTGTGGAAACTATTAAAATCCCATTCGATGGCTAGAAATCAGTACTTTTTGATCGTTGAAAGATTGAATATTACTAAACCGCACCCTCCACCTCTCGTCAAGACCAGCGTTTTGGAGTCTTTCTAGTGTTTTAACTGGGAAGA
This sequence comes from Cerastis rubricosa, assembly GCA_949152445.1. NCBI lineage: Eukaryota > Metazoa > Arthropoda > Insecta > Lepidoptera > Noctuidae > Cerastis > Cerastis rubricosa. The sequence continues at coordinate 2,832,216 of OX424550.1, read as the reverse complement.
AGAAGTGGCGGAACCAATCCTCTAGTAATTAATCTCTCAGTCCATGTAGAAGTAAGGCAACTCCAAACTCAAGTCGGCCGTAGCAAAGGCAATCTCTATAGATGAGGGTTCACGGACGGCTCAGATTTCAAGTGTGTATGCGGCGTGTCTCCACAGACAATGGCCCACCTTCCATCTTGCGCTGCATGCCCTGTCACCTGCGCACTTGAGGATCTTATGACTGCATCAACGAGCGGAGTTCGCTTGGCTGAGTTTTGGGCTAAATATATTTAGGGATTTGCCGTCGACACGCTAAGAAGAAGACCAACCCACTGTGAAATTCCACCCCTTCCCACCACCACCTTCTCTGTTCCCTGATCATTATATCTGGATGTCTTCAAAGTTCGAGAGTAACGGTTTCTTCTAGGCAAGCGTGCTTCACCCTAGGCCGCGTCATCGCTTCACATCAGGCGAGTTGCTGTGCAAAGCTATTAAGTATTAAAAAAAGCCTGATTCTCCTAAGGAATTAGATGAAGAATGGAATAAGTAGAGTAATCGGAGGTACACTTATTGCTGCCATGAACTGGACACAAATCCAGATTTAGCTGCTACAGAGATTTCTCAAATGGAATACCTCAATAACACTTTTGCCTGATCAGGGGCCCTGCCAAGACGTCTTAAAGCAGTATTGTTTTACTCTTATTCCAGTGTGGGAGAGACGGAGCTATACAGGATGCCTAGCGCCATCTCTTCCCCACACTGGAAAAGGAGTAAAACAATAATGTTTCAAGACGTCATGGTAGGCCTGTAGACCTGTGCGGCTGGTATTATTAAGCCACGAGCCCCTCCAATTGTTGTCTTTCTTTTCCAAATCAAAGGGCTGGTGCTGTTTTAAGACGTCATCATGGTAGGCCAGCTGGTATCAAATCCAAAACTTCGTACTAAGCAAAAGACCCACGAAGCAGCAAAACATTAGCAAGGATAAGGAAGAGGAATGATATGAAAGAGAAAGGAGTAAATGATCCCGTGACGTCTGATAGAGGAGAATGGAAGTAGAAAACGTGTTACGCCGACCCCAAGTAGAATAATACAAGGGCAGGAAGATGATGATGAATCAAAGTATTCATCACATCATCACCAGCTTATAATGTTCCCACTGCTGGGACAAAGGCCTCCTCTATATGAGAGGGAGTGGGCTGTAATCCACCACGCGGGCCCAGTGCAGTTGGTAGATGTCACATGTATTCGAATTTTTAGTTCTAGGACATGCCGGTTTCCTCACGATGTTTTCCTTCACCGTTTTCAAGAACAGTATTAAGTTTAACCAATAATAAACATTCAAGAATATATGGAGCAAAATAAAGAAAAAAAAATGAATTTCAAGAACTTTGAACGTGGAACTTTCAAAAACAAAAATGGATCAACAATCGATCCCAAGCAAACTTTATTTTAAAGTTGATTTTACATCATCATCATTTCAGCCGAAAAACGTCCACAGCTGGACATAGGCGTCCCCCAAGTGTCGTCACATTGCGCTCATAAAGGGGGGTTGCCATGGCAGGCGGGTTGGCGATCGCAGTACGGTTGTTACAAAAGCACAGAGAACGCTGCTGCCCATTCTCTGGCAAGTCCCTTAGTCGCCTCTTACGACACCCACGGGAAGATATGGGATGGTGCTATTTTTTACGTCCGACACCATACAGACGCGTTGACTTTACGTGGCACACCAATTCCCGTCACAGCATACGAGTAGGTTTTACTGCTTAAGCGCGCATTTAGATGTGTCACATAAAAAGTTTTCAATACTACACAAAAAAAAAACTGACTCGATCTCAAAACTAAAATTAAAAAAGTTTTCTCATTTCTATAAACGCTACGGTACCCCAAAACAACAGATTGAATCATCAAATTTTAGCTCATTGTATAACGAATCGCAATTAGCTGACTACCTCAGGTCTGCTGGCATTCCTGTTGCGTTCGTAACATTGCCTGAGGCTGGTGATGTTGGCGAAGTGATACGGTATTGTGCGTCATAAGCCTTGCATCCTGTGGTAACTTGGAGGCAGGGTTAGTTTATACAAGGTGTTGTTTTGGCATCCTCGTCAAATTCAAGGAGGAAACAATGCTAATGATTCTCGTCCCGAATCAATAATAAAAAGGGTAAGTATTTTTTTTTTTCTTATTTATAGAGAGAACCACAGGTGTTTTAAACGCTGGCCGTCTGATTCTTGCCTTATAACCGCGCTTGCACAATTCGTTCCAAATCCTTCGATAATTTCTTATTCCCTAAACCACGTTAAGGGGATTATTCTGAAATACTGACAAACATAAACAACCAAAGAAATCTGCATTTATTAACAATTAACGAGGTACCATAATTTTAATGGATCTTTTTTAACCTCCTGAATTTTGACGAGGATGCAAAACAATAGCTTGTATCAATGAGGACTCTAGATGTTCCTGGTTCAAAAATTCTCAGCTGGCACCTGTTTTATTCTTTGATCATTTTACGATTAATTGTAACGTCCTATGCTTGACAATTAGAGGCATAATTTTGCCGTCTCATGTGCCTGTTGTAGTTTCTTTGATAAATGACATTTATTTTGCTTAATAACTTTTTACAAACAATTTTATACTTTTATATTTCTTTTTTTTTTAAACTAGATGAGGCCGTTCTTTCGGAGGAGCTCGTGGCTACATAATAACAGCCGCACGGGTCGATCTTTAAGGTTAAGCCGTGCTTGCCGAGGTTTGTCCGTGGATGCGACCATAATAACATACGGGGTTTCCTCCGTGCCTTGGAAAGCACGTTAAGCCGTTGCGACAGTTGTTAAGAGTAGTCAGAAGCCAAAAGTATGACATCCTGTCTTACCAAGGGGTATCGTATTACCCAGTTACTGGGTTGTGGAGGTGAAATAGGCAGGCGCTTCATATAAAATACTGGTACTCAGCTGTATTCGGTTAGACAAGAAGTCGACCCCAAGATAGTTTGGGAAAAGGCTAGGCAGATGATGATGAGGCCGGTGTTTCGTTCAGCTGTTAGGTTGGAGTTTGATTCGTATACATATACTTCCTTGCTTTCACTCTATTGGAATGTACTATCAACTAACTGGGTATCGGACCACGGTAAGGACTATCCTTGCTTGCAGCGTTAAAACTGTTTTAAAAACTTTCTATTCCTTGGTCCCTTTTTTTGTCTTATTCGCATTGGTCGAAAAACGGTTGTCAAACATCTGGGATCATTAACAGAGCCTGAGATTATTTTTTTAACAAAACCAATTTTAAGAAAGGGTCACGTATTTTTTCGTTTTTTTTTTACTACTTTTGGTTCGCAAACTATTTGTGCGGACCAATAGGAGTAAGGGTGTTAAACAGATGTGGTCATCGTGTGCACGGAATTTTGTTTGAAAAGTGTGCCTATTCCCACTTTCCCGATAGTACTGTGTGATAAACTTTTTACCTTAACCAGATGGTCGATAAAATCGCACATTACCCATTTATTGTTACTATTTCCTGTCACCAGTTTTAAGAATAGTGTAAATCCAGAAATGTGGGTGAGAAACACGTATGTGTAATAACTTGTAGTTTAAATACGGGTTTAAGGTATGAAGTATTATAAACTTATGGGGTGGTATTTTGTATGGCGAAAATAAATCTTATTGTATCTTGTAAAGACTACCACCCGTATTTAGACAAGTTAATGTGAATAATAGAGTACAAGTAATTATTTAAGACAGGATTTTTATTCTAAACTTTATTAACAGATTTACGCCTTACGACATTTCATACAAACTTTCAAGTCTATATTTTCCAAAATTACTGAACCGATTTTAATTAAACTTCATACGCATATGCAGGATACATAGGTCTAACAAAGTTACAAATTTTTGTTTTTTTTTCGAATATAATTGGTAGGTACAGCTAAATTAGACCGATTATAAATTATTTATAACAATAGAAATTTCCAATTATCTTTTCTGTTTTAAACATTTCGAAAATGTTTTTAGTAACTTTTTAGTCCTTTCTATTGCGTAAAAATGATTGCATAAGTAATTACTTTAACGCAAGTATCTAAGTACTTTAAAAATTGGACTATAGATACAGGTAAAAAACTTAGAAATATCATTCGCAATCTTATTTTACTTCTCAACTCTTTTTGTTTTTCTTTTGCGCAAAGCTTAGGTTAGCTTTTTTTGATAGATAACCCAAAAGAAAAAAGGTATGTTGACAAAAGTTTACCGACGCGACGCGGCGCTACTTAAAGCTACCTACTACAATTTTTTTTTTGATTGTCTAAGTGCAAGCTACAAACAAAAAATTGTGCCGGTTGACGGCAATAGGTTCGCCAGATATTAAAAGGTACTTAAGGAGCATAACTGGCGATGTGGGTCTATTAGATTAATCTCGTTTAAGTTAGTTTTAAGTTAGTTATTCTAAATTAGCACAACCAAACATATTCGCTTTGTTGGCATTTTTTTGTTGAAATATCGAGGGAAAAGGTACTGTAAACCGAAATACAGGCATTGCTTAGTTCGGTTGCAGTGGCTACATCCATTTATTAGAAACTAATACTACCAAAGTCTTTTCTGTAAAATATTGCTAAGTTTTTTTGAGAAATAAAGTTATTAAAGTTATCTGTGCCGATTTGCGTATAAAATATTTTCCATTTGGTAGGCAGATGAGTTAAGGTAGACTTAGGCGGGATTTTAGACTATCGTCGTTACTGTTAAGCGGTGATAGCCTATGGTGTGGAGTCGGACTTCCAAGTCATAGATCATAGAAGTCATAGAAGTTCGAACTTAAGATACGCACCTCTGATTTTACGCATGTGCATATTGTGATGACATGGTTGGCGCAGTGGCTGAGTGATCGACTGCTGCGCTGTGTGTCCCGGGTTCGATCCCCGCACGGAATGTAAATATTTGTATGTAGGTGTTCCGGGTCTGGCTGTTTGTGTATATGAGTATAAATGTTTGTAAACACACCCACGATACAAGAGAAATTCCTAGTGTAAAGAATTAAAAAAAAAAGTTAAATTATCACTGTTAGGGAAAACATCGTGAGGAAACCAGCAAGTCAGAGAGATATTTCTTGACCTTATTTAGGTCGACACGCTTAGCACGCTGAAGTGACAATGGGCCGGCCATATACCAAGAAGAACCGATAATCGTTGGGGTAGAAGAGTTCTTGAGTGGAGACCACGGATCGGTAAACGTAGCGTAGGACGTCCTCAGACTCGGTGGAGCGATGATCTTCGCAAGGCGGCTGGCAAGAGCTAGATGAGAGTGGCCGACGATCGTGCTCAGTGGCGTGTCATGGGAGAGGCCTATGTCCAGCAGTGGACGAGTACAGGCTGATGATGATGATGATGTAACGCCAGAGGGCCATGGGCAGCATAAAAACCCTGACACCATGTTGGGCACTATACCATACGGTAAAGAAGAAGGAGTTCGTTTTCGCTGATAGAAAGTGACTTTGTAGGTTCCAACGAGAACTTTACAGAAACATGGTAAATATCCCGTTACAAGCGACTTTACAGAATACCACATCCATTTTACGATGTCAATTTAGACGGGTATTAAAATCGATAAGTATAGTAAAGATGTCTTTTACAAAACAAACTTCAAAGTCATAAAAAGTAATGTCTTATAAAGCCCGTAGATAAACGACTAAATCCATTTTATGTTCAACTTATATGAGTCGTATTAAAGGTAGGTAGATACCTACTTATTTTTATTTGATTGGCAGACTGGCTGACCGCGACATCACGCTTGTAGAAGGACTCAAACTGTAACCGTAATAAGTGTTTTTAACACTGTTTTTAATAGAGTTAGAACAGAAAAACTCTTTTAAATGTAACAGATACAATAATGTTACCGAATCAATCTGTAACCTTTTATATGTGTTAATATGTGTAATTGAAATAATCAATTATAGCTTTAATACGCTGCGTTTACCTGTTACACTTATTAACACTGTTAACACTTTTATATCTGTTACAGACATGTTGCGGTTACATATTTGATTTAGTTACCGATTCAACATGTAACACTTATAATTCTGTAACCGCTATGAAGGTGTTTTTAAGTCCCTGCACATGTAATCCACGATGATTTAGGCAGAAGTGTAGCTATTCAGATAGGCAGTCGATCCATGGAGTAGAGGAGGGTTGGAGGTCAGCCTCCACAACCCAGTTAGTGCAGAGTAATACGACACCCCTTGGTAAAACTGGTTGTCAGACTTTCTGGTCACTGACGACCTGTAACGACTGTCAAAGAATTACAAATGACAGCTGGGACCAAACGTGTAACGAGCTTTCCGTAATGGGTGGTCACTGATCCAGGAACTAACCTAGGCAAGCACGGCTCGGCTTAACCTGAAGTTCGACCCGAGCGTCTGTTATTAATAAACCACGACCTCGTCTTACACAACTCTACGTTAAACTAATAAAATAAAGCTTCCAAAAACCACAACATAATTGACTTATCATCCTAGACAAATTGTCCACAAAAAAAAACAACAAACAAAAGAAGAAACACAACACTTCACACCCACCCATCCTATTCCAAACCTTGCCAACTGACACTTAACCTAACAATATTTATTCACTTTTTCACTACCAACCCACTTGGCTCACTAAAAGTATGACACGTGGTTCTAAAAACAAAACAAAAAAAAAAGAAGTCATTGTAATCCTTCTTGCGTGAGTCACTATGCCACCCAAAGAGTAAAACAGCGCCATCTCTGTTCAGCGAATAGCGGTGTTTCTCTCTCACAGTCGTTTTTTTCTCCATTGAAGAGTTTGCTGTCAAAATAAGGATTATAAAAGAAGTTTGGATGGCGTTATGCAAGACTGTTTTTCTAACTAGAATTACTTGAGGATCTGCCTCTGAAGTATTGGTATAACAGTACAGTTGACAGCCAAACTCTTTCTTTTTCTTTTTTTTTTTGAAACACAAATTGATGATTGATTACATAATGTAAGGACAAGGTTGTCCGACAACCTAGTGAAGGACTTGGGAAACCTATGGATGTGGGTAACGCAGGATCGGTGGCTGGTGGTGTATTCTTTGGAAGAGGCCTATGACGTACAGCCGGGGAAGTATTTTAGCTGAAAAAATTCACGGAGTTCTTGGGAAGACTAGAGCGACTGCCTATCTGATCTCCGCAACGCAGTAACTAGGTAATACGATACACCTTGATAAAACTGAATGTGAGACTTTTGGCTTCTGACTACTCGTTAAACGACTGTCAAAGATCTACTAAATGACAGCCGGGACCAACGGCTTAACGTGCTTTCCCGAGGCACAGAGGAGACTCGGTATGTAATTATCAAATCAAATCAAATCAAATCAAATATGTTTATTTGCAAGAATATGGTACAATAGGCGTTACAATAAGGGTTCCAGCATATCCTGCCATTATATGGCGTACAAATATTTACCTAATATCTAAAAATCGAGACTTATAATATTAATAACACTAATACATTATATTGGTAAGTGTGAATGAATTAATTAAACATCATTTTATTGGAATAAAAATTGCAATTTTTATGTAATTATAATAATGATGGCATATGGTAGGATATAGGCTACCTTTATTTTATTATGATACTAACGATTTATCCTCTAAATATTCTTTAACACTATAATAATTTTTCTCTAATAATAATCTGAACAATGACCTTTTGAACAACGACAATGGCAAATCTTGAAGATTATTTGGCAAATGATTATATATAATAATTGCCATGCAGTAAATATTTCTTTTAAATAGCATTAATTTTATTTGGGGTAATTTCAATTTGTCTTTATGTCGTGTTCTACTATTAACTTTATAACTGCTTTTATCAAATAATTTATAATTTTTTTTAACAAACATGCATGTTTCAAATATATAAAGACATGGTAAAGACAGTATTTTATGTTTTTGGAATAATGGTTTACAGCTATCTAAAAAATCGGCTCCACATATTGCCCGGATACATTTTTTTTGTCCTTTGAAAACTCTTTCCACGTCTACTGAGTCTCCCCAAATAATGAGACCATATCTGAGAACAGATGCTACATAAGCATGGTAAGCAACCATTGCGGTCTTTAGATTAACCGTTTGTCTTATTCTTTTCAGGACATACACAAACCGATCAATTTTTTTAAGTATTTTGTCAATGTGCGGTTTCCAACTGCAATTTTTGTCCACGGTTATACCTAAGAATACACATTCATCATATGCTTACCCATCCACGGACCAACCTCGGCAAGCAGGGCTTAACCTTAAAGATCGACCTGTGCGGCTGTTATTATTTAGCCACGAGCTCCACAGAATAACAATGATGTCATTATTTATATTATAATAGTTCATAAACAGTGTCACATAACGCCATCCCGCATGGCATTCACAAAAAAATAAAGCCACGAGAATGTTGTGAGTGATGACTTAATTTTTAGAACCACCGGTAACCGGACACTGTACACCCGAAAGACATACTGTCACCACACAGAATAGAAGAGGAATAGAGAGTTGAATAACTTAATAGTTGATTCATAAGTAATAAAGAGCGGAACGCAGTGTCAGACTTGTACTGACTAAAACCCAACCATGTTCCTTCTTAGCCCTTTGTGTTCCAGGGCCACGGTATCTTTTTCGAACAGTCCCGCAGCCCTGGCAGGCATCGGCTCTCTCGGACGCCTTCCGATTTGCTGACATCTTGAGGCGCGCGTGGAAGACAAACGCGCTGTTGACACGGCCTGTCGTCATAAGACGGACGGACAGTGAGCTAGCCCATTACATACCGTCCACAGGCCCGCGATATTGTTGTCAATGCTGACAACTAGTATTAGCAAGGGGTCCAGTATTACCCAGTACTAACTGGTTTGAGGAAAGTCAGTTTGGCAGTCACTTCATTAAAATACTGGTTTTCAGTTGCATCCAGTAAGACTGGAAGCTGACCCCAAAAAAGTTGGGAAATGGCTAGGCAGAGGATGATATGATGTTGTCAATTCGTAAATGCTTTTTGGGTTTGGTTTTGTTTCTTATCATTGAGTTTTTACTAAAAGTCTAAGATTTTATATGCATAGCTGAAATAGTTACAATGTTGATCTCAAATTTTTCAGTTTAGAAGCTAATAAAAATAAACGGTATAATTTTCATTACAAAAGCATTGCTGCCCAGAGATTTATCTCGAAGATTTGTATAAGAGGAGGACTGAACAAGTTATCCATTATGATATTACATGTTCATTCATGAATTAAATATGGCCTTACGTAACCTCTACCTCTCGTACTATTCAAAATCTTGAGCCTTTAGCAAATTCAAGGTCAACGTTTACACATTAGGCCTACAAAAGCCAACTTTTAAAAGTCTAACTTGACAAGGGAATAGAACACTATTCTAGTAGCAAAAGTCTTTTCTCCATAAACGATCCACTCTCTCCTATAGGTGTACCTATCCTGTAACCCAACTTCGTGATATATTGTATCTTCACACTAGCCTCAAGACTAGCCTAGCCTTAAATTAAAAGCAAAATGATGGATACAGCCAGCACGGTTGATGAAAATTAATAGCCTTTATTATATTTTTTTTAGCATCAATTTTTTTTATTTACTATAAAGCTTATTCAGTGTGGTCTTCAAAAAAATAAAATGTCGTGATATTGTATTTCAGATAGATTGACAGTTGTATTTATTTTGATGGCAACATTACGATTTGGCGATGTTCGGGTTGCCAGAGGTCAGTGGGCAGTTTTGTATTAGGCTTTTAGAGAAACTAGATTTAGGCATAATTATTTAAAATTTAGGAAAGAGCGTAGGTCAAAGCGCACAGATAAATTTGCGTCAAGATGTGACTTATAGGACTTATATGTACTTATATATTGGGTCACGAGTAATATAAAGGAGTCACCTCAAAATAATGGACCCCCAATCCATCAGGCAAAGTAATCTTACTAACGGGTAATCTCATCATTAGTCTTGGTTGACAGATTGGTGATCACCAGATCATGTTATTGATCATATCTTATGAATTGAGCATCGTGGGTTCGAACTCAAGTCAAGTCTTTGCATAACTCTCAAAATGGTCTACAACGACATTACGGCGGTCCTAGACCCATAGAGTTCGTAAGCATAAGACGTTCACCAACTAGACTGGGCCCGCTAACTCCATCTCACAGATATACAGCTTCCAATATACAGCCTAGCGGTATGACCGTCCGACTGCCCAGACATAGGTCACGAATTCGAACCCTAAGCACGAACCTCTGATTTGTCGGATTCATGTGCGTATTGCATAATTGTCAATAGCTTCAGTGAAGGAAAATATCGTGAGTAAACCAAACATGCCTAAGAGATATTTCTCGACGACAAGTAAAGCCAAGTCAGAAAAGCGCATAAAAGCTCTGACATAATGTTAGGCAGTAACCACGCGAAAAGAAGAAGACCTCACAGAGAACAGGGCTGGGACGGAACAGGCTGTCCCAGCAGTGGGAACCATATACTCCAACAGTAGAAACATGAGGCTGATTATGCTACTCGTAGATCTTGTTATTAGCGGTCTTGACTACACCCAACTTCCACACTAAAACATCATCATCTGCCTAAACTTTTCCCGACTATGTTAGGGTCGGCTTCCAGTCTTACTGGATATAGCTGAATACCAGTATTTTACATGGAGCGACTGCCTAACTGTCTATGACAACCCAGCAAGTACTGGGGTAATGACCTCCACAGCCCAGTTAGTACTGGGTAATGCGATACCCCTTGGTAAGACTGGATGTCAGACTTTCGGGCCACTGACTAGGTAGTCAGTGGCCCGAAAGTCTGACATCCAGTCTTAACAACGACGAGTTGTAACGACTGTCAAAACTGTCTTCCAAACAAAAACACCAACATCAAAAACAAATATTTGACAAATGACTCACGAAATCACTTCTCAAGATATTCCTTATTACAATACTAAAGAAAGAAAAGAAAAAAAACAAGCAGTAGCTCACACCTTCAAACTATTAAACTATCGTCCTCATCCATCATACATTAAAATGCTATTTTGACATCTGTCAAATTTTTTCAACATGGCGGCTTAACTTTGACGGCGCGCATTTGGTAGCCAACAATACAAGATGTAATGGGGTTTAATAGGTCTTAATGGGTTTGTATTTCAAGTTGGTTACATAACGTAACATCACGCCTGTAATCTCCGAAAGGGGTAGGCAGAGTAGCACTTAATAGTACAGCCACATTTCGCCAATTAGGTTTAAGTCCCATGAAATAGGGGGCGATCGTATTGCCATCAACCGTGCACAAATCCAGATTTCGGGACTGCTACTGAAAAGATACTGGTGGGATTCTCAGCTGACTGAATACCAGTATTCTACATGGAGCGACTGCCTATCTGACCTCCACAACCCAATGAAGTAATACCATACCCCTCGGTAAGACTGGTTGCCAGTCTTTCGGACCACTACCTGTAACGACTGTCAAAGATCTACAAATGACAGCCGGGACCAACGGCACGGAGGAAACTCGTTAAGTAATTATGGTCACCCATCCACAGACCAACCTCGGCAAACACGGCTTAACCTTAAAGATCGACCTGGGCGGCTGTATTATTTAGCCACGAGCTCCTCAACAATATATTACAACAATACTTATTTAATCATCGAATTATTTTTAATTCCCATTCTCTTAATAGATCAAAAGTATGGCACCACTCAACTATCCCTATCAAATCTAATTGTGATCTATTTAGTCACATCGCACAGAGGCGCCAACAAAAATGGACGAATTTTATTTTAAACTTCTTGAATCGCGGTGTGTGGCCCGCGTATTAAATTTTATTGATATAAAACATTTTTATACGTAAAGGAAGTTGTCCAGTTCGAGATATGAGATTTAATGTAAGTGGCTATTAGGCAGGTTTGCTATTGATAAAGATGAAAGGAAGTAAGATTAGATTTTTATTAACTGTTTCTAAGGTTGTTTAAACACCTTTTTGTATTAGATATTTATGTTAGGAGAAAAGATAAGCCTTTCATAATAAGTTGGTGGCGAATGACTTCCAAAGATACTTCAATCAAAGATTTAAATCAATAGCTTTGATTCGCCTTACCACAACAAAGCATGATGTTGAAACACAGGTTTAAATAAACCTAGTTCGGTCAGGTCGCTACTAAACATCTGAATTGAACTATCATTACTTGCAACTTTTGAATATGTTTTAGTAATAATTTACTTTTAGGTACTAATTATACCATTGTATGTTGTATGAGAAATAATACGGGGAAATAATATCCTTTTTGTAATACTTTTTAAATAAATGTATTTCTAATATTTAATTAATATTTCATTTGTCGTTGTCGTCGAGAGATCGCTAGTGCGACTTCTGAGCATGAGATACTGGGTTCAATTCCCGGGTAGGGCAAAGTGTTATTGGGTTTTTCCATCAGGAATTTCTCCGTAGCAGCCACGGAGTCTTGTGCCCGGTTGATGGCAATAGGCTCACTCCCTATTACATGGGACTTAAAACGTAACTGGCGAAATGTGGTCGTACTAAAAGGTACTACACTTCTGAGTAACACATCGGGTCTTTTACTCTGGACGCTCTTAACTTGCCTGTATTTCTACATCGTTCTCACATACTAGTAATTCTCAACATGAATGATGTAACCAAGATTTTGTAACATATTTTGATTTAAAAGAGTGTCCATGGAGTTTCTTGCCCATTCTTCTCCATACAGATCTACGCTTTGGAATGGGCAACTACAGTACTTTCACAAGTTATTATCTCTTGTGACTGGGACTGTAGTTTCGCGTTTCTTTTTTGTTTTTTGATTTTCAAAAGTGCCTGTAATGGTCTAATTGAAATAAATGCTTTGAGTTTGACTTTGATTTTGGTATTACTGGCGTTATGTTACACTTTATCCATGTTTTCATACATGACCTAACAAATAGCGTAGCTTCCCACTGTGTGCAGTACCTAACTCAGTATATTTATTTCTGATGTTGCCTCGCCATAAATCATATCTGTGTGTGTGACACTGCTCGATGCTGTCATGCCGCTGCGATGAAAATATAGTGATGCCAGACTTGTTAATGCTAAAAGAAATAAATTAGGCGTGTTGATATTTTCGTGGTTTTTATCAAAGCCTATGTTGTCTAAACTAATATTATAAAGAGGAAAGATTTGATTGTTTGCATTGAATAGGCTCCGAAACTACTGGTCCGATTAGAAAAATTCTTTCAGTGGTATAAAGCCCATTTATCAAGGCTATAGGCTATATATTATCACGCTACGAGCAATAGGAGTGGAGGCAGCAATGAAAAATGTTGCGAAAACGGGGAAATGTGACGCAAACGAGGTTGCGCCGGACAGCTAGTCATAAATAATGTTTGGGAATATTGAAATCATTTTTTTTTAATTTACGAAATATTGTAGAAAGGTGCTGTGTGTGTGTGTGTTCTTTCTAGAATTATTTACGAAATAACTGTCCCAAATTAACGAAAGAAGAAAGTTTAGCTTTTGCCAAACTCTGAAGCACGATTTGGACTCGCATAAAAAATAGTTCCAAATCGTTGAATCATCTCCTGTTATAGATTAGAAGAGGAGGCATAAAATGTCTTTATTTTTCAACTGAAAATACTGTAAGAGTTTCCGAAAGAAAGCATTACCTATGTGCATAACCAGACTACGAATACCCTTTCGCAAAAATTAAACTGTTAATTTTAAAGCATTAACAGTCTTAACAATAATGATTAGGTAGCCCCTTCTCAAAAACAATAAACTACCAAAAACTGCTCCAACTGGCAACACTAAAATTCTAAATATAGTCCCACCTCTTAACATCCAAACGTATGACACCACAGACATATTTATATCCCTGGATGTTCCTCCATGTTTAATGTCGAACAAATCGCCGAGAAACGAGAAGGCATCCACTCGACAATAATTACCAAAGACTTACTGACAAATTAGTGTTCATGACACTAAACTGTCAAAGTCATTCTGACATTAGATGTGTTGACGTTTAAATGACAGTTTGTGACAATACATTGATGTTTTTACTGTTAAATTGTGTGTGAAAGTGAAGAGAGAAATGGTTTTTGGAATTGGTCTTTGTGTAGATAATTTTATTGGTTGAGAATTTATAGGAAGTTTTATGCGAAAATCTACTGGAGTAAAATGTTGTGTTCTTAAAGATAAAAGTCAAAGGGTTTTGAAGAAATATTTCTTTTGACAGCTTTTAAAAGATGGTGGCATTTTCTATGTGTTTTTTATAAGCAACGCAAATTATTGTGTGAATAAACTGTATTTTTTCATTCATAAGTCTTCTCGCGATCTTCTACTACTGCTATATGAATTCAAGTATGTTCCCAACGTGGTGTGAGCTAAAGATGTATGGAACAGTAGTTTTTTTTTTAATTACCGATGAAAATTTTAGGTGTAGGGTGTTCAAATGTTGTGAAACAGTTTTTTAGTAACTTTTTGGACCTATGTATCCTGCTTATGCGTATCGTTTCATTGAAATCAGTTCACTCATTTCGGAGAGTAAGGACTTGAAACTGTATGAAATGCCGTAAGGTGTAAACGCTCTTAAGACAATTTATTTGGGGTAGACCCAGCATGTCTTCTTCTTCCATATTTCTCTATTACTCGTCATCTTATGCTACTGTGTAACTTAATAATATTTTATCAACACTTAAAAATCTTATACAATCTTAATCAATCAAGCTGCAACATTCCATAGAATGTACCGCAGAACCAAAATATATTCCAATTAACTTTTTTTTAATTACTTTCGCTGCGGAGGCAAAAGCAAAAAATATTGTCAGCCTACTTAGCTACCACAGACAAATTGGGGATATTTTTTACTATCAAAATTACACGGTTTGTCGTTGATAAGTTTAAAACTGACGGATAACGGATAATACTGCGATTAATAACAGTCGCTCAGATTAATGGGCTGGGAGATTCTTTTTAGGGTTCTGTAGATTAATATTAAAACGCACGCCTGTAATGTTTAGGCACAAGTGTGCAAATTTTTTTTTTTTTTACGGATCTGTAATCATCAAATGACCTGCTTTGGGCGGAGCGGAATTGAGTGTCAGACTTGTACGGACTAAAACCCATCCATGTTCCTTCTTAGCCCTTTGTGTTACAGGGCCACGGTATCTCTTTCGAACAGTACCGCAGCCCTGGATAGTACACCCTCATTTTGCTAGTTATATTATTATTTAAGCCCCATGTAATAGGGGTCTATTGTTATCAACCGGACACAAATCCAGACTCCGTGACTGCTACTGAGAAATTCCTGATGGAAAAACCTAATAACACCTTGCCCGACACGGGAATCAACACCAGGACCGGATGCTCAGCAGTCGCGCTTGCGACTTCTAAAACGATTACCTAAATAAATTAAAATAACTATGACAAGTTACAAAACCAAAATATAAAATAGTGCGTGGAGTCCCTCCGCGCGGAAGAAGTGAAACTAAACGCAACAGTACTTTCATACCCCCTCCATGTAGCGTTAAACGTTTAACGCAACTTTTGGAAGTCGCATAAGAAGTTTCACTTCAATAATAAACACGGTATATATCCCGTTACTAGTGTTATTGATAACTATGACAAAGTGATACTACAGAACCCAGCTCCAAAAACGTCAGCCCACACCTACCACATTTCGTTTAACAAATTGAATATATCTCACACGTTTTAAAACCCTATTTATTACCATGTTATCTGAGACTAGTTTGTGCGTACGGATTGGTTCGTTCAGTCACCGGTTATTTTAATTACCGAGGTATTTTTCATCCTTGTCTTATCATAACGCAGGTTATAAGGTTCTAGGATCCGTTTTGCTTTAAAAACTGGTGTTTCGAGTATTTATTTAGTGTGATTGAGAGTTTAGCATTGCCATTCAACGTGGCAATGATGCCAGTCTTCTGGGCACGTTTTCGGATGACAATTAACGATGTGGAGAAGTATTTTGTCTTTTATATTTAGCTAGTTAGTCTATGTAAATATTTAGTTTTTTGAAAATAATGAAAGTTTGTACTTAATGAAAAGTCCTATTAAATTATAGTCAACGTGAATTATTTTAGAATATTACTTTAGTTATTACTTTTCTTTTTTTTCTACTTTCAATTTTATTGCTGCGCTCCAAAACACAAATAACTGTAGTTGCTCAAAAAGCCGCTTAGCTGAAGTGGGACTGGACTGGCCACGTCTGCAGCATGCCCAATGATCTGTGGGCCAAAATAATCACTTTCTGGAGCCCTGACACAGCCAGTAGGCGTCGCGGTAGACCTCGTAGAAAATGGCGGGATGAGCTAGACAAGACCAACAACCAGTGGTCCACATTGGCCCTGAATCGAGACAGTTGGAAGTCATGGGGAGATGTCTTTGCCAAGCAGTGGGATGATGCAGACTATTTGTATCAGTATCATATAGTTTCTTTTTTAACCTATCTGTAATCTTTATAATAATGAAATACTTTATGTAAGTGCCGTTCACACCTGTAAGTGACAAATTCACTCTAGATTATAAATGTAATTATTACAGTAGTTACCCCAACAATTGTCATTATCTGCCTAGCCATTTCCCAAACTATGTTGGGGTCGGCTTCCAGTCTAACCGGATGCAGCTGAGTACCAATATTTTACATGAAGCGACTGCCTATCTGACCTCCACAACCCAGTAACTTGGTAACACGATATCCCTAGGTAAGGCTGGATGTCAGACTTTTGGCTGCTAACTACTCGTAACTGTCAAAGATCTACAAATGACAGCCGGGACCTACGGCTTAACGTGCTTTCCGAGGCACGGAGGAAACTCGGTGTGTAATGGTCACCTATCCTAAAAAGATTGATCTGAGCGGCTGTTACTATTTACCCACGAGCTTCTTAATATAAAATATAAGTATAACAACTTAATCCGTTGAAGAAGCAAGTAAAATAACATTCCCACAGCCATAGCCGGGTGTATAAAACGAATTTGTCGGAGTATATCGCCTCGTTCGTGTGGGTGTAGCCTGAATTGCTCTATAGACCTCACACGTTGACTCCTCGATGATATAGATGTCAATCCTGTTGTTATTTTATACAGGGTGGTGATAAGTTGTTGTTGTCGTTACTAATTCTGGCTGATTCTTTCTTTTTCTTTTTAAAACACCACACTAGGAATTGCTCCTGTATTATGGGTACGTTTACAAACAACTCACATACACAAACAGCCAGACCCGGAACAACTATCTAGAGGCCATACAAATATTTTTTTCCGTGCGGAGATCGAACCTGCGACACGCAGAGTAGCAGTCAATCGCTCAACCACTGCGCCACCAAATTTGTGTTTTGGATTAGTTTGGTTGGGGCAATTTTACTTGGGAAAACTTTTTCCCAATGTTAAGCTAAAAAAAAATTAAAGATGACAGTTATTAAGCCAATAACAGGATATGAAAACTTTCTTTCCTGTTTCAGTTTAGCAATATTCTCGATACCATGTTTTTACTACGATCACCAACAAGAACACAAATAATGACATTCACAATCAAGATAAACCATGAATAAATTATTTACATCGATCGATGTGTCTCGCGGCTTGCGTCTTGAAAGAGACGTCTTATTAAAGCGATGCACGTCTATTGTTCTGTGTCTTTTAAATTTTAGTAATTATAGTAGGTAGATGATGAGTCGCTACGTTGCTTTCATTTTGATATTGCAAATATTATACGAAATATCTCTCAAAACGGTGTAGGAAAACATCGTGAGGAAACCGGCATGTCCTAGAACTAAAAATTCGAAGACATGTGACATCTACCTACCCGCACTGGGCCCGCGTGGTGGATCAATGCCCACTCCCTCTCATTGAGAGGAGGCCTGTGTCCCAGCAGTGAGAACATTATAGGCTGATGATGATGATGGTAATACAAAATATACCCAGTTAGTTGTAAAACAATTATAGGACTTTAGCTAATATCCACTACAGAACCTTTATAAACCTTAGAACTTGGTCTCTTAGGCTGAAATCTAGAAATGTTACTTTACCCGTTCTTTGACTTAGACATGTTTACACCAATGTTTATTTTCCGTCTGTACACGTAGTAAGTATAATTATGCTTAGCCAAATTATCTGTTACGGAATGTTAACAGATTTTGGACTTAAATATATTAAAGGATATATATAACTTTCATTTGGATACTTTCTAGATTTTACACATTTTAGCAAAATTATTTAGGGAAGGATATACCGTTTCTTAGAAAAAACTCAAAACTCAAAGTATTTATTTCAATTAGAACATTACAGGCACTTTTGAAAGTAAAAAAATGCAAAGCTACAGTCCCAGTCCCAAGGCGTAATAACTTGTGGAAGTACTGTAGTTGCCCATTCTAAAGCGCAGGTCTCCATGGAGAAGAATGGACAAGAAACTCCAGAGCTGTCTACTAGAGCTGTCTTTGTCAAACCCATTTTGAGAATTAGGCATTCTGCGCCTAAACCAAATATAGGATATAGGTGTAGAAAACAATATGTTGCAACGAAAATGTGGAAACCAAAAACCACTCAATTTATACCAAATAGCAAGAAACGAAAACGCGGCAGGCCCAGAAGGAGATGGCAGGTTTAGTTGGACCGGTTCTCAAAGGTTGGTCTGCAATCGCACAAGATCGCAAAAAATGGAAGGAGGGAATAGGCTTTGCCCTGCAGTGGGATAATTTAGCTTATACTAAAAAGTTACGTTTTTGAGAGCAGTGGTGGCCCAATGTTGGCAGCCCCGACTTACCAGCAGTAAGCTGTGGGTTCGAACCCAGGCAGGCGCATTACTTTGTGTAATTTGTTTCATCACCGCTGCCCTCAAAAACGGTGAAAGCAAATATCGTGAAGAAACCGGCAAGTCCAAGAACTAAAAATTCGAAGACATGTGGCATCTACCAGCCCGCATTGGGCCCGCGTGGTGGATTATAGCCCACTCCCTCTCATAGAGACGAGGCCTGTGTGCCAGCAGTGGAAACATTATAGGCTGATGATGATGAAAAAGTGACCATTTCAATTGTAAACATCAATACCGACCAGATATGCTGGACAATGCTCCCAAAAACGTCTGTACTTGTGTCATAAAATTGCATGTTGAATATGGCAGTATTATTTCATTGTAATTCCTTCGTTGTATGACACAGGCAATGTTTAGTACAGTCTAGCTAACTAGAGACATTCGATGCTTATTATTGCCTCTATCAAATATCGCCATGCGAATACAGGCTGTTGTATTTTCTATGAGGAAGAGTGAACACGGGCCCAGTGCGGGTTGACGGAAGTCAATAAAAAAAACTGCTTGCATTCATAAATGGTGAAATGGGCAGGTTCGCTATCCGATCCGTACGGGCTGGAGTGTGGAGTCAGAC
Source organism: Cerastis rubricosa (assembly GCA_949152445.1). Lineage (NCBI taxonomy): Eukaryota > Metazoa > Arthropoda > Insecta > Lepidoptera > Noctuidae > Cerastis > Cerastis rubricosa. The sequence goes on along the minus strand of OX424550.1, from coordinate 2,812,846 downwards.
AGGGGGGTCTGACCTCACCGAAACTCTTCTGTTTATACGTGGATCGGCTGATTCGTGAGCTCAGCGGTACTATGGTAGGCTGTTCCATTGACGGAACATTCGTCAATAACATCAGTTACGCCGATGATATGGTGCTGCTGGCCCCATCGATCAGCGCCCTCAGAAAGCTAATGACGGTTTGTGAGCGATATGCAGAGGCCCAAGGTCTCATATATAATTCCAAAAAGAGCGAGTGTCTGTTGTTCAAGGCAGGCACTAAAGACTATCGTGAAGTGCCGCCTGTCACACTCGATGGGATGGAGTTGCAATGGGTCAAATCATTTAAATATCTGGGGCACTGGGTCACTGCAACTCAGACCGACAATGTTGACATGGAGAGGGAGCGTAGGGCGCTGTCAGTCAGGAGCAATATGTTGATCCGTAGGTTTGCAAAGTGCTCGAGGGGATAGCCTCTTGGTCACTGTGGCTGATAGGGCGGAAGGTATAATACTCAGGCACTGGACCACAACACAAGTATTTCCTTCAACTCATGCCTTGAAATAATGTGTCTTTTAATTCGTGCTTTCTTATTTTTATCATTATTGTCCTATATTTATTTCTTTTCCTGATTATTATGTATTAATAATGATGTTGACATAATTAGTGGTGATTTTGACATTGTTGTTTTTATGATTTTGACATTTTTATTTGATTATTTTGACATTGTTAATATACTTACCAAAATTTCAATCAATTTATAATTATTTACTAACTCTAGTGTTTAAGTTGTATTTGTATTACCTACTAACCAAGTGGATTGTATGATCTGTTAATAAATGATTATTATTATTATAAATAATTACATTAGAATAACTCGTGGAGGAGCTCGTGGCTAAATAATAACAGCCGCACGGATCGATCTTTAAGGTTAAGCCGTGCTTGCCGAGGTTGGTCCGTGGATGGGTGTGCATAATTACATACCGAGTTTCCTCCGCGCCTCGGAACGCATGTTAAGCTGTTGGTCCCGGCTGTCATTTGTAGATCTTTGGCAGTCGTTATGAGTAGTCAAAAGCCAAAAGTCTGATACCTAGTCTTACTAAAGAGTTTCGTATTACCCAGATACTGGATTTTGGAGGTCAGATAGGCAGTCGCTTCATGTAAAATACTGGCTGCAGCTGCATCCAGTTAAGAAGAAGCCGACCCCAATATAATTTGGGAAAAGGCTAGGCAGATGATGATGATGATTGTGATTAGAATAGAGTTCAATCTTTTTGAGGTACGATTATGTGCGCTAGAGAGAGAGTGCGCTGTAATCCACGCGGGCCCAGTGCGGGTATATAGAAGTCACATGTCTTCGAATTTTTAGTTCTAGGACATGCCGGTTTCCTCACGATGTTTTGCTTTACCGTTTTTGAGGGCAGCGGTGATGAAATAAGTTACACAAAATAATGCGCCTGCCTGGGTTGGAACCCACGGCTTATTGCTCGTATGTCGGAGCTGCCAGCCCTGGGCTACCGCTGCTCCCAGCTGAACAGCTATCACTTTATCGTATGGTTATTCCCTAACCTGATGTCAGAGTTTTCATGCCACCCATGGGCTTATGACTTAGTTTTACATGCCGTCGAGAAATATCTATCTATCTATCAGGCATGCTGGTCTCCACACGATGTTTTCCTTCACTAAAGCTATGCACACACACACACACAACGGCAATGACACAGCTGTTCAAAAGTTAGTTCGCATCTATTACGCAATTTAATATTTTCACAAGATAATCTTTATTTTCCTCTTCAACTTAATCAAGCAAGAAGCAGTTAAAGCCTTTTCCCAAATTCGTTGGGTTCGGTTTCCAGTCTTACCGGATGCATCTGAATACCAGTATTTTACATGTACCGACTGCCTATCTGACCTCCACGACCCAGTTAGTTCTGGGTATTTCGGCACTCCTAGGTAAGACTGGTGACGACCAGTCTTACCTAGGAGTACCGAATTACCCAGTACTGTGACCTGTGACCGAGTAACCCACAAGTTTGACGAGACTTGTGGGTCACTGACTACCTATAGTCTACTACTTACAGTTCAGAGACACTATAAGACATTTTTTTCTAAAATCAAAGAGTTTGCCAACAAAAAGTTTTAAGCAAAATGAATTGCCAGCACTTTTCCAACATCCTGTACACAAAAACAATAAAAACCGGCGTCCATGTGCGCCCACGCATGTATTTGCAACAAACACACCACAACATTATGGCGCATATTGTTAAACTAGCTTAAGCCCCCGTCTTCGTACGTAGTCCATTAATTGTACCACGGGATTATATTCATCATCATCATCAGCCTCTAATGTTCCCACTGCTGGGACACAGGCCTCCTTTCTATGAGAGGAAGTGGGCTGTAATCCACCACGCGGGCTCAGTGCGGGTTGGTAAATATCACATGTCTTCGAATTTTTAGTTCTAGGACATGCCGGTTTCCTCACGATGTTTTCCTTCACCGTTTTTGAGGGCAGCGGTAATGAAATTAAATACAAAAAGTAATGCGCCTGCCTGAGTTCGAACTCACGGCTTACTGCTCGTAAGTCGGGGCTGCTACCACCGCTGCTCTGCGGGATTATATTACCGGGATAAAACTATCCTATGTATTAATCCAGGCTATAAACTATCTGTGTTCCAAATTTAATCCAGATCCGTTCCGTAGTTTTCGCGTGAAAGAGAAGAAAACGTCCACCCGTTCATCCTTGCAAACTTTCACGTTTAAAATAACATAGCATATCATCACGTGTGTAATCAATGGAGAGTTAGGCAGAGGTGTGCCTTATAGTACACCCACATTTCGCCAGTTATGTTGTAAGAACCACATCAGATGAGGTGAGCCTATAGACATCAACCGGGCACAAATCCAGACTCCGTGGCTGCTACTGACAAATTCCTGATGGAAAAACCCCAATAACACTTTGACCGACGTGGGAATCGAACCCTGTACGTCATGCGCAGCAGTTGCGCTTGCGCAGATTAGACATACCATTACCGACTAACATACTTGGGAAAAGGCTAGGCAGATAATGATGACATTGTCTTGTTCAGATCATGACGAGGACCATAATAATATAGATTCATCTACTTCATCTGCCTAGCCTTTTTCCAACTATCTTGGGGTCGTCTTCCAGTCTTACCAGATGCAGCTGAATACCAGTGTTTTACATATAGCGACTGACTATCTGACTTCCACAGTCCCAGTAACTGGGTAATACGATACCCCTTGGTAAGACTGGATGTCAAACTTTTCTGACTACTCGTAACGACTGTCAAAGATCTACAAATGACAGCCGGGACCAACGGCTTGACGTGCTTTCAGAGGCACGGAGGAAACTCGGTATGTAAGGACCGTACAGACTATAGGCTAATAATGCATGAAGATTTAATAATAATTATATAAACCTCTTAATCCCCTCATGAAACATTCCACATCCATGTACACGGCTACAAGTGACCTCAAGTTAGCTATTTTATTAATAATGGAACCGACTTATGTTTTGACAAATTAATTCTGCGCAGGAGTTTACCGATAATTATATTTTGTTGTAGGGCTGTCGCGAGTGAGTTACGCGAGGGTGGGCGCGAGAGTGATTTTTATTTATTTGTCAATCTTATATTTATCACTAAGCAATTAATTATTATTTAGGACATTTCACCCAATGCGTGTGTGGTGTCGGACGTAAAGAATAGCACCATCCCATATCTTCCCGTGGGTGTCGTAAGAGGCGACTAAGGGACTTGCCAGAGAATGGGTAGCAGCGTTCTCTGTGCTTCTGTGACAACCGTACTGCGATTGCCAACCCGCCTGCGAAGCGTGGCGATTATGGCAAAACCCCCCATGTCAATGTGGCGAAACTTGGGGGCGGCCTATGTCCAGCAGTGGACGTCTTTCGGCTGAAATGATGATTATGAATGATGACCCAATGCGATAAAATGTACTGTATCCCAACTTTAAAATTTTAACATTCATGTTTAAAAAAAGTGAGTGTCAATCTCAGTCTGTTGTGTTGTCAAATCTCATGAGGTTACTAAACGTTCATTAATTGTTCAGAATAGTTACAGCACTGATGACAACATCTGTGTCAATTGTTTAATTTAGTTATAATGTTTTATTTTTACTTTTGTATAGATTCTTTTTCATTTACCTATTTTTTGTGAATGTGTGGACATTGTAGGCCTTGTAAATTAGTTTATTTTTTATTGTCTTGTTCTACCTTTTGTAGTAAGCAACGACTTATTTTTGGGCCTACGCTGTCCTCCCACAGTTTTGTACTAACGCCGTAACACTCAAATATTGTAAAACCAAATGATTTTAAAAGAGTAACCATGGAGTTTCTTGCCGGTTCTTCTCCATAGGAAACGACCAACCCGAACCGTGCACCTTTTGTCAACGTTTTATAAGTGCCCATGTAGGCCTATGTAAACTAAAATATTTTGATTTTGAAACTAACTATTTATAACTTTATTGTGAGAACCTCCAGTCTGTGGACTTCACAGCCGGGTCCTCTGTTCCCTGATCGTTATAATCTGCATCTCTTCAAAGTTCGAGTGAATCGGTATCTTCTAGGCAAGCGTGCTCCACTCTATGCAGCATCATCTCTTCACATCAGGCGAGAAGCGGCCAAACGCTAGATTTTTTTTTATAGTATTTTTGTATTTTTTTTTTTAGTTGTTTATTGTATTTTTAATACATGCCTTAGTATCCAATTAAAATCATTTTCAGATATACACCTACGACTGCTTGTCTCTGCATCACCCAAAGGTTGACTGGTAGAAAATACCTATGGCATTAACTCCGCCTCTGTACTCTGAAGTGTTTTAAATAAATAAATATTCACAGAGAAATCGGTGAAAATAAATAAAAAATACGCAGTATTATCAATAACACTTGTAACGGGATATTTACCATGTTTATTATTTGTTATAAGATCCCGAGTTTTGTCTGCTCATAAACATCCACCCGCAATAACTTCAGTTTATCCGTGATCATAGCGTTTGCAACAGCGCCGAAATATCGGGAACTCATAACAAATAATAAACATGGTAAATATCCCGTTACAAGTGTTATTGATAGTGTTAGTGACCATGTCAGTTTAAAAACTTATAATACGCAATATTGTTTACTTGGATGATATTATTTCATGCATATTTGATTTAAAAACGAAACTACTGAACCGATTTTGCACATTTCCTTTCACATTAATAAATACAAAAGAAAACGTACAACCCAATTTAGAACCTTCTCCTTTTATTGAAGTTGGTTAAAAAAGAAAATGCTTATATCCATTTTTTCGGACCTACTGCCAACCCTAGGTCCGCATCTGGGTGGCCCTCGCGTCCGATACCGTGGCAACTAAAATAAAACCAACGAACGCGCCGTGCGAGCGAGACGGCGCACCTGATGTCACAACCCTCTCGCTCGCACGTAGAACAACGAGCTTTTTGACTTATTAGTACTTTATGGTTTTTACTGGCGTTAATTTTAAAAACAAATGAATATTTAGAGCTTGTATTTTGTGATTATAAGATGCAATTATCAGACAGTATCTGAATGTGGATTAGGGAAAAGAGTTATATTTTTTTTGTTATGTTTTCTGAATAATTCCGGGAAGTTCCATTTGATCATTAGAAACATCATTATCCAGCCCTTAACCCAATTTATTTGGGGTCGGCGCAGCATGTCTTCTTCTTCTATACTTCTCTATTACGTCTTGTAATCTCATCAGACACCTCCTTTCTTGCCATATCATCCTTCACACAGCCCATCCATCGTTATTCTTTGGTCATAAAAGAAGAAATAAAATATATTCAAATCTACTTTTAGCCGTCTACCGCAGTCGTTCAAAGATTTCAGAAAAGTGTAAAAAGAACACTGATTGTGGATGAACATAATCAAATGAAAGTTCCTTTATTTTTTTGATAAATTTTTCGAATCTAACTGTTACCAAGTAGGAATAAAATGTGCTATTAATATGGACACGAATACATTATCCGGGTTATAAATAACATCCCGGGGCAAACGTGGTCAGAAATTGCACAAAACGAAGAGGTTTGAAAGGAGACAAGGGAGGCTTTTGCCCAGCAGTGAGACACAGTATACGCTATGAAAAACAAATACACAACATCACGTCACGCCTATAATACCTGAAGGGTTTGGCAGAGATGTACCTAATTACATATAGTGACATTTATCTGACCCGGGAATCAAACCGTTGCCCAGCTCGATTCGCGCATTGCCAGCACTGCACCCACTTGTCACTTGAGTCTTTTTTACAAAATTAAACACGGTCACCAACCCCTCCACCCCTCCCCGCTAATAAATGACTCGTAACAAAATTCATCGTATCAACTCTCCACACTTGCGATCAACTGATCAAGGGGAAACGTTTGAATTAAACATTTATTTTACACCCTTGCTAGGGGTGTTAGGGGGTGCATTTCCCCTTTCAAGTCCATCTGTACCAGAACTGATAGAGGGAATAGTGACTGGTATATTACATCACTGTAAACACCAGGTCAATTGTGAATACCAGGTTTAAACGGACACTTCATGAAGCTGTCAACCAAGCTTTCTGCAAAAAATACAGGGTGTAACGGAAAGGGTATATACATACTTAAGTGTGTGCTACAGACCATCAAACTGAACATATTTCTCCATCCGACAAATATCAAAAATCATATGCTGCCCCATACAAAATTTCAATACCTACCTATTAGACCAAATGAATGGGGCAGCTAATATTTTTTTCGCTATTACGATGTTTGTCCGATGGAGAAACATGTTCAGTTTGATGGTCTGTAGCACACCCATAAGTATAAATACCCTGTCCGTTACACTCTGTATTGTTTGCTGTGCAGAATGCTTGGTTGGTTGGGTTGGTTGGTTGGTTGGTTGGTTGGTTGGGTTGGTTGGTTGGTTGGGTTGGTTGGTTGGGTTGGTTGGTTGGTTGGTTGGTTGGGTTGGTTGGTTGGTTGGTTGGGTTGGTTGGTTGGTTGGCTCTTTATTGTCCGACTATATTGCCAAATGCCATATCTTCCACCGTGAGAACGCACCAGTTGATCTTATACTATCATTTTCATTCTCGAGGTTTAAAGTTTTTTACCGAAACCAATCAACAATAACATTCCTAGTCAGATTTTAATCTTCGTCAAAGAAAACATCACCATAATCATTCTCCTGCCATTTTCTAATTTATTTGGGGTCAGCACAGCATGTCTTCTTCTTCCATACTTCTATGTTACACGTCATCTATTCAGACACTCCGTTTCTAGCCATATCCACAGTCCATCCATCGTTTCTTTGGTCTTCCTTTACCCTTATACGCATCCACATTCATACTCAAAACTTTTGGTCACGATATTTTCCTCATTCCTTCGTATCACATGCCCATAACACAAAGGAATCCCATTTCGAGTCATATTTTAGGGTTCCGTACCCAAAGGGTCAAACGGGACCCTATTACTGAGACTTTGCTGTCCGTCCGTCCGTCCGTCTGTCACCAGGCTGTATCTCATGAACCGTGATAGTTAGCCAGTTGAAATTTTCGCAGATTATGTATTTCAGAAAACAGAAAAAAAAAAATTAATGGGGGCTCCCATACAAAAAAGTGATTTTTTGCTCGTTTTTTATAAAAAATGGCACGGAACCCTTTGTGCGCGAGTCCGACTCGCACTTGGCCGGTTTTTATTTATATATAATGGTACGGAACCCTTCGTGCGCGAGTCCGACTCGCACTTGGCCGGTTTTTAATCTTTGTCAATGAAAACAATCTATGCATGTAGAAGGTAACAATTTACAGTTAGACAATGCTAGTTCAAAAAATAATGAAGAAATAATTACTTGCTCTAGCAACAAAAAAATCTAAGAAATAATATTCCATTCACACCTTAAAATTACAAAGCACACTTTTATTAACACAAAATATCCTAGAAAAACTAATAATATTTGAACTAGCAGATATTATTTCTCATATTATATTTCTTTTTTACGTTGCTAATTAGTGGTTGAAACACATAATAATTACTACTTAGACTTGTCAGTGGCTGTTATCACACGTTCGAGGTGTTAAATATGAGTCTCATTAATTTTTAATTGATTTAATAACACCTCCGTGGTGTCAGAACTATGTATTACGTTTGTCTATGCTTTTTTTGTGACAACTGTAACTTTGATCTAAACATTCTAAACTAATATTATAAAGAGGAAAGATTTGATTGTTTGTTTGTTTGTTTGCATTGAATAGGCTCCGAAACTACTGGTCCGATTTGAAAAATTCTTTCAGTGTTAGATAGCCCATTTATCGAGTAAGGCTATAGGCTATATATCATCACGCTACGACCAATAGGAGTGGAGCAGCAATGAAAAATGTTGCGAAAACGGGGAAAATGTGACGCAAACGAAGTTGCACCGGACAGCTAGTTGCATATATTTTGGTTTTTGTACAGAGTGTTGAAAACAGTTTCAGATTTTTCTGACGAAAAATTTGTTGAATGATTTCTTGACTTTTTCGAAAGTCTATAGACATAATATTTTTTTTTTCAATATCAGTCTTCCTTTATTTTAATCCATTTTTATTTGGATATTAATTAATTTATTTATGTAAATGCCATAAACTATCATTACTGGTCTATAACCTAAGGCAATAGCCAAGCCATATACACAAACTTAAAATTAAAGCACCAAATACATTTAAAAATCATTGGTCGTAACACAGCGTTAACAATATTACTTTTGCGAATTCACATAAGTGACATGTAAATATATTAATCCTTAATTTTATAGTCGAAGTCGGAAAATTTTGAACCTTAATGATACGGGGTGTAAATCACCTCATCACGAAGCCGTCAACCAAGCATTCTGTACATGAAACTAAGTAACTTTACGCAAAAATTATTGCTGGGAAACGACTTTTTTTTTGTGGGGTGTAAAATCATGTTTTGCGGTAGAACTCAATGTAACGCACTCAAAACATTGTGCTGATGGACGGATTTAATAGTACGGGGGTCGTGGAGGTGTTTAAAGTAAAAATCTTTCATTAAAAACTTGTATTTAAAAAAATACTTGTCAAAAAGTTGGAACTTTGATCCCTAATATCTCCGTAACTAGAAGGTTCCCAGGTATGGTGTAGAACAAAAAAATGATCGCAATGACAGGGAGAACCAGTGTCTTTCGGCTTCGTTAAGAGGTGTTTATACCCTTTATAAAAGCTAACAGTAATAAAGTAAGTAGTATATTATGTAACATTAGTTTATTAACATTATCTTTAAAAATATTGTTCCGTTCCCACAGACAAACCGTGAAAACGGTTATGTGGGGCATAGTTCTTAAATGAAAGTTTGTATTAGACTTGTTTAATAAATAAATAAATAATAATAATAGTCCGACGCTCTGTCGTGACGTCCAAACCGATGCGAATAACGTACTTATCACTTTTTGGACATAAATGTTCTTTCTTACCGCCTTATGACGTTTTCGTGTTGATAAGTGTGGTCAATCGTTTGACTACTTCGCTCATCATCTCATCTTCCTTCCCTTATCCCACATTACTTGGGATGGGCGCACCACGTTTTCTTCTTTAATTCTCCTCATCCGTCAAGCTATCATTTACTCCTGTTAACACTACGCACACACACACACACACACACACACATACCACCATACCATTACCACCGTAACATTGACATACCTTCCGATTTAGAAAATAGCTGTACCACGAAGTGTCACGAAGTGTAGTGTAGATATATTACTTATATCTGAGACCCATTTCACTAATAATAGTCAAATAAATATAAGAAATTACAACATTTACACAACTAACCATCCTGACGGAACTGCACATGGAGGAGCTGGTATCTTAATTCGATCCTCAATAGAACACCATGAGCTTGCTCAGTTCCAAACAGACCATATCCAAGCTGCCACGGTAAATATCCGAGATAGAAACGGACACTTCAATATCTCATCAGCGTATTGCCCCCCAAAGCACAGGATAACAGAGGAACAGTTCACTACATACATTAAAAGCCTGGGACCCCGCTTCGTGGCGGGAGGAGACTGGAACTCTAAGCATCTGCACTGGGGCTCGAGACTTATTACCACGCGAGGTAGGGAACTTAAAAAATGTGTAGATAAAAACCACCTTACAACAATTGCTACACCTGAGCCTACCCATTGGCCGACTGACCCAAATAAATTGCCTGATGTCTTGGACTTCTTCTTAATGAAGGGACTATCTAGACTCTTTTACCAAATTGACTCTTGCCTTGATGGAACTTCAAACCACATCCCTGTTATACTAACAATCAGTGCCAATGTCTTGAAGAACCAGAGAAAACCTAGACTGTATAATAATCAGACCAACTGGAAACTCTTTCGCTGCCTTGTTGAGGATTTCTTACAGTTACCAGTTTCCTTAAAGAACGAGGTCGAAATTGATGATGCAGTCTTAGCGTTCACAGTCGCGGTCCAAAAAGCTTGCTGGAATAGCACAGAAGAGGTAAATCGTAAGAATGTAAGGCAGGCTAATGTACCACAAAACATCAAAGAAATGATATTGATGAAAAGGAGACTACGCAGAGTCTGGCACTCAAGCCGGCATCCCCATGATAAAAGGGTGTTAAACAATTATAGTAAAGTTCTGAAAGAAACTATAAAAGAAGCAGAAAATGCCACAGTTGAGGCAAAATTATTATCGCTTACTGCTACTGCAAACTCTGACTACTCCCTCTGGAAGGCATGTAAAAGTATGAACCAGCCAATAAACCCAAAGCCACCTCTACGACTGGAAAGAAACAAGTGGGCCAGAACGAAACAGGAAAAGTTGAATGCTTTCGCTGATCACCTTGCCAAAGTATTTGTTCCTAACGAGGCCAGTCCTGGCTCTAATGAATCTGACATAGACGACGTTCTCCAACAAGACCACCAACTTGATTTACCTCTAAAAGTAGTGACACCAGGAGAAGTGACAAGAGCCATCCGTCAACTAGACAATAAAAAAGCCCCAGGATTTGACCTCTTAGACAAGAAGATCCTGTCAGAATTGCCAAGAAAAGCAATAGTATATCTGACTACGTTATTCAATTGTATCTTTAGAATATCCTATTTTCCTGCACTATGGAAGGTCTCACAAGTGATCATGGTCTATAAACCTGGAAAGCCAGCACACGAATTATCATCTTACAGGCCAATTAGTCTATTGCCAATAATATCTAAGGTTCTAGAGAAGATACTACTACGACGACTCTCATGTGCTATGAACGAAAACTCCGTAACTCCAGACCACCAATTTGGGTTCAGGCCAGAGCACAGCACTATTGAACAAATTCACAGAGTGTGCAGACGTATCAGTGACAGTCTTGAGAAGAAGGAATATTGCTCTTCGGCCTTCCTTGACGTTCAACAGGCATTTGACCGGGTATGGCATAAAGGACTACTCTATAAAATTAAGCTACTGCTGCCTCACAGTTTCTATCATATACTGGAATCATACCTCAACAATAGAATATTCCAAGTGAAAGAAGATGACTGCTCGTCAGGTTTTCACGAGATACTTGCTGGTGTGCCACAAGGCTCTGTTCTCGGCCCGGTTTTGTACACTATATACACATCAGATCTGCCACTAACACCTGGAGTTACTATTGCTACTTATGCAGATGATACAGCAATATTAGCTTCTAGTAAAGACCCTGCAGAAGCCACTGCGAAACTTCAACAAAGCCTTGATAAAATAAGCAACTGGTTTGACAAATGGCGCATAAAAGTGAGTGCTAATAAGTCAGTGCAGGTCACCTTCACTCTGCGAAGAGAAACTTGTCCCCCTGTTAACCTTAGTAGAAGAGAGTTGACTCAGAGTGACACAGCTAAATACCTCGGACTACACTTGGACCGCAGGTTGACATGGCGGAAACACATTGAAACAAAACGTAAACAGGTCAACCTCAAATACAAGGGCCTTTACTGGCTCCTGGGTAGAAACTCAAAACTGTCACTGGACAACAAGCTCCTAATTTACAAGGCTGTCATAAAACCAGTCTGGACCTACGGGATTCAGTTATGGGGAGCCTGCTGTGATTCCAACATAAGTATTATTCAAAGAGTTCAGAACTACATCCTTAAGCAAATTAGTAATGCACCCTGGTTCGTCAGAAACAGTGAAGTCCACAAATACCTGAAAATGCCAACAGTGAAGGATGAGATAAAGTCATTCACAGGCAAATACAAAACAAGACTGGACAACCACCCTAACCAGCTCGCTGTCCAGCTCACATTACCTGACTGTGGAAATCGTCTGAAGCGGCGCAGAACCTTGGATCTCGGCGGCGTTGACTAAGCCAATATAATAATATGGAGGATGTTCCTAGGGGGGAACATCTCCTCATGAATAATAGGCGTTCAACACATCTGCTCATAGTCAGTAAGACTGATTGCAAGATATAAGATGATGAAAAAAAAAAAAAAAAAAAAAAAAAAAAAAAAACCACGAAGTGTCTTTTAAAAACAAAATGGGGAAGTTTCTTTTTAACACCTTTTGTCAAAACCTGTTAACTAGAGCAGTGTAGATTCCATTTATGATTATTTATTGTTGTTTATGTCATACTATCTGATTTTTGCGGCTTCACCGTTGTGAATTGAAATTCTGTTGCGCAACTTAAAATGTTTTAGTTTTACGCTTATAGTCAGCCTTTGTTTAAAATAAGTGTGTTTAGTTTTAGGTAAGAGTTGTTATTGATTGAAAAATACTAACAAATACTTACATCAAAATTTAAATTGTATATGGGAGCTACATCTGCCAACAAACTGTTTTACAGTTTGGCAGAAGTAAAATATTTTTTAGTACGGAAGTAACAACGAATAAACGCTTTTTCATTTTTTTTCACTTACACACACACACTACTACTCTACTACTACTCTGTTTTTGTTAGTTATCTTTTTTACTGTATTAATTCTCCTGGGCTTTTTTTTTAGGTTGGGATATCAAATGACTTCTTCCGCTCTGGGCGGAGCGGAAGGGAGTGTCAGACTTGACTGACTAGATCCCATCCATGTTCCTTCTTAGCCCTTTGTGTTCCAGGGCCACGGTATCTCTTTCGAACAACCCGCAGCAATTCTCCTGCCCTAATCCCAACTTTACTGTATTATACATACAATAAAACTAGGTACAGCATTTCTAGCTTAATCAGATAAAGGCCCTGATCAATAAATCTTTTGTCCAATATCTTGCAAGCTGTAGTAAATGGATTACCAAAACTGTTGACATGACAATTAACCACAGATTTAATCCGTTAAGTCCACGCAACTAATGTCACGATTCTGGTCCGAAAACAACAATCTTTGCCGTAACTATTTAACACCCTGTATTTTTATTAACCCTTGTATCGGTGACCCATGTGACAGAACATTCCTTTTTGTAAAATATCTGACGACAAATAACTATCGCTTTCAAACCAATTTGTATTTCTACATCGACTTTCAATATGAAATAAGACACTTAAAATATGAAATACAACGACACTTTGTCAAAGACAAAAGCCTTCTTTAATATATCGTCACTCACCAACAATGAAGTAATCTTACCATAAACAATCACCCATAATCCTAAACTAACGCTTACAAGCGTTCAAATGGCGCGAAACTTGTAAACGTCAAATTTGACAAGCCGCCATCTTGAAACATTGCCCGCTGCCAATAACCCGGGATAATTACTTAGGCGATTAGTTAAACGTCTTAAGTCGGATGGCTGTTACTACGTAGCGTAACGGTTTAGTTTTAAAATGTCGTATTTAGTTTAATTAACAAATGATACGATGATAGTAGGCTAGTTATGACGAGTATGGAGTATTTCTGTACTTTAAAATAAAAGTCTCTGAGTTGATATACAATAGAGAAGTGATTATGCCAAAGCACAATAAAAATGAAAAAATGTAAATAAATATTAGTTAATTGTTATATGAGTACTTTAGTCAATAGAGAAAAGATTTTTCTTTTTATAGGGTAAAAAATTGACTTGCGGTAATTTATCCAAATCCTAAAAAGAGAAAAAGCTGTAAAAAGTTTTCTGTAGATATTAAGCAACCTTTTGACTCCAAATTGCATCAATTTCTGTTAAATAGGTAGTTAAGTTGTTATACTTAACACATCATCGGAAATCTTACGATTATAATATTCATAAGTGTTCTATTCTATGTTCTAAGATTTTGCAGCACAAAACATGGTGTACTTATGTAAATAAAAGCTAGGAACGACGTAAAACATAGTTTAACCTATAAACACTCCATTCAACACTTAAACAATACAACACTACACGCATATAAAAGATAATCTCACACCGCAACTTATTTCATCCGGCTCGAAGGACCGATACAATCTGCACACATGTTACGATACGGTGTGAATGCGGCCCTCGTTAGGGTTAAGTCAGAGGTAAGAAGGCAAGAGCATTGCCTTTAATTGCATATTAGTTTACGAGAATATTGTGTTACAATGTGCGAACTAAGAATTGTCTGTGGAGGTAGATTTGTAGTCTATTGTTTGAGAAATGGCTTGTTTTAGTGATAATTTTATGGTGTTTATGGTATGGTGCTTTGTATAATTTATCACTCACATACACAAATCGGAGAAGGAAAATATTGTGAGGAAACCCGCATGTAATAGAACCAAAAATACGAAAACATGCGAGTTTCAGCAACCCGCACGGGCTGGCTTTCACCACATATCACCATTTTAGACGCTCAACACAATATTCAAAAAACCATTCTGTCTGTCATTTTCAAACAATTGGTAGAAACAGAACGAAGGAGCTCGTGGCTAAATAATAACAGCCGCACGGGTCGATCTTTAAGGTTAAGCCGTTCTTGCCAAGGTTGATCCGTGGATGTGTGACCATAATTACATACCGAGTTTCCTCCGTGCCTCGGAAAGCACGTTAAGCCGTTGGTCCCGGCTGTCACTTGTAGATCTTTGACAGTCGTTACGAGTAGTCAGAAGTCAAAAGTCTGACATCCAGTCTTAACAAAGGGTATCGTATTACCCAGTCACTGGGTTGTGGAGGTCAGATAGGCATTCGCTTCATGTAAAATACTCAGCTGCATCTGGTTAGACTGGAGACCGACTCCAAGATAGTTTGGGAATAGGCTAGGCAGATGATGATGTTAAAAGTACTAGTTACATATTACCTATGCTAGATGGTTCTCAAGCGATACAAAAGAGATCATATCTTACTCTGTATCACAAAGCCATAAAGTTTACATTGTAAACAACATATTATTACATTAATAGTAAGGTATATGCGCGGGAAATTACTTGTTATTACACCTATTGAAGCCTATACCTATGTACTAAATATAACGTGCAACTTTGACCCCATACCATAACAAAGGCGATATTGTAAATTTCAATCAGTGTATATTTAAATTACGTGTCACGTTGTATGTCGGGGGTGGACTCCTAAACTACTAAACCGATTTTAATCAAATTTGCACACCGTGTGCAGCTTGACCCAACTTGAAATATAGGATAGCTTACATCTCAATTTATAGTCGCAATATTATTTTATTACAAATTAAGTCACAATTATCTGTAAGCTCCAAACGATTCTAACAGATGGCGGTATCTGTTGACTGGATTGAGTAAGTATGCAATAGATGGCGCAATATAGGATCGCAGCAGCAATAAAAAATATTGCGAAAACGGGGAAAATGTAACGCAGGCGAAGTTGCGCGGGACAGCTAGTTGGTAATATAAGTTTTTAAACTGACATGGCCACTAACAGTATCAATAACACTTGTAACGGGATATTTACCATGGATGGGATGGGTTTCAAATGTCAAGAGCCTGGAATGGAATCCAGTGGTTCAATGAGTGGACACAGTGAGTTTCGGGTGTCGGGAAAAGAATCGAGTTGTGATTGACAGTGGTAGGGGTACGGAGCGCAAAAGACGAAAAAGAAAGAGGGTAGACCGATATGTCTGCTCATAAACACCCACCCGGAATAACTTCAGTATATCCGTGAGCATGGCGTTTGCAACTTCGCCCAAATATCGGGAACTCAAAACATATAATAAACATGGTAAATATTCCGTTACAAGAGTTATCTTTTGGTATTGAATTGAAAAGGGTGTGGAATAGGAAAATGACGCATAAACAATTACCATGTATTCAGTACATCGTTCCGAGCAACCCACATAGAAATATTTCATCGGTTATTTA